>OX402547.1:2932500-4319787 GCA_948098915.1 Lampropteryx suffumata | reverse complement strand
CCATAACACTCCTTTCTGCGCAATGCCACCGCATCAGCATTGCAAAGCCGAATATCCCCCTCGACAATAGCAAGACCACAAAACAAAACGCTGACTCAAGATTCTAAAACAAATATTCTTTGAATGTAAGTGGTGCAGTGTTCCGTGTCGCATCTGAAATTCAGATCTGTAACATTAGCAGTGGTTTTTGAAGTTGTCGAGACGCTAGCGAGCCTGATGCAAATGTTTCTTGAAACTTTGACGACATTTTTCACAGTTATCGTACTTATTTCTTTCCTTATCCTGTCATGACTGACCTGTCAGCTCAGTGGGTATTAATTCTGGCTTGTAGCTTAGGGATACGATTCCCTCCCAGGACAAAACATTTGTGTGATAAATATAAGTGTTTATGTTGTGTCTGGGTATTATATTAATGTATTTAAAAAAAGGTTCCCACCAGTCTGAAGTTATCTGGTCACCATAATACAAGCTATGTTTAGTTTGGGTCTGTATGGTGTAGTGTGTATTGTTCTGTAATATAAAAAAAATACTTTCTTCATTATATCTTTAAAACCAGTGTGGTTACACGATTAAATTGCGCCTCAGAGGATCCTTCAGTGAACAGTTATTGTATGTGAAAGTGATGATGATGTAGTTTTTTCCTGTATTCTCTGTCAATCCCATGTTTATCTAGCGAGGAGTTAAATAAAGGGGAAAGACAGACCAAAACCACACGCCAGCTAATAATGAGTTTATCTGAACTAGTGGTCGCCCACTGGTCGAATTTCGACCATAATTAATTAATAATAATTGTAAGTTTTATGCATAAAAACAAAATATTAGCATTCTGCACTCCTCTATATAAAATATAAGTGTGCGAAATTTGATACTCCTCCGTCCGCGCAATTTTTTAAAAGGGGTACAAAGTTTTTGCTTCACGTATTCAATACAAAACATTTTTTGTTCAATAAAATCACAAAGACCACTTTAAATCGTCTCTTTACATGCTAGTGAATCTAGGTGCCGGTTCCTCCTAACCCCAGTTTAAGAAGAATCCGGTAAGAAACTCGTCTGGTCTTAGAACTTCTTTGTATGATCCTTGTCGATTTTGTTACTAATATAATAGTAATAATAATGATCTAATTAAAAAGACAATGAAACATTTTTTAAAATAACACAAACTATTATTATATATATCTATTTGTATGTGATGTTATAGTATATCGATTATTTTGTAAAAATAATTCGACGGAGAAAAATTTGATTAAATAATGTATCTAATACCTATAAACGAGCAATTTTTTTAAATACATATGATTTGAATCTCAGAAACGGCTCGAACGATTTTCATGAAATTTAGTATGCAGGGAGTTTCGGGGGCGATGAATCGATCTAGCTAGATTTCATTTTTAGAAAACAATGTTTTATCCGTGTTTTATACTGCTCTGTCACTTGCAAACACAATATTGCAATAGATTATAATCGAACGGGTGCTAAGCTGTGTTATGTTATTTATTTTGAATAGAGGACGCTTCGGAACCGATATCTAGTGGACAGTGATGCTTGTGATCTAACAAAATAACCTTCAAAAGTATTTGTTTTTTATTTCGTTTTTATTCTTATAATCATTTGATTATAAGAACAGAGAAGATTTAAACACCACGGTAGTTATTTATAATTATTTCTAGTAATTTATTTACTAGTTATTTCTAACCAGTGTGGTGAAAGGATTAATGTGCGCCTCAGAGGCTCCTTTTGTGCACTTAGGTAAGCTTTAATGTAAACTATCGAGCTTGCCGACAGGTCCTGCAGGAAAGACGAATCAGTACATGCGGTGTTGGTTCGGTTGCAGGTGCATAACGGCTGGCATTAATTAATAAATTTATTAATTAATAATTATAAGATAGACTTAGTGTTCTATTTAAATTTACATTGCCTTCTTTGTTTCTTCGTCGTCTCGGTCAAGGTACATTGTATAATTACTAGTAACGTCTCGGCTTTGCACGGGTTAAGGTTTCAAAAAAACCAATAATATTTATTTACAATACTAAACATATGTAACACAAAAAACGAGAGAAATAAGCACAAGAAAACGTTGACAGCTGAAAAAGTTAAAAAATGTGTAGTAGAATCAGCGCCCTCCTCTCTAGCAAGGAAAGGACAATGTTCCAGGACAAAGTTTGTTAAACTAAGTATATATAAAACGGAAGTCCAATCAATAACAGAATTATAACTAAAGTTTTATATTAAAATAATACTGTGTGAGCTTTATATCATCATCATCATAACAGCCTTTATGAAGTCCACTGCTGAACATAGGCCTCCCCAATAGATTTCCAGGAAGAACGATTTTGAGCCCTCTCCATCCACCGACTGCCTGCGATCTTTACAATGTCGTCAGTCCATCGGGTGGGGGTCGTCCTACGCTTCGTTTTCCTGTCCTTGGCCGCCATTCGAGAACTTTTATTCCCCAACGGTTATCAGTTCTGCGAGCTATATGGCCTGCCCATTGCCACTTCTACTTGCAAATTTTGAGTGCTGTGTCGCTGACTTTGGTTCTTATACGGATTTCCTCGTTGCGGATTTTATCACGTAGTGAAACACCCAACATAGCTCTCTCCATAGCACGTTGCGCGACTCTGAGCTTTATATCACTCACTAATCACTCCATTAGTGATATATGTATGAAAATCCGCTTGGTAGTTTTTGAGTTTATCGCGCTCCAACAGACAGACGAGGCGAGAGATCCTTGTTCTTAACCGACTTAAAAAAGGAGGAGGTTCTCAATTCGAATGTTTTTTTTTTGTTTGTTACCTCATAACTCCGTTATTTATGAACCGATTTGAAAAAATCAGATTTCATGTGAAAGGATGTACTTTTCGATTGGTCTCATTTACATTTCATGAAAATCGGTTTAGTAGTTAGGTTTTTAAATCAAAAAAACTGAAAAATATATGTCATCCTCTTGGATGAAATGAAATTTTGATATTTTGCTTTTTCATACATGAAGTCGGTTGTCTTTTTAGTTTTTAAAACGTAATTATATAATATGTACAGATTTTTATATGAAAGCAAAATTAGATTTCAATTAGTTACAACTTTCGTAGCCTTGTACAAGTAGCTTCTTATGCAAGTGAGAAGCAAACTTTTAGTACTCTTGTGATATTACATGTTTCTCTGGAACATTGCCAGCTCCATTCTCTATTACAATTGCAATACTATCTGTTTATATGAATCGAGCCGTAGTGTAGCATTATTATACATTTTCGTATATATCGAAGCTAGTATGGTGTAGTTTCAGCTAACACATGTTCTATATGTTTTTCCAGGTTTAAATTAATATAAATACCAAGTTTTATTCTAAGCAGTTCACTTGCGTGATCAAGTAAAAATAATAGATGTCTGTAAAGTCGGTTTACGGACGATAATTTTACGTGATAACGTCATAGGAAAACATTGATGTACCCATCGTGCCTCTCTATCGCTTGTTCCACGCTTTCGATTGCACGTTAGGTTCAGCTGGAACGTGAGTCATGCTTTTTCGTGCGTGCAGCCGGCGTTTATCGATTTTTAAGACGTTATCACGTCAAAACCATTCACACAAAATTGTATATATTATATTATTATATTGTTTTAGTCGTTAACGGGTATTTATAGTGGTAATTTTAACACTATAAATAGCCGTTAAATTAAAAGGTAATATGCGATAAATAAATAAATAAATAAATAAATATTGCTGGACAATGCACGCAACATCATCTAGTCCCAAACTAAGCATAGTTTGTATTATGGTGACTAGATGACTGATAGAATACTTATATATTTTTAAATACATACTTATGATACTTTATAACACCCAGACACAGAACAAACACCTATGCTTTTCACACAAATGTTTATCCTGGGAGGGAATCGAACCCTCAACCTACAGCGCAGAAGGCAGAGCTACTACCAACTGAGCTGACGGGCCAGTCTATACCCGGTAACTACTAAAATAATATGAATCCTGATTGCAAGAGCTTAAAAATTATAAAAATCTAGAATAATATGTATCTTCGTTGATCATTATTGCTGGTGCTATATCACACTTAATATTATAAAGGCGAAAGTTTGTGAGTGTGTGAGTGTGTATGTTTGTTACTTCTTCACGTCTAATCGGCAGGAGCGATTTTAATAAAATTTGGTATGGAGTTAGCTGACACCTTGGATTAACACATAGGCTACGTTTTACTGCGGGAAAATATTTTTTTTTGTTTGTTACCGCGGGTAACACCGCGGGGCACAGCTAGTTCAATATAAATTTGATATATGACTGGCCTGTCCGCTCAGCAGCTCTGCCTTCTGCGCTGTAGGTTGAGATTTCGATTCTCACCCAGGATAAACATTTTTGTGAAGAACATAGGTGTTTGTTCTGTGTCTGGGTGTTATAAGTATTATGAGTATATATTTTGTAATATAAAAGTCATCTATCAGTCATCTCGTCACCATAATACAAGCTATGCTTAGGCTAGATGAGATGTAGTGTGCTTTGTCTACCAATATTTATTTTTTATTTAAATGTTTTATGAATAGAATAATGTCTTATATTATTATTATGATTCGATATGGTTTCTAGTATGTATAGTCGATACCTAGATTTTAAATCTCCAAGGCTTTAATGCGGAATTGAAGTTTTCATAATTCATAACTCTTGTATACCCCGTCGCAAGCTAATGTGACTGTTCAGTACAGGCTCATTAGAGACCTAATAAAGTGAACAGAGTTAGGTTAGGTACTTAGGTGATTGACCTCTCAGCTCAGTCGGTAGTAGCTCTGCCTTCTGCACTGTAGGTTAAGGGTTCCATTCCCACCCAGCACATATAAACATGAGAAGGTATTTGTTCTGTGTCTAGGTGTTATAAAAACCTATCTTGTAAACATCATAATATGTATTTTAAAATAAATACCTCTGTATTTATTTTAAAATACAGAGGTATTTAACCCAAGAGCTGGCTCCTATCTGGCTCAGCGTATTAGCATTGCCATTCAACGTGGTAATGCCGCCAGTATCTTGGGAACGCTGCCCTCTGGCAGTGATCTGAATCAGTTGAGATATCTATAGATCGTTTTAAACGGTCCTTAGATAGTTCAACTGTTTCACGTGTATTTTATATCATTCTATATTATTTTGTACATTTCTGTAAATAATTCACCTTGTCACCATAATGCAAGCTATACCTACTTAGTTTGAAGCTTAATTGTCCTAACTTTATATTTAATTTAATTATTAGGTCAGAGATAATGTAAATAAAGAGATTACCCATATCCTTTATAAGCATGTTATTCTATATGATAGGATAGATAATAGTAAGAGCTGTGACTTTGTACCGAATTAATTTTAAGAACTTGAACAAATTATTTTTATTATTATTTCATCATTCAGTCCAACTGCACCCACTGCTGGGTATAGGCTTTCTCTTTATTATGCCACTCTTTCCGTTCCCTAATATGTCTCATCCAGTGGTTCCCAACAACGCTGACTATATAATTTAACCATCGGGCGGGTAGTCTGGCTCTTGGCCGTTATGCATCCCTTGGCCACCACTTTAAATATATTTAAACCTAATTAAACAATTTACAATTAAACTAGATATATACTCACATAATCACACCTGTTTATAGAATAGAGAGGCAAAAACTTTTTTAATTTACAGGCAACACCATGATGAACGTCAACTTTCCGAAGGAAGAGAACTACAAAATCAAACAAATTAAAACCTTGTACAGTTTCAATTAGGCAGATATAAAATTAACACCTATAAAAAGAGTAAACTGCCGAAAGAACTAAAACCAAGCGAAGAAAAGTACCACTTAACAGAGAAATGCTTAAGACGTAAAAACAAAGTGGCTATTACCGCTTTAGTTTTCTATTATTAAATTTTAAGATACGCAACTTGTTACAGCATATGAAATTCATATTAAGTTCAAATTTTTTACCATTAGTTTAGGAAGTGCGAATCGCGGGCTCGTGCCGGTGATCAAACTCACTGATGTAGATTCTCTAGATACTTGTAAATTGAAACAGTGTCGGTGTTTCCATCGACAAAATATGCGAGAAGAAGCCCGTGTTACTCAAAATATATAAGTTAAGAATTGTAGAATGTGATACCTAGTAATATTATAAAACTCGTAATGAGTTATTGCAAGATATAGACATTCCAAAACGCTACGATAACGCGCTCGAGTATAATACAAAATTTATTTCAATAATTTTTTTTATGATCAATTTATACTGGTAAATAATAAGCTAGATCTACTCAAGGTTGTTCCTTTAATCAGCCTTAAAACGCAAAGCAATTTCCACCATTCACAAAACAGTTCACCTTTTACTGCCTCCTTTTATCCTTTCTTACTTTATTCTATTGCCTCCGATACTTTGCCTTAACTGTGTTTTCAAGCACAAAATAAAATCAAACAGTGAAGACACTGCGTAGGTAGAGATTATGATTACGATTAATCCATTGTGTCTCACTGCTGGGCAAAGGCCTCTCCTTAATCTGGGTTTTTAGCTAATTTGACCTAAGCTCTGTCAAAGGTGTGAAGATCACCTCGCCATCTCATTCTGGGTCTGCCACGGCGCCCTCTTGCTAGGACACAGGAGATACAATAGTTATAAATAAAAAAAACCTTTTTTTAATTAGTAGAACGTGATATCGTTCGCGAGTAAAATTTCATTCTGTTAATGATTCTGTTATTTCGGCGGGCTAGCTAAAATTTCGTAAAATACAAACAATCTTATATTGCTTACAACAAAGTCCAAATTAGAGTAATAAAAACACTTGACAGTTTGAAAAAAAAAATGTATATTGACGCATTATTCTTTTATTGAGTTTGGTTTTCCTAAAAAAATCCGCAGTTATATTCAACAGCAAACAACTTGAAGTCTAAAATGAGCTAAAACACGTTAATAACACGTCAATATAATAAATTTAAATAACAAAATAAGATCGTTCGTATGTTATGTTTCTTTTATTTAATTCGGCGAAACAACTGAATTAAGGCCATTGTCTTTTTTGGCAGTTCAGAAAATACTCAGTTCATGACCTGAGTTTGAATTATGTTTTAAAATAGAGACTTTCGACTACACGTGCTTTTGAGCACTGTACAAAGGGGTCTACCCGAATTGTATACCTCTTTTGAGAAAAAAGGTAAAAGGTTTAATAAAACGCTGATGTTTTTACTGTTTGCGTTTGTCGTGTGATGAAGACTATTATTTCCCCTGTGCTCGCCACAAAAAACATATCGAATCCCTATTCACCGGCCCAGGCCCACATAAAGGTGTCTCAAATTAGTGCGGGTATTTCAATAAACGCGTATTGTTTGTCCCGCACATCAAAACCCTCGGGAGTGGTGGGTGTAGCTTATAAAAATAACCACTTGGTCACTTTACAGCAATCACGCTGAACGAGCGAGATTTTGCTGCTTATCATTTTTACATCTAGAAGCTGAACAATTATAATAGTTATATAATAATGAATTAAACTACAATAATCTAATAGAACAATTCAAAAGGATTCATCAGCTGTTCTTCGATTGTTGATAGAAGCAGTAGTTTGTTAAAAATAGTTGATTTTCTGAAAATACATCTTATGCCGCCATTTTGCCGCCGCTTAACGCCATAGTTAGGTAGTCTCGATTTAGGTTCGTTACTCAAAGGGTTAAGGGGGTTACTAATTTTGCTTTCTTAAACAACAATGTTTTATGTATAGTAATTTAATGTATTTATTTGAAGACGTTGTTGCGAGACTCCCTGATCATGACACATATTCACGGCTCTCTAATCGCGATTTCTTTTTTCTGAAAATATTCAAATAAGGAATTTTAACAGGTATTGTTTAGCTTACTTTCTGCCTATTAAGGTAAGCTGCAAGTTAAAACGACGTAAATTTTAGAAGATTATGATTATTGAATATTTTAGACATTATTTACCAATTAAATTATAAAACTAATAGGCATAATGTTCAAAATACATATTATATATATTTTGTAACAATCATTTAATATATTAATGAGTAGATAGCCGCTAAATAGCGGTCTAAAAATTCATTTTTTTTCACATACATCCAATTTGTTATTTTCCATACAAAAGTTATTTTTCTGAGGGCACCTTCTTGAGTATATAGGATCATATAATAATGATCAGAAGCATACGCGTATAGTGACGCATAATAAACTAACTCAGCTATCTTTTTATATAAGCTGTGTCAACACGTTTGTAATTCAGATGCGGATTCTGGACTAGCATTGGGAAACGGTGTATAATTCCGGAATCATTTTAGTGAAATGGAGTTGTGTATTATGTTTACCTTCTCGATGGTAGCTTTCATTTGATGGTTGAGACGTACCTGTGAACAAAACAGAGTAATGTGAAATCTTTACTAATGTGTTGGTTGCGATAGTTTGTGTGTTCAGATCACGGATGTTTTGTGGTTAAATTAAACTATCATAACTGAACGTGTTTTTCTGGCGTGCCAGTTTTCGTTCTCTTGTTTGAAAGCTCTTGTACTTATCAAAGCATGGAAAACCATGTGTTTTATGCAAACTTTGATCTTCCCGCTGATCATTCAGGGGTATAAATATATAAATAAGTAAATAATGATGGACAATTCACATAGCCCCAGACATTACTGGACATTACATACATACACTATTCGTGCTTGTATTATGGGAACCACATGACTGATATACTTATTTTTGTAAGTAAATATATATTATAGAAAACACTTAGATCAGACACAAACAAACATTTGTCTCGCACCGGGAACCGAATCCGCAACTCCTACTGCGCAACAGAGGGCGTAAAATTCAATTAACGAGAATTGAACTCTTACTGAGCGTCTACTACATACATGTATAGAATCATACTTCAAACATCAAGTCTCTATGTCTCTATGTGAGTCAGTCAAGCAAGACTTGATTGGTTGATAAATAAAACGACTGAGACACAGATGGTTGAGGGTTTGATTCCCGCCGTGGAACAAATGTTTGTATGATCTGCAAGTATTTGTCTCGGGTCTGGGTGTATCTATGTATGTATGTATTTACAAAAAAAGTATTTAAGTATTATATCAGTATATCATGTATTACCATAACACAAGCTCTGCTTACTTTGGGACCAAATGATGCTGTGTGAAATGTCCGGCATTATTTATTTATTATGAACATAAAATTATTATTTCTGTAAATAAAAGATGTAGTCACCGCTTTTTAATCCTAAGGTCTTGGGTTCGAACTCGCATTACGTTAGAGTAACAATAGCAACGCGGCAGCAATATCTGCAAAATCAGATTCAAGCTTTAGAAATAACTCTTATTACGGAAGTTCATCGCTGCCTATTATTCTCCTTTTGAAAGTACCGCGAAAATACACTTAAAGTAGCAGTTAGCATACAAAATGTGTGTTTGACAGCAATGATCGCAAAATTCACACCGATTTCTAGTAACCGCAAGTTTCGTAATCTGGAACCGGTCCGGATATTTCTTTCCACCATCTCGTTTCTATCAAGAGAGAACCTGAATAAAAATATTTTTTAGGCTGTAAAACAGCTCATTGCAAAATTGGAACCTCGGGCAAAAGCTAGTTGAGAGTAGTGAAGAATCATTTATGAGCCTTGCACGAGATCCAGCCTTAAATATTTATGAGGTTATCGCTCATGCTGCTGCATATGATTCAAAGGTTTTACAAAGCTTTTAATATCTGCTCTAATGCATTTTAGATAATTTTACAAAGCATTTCGTTTTAACGGCATTAATTCCACATGAATTAATGAAATGTGAGAGAAAATCTTTTTATATTTGTATGAGTGGTATCTACATAAAATAAATAGCACTAGTGATCTAGGCTCCTAAAGTATGTGGCCATTAAGGTCGTGGGCTCAAATTATGTCGTGCAGCATTGCATTTTTCTGTTAGTGCACTATACCAGTACTCAAAAACTGAAGGAAAACAACGTCAGAGAAACTGGCATTTTGTTAAACGTAAAAAGTTCGAAGGCATATTCCAAGTGCCCGAAGGACTCTATTTCACCACATCTGTTCGAAATCACTCTAGTGACATGATAAGAAGAAGAAGAAGACATACATAAAAAGTAAAAGCGTATATGCTATTCCAGGTCACAGGCATCAACTTTATATAATATATATATACTTCATTTAAATCCGATCAGTTGTTGGAGCGTGAGAACAAACAAATTCTAAATACTTATACAAACATCTACACAAACTTTCGTTTAATAATATTTTATAAATAGAACATGAATGATTGCTAGAGGTAAAAATCCTTTATTTAACATTATTGTTTTCCATAAATTAATCATGTACTTGCTACCCGACGTAATTAGGTACGACGAAGAAGGTAAGTTAATAAAAAATATAAAATACATTTCACATAAACTTAAAAATTGGCTGACTACATTCTTGATTGTTTTCAGAATCAGTTGGGAACTCATCTATAAAGATTTTTAATCCCTAAAACAAAATAGTGGGTTTGACAAAGTTCTCAAGCTTATAATATCGCTTAGAAATACTAAAGACGTAGGCTACGATGGTTTTTTCAAAAACATTTCAAAAGTATATGCTACGATGTTAACAAAGAATAAATATGTCATTGGCCAAAGATTGTTTTCCCAATACTTTAAAATATGCTACTGATAAGCCGCTTTACAAAATAGGTGAGCATAATCAACTTGCAAACTACAGACCCGTAACGTTAATACCAGTCATATGAAAGGTAAGTCTATGTGGCTTCGACTTTGAAGTATTGTCCTTTAGGGTAACTCGACAGATGTGCAAAGAACAATGAACAAAGAAAAAAAACGGGTTGCACTCCGGGAGTGCCGACAGAAGTGAAAGCTTATTTTGACATTTTTTAGATGGGTACTAGGGTTATTGGGTTATGAATTGCATTTTATTTATGAATTGTATTTTATTAGTTATTTAGAAACTTTAAAATACATTTAATATTCTCTTTTTGTTTAGAATGTAGATAATATATTAAAGAACCTAACTCAGTAAACTTCTCCATACACAAGTAGACTGTAAACATGTGAATTAAGGTTTATAATCAAATGTGGCGAGCGCGGCAGCCCTGCGTCTCGTAACGGTCTCGCGAGTCCAGAGGTTTTACCTAATCTAAAAATATGCGTACCGCGCTAAAAGAATTTTTCACTTCAAAACATGTACGAGCACTTGTTTGGATACCTTTGAGGGAGTCATGTGAGCTGATCTTTCGTAAGCTAGAACTGTTGACATGGCCTTGCTGGTATATTCTCGAGGCATGTTTGTTAAAAAAAAGCGAATTTCTTTACAATAACAGTAATTTATATCATAGATGTGTAAGAAACCCTGATAGAATTGTTCTTTCAAGAATGCTCTATATTAAAAAAAGTGATTTTGAAATGTGTGGAAAATACTTTATTAAGTTCCTGCCAAAGCAAAGGACATGTCTTTAAGGCATTTTAAAAAGAAATTAAAATGTGGCTTTTGGCAAAACTTTTGACATTGTTAAATGCTAAAAACTATTTTTTTATTTTTAGCCATATTTCACACCAAATTGGTGTTGCACGCCAATGTGAATTTGGTGATATATGTGAACGTGTCTCTTTATCTAGCTACCTATCATATTTATTGCAAATTAGTTATTTCTATTTCTTTTTCTAAAGATTTTTTTGTCTAACCTCAAACCTACATTTGACCACGAACTCGCCTGATGTTAAGCGACTATATAGCTGACGATGGGGCACGTAGGTCTAGAAAATATATATTTACTCTTAACTTAAAGAGACCCAGATTATAGTTTTAGGAAAGACAGACGACGGCAAAGCATCCCTGGCAGTATGCATTATAAAAGTGAAGGCACGCTTTGCCTTCACTTTTATAATGCATACACTTTTATAATGCATACAGAACTTTGTTCGTAAGGGTGATAGACTGACAAGGTATGGATGGTACTGAGTGGTTAATATGCTTGTTCTGTTGTGAAAAGGAGATTGTGGAATTAGATCATCATTAAAAGATTTTTCAATCCTAGATACAATTCGTTTACATGATACATATCAGATAGAAAATAGCTTGTACGTTGTGGTCCAATTCATAAAATAAATAAAATTCAGTGCGCCCCATCGTCCGTCTGGGATCCAGCGATATGGTAAAAATGGAGGATTTATTTAATATTTCGAGCACTTTCGCACTTTTGAAATTGAATTTGTTGCCATAAATTGATCCGTCGCTTCAAATATTTCATTTGAATCAGCAATTCGTTTGTAAATAGTTTAATTTTATCTTCAAAGGCGATGCTTACTCAAGCGGTAATGCTTGCATTGGAATGAAATTCACGTACTTATGGCAATAAATTGCATTTTATATGAGAGATTAAAGTTTTATGTTGTTCAAATAGAAATAAGTATACGAAAATAGATTTCAGGCATCCATGGATGTATCTATTCTCATTATTATAAATTCGAAAGAATCCCTGTCTGTCTATATGCTTAGCATTCTGCCTGTCTTTTTGTCTATTTGTTTAATACGTTATCAGGGATAAACGGCTTTTAAATAAATTATGTACGATTTGAATTGTATCCTAAAGACGTACATAGGCTACTTTTTATAAAGATACCTTGCGAGGACGCGTGTTGCAGCTAGTTCTTTATAACAATACCCTAGTTTTGAGACAGCCTTGTCCCAATATGAAAACCTTAGTATGGAATTAAACCTTTTACCCTTTCGACATTCCTTTCAGATCGTTTCCTTTCAAGAAGTCAATGTCAAAAAGTATTTTATTCAATATAATCACAAGGATTACTTTGAAACGTCAATTACATTTTAGGTAAATTTAGGTGTCAATTCCTAACCCTAGTCTGAGAAGAATTAACAAGAAACTCGTCCTGGTCCTATCCCTTTTTTGTATGATCCTTCTTATAACTAGCTTACGACCTCTATATTGCGTAGTGGGCCAAGGCTCAGCTGAGACGCAGAAGGATGTGGGTTCTTTGCCCGCCGAGGCACAAATGTTTATATGATCAGCATGTATTTGTTTCGGATCTGGGTGTTTCTATGTACACCTAACATGTATTACAAAATATAAAAAAAACATTGGGGCCAGTTGATGCTGTGTTTACTGTCCTGCATTATTTTTTATATATATTTATTATTTAGACATAAATAAAAATCGCTTTCTTTACAAGACTACTGTAAAAAGTACCAAAAGAATACATATGGCAAGCGAGAATGCCGCATACTTACAGCCGCGTAGTCGACGCATTATTAAACCCACCTATACCTACAATAGTTAGGTACTTAGGTAGGTAGTACTATTAAGTAGTACTGTGCCTTTACTTTGGCTTCACACCCAACGTTTACTCTAGAAAGCTAATCACGCACGGAACTAATTCGCTCGCAAACAATGTACCAGCTTAATTAGATTGAGATCTTGCTATAATTACCCGGTTCAGTAGTTTTACTTGGGCATTGTCTAGCCTGCCTGCTGAGTTGAAAATAGCTCAGTCTTTTGCGCTGTAAGTTATGGGTTCGATTCCCTCCCAGGACAAATATTTGAGTGATGAATGTAATTGTTTGTTTTGTGTCTGGGTGTTATTATGTATCATACTAGCTGTTGCTAGTAGTCGCGATTTCGTCCGCATTTTTTTTAAAGGAATTGTAGGTTAAATTCTTCCCCAGGATGCTTTTTATCTCATTGCCAAATTTTATTGATAAGTTTCGAACCAATCACACCCACCACCCATAAAAAGTTTCCATAGTACATTCACACCCCATTTTACTCCTTCGTGAGGGTTATTTTGAAAAATCTTAAACACGTGTCCATTTAATTTGGATTTTTTTTTTAATCATATGAAGTTTCAAGCAAATCGCACCACGCATTAAAAAGTTTCATACATTCGTTTTCACCCCTATTCAACTCTTAGGGGTTGAATTTCAAAAAATCCTACCTTAGTAGGTAGTTTTGCTGTAAAAAGGAAGCTACCTTCCAAATTTCAGTTTTCTAGCTTCAGCGGTTTAGGCTCGGCGATGATGAATCAGTCAGTCAGTCAGGTTAAGCTCTTAGGTATGTATCATATAATAATAATAATGCAGAACACTTCATATAGCATCTAATCCCAACATAAGCATGAGTATGTAAAAATATATTAGTATTTCCAAAACTTTCGTGAGTAGTACTATACATTTTGATAAACACGGGCTTTACTCACGTATTATTTTGTCGATGGAGGCACCGACACTGAACAGTGCGAAGCGTGAACTTTAGCCGCAACGAGCGGACCGCGGATCAAACTCGTCGTGATGAAAATTCTCTAGATGAATCGAAACAGTGTCAGTGCCTCCATCGACAAAATAATTTGTGAGTAAAGCCCGTGCTTATCAAAATGTTTCCTCCCCTTTACTAAAGACAAGAAGAAAAGTGATATTGAAAGATGATATTGAATAGGAAGAATAATGCTAGAAAAAGCCAGTTCATCTCGGACTTGGGTTAGGAGGAGAAATTTAGGATGAATTGGCACCTAAATTGACCTAGTATATAAAAAGTTTCAAAGTGATTCTTGCAATTGTATTGGATAAAATATTTTTGATTTTGACTTTGGATACATTCCTTAAAAATAATAATAAATCATGCCGGACGTTTCAAGCAGCATCATCTGGCCCCAAAGCAAGCAGAACTTATGTTATGGGTACCACATGACTGATATACTACTTATATACTTTTTTTTTAATATTTACGATATTAAACATAAAAGACCCAGACCCGAGACAAATACTTGGAGGTCATACAAACATTTGTCCCGCGGCGGGAATCGAACCCGCAACCTTTTGCGTCTTAGCCAGACCTAAGTCCACGGTACCAGAGAGGTCGTTAATATTAACCTTATAAAATAAATCAGAGTTTTATAACTCAAATAATTAATTTAATTACTTGGCTAGACCGTAATATTGTTGCTATCCTATATACACATAATGAGTTAGCGTGGCGATTAAATGTTTATTATCTTTGTCATTATTATGTAATGGAGAGGGCTCAAAATCGTTCTTCCTGGAAATCTATTGGGGAGGCAGTTCAGCAGTGGACTTCATAAAGGCTGTTATGATATGATGAACCTTTATGTATATTCCCTGAAACAATATATGAGACGCAGGAGGTTGAGGGTTTTATTCCCGCGAAACAAATGTTTGTATAATCTGCGAGTTTGTCTCGGGTCTGTGTGTTTCTAGGTATAATATGTATGTACTTAAAAAATAGTATATCAGTAGTAGAAAGTAAGTAGTAGAATATTAGTAAATAAGTAGTATATCAGTCATGTGGTACCGATAACACAAGCTCTGCTTACTTTGATGATGCTGTGTGAAATGTCCGACATTATTATTTATTTGTTAAAGAGACACGTCGGGAATAAATTAATAGTTAATACGCGATAAATATTTTGTTAACTACAAAGATTATGAATTCTGTTTGCAAATGTTTATTAAATATCAATGAACATCAATACATTTAAACGACACATTTACTGACGTGTAATTATAAGTTCATCATCATCAACATATCAGCCTTTAAAAAGTCCACTGCTGAACATAGGTTTCCCTAATTGATATCCAGGAAGAACGATTATGAGCCGTCTCCATCCACCGACTTTCTCCGATCTTTACAATATCGTCAGTCCATCGGGTGGGGGGTCGCCCTACGCTTCGTTTTTCTGTCCTTGGTCGCCATTTGAGAACTTTTACTCCCCAACGGTTATCAGTTCTGCGAGCTATATGGCCTGCCCATTGCCTCTTCAACTTGAAAATTGTGAGTGCTATGTTAGTGATTTTGGTTTTTCTACGGATTTCCTCGATAAGATAGTACAATTTTAATAATAACACAGTAATATAAGCAATTTACCTTATACTATACTCGTAGTTACTTATGATCCGAGATTGTAATAAATTGGCGACCTCTGTTGCGCAATGGGCTAAGGTCTGAGACGCAGAAAGTTACGGATTCGATTTATGTAGCGATTTCGACAAATGTTTGTATAATCTGTAAGTTTTTGTCTAAGGTTTAGGTATGTATAATATGCTGTGTGAAATGTTTGTGATTATTTATTTAAATGATCTTTTCGCTATTCTGTGGAATATGGAATCCCGCGTTGAAAATGACAAGCTTCAGAACTGACTTAGAATAGCGTGCTTTAGACAGCGTGGATTACTTCGTTAGTGCTAAGCGAAGACAGAGAAAACAATAGACACAATGGTGATCGTGCCGCGTGTGAGATAGAACGATAGGTGGGTGTTGTTGCCACATTAAAACTTTTACCCTAGTCCTAAGTAATCCTAGATTTATTCGAGACGTTATGTTGTAGTAGAAATCTCAAGAGCTTTCCTCTCTATCACAAAACTCAAACTTTTTAACAGATGTGTGATATAGAAAACATATAAAATCATTTGTGTACTTAATTGTTTACTTATTATTAAAGCTAAGCATAACATTACAGAAATAAAAAAACCATAAATATAACACAAAGCCAAAAGATACTTTATTCAATACAATCACAAGGATCACTTTGAAACTAAGTCTTACCTACTAGGTGAATTTAGGTTCCAATTTATAATCCAAGCCCGAGATGAGAAACTCGTCCTGGTCCTAGCGCATTTTTGTATGATCCATCTTATAACTAAATTAGCTACGATATACTTATACATGAGTTTATACATTTCAAGTGTGTCGGTTAACTGTCTGAAGGCAGAGCGACATGAGACCATGCGTTCTTATCAATAATATAGTCATTTATGTTATAATAAGCTTTCTTCAAAATACTCTTTTATGTAAGCTTTAAATTTTTTAATAGGTAGTTTAGTTGCATTTTCAGGAAGTTTATTATAGAAGCGCACCGTGTTCCCGATAAAGGACTTATTTACTTTTTCTAGTCGAAAAGTATTGATCAGTATCTACCTACCTACAGAATAAAAACTCATAAATCATATATCTACTAACCACCAGTGGAACAGCATTAGGATACAGAATAGTTAATTTATATTTCTTAAACAAGACATTTTTCTCAAAATGAGTACCTACTACAAATCCTCGAAGAGTTTTTGGGTGTCCAGATTTTTCGGCCTGTGGCTTCAACCAACTGCAAATACATTATCGTTTGATGGAAAACTGTAACAAATTAATAGCGAGGTGTTTTATTTTACAATGTAAGAATCATTTTAATCTATTTATTTATACAGGGCGGTATGGTTATTGTCGCTGACAGGATATTATTTCACAATCAATTGACATCAAAATGTATGATAGGTTTCCTCAGACCGATTTTAAGCAGCTTTTGCCTTTACCTTGCCTCCATATATTCACCTATCAACATTGTACGATACTTACGTTCAATTGAATTATTAAAATTCATACGAAATGTAAAACATATTTTATGTAAAATGTATGTACCTAGTCTGGGGAATGTTAAGGTCGAATGCAGGCAACACCAAAATAAATAAATTATTTGTTATGATTTATGAATTATGCTGTAGCGAACAAAGTTCAGTTTGAAATGCTGTTATCTATGGTGTATATTATTAAAAAAATAGTTTGAAAGCTAATAACTACTCAAAAATACTGGTACTTATGATTTAAAAGACAAATCGGGGTGTTTCCGTTCACTACCACTTTTACATCCTAAAACGATACATCGAACCATTATCTTTACAAAATCCGGTAAAGGAATTTGTTATTTGCAATTGGCATGTAATTCAGCATGTTCACAATTTATTATTAACTGTTTTTTTCCGGTTATTTCACACAAAGCGAGCACAAACCATTCAAACAATGGCAAACTGTCAAACGTTGCTTTGCACAATCTGGTGCGGATCTTGAAAAAACAGGCACGCGACATGAAACAAAAAATCAAACCATTCTATCTCGTTTCTTTAAAGTAAGTAAGTTTCTTTAAACATAAGTTGTTCTCTTTCTTGTATGAATGCGACGGATGCTATCTAGTCGTCTATTAGTTTCTCTGTCTACGGTGCTAGGCCTAGTAGGCAAAGTCATAGAGAAATGCTGCGTCAGACGAGATAGAGTTACGCGGTTAAAAAAAGAGGTATATTAGGTATTTATACCTCTATATTACCTCTATACCTCTATATATTAGGTTATAAGTATTGTGTCAGTCATCTGGTTACCATAATGCAAGCTATGGTTAGTATAGGATATTGCATACTCTTTGGTTTGGAACTAGATGGTGTTGTGTGAAATGTCCAGCTATATTTATTTTTGTTTATTTATTATATAGGACCAGACATCAAAATATATTAAATATTCTGACTTTTTTAGTGTTTGAGTGCGAACTGTGAACTCGCGCGGCAACGAGTGGACCGCATATCTAACTCTTTGAAAAGATTTTCTAGTTGAATCGAAACAGTGTCGGTGCTTCCATAGACAAAATAATACGTGAGAAAAACCCGTGTTTATCAAAGTATGCAATTTTTCATCAATGTTTTCTTATGACGTTATCACGTAAAATTATCGTCTATAAACCGAGTTTACACTCATGTAAATGTTTTGTGTTCATGAATTGTAATTAATTCATAGTGTACATTCAAATACAAATTGTAAAATATTTGTTACTGAATGAATGAAATGAAATACATTTTTATGTTATAATTTATTACTAAGCGCTTTTGAGCTGAAATGCACTTTGTTGCACATTCTTGTTATGGGAGGGTAAATCGCTTTGTTACGTAACGCGTTACGGCACCAGTCAGCCAGTCAGTCAGTGGCTTTCCTTTATCTCACGCATACGGAAGCGGTAGGCAGGCTCCTCCTCTCTCACCCACAGCGCTTGTTAGATTAGTTTAATGTTCTGTCGAGACGCACACGTTTTTTATATAAATGTTTTCGGAGAGTAAGCCTTTCCTACTTGTAAGTAGTGTACCTACTAACGAGTATTATACGCTTATGTTCTTTACTCGTCGCCATGCGATATTTTTGACGTGAAAACGTCTAATAAATCGATGAAAGCCGGCTACACGCACGAAAAAGGATGACTCATTGTCCCGTTACGCACATTGTAACGTTACTATCGGAACGAGAGCGCATCTATCTGTTTCGTTATGACGTTGTCACGTTAAACTATCGTCCGTAAACCGACTTTACAGACAACCAATTTTTTATGTCAGTTTCTTAGCATAAGCTTACTGTACCAAATTGTGAACATAACAGCTGATGATTACGCTGTTCCGTAAACGCAGCTCCAAAATGCAAGTAAGCAGATTAAGCTGCAGCAGCTGAGCGTGGATTGTGTAAACGACAGATACCACGAGCGTAGATAAATTTGGGTTGCCTAACATGTGGGCTACCCAAATGCCGCAAGATATTACATTTTGGAGACAATACTAAGCTTGTGTGCTTGGTAAAGTTCCAGCCTTGAGTGGCTGGAACACATCAATGAGACTGCTTTTTAACCGACTTCAAAAAAATTTGGTTACTACGACCGTATATATTTATATTTTTTATGTGTGTTCGCGGGTAACTTCATCGTTTATGAACCGATGTTGATGATTCATTTTTTGTTTTTAAAGAGATACCAAGGGTGGTACCATATAAAAGAAACCAGGATCTGATAATGGCATCCCAGATAAATCGAGGGGAACCTTCGAAAATCGTAGTGGCGACTAGTGCGTTTGTTATTTTTTTTCATTAAGTATTTTAAAGCGCTACAATTTAATTAAGGTCTGGAGTCGATCTGATGATAGAGCCAAAAGACAGTCGAGGAATATCCTCAACGATTTACAGCAATTACCTGGTGTTTGGGCTTGATTAATTTGTATTGATGAGAACTTTACACCTGGATGGGTTGTGACCGTCATTACGGGTCTGATTATGAAGACGAAGGACAGTCCAGGTAACTCTTCAACGTTTTACAGTAGCTACCTTGTGTATGTCGGTTGTCTTTTAAGTTTTTAAAACGTAATTATTCTTGTATTTCCTGGTAATATTCGTTCTGAGTGTATTCAGTACCTATACTATGGAGTGTATATTATGTCAGGTTCGATCTTTTTTAGTGCATTTAACCTTTTGATTGCAATAATAATTACGTTTAAAGAACTAAAAATAAAACCGACTTCATGTATATAACAAAAGTAAAATGTAAAAAAAACACAAAAATAAAATATTTAGTAGAAAGTAGATGTATTTTGTTTATACTCGTATATAATATGGGTAGGCCAACTAAACACACTGCTCCAATGAGACAGCAAAGTTTCGGAGTACACAATAATATCATCGATGTATACAATTTTTTAATTTTTGTTGATTTTTAAAAACCACTCGACCTATTTCGATGAAATTTAAATAGGACCACCTAGGACCATATGAAATTTAAATAGGGCCTTTGAAACAAAAACAATATTTTCCAAATCTTACATTATACATAAAAAAATATAAAAGTCAAAAGTAAAAAAAAATGATTCCGACGAATTGAGAACCTCCTTCTTTTTTGAAGTCGCTTAAAAACAGGTTTATAAAATAAATCACTGGCAACACGGCTCGTTGGGCCATATGTTTTTGACAAGAGGGTATTTTGGTTTTGGAAGAAAAGATGATAGGCAGATGATTTTGACGAAGGATCAGCAGAGGGAGCTTTCAAGGGTTATTTTGTTGAAAACCAGAATAAAGTTTGTTTGATATAGCCTGTTTGAGCATTTCATTGGAGGTGTTTACAGATACATTAATAATTTGGCATCTACTATTCTACTACCGTATCTAATAATATACCTGAACTCGTAACTCGAACTCGAAACCCGTATATGCGAAAGATTAAGTAGATGTTTATATGTTTGTTATGGCTCAATCATAACTGTTGAACGTATTTGGATGAAACTTGATATAGATATAGATGTAGTCTGTGATCGGAAATTACATATATGCTACTATGTAGGTGTCACGCATGCATAGCCGCTGACTGAAAGTGGTCCTAAAATAAATAAGTTAATAACCCTTTTAAAAATGTGAAGTTTTGACGTGATAACGTCTTATAATTCGATGAACGCCAGCAGCACGCACGAAAAAGCATGACTCATTGTCACGTTCCGCCTGAGCCGAGCGTGCAAGCGAGAGCGCGGAACCATCGATAGAGAGGCACGATCGGCCTAAGTGATCGGCTTGTGACGTAAAATTATCACTTTACAGACCATTTTTTATTTTTAACCAGGCTTCTGATAGGACACCATAGCAACTGGAATCGATATTAATTTGAAACATAGAAACGAATACTAAGAACTACAGTCAAAACCATACATTGTAACGGAACCCGAAACTTCGTTAGGAGACCGGAAGCACGTACAGTTTGCGAACGCTAGACTTCACCTGGTTCTATTCTGTCCGAGGATGATGTAAACACACTGGAGCGGTTTGCGGTGAAAATCGCTGTAGAACTTATTGAAATGTTAATAGTTTAAATTAAATTAACTCAATTTGTTCAGTTTTGACATAAGCAATTATGGTTCGTGCGATTTGTCTGCTGTCACCTGTCAATTGAATGAATGGACAGTTCAATGACCAGTGAGTTTTGTGAATAAATATTCAAATTTTAAATATTAGAGTCCTAACTGTGACCTTGCAAAAGACACACATATTCATGCATTAACTATCGCGCGAAACATCTAGTTTTTTCGTTAACGGACGGATTTACGTTGATAACTTATCGCATTTAATAGAACACAGTAATTCTTGTCAATGTGTGTGTGATATTTTTACCCTGTCGTTTGTGTAAGGAGGCAAAGGGATAGACTGCTGTGCTCAAGGGTTTGGACATCGTTTGTTAGTAATTGACGTAGATGAAGGTTATATATCTAGATTGTGCCAGAATCTACTGAACCTTACAGTGTCTGACACCCATCTTGAGAGCGTAGGAAGAGTTGGAAGGTAAGTGATTTCTTGGCACACGTCACACAATACGTTATCGTGTATAAATAATTATAAAATAGAAACATCTATACAGTCCAGTTTAATTATCATACACAATAAGGGTTTAGTTAGTTTTTATATACATGTAGTTTTATACCATAAAGCCAATTATATAATAAGGCACAATTTATATACCTACCGAAATACCGTAAAATATTATGATATAACAATCTGGCGCAGCACGTATGGATTTCCTAAATACAACTCTTCAGGCGGTTCCCTGTTTTATCAGGAAATATTTAATTTAATTCAGTTTATATACACCTTATTTTATCATTACATATACTATCTAATGCGTGAAGCTACCCAACTGTCTGTTCCTGATAAATGTACCTTAGCTTGCACCAACGCCTGCACGCACTGTTTCACGAACAACAGTCACCCATCTGCCACGTACAGAGACATGTTTAATTCCATAGTTGAACGGTTCAAGTTTTTAATAGTATATTTTCTACCTCTTTTCTTTCTTTTTTTTATTAGGTATTATAAGGTACCTATAGCCTATTCTACCTATATAAGCGATTTAAAACTATTCCAATTTAGGAGAAGATAATTATTATGGAATATTTTATATCTTATTTCATAGTTCAATTACAGAACTATTATCTATACTATAAATACAAATTGAAGCATGGAAGTTAAACTGCAAGGGATTTCTTGAAGTGAAATCTTCTTTTAGCGCGGTACGTATAAGATGAGGTAAAACCTCTGGTTTCGCGACACCGTTACCGTTTAAGGCGAGACGCAGGGCTGCCGCGCTCGCCCCATTTGATTATAAACCTTAATTCACATGTTTACAGTCTACTTTTGTATGGAGAAGTTTACTGAGTTAGGTTCTTTGATATATTATCTACATTCTGAACAAAAAATATTGCATCATCTGTGTTCGTTCAGTATTTGATTGCCATAATTACTGATTTTGAAGTAATTTATTATTAAACTCTAACCCGCCAAAATAAGTTTTCACTTCTGTCGGCACTCCCGGAGTGCAACCTGATTTTTTTTATTATTAGTTATTCTCAAATAACGAGCATATTTATAGCCACTAAACAGCGACAAAATAGACTAATTTTTCATACAAAATGTCGTTTGCTGAGGGGAACCCTACCCACATTGACAATTAAACGGGTGGAAATCCAGGCATTTCCGCAGAGATATCGCACAAAGAAAGAGCTCGTATACACAACAACATTTCAAATTCAGGTGCTGCAATAATCCGGTTAGCCGGTCACCCTGCGCAGTACAGCAACTGCTAATTATTCGGATCTGTAGCGAATTCAACTAAGTTTAAAGATAATTCAGGTAGGTAATTAATTTTGTAGCAACGGAATGGCGTGGCTTTAGAGAAATTTACGATGAATTCTGAATGTACACGTGTTTTTCCAATTTATAAACTTAGTACTTACAACAAGCACCTACAAAGGACACTTGATAGTTCCGTTTATTTTCGGTTTGCAAGTTATGCAAGTTATGGGTTTTATTCCCGCCACGAGTCAAATGTTTGTATGATCTGCAAATATTGTCTCAGATCAGGATTTTTTTCTATGTATGTGTGTATTTGCAAAAAATATATATAATTAGTATATCAGTCATGTTTCCATATCCGTGAAATATCCAGCATTTTTTTGTTAAATTTGTTTATATATATAAATAAGTTAGTCGCATTGCATCTTGGGGATGAACATAGGACATAGACATTATATTAGGTGTGTGAAACGGCAGGCAGAAGTTAGTTATAAAAAATAACGATGTCAACTGAATATTAAACTCAGTTGAGAAATGGTTGGGGTTGGGTTTTCACCCAATCGCTGATCAATTTGTTGAAAATATTTTGCACTAGCGATCCACCCCGGCTTCGCACGGATGCAATGCTGATACTAAATATATTACAGAATGTCTAATGAAATAAGAAACCTCTGAAATTATCAGTGTTTCTCTACTATATTATGCATGTATTATACATATAAAACTTTCCACTTGAATCACTCTATATACTAAAAAAAACCGCATCAAAATCCGTTACGTAGTTTTAAAGATCTAAGCATACATAGGGACAGACAGACAGCGGGAAACGACTTTGTTTTATACTATGTAGTGATAAGGAAACACCAAAAAAATATTCTAAATTGACTGCCGACCACTTTCAGTAATGTATCGATCATCAATCTTCAAGTCGAATTTGTTACAGACTCGAAACGCTTTATCGATAGGTAAAAAACTTTGGGAAGGAAAAAGTTAGTTTCCGAAAGAAAATGTCGGCTCACTGCTCAGTATTTGCCTCTCGAAAACTTTTCATCCTCATAAATTTCTGAGTGTGACGCGTTTACTAAATTTTACCAGTAATTTTTTTTATTTGCTATTTCTAGATTGATTTTATAAAGGCAATTGTCAGTTGGAACAACCTATCGCGATTCTGTGATCTTCTAATTAACCGGCGACCAACATTTCTGTTTCCATTTCTCGGCCACCATTCAGTGATCAATGACCAATTAACATCCATCTATACTTCCATACCATTACAAAGTCTCTAATAACAGTGAAAGAAAGTATCCTATCCTATCCTAAAGAAATATCCTTTTATCCTACAAAATATATATAAAAAAATGCAGTTTGTTTGTTTGATATATTTTTAAGGCTAAATGATTGTATCTTGGGGAAGAATACTACTTATTTTAATAATAATTCTATATTATTATTTTCTAAGTTAAAACACGATGTGTTATTTTAACTTAGAACAAATACTTATTTACTTTAAAACAAGAATCTTTCTTAGATTAACACTCATGAAGTTGGTTACGAAATTCACAAAGAAAATTAACTCTCAACAAACTTGGAGCAGGAAACTCGTTGAAATGGATGTATCTGTGCACTTAAGTATACTACTAATACTTTGCTTAACAATTTGCGACTATGTAAACTCCTATTTACGGTTTAGAGTTGGATGAATTTCACGTGAAAACAAAATAGTCATTACAAAGTTTCGCGAACTATTTTAGGTTTAAAAGTTGGGCAGGTTTCACAGAGCAGTGTGTTATTTAAACTATATTCAAAATGAAGGATGTGATATTTTTAAAATAGCTCTAGAACATTCTATAGCTGGTACATAAGATATGTACGTCCATATCATCCTCATATATAACATCATACCGTTGTGTGTAGATATATCTACTATAACTTTCTTTCGGAAATTATATTAGCGAATAATTATACAATAAAGCTAGTTTTTTACTTTTACCCTGAAAGAAATTCAGGAATAACAAATATTTATAAACTATTTATAATAATCGTTTATATCAGGCAACAAATAATGGTACTTATAGATAACAAATATATTGGCCCATAGATAAATACCTTAAAGACAAAATATAACATACAAATATAACATACATACAAAATATAAAACCTATTGATGATTACAATGACGTTCGCACTGTGTTTTGTGTCAGGGATCCGTTGAATTTCCTGAACACGACACCTTTCGGCCAGAACCCGGTGTCCATGAATAACGAGAGACGATTCGTTGGCACTCTCACCACAAATGAATTGAAATTCACGTTACGGTGATATTCCAACTTCACGACTCTCATGGTGAGCCTGATCTTCTGTTTCATGTATTCCACAACCCCCTCAACCTTCACGGCGTAGTGGACCCATGACAGTTAGAGTTGAGTGGTGGGTGGGTACCTCGGCACGTAGAAGGCACATCTGCCCTAGGGCAGTCGGAGCGGCCGTGCCGCTCTGCCTATTTATATAAAATAGGATTGCTAATAAGATATCTAGTATTATTGTGTATTATTATTTAAATGATGGTAATTAAATTAATTAGCTAAAATTTGGAGGTTGATTTATAAATAGAAGAACAAGGGAGAGGTAATTTATTTAAGAAGTTTGATGGTAAAACAATTGAGGGAATAATTTATCACTATTTCGACGGTAGAACTTGTAAATCGAAATCAACACTACTAGTAAACGTTGATACCCACTTTTGTTTACCTCATTTCCAACACATCACTCTCTTTGGTCTTATAATAGCCTCCATTTAAAACAATTGATTTCTGTAAATATTTATAATACCACTGTGGCGCTGTGGCCCAAGGCCCGGCTGAGACGCAGAAGGTTGCGGGTTCGATTCCTGCCGCGGGACAAATGTTTGTATGATCTACATGTATGTATTTGTGTCAGGTCTGGGTATTTATATATATAATATGTATGTATTTACAAAAAAAGTATATAAGTAGTATATCAGTCATGTGGTACCCATAACACAAGCTCTGCTTTCTTTGGGGCCAGATGATGTGTGAAATGTCGGGCATTTTTTTTACTAGCTGCTGACCGCGGCCTCGCAAGCATGGTACCTACATAAAAAGTAGCCTATGTTCTTCTGCAAGGTCCCATCTATCTCTATATCATAATTCATCAAAATCGGTTCAGCTATTTAGACGTGAAAATGTAACAGACAGACAGACAGAGTTTGTCTTTCACATTTGTAATATTAGTAGGGATCAACAGCCTAAATTTGTATGCTTCTAGTTCTGAAAATGGCAATATTTTCATACAACTTTCATCCCGGTTTTCAACCCTTTACAACACTTTTTTTCCAATTAAAAAGTAGCCTATGTCCTTTCTCAGGATTTAGACTATCTGTGTACCAAATTTCATTTAAATCGGTTCAGTCGTTTTAGCGTGAAAGCGATAGACAGACAGACAGAGTTATAATATTAATAGGGATTATAGTTACTTCCAAAATTTTCCAACCGTCCTCAACAATTACCGCTTCTCTTGAAAACGGGCCTCGCTTTTGTTAGTTTCTCATAGGATAGCTATCGCAAACTCCATACAAACGTATAAGACCTGCGGCGGTTTACTAATAGGTAATTATTTGAGAAACTTTGCTGTGTTATCCAACACGTACGAACTTCACAGGGTGCTTCACGTACAGGGTGGTAGTTTGAGGTGGACGAGTAGTACAACCGGTTGGGAGCTCTGCTTTTACAGCACCATTTCAAATTATCACCCTGTATTCAAACCCCATTTGTAATGATGTTTTAAGCCTTATATAGCTAAAATGGAATTTAAATCTGTTGCTATATTTATTCTTTCATTGACAAGGACTGACCATATTTTAAAATAGGAAGTTATTATGAATTTTGAAGAGAGGTTATAAAAGTATTTTGTAGAAAAAGGTTTTATTGGATGCCACAGTTTTGATGGCGCAGCAGGCAGTACTGCAGAATGTTTGTGCATTGTTTATAACGAACAACATATATTTATATATGTACAAGTACGTGTTTATATTTAGTTATTTTATAAAGGAATGCCAACTGTATATATTTATTTCGGTAGGTATAATAAGAAGTTAGTGCTGATACATACGTCAATTTATATTAATTACTAGCTTACCCAGCAAACGTTGTTTTGCCTTATTGAACATATAAAAAATTTTTGGGGTGAGCCACCCTCAACACTTAGGGGTATCAAAATTAGTTATTAACCTATTCTCAGACTTACTGAATATACATATAAAATTTTATCAAAATCGGTCAAGCCGTTTCGGAGGAGTATAAACACGAAAACTGTGACACAAGATTTTAATATATATTAATTATAATTATAAACAAACAACATTGTCAAATTAAGAACTTTTTTTAAAAGGACCTTCAAGTTAAAATGTTTATTTAATACTATGACATACGTCCGTACTTATACTAGTACGTACTATACTTATACTTATACAAGACTTTAAGTTAAATATGTAGGTTGGTATTGCATACAAATATAACACCATACCCTACATTAATCTATTCACATAACAAATCCAAAAAAAACAGACGAAATAATTTTACTAACTAGGACATACATAGGAAACGCAATCAAATTTGTACTTACTGTACTATGGTAATCAAATTATATCAAGACGCATAAATAGGTATAAATATTAAACAGATTATTGGTAGGAAGACTAATAATAAAAGAAACTAATACGTTTTACAAACTTTGTTAAAATAAATAAAAGTTAAAAAAACTAAAAAACACGTTTTTTATAGAAAACCAAACTAAAAAATAGAAAATAAATTTTAATAAATGTAAGTAAGAAAAAAATCGCTTTATATAAAAAATAGCGTGGGGTGCATGGTGCCAATAGTTATAAATATTTCATTGACAGATTGAACATTTCATTGAAGAAGGATTATTATTTCGATAATATCTTAATAAGCACCCCACGCTTTTTAGGGTTCCGTACCTCGAATGGAAAAAACGGAACCCTTATAGGATCACTTTGTGTTCGTCCGTCCGTCCGTCTGTCTGTCAAGACCCTTTTTCTCAGGAACGCGTGGAAGTATCAAGCTGAAATTTATATCAAATACTCAAGTCTACTGTCTCTTAAAGCTGTGAAAAAATCTAACTTCTAAGACAATGCAATCAAAAGATACAGCCGTTTATGCCACAAGTTTCCTAAAATTTCGACACTCACACTCGGAATCAAAACCTTCAGGGTACTTCCCGTGAACTCAGAATCTTGAAATTTGGTACGAAGCAACGTTTTATAGCACAAATAAAGGGAAAATTGCGAAATCCGTATTTTTTTAGTAACATCATATAATAAAGATATTTTTTATAATTTTTAACTTACTACCCCTTTCCTTATGAACGCGTAAAGGTATTAAATTTAAATTCATATCATATACTCAGGTCTATAATACCTTTAAGCTGTAACAAAATAAAACTTCTATGTCAACGAAATCAAAAGTAACAGCAATTTAAGTCGCTGTTTTCAAACTCGCAACTACTCGCAAGGGAATCAAAACCTAAAGGGTACTTCTAGTCGACCTAGAATCTTGAAATTTGGCATGAAGCAATTTTTTATAGCATTTAGAAAGGAAAAATTCCAAAAACCTTAAATTTTTAGTTATATCACATATTTTAGGGTTCCGTACCTCGAAAGGAAAAAACGGAAACCTTATAATGGATCACTTTGTTCAGACAGACAGACAGACAGACTTGACAGACAGACGGAATGTATGTCAAGACCCTTTTTCTCAAGAACGCGTGGAGGTATTACGCTGAAATTTATATCAAATACTCCTACCTACAGGGTACTTCCCGTGAACTCAGAATCTTGAAATTTGGTACGAAGCAACGTCTACACAGCAAAGATAAAGGACAGATAAAGGAAAAATTGCGAAAACCGTAAATTTTTAGATGGATTTCATTTTGCAATAGAAATACCATAACTATGACTCAATTGTCGTGATGGGTAAACTTTTACTTATATACCTACAGGTTTTTACGGAACCCTCGGAGCGCGAGTCTTTTTTTTAAATAAAACATTTTTCTTACATACATTTATTAAAATTTATTTTCTATTTTTTAGTTTGGTTTTCTATATAAAGCGTGTTTTTAAGTTTTTTTAAACTATTATTTTTTTTCTACTTATTAGTTTTAGGATAGTCGGCTTGTTTTTTTTTTAGTTTTTTTTCGAATTATTGCACTGTCATCGGTCTTTGACAGGTGTGCAAAATTTGAATGTCGGTTACAAACATACAAACATACATACAAGTGAAGCTAATATAAAGCGTATAAAAATATCTAGCAACATATGCGCATATCCATATTTGACTACAAATTATGCGCACGTACTACTCATATAATTGAAGGTGTTATTTTTGCACGTACTTTCTTGAGAGGCAATCAGAACCGGTGTATATTATTCTCGTCTACCTAGCTGCTAAACTTTCCCAAAAATTTCACATCTCATTTACATAGCTATCCAGACAAAATTTAAACGCCAGAATAAAGGGCGCTCGTCCTGTCTGTCTACTAAACATTTCCACCGGTACCTGACGAATAATAACCATAATTTATTTCTCGCTGTATATAAATTAACACAGGAAGCCATTATCATGCCGGGGGATGACAACCGGGCAATAAAGTCTAAAATTGTACGAACGAAACTAATTACGCCTAAGCCGGCGAGCTGGGTTTACTATTCACAAACGTAAACTAACTCTGAAATAGTTAGGATATTTTGTTTTTTATTTACAGCTGATGAAAAAATATGAAAGCAAAGACCTTGTAATCTTTTTAGAAATCCAGCAATCATTATATAATTTAAAAGTCTATCCTGTCAGCTCAGTTGGTAGTAGCTCTGCCTTCTGCGCTGTAGGTTGAGGGTTCGATTCCCTCCCAGGATAAACATTTGTGTGAAAAACATAGGTGTTTGTTCTGTGTCTGGGTGTTATAAAGTATCATAAGTATGTATTTATAAATATATAAGTATTCTATCAGTCATCTAGTCACCATGATACAAGCTATGCTTAGTTTGGGACTAGATGGTGTTGTGTTCATTGTCCAGCAATATTTGTTTATTTATTTATAAAGTTATTTTTTAATATAATAATCACGATCTAAGTTATAAACGTCATTATTCTTTATGTAATAAATGAATCTCGCATTATATGAAACAAACGATTTAACAGCTGATATGACGAGTGTATTGTTAACTAGTTTATGTACTAGCTTCTGCTTGCAATTTTACACACGTAGTATGTACAAGTAGTCTATACCGGCTGAGACGCAGAAGGTTGCGGGTTCGATTCCCGCTGCGGGACAAATGTTTGTATGATCTGCAAGTATTTTTCTCGGGTCTGGGTGTTTCTATGTATAATATGTATGTATTTAAAACAAAAAAAAGTATATAAGTAGTATTCAGTCATGTGGTACCCATAACACAAGCTCTGCTTAGTTTGGGGCCAGATGATGCTGTGTGAAATGATCGGCATTATTATTATTATTACTATTATTATATCTTTCCCCAAGATACAATCTATCTCCTTACAAAATTTTATCAAAATCCACTCAGCTATTTAGCCATGAAAATGTAACTAACGGACCCCTTAGAATATATAATATTAGTATATATGAATGATGAATGCCGCAGTAAGCCTATGCATTAATTAATGAAGTATAAATAGACAACAAAGTGAAAACAAATTGGCCGAAAGCTAAGAGCTAAAGCCAAAGGGAGCCGGAGTTTACTATACACAAACGTATTAGCTTTATAGCTCTCAGTAAACCCGCAAAATACTGATGAAAACGCAAACATTGTTATTCATAATCCGAAGTTTAGGAGCAGATGCATGAAAGCGAAATAAGCTCTTTTATAATTTACGTAGAAATAACATTGCATGAGTGTACAATCGTACCTTTTCCAGAGAATTTAAAAGATCAATTATCTGTATAACTATGTTATTAATTTACACAGGGTTTACTCACGTATTATTTTATTGATGGAGGCACTGACAATGTTTCGATTCATCTAGAGAATCTTCATCAGGGTGAGTTTGATCCGCTGTCCTCATATTGCCGCGATCACGGTTTACACTTCTCTAGATGAATCGAAACAATCGGTGCCTCGATTGACAAAAAATACGTCAGCAAATCCCGTGTTTATCAAAATGTTAGGTACAACTCACGAATGTTTTAAAAGTGAAATGTTATTGATAAGCTACAAATATTCTTAAAAATATTATATTGGTCCTAATTTTGTTGGTTCGTTGCACTAATTAAAACATCGTAGAAAAAACAAACTAACAATCTTAGTAAGTTGCACCTAAGTCTGAATTAGAGTGCAATTTTTAACAAAAATTTACTAAATTTATCTTTATTATCACTACTCATTTTAGACGCCATGTAATTTGGTGTTGACTAAACAACAAAAAAACTATTTAATAGCGGAACCAAATTACAATTTTAACTTATTTTAAGACTCATATAAAACTGTCTATTTTACTCTACTCTGAATCAAATTTGTAATAAGCCAAATACGATAGATAATTTATTGAACACAAATAAAACACACAAAATAATGATTAGATATACAGTTGTCCAATAGGCAGCTATATCGCTAAAAGCGATCTCTTCCTAGCACCATTTGGATGGTCAGGATAGACAAAAAGCAGAAATAAATAAATAAATAAATAATCCCGGACATTTCACACATCATCTGTCCCCAAAGTAAGCAAAGCTCGTGTTATGGGTACCACATGACTGATACACTACTTATATACTTTTCTTTTGTAAATACATACATATAATATGTATGTATTTACATATAGAAACACCCAGACCCGAGACAAATACATGCAGATCATACAAACATTTGTTCCGCGGCGGGAATCGAACCCACAACTTTCTGCGTCTCAGCCGTCTCAGCCCACTGCGCCACAGATGTCGTCTAAAGAAAGACAGCGATAAGAATAAGATTATTCGAAAAAGAGTCAGAAACATCAAATTTAGTGTGCCTAAATAAATTTTTTGCATTAATCTGGTTAATAAGCTAATGATTTGGACATATCCATATTCAAACAAGATCACTCATTTTCATTCACCTCACTCACTCACCTTTCTATTTATATTAATAATATAACTTCCACCTGCTTAGTCGCAATAATCAGTCTCTGATGTCTAGAAAGACGGAAGTCATAATCTTTCTTCCACTAATGATGTTCTGTGACCAATCGTTGCGCATTAAATAGCAAATACTCTTTACTGGCGTATATAATTGGTGCTCTGACTCTAAGAAAACATGCTATGCTAATCCTGTGAAGTTGGCACGGTTACAGATGGCAGAATATACAGGAGAGAATTTTGTCTCATAACCCTTAGTACTTAGAGCTGGACTGAACTAAACCGTAACTTTGTTGGAATTATGTATGTTACTTAAATATCATTTATATCATAACAGATTAATTATGTTTTATATGTTTACAAAAAAAAGTATAATTATCAGGAGTATATCAGTCATGTGGATACATAATGTGGTATAGCCATAATACAAGCTCTGCTTACCTTGGGGCCAGATTATGTTGTGTGAAATGTCCGGCATTATTATTATTACTAATAAAGTAGTCATTGTAGCTACTCATAATGGTTATGAAAAAGAGATGGGAGTATCACATCTATCCACTATTAATTTGATGGCTAGTCTCAGGTATTATGTATTATTCGGTATTAGTGGTATTCGATGCGGTAATTGGATCTGGTGATTATTGGCGAGATTAAACAAAATGTAGATAGAAAGTCATCATTATGAAATTCATCAACGAGGAAAACGCTTGGTGCAAGAAAAACAGCTTAAGTAGTTTATGAAATCAGTGTTTATTAATTTAAAAGTGTAACTAACTAAGTGTAATATAACCGATGGTAGTGATTTTACTATTAATTTTTAAAATAAACTGACACTAATTCAATAAACTATTATTGCTGTTTTCATTTTCCTCACTGTAGTGAGGTTAGAAGTTGTGTGTTTCGCTCGGCAGCAAAGATATTCTACGTCTCGTAGTTTTGAAACCTACGCAATTCACAGTATTCAATATAATTACTTGCGCCAAATAACAACTTTACAGCCTTGCATAACAAATAACTGTTACCGTGAAACTATACTAATACTAATAAACTACCGGATAAACAGACAGATAGACAGACAGACAGACATAGGTACGGCAAAACTACAAAAGTGTACTTTGTAACAATAGAAATAGAATGAGCCAAATTGTTCACTATTATCTACAAAATCATACATCAAAATCATTCAAACTCACCATTTCCAATATCATATTTTTTTAGCCACGTAAACCGACTCGCCTTTAATAAACGGAATTCCGAAAGAACTGTCTAGTTTCGAGATTCGACCGTTCAGTGTAACAAAATAAAAAAGAAATTTCAGATATCGCAAAATGGTCCCAATAGTTATCGGAATACAGATCATTTTGTTTATTGGAGATTTTGTAGAGATTGCGTCTAACGAATGCTGGGTTTTATATTATGCAGCTTTAAGCAGCGGTAGTGTTAGGTTCCATTCGTTTGACAAAGTTTGGTATTTCAATGTGTGGGTAAGGATATTTTATGTCTTTTTGTGACTGTTCAAGTATACGTGAAATATTCTAAACCAGTTTTGTAAAAAACACAGAAACAATTAATGCGATTATTAAACAATTTTTTTGCATTCAATTATCACATAAATTTAAAAAGATTATCAGAAAAATACTTTGAGGCTATTTTTTTAGTTAGGTAAGTACACTCACTAACATTAATATTGGTTGTCTTTAGGGTTGCAATAAGGCTCAGTGAATAATTCTACAATATATATTGATCAAATTGAAAGCGCACCTAGCCTTCCATTTTCAAAATTGAAAAATAGCTTCAGTTGCAATATCAGACTGCTACTGACGGCTCACTTTCGCGTATCACTTAATTTTACGGTGTTCATATTGAGTGGGGTGCCACAGGGCTTGCATTTCGGTCCGTTAGTTTTCAATATGGCATGTTGGATGGCATAAAAAGCATTACCATAGGCGCTTGCTCTTAAAATATACACTCAACTAATAGATACAGTTACACAGTAGCAGTATCCGGTGTAGTGTAGGTATTATGTAAGATGGCAGTGCATAAAAATGTGCTCTAGTAATTAATAATTTGCAAACGTCAAATATAACTGCAAGCTATTTTTGGTAGTAAAGGGTACATAATGGTAAAAGTGAACCAAATTTTTTGTGTATTTCTGCAGTGTGAAAGGTGAATAGGTAAATGTGAGTTTACTCGCAGAACCAGTTTTAGCCGTAAACCTGATGTGGCATTACGCGTTGGCTACAAATATTGCTGTTTCATTCTGCAGTAGGTAGTTGTTGAATGAAATGTTTGATGCAGCTAGCAAAGTGTGCCATGGTTTCGATATGTTTTTTTCTATACTAATATTATAAAGAGGAAAGATTTGATTGTATGTTTGTTTGTATTGAATAGCCTCCGAAACTACTGAACCGATTTGAAAAATTCTTCTACCGTTGGAAAGCTACACTATCTCCGGGTGACATAGGCTACTTTTTTCCCGGGAAAATTGGTTTGTCCCGGAAAAAATCTTCAACGCGGGCGAAGCTGCGCGCGTACAGCTAGTATTACATATGTCGGTGAAAATATGTGATGGCTTTTTAATAAATCTGACCACAAAATAGTTGAGTATTTGGTGTAAGTGTAAGTTATGTATTTTGTAACATTGAAAACTCTAAGCTCAGTCTATTAAGCTGAGTTTTGCATCAAAGTTTTGCAGTTTCAGCTTGTTTGGCCATAAATTATAAATAAAGTAAAAGTCTACAGGATAATACAGACAAACGCTAGATTTGTGTAAAACTACTTTCAAAAAACGCTGTGTTTGAGAAGAACCTTTAAATTGGTATTGGCAAAGTTCCAATATTAATATCATAACAATCTTGAGTTTGCCTTTTCCTACAATATATATTTTTTGTGGTATTTTTCTGATCGCGAAGTGGTCACGTTTATAACATTTATTATTACCCAAACATATATTGAAAGTTTTTGATCAATAAACTCACAAATATACACAAATATAACAGCGTATTAAGCCAAACGAGTAATTGAAAATGTTGAGGAACAAACAGTTTCGAAAGCCAATTCTAAAATAAATGTTAAATCTAAAATACCTATTGTAAGCAACATCAACTTTGTTTCAATCACAACTCATAAGCATTGTTTGATTGTAACAATGGTTCCTTCACGGTCTGAATACTCGCAAAGAACAAAAGTTATTTGACCTTTTGACTTTAGCCATTAATTTGACTGACAAAAACATGTATATGTACACCTGTACCTACAATGCCTTTATGATTCTTGCTGTTACATTATTTTTTCCTAGCTCCTATATTTTTCAATATGTCTCTGAGTTTTTGAATCTAGTACGTTACCAAGAAACTTTTACTTCAGCTATAATCGTATATTACAGAAATAATAGATCCAGAAAGAGAATTTATAGCAGCTGCGTTGCTAATTTGTTTGAAACGCTGAGACGAATGCGTCCCCGGGTGAATGTGGACTATAAGCCGTTGATATTAAAACAGCGCAGGTAAAAACAATAGCTGTTGGTTGATCTGTGCTAGAAAAAACACACTGAATGTTACCTAAAAAAGAAACCAGTTTGGACCATTGTTAAAATACCAAAATGATGTATTTATTCAAGATTACAAAATTGATTTGCAAATTTGTATAATATGTATGTATTTGGTAGCTGACACTGGGGAGTTCATTAACTAATTCCAAGAGTCTCTATTAATATCTAGAGTCTAATCTCTATACATCAACAAAAGAATTTTAGTGTTACGATTTTTCAAATTTTCGACCAATATACAGCACAGCCTACAGCGTGCAACTCGTTTTTCATTCCAAATGGCATACGCGAAAATTCGTAAATTTCTTTGCGAGTTAACAGAGTAGTACCTAACTCATCTAGATTTTCATTTTCATCCCACAGTACCTACCTACAAACGGAAATTCAGTGTGTTCAGGACAAGGTTGTAGAGAGGTACACAAAACATTTTTTGTTATCCTCTCCTATCCTTCAGTTTTTTGTGGATGTTTTAATGTTTGTTTGTTAATCAAACATGGTATAGCCAGATATAAATGTGTACCTGAATTAAAACGATCTATAGATAGGTCGACTATTAGGATTTTAAGTAACCTATTAGTTCAATTAATGAGGTTGACCACTTACATATACTAAATTAGTAGTAGTATTATAAAGATACTACGTTTGTAGTTAAAATCAAATAAACTAAAGACGTTCGGCCTTATTTATAAACGCCTCTCAAATTTTACACTGCCTAAACGCTGATTTATATTTGCCTTGTTTCTATTTGTAACTGTCCTACAAAAAAGTATGCACTATTTTAAAAAGTGGTTAACCTCACAAACATTGCTGGTCTCCAGGGGCCAAACCTGTAATATCGGACATTTCACGCGCAAAAATGTTTGTTGCCGATTGCTTTTTGTTTTAGATAGTTTTAGATAGATAGTAAGGTTTACACACTTTATTTTTGAGTATATTTAGGTCGCGGTTACGCTTGTCATCAATGTTTTTATTTAAGGCTAGTCTGGGACTATTTCTATATTAATCATTGTTGTCACAAAAGTTCCAGGTTGATTAAACCACAAACATCAAAACACTTGTACACAGAGACAGCACAAAAAAAAACGATTACCACTTAAGTTGTACAATGGGCGGCCTTATACATAGAATAGAATATAATACAATAAAGGTTTATTTGACACATAACAAGAAAAAAGTTACAGATAGAGAAACCAATAAGTAAATGATTATAGTAGTTAGATCAAATTGTATATGTTAGGAAAGTAGACATTTTTCGCACAACACCACAACCACAACCACAAGCGAAAAATGTAAACATTTTTCACCTGTGGTGCCAAACAGGTCCAGTCACAGCTTTAATGCCACTCCTATGGGAGACAGCGCTGGTTTTCAGACTGGGCCTTACAGGGTGACATCACGGGCGTGACATTTACATAAACATACAAAAATACTGAAAGATAAAGTTACAAACATCAAATAATGAAGATACTAATTGGTAGAATACGAACTAAATACAAGCAGACAATAATACAATGACAATGACAGGTGACAGATTTGAATAATGCGATTATCGATAAAAACTTACTCGCCCAGGCAACCTTTGAATGGACAAGATCGACAAAAACAAAAATACGGCCGTGTATAAAAAGTTACATAACATACCTACTAATCTATTACATAAAATACAAAATATGATGATAATAATAAAGCCTTAAATTAAACCTACAAAACAAGAAAACAACTACACAAAGAGAGAAAACAAACATACCAACATACAACAAACAACTTTCTACAGTGGTTAATAGAATTTATTAAGAATAATAACATGTATTATATTACGCGTTGGTCGTGTTTAATGTATATGATCTATAAAGAACGTTGTTCTGTAGTGAATAATGTATATATAGTCATTGTCAGACTAAGACTAATTAAAATTTGGCGTCACTTTATTTACATAGAATTTAAAAAGCGGCGATTTAATATATTCAGCACGCTGCACGTATTCAATTTGTAGTTTGTTCACGCATGGTATAATGTTCTATTTCTAAATATATATAGTAGATTTTATATTATTTTATTTCAGGAAACTGGAATTTATTAAAAATTATTAAAACTTTAAACTTTATTAAAACTTTATTAAATTTATTAAAACCTCTTCGTAGTTTCATACTTGTCAAACGTATATCTCTTTAAAAAACTTTTCAATAAACCCCACACACGCAGTGAAGGTACTCTACTAAGTACAATTTTTTACAATTATTTTTTGATCATATTATAGGGATCACCTATACGTGTAACTGTACAATTTCTCGGTGAGATTAATAGTCAGCGCGCAAGAGCATTGATTGTAATAGGACAGATATAATAGTCATAGAGAAACGTATGTCCATTTCGTGTATCATAAAGACATCGCCTGGTACGATGACACAGAATACTGACACAGAAACCTAATACCCATAGGACTAGGACGACCTATCAGTCACAGTGGGCCAAGGCCCCGCTGAGGCGCACAGGGTTGCCGGTTCGATTCCCGAATTCCAAGTATGTGTCTCGAGTTGGGGTGTTTATATGTAGAATAAGTAAGTATAAAAAAAATATGTATAATATAAGTAGTATATCAGTCATGTGGTACTCATAAGACAAGCTCTACTTACTTTGGGGCAAGATGAAATTGTGTGAAATATCCGTCATTATTTATTTATATATCCTAAGGTTCATAAAGTACGTCAAAGGAGTGATAATATTACTCCATTTATAATTATCAATATATTAAAATAATCGAACAAAAACTGCGCGCAAACAAAAATATATATAGTATATTTAAGTATTTAAACTGAATGTCTAAAGAAAAAAAGCACGAAGAATGTGTACCACCAATTTTGAAACCAGCCAACCCCTACACTTATTTACTTTCTAAAACCAATTTATAAGAACGATTTATTCGAATTGCTCCCCTCTTGAGGATTATTAAATTAATCGTTGGACTCGGGCCGACTGTAGTTGATAATTTCAGCATCTAGTACCTTACTCTGGATTAAGGATAGGTATGATTAATGATCTTCACTTTGAGGGAAACCCTTTATTTTAGGGCTTGGTGTAAATGCAAGTGGAAGCGATTTAACTAAATTTTAATCGCTACATAGTATAAAACAAAGTCAGTATAAGTAATAAGTAACCGATAACCGATAATCGATAATATGCTGGTTTGGATAAGGCCTACATATTTGAGCCTTTTGGAGTCGAGACCCTGGGCCCGTGGGGAACTCCTGTTCCCCACGGGCTAACACACGCCACCAACTAACACGGCCCACCGCGTTTTCAAAATTATTTCACGGCGTATGGTAGATACGTTGCATGACCCAAAAGCTGGCTCCTATCTGGCTCAGCGTATTAGCATTGCCATTCAACGTGGTAATGCCGCCAGTGTCTTGGGAACGCTGCCTTCTGGCAGTGATCTGGATCAGTTGAGCTATCTATAGATCGTTTTAAACGGTCCTGAAATAGCTCAACTGTTTCATGTGTATTTTATATTATTGTATATTATTTTGTACATTTCTGTAATTATTTCTGTAACTAAATGTATAATATGACTAAAAGTAAGTATATGAGGAATGAGGAAGTAAATTAACCCGTTGACTCGTTACTGGTACAATTTACCCGGTAGTGAAAACTTCGTTGACTCGCAACTGGCCCGTAAGTTCTATTATATTAACAAAATTTACAGCCGATAAATTTTCGGTAACTACATAATTTTGAGTCTGACAAAATATTTTTTATACAATATTGTATGTGTTTTCAAATTACTCGTATTTCAGTATTCTCGCTCTGACTCTTATTTTCACATTTGCAAGTCTACAGGGAAATTAAAATATGATATCTGAGCTTCTGCCTTGTGCTCTAAACATCCTGTAGCTCTATCATCATTAAGGTAATTGATGGACGGAAATTTGAGAATCTCAAAATATTTCAGGAAATTATCTTTAGAAATTTCATCGTATTGAGAAACGATTTTATTGGCGTCAAACGCATTAAATTTCGTTGAGTGAATGGTGACACTTCTGTATTTATGAGTGTCTTCACAATCAACTTGTTTCGAAATTTCATTTCATTCAATAGAGTTATGAAGAATACGAACGTAACTTTTGCCAGACTAATCTTTTCTTTTTACTGCTGTGTTTTACTACTTTTTTTAAATGTAGATATTTTAGGTTTTAGAGAAATCTTGATAGATAAAATTACATATTATTTAGTCATTTCATTTATGTAGTTTCATTTTTTGTTCCTGTTGATCTTTAAGTCTCCTGTTTGCCATCACATTGTTTGTGATGTATCAAAGCTTTATCCTTTAAGTCTCCTGTTTGCCATCACATTGTTTGTGATGTATCAAAGCTTTATCCTTATCGAAAGTTTCGCTTATGACCTCCGAATACGAGCATCGGCCTTTCCTTCCGTATTCACAAAACTTATTTGGAAGTGTCTCGCATAGCTGAGCAAATACTCTGAAGTTACACAATCATACGGAGTAGTGAGTGTAACAATTTGGGTTTGCGGTCAAAGAGTTTCAATTAGTTTCAATAGTATTTTACCTACTTATATGTTTAGAAAAGAAAAATCCTAATATTATAAGAGCGAGAGTATGTTTGAAAGTTTATAATATCCATCATAGCTCAAACTTGTCGTAACGACAGAATGGATTCGGTTTAATCTATACTATAAATATATATATATATATATATATAAAAAATATCTAAATATATAATTATATAATATAATATAATAATTTATAATAATATTATAAATGCGAAAGTAACTCTGTCTGTCAATCTCGCTTTCACGCCACAACTACTGAACCGATTAAAATTAAATTTGGTACACAGATAGTCTAAGGCCTGAGAAAGGACATAGATGAAAGTATTTTCATTTTCAGAACTAGAAGCATACAATTTTAGGCTGTCCTTACTAATATTATAAATGCGAATGTAACTCTGTCTGTCTGTTACGTTTACACGTCTAAACCGCTGAACAGATTTTGATGACTTTTGGTATAGAGATAGATGAGACCTAGGAGAAGGACATAGGCTACTTTTTATGTAGGTATCATGCGTGCGAAGCCGCGGGCAGCAGCTAGTCTTGTTATAAATTATCTTTTTAATTGATCAATTATTTTTATTGTCTCACTAGTTATTTCGAAGCATGTGTGTTATGTGGTGAAAGGATTATTTTTCGCCTCAGAGGCTTCTTTCATTCATCAATAAAAACAAATGGCTCTTAGAAGGTCCTCAATGTTTCGTTTGTATCAGGAACCTGAAATAGCGTTAACATTTCAAATTGCTAAAACCTAGAGAAGAGTAAAATAAATACAATAATAAGATTGAAATGCTCAACTCAAAAATCATAGTAAACACCAAACATTGTGGTTAAGCGAAGAATACAGAGGAGTTCCTCAAATTAGAGCGGCATGTTACGGCCCGATATCTAAAATAGGCTTCTCGTCAACCGTAGAGAGCGTTCGAAACGTACTGACGCGACGCGAAATTTTCAAGGACCCTGAACAGACTCTCTCAGTTCGTTCGCTGACGTCAGGTTGCTTGAGTAGTTCGGCTGTGTTCATAAGATTGATGGTGTATTTTTATGTAAGTTATGAAGGCAGAATGTCAACTAGGTATGGCCTATTTAACTTGTGGATATATATTAATGTAAATAGGAATGTGGTTTGTCGAATCATGTATTCTCTTATAATAATAAATAATGCTGGACAATTCTCAAGTCATCATCTAGCCTCAAAGTAATCAGAGCATGTGTTATAGGTATCAGATGAATGACTACTTACACTACTTATATACTTTTTCATTTTGTAAATACATATATATTATACACAGACACCCAAACCCGATATAAATACTTGCAGATCATACAAACATATCTCCCTCGGCAGCAATTGAACCTACCTTCTGCGTCTCAGGTATAATATAATATACATATAAAATACAAATGCGAACTAATTTAAGGTTGAGTAAGATATATATATATTTATTTTACAAGCACTGGATTATAGTGAAAGCTTTTGTTAGCTTTGAAATACTAAAATTGAATTTCCTCAACCGTTACGTCTCCAGGAGTGGAGGAAGTGGTCAAACTAGCGGGACCAAAGCCAAACTAAATAGCCGAAGACGTTTAAAGGATAATACATTGGCCCATTGCCAATTGTTATCAAACATTTCCACTATTTTACAAAATAGTTACGATGCTAAAAACTGTAAATAACATGCCAGATAGCAGCCGACAAAAGTACATTAAAGAGATGTCATTGAATTCACTAATTAAGAAAAACTATAAATAAACAGAATTGGATCCACCAGCACACTTTGGTTTACCGTTAAAATAAATAAAAGGTATGATCTTTCGCTTAATCATTTATATCGGAGATTATATTTTTATCTGATTTAATTATAACTAAAAGGATATTAAATCTCAGAGACGTTTAATCTAGATATGGCTGGTAGGAAATGTGTCTAAAAGAGTAAGCAAAATAATTTTAGTTTTTGTCGTGGCTATGATCACATCTTTATTTTACCCCAGTATCCCCGAGCAGTGGAGTGTCAATTTTGTCTTGAGGAGACAGGTTAATATTTCCTTTAAGATATTTTATTCAGTCACAGCAAAAACTAGGTACAAAAAAAAAACAGATGGTATTAATCGTAATAGAAATGCGGTTTGAAAATAACATTTACCAGAAATTTTGCTTGCAAATAGTTTTTTTTTTTAATTATAATAGTTCAGTCATTGAGTTTGTAAAGAACAATAAACTAAAATTTCAAAGTAAACATAATGTACTCGCAAAATATTCTTATTAAAAATTCTCAATATGTATTTCCAGTTTAGGACAAAACCTAAAAATATCACAACAAAGGCATACTGATCAAACCCACTTGTGGGTGGGGCACGTTCGACTCGGTTGCCTCGAATCAAGTGCCCTGGAGCGCCCAAACGCTGACGCAATGATTGTGTCGCCAACGAACACTCGTCCCTCTTAAAAGATCCGAAAGTTTGACGTCAGTAACCCGAAGGACCACTCGAGGGCATCTAGCAACCCGGAACGTGTCCCACCGAGCACTTCCCAAGTCCTCCCGTACGTCTCTTCAAAGGCCATTGATCAAAGACGATCCAGTCACTAAGTAAAAATGCAGAAGGTAACTTCAAATTCAAAAACAATGATTGACATGACAATAAGATGTCCAAATAATATAATATTTGGTTCGGCCGACCGACGCTGAGCGAAAAGTTTCTTTATGAGATTTAATGATGTTTCTTGAATCTAAATTGTTATTTTGGAAGTGGATGTTGTTTTTTGTTAGATTAATTTCGGCAACATTGAGTATATAGCTTAAGTAACAAGTTTAATAAAACGTTTTTATGATGTCGGGGTCATTACGGTTAATCTTAGAGTGTTATTAATAAAAATGAATTTGGGGTTGGTTGTTTATTTTATTTTGGTAATGTTATAGCAATCTTTTATTTCATTGATAAACAATGCTGGCCGTAGAAATAATGAGTTATGATAACATTGATTCCAAAGCATCAATAGATCATACAGAACAGAAGTAGATACTTCAATACATAGTATAAAACAAAGTCGCCTCCCGCTGTCTGTCTGTCCCGATGTATGCTTAGATCTTTAAAACTATACAACGGATTTTGATGCGGTTTTTTTAATAGATAGAGTAATTCAAGAGGAAGGTTAATATGTGTAAAACATGCATAATATACTAGAGAAAGACTGATAATTTTGGAGGTTTCTAATGTGGTGTCGTAAATAAACACATTTTTTTGCGCTTACATTGTAAACGCTGGCTGAACCCTACGAGATAGATTACACCTTAGTACAGTACACCTTAAAATGGTCTACACAGAAGTCCGCAATGGTATATGTCTATCTCTTAGTGTATGTTATTCTCTTAGATAACGTTGTATATAAAGACATCCTGTAGTATTATTTAGTATTGCACCCGTGCGAAGCCGGGGCGGGTCGCTAGTCTCTAATAAAATAAGAGAAAAACAATCTAAATTCAGATTTAGCAGCACTATATTGTATTGCGAGAGGCGAGGCATTGAATGACATCAGCAAACAAATTTAAATTGTTCACTCACTATGATCTTTAAACTATCTAAGCAAAGTTTATTATAGAATGTCTGAATAGAAAACTCATCTTGTCATGCACGCTAAAGAGCGTCAAAGGAGTGACATAAAGGAGACGAAAGACAGAGTTACATCAAAGGAGTCAGTGCAGTGTGGTATTATGAATTATGATTCATGGGTTTTGATCGTTGGAAATAATTTTGTTGTACTTAAGAGCTAAATATGAAATGCTGCATTAATAATATAGAAAGTTGAGCTATACCTATTAAAGAGCTAAACCTGACTGACTGGCTGACTGACTGATTCATCATCGCCGAGCCGAAACAGCTGAAGCTACAAAGCTGAAATTTGAAAGGTAGCTTCCTTTTATAGTAAAACCACCCACTAAGCCGGGATTTTTTGAAATTCAACCCCTAGAAGTGTGAAAAGGGGTCAACACGAATGTATGAAATTTTTTAACGGGTGGTGCGATTTGCTTGAAGCTTGATATGAATTTGGATGCATAAAATGCAAAATAAATGGACACGTATATCTGGATTTTTCAAAATAACTCTCATAAAGGAGTAAAATGGGGTGTGAATGTTTGTATAAAAACTTTTAATGTGTGGTGGGTGCGATTGGTTTGAAACTTATCAATAAAATTTGGCAAGGAAATAAATTGCATCCTGGGGCAGGATATCAGCTACAATTACTTTTAAAAAAAGTGCGGACGAAATCGCGTGCAACAGCTAGTTACAGCAACCTACATAAAGTTAAAACCGAGAACTCAGTATTGTCAGGCCAGGTGTACTATGCACTTTTGATATGAAGTTACATGTACATTAGCGCACTTATTCTATACTGGGCAAACTCGTAAAGAAGTGCCGCGCCAGACGAGATAGAGTCTGCTATTCAATAGAAAGAGAAGCATGATGTAGGTATACATAATGTCAGGCACTAAGTGCTTGTGCGAGCTGAATTGTACATTGTGGCGTCGTAGCAAGTCTTTATTTATTTAAATGTTATCGTGGAGACTGACATCTGTGCTTGTCCTAATAGGTTTTCTGTAAAACTTTTTTATAAAATCTATGCAAGTCTCCAACTAATTGATTTTATGACAGCTTTGAATGATAGTTTCATTCAAAGCTGCATTTTTAATTTAATTTATTTGAATGAAAACTTAATTTAATTTGAATGAAAACTTAATTTAATTTGAATGAAAACTTAATTTAATTTGAATGAAAACTTAATTTATTTTAATGAAAATTATATTAAATTTGAATGAAAACTTAATTTAATTTGAATGAAAATTAAATTAAATTTGAATGAAGTTAATTTAATTTGAATGAAAACTTAATTTAATTTGAATGAAAATTTAATTTAATTTGAATAAAATATTTGGTCTCGATGAACTTATTCGAGGATTAGTTTTGGCCGTCTTGCGATGCAAACATTGCGCTCTTATATTATTTATTTTTATCGAGGTATTTCCGGTTTTATTAGTAGTTTTAGTGTTTTTATTTAAATATAGTTATTTACTCGGAGCGAGTAATTAAAATAAAAGCTTCGTGTTTCTTTGTGATCTGAGCTAAAATAATCCATATAATTATTTTATATAAAAATACACCATTTGGTTTAAAATAACAAATTAATGAACTACATGATACGACTTTGTGACATCATACTACAAACTGTCAAAGTTGATATCATTATGACATATAATGGTCAAAGAGTTCAATGGCCACATTGAGCAAGCAATAATGAACCCCCTGTGATTTAAACATATATTCAACCAAAGAGCATCAGCGGAGTTTCCTCTTTCAACATTATGTTTTCCGCACGTACAAAGTGAATGCTTCCGACAGGGAAAACTAAACCATTGTATAATCCACAATTTTATAACTTACGCCGTTTAGAACAAGAGTTAATTTCTATTGTGCAAGCTTCACTCGACTTTTTCACAAAAGAGAATGCAATTTACTTCGAACAATGGTTGGAATTAAAGGTGTGGTGATCCCGAGTTTTTGAATTCTGTAATTTAGTGTGTTTGGTATAAAAGTTAATACGGGTAGTTTGTTCACAGTTTGACTGAACCTCACTAATGACCAATTTGGTCTTAAAAGTCATTAGATAGCTAGATAACATTCTCAATATTATCCAATATTTTGACTAACATTGTTAACTCCAGATGGTCAAATTTACTAATGAAATCTTTCAGGACTTGTATACTGGGTATGTTACTGTAGAAATTAGTTTTCTGCGCAAATGAAATTGCATCGAGCACATAATGTTTTAATTTTCTTTTTCTCGACTCACACGGTTTAAAATATATTTTATTCTAGCAGTCTACATGGTTTCAATTATAACGTAACACTTGCAGTAATACACTATTTGTTTTATTTTTGATGTTACTATATTGTTTAAATGGTGTCATGCTAACGGCGAGTGTAATTTAAGGATCTATAGAACGTTTTAAACGGTCTTTAGTTAGTTCAACTGTTTCCCATTTATTTTCAATTATTTCTTTAAATAAAATACTTACATAAATTAAAAGATCCACGTCATAAGAATTTTGTAGATATTTCTATTCATTTATCATACCAAGGCAAAACCCCCCCATATGATGAACACAACTAGAAGACGGCCCCCAGTTCCCGGCAGTTCCGCTATTCCTGGCATAGGTGGCGGCCATGGTAACAGTGGAACAGGGGGTGCGAAGAATCTCCGACAGAGGTCCAACTACCAATCCCAACGACCCCTGGCCCTGGCAACATACAACGCACGCACACTGAGGACCGACGAGAAGTTGATAGAGCTGGAAAAAGTAGTAAATAAGTTGCACTGGGATATTATGGGGTTATCAGAAGTCCGAAGAGAGGGAGAGGACATGATAATCCTAAATTCCGGCAACTTATTCTACTATCGGGAGGGCGATCAACTTTCTCAGCACGGTGTCGGATTTCTCGTCTACAAATCCCTCGTTAACAACATAGTAAAGATCGAAAGCGTGTCGAGCAGGGTGGTATACCTTATACTCAGAATAACCAAACGGTATTCGCTTAAGGTCATACAGGTGTACGCACCTCACTCGAAACGTCCAGACGATGAAGTGGAGACTATGTATGATGACATTACAAATGCCATGCAAGCCTCGAAAACACACTTTACGGTTGTGATGGGGGACTTCAACGCGCGGCTAGGTGTGAGGAATGGCGATGAACTGAGAGTGGTGCAATTTGGATTTGGACAGCGGAACCAACGGGGTCAGCGATTGGCCGACTTCATGGAAAAGGAGGGACTCTTTATGATGAACTCCTTTTTCAAGAAGCGGTCGTCCAGGAAATGGACGTGGCTTCACCCCGGTGGACACAAACGCGAGATAGATTTCATCATGACTACAAAAAAGCAAATATTTAATGATGTCTCAGTGATCAACAGGGTCAAAACCGGCAGTGATCACCGAATGGTTAGAGGCTCATTAAATCTTAACGTAAAGCTAGAAAGGTCCCGTCTGATGAAATCTACTCTTCGCCCAAGTCCTGCCCAAATCCAAAACCCTGAGAGCTTTCAGTTGGAGCTCCAAAATCGCTTCCAATGCCTCGCCGAATGCGGATCCGTGGACGAAATAAATGACGGTCTGGTGGAAATTGTCCATGCCGTTGGGTCAAAGTTCTGTAAAACCCAGCGCAAAGGTAGAACCCAAAAACTCTCTGAGCACACTCTTAAACTCATGGCAGAACGTAGCGAAATGAAACTGCAGTCTTCAGTGGACATGTCGAAATACAGCTCGCTCAATAAACAGATCTCTAAGTCTATGCGACGCGATTTGCGTCTCTTTAATACGTGTAGTATTAAGAACGCAATAGAGCGCAACCAAGGTTCCAAAGTGTTTGCGAGAGATCTGTCTATTGGGCAAAGTCTGTTGACGAAGCTGAAGACCGATAGTGGCAGTGTCGTTTCCTCGAAGCCAGAAATTTTACGAGAGCTCGAGAAGTTCTATGGACAACTAGACACCTCATCGCAAAGTCCTACTAAAAGCACGAATAGCGATGCAAGAGCCCGCCTAACCCGACACTACACTGAAAACATTCCGGACGTCAGCCTATATGAGCACTCAAGCAGCTTAAGAACAACAAGGCACCGAGAGAAGACGGAATAACGACAGAGCTTCTGAGAGCGGGTGGAACACTGGTACTTAAGGTCCTCCAGAAGCTGTTCAACTCCGTTATCCTCGAGGGAACTACGCCAGAGGCGTGGAACCAGAGCATGGTGTTACTGTTCTTTAAGAAAGGGGATAACACCCTCTTAAAGAATTACAAGCCCATCTCGCTGTTGAGCCATGTCTATAAGCTGTTTTCGAGAGTAGTTACTAATCGTCTCGCTCGTAGGTTTGACGACTTCCAGCCTCCCGAACAAGCCGGGTTCCGAAAAGGCTTTAACACCATAGACCATATCCATACGCTCCGGCAGGTTATACAGAATACCGAAGAGTATAACCAGCCACTTTGTTTAGCGTTTGTGGACTATGAGAAAGCCTTTGATTCTGTCGAAACCTGGGCAGTGTTGCGGTCACTCCAGCGGTGCCAAATCGACTATCGGTATATCGAAGTGTTGAAATGTCTGTACAGTAACGCCACCATGTCTATCCGACTCCAGGACCAGAGCACGAATCCAATCCCATTGCATAAAGGGGTGAGACAGGGAGATGTTATTTCTCCGAAACTGTTCACCTCTGCATTGGAGGATATTTTCAAGCTCTTGTACTGGCATAGACATGGTATCAACATCAACGGCAAACACATCACTCACCTTCGATTTGCCAACGATATAGTCTTCATGGCAGAATCTCTGGAAGACCTTGGCACAATGCTCAGCGACCTTAATATCGTGTCCCAACAGGTGGGTCTTAAAATGAACATGAGCAAGTCAAAAATCATGTCAAATGCTCATGTTGCACCCGTACCGGTACATGTTGGGAACGATATAATCGAAGTTGTAGACCATTATGTCTATTTGGGTCAAACGATTCAACTAGGCAAGTCCAACTTCAACAAAGAGGTCAGCCGACGAATCCAACTCGGATGGGCAGCGTTCGGGAAATTACGGCACATCTTCTCGTCACAGATACCGCAGAGCCTCAAGACGAAAGTCTAAGTCTATAATCTGTGCGTGTTGCCAGTGATGACATATGGAACTGAGACTTGGTCGCTAACTATTGGCCTCATACACAAGCTCAGAGTCGCGCAACGTGCTATGGAGAGAGCTATGTTGGGTGTTTCACTACGTGATAAAATCCGCAACGAGGAAATCCGTAGAAGAACCAAAGTCACCGACATAGCACTCAATATTTGCAAGTTGAAGTGGCAATGGGCAGGCCATATAGCTCGCAGAACTGATAACCGTTGGGGAATAAAAGTTCTCGAATGGCGACCAAGGACAGGAAAACGAAGCGTAGGACGACCCCCCACCCGATGGACAGACGACATTGTAAAGATCGCAGGAAGTCGGTGGATGGAGAGGGCTCAAAATCGTTCTTCCTGGAAATCTATAGGGGAGGCCTATGTTCAGCAGTGGACTTTATAAAGGCTGTTATGATGATCATACGAACCATCACGTTCATTAGGACATTAGAATCACGTTACAATTAAAATTAGTACATTAGAATCAGCATCAGAAGTCCAGTTACCAAAGCTTTACCAACTCACTTGGCAACTAAATTAATGGTATAAAATTCTACCATTACTTTGGTTAACGACTGAGTTGTGACAAATCACGAAACCCTTTGAAGCTGTAAGATGAAAAGAAAAATTAAACGAAACGGAAGAAAAAAGAGTGTTACGCGTTTCCGATGTTATCAACGTAACGTGTCTCCATTTATCATTGGTTGAGGTATTGCGTATTATTCGTAGACAATATCAAACTGCCCGAGGGATAAGATGTAAGCGTAGGTGGTAGCGAAATTTTCAACAGAGACAGCGAAAGTAATGAGTCGAAAAGTTGTGTAAGGTTACGAGTAGTTCAATAAAAGTCTCCTCTGGTAAGTGATTCACGACGACTTTATTGAACAGTAGACTAATAAAAATCAGAAAATAAAAACTTAAGTTACTTTTATTCAGATGACCCATAGGTTGGTTCTTCTCGGACTTGGGTTAAGAGGAATCGGCACCTAAATCCGCCCAGAATCTAAAGGACTGAATTCGCTTGACCAATCTCCCGCGAAACAGGCCTGGTGGGGGCCGACCGCGGTAATTTTGAACGTTTGAACCAAAGCTAAACCAAATCTATAGCAAAGTCAAAACGTTTTTTTTTACAAATTTCGTACCACGCTCTTCACTATAACGGAAACGATTTAGCTCTAATTTGGAGTATAAATTGATCAAACGTTGGGGGATCGCGTTATTTTTGACAGTGCTTTCAAACGAACGTTTTTGATTTAGTACAATAATACATCTACTAGGATGTATTATTGTACTAAATCAAAAACATATTGTGCATAGAGCAATACTAGGTAGTTCTATATATATAAATTTGTTCGATTGGTAAAATCAACGATTAAATCGTCCAGGAAGAATAGCCCGTACCATTTTGTCATTCAGATTAGGCATAGCCAAACCTTTGCCAAAACCAATCCATTCAATGACAATTACGTTGAAAATTAGGGCAATCACCCTACTGGCCGAGTGCGGGGATAACCAGTAACAAGTAACATGTGTGTGAAAATTATTTATCTAAATAGACATTATCTGATCTTATTTAATAGTCATATAGAGCTAATATTATGTATTTGTACAAGCTTTGCTTATTATCAGGATGGATGGTGTTGATTAACAGTATTTACATTATAATGACAATAAGAATATTTTTTTTAGAAACGAAAGAAAGACAGAACTCTTTTAACTTAACCCTCCAATCCTTTGGCAGAATACGTAAGTATCGTGCCTATCTATAGATACGTAATATTCAGAAACACATCAAGGGTCGAGAGAGCTCTCCACATTCTTACACGGATAAACAATGTGTTTTACTCAAGAGCATGTTACAGGAAATATAATATTGTCTAAAGTGCGCGAAGGTGTGAAGGTAGCAGATATATTGTGGCGTACTGCTTGAACTCAATAATGTACGAAAGCTCGAGAATTACAATTCTTTTATGCATATTTTTGAGCACTTCTGTGCTTTAAAGGCCACAGTAAGCTTTATAAAGAGGCCATGGAGGCTTTACGGCGGTTACTCCGTCACCAAAGGTTTATCACAGACTCCTACGATAGTAGTGGTATTTAGTGTCAGAAAGAGATGTTTACAAATGCTAAACTCTAAATATCATAGACTAGTGGAAGCACTTAACCTCCCTTTGCGTTGCTGTAGCCGGTTAAAAGTGATGAATTGATAAAGTTTTTCGTAAATAACTTGAACTGGGCGCTACCGGGTGCGTTTCATTTCACTGCATTGAACAAAGTTCACTGAAACAGTAATAAAATGTTTAAAATCCACAAACGATGCCCAGTATAACGTTCCATTCCACTGCGTTGGCTTCGAAACAATGACGGATGCAAAGAGTATTGGATACGAATTATTTTGCCCTTTTAGACATTTGCGTGGAATGAAATGCACGGTTGTATTTTATATACGTACCTTAACTACACACGGTCGTTACGGCAAGACAGTATTATATTTTTTTACACAACCACAGCAATCATATACTTATACATTAGCTTGTTTGAAAGATAGAGGGACGGATTAATATAGTTAAGCCTGTTTTCAATAATCTTGCGGCCTAGACAAATAGCTAACACTTAGTTGTCCTTCACGCTAACGAGGGTAAACCGCTTCATTATGTAACGCGTTACGTCGCCAGTCTGTCTGGATTCCCGTTCTCTCACGCATACGGCAGCGGTAGACAGGCTTCTCCTTTCTCACTCTAACCCACAGTGCTAGTTAGATTAGTTTAAGCTATCATTTCTGTCGGGCGTCCCGAGACGCACAGTTTTTTTTTTATAATAAACAATTATATTATATAAAAAAAAAATAGGTTAATAGTCGAGATAAAAACCTTAATTCATAAAAATTGGTAAAATAAATAGTTCCGAAGTTTTGAAATATCACGGACATAATATATTCCTATTAGCTCTAGAAAATAATGAACCGGGTCCTAGCTGGGCAGTATAAAAAGCAGCCGCTAGCAGCGCGCGGGCTCACGTGGGCTGCGCGTGGCGTTCGGTCGTGACGTACGTATTTTGTTGACACTAGTTGCTTAGTTACCCAGCAGTTAATTATAGATCGGTTTGGTATTGTTGTAGTCGTTGATTAGATGATTTTATAAATAAACATTGTTGGGGTTATTTTGCGGTTAGTTTTAAAAAATTGAATTCACTTCTGATTTGTAAGATTATATAAATATAGATGAGTCTTTGAAATCTGGATTATTTTGAATTCGTTCATCTTAAGTGTGTCATTCCTGAATATGCAATATTCATATTTGTCATTAGTCAAGTCCGTGTTTCAGATAGAATAATGGAACACTCCCATAATAAATGACAACACGTGTATAAGGTAACGTTCCTTCATTTTTCTTCCTATCGATTAATCTTCGTTTAGCTGAGCCAGAGCGAATCTGCAACCGTAATATATATATTGGCCGTTATTTTGAAAAATCTGCTATTTAATTTGTGTTATTCAACATCTCAATACCGCTGTTGATCATCAATGGCACTTTCAAAGATAATCTAATAAATAGAATAACATATTATTTTGTATTAGTCCGGTCAGCTCAGTTGTTAGTACAAGTAGCTCTGCCTTCTACACTATAGGTTGGGGGTTCGATTGCCTTCCAGGACAAACAAGTTGTTTTGTATCTAGAGGTTTATTTATTTATTTATTTAAGCCTTGTTTATTTCCTGTCTTTTTTTACAATTTTAGTATAATCTATACATATCATATTATTCTGTTATTATAACAGCCTAGAAGTTATAAGGTATCATGTAATTAAAAATATTTATATTAATCTCAAGTAATCAATCCTGGTCAGCATTATACAAGTTATGTTTAGTTTGGGGCTAGATGGTGTTGTGTGCATTTGCCATTAATATTTATTTATGTATTCATTTGAATACATAAATAAATATTGATGGCACATACATATATAAATATAGACAAAGAAAATAAAATAGGCAACCCAACCCCCCTAATTCACAATGAAGTTGTAAACCTCTTTTATAAGGGGCTATATTAGCCATATCCAATATGGCGTTAAAATCTGTTACATTAGAAGATAAGGACGGATCATACTTACCGTACGATTTTAAATTACTGATGGCAGGTAAATATGTGAGTGACCAGGGCCTATGAAACGTTTTGTAATATGAATTGTCTCTTACAACAAAAACTCATATTCACGGCCGTAGATTCGGAAACCAAGGCTTAAGTGCCTCTTGAATATTCCGCTGCTATATTGGCAGATGAGAGTGGTATCACTTTATTTTACGACAAAAACCGTGAAGTACCTTAAAAAGCTTTTGCAGGGGTAAAAACGAACCTGATAAGGTTTGGTCCTTAACCTATAAAACAGAGATTTTTCAAATTTAAACAATAAATAAAAAAAGAATGCCGGACATTTCACACATCATAATCTAAGCAGAGCTTGTGTTATGGGTACCACATACCACATACTTTTTTTTTGTAAATACATACATATCATACATAGAAACAACCACAGATCCGAAATAAATACTTGCAGATTGTACAAACATTGGTCCCGTAGCGGGAATCGAACCCGCTATCTCTTGCGTCTCAGGCGTGCCTTCGGCCCGTGCGCCACAGAAGCCGTCAATCCACTAAATCATAAACTTCCTAGAAGTACACTCAGCGGTTTTATAAAATTATTTAACTACACGATATAAAATTATTTAATCAAGAAATCAACTTAATTAAGTTAAATTTTAATAAATACATTCCACTTTAAACACTTAATTAAGTACGGCCTTAATAGCTAATTTCATTTCTACTTCCAAGTCAGAAATTAGAGTTTCACTTGAAAACAGGTTTCGTGCCAAATTTCAACTATACATTTCCCAGAAGATCACGGCTCATGTAAATTACACTAGTTATATTCCCCATAGCATGCAATAATTATTACAGAAACAAAGACCACCATTAGCACTAAATCCTGACGGCATCGAATCACTAGCAATACTATTGTCAAACCAAGAGTTAATCAAATTTGAAATCAATTGGCTTCCTGTACCATTGACCAATAATTATTAAACGACTCGGAAAAACAAGAAACTAATGCTAGACTCAGTCCTATGAGACAGACAACTTACACGACGTAGTTACTAGGTAATCCTTGTAAGTCACAGACATGGAGTAACAATTCACTTTTGATAGAGGCGATGCATATGTTTTGAAAAGGTAAATACAGCTCAATTCAGCGAGATTGTAGAGCAAAAATTGCACTAATAAGGTGCTATTCACTGTTTAGTTACTTAAGAAAAAGATAAGGGCTATGTTTTGAAAACAGTCAAGTATACAATTATTTGTGACAACGGGACAGATAGACAGAGTTACTTTCACATTTATAATATTAGTAAGGATTGCTCTAGATTTGTAATCACATTTGTGAATGTGACAAAATAACAATGCGTAAAAATTATACCCTCAATCCTATAATTACATTTTTAGCTAAGTATTCTCTTTCCTTGTCATTCTAATGTCAAAGAATAGAGATGGCAACATATTTAAACAATTCATTAGGCATCTCCAGGCTTAGTAGTTACATAGATATTTTTGAGGATGTCTATAAGAGGAGTCATCTCCATAACAACATAGTTACTCTCTTTGAAATCTCTATGACTGTACATGGGCGTACAAGTATTCAGTCCCCCGATGCCTATTCAAATACATGCCCGTAGTTTAGCTACTGTTTGGCAAGGAACAGGAGTTGACGCATCTAATTAAATATAATTATTCGGATCTATGAAACTTTAATTAAAGTGGCAGCAACTGACTTAAAGTGACTGCTAGTAAAAGCGGTCATAATACAACTTAATGGTCAATGTTTTTTTGAATAATAGAAATAAATAGTCTAACAATAAATAGTGAAACAATAGTCGAGGTCCTTTTTAACATCTATATAATTATCTGTGTACTGTTTTTGTGTACATCTTTTAGGTTTTTCTGTCTAGTTTATCGTTTCCATTCTCCTCTTGCACCGTATTTCAAATGCTTCCAAATAGGATAGTGTTATGCAATAGTTATTATGAATACATTAATCCCAAATAAGGATTTCATCCCAAAGGATTGGGCGATATGCGGATTATGAAGGTATACAACAAAATTAATATGTGTTAAGTGATAGATACGGGTATCAGTTCCCAAACCCCTTATATCTGATTTCTATTAACCAAAAGCATCAGTTGGTAGCATTAGTATGAAAATAAAATTAACAGAGAAGGCTTCTGAAGTCAGTAAGCTTATGAATGACAAGTGGTCAGGTACCAAACTAATTCAACACCATGGACAATAAAAAAACTGTACGGGCCTTTTTGTTTTTTTTTATGATTTACAAATCAGGTTTTTACTAAAAATCTAGTAGAGCCTTACTATCCTTGATAATTATCCTTGTATTTTCATTATATATCCAACTAAGAGCAGCAGCCGGTAGACCCCTCCAACCAGCTAAAGACAACTCACCTCTATCAAAAATGGCCACTTAAAATGTTTAAGAAAACTCGTAATAAACCATTTTTATAGTTTTTATTTCATAACCTTGTCAATTTAATCACTATACAATTAATAGTCTGCATGCAATACCAAGGTTAAGGGTGGACATAGCGAAACTGTATGTATGTATGTATGTATTTTTGTAAATACAAAAAAAACATTACAGGTTGCACTCAGGGAGTGCCGACAAAAATAAAAACTTATTTTGGCGCGTTAGACATATTTTTGTAATAATAAACACCCTTTACTATCGATAAATCCAGTAAATCCACTATCAAATCACAAACAAAACACAATCAAAGTTCGCTGAACTCACACGGACCAACGCGAAACGCGATTCCCTATCAAATACTGAACGAACACAGATGATGCAATATTTTTTGTTCAGAATGTAGATAATATATCAAAGAACCTAACTCAGTAAACTTCTCCATACAAAAGTAGACTGTAAACATCTGAATTAAGGTTTATAATCAAATGGGGCGAGCGCGGCAGCCGGCTGCCGGTTACCTGCGTCTCGTAACTGTGTCGCGAGTCTAGAGGTTTTACCTCATCTAAAAATATGCGTACCGCGCTAAAAGAAGTTTTCACTTCAAAAACTTATTTAAGTAGTATATCAGTCATGTGGTCATCAGTCAGTAACACAAGCTCTGCTTACTTTGGGGCTAGATGATGCTGTGTGCAATGTCCGGCATTGTTATTATTATTAATATAACTATAAGAGTTCCTTGTGGACTTCGCAACCCTAATAAAAACGGTCAATTTCTTTTAACATAGAACATTTTTCTTCTGTGGCAGACCGATAAAAAAATACATTCAGGTAATCTTGTAGAAGTACAGTCTGTTCAATGTGAGTAGAGTAGTAAATCATAGCATTTCGTATCATTATAACAAAGACATAAACGTTACCCGAGCGCTCTTCTCTTAGCAAACAGACTAAAAGAGTAGCTCAATGTTTTTGTGTCTCCATTAACTATTTTCTGAAACTAGTTCTCATGAAAGATAAAATCTACGAATTAGATTCTAAATTAAATAAATGCTTCAATTTATCCATTCAGGAACAAGTGGGATCAGTTCAGTGTCACCTAAAGTCAAACTTAAATGAGTCAGATCTAAACAAAGAAAAATAAACTGTACATTCTACTGAATACGGCTACAAATAGAACGTTTGTATTGCACTCAACGTTTATAGTATGTTCAAATTGTTTCAAAAGCTTTCTTTAAATTACAGTTTCAAGTAATTGCTCTGTTCTCTACAATCGGAACTGTGCTTAATTGAAATTCTACTTTGGAAGAATAATAAATAAGGATTCTCGAAATGGCTCTATAAGTTAGTGCCGAAGAGCCGAGTAAGAAACCGAAAAATAATTTGAATGTTCTTGAAAATGCGTTTAGAATATATGGCTCGAGTTTGGTTTGCAAACGCTTTCGAGTCGGTAACAACTATAAACGATACAATCGGTCACTCATCCAACTTGAACTGTCAAAAACAATGTTATAAATGTTTTGGATATTGATATTGACTTCCTTGGATTCTTCGTCTGTCATTTCATGCAGTAACACTCTGCTAATTTACTAATTTTTACTTGTTTTATTGCATGTTTTATTCAGTAATCTTGACGGAATTTTAATGAATAAATTGTGACTACAGGACGGGTATGGATAATTGAATTATATGTGTATTGTGGTGCAATGTGATTTGAACGACGAGGAATCCCAAGACGCCAAGACATTCTAGACGCCATTACGCGTGACGTCTAAAATTGACAATTGACAATCGACTAAGATTCTAATAACAAACAAACTGACTATAAACAATATGGTTAAAGATATTTATTTCTCAAAGAACAAGGTTCACTTTTAGAGAATATTTGATTACAATGTATGTACATTAAGTACTGGTTTGGGTCCAGTGTTATAACAGTTTAATTACTACTTATATAAAAACTATGTAAGATATTTTTGTCATGTTATGGAAGTGTTTTTCTGTATATAATTTTTTAACTTTTTTTAAAATGAATATAGACTTGTGGCTTCTTTAATACAGCTAGGTAATTTATTATACAGTTGTGCTCCTTCATATGTTATGTTTCTTTTACCATAGTTGGTTTTGGGAGGATCAAGTACGAAATTTTTAGAGCTTCTTGTATTATATTTGTGTATTTGATTCGTTCGTTGGAATGTTATGTCTGTGTGTATTTCTTTCTTAATTATTTTACGTATGAGCAGGCAAGTATTATAAATGTAGATTTGATTTACGCTCATAATTTGGGTTTCCTCATAGAGTTTTTCTGTCCGAGTAAAGAAGTCATAATTGAATAAGACTTTGATAATTTTGTTCTGTGCAGTTTGCAGTTCCCTTAGGTTTGATTTAGCCGCGGTTCCCCACACCTCTATCAAGTATTCCAAATTTGATATTACAAGTGAGTTGTATATTAGTATTTTTACGTTTTTTGGAAAACAACTTGTAACTGGCTGGAGTAGCCCCATTAGGGATGTTATTTTAAATCTAAGTTTATCTATATGTGGTTTCTAGGTTAAGTGTTCATCCAATAACAACCCGAGATATTTCTCACTATTAAACTTTTTAAGAGTTTCACCGTTTAGTGTTAGCAACACATAGTCATCGATTATTTTATTAATAGCTTTAAATATCATATATTAAGTTTTAGAAACATTGACTGTAAGCAAGTTATACTGAAACCTTGTATTTATCAGATTCAAGTCATTCTGCGCCTCGCCAATGATTTTGTGAATCGAGTTGCCAAAATAAAACAGGCAGGTATCGTCGGCATACAGCATTATATGTCCACTAAGACCTGCTTTATACATATTGTTTATGTATATTAGGAACAAGAGCGGTCCAAGTATGGATCCCTGTGGGACGCCACATGTGATAATTCCAGGACCACTCTGGTTTTCACCTATTTTGACTATCTGCTTTCTGTTTGTGAGATAGTATTTGAATAGTTTCAATGCTGTACCCAAAACTCCAATGGCCTGGAGCTTTCTTAATAGTAAATCATGACTGACTGTATCGAACGCTTTTTTCAAGTCTATAAAGATCCCAAGAGCTATGTTCTTTTTATCATTATTGTTTTTAATTTTTGTTTTCAGGTCTATCGTAGTAGAAAGTGTTTTGGATCTCGTTCTAAAACCATATTGATATTTGTAAAGAAATTCTATAGACCTCAAATAATTGTCTAGACGAAAATATATAACCTTTTTATAGATTTTTGAAATTATGGGTATTACAGAGATCGGTCTGTAATTGCTAGGATCTTGTTTATTACCTGCTTTATAAATAGGTGTAACTTTAGCTACTTTTAAGTTATCGGGAAAGTATCCAGATTCAAGACAGGCATAAATACAGTTTAATAGGCTTTCTAGGATAAATGGTTTGATTGACTTAATAACTTTGTCAGTGATACCGTCAAGGCCTTTGCTGACATTAGCATCTAGTTTATCAATGATCTTTGATATTTCATCGTTTGTACATGGTTGCAGTTTTGATAGTACTGGCATGGTATTTGAATCGGGCGTAATTAAAATTATAGGGTTGTTGTGGTACTTCTGAGGGATATTATTTGATAAAACTGTGCCCACAAAAGAGAAAAAATGTTTGAATCATTCGCAAATATCAGTTTCGTTAGTAAAGGTATTCCCTGATTGGTCCATAATCTTTGAAGGAGCAGAACTATTTGTAATTTTGTTTTTTGAGATGTTGTTTTTTAATTGCCACATTTTCTTTGGTTCTTGTTAACAGTTATTAAAGGAGTTAGTGTAGTATTTTCTCTTACTAGTTTTTATTTTAATTGAGACTTTGTTTCTCTCTTTAGATAGTTCATTTTTAAGGTTTTCATTTAGTTACATCTTTTTAAAATTTTTGGTATGTTATATTTCTCACGTTCATTCCATCAATTATTTCTTTATTAATCCAATCTTCCTGGGGTCGGTTTAGTATTTTTAATTTAGTAGTAGTGCTTTTCTCCTTTGAAGCTATTATCCATTGCTTGAGTTCAGTATAATTTTTATGTGGATGTGCATGTTTTTCACTATTAAGGGTGTCATAAAGCTTCTTGTAGTCTATTGCTTTGCAGGCGACTCGTTTTTTTGTGATCTTTTTTTTCTTTTGTACTTCTAAGTATAGTTGCTTGTGGTCTGACATTATTGAGTCTATAATCGCAAAATGGAACATATTATTAGTGATATTAGTGCATATATGGTCTATTATGGATTTCCTTGTAGATTTATCGCGTGTGCAATATTTGGTCTCTATTTTGTTCAGAACTGAGAATCCAGTTTCAGCTAAGAGTTCTTTATAAAGTCTTATGCTGGGGCTTGTGCGGAGTAGATCCAAATTAAAATCTCCAAACACAATAGCTCTTTTCTTTTCTTGTAGTTGTATTCCATATGTTTCGATAAATTCATTGTCATCTGTGTCCCCAGGTTCATAAACTACTCCTATATCTAGATTGTATTTGTTAATGTGAATCCATAGATAGTTGTTTCCTCCGGTGTATTGTCCTTCGATGAGACTGTGAGTAAGATCATTATGTACAAATATTCATACACCTCCGCCTCTGGAATTTGTTCTGTAATTATAGTAATGTGTGTAGAGTGTGAGTTGGAGGCGTGAGGCGTCTTCTTTGGATTTGATCCATACTTCTGTCAGCAAAATAAGGTGAATGTTTGTAGGTATAGCTCTTAGGGTGCACTCTAACTCATTAAATTTTCCAGGTGCCATTATACTACGGGCATTGGCGTAAAAGAAGTTTAGTGAGAATTTGTGTCTTGGTAGCTTGCAATAAGTATCAGCTATAGCGTAAATAACCTCGTCATTTTCTTCTTCAAGTAATGTTTGAGTTATGTTACAAATGTTTTTGTTTCGGGGCTGTCGTTTTTTGATGTGTCTTTTACAGTTTTTGGCACACCTTTCATAAATTTTATGATAAGGCCAGTTTCCCCATTTTGCTTTCTCTGAGAGAGCTCAATTTTCAGCTCATCAATTGTGTTTCTTTGAGCTGGGGTTTGATCCGAAAAGATTTTATACTCGCCCAGTATGCTATTTCTATTCTTTAATATGTTCTTAGCTGTAGCGGGTGAGTCCAAGAATACTTTAAGGTTTCTGGTTTTGTTTGTTGAGTATTTACCAAGACGTATTGAGTTATTAGGGGCTGGACAGTCTCTATACAAGGACTTAATAATATTGGTTGCTTCATTCAAGTCTCTCTCACGCCTCTCAACTGCGTTCTTACTGTGTGTTTCTGGAATGCCTGTAATAATTATGTTTTTTTCACGGTGAAGTCGCTCTTGGAGTTCGTTGACGGCATCATCAATTGTTTTTCCTACTTGCAATCCTATTTCATTTTGTCTTCTGGGCAAACTTTTAACTTCTACCTCACGATCATAAGCACTTTGCTTTAGCTGATGCAGTCTCGAAGAAAGATTTTGGTTTTCGTGGCGTGGCGTGGCGTGCAGAGTTTTCCGCCTGTAGTTGCTTTACTGCTTCTGTCATCTCAGTGTGGCCTTTAATGACATTTTCATATTGTTCGTTGACTTGGGACATTGATTGCTGTAGGTTTTGGATATCCTTAGTAATCGTTGCTAGCGCTGCTGTTACCGTGGTGCTAATTTGTTCACCAAAACGGACAAACATAATACTCATCTGTTCCTTGAAAATGTCTTGAACTACATCTCTGACGTCGTTGCGCGTCAATCCGGTCTCAGCGTCAATTTTAGGAGACTAGAGTGCAGCTCTTTTTTGGGCACGGCCCGTTGTCGTTGTCGCTAAACTTTCGCCAGAGCGCAAGCACAATACTCCATTGTCTAAATGTTGCACAGTCTAAATGATAGTTCTTATAGCAGGTTAGACAATAATCAGCATTATCGTCATCGAGTGTACAGCATCCCCACGATAAATTCATTTCTGGTTCTGACATGTTGATAGGTAAGTAGTTTGTTTATGAAGATATCGTGTTGTCTCAAACCAGCGCTAAGTATTGAAAAAGTAGTGCAATAGTTGCAGGTAGGCTTGTTCGAGTGCAGCTGATTACTTGAGATTACGCGGTAAGAAGGTCGTAAGCGCCGTGTATATCGTTTTGCTTACGTGTTTATGTCGAAATCCTTTTCGAATCACAAATTCAATGTTGATTTCAAATGAAATTGATTAAAATCCTTCTATATTAAGACTTACTGTTCTGGTTTTCGTGTTATAATCTTCTTTGGTCGTTTCTGATTAAAATACACAGTAAAACACTTATTATTAAACAGTTTAAACCAATAATTTCTTATTTTAACGGGAGTAAGTTTTTGTGCACGTCACTGTTACACGACCGACGTTTGTCTATCTCATTAAACACAACAATAAACACTTGACACTGGTAAAATTGACATCAGTAAGTCACAGGCCATTAACAAAGAAGAAGAAGAAGAAGAATGACTTCCTTGGTGTTATAACTTAACTAGCTTTCGCACGCAGAGTATGTTCATAAAAGGTAGACCGTTTCCTTTCTCAAGATACTCTTTTTTGAATTTACAATATAAAAATATTGATATAATAGGTCTTTATGAACCTATGAAATTGCCGTTCTTCAGTACTGGTCATTTCAAATAGAAAAAAAGTTTGGAATGGCTTTGTATTCTAAATTCAAATTAATTTTGTTTAAAAACATGACATTCTTTTTACAAACTCAGTCTTTTGTTTATCGATTGGCGTTGTAATTTCATTACATTTGAACATTTTTCGTCATAATGGATACTTTAAAAATTCGTGTAATTATGGAATATGAGTTCCGTCGTGGCACCTACGCGGCACAAACGGCACGTAACATCAAAAACGTTTACGGAGAGAACTGTACAAACGAACGCACAACCCATTATTGGTTTTCCCGGTTCCGTTCTGGAAATTTTGACTTGAAAAATGAAGCTCGTGGTCGTCCGGAGACTTTGGTCAACAATGATGAATTAAAGGCGATTGTGGAAGCTAACGAAACTCAATCTACAGCTGAGCTAGCAACAGCTTTTGATGTTAGCATCAAAACAATTTTGATCCATTTACGACAAATAGGCAAGGTAAAAAAACTTGATAGATGGGTGCCCCAGGAACTTAACGATCGCCAGCGCAACGTACGCGTCGAGACCTGCCTCGCGCTTCTCAATAGGCAAAGAAATGAAGGAATTTTGAACCGAATTGTTACGTGCGATGAAAAATGGATTCTGTTCGCTCGCTCAGCAAGTTGGTTAGATCCTGGTTCAGCACCAAAGCAATGCCCTAAACCATTAATGACCCCTAAAAAGGTGATGGTCACTGTTTGGTGGTCTAGTGCGGGTGTGATTCACCACACCCGCGTCGACCCCAGTGCTCCTTAACGACAACGCGCGACCCATACTGCACAACAGACAGCCTCTAAGCTGCAAGAGCTGGGGTTGGAAGCTCTCCCTCATCCGCCATACTCGCCAGACCTTGCACCTACCGACTATTACTTTTTCTTAAATTTAGACAACTTTTTAGTGGGTAAAAAATTCAATTCCTGAGAGGCAGTACAAAACGCCTTTGAAGAGTTTGTTGCCTCCCGTCCAGCTGATTTTTACAAGAAGGGCATCAATAAACTGCCAATGCGTTGGCAAAAATGCGTCGATTACATGGGTGATTACTTTGAATAACAGATATAAAAAAGTTAAAAAAAAAAAAAAAAAAACTTTCACTTATCCCATACAAAACGGCAATTTCATAGGTAAAGACCTAATATATATAATCATGTTATAACATAGTTTCAATTGAAAGTTTGCTGTGGATCCTATAATTAATTTATAAATCAAACTCGGTGTTGTCCCGCCTTACGTTCAATTAAATATTCAACGTATGTATCCGCAAGCCCTCTTGGAACACAGCTTCATTAATTAAGTAGGTAGTATGGGAGCATATTAAAGCTTTTTTAATGAGTACAGTCAACGGATTTAACTTGAAGGCCATTGTAGACTTTAAAACTAAGTCTCTCATTATAGCCACACATTTACTCTGTAGTATCGCCGGACAAACAAACAAATTCGTAAAATACGATCGATCTTATTTTGTTCGCACCAAAGTTTGATTTAGCATAGCGTTATTAAATTTACTAAATTCTGATTGTGATCATGTGATTGACGCTTTTTACAGCTTCGAAATAATCTAAGCGAAATTAGGGAAGAAATAGATTGTATCTTGGAGACTGACATATAGGTTACAACTAGTGTGATTATAATAAATATATATATATATATATATATTGTTGGACAATGTACATGACACCATCTAGCCCCAAACTATGCATAACTTGTACTATGGTGAACAGATAACTGATAGAATACTTTGATATTTTTAAATATATACTTATGATACTTTATAACACTCAGACACAGAATAAACACCCAAGTTCGTCACGCAAATGTTTATCCTGGGAGGGAATCGAACACTCAACTTACTGCGCAGAAGGCAGTGCTACTACCAATTGAGCTGACAGGCCAGTCAATAATATAATATATATTCATAAATATAGTATATCATCGTAAGACATTTTCTATTCTTCTTCTTATGGCGTCACTAGTTGTTTCAAATAAGTGCGGTGAAAGAATTAAAGTGTGCCTCAAAGGCTCCTTTCGTGCACTTGGCACAATGTATTTAAACTTTTTAGGTTCTACGACATAGCAGCTTCCTTGCGATGTTTATTGTTTACTATTATTTTTTTATTTTAGCTGGGTTAGAAGCCTGGGTTAACTTTGATAAGAAAATTTGATGTTAGCTCTTACTGAACAATTTTTAAGAAACTGTGCTTAAAATTACCTACCTATGTTTGAAATTTGTAGTATTCAAATCTTATGTTACAACTTGTTATGTTCTATAAATTATGTACCTATTATACGAATAAGCCAAATTATAGGTATAAATGTACATCTCTGCTTACAAACAAATAAATAAATAAAAAAAAATAACAAACCAATCAATCTCATTAAATTTAATGCTGTGTTCGAGTTGGGAACTTATTTAAGACCTTTATTGCCTACATCAGATCCAAGGTTCTGTCCTGTCAAACAAAACGGACCCGAGTCTGTGATATCAAACAAAAACTGACATAACCAGGCCACTTGAGGTCCCGCTAATCCTTCACGTCCAAACTTTCCACCCAAAGTTTGTTAAACTTGTTGAAGGGCTTTGTAGAACGTGGAGATGGATATGAAATATTGGGCGAACCGTTTATTACTCATAAGGTTTGTTGGAGGCAATGGTTTGCACGTTTGTTTATTAATTGTTGGCCACTGACTCAAACAAACATACTTACGAAACACTCACATATAGGTACATACTTTTATTATAAAACACTAAATAGATGGACAAATATTTAGTACTATTCCGCCATTCACGCAAGGTCACGCCTGAATTAAGTATCTAATTTTATTATAGCAGAACTAAGGATATTGTGGCAAATGTGCACAGTCTGTGTTGATGTAGACAATCCAGATCCAGAGGCAAGACAATAAATTATTTATTTACAATTAATTCAAACAATATAACTTATCAAACAATAATTATATTAACAAACATAACAACATATAAATTATTTACGTAAAGAATAATGTGTTTTTTTATAATAAACAGCATATACATAGTATGAAGCGAGCGAGAGTTTGCTGCTTAACATTTTTACATCTAGAATCTGACCAACTCTTTTGTAAATAAATATATATATAATCCCGGACATTTCACACAGCATCATCATCAGAAGTAACATCATCAGAAGTAAGCAGAGCTTGTGTTATGGGTACCACATGACTGACATGACTATACACATGACTACACTACCAATATATATATATACTAGCTGACCCGTGCCTACTTCATTGGGCGGTTACATTTTCACAAAAAATATGATAGTACTAATATCATTATTAAAAATATATAGTAAATACTATAAATAAATAAATAAATACTATTCAAATTATTGTAATGATAACAGAGATTAATAAAGTTACGGATACATTATTGTTATGTTTTGTGCTGGTTAAGTTACGTAAGGTAATGTCCCTACAACCCCTAAAAACCCCCACAAACCCCTACAACCCCTAAAAACCCCTACAACCCCTAGAAAGCCCTACAACCCCTAAAAACCCCTACAAACCCCTAAAAACCCCTACAAACCCCTAAAAACCCCTAAAAACCCCTACAAACCCCTACAACCCCTAAAAACCCCTACAACCCCTAAAACCGCTACAACCCCTAAAAACCCCTACACAATCCCCATCTGAAAAAGTTTCAATTTGACAGCAAAATCCCCATTAACAAAATGATCCGCCATTTATTGAAATTGATCAGTTATCGAGCGGGATGAAAAATTACTAAAACAACTATTAAAAAAAAGAGGTTGGTGATAGAAGGGTGAAAATTTAGGGTTGTATGTATTTTTTAATGCCACATTATAAAAAAAAAATTGTTGTCCAAATAATTAAAAAAAATGTTAGGGGTGGACAACCCTTATCACTTAGGGGTATGAAAAATAGATAGTAGCCAATTATTGAAAAATTGTGGGGAGCTTTGTATCAATTTCTCATTGATATACTAATTAACCTTTATAACTATGTGATAATACTTACATGTAATATTTAAATTATAGAGTTTTGAACAATGAAGCACAAATAAGTAAAAAGCAGGAATAATTTCACTGTATTATCTTCATTATAATAAGAATTTAATCTACACTTCAGTATTAGTAACACGTGGCCGGCTATGCTAACACCAAAAATTTAATAAGTAGAAACAATTGAATTTCACGGTATTTCGTTTACTACAAAATAAATTGAACTTATACTTTTAAATGCTTTTAAATTGTAGCTTATATGACACATTTGTAGGTTTAGCATAGCAGCGCCATCTATTGATTACTTACTCAATCCAGTCAACAGATATCGCCATTTGTTAAAATCGTTTGGAGTTCAAATAATTGTGAATGTCAAATAATAGACAAATAATTTGCAATAAAATAATATTGCGACTATAAATTAAGATGTAGGCTATCCTATCTTTTAAGTTGGATCAAACTGCACACGGTGTGCAAATTTAATTTAAAATCAGTTAAGTAGTTTAGGAGTCCATCACGGACAAACAACGTGACACGTGATTTATATATATTAAAAATTAAAGAAGATATATTTTTTGTAAATACATACATATTATACATAGAAACACCCAGACCCGAGGCAAATACTTGCAGATCATACAAACATTTGTCCCGCGGCGGGAATCGAACCCGCAACCTTCTGCGTCTCAGCCGGATCTTAGCCCACTGCGCCACAGAGGTTGTCAAATGTCAAATTCTTATACGAATAAAGGATGAAATTACAATAATCTAATAGGAATTTTTAATAGGATTCTTCAGGTGTCCTTAGATTGTTGATAGAAGCAGTAGTTTGTCCAATATAGTTGATTTTCTGAAAATACATTTTTGCCGCCATTTTGAGTTTGAGAAACTCATGTTAGGTTTTTGTAGATTTAATCAAAAGGTATAAAGCATACTTAATCAAAAGGTTTAGTATGCTTTGACCTTGTCATTTTAATTTCAAAGAATAGAGAAGGCATTAACTAATTATTATTATTATTATTAATTTATTAGTTAGCGTAAGTTTATGCGTACAGCCAAGGATTGGAATGCATTGCCGTCGTCTATCTTTCCTGAAAACTACAATCTAGGTCTAGAGTAATTAGGTGTCTTCTAGACCTGCGTGCCCCATCGTCGGCCACATCGTCGCTTAACATCAGGCGAGGTCGTGGTCAAACGTAGGTTTATTGTTGATAAAAAAAAAAGATTATAAAATAGATCCTGAATCTGTAGATAATTAGACCTCGGTTTTAGATCATGACTTTTTAACAACCAATATCACATCCATTGCTTTCTTTGACTCGCACGAACAGTAGATTTTTTGCCAGTTTTGATGAACCGCGGTACATCACAATATATTTAATCTGACCATGCGTGATAGCGCGCGTCGTTGACCACTGCCCGGAGCTGAATTATGCGATTATACGGTGTATTCTCTCTAACTGATATTGGGAAATAACAGTATAAATTAGTTATCAGCCAAGCGCGTTGGTACTTCGATTTTGGCACGGCGTTAACGAGATTTTTTCCATATCGTTTAACATGAGCAAAAAGCGAAGCCTTCATAGTTCGGTTGGTACGAACTCGTTTTCAGCGATATAGGTTGTGGATTTGATTCGTATCCAGGACTTTTTTTAAGTTATTAAAATGTATGTTTGTTTATATTTCAAGGTATTATAATAATAATAATAAGAAATAATTCTGGGCATATCATACTGCATCACTGTGTAACTATGGCGCCACTGAATACCAGCGATACAGCAGCCTTCTGTATATGAGTGGTAGCCTTTCGTCACAGTATATAGACTGATTTATGTTATATTCGCACTGTATTTGTTATAATACTATAATATAATATAAGCCTTTATTACTGTTTACAATAATGTTACTAACTAAAATTTTACACTGACGATCGGTTGAAGAACAGCTTTTCCTTCGACAAAGGCCTCCCCTAAAGTCTTCCATCTTTCTCTGTCCTTCTGGGCCAGCTACTTTTTTTAGGTCATCTTCTCAGCGTTTTGTTTGTCGGCCTTTACTTCTGATAATATTCTTGTCCATATATCATTTTCCTCTCTCAACATAATATGACCTGCCCATTTTCATTGCAGTGTTTTGCATACTTTACTCGCATCTTTAAATTTTGTTACATTTTTTATTATGTTTAACCTTATTTTATCAGTTCTTTTTACTCCAATTACACTTCTCTCTATTTCATTTTGGCAAACATTTATTTTGTTTATAGTATTTTCTGTTAATGACCATGTTTCGCAACCATATGTTAAACATGGCATAATGCACATGTTGTGTACTTTTCTTTTTTCTTTGATTGACATGTCTTTGTTTTTCATCAATTCACTAAGAGACCAAAATCTTTTCCATGTGTTGGCAATCCTTCTGTCGATTTCTTTGCGCATTGTATCGCTTGTGGTCATTAGCTATTCTAGGTATACATATTCGTCTACATACTCTAACTTCTCCGTATTTATGTGTATGTTATATGTCTGTGAAGCATTAGTCATAATTTTGGTTTTATTTAAGTTCATTGAAAGCCCTGCCTTTGCGCTTTTACCTGATAGTTGTTGTAGCATTTGCTGTAAATTTTTTGACACTCTGAAAACATAATTAGGTCGTCTGCGAAACGTAAGTGATTTTAGGGTTTCCCCGTTTATGTTAAGTCCGTTTTTTTGCCATTATACATTCCTAAATATCCTCACCAGAGCCGCTGAGAACAACATGGGTGAGATTGGGTCACCCTGTCGGACGCCTCTTTCTATAGGAAACACCTCTCCCGTTGTTTCTAGCCTGATTTGGGCTGTTTTTTTTTGAGTATATGCTTTTTAAGTATTCCTATGTATTTTCCTTGTATTCATAATTCATAATTCATTTATTGTGGAACATAGGTATATTACAGGTTTTATTAATTGCTAAGTTCGCTATGCTACCATTTGATAAATGGTGTACAATATTTTCTAACAATGCGAGACATTTATACAAAAAAAAACTAGGTAACATAATAATAATTCAATATAAACGTCACTTAGTATGCAGTGCTTCCCAAATGTATTCATGGTCTAGGGAGTCAAAGGCTTTATTATAATCAACAAATCCAAGGTAGTAAGTTTTATTGTACTCTTTATATCTCTGTAAAACTTGTCTTAGAACATGTTTATGGTCTATGATTGACTATTTGCTGCAAAAGCCAGCCTGTTCTTTCGGTTAGTTTTCGTTGAGTATAGATGTGGTTCGGAACAAGATTATTTTCGAAAATACTTTATAGATGGTAGACATTAAACTGATTGCTCCATAGTTATCTATTTCTCCTCTATCTCCTTTATTATGTAGCAGTATTATGGTTGATTTTGCCCAATCTATGTGAATAATTTCAGTTTCTGTTAGTCTGTTAGTGCAGGAGCAATGACCAGTATAGTAGCTTTTAGTAGTTCTTTTGTTATTTGATCAGTTCTAGGAGTCTTGTCTTTTGTTTGTGTATTAATTGCTAATGTCTAATGTTTTTGATACTGATTCAGAGTCTGTTACATTCCTCTCATTTATTTCTATTTTTGGGTTCTTATTTTGATACAAGTTTCGATAGTTTTCTGTTGCTATTTTAATTGTTTCCGGTCTTTTATTCGTATAGTTTCCGTTAGTATTTTTCATTTTTAGCATGCAATCTTTTACTGTATTTGTTATGTAGCGTTAAATAAATATTTTCTATTCTATTATATTCATCATCTATCCGCAAAAGTAAGCAGAGGGTACCACATGACTGTTATACAACTTATATACTTTTTTCTTAAATACATACATAATTTACATGGAAAACACCCAGAACCAAGACAAACATTTACAGATCATACAACAATTTTCCCGTGGTTGGCATCGAACCCGCAAACTTATTCATCTCAGGCTGGCCTTCACCCACTGCGCTACTGAGGTCATAAACTATCATAAGTATATATTTAGAAGTATTATTAGTATTCTATCAGGCATCTGGTTCCCATAGTAATGTTTGGGTCTTTTAATTTTTAAGGCTAGATGGTGTTGTGTGAAATGTTCCCCAATATGAATATTATATTGATTAATTTCTAGAAAAATGACAGACCTGTCAGCTTAGTTGGTAGTAGCTCTAGTTTCTGCGCTGTAGGTTTAATTCCCTCCCAGGAAAAACATTTGTATGATGAACATAGAAGATTATTCTGTGTCTAGGTGTTAAAAAGTAATATACGAGTATGTATGATAAGGTATGTATTTAAAAATATATTCGAGTAGTCACCCTAATACAAGTTATTTATTGATATAGAAACTACAAGGAATCTATTGTTTCTTCGTTGTCAAGGTGTTTCTAGATGGAACTGCAACAACACTCCTATATCATACAAACATAAACCGTTAGCTCATAAAAGTTGCACCTCTTATCACAAGTATTACCTACTCGCCAGTGAATCATAATTAATAAATATAATTATTGTGACGCTAATATTATGACTGGACCTCGTTTTAACGTTAAAAAATAATTAATTAATTAAATTAATTATTAATTATAATAATTAATTAATTAAATTGTGAAGTATCCACATTAATTTATACTACCGCAATAATAACCAGTAATCTAAGCACTAGTTTCTTAACCAGGGAGTAATAGGGAGTAATGTAATCTTCTTACCTTCTTTCGAAAAATTCAGTGTGCAATTCTCGTGACTGGTCTTTCTAGAAATGCTCGAGTTAATCTAGTCATTCCTAGATTTTTCAAGTGATTTTAATGAGTGACAGATTGGTATTATCATCATCATCTGAGCGTACGGAATTTAAGGACTTTGGAGGACACGATGCCAAAAATTATTGAAACTTTTGGGCAGACTTCATTTGGCCACTAATCATCACTTATTATTGATCTACACATGATCAGTTATCAACATAGCTAGGTTCTAAATACATGATGTATTTAGACATAAAATTTACTAATAATATTTGTCGTGTAAGTTTACTACTCTTCTGGTGAAAACGGAGTTTATACCGACTTCGTAACATGAACTGGTGCCAAGGGAACTGTTCAGCAACCCCACTCATAAGTGTTTAAATAGCCAAGGACATTAACACTACATTTGCAGAGCGGTCTAACATCGCAAAACACTCTACCAGTCATAAACCTACTCTAGGTTTAGACTAAGGAAGAGAAACATCGATTCTAACTCCGAAATGAACATCTCATTTGGATTTCAACAGATTAAACTGTCACAGCCAGCTGGAACAGTCGTTAAGCCATGGCAAAGTCTTGAGGTGCCCTATAAACACTAATATAAGGCTGGCTCATAACAACATAGACATAGTCAACATAAAGGTAACGAGTTTTTCGGAGATAAGATAATCGGTAAACACTTTTGTCGTTTTAGGCTGTTAGAAAAATTTGAGGAGTCGGCATTCCTAACATTTATGAAAAAAATATACCCGAAGATTCCTTACAAACTTAAGTTAAGCTCACGCTGTCGTATATCAAAATGCACAGATTTTTGACAAACGGTAAGTTTTGTTTAGTCTCTGAATCTTAGCGATCCTGATAAGTTAGATCAACAAAATTGAAAGAGACGCCGAATTTAGAATAATACAATTATAGGAACAGTCTTTCAAGTCAAAACCTACGTATTAATATGAGTTGATTTTAAAGAGCTTCGTTTTACGCTGACTCCAACTTCGTACTACAAATATATAGCTCTGAAAGTATTTGAACTTATCTTCGAATTCGAAGCATTCGGATAAACCCGACATCCCTAGAGCTCGATGTTGAGAATTCTCTGCTTTACGATGGCGGTCGTTTTTGCCTTAAAGTAAAACTAAAATTTAAAACCTGCGCTGAAATGAGTCGACAGCTGCATGGTGTTAACGTGCTCACGGATCGTAAAATTTCGGATGTGGCATATAAAAATACAATATGTCCGATTTTGTTGCACGACATGTTTTTTGGAACTCTGTTTGTCGATTTTTAAAATGATTTATAGCTAGAAAATTGCGCGAAATTTCACAAAAAAGCTTCAGAGGTAAATAAATTAACTCATGGTAAAAATACTATCGCTCTGCTGTTTAGAAATGTTTATGTATGTGATGAGTGACTTTCATGATAAATGATAAAGTGGAATGGGAAAGAAGAAACTGAATAGAAGCAGAAAAATTATGACTCTGGCGATGAATCGTAATATCGTGATATCAACAAAGAGATAATATTTGTCGAAGAGACACACAATGACAGTGTAGTAATGTTGCCACATCCAGTCACCGCAAGATCTCTAACCACATACAACTATTTTTACTCCCCCAAGTGTACAAATTTAGTCCTCAGTGGCTCCGGGGTACTAATTGACGCTTTAAATCTGTTGCCGCCCTTTGATACTTCCACTGCTTTATGCTTTTGTACGATTTATTAATTACTTATTGGTTTGATCTGTGGTGAACCAGTGGGAACCAGCATATACAAAATAATATTTAAATACCTTTAGTTTTAGTTTAGTATTTTCATTGTTAAGTTATATTAAATATTATTGAATAGATTAATTTTGTACCATCGTGCTTAAATTAAATCAGACGAGCCATTTTCGAGTTTTTCAAGACTAACGCACGGTGATTGGTTTATATATATATACATATATATGCATGGACTGTGTTCTGATTCATCTAGAGAATCTACAATAGAGACAGTTTGATCTGCAGTTGGCTTGCTAATGTTTGCTTTCGCTATTTGCACCAAGGCCGATTGGATTTTGTAAAACATTTAAAATTATTGTAAAATACACGTGAAACAGTTGAGCTATCTAAGGACCGTTTAAAACGATCTATATATAGCTCAACTGATCCAGATCACTGCCAGAGGGCAGCGTTCCCAAGATACTGGCGGCAATTTTGTACATTTCTGTAAATATTTCTGTATATAAACTGTAATATTGTATAAATTATTGTAATTATTTAGATAGGATTGATTGATTGATTTAGATAAAAGCCCTTGAGCGACGCGATGTTTCTAACCTAACTTTTTTTTATTTCAATGAAACATAATTAAATAGTTGGGCGAAGCTCGTTATTCAGTGGGTGCTCGATAGTCGGAGATGACGCGGCAGACCCAGGAAGAGATGGCAAGACGATCTAGATGCAATTGAGATATATTGGCAAACTGTGGCCTTGGAGCGCAAAGAGTGGAAGGTAAAGGGGGAGACCTTAGCCCAGCAGTGGGACACTATATAAGTTAAAGAAAATAATTAAAACATTTATACAACACTAGCTGACCCGGCAAACTTCGTACCGCCTCAGAATCAATAAATAAAAAAAAATGAATGATAGGATTGTTTGATTTCTGAACGACTTTTTAAATTTAATTAAATGTTTGACAGCTAGGAATAGTTTCTAAGGGAAAGCGAAATTTTTATTTTTACTATATTCCAAGCATTTTTTTCATATTTACTTACCTTTTAAACCTTCCCTGGACTTCCACAAATAATTCAAGACCAAAATTAGCCAAATCAGTCCAGCCGTTCTCGAGTTTTAGCGAGACTAACGAACAGCAATTGATTTTTATTATATAGATAGATTGATTTTTAATATATAGATAGATTTTATAATACGATTACTCGTAGTTATAGTTATACTCTTAATTGTTAATAAGACATACACATCTAATAGATATAAAGGACACCTCTGTGTAACGGTAAAGCACTCGAATCTCTTCAACTGGCATTATCCAGCTATCGTCCTAACATCTATAGAAACGAAACAAAAGCTTAAGTTTCCAGACATCGTATCTACAACAATCCAAGAACTGTATTCAGACTTGAGTCGTCCGCATTTACTCAGAAAGATACAGAAAAATAGAACGTCTGTCTCATAATCAAATAGTTTGCTAATGTAGCGTTATAATATGCCCTGTCCATGTCATTTTAATGTTAATAAAGATAGCAAACGATTTTAACCCCACATCATGTGGCACCCATAACACAAGCTCTGCTTACAAGCAAGATGATGCTATGTGAAATGTCCGGGATTATTTATTTATTTATTATTATTATTATTATTATTACTAAATGTTTCCTTAACAGCTAATAACAGTGTGTACCTACTTCTAAATCATAAATCGTAAAAGTTTTAGAGAAAAAAAAATGCGGGGCAGTCTTTGAGGACTGCCGATAGAAGTGAAAACTAAATAACTTGTGAATTGTATCGTCAAGCTATTAGATTATTATTTTTGAATATTTTTTGGTTTGTAAATAAGTGTTAATGACCCATTTAAACTTTAATCCTTAATCATAAACACTTCTTTAAAAACCAATAATAATTAGAAAATAATAATGTAATATCTCAATGATACAATTTCACAAGTAACTTAGTTTTCACTTCTATCGGCATTAGACCAGTTTCTAAAACTCTAGCTGCACTGCAACGTTGAAATGGCAATGCTAATACGCTGGACCAGATTCTTATCTACTATTCCTAGCTAGTCTACTATCCCAAGAGCTGGGATAGTAACCCTACCAAGACAAGCATATTTGGGCCTTTTAAGGTCCTCAGCACATTCAGCCGCTGCACCAGCTCTAACGGAAGACCTGGATAGATAGGATGCGGACATTTTTCGGTTTTTTATGCTTCTTGTGTAGACACCCCTACACAAGAAGCATAAAAAACAGGAAAAAACATGTGTGCAATTGACACGTGGTAGAAGTGACACCTTCAAAAAACAAACGTATAATACGTACACGTATACAAAACATCACGGTTGTTGTAATGCCTTTTCTCAAGCTTTGTACTACGCATGCGCGCACAAACAAGTAATAATAAACACGTATAATGCTTCCTTACTCATTTTCTCCCACGTTTAATCTTATAAATTTGTGTCTGTCTCTTTATACTGTCGCTTTTTCGTTTCATTGACTTTCAAATCACAACGATGCTAAAGAAGTTTTCACTTCAAAAATGAAACAGTATCCAGATTTCTATGTAAATGTGTCCTAACGAGACATAATCGTAGACTAGTCATCGAGACGAACACCAGTCCACAAAGGGGTTCAGTTAGATTGGATATAGGTACCCACTGAGTGGTTCAGGTTTAGAATTAAACAGTCCTTCGTATTCATGAAGTCTGAAACGTTCGTTTGAGGGATAAGGGTTAGTTCAAATGTATTTGAATAATCTGAACAATGTTATTTCAGGCAGGTTTAGAAATACTTAATATAATTATTATAACATTGTTTCATTGTTGTTTCATTGTTCGTTGTTTCTATGTAAAGTTAAGACTTTATTGATATCGGCTTTATTGACTTTATAGATTTTTAAGAGGTTTTAAGGGCTAACATGACTATATTGTATTAAGATAAATCAATAGTAGAAAATAAAAAAAAACGTGTGCGTCGGGACGCCCAACAGAAGTGATAAAATAAACTAATCTAACTAGCGCTGCGGGTCAGAGTGCGAGAGGAAGAGCCTGCATACCACTGCCGTATGCGTGAGAGAAAGGGAAGCCAGACAGACTGGCGCCGTAACGCGTTATGTAACGAAGCGGTTTACCCTCCCATAAGAAGGTATCACTTCAAAAATTGAGGAATATCTCTTATCAACCTGTCCTTAAGTCTCCATTAAAAGCCGAAGAATCGATTGATACGCATTTTGTTAAACAATAAATCAATATTCTAATTGAAAAATAATATGTAGATTATTAATTTATCTAAATCATATTTTTCTCCGTCAAATGTAATAATAACATTCAACTTGTTTACAGTAAACAAATTCTTTGATTTTAAATTATTAAGATATTTAATTTATCTGTATTATACAAACAATTAATTCATTCAAATTATGTAATAGATTGGAGCAATAGTACTAAATATTCATTTATTAAGACAACTATTTATAAGAGATTTTCACAACGCCAATACGAAAATGCCTTTGCGAAAACCTCCTCAACTAAGCAAAACTTGTATTAAGTAAACCAGATGACTGATTCAATACTTAAGTATCTGCTTATGTATACATACATATTATGGGTACACTTTATAACACAAACATAAAACAAACACCTAAGTTCATCACTTCAAAATAAACTTTTAATAGCAAAATGTCGTGATGGTTCCAATAACGCGTGTTTGGTGTCACATCTGATTGACAGCTGGTACCGCGGAGTATAGCAACAGACCATCAAAGAAGCAGCTGGCTCATGCTACCTACTTTTAAACTAAGGGTTCAACAGGCAGCACAGACACTGGCCTCAATTCTGTTGGCATCAACCTAACTAATTTTAGCTAAAATTAGGTTTAGAACTGTGAAATGAAAGTTTGGTATTCTGCTGTTGCTAACTTATCCTAAAATTTAAGAATTTTTAGATGACAATGTCTAATACATGTCTACTAAATTTAGTAAAAATTGGCCAAGTTGGGAATTCAAAGAAAAACATACTCCACAGACTAACATAAATATTATGGGTCATAGGGCCCATCTAGCGTCGAGTAGCGATCAAATAAGTAAAAGAAAATGGTATAAATGTTAATTCAATTAAAAAATGTCAAAATCGAATTAGAGTTGTCATTAGAGCATTCCTAATTTAGTTAGATGGTATCAACTGAATAGGTTTTACTAATGCTATGACTAACTAAAATATATTTTAGACAATTCCTAATTTTATAAATTGCCAAGCCAAACGAATTGGTTTAATTCAACAGAATTGCCATCACTGACACTGATTGGTCTAATCCATTGCAAAATTACTCTCGTGATATTGTTTAAGATATGTTTTTCTGTTTAATTTAATTTATAATTTAATTATTAAAATTTAAACAGTTGAGATAAGCATATCTATCGTTTATATTATTTTTGTATATTTGTTTGTATTTGACTCAAAACATTTGACAACGTTGCTTAACATTGCACAACATTATCAAATACGAATGCGTAAGTATTAAGTTACGCAACGCAACGCGTACTACTTTTTGCGACTTACAGGCGCTGGTTCGCGTTAGCTTAAAAGTAAATAATATTTTTGTTATAAAAAATGCTAAGTACAGATTTTCTTATCACAAAGACAAGTTTATAAGGCAGGAAGTGCATCGCCTGCGCAAGTGAACCAGTTGCCCGTTTTACACTTCAGTGCAAACGCGTACAGATTTAGATCGCGTTTGACGGTGTAATTACGCTGTAAATCTCATTGGACGGAATTAACTGGAAACGCCTCTTCAAAGCTCCGCTTAAACCGTGCAATTGTATTCCAGATTGAGATTGATTTGTGGGTTAATGTTAAGTGATTTTTAAATTAAGCTACGGCCCAACTGACGCGACTGATACTTGGTTTGTCAGAGCCTGAACAATGCAAAACCAGTTCTGGTAATGATAGCCGTCAGGTTGGACTGTCCCTACACAAACACTGCTGTAAATGACAACTGTCAAGCAATCCAAGTAGTTTTAAGTCTTTAGTGTGTAATTATTGTACCTATGAGTTTAGCTCGAAATAAAATGTATTTTAAACTGACTTCAAAAAAGGAGGAGGTTTTCAATTCGTTGGAATCTTTTTTTTATGTATGTTCACCGACTACTCAAAGACGCCTAAATCCATTTGAAAAAATATTTTTTGTTTCTTACTTCCCAGGTGGTCCCATTTACATTTTACATTTTGAATTCGGTCTCGGTATTTTAAAAACCAACATAAATCTAAAAATTGTTTACATCGATGATATTTTTTATATTTAATGAAGTTGGTTTTTGATTAGTTTTTAGAACGTAATTATTATATTTTATAATGCATCAGTATCTGCATTAACGATCGTTTGCTAATCCTCGTCTCAGCCGAGTAATTTCACAACACTGATTCGAAAGATCTAGTTTCATGATAAAAGACTGGTTATCTTAAGTCTAAGGTTTACAGCTGCTAGCCTATGAATTGTGTAACAAAAGAAATAACTAAGTAATTAGCAATTAATTGGAAATAACAACTATCACTGTTAATTACTGAAATTTATAAAGGTTAAAGTAGTGGGTTTGTCGTTTGTATATTTTGCTTATTATATTTTGCTATTAATAATTCAATTTAAATAAAATTTACTCTATTTTAAATTTAAGCCTAGGGGCTAAAGTTTAGTTTCAGCATCAACCACAATAGTTTTGTTATAATTAAAACAAAGATTCAATTTTGTATTTTTTCTCATAAGCATTGTATTTGTGTTGGCAGTTGCTGATTAAAGGGTTATTTACATGGAGCAAGTTACTCGTATCTCTTCTACTCGTCTCAACATGTAAATAAGTAGGTATAAAAAAATGATTTGTGTAAATTACGATGATTTCACGTCTAAAAACAAGAATACCCACTTAGTAAATTTAACAATGTCCTTAAGTATTAAATTAAAAAAAAACCTATTATCGATTGTCAAGGGTATGTGGCATTTAAATTAACTTAATTAAAATAATACAGTTCCTTTCATTTCAGTGCAATAAGAAAAAGACAACTACAATTTTAGTAAGTTTTAGTTTAGAATTCAGAAACAACTGTTGTTGCTTAGATAAGATACTCGCAGACAGGAAACTCATATCGTGTAAATGCGCCTCTACCCAACTACGGCAAAATAAGGTCCCTCTATAAAAATAATATTCCTAGTACCCACAAAATCGATTGAAGATATTCTTTGAGAGACCACGACCCGTTGAAATAATGCTCCGCATAAATCCTGGTCGAAGAAATATACAATAATCAAGGTCACCGCTTGTCCATTTGCTATCCTTTGACAAATATCCTCGAACCGTTCGTTACATAATGTTGAATTATGTTGTACTCTTGGGAGTCTTGAGATGGGACGTATCAAGGCATTTAAAATGTCTCTGTTACAAAAAAAACGTGTGTCTCGAGACGTTTCGAGACGCCCGACAGAAGTGATTTTGAGAAGTGATAACTTAAACTAATCTAACTAGCGCTGTAGGTTAAAGTGACAGAGGACGTGCGCTTACGCTTAGACTAGACACACTACTGCTTAGAGGCAGATTATCTGGCACTGTGGTTTGTAGTGTCCACAAATAAATATAAAAAAATAATGCCGTACATTTAACACAGCGTCATCTAGCACAGCATGTGTTATGCCACATGACTAATATACTACTTATATTTTGACGTGACAACGTCTAATAAATAGATGAAAGCCGGCTGCACGCACGAAAAATGATGACTCATTGTCCCGTTACGCTCATTGTAACGTTACGATCGTAGCGAGAGCGCATAACTGTTTTGTTATGACGTTGTCACGTATCGTCCGTAAACGGACTTGACAGACAACATTTTTTTTGTAACATAGATAAATATCCAGACCTAGGCCAATCTATTCCCAAAGAGTTAGACACGATGCAGACGCATGCACCCGTCCGCATGCAATTGCGGGCGGGAGGGACCGCCTGCAATTTATAAGCCATGCAAAGCGTTAGTAAAAGGCAAGCACACACAATCCACACATGCAACCTCCAAAAGAAATTGTCCATATATTTAATGTTATGCTATGGTAGGTATGTAACTAGTAGGTATGACTTGTCTATGGTAGGTAGGCAAGTATGTCTCAGGTCTGGGTATTTCTATGTATAATATGTAAGTATGTATTGATATTTATATATTACAAATAATTCAAACTAATTATTATAAGTTTAAGATTAACTCTTGTCGGCGTAACTGATAATGCTCACTCCATATGCTCATCTCCAAACCAGCCTCCTTGACCTCTTTACACGACATGACAGCAACATGCTCTCTGACTAGCCTGTCAGATCATTTGAAACCATAAGCATTTATATCTGTATCTGGGTGTAAAGTATCATAAGTATGTATTTCATAAAAATATATAAGTATTCTATCAATCATTTGGTAACAAATAATGCTTAGTTTAGGCTGGATAGTTTTGTGTGCATTGTTTATTTATACCAATGTTTAATTATTCATTTATCTGGCTTATAGCTTCTTGGTCATCCTCTACATTTCTTTCCAACATTTGTTCTATGATGATGTCAGCTTCTTGATTAAGCTGACACGTCAAATCACTTGGAACATCAACTTTCCTCTTCTATTTTGAATATTCTTCAGTAGAAAGGAATATGAACTGGATTTTGATAAAAGTATGTGGCTATCATTAACCCTAGCAACATACCTGTCGCAAAGGAAATAAGAACGAAGAAAGCCTCGTTTGATTTATAGCAGAAAAGCTATGTTTGATAGTACGCAATTCCTTTTCGCTTTCTTGAAGTTATGCTTCTAAGATATTGTTAGTTAGGCATGCGTGCGGAATCTAAATCGACTGGTTTCTCTCTACCTCTTATCTTGGTCTATTGTTTGGTCTCAGATTTGTAAAGAGAGGGGAAGACTGATCGCTTTCAATAGCTTTGTTTCCTATTCTATTGCTTACATACTTGGTAAAACAATAGCGTTTCTTGTCAGACTTTTGGACCCTGCAACTGTAAGTTCCGCAAACTGTATTCATTTAATACATTTTGATAAACACGGGCTTTACTGTCGTATTATTTAGTCGATGGAGGCACCGACACTGTTTCCATTTATCTAGAGAATCTTCATCAGGGTGAGTTTGATCCGCGGTCCGCTCGTTGCCGCTCGAGTTCACGGTTCACACCTTTGATTATAACAAATTAGCGGTAATTTGTTTTCATCAAAGGTTCACACTAGATGAATCGAAACAGTGTCGGTGCCTCCATCGACAAAATAATACGTGAGTAAAACCCGTGTTTATCAAAGTGTATAGTACAAATCACGAATGTTTTGAAAGTGAAAATGTATTGATATTGTTTAGTAGTAAGTCAGTAAGTCAGTCGGGTATTAGTCAGCCGTGGTCGCGCATGGCTGTTGCAAACGTCAATAATAAATATATTTATTAAAAGCCATTGCAGACGACATAAATGCAACAAACTATTAAAAGGTATTACGACGAGTTTCTTGCCAATTCTTCTCGGGCGTTTCAAAGTGATCCTTGTGATTGTATTGAATAAAGTATCTTTTGACTTTGACTTTGAATAGATACGCGATAGATATCCGTTAGCTAATTAAACAGAATAAATGCAACAAATTATCCTCATTCCAATAAATATGTGATTAGATCATGACGACCTCTGTAACGCAGTGGGCCAAGGCCCGGCTGAGACGCAGAAGGTTGAGGGTTCGATTCCAATTCCATTCCATTTCCATTCCATTCGAAATATTGGTAAACAATTTTGACGCAACACCATCTAGCCCCAAATTAAGCATAGCTTTTACTATGGCAACCAGTAGACTGACATAATACTTATATACATTTAGATATATACATCAGATAACTTATTACGCCTAGACACGGAATAAACATACATGTTCATCACACAAATATCCAGGGATCCGGGAGAGAATCGAACCTACAACCTTCGGCGCAGAAAGCAGAGCTTACTATCAACTGAACTAAAATTAAACAAAGTATAAAATTAATATGTTGCTTTGCTAATTGAAAACGTGTGACTTTAAGTGACATGAAAGATTTTTCAGCATATTTTTTATTGTTTTTGAAAACGTAACACACCTCTGATTAAACAAGAAAGCTGCCAATTACCGTCCGAAATTAAATTATCTGGAACAAATTATTTTTCGGCTGCACCACAATATCCTTTGAACACAATAAATTTCTGTACAATCGCCTCCGAAACTTAATTAACACTTCACCCAACCGTGTACAGTCAGCAGAGTAAGTAGGTGTTACCAACAAGAGGTTGAGATTTGAGATAATTAGCTTATTCAAAGTAAATAAATATTGGTGGACAATGCAAACAACACCATCTAGCCCCAAACTAAGCATAGTTTGATTATAATAACCAGATAACTGATAGAATCCCTACTAATATTATAAACGTAAAAGTAACTCTGTCTGTCTATTTGTCACGTTTTCACGCCTAAATCGCTTAACCGATTTTGATGAATTTTAGTATAGAGATACATGGGACCTTGGAGACGGACATAGGCTACTTTTTATGTAGTACGCGTGCGAAGCGGGCAGCATCTAGTACTTATATATATTTTGAAATATTTACTTATAATACTTTATAAAACCCAGACACACAACAAACACATATGCATATCACACAGATGTTTTCCCTGGGAGAGAAACGAATCCCCAACCTACAGCGCAAAAGGCAGAGCTACTACCAACTGAGCCTACAGGCCTGTCAATATAAGATAAATAAGGTCCTTAAAAGACTGTTACCGTAACGTAACGTATCTATATTCTGTCCTACTAATCCTACTACCAACTAACCTAATATATGTTTCTCTAAAACAGGTCAAGATTCGCTAAATACTTATAGCAAATTTCAAAACAAAATCGATTTTGCCTATAGCGACATCTAGTTTTGGTGGATGAAACAATGTTTATATGTTTGTTTGTTTCAATAACACCGTAACGGCTGAACGGATTTAAATGAAACTTGTTATTTATGAAGTCTATGACCAGGAATAGCATTTAGCTTTCTTTTTTTTAAATTTATTTTACTCGTATTTTGGTAAAAGACGCGGGTTTTTAATCCAACAAAGTAATAAGGTATTAAATAAATAAATAATGCATAAAATGGACATTTCATACAGCATCACCTGGCCCCGAAGTAAGCAGAGCTTGTGTTATGGATACCATATACTACTTATATACTTTTTTTGAATACATACCTTATAACACCCAGACCCGAGACAATTACTTGCAGATCATTCAAACATCTGTCTCACGGGAACCCGCAACCTTCTGCGTGTCAGCCGGACCTTGGCTCACTAAACATTAATAAACATAAATATTCAATTTCTAATAATGTAACACAGTCCAAACTTTCATATTAATAGGATAAAATCGAAATTGTCTGTGTTTACTTGTTACGCTTTTATTGCTAAACGGCAAAACGGATCTTGATGAAATTTCCTTAAAAGATAAATTATATTTTAGGGAAGAACATAGGCTACTTTTTTATGTAGGTATACGCATACGAACCCACGGGAAGCAGCTAGAATAACTTTAAAACTTAGCAGTTGTTTTGTATTCTAATTCTAAAAAAGTAATAAACTGTCGCTGGCTGTACAATCGAGGCCAAAAGTTGCTCGGTTATCGATTAGACACCGCATCTGTACCCGGGCACCCAATAAATATGTAAATTCGCCCTGGATTAACCCCGACTGGTAGGGAAAATAAATCAGCTGGTATATAAAATAAACAAAATCCTAGAAAAGTAGTAAAGCCTCATAAAACCCCTTTTATTTAAAACATTATTACATTTTTATTAGTTTTTATACCATGAATAAATACTAGTTGAATTATAGGCAAAATGCTTTCATAATTAGAACATGCTCTTCAACTCTTCGGCAAAGGCAAACATTGACATTGATTATAACATAACATTATAACACAGACTAAGTAGCATTGGGGTTGCCAGGCGTATGATCTGTCAAGCAGCAGTAGAAAATGTTTTCCCCGCAGTATTACTTATGTGTACTATTTATTGATTGCTGTTATTTTAAGTGGTAATTTTAATTTATTTTCCTATCAATAATTGTTACATGTAGATTTATTTTGGTCGTTTAAGAGCTATTGTAGTTGTGTCATTTTGTAATCATTATACTTTTATATATTGTGTTTCTTGTCACGGTATGACGTCACCCTCCTTGTTCGGCGCAGTCTGAAAACTAGCGCTACTTTGCAATATGAGAAGTAGCATAAAGCTGAGACTGGGCCTTTTTGGCAAACACAGACTGGGTTGGTGTAGGGTAGGTACACATACTACAATTTTTTATTATTATTTTATATTCATGTAATTGTCTTTTTCATTGTGTACCTGCTATTTTATGTTTTTTTATCTGTGTGTGTGTCAAAATAAACTTATTTCATTTCATTTTTTTTTCATTTTCATTGACATTTTCAACACCCCAATAAGTATGTTAAAGCGCATACTCAATGATAAATTCTTCTTGGTAATTCAATCGTAGTTTACTCATTATATAAAACTGTTTTGTTTTATTTTTTGCTCTTCAAAATCTCATACATTTATTGTTGTTCTAGAATCCGTCCTCTACTATAGTATTTCTCCTTACTATTTTTTAAACAAAAAACGCCTCATGGTACTCGCTGGTAATGTAAGTAGCTTTCTAACAGACTAAATATTAATACAAATCGGTTAAGTAATTTTCGAGTCTATCCATCATAAACAAACAATCAAAAAATTTAGTTTTTTCTCGTTTTAATAATATGTTTAGACATTGTTGATCTAGTAAGTAGGTAAATATGTACTGTACAGACAGGCACGTGGTTCGGTAGATCAACTAGGGTCAGGGTTTTCGTGCTACGTTTATAATACAAGCTTATGAACTAAATCATTTATTTAAGAAAGACAAGGGTATAAATTTAAATAAGGTGTGCATTGACTCAGCTGTTCTCCTGACATTACAACGGTTCGGAAGAAGGCCCAGTCGTCGACCGCGTTCATCCCTTAATAGAAAATTCCCAACTTAGATAATCATTTTACATTTTTATTAAAATTGTAAATGTAAAAAAAACAGTAAATCGACACGGGATAAAATCAAAAAATCGATCACTGCGCGTCATTATTTTAAGTTTTTTAAAAAAATATATAAAAACTCCTTAAAATGTAGACAGTTTTATTAATGAAAAGCAAACTAACTAATATTATAAATGCGAAAGTAACTCTGTCTGCCTGTCTGTCTGTCTGTCTGTCTGTTTGTTACGTTTTCACGCCTAAACCGCTAAACCGATTTTGTTGAATTTGAGACTTTGGAGAAGGACATTGGCTACTGTATATGCAGATACCATGCGTGCAAAGCCGCGGGCAGCAGCTAGTAAAGTATAGACACAGCTGAACCAATTTTATAAAATGTGGTAACGACCTATATTAGGACAGAATACTTTTTATCTAAAAAATGATACGTAACTTCAATACTTGCCTAAAAATAGAAATACGTGAATGAATCACGGGATATTCGGCTTCTAAAATATAATACAAAATCGGTGAACGAGCATTCCCGCAAAAATTATGTCTTTAATTCTAAAATGGCGGCGAAAGAATTCCGCGGCCGCACAATTTATGGGCTCACGATTTTATACATACCGTTTGAGAGAGAAAAGCCTCCATGTTTAAACGCTTACAACATAAAAGGGAATGTATTATATTTACTTTTGTAATTATAGGCCAAACGGTGTGTTTACAGGCGCTCGTACCTATGCTTTTTTGTGGGTAAAACTGTTGTTATATTTATTTTTATGTAAAACGAAAAAGGTGGTGGTGTATGAATAAGGACGGTAAATTGAAGAAGTTATATATACAGTTGAAGTTGATTAGAAAATATTTTCCCACTGCTAGGCATGAATTCTGTATGTCTGTCTGTATGTAACCCTGCGAGAAAAACGACATGTCAGTAAAGAAAAACACAAGACACGTCATTTAGAAGATCATACAATTTATTGAAGGAAGATTCTTTTCTCGAAATCAGTCAGTTTCAGTTTTCTCGCGGTCAGTTTTGTAGTAATCAAATATGTCAATTAATTTCTCATCTTTATTAACCGTTCTTCTTCTTAAAAAAAGGAGGTTTCTCAACTCCACAGTATTATATTATTTTTTTATGTGTTTGCGGATAACTTTGTCGTTTATGAACCGATTTTGATGATTTTTTTTATCGTTGGAAAGGAGATATTCCAAGCGTGGTACCATAAAAAGGAAATCAGGATCTGATGATGGCATCCCAGAGATATCGAAGGAAACCTTCGAAAATCGTAATGGCGACTAGTGCGTTTGTAATTTTTTTCATTAAGTTATTTAAAGCACTACTATTTAATGAAGGTCGGGTGTCGATCTGATGATGGAGCCAAAAGACAGTCGAGAGAACTCCTCAACGATTAATTCCAATTACCTGGTGTTTGGGCTTGATTAATTTGTGTTGATGTTGATGACAAAGTGTGTGAGACTATTAATATGTAAGAAATACTTTGAGCAAATAAATTAATTTACTGTACCTATGATCCAAGAGCTGGTTCCTATCTGGCCAAAAGAATTAAAATTCTCATTCAACGTTGCAATGCCGCCAGTGTCTCAGGTACACTGTCTTTTGGCAGTGATCTAGATCACTTGAGCTATCTATAGATCGTTTTAAACGGTTCTTAGATAGCTTAACTGTTTCAAATTAACATTATATTGATATGTACATTTTTGTAATCTACCTAGATAAAATCCATTGCCGTGTGAAACTCGAAAATAGCTAGATATATTTAAACTATATATTATAACTAGCTGTCCCGGCAAACGTTGTTTTGCCATGTATGTTATTTTTAGGAAACATTTTTATAGGTAAATATGATGTTTAAAAAATAAGGGTTGATCGTAGAGGGGTGAAAATTTAGGGTTGCATGTATTTTTGTATGATGTATCATAAAAAAATAAAAACAAAAAATGTTGTCTGAAAAATAAAAAATAAAAATTAAGGGGTGGACCACCCTTAACATTTAGGGGGATGAAAAATAGATGTTGTTCGATTCTCCCCCCTGACTAATATCCTCGCTAAGGATCACGAAAATCGGTCGAGCCGTTTCGGAGGAGTTCGATTACGCACCCCGTGACAGAAGAATTTTATATATTAGATTTATTTAAATATATCATATATTTTTTTTGGAACAAAGTTTCATATCGCGGGTTGGCGATATTATCTAGCCGAGAAAAAACGTAACGCGTTACGAAAAACCGTTAGAGAAAGAGAGAATGAAGGACACCGATAACTAGTCTTCTACATATTAATATATATCTTCCATATATATGTATACTAGCTGTCCCGTTCGTGACTTCGTCGGCGCGTTTTAAAAACGCGCGTGACAGAATAATTGAAATTATACTCGTAAGAATTCTATAAAAATCCACCTGTCTTCAATTAGTTCACAGCTAAAAACACAGATGGTGTTTTGATAAACAGTTAAACAGTTTTATACTTATATTATTATTTTATAGTTGGTTTAAATTAACATATGCTTTAATAAATATTATTGTAATAAAAATGATTATACCATCACACACATTTGAGAACGAAATTAGGATTTCAGAACGAAAGTATCCAATGATTGTTATATATTGTAAATTTAATTGTTCGATACATACTTTCTTACTATTTTTCAGTTATTAATTAGTTTGGATTTATTAACGAATGTTTCACTTTATTATTTTCTGTTCTCATTATTCTGATATTTACAAGTCCTTCATTTGATTGTTTACTAAATCGGTAAATTCGTTATAATTCTTTTATTAAGACATATATAGCAAAACTATCAATCCATTGTTTCATGAATTATATTTTAACATCTTTTTATTGTTATTAAGTAAATAACTTTCATTATTATACTTAGATTCTTAATAGGCTTCTGTGATTGGTTGAATAATGAATATGGTGTGATGTTTTGTATATATTTCAAAAATGTATAAAAGGCGAGGTTAAAGCCTAAGACGGGTAGATTGGGAGTGACCACTGAACTAGAAAGATAAGTGCCTTGCAATAATATTGTACTAAAATATATTTGTGTGTATTTAATATGTGTACCGTTAACTTTTTGTGTTATTCTCTGTTTGGTTATTTGGTAACTTTAAAACTATATTATCTTTGTGAACTACACACATTTGTATCAGTTAATTATTCTGTCATTGTTTCCTTATATTCCTTATGGTGTTTATTTTGTAGGAGGGTACTTGTGTTGTGTAAAATTGTAAAGGATCATACAAAAAAGTGTTAGGACCAGACAAGTTTCTTGCCGGATTCTTCTTGAACTGGGGTTAGGAGGAACCGGCACCTAGATTCACTAGCATGTAAGAAGACGATTCTAAGTGGTCCTTGTAATTTTATTGAATAAAGAAAATTGAATATACTATGGTAAATTTGTTATTCTCTCTTCTTATTGAATTTATCCTTGCTTACATTTAGCTTTAATTCCTCATGTGAGAAGTAGGTATTTAACTTCAGTAATTTTACTAACTTTCATTATAGACTTCTAAATCTTGATATTAGGTGTAATATATTATACTAATTAGAGCAGGTATTTATATGAATCTAACACGCGCGCGCTTTTTCTAGTCGAAACCTAGGGATGTATAATTTGTGTCTATTCCTAGTGTTGATTCTATGAAGGTCACTATTTTGCTGAATCCCATCTTTATTTTTATGTGTGTATAACAAATTTTCATATAATATTGTGATTCTATTGTGAGAATATTAAAGATATATAATATGTGTGTGTGTATATATATAAATAAGGCTTACGCGTATCTCGCGACACGTTAATTTTATTTTGAAGTAAAAACTTCTTTAGCATCGTTGCGATTTGAAAGTCGATGAAACGAAAAACGACATTAAAAAGAGGCAGACACATACATTCATAAGACTTAACGTGGGAGATAATGAGATAGGAAACATTATACAGTGTTTCTTATATTCTTATTCGTCTCATTATCTTGAAGCCAAAATTTTTGAAGGTTTCACTTCTAACACCTGTGAATTGCACACATGTTTTTTTTTTGTTTCCGCAATACTGGGTTAGTTTACAATCTAATAAATTTTAGGTGGAACAAAATTCACCTGATCATCTAGATAACATGTCATTTTAAAATACCTTATAATGTCACCATCACCAAAGTGAGATTTAATAACATTTATATAAGACACTTCCTAAAATTACTACTCATTCATCATTCAAAAGGTTTTGATTAAAGCTGTGGAAAATTCCAAGAAAATAATTTGGATAAAGGAATCAAATGTCAATGTTATGTTATTTTAGTAAAGTGATTAAAAAAAACATTTTACAGATTGATAAATATTTAGTAGCCAATCTGTTTAGCCAATCTATTCCTAATGAGTTATACACGATGCAGACGCATGTACCTTCCTTCCGCGTGCGATCGAAAAGCATCAACATCGACACATGCAATCTCAGAAAGAAACTCTGCAAGTGTTTCGCCTCTCCACGAGGCATCCTCAGGAATAATTGACTGGCACCGCATTGTAACGAAAAACTTGACACCAAGACTGCTCTACAGACTTGTTGCTTCGCCAAGCGCTGGATTGAAACTAGTTTCAATTGCGGGCGGGAAGGAGGTGCATGCATCAGCATCGTGTTTAACTCATTTGGAATAGTTTGGCGGAATAGTACTATAGTAGTATTTGTCCATCTGTAATTTTTTTTGTAATGGATTTCCATAAAATCACGCCTGAATCTATTATCTAATAGTATTTTAATTTTTTTACTAAAACTTAGACTTGTATGCAGGCAAAAAAGGGATTTCGTTTTAAAAAAAATTAGCTAGGCTTGCGAAACAACAAAGGCAGAGCCATTATCAAATTTGTGGTGAAACTGTAAACTCACCTGCCAGTTTAAGTCCTATTCGTTTCCCGGGTGGCTTGAGAAGCTCGATGTGGGTTCTGCGGAGCCCCCTCTCAGTGCACAGCCCAGAATCAGTGGACAATGATGTCTGGGATTTGAATACTGCAACAAAAGGAAATATACACTATCAGCCATCTACCATCTAATATCATCAGCGAATTATGATTGTCATACACAACGTAACAATACCGCCAGTGTTCTGGGAACGCATTTACCTGATGACGACTGGGGCCAACTGGAATATTTATGATATTTTTCATAAATACTTCAGTAAGCTATTTTAAAAATATTAATTTATAAATTTTAATATGCATGTTTTTTTTCATAAATTTCTGTCATTCTATCAAATATTTGGTATTGGTCATGTAGTTTCCATTACACAAGCCCGGCTTACTTTTTGTTACATCTATGCTGTGTGTATTGTTCGGCATTATTTTATTATTATTATCATCTAATACATATAATATAAAATTGATGGGCGATAATTCACTATTTACCACCCCAGACTTAAATTAAGTAATGCCTGTACTATTGTAGTAGTTATTTTCCTCTACGAGTCCATTAGCTAATCAACCAAAGAGTTGGATTTAGGCAAAATAATTCCAATATGTTAATCCAGCTCCACATCCTTATCTATATCATGTTACAACTTTGGCATTTATATTATTAGGAGAGTTAGAAAATATAACCTACTTCTTGAGCTCATTACATTATGCTCAAGTCTCGTTTAAAAACTCAAAATAAAATATGCTGACGCGCAAGGACAGTTATGCTTTTGTGAATATTAGCCAATTTTCTTTTGAACTTCCCGCGATAACGTCATCAATATAAATATTGTGTTTCATTGTATCGCTTATAGACGAGCCTTAGAAACAGAATAAAGCAGATTTTAACCTCTCTTTATTTCAATTTCAAAGTATTCCCCTTACACCTTTATTTCCAACCTCGCATTAGGTGCGTGCCGTTTAGGTCCGCCTCCTAAACCCAGGATGTAATACCCCTGTCTCCATTGTTTTTTATCGCCCGACCACAACACAGGGAACATTTAACAAGCTTCAAACCTACAAATCTACCCTGCCCGCTCGTTAGCGAACAACTTTTACTGTTACTGCAGTTGTAAACTGTTGGCCGTTTCGACTAAAATAATACCTTAGTGTTGTAATGTTCGATAATGGCTGCGTCTTAGCTTTTACTTGCGTTCGGAGGGAAATCTCGGTTTGTTTTATTTTTGGAAATATATCACTCATTTTTAGCACCATAACGTGTTGTCTACTTACAGAATTTACAGAACTTACCTACAAAACTGTGCAAAAATATGTGTGTGGTTGTGTTATTTATAGTTCTTCACCTCTTTCTACTTCTTATTAAAGCTGCACTCAAAGTCGTTAATGGTTACTTAAGTCGCTCGTTCGGATAGATTTGCTAAAAAATATCTATACTAAGGATTGGCTTAAGTAACCATTAAGGACTCTCGAGTGCGGCAATATGACAGAAGCACCTACTCTACGTCTATATTTGTCCAATGTTTTTTAATGGCTTGGATACGATGTCATTTTAGTATTTTCATAGAACTATGTCAATACCTAGAGTCAGCATCATATCAACACAAAAAGGTCTACAATTGATGGTTCAGACTGGTTCAGACTTTATCAACACATAATTATATAATACAATAATATAATAAAAATTATTTTACATTCCAACAAAAATGGTCCTGTAAGCTAACTGTAACTTGCTTTATCTCAAATGAGCTGTTTCAAATTTAGAATTGTGTAATTTCCTTGTCAACTCCTCTGAAGTCGTTAGCGGAACTTGACATTTTGTTTAAAAAAAGAAGGATTACTTCACTCGGGGCTAATTTGCGGAGTTCCGCCGCGAACTTCAGTGTACTTACAAAGTACACAATGTTTTATTAGCGCTGAAAATATAAAACAATACTAGTACAAATACAACACAGATACAAAACTTTATTCAATAAAATCACAAAGACCACTTTGTATCGTCTTCTTACATGCTAGTGAATCTAGGTGCCGGTTCTTCCTAACCCCAGTTCAAGAAGAATCCGGCAAGAAACTCTTTTTTGTCTTAACACTTTTTTGTACGATCCTTGCCAATTTCGTTACGGATGCCGAGTCAAGTTGGAGCAGATTCATCCCCATCTTTTTTGTCATCTAAATAATCAGATATTTTATAATATGCATAAATAGACAGTTTCTGTTTAATTACGTTTTTAAATTGCCAATCGACAAAATGAGTTAAATGAGTGAGTCCCGCTAAATGAGTTCAAACAAAAATTAAAGTCATTCTTTGAATGCCACCCATTCTACCATACAAATGAGTACATGAGTTGTTCGTTCTCCGATTTGCAAACCTGAGTAGCAATAAAACTAGTTTAGAATAAAAGTGAAATAATAATAATTCAATGTTTTGTACAATTTGACATGCCAATGTTATGTTAATATAACGAAATGGTTAAATAAATAAACTAAACTAAACTAAACTAAAACTAACACGTCGCTTGGGACCTTCACATTGGAAATACATGAAACTACATTCTGTTTAATTATATCGATGATGAACACCGGTATTTGTTGTGTATACATACTTATGATAAAGTATCATAAGTATGTATTTAAAAAAATATAAGTATTCTATCAGTCATCTGGTCACCATCATATACGTTATGGTGGTGTTGCGTTCGTTGTCTACCAAAATTTATTTTTATTTATTTCATGCATACAACCATGTTTCATACCCATAATATACGTAGGTACCTTAAGAGTGTTAGTATGTACTTTTATTGGGTACCGACTTATCTCATAGAAACTACAAGTAGAACTATTTCGTTTAAACCGTTATCTCCTGAAACGTGTTAAAACTTTATACAACCAGCTAACTTTGTGTGAATAGATGTATAGGTATTTGAAATTTATAGTGGAGGAATACAGAAGCGCCGACAACTTGAGCAAATATTATAATGACGTCAACGTATGAAACTTTATTCCAAATAGTATAATATACATATTCGAAATGTACAGAATAATAAACAATAATCTACATATATATATATATATATATATATAAAAGGCGATGTGTGTATGTATGTTCTATATAGACTCCGAAACGGCTGGACCGATTTCGATGAAATTTTTAGGAATTTTTAGTGTCAAATAATTCAATGTAGTTTTTCGTATCACTAAATCACCATAAATGGCTCTATGATAATTTCATTTTTTGGGAAACTTAGCTACAGTATGTTACATAGTGGTATTGATTATTATATTGCATTTTTGAAAAAATTATCAAAAACATATCTCCATTCCTGTCATTTTAGTGAACGAGTAACCACTAAAATACAAACGATACAAAAATACTAGTGATACGGAACATTTTTACCCCGTTTTTTATCTGACTACCGTACAAACGACAAAAAGACAACGTCACTCTTCACGTCTGCAAAGTGTAATGTAGCATCCGTGGCTCGTTTCGTTCTACTATTGTGTGCTGCTTCGGAACTTAGCCGGTATTCGTTTTACAACCCGCGATGGTCTCTTTCAGCAGACTTGTGTCGCTTTAGACCGAGTATAATGTAAAATGAGCTTTATTTAGCTGATTTTAGGTTATATATCACTTGGATGCATTGTATCCTAAAAATGTGACTTCTTGGCACTGAACATTTTGTTTGTCTAATAAATAAGAACTCACGCAAGTTTCGCAAGCAAGCAGTTTTCTAATCAATATATTTAAAAATCAGACTCTAGACTATCTTCATGGGCTTTTCAAACAGGGGCTATTCTAAAGTGGCAATAGTCATTCAGAGTAATTTTTGTCACTGGAAGTCCATTTTGACAAACATTCGGAATAGCATCAATCGGTTTCAAATTATGGCTAGAGAGGCGGATCTATGTAGATAGACCTGCAGGGCTTTTAACTCTCTCAATTGGGATCAAACCGTAGCTGAATTATAGCTTTTGATGTGTTTTCGTATTCTGCTAATGTACAACGGCTCAGCTTACATTTACAAACGTAAGCTGACTCTAACGATCGATCGAATGTTTTCTATTGACTATTGAGATAACAGAATAGGTTTTTTCCGTAACGCAAAACGATTCAAAACGCAATCAGAGCTGAGCAGTAGATGGATAAATATAGCTATATATAACCATTGTTTATATGGGAATAAGGCCATTAGTCCAAAATACCTCAATACATACGAGATACTATTGAGTTGGAGTGAAATATTTACTGGCGTTAGTTTCTATCTCATCTGTGCCTTTTTCACTGCACCGAATTCTTTGAACGTTTGGATTCTTTGAATATTGCTTGCTCGCTTGGCGTAAGTTTAAGCAATTCATGTCTTATTGAAAGCACTGGAATAAATGAAAATATTCAAAAAGGAGTTGGTAGATGCCTAGTTAAGTAGGTGCATAACGTTTAAAATACTTTTAAAGAAAGCAATGAATGAATGCCTTACATGAATTCCCTCTGTTGCGGAGTAGGCAAAAGTCCGCCTGAAAAGCAGAATGTTTGCAGTTTCTATTTCTGCCGCAGGACATAGGTTTGTATGATCTCTGCAAATATGACTGGCCTGTCAGCTCAATTGGTAGTAGCTCAACCTACAGTGCCTTATGCACTGTATTTAATTATTTATTTAATACAGTTATGATATAAGCAAAGTGCTATCTATCTTAAATTAAAGCTTAAATATATTCTCAAGGAGTTGAAAATAGCGGAGAGACTGTCATTAAAAATAGCTATATGTTGAACCTGGTGTACATATGCATTGAGTAAAATAAGCGCCCTTAGGGTTGGTGCGTTGTTCGCGTGATGGGTACGCAGTTTGTGGCATGCAACCAGAGGATGACGACGTCTGCCACAACGCACGTAGTTGTCGGGAGCATATAGTGGCATCATGCTTAGTATAGTCGGATTATTGACTTTGCCACGGGAGGTGGCAAAGTCAATAATCCGAATAATCAGTAGTGATAAGCTAATTGTTACTTACGCCTTAGTTCGAGTGTGTCCATGCCGACCATACCGGAAACGAATAAGGATGGGAAAAGGTAAGGTAGTATCCGTACTGTCTTTTATATACATATCTAGCAAATTTGCGTTGGAGCCTTTCAATCAATAACGTATATTTGTCCTCACGTGGATCCCACACTATAGAGCCAAATTCGAGCTTGCTTCGAACGAAAGCATTGTAAAGCATGATTGCCACTCTTACATCGCTGAACTGAGAAGCAGTCCTCATTATGAAACCTAGGTTACGGTTAGCGGTTTTGCACATAGAAATAATGTGATCGCGGAAGTCCAGACGAGTATCCTCATGGAGACCTAAATCCCGAATACCACTAACTCGCTCTAATGTGGTATCTGCCAAGGTATAAGGTAGGTTGAGGGTAGGTTGTAGGTTGAGGGTTTGATTCCCTCTCAGGATAAACATTTGTGTGAAGAACATAGGTGTTTGTTCTGTGTCTGGGTGCTATAAAGTATCATAAGTATGTATTTAAAAATATATAAGTATTCTATCAGTCATCTAATAACTAACTGAGTTTTGGACTAGATGGTGTTGTGTGCATTGTTCAGCAATATTTATTATTATTATAATTTGCCTGTTTCTGGGAGTTTTTATTAAGTATATTACTGTACTTTTAACTATATATGTATTTACAAAAATAAGTATGTAAGTAGTGTTGAATAGCAAAAGCACTGCGTACTTTGGAGCCAGATGATGCTGTGTGAAATGCCCATCATTATTTATTTATTTCGTAGTAGCTCTACCTTCTGTGTTGTATGTTATGGGTTCGTTTTTCTTCCCATAACAAACATTTAAGTGGTGAACATAGTTGTTTGTTCTGTGTCGTGGTGTTATAAAATATAATAACTATGTTTTTACAAATACATAATTATTCTATAAGACATGTGGTTCTAGGTATGCTTAGTTTAAGATGGTGTAAGATGTCCATATCTACGAGTATATACTAATATTATAAAAAGGAAAGATTTGATTGTGTGTTTGTTTGTATTGAATAGGCTCCGAAACTACTGAACCGATTTGAAAAATGATTTTACCGTTGGAAAGCTACACTATCCCCGGGTGACTTAGGCTATTTTTTATCCCGGGAAAATTGGTTTGTCTCGGGAAAAATCTTCAACGCGGACGAAGCTGCGCACAGGCAGCTCGATATTAATAATATAATAACATACTAATTATTATAAATGCAGAAGTGTAGATGTGAACCGTTTAAGATAAAACTTGATAATGGTAACTAAAACAGACTATTTAACAAGAAAAACTAGAAGAAACTTTAAATTGTATTCGCAAAATTGTGAAACATTCCACTAGATAAAATTAAACTACTTATTGCAATACACATTAGGAGGATGTTTGTTCGCATGACGACCTCTGTAGCGCAGTGGGCTAAGACGTCTGTCTGGCTGAGACGTAGATGGTTGCGGTACCGATTTCGACAAATTTTTGTATGATCTGCAAGTATTTGTCTCGGGTCTGGGTGTTTTTATGTATAATATGTATGTATTAACAAAAAAATATATATATCAGTCATGTGGTACCCAAAACACAAGCTCTGCTTACTTTGGGGCCAGATGTTGCTGTGTGAAATGTCTGACATTATTATTATTTTTATTCTTACCTCTAAATGCCTAATCCCTAACAAAATAAAACTTATCCTGTCTTAGATAGATCCTATCCTTTATTTCCGATGCTCCTCATGGCGCATCACGTAATCCATTACCATGGCCGCGCGTGCTCTTGGCTTCGTCTAATTTTATTATTTATCTTTTCTCTTGTTGTACATAAAAAAATGTTCGTGTTTTTGTACAAGGAATGTTTAACTGTATTATAGTAGCGGTTACTTGTGCTATTCTGGAAATGCTCGTGGCATAGCTAAGTCTTTTTTGACGGAGCAACGTTCTGCAAAGACAGACTTTGGGTGACCACAGTTCAAGTCTCATCAGGTCGATTCCCTGCATCGGACGGCAGGTTAAAATGTCCGTCTAAACATTAACAAGCATTTTCTAGTATATAATATACATGGAGGTAGAAATGATCTCGATACAAAGCACTGTATTAACCGCTACTCATCATAATCATCATCAGCCCATAGCAGTTCACTGCTGGACATAGGCCTCCCCTAATGAGCGCCATTGCGCCCTGTCTTCAGTTCGACGCATCCAGCTTCTGCCGGCAGCCTTTCAGCTTCCAGCTTCTGCCGCAGATCGTCACTCCACCTTGCCGGAGGGCGTCCTACTGATTGAAAACTTTCGTTTTCAAACATTGCTGTATGGGTGAAGAGAAAACTCGACGTAGTTTACCAAACGCTGCCCAACCCAGCTGAATCCTCTTCTTGACCTCCTTCTCAAAGTTGTTTCTACCTAACTGCAAAATCTGCCCGAGGTATGTGTATTGCGAGACAACTTCAAGAAGGTGACCATTAACAGCAACCGGTCTCGGATCAATTTGGTTATTGACCATGACTTTGGTTTTATCCAAATTCAAGCCGAGACCTATCGCCCGCGAGGCTGATGCTAGGCCGTCCAGCATTCGTTGTAGCTCCTCCAACGACTCCGCCAGCAAGACTATGTCATCTGCGAATCGTTAGTGTGAGATGTGCTCGCCGTTTATGTTAATGCCCATACCGTTCCAGTCCAGCGTCTTAAACAAATCCTCCAGCGCGCTTGTGAATAGTTTCGGAGCTATTACATCTCCCTGTCTCACTCCTCTGCGCAGTTGGATGGGCTTAGACTGCTGGTCCTGTACTCGGACACTCATGGTGGCGGCTTCGTACAGACATCTCAACACTTCGATATAACGATAGTCTACTTGGCATCGCTGCAAGGATTCCAAAACAGCCCAGGTTTCAACAGAGTCAAAGGCCTTCTCATAGCCCACAAAAGCCAAACACAGGGGCTGATCATACTCTTCGGACTTTTGTATGATCTGCCTCACTGTGTGAATATGGTCTATGGTGCTATATCCTCCGCGAAACCCAGCCTGTTCCGGTGGCTGGAACTCGTCGAGTCTTCTGGTGAGACGATTCGTTATGACCCGAGAGAATAGCTTATAAACGTGGCTCAGGAGCGAGATGGGTCTGTAATTTTTAAGAAGAGTCTTATCTCCCTTCTTAAAAAACAAAACCACCAAACTCTCGTTCCACGCCTTTGGAGTTCTCCCACAATGAAGGACGGAGTGAAGAGGCTCTGCAGCTCCTGCACAACAGGGGCTCCTCCAGCCTTCAGAAACTCTGAAGTAACTCCGTCCTCACCCGGGGCTTTTCCATTTTTAAGCTGTCTCAGGGCCAACACGATCTCGTCTTGGCTGATTTCCGGTAGTTCGTCGGTGTAGTGGCGGGTGAGGGTGGCTCTGGAATCGTGGTTGTTACGCTGGGGGCAAGGAGCATGTGCTGCATATAGTCGGCCATAGAAAACCTCGATCTCTGATAATATCTCCAGCTTTGACAGTACGGTTCGGCCATCGTGTGTTGTTAACTTCGTCAGGTGGCTCCTGCCAAGCTGCTGAGTGAATACTTTGGACCCTTGGTTTCGCTCTATTGCCTCCTCAATGAGGCGTGTGTTGGAGCTCCGAAGGTCGCGCCGTATCATCTTCACAATTTGCTTGTTCAGGTCTGACCTCTCTGACGAAGTGGCATGGGTGGTTTCCCGTCTTTTTGTCATCATCCGAAGAGTCTCATCCGAGAGTTTGGACTTCCTGCCTTTAGGCTGCATTTGGCAGAATTTGATGCCCTCGTCCCTCGATGCTCCAATCACGTTTTGTAGGGCCTCATCAACGTCATCGGTGGGTTCCGCGGCGACAAATCTATCACCAAGAAGCTTCTGGAACTTCTCGGTGCCCGCCAAGATCTGGAGTATATTAGGTCGGAGCGTGGACTTCATCAGACGGTTTCTTTCAAGCCTAAGATTGATATTCAGAGTGCCTCAAACAAGTCTGTGATTTGATCCGGTATTGAGCCTGTTGATCACGGAGACATCTCTGAATATATGCCGTTTATCCGTCATGATAAAGTCGATCTCGTTTTTTGTCACATTGTCGGGGCTTCGCCACGTCCACTTCCTGTGGGGCTTCTCCTTAAAGAATGAGTTCATCAAGAAGAGCCCCTCCTTCTCTAGGAAGTTGACGAGCATTTGCCCTCTGTGATTTCTACCTCCATAACCATGTGGGCCTACTCTGGATTCGTCGCCAACTCGGACTCCCACTTTGCCGTTGAAGTCCCCCATAATAACGTTGAAGTGAGCCTTCGTGGTGTTGTGTAAGGCTTTGGATATGTCCTCATACAAATCCTCCACCTTATCATCCAGATGTGCCGAGGTCGGTGCGTAGACCTGAGTGATCTTCATACTATACCGCTTGGATAGTCGAAGGATCAGGTACGCTACCCTGGTCGAAACACTGGAGATTTCTAGAACGTTGTTAGAGAGGGCCTTATTGACGAGAAACCCTAGGCCGCCCTGTGATGTTTGGTCACCCTCGCGGAAGTACAGAAGATGGCCCGAGTCTAGGGTAATGGTGTCCTCTCCCTTTCTACGGACTTCACACAACCCCAGGACATGCCACCTAATATTTTCCAGCTCCACTTCCAACTGCGCTAGATGTTCGTCGAGCCTCAGAGTTCGTCCGTTAAACGTTTCCAGGGTCAGTTGTTGTAGGTAGCCTGCGATAGCCCGGTGATTCTTAGCACCCCTTGCTCTGCCGTTACCATGGTCGCTACCATGACCAGGAATAGCGTGGCGGCCGGGAACTGGGTTCCATTTCATTCTTGCGTTCATCATCATTGGGGGGTATATGCCCATAATCCCCACGCTGGGCAAGCGGGTTGGGGATCGCAGGACATAGCTTCTCGCACCGCCGACGCTGCTGCCCGTCGGCGGCCAGAAGATTTAGCTATGCCGATGTAGGCTGCGCTATGCCGCTATCAGCCGGCCGCCAGAGCCTCGTTTGTTGTTCAGCAGGGTGTACCACGTGCAGGTAAGGTTGGCTTGGGTACCGAAGATGAGGGGTGCAAGGTCGGGTAACCTCCTCGTGGTGCACCCTGGTAACATCGTGGGATACTTCTTTAGTACGCTAAAGAAGTATCGCACGGTGGCCAATAACCCGACACGGAGGATCTCTCCACGTGTCCCTCTGATTAGCAGAGGGCACAGTGAGACGAGACAGGAGGAGAGGACCGCATCTGCGTTCCAGGGATGGGCTTGTGGCCATGGCTCGCAGAGCTCTGTCTTGTAAGGCGCTCTGCTTTGCAAGACAGAGTTGTGCGGGCCACGTCCGAAAGCAATGAAGCGGGGACGTGCTTGGTGTGCATTTCCCAGTCACTTGTCGGGAAGGGACACTCGCAATGTCGTTTTCTGACTTGCGGCCGCTCGGAGATCCCCCACACTGGGTCGGGGAGACCCGTGGGCCGAGTGATCTTGGAGGCCTTTGATGGTAGGATTTAGGGCGTCCGAAGTCATTGGCCCTTGGGAGGGGTGACGGCACTTTGCGAGGAGGTGTCGTCGCATGCACCCAGGTAGGCTAAGGGGGATTTTCCTCCTGGCCAGCGTTCGGCCGCTCGGTATTCGCTGGGTCGCCAGACCTTAGTGGGACCGAGTGGCGGAAGGGATGGGGGCTTCCTCCGCGCGTCTCTTCAATGAGGGTGCAGTGGTTGAAGCGGGGACGAGCTTGGCGTGTAGTTGCCTGGATAAGAATTCTGGCGGGGGACCCCGCAGTACCACTAGTTCTGACCGGCGGCGGCACTCTGCGAGTAAGTGTCGTCTATACACCCAGCAGGCTTACGAGATGGGATCTCCTTTGCCGACGTCTCGCCGCGAGGTATTCGCAGTTTCTTTTAGATTCTTCTGGGACTGAGCGGCGCACTGGGTCCGTGGGTAGTCGGAGTGAGGGCTCCCGGCTATCCGTTCGCGGGCTCGGGGAAGGCGGCAGTTAACATGTGTGACGTGTTCTGCCGTAAGCACCGGGAGGGTGCGCGGGGGTGGCTTGCCACTCCTGGGATGGGCTGCGGCTGCAGCACTTTGCGAGAGGGGCACCGGTGCGTTCCTATGGAGATCCCGGAGCCCCTTGACATGCAATGAGGCTGGTCACCGGGGAGTTTTAGTGAGTCGTCTGTCGTTTTTTAGACAACCTCACATATTCCATTTGCACCCCTCAGTGCATTGGAAATCTGTTTGCAGATTTCTCCTCGTCAAAAAAAAAAAAAAAAAAAAAAAAGGGTACCGAAGATGAATATTGGAACCACATATACACCCCGCTACTCGCAATATAATAAGCCTCCTGAATATGCAACAAAACTACCTATGAAGAAATTTAAAACTTTACATAAAGGGTAGTCTTGTAAAGAATGTGCATTATTAAATAAATAACTGTTAGTAAGAATTCGTTATGCGTTAGCATCCGTTAGACAATTAACTGACAGATTTGCAATGACCCTTAAGACCCTTAAGACTAAAATAAATACAATATATAAAACTTGTAACTAGATCACAGATAACGGTGTCACGGTGTCAGGGAGCCTATGTCCGTTCCTAACATACAACCTATATCCATACCAAATTTGAATGATGCAAATAAAAATAAAATAAAAGCTATGTTATCCATTACCAAACATCACAAGATCACCTGCTAGGCCAATCTGAAGATTTTCTCAAAATTTCATCGAAATCGATCGAGCCGTTTCGGAGTCTATAGGGAACATACATACATACATCACCTTTTGTAGATATCGGATTATCAAGAACCCAGATAATTTACTATAGATAGCTTGCGTAGTACACTTAAAAAGTTATTTCCGAAAATAAACTCATACGGAGTAGAGCGTAAGGTTTGTTTGTATAAGTACAAATAGCAGGTTCCTGAATAATATAAGTAACTAAGCGTACGAAGTTGCCGGAAAGTCTACTAGTATTTCGTGAAACGTTTCAATCATTCATACTCCCAGTATTTACATTCATAAAAACTTACATGTTTATTGTAGAAACTTTTCTCTCCAACACTACATAAAGAAATCTTGTTTTGTTTTGTTTGTCACGAGAAACTTTCACGAGTTTACGCGTTCTAGTGCTGTCCATGAATAAAAAAAAGCCGGAGATTTAGTGATTTTTAAAGGTATATAAAATTAACTGAATTATTTAAAAAAATATTATTTACGTACTTATGAAAGAAATAAATTATACTAACTACTACGTAATCTAACCTTTTTTTAAGGTTTCGAAATCCAACAAACAAAGAACCCTTATAGTTTTAATATGTCCGTCTGTCTTTCCGTCTATAATCAGAGCTTGCCGACGACTTCTGTGGCGCTATGGTCTAAGGCCCGGCTGAGACGCAGAAGGTTGTGGTTTGATTCCAAGACAAATGTTTGTATGATCTGCAAGTTTTTATCTCGGGTCTAGGTGTTTCTATGTACAATATGTATTACAATAAAAAAGTACATAAGTAGTATATCATATCATATTATATATATAGTATATCAGTCATGTGGTACCCATAACACAAGCTCTTCTTACTAGGGCCAGATGATGCTTTGTGAAATGTCCGGCACCATTTATTTATATTTTTATTCATATGATCGTAATAAAATTTTGCACGGTAATATGTATATTGGTGGACGTTATAAATAAAAAAAACAGAAATGTCATTTAGTATTACCTTCCTACCTCCCTCATTTACATGTAACACTAAATTGTAACACTTTTAACAATTTAGTGTAACAAGTGCTACAAGTGTTACAAATTAAGTAGCTAATGAGTATTTCTGTGCAAAATTTCATTACGATAAGACTAATAGTATGCAAGCTAAGGTTATGATTCAAGGTGGACAGACAAACAGACGAATATGGCGAAACAATATGCATTCCTTGCTCTTGTGAAAGAAGAGACATCTGGCTAGACTGCGAGCATAAACAACCTAGTCATAACTATGGCGATTATGGAACTTTTGACACAATCAATGTCTATCAGTTTCATAATATAGATCATTGGTTTGATGGTAGTTGGAACTAGTTTTGGCAAGATGGATTACTATTACGTACGTTCGGTTTATATCTCGTACTAAATAAATATTTAGACACAGGGTCGTGAATAACCTAAGTGAAGCCTTAAAACCATGCTCCTTTGTGTAAATACACACACTCACGCACAAAAACCCACCCAAACTGTACTTCTTGATCTTAGTATATGCATACATACTTGTATTATAAAGTATTGTCTCATGTCGTTGTCTATAAAAAATATCTAACAAAAAACATTAAAATATTCCGTGAGAAAAAGTGTCATATAATTTATTTATGTTTATTGATATCTTTATATTTATTTGGTACGAGGTTTCTATTCATGACAGTATATAATATGACAATCAACATCAACCTTCCGTAATACCAATTCATCAATTAAAATTGAGTACTGAAAGCGATTAGTATCAAAGTTTTGATAGTATCAGAATTCCATAATTGCCCCTCAGGTCTCACAAATAGCTATGATGCACAGTTCACATTTTTTTAAATAAAAAGTGCCGGTCTTTCCTATGTTTTAACTAAACAACTGTAAGAAAAGTCGGGAAACTGGCTGAAATTCTACCAACTCTACTTGTAGCAAGTTCTTGCTAAATTTTTTATAGAGGCAGCTTTACTCAATGCAAAAAGTTAGTGCACAATGAAATAGTTCTAACTTAGAGCTAAAAAAGTTAAAAAAGTTACCATGTTTTGGAAGACGCTCAAGTTTTTCAGTTTCTTTTGAATTTTGTTAGGTTATGTTTTAAATCTTCTTCTTACTAGTCTTGTGGTCTAGTCTTCTTTTGTGCCTTCCGATGCTAAGGTCGTGGCTTCGAATCCAGTCGTACACCAATGAACTTTTCTGATACAAATAGGTACGCTATACACCGGAACAGACGGTAACACTACCTTCACATTTCAATACATATTTGCGAATTCGAATATATTGTGTTATAATTCTTGGCCCGTTTTTTATTACATTTCCGAATTGAAGCAAAATGAACACCGATGATTATGTTCACGTTCACTTTACGTCACGTATATCAATTCCATTATTAACAAACTCACTCCTGAAACTCGTCCAGGGTTTCATTAGAGCGAAAAAAAACATTGTTCCAGTCACGTACGTTACTCTGGGCATAGCTCATTGCAAGTTGCTATGTTGGTCCATCATAATATTTTGTTTTTATAATATACTTGCTTGATGCTTGATTCTTTATGTAAACTCATATATCATGAAACCATAAAACATAAATCATAAATCATGATATCATAAAACTCATATATCATGGTAAATATCCCGTTTTGAGTGAAAATTATCTATATGTAATTTTGGATTTAGGTATGTTTATGTATAAATAATTAAATGAATAAATAATGCCGGACATTTCACATAGCATCATCTGGCCTCAAAGTAAACAGAGCTTGTGTTATGGAAACCACATGACTGATATACTACTTATATACTTTTTTTTTGTTATAACATTCATATTATACATAGTAACACCCAAACCCGAGACAAATACTTGAAGATCATAAAAAACATTTGTCTCGCGGCGGGAATCGTACCCGCAACCTTCCGGCCTGGCCACCTGGGTGTTGTATGTATTGGTTTATTTCGTTTTTCTTGTAAGGTTGTGTTTCGTTTCCTTAGCCTCTGAATGTCTTTCATTTCAAAAACTATATTTCTTTTCGTTTCAAATCATACACGCGCGATGTTCATGTCATTTCTAGCTTTGACAGCGGTATGAAAGACGCCATTTTTTTGGTAGTCATGCGACACATATCCGTCGAAGCTTGGAGTGACCAGCAGTTGTCTGTGGGACACCGACCGAATCGCGCGCATCTTTCATCTTTCATCATCCGGTGAACCTGACTTCTATCTCAATCTCAAGAACCACCAACGTGAGCTCGTGAAAATTCGTGTTAAACACCGGTGGGACCAACGTATGCTGATCGCAGTCTAAGGTATGTACTCGCATTATATTTCTACTGTCTGTCAGCAAAACTTGATGTGAACATCGTGTGTTATCAAAAGCAAATTCGTTAGACTCTTCCACGAAAGGTCTTCCCAGAGTAGCAGAAAGCCACACCAATCTTCGGCTGGTTGTGCATATGCTACATTCTTTATGGTGCCGAAACCAGGGAACATTTAAATTTGCAAATTGTAATCGCCATCTTTTGCAAATTGTAATCGCCATCTTTATTCTGCGTATGGTATTTCTGGTTAAAGCGTAGCTTAGAATATCTCAATCGATCTATTGTCTCAATTATAAGCATTAGGTATTTATCGCATTCTAAGTTATTCCATTCCATCAGAATTACGCCATACCTATACTACTTAAAAACAAAATTATCGTACCTATCTTAAATTCATTATCTAACGTTCACGAGCTATCACCATCGAACAATCATTCCATTAGTAAATAGAAGTGCAAGTATATTGTACTTGTATTTATCTTAATTTTATCGTCACATTTTGTGAGATCCAAATTGTGCAATCATTATAATCACCATCGGTGCACAATTTAATTCGGCTTGCAAATGTTACATCAATCATCATAACATACGTAGATTACCTAGTCAATCACTCATTTATCGTAACATAATCGTAGGTAATTCTTCTATCTAAATATCAAAGTTATAACATCGTAAAACATTGTGTTCTTTTCTCATTTTTATCTCGAGGGTAGTACGTAAACACTATAACCGCTCATCGCGGCCGAGTGCTACACTGGAATATTTTCTAGAACGAGTGAATAAACAGCTTATCAAACAGTTAGTACGAGTATCGTCATCGGACGTACAATCTATCACACAAGTATCGGAACATTGTTTCGCTCCATACTATATAAGCTGAACTTGTTTTGTAGGTCGTATCTCATAGTGTCAAGGTCCATATCTTTTTTCTATAGTGTTCGCTTGTACTTATGTATATCTAGCTTGCGAAGTTGAAGTTATTGTGTGCAATTTCTTATCTACGTTGTCTGCACATCGTGCTACATAGCTAGGCAGGTTTCAATAGATGATTTAGTTTCAAGTTCTAACTACAATTAGTTTTTTTTTAATATATACGCGCCTGCCTAGGTATCTGTATAAACACATAATTATACTTGCCTCCTGTTGTACCTACTGTTTAATTTGAACCATGTCGCTCGGAAAGTCTCGCAGTCGTAAATTAAGTAGCTTCAAGAAGTCTAAGTCAAAATCTTTCGAAATCAATTACACTACGCAAGACTTACCGTCTTTGCGTAGAAAACGAACTATCGCATATAAACGTTTGACGAAGGCGTTAGAGGTAGGTATTTTAGCTGCTAATGACCCTATTCAAAAGGATCTATTTTTATCGTATTATCAGGAAGTGAAACAAATCGCTGCTACTTTTGAGGATGCACATTTTACAATTCAGGAGATTGTTGACGATGATCCTGAAACTGAAAATAATGAAATTCAGGAACGCTTTGACGAGATCTATTACAAAGTGTTATCGATTTATCGTAGTTTGTCGAAAGTAGAATCTACTCATTTTTCCAGCGGTAATTCTTCGAATATCCGGTTACCAAAAATAGTACTTCCGACTTTTAATGGTAACATTAAAAGGTGGCCTGAGTATTTTGATATCTTTAATGCGTTGATACATAGTTCCACCTCGATTACCGACACGGAGAAATTTCATTATCTCTTATCGTCTCTCAGCGGCGATGCGCTTACTGTAGTCAAACCGTTTCCTTTGACTCACGAACATTATCACGACGCTTACCAAGCTCTCACAGCCCGTTACCAGAAAAAACGCGACTTAGCATTTACGTGTTGGCGCGACATTTTGAATGTTGATTTTAAATGTAATGACGCTCATGAGTTTAGAAAATCACTTGACCTATTCGAAGAAAACTTAAGCATTTTAAAAACAGTCAACTTGCCGGTCGGTCACTGGGACTTTGTCTTGGTCTATCATATCTTATCAAAACTGGACACGGAACTGCGTCGTGACTTTGAAGAGAAACACTCTGATGTCGAACTACCTACCTACGATCAACTGAAACTATTTTTAAACTCAAAATGTGAGGCATTATCTCGCGACACTCATTTTACAGAAAAATACAAATCTAAGATACCTACACAAAAATCTGTTCCCGCGCAGCCGCAACCTAAACGTAACGCTCTCACACACACGCTTGTTGCTGCGGCGCCGCCTGCGCCTTTGCCAATCAACCTCGCTTCTAATCAAAAGCAAACCGGAAGTAGTAGTGATTCAGTTCCGTACACCAGTAAGTGTTCGTTTTGTGCTGAGGCTCATTCCATTGCGTCATGTGCGGAATTCCTTAAAAAATCGTTGGATGAACGAATGAAAATCGTTACTGACAAAAACTGGTGCTTCAATTGCCTGAAGCCTTCGCATCAATTAAAAGACTGCAGATCTATATTTTCGTGTCGCTCGTGCAGACGGAAACATCACACCTTACTCCACCGCGATAAACCCATCGAACCCACTCAATCCGTATCGTCTTTGGTTTCAAGGCCATCTCATACGTCCGTTCTGCTGGCGACTGCAATTGTACGTGTCAGGGATGCCTCCGGTGCGATGCAATCGTTTCGTGCTTTATTCGACACCGGAAGTCAAAGCAATTTTATTACAGAGTCAGCGGTAAAACATTTAAACTTAAATATCACACCAGCGAACACAAACGTAAGCGGACTTGGAGAGGCCGTGGCATCTATCGTGGGTGACGTCACGTGCGAGTTAGGGGCTAACAATAAAGTACTGTTCACTTTAAATATGCACGTGATTTCAACCATATGCGGCGACCAACCTATCGCAAAATTAAACACATCGGGGTGGTCGCATATTGATTCGTTACCCCTAGCCGACCCCGGCTTTGACATTCCAGGATCTATCGATATCTTGTTAGCTGCTGATGTCTTTGCTGACTCGCTGCTCAACCAACAAATCAAAGGTTATGCAAAACAACCTACTGCTTTTGACTCTGTCTTCGGTTGGCTTCTTTTAGGAAAAACTCAATTAGCTTCTAGCACTTTACACACATCGTTAAATCTCGATGACGAGTTGAACTGTTTGGTTCAACATTTCTGGGAACTGGATTCTGTACCGAAAGCAAACTTATTGACTCCAGAAGAAGCGTTGTGTGAACAAAAGTTTGTATCCGATCATTCACGCGATTCATCTGGAAGATACACGGTGAGCTTACCATTCAAAGAAGATATCGAACCTTTATTCCTCGCTTCTCGCGACGTTGCGTTGCGACGATTCCATGCTATCGAACGAAGATTATCACGTGACCCTGATTTACATTGTCAGTACTCGGAATTTATGTCAGACTATATCGACGCTGGTCACATGTCTTTGGTTCCGGCCGAAGAACTAAGTATGGGTAAGTACTACATACCTCATCATTGTGTTTTGCGTCCCGATTCGGCAACTACTCGTCTTCGCGTTGTCTTTGACGCCTCTGCTAGAGACTCTCACTCCCGGTCCTTGAACGATACTCAACTTGTCGGTCCAAAATTACAACCAAACATTTTGGAAATTCTTTTGCGGTTTAGGGAGCATAATATCGTGTTCATGGCAGACGCTAAGCAAATGTACCGCCAGATTTTAATATCCCCCCCCCATCGTGATTTTCAACGTATTTTTTGGAGGGTCTCTCCTAGTGATTCTCTTCAAGAGTATCGCCTGAATACTGTTACGTATGGTGTTTCGTCGTCTCCTTACCTCGCATGTCGTACCTTACGACAGCTCGCTGCAGATGAAGGAGATTTGTATCCCATCGCGAAGGATATAATCTTATCTGATGTATACATCGACGACGTAGCTACAGGTTGTAGTTCGCCAGAAAACGCACAACAGGCAAAGAATCAACTTATTGCTCTTTTCAAACTTGGAGGTTTTCAGCTTCGAAAATGGGTCAGTAATGATGCAAACCTTCTCTCAGACCTTCCCAGTCAAGACTGCCTTACCGGTTCTATCTCTCTCGACAATTCTGAACCCTCAAACCTAAAAATTCTTGGTCTAAAATGGGATCCTTCAATGGATGTCTTCTTTTTTGAAATCAAGCCCTCAGATCGGCCATGTACAAAACGCTCCATTCTTAGCGAACTTGCTAGAATGTTCGACCCGTTAGGTTTCTTATCTCCCATTACAATACAAATCAAATCGTATATTCAAAAGCTATGGATCCTCGGTATTGGTTGGGATCAAACGCCACCTGATGAGGTCATTAGTACATGGACCAGTTATAAAGATCAACTCCCGCAGTTGTCTCAGCTTCGTATCCCTCGAAAGCTAACTTGCCTCGCATCCAAATCCTGCGAGCTGCACGGATTTTGTGATAGTTCGGAAATAGCATATGGTGCTGTCATTTATTTACGCGTCACTGATAAGGACGGTATAGTTCATGTCTATCTGGTCTGCTCTAAGGCTCGTGTAGCTCCGCTAAAACGTACCTCGCTGCCTCGACTGGAGCTTTGTGCAGCAGTTCTTCTCTCGGATCTTTATAAATTCGTTCGCGACACTTATCTCAATCGTATAAAAATTGACACTGTCTACTTCTGGTCTGACTCCACAGTGGTTCTCTCGTGGTTACGCTCACATTCATCTCGCTGGGCCACATTCGTTGCAAACCGGGTTAGTCAGATCCAAGAACTCACGCCTATCGAATGTTGGCATCACGTCTCGTCGGGAGATAATCCAGCTGATGTTTGCTCGCGTGGACAATTTCCTAGTACACTTATTCAGAATTCTCTATGGTGGGCGGGGCCTTGTTGGCTATCTAAAGATCAAAACTTCTGGCCTTTAGGCTCAGACGACGGCAATCACAACGACGAAGCGATCATTCAATTCGAAGAACGTAAATCAGTAGCACTAGTAAGCGGACAAGCCTGTGAGAACGTGACAGAAGATTATTCCATTATCGAAACCTTGCTAAATCGTTCCTCTTCATTATCGAAACTTGTTAATGTCCTCTCGTATGTATATCGCTTCATTAATAATTCTAGACATCGTAATCAAACAAATCGCAAAGAGTTTCTCAATAACGTAGAACGTCATCACACTTTGATGAAAATTGTCAAGCATGTGCAGGGTCAAGCCTTTTCGAAAGAGATCGCTAATCTAAAATCAAAGAAAGCTTTATCCAAACCTTATCGTAAACTCAATCCATTTCTTGATGACCAAGGAATACTCCGGGTAGGCGGTAGGATATCTAGATCAGGATTAGAATACGAACAAAAACATCCTGCTTTTCTCCCGTCTGATCATCCTTTAACGATTTTGATCATCGATTTCATTCATCGCAGCTACTTGCACCCAGGCATAAATACCACTCACTTCTTACTTCTTCAACAGTTCTGGATTATCGCAGCCAAACGAACCATTCGTCGTCACCTTTCCAAGTGCCTTCAATGCTTTCGAACGAACCCACAACCGTTACAGCCGTTCATGAGTGATCTACCATCCTATCGGGTCAATCAAATAAAACCATTCTCGGTGGTAGGTGTTGATCTAGGTGGACCGTTTCGCATCAAACTCGGTTCACATCGTGGCGCTAAGATGGACAAAGCATATTTATGCTTGTTTGTCTGCCTTGCGACCAAAGCAGTCCATCTGGAAGTCGTATCGACGCTCTCGACTGAGGGTTTCATCGCTGCCCTTCGGCGTTTCGTGGGACGCCGCGGGCGTTGTAACATTATTCATGCAGATTGTGGTACTAACTTTGTCGGCGCACGGAATCACTTTTTGTCTCTAATGCATCAGGCTTGTGGTACAGACAAAATCGAATTTAAATTTAATCCTCCCGGCGCACCGCATTTCGGTGGCGTTTGGGAAATCCAAATCAAAGCGGCAAAATCGCATTTATACCGGGTAGTAGGTGATCAAGTCTTAACTTTTGAAGAACTGACAACTCTGTTTGTTCAAATCGAAGCCATATTAAACTCGAGACCTCTTTACCCTATCAGCTCGGATCCGAACGACCTCGCGTGTTTAACACCAGGTCATTTCCTCACCTTAGAGCCTCTAACCGCTGTCCCCGATGAAGATCTCTCAAGCGCTAATATCAAACGGCTTCATCGTTGGCAGATGATACAATCTTTCCAACAAAGTTTTTGGTCCAGATGGAAATCCGAATATTTAAATTCTTTAACGCAACGCGCCAAATGGACCAAAGATTCTAAACCACTATCGATAGGTTCTATGGTGATAATCAAGGACGATAATCGGGCTCCATTGCAGTGGCCTCTCGCAAGAGTAGTCGATCTTCATGTTGGTGTAGATGGAATAGCTCGGAGTGCCTCCGTAAAAAATGCAAACAATCAAATCATAAATCGACCGTTGGTAAAATTATGTCCTCTACCTATCCACGACTAGTTTTAATCGTATCAATCATATAATCATAATCATAATCAATCATAATAAGTAATCAAATTACAGTGTAATTAAATCGTAGTTAAGAATCGTAGTTTATTAATCTCATTTGTATCGTTATCGTTTCTGTTTAGGTCATTTAGGCTTTAACCGGAAAATACCATAGGCATTTTGGTGGGCGGGATGTTTCGTTTCCTTAGCCTCTGAATGTCTTTCATTTCAAAAACTATATTTCTTTTCGTTTCAAATCATACACGCGCGATGTTCATGTCATTTCTAGCTTTGACAGCGGTATGAAAGACGCCATTTTTTTGGTAGTCATGCGACACATATCCGTCGAAGCTTGGAGTGACCAGCAGTTGTCTGTGGGACACCGACCGAATCGCGCGCATCTTTCATCTTTCATCATCCGGTGAACCTGACTTCTATCTCAATCTCAAGAACCACCAACGTGAGCTCGTGAAAATTCGTGTTAAACACCGGTGGGACCAACGTATGCTGATCGCAGTCTAAGGTATGTACTCGCATTATATTTCTACTGTCTGTCAGCAAAACTTGATGTGAACATCGTGTGTTATCAAAAGCAAATTCGTTAGACTCTTCCACGAAAGGTCTTCCCAGAGTAGCAGAAAGCCACACCAATCTTCGGCTGGTTGTGCATATGCTACAGGTTGTATTTAATATGTTGTAATGTATAATATTATTGTACATATTTTTTTTAGTATCGACGTATGTATCTTTTTCTTATCGTGTAAATCTTTATGTACACATTATTTTCATTATTAATCACTTATTATTATAGCATCACTCCTTTTCAGCTACATTTAGTTAAATCCATCCCAAGGTTGTATGGCAGAGATCGCTACATAGCTTTAAGACCGCCCATTGTATTACCGACTAGCATAACATTGTTATTTCTTTTCTACTTGTCCAATGTATTTCTGGTGTGCAACAAAGTATTTTCTATCTATTCCATCTACTTGCTCATTTATTGTTTTAACATAACTTGCTGCCAACACTGCAGTTTCTCCGCGGGTACAAGACCTGATCACAAACTAAATCTAAACATTTAGAAACGAAAACATTCGTTCTTAAGTTTAACGTGCAGCGTGCATCGTTTTTTCGTTTTTTATCTGACTTAAAAGAGGAGGAGGTTCTCAAATCACTTTTTTTTATTTTTTTTTTATTTTTGTTCATCACTTCATGACATTTATGAATCGATTTGAAAATTATTTTATTATGTTATAAGATATACTTTTCGATTGGTCCCATAGAAATTTTATTAAAATCAGTTCAGTGTTTTGGTTTTTAAATCAAAATAGTTGAAAAAAGTATGTCATCCAATTAACGAAATTTCGTATTCCGTTTTCCTGTGATTTTCCACTGGTGTTTACAAATTTAGAAAAATTATCAAGCACTAGAACACGACATCAAAAACTTTTTTCACCAACTGAAAAAGGGGGGAGGTTCTCAATTCTGTTGTATTTTTTCATATTCAATAAAGTCTGTTTTCGTTTTAGTCTTTAAAACGTATAACAAAATTCACTGTAAATTGACACACGGAAACGCAAGCCCACTCCTAGTTTTTCTCCGAATCACTCCGATCAAAAAATACAAAATTATCAAACTTAATCAAATTTTTAAGGGTTTAGACCATCTTTTAAGTAAAAATATACTTGTGTTAGATGGTCTTGCTCTTCCATATATTATGTTAGGTACAGTTATACAGTTATACGTATGTAGATCACACGTGCGCATAGTCTGTTAGGTCCTAAGAATAAAATAGTCTATCTATTAAATATATTGAGAAAAAATTAAGTTGTTTAGTTCATACAAGGAGCCTCTGAGGCGCAATTAATCCATTGACTTTTTGGTTAAATAGAACTAGTGCAAAAAAAAATATTTTAAGGATCACTTAGTATTCACAATTAGTATATCACAAACATAAAAACAAAGTTTACCTCTATAACATTAAGTAAGTAAGTACTTGAATAGTACAGAATTGGAATCTGTATTTCCACTAAGCACTAACCCGCACCTCTATTTCTCCATAAATACTATAGTTTATAAATCTTATTTCCTCACTTTACTTGCAATAAGAATGGCTTTTAAACAAAAGAATAACCTCACTTACAGCACTTTCAATGTTTTGAGGCATAATATAAGGACTGACATAACGCAATTATATTATGTCAGTCTTTATATAGAACAGTGTCATCATATCATCATCATATCAGCCTTTAAGCCGTCCACTGCTGAACATAAGCCTCCTAACAGATTTCCAGGAAAAATCTTTACAATGTCGTCAGTCTATCAGGTGGGGTGTCGTCCTACGTTTCGTTTTCCTGTCCTTGGTCGCAATTCGAGAACTTTTATTCCACAACGGTTATCAGTTCTGCGAGCTATATTGCCTGCCCATTGCCACTTCATTTTCAAGGTTATCAGTTCTGCGAGCTATATTGCCTGCCCATTGCCACTTCATTTTCAAATTTTGAGTGCTATGTCGGTTACTTTGGTTCTTCTACGGATTTCCTCGTTGCAGATTTTATCACGTAGTGACCACCCAACATTGGTCTCTCCATAGCACGTTGCGCAACTATGAGGCCAAGCTTGTGTATGTAGAACTGTGTCAGCTGTCCTTAAAAATCTGTGCCCTGAGCTAAAACGATGATCCGTTATAACGCCCCTTCTGTTACAGTACTGATTGAAAAATGTAAGGTGTCAGTTTTAGGGGTTGCTAATAACATGGTAATGAAGCGTCCGAGGTGTATGTACCAATGACTAACGAAATGGGGTAAATAACCCCTGCTACGTTCATGTTAAAGCTTTTGATGATACACAAATAGGAAAGTCAATTACATCGTTCATGAGTTCATTTTGATATTGGTTCCGGTGCGGAGTCTTTACTCTGTTTGTTTTAAAGCTTTATCATTATCAAAAGAGTTAGAATAATATTTATTGTCCCTTATCGACACTGTGCAACTCGCATGTACACAGCCTTAAGTGTAAGCGTCCATGTTTCAGCACCATATTTCAGTAATGGTAGGCAGAATACATTGAGGAGTTGCACAGAGAGCCATGGAGCGAGCCATGGCATCAAAGTAATCGATCGAGTTCCAAATACTGAAACCCGAATACTCACTAAGATCAAAGACGTCGGGAACCGAATAATGGAATTGAGACATGATGAGGCGTGGTGATGACAGGTGTAGTAAGGTAAGCACTGAATGGTGGATAGAAATGTCAGTCGTTCTTTGGCAAGATGGCGAATGGACAAGATTAGCACAGAATCGCGGTGGATGGTACAAACTTACAGGGGGGGAGGGGCTATACAGTTAGTGAAGTCAGGCTGTGGATAGTGTTGGTTGTGGTTTGGTTATGGATTTAATTCCTTTCTATATAACGTGTCTTTTTTAACCATCTTATACATGAAATCAACTTTCCTTTCTACTCCAGCTTGTTTTCCAGCTTATTGACAAAAATTGTTGCATCATTGTCATTTAGTCATAAGAAACGTACATTTGGACATAAGCTCTGAATGACAACGACGACGACCTGTGCTTCAATAGGCACGTTAAACTGTGGTTCCGGCTTTTTTAATGTTGTTAGCCTATGTTGTTTCTAATGTTGCGTACAGACTGATGAAAGGTTACATCCAATGTAACGTGAAAAGAGTATTTCATCAGTTTGGACGCAGCGCGAACCGAACATTTACCTACTCGCATGTTTCCGGCGCGCTGAGCAGACTGCGCGCCTCTTTATGTTCTTTCGAAAAACCAACAAATCTGGTATCTGGTAAATCTGGAAATGCTGGTAGCGTGCCCATGAAATGCACAGTTTGTGTGCGCGTGAGAATTTGTTACTAGGTGTGTTACATTGCATGATACATTACACTAATGTGGACGGAAAATTCTGTCATTTCATGATACATGTTATGTTGCGTAAGTCTGCATACGCAGCATATTGTTGTTAACCTTCAGGTAGCCTGTTTTCGTGTTTTCTTTCTTTAAAGAGTTCACAATAAAGAAAAATCCGTCACATGAATTTTTTTTTGTTGACCACTGACTCATATACATTAGTAATTATGTCTGTTTACGTAACTGAACCGCGACCCTGAAACCTTATCTGCATCCAAGTCTGGATATCTTAGTGCTGTCATGCTGATGATGGCTTCGTACCATCAGCCAATTTAAAGTTTACTTTAAAATGTTCATTTATGTTCGGTATACATAGGCACATACTACAGAAATTACCTCTAGTGCCCGACCTAAGGACAAGATGAGGGTTAATTTATTTTTTATTTTTATTCCATTTAAAATAACTTAGAACAAAAACAACCAATAATAAACAAATTGTTGTGCGTGAAAACAGAGTAAGAAAAGGTAAATGCATACACAATTGTGAATCCAGAATAGTGTGTATGTGAGAGTGTGTAACATGTGGGTTCCATGTTCGAGTCCTATGAGTCTGGTTATCACAGCAGGAACGCACATATATGTGTGTGTGTTCGAATTTATGTTTTTAATCTCAGTTAGTTATTTATTGCAGCTAAGTGTTGAAAATAGATTGACATTAAGAAAATGGAATAACTGAGAAACAGCTAGTGGAGTATTTTATGGACTCGAAGAGGGAAATTTCAGGACCGGAGAGGCATTATAAGAAGATGTCAGGATATCTATTTAATTATTTTTCTTTCAAAAATATTTACTTCTACAACAATCAGCATGAAATATTAATTTAGCTTTGCTGTAATTTTACTTTGCATAACTTTAAGCTTCCGGACGCGGAAACAAAGTTTCATATTTGACAAGGTAATCTTTTATTCATATTTGAGGCAGAGATTTTATGGCTAAATGAATTAAAACAGAAAAAAGTACAAAATAAATTATTAATAGATTTAGATGACGACCTCTGTGGCGCTGTGGGCCATAGCCTGGCTTAGGCGCAGAAGGTTGAGTGTTCAATTCCCACCGCGGCAGAAATGTTTGTATGATCTGCCATTATTTGTCTCGGGTCTGGGTGTTTCTATGTATAATATGTATATATTTACAAAAAAATATATATTTATTCATATATACAATAAAGTAGTTAGAACACAAAACATTCATAATGTTTTTTCTATAAAAAATTGAAAATTTCCATATATTTAAATAAATAATTTGAGATTCCTAGGGCCCGTCATTTTATTCAATTACGTCCGCTTAAACGAGGCGTTAAACATTGGTTATAAAGGGAAAATTTTTACGTTGTAATAATATTTTATTGCGCCGTTGATTTTTACCTGACAATACAGCCTTTGTTAAAGATATTTCAGCATTTTGTTCCAACTTTTAATGAAGTTCCAAGAACTAACAGTTTTAATACGTGGTCACACCAATGACGAGAGAAGTACGTGTATAAGGACCAGTTAAGCACATAAGTACGTAAGATAATGTAGTCTTCTATCGATATCGATACTCGTGTTTTTCTCTACCAGAGATACATAGCAGTGAGCTGATTATAATCATTGTAATAATTTATAACAAGTAGTTTGCTCCATGCTGAGATGAATAACGTCTTTGATAAGTACCTTCATAAAAAGGAGCACTGGTATTTTAGTGGTAGTGGCCCCGTTATCTTTTTACCACACTGGTTCGAATTATTTAGTGACACGATAATAAGAAGCTTCTCCTTCTCACAACAGGACAAGCAGACGCACCGCTCAATACCATCCATACCTTGTTAGTCTACCAACCTTACGAACAAAGCGCTTTGCTGCCACATTTATAATGCGTACAGCCAAGGATTGGAATGATTTGCCGTCGTCTGTCTTTCCTGAAAACTACAATTTGTGTCTATTCAAGTCAAGAGTGAATAGGTATATTCTAGACCTGCGTGCCCCGTCGTAGGCCACATCGTCGCTTAACATCAGGCGAGTTCATTGTCAAACGTAGGTCTATCTATGATAAAAAAAAAGCAGAAGACCTAAAAATAAAACCTTGTATAGTTTGGACCTACTTACGTGGTCCGGGACTATATTCTGTTAATTTACTATGAATCTACCTTTCGGCTCGAATTACAGTTCGATAATTACGTAAAAACCTTTTCTGTTATCTCTATGACCAAACAAAAGAAAACTTTCGATCGATCGTTGGCGACTTCGTAAACGTAGCGTAAGCTGAGCCGTTGCTCATTAGCAGAATAGGAAAACACGTCAAAGTTGTCAGTCGGTTCGATTCCAATCGAGCTTACTGAAATTAACAGAATAATTTCCAGCACCCAAACTGTTTAATACCATATAGTTAAAGAATTACAAAAAAATGATTTACACCCTGTTAGATTACTTCATCTCTTATTGAGAAATTCCTTGATTTAAACTAAATTTTATCGCTCGCTTGCAATGGCTTTTTATGTTTTTTTTTTAAGCTAGTAAAAAAACACTCCCTCTCTCATATTTCGGAATAAGTATACAGAAATCAATTACAGATATATACATTTAGGGTACAATACATATTTATCAAAATATTATCATATATGATTAAGAAGTAGCCAATGTCCTTCTCCAAGGTCCCATCTATCTCTATACAAAATATCATCAATCGAAATAAACGGTTCAGCGGTTTAGGCGTGAAAACGTAACAAACAGACAGAAAGACAGACAGACAGAGTTACTTTCGCATTTATAATATTAGTACTTATAATAATATTATATAATATATCGTATATAATATTATATGATACTATAAAATATTATAAATATATAGTTCAACTGATCCAGATCACTGCCAAAGGGCAGTGTCCCTTTGACACTGGCGGCATTGCCATGTTGAACGGCAATGTTAATACGCTAGGCAGCTGGGAGCCAGCATGGAGCATTTTTCATTTATCTCTCTCCTCAATAGGTTGGTAGAGTTAAGTAACAAGCAAAATATGACTGTGTGTAAAAACACAAAATTTCAACAATTCCTAACATTTTAGCATTCCGTAGATTTGTCAAGCAAACAACCAACTAACTTATAATTAGTTGAAACACTCGCTGCTTTTATAATTAGTCACGAAAGATCGTGAATCATGCATCGTGTCGAGCTTGAAGGTATAAGGGACAGTTCACGCAACAATGCAAAAAATTGCGAATTTAAATAAAGGGCCTGTCTGTATGTCTGTTTGTTTTTTCGTTTTTATGGTACGGAGATGGATTGTATCTTGGGGAAAAACATTCTTCTTTTTATGAAAGTGATTAATAATACCAAGTATCATCTGGCCCCAAAGTAAGCAGAGCTTGTGTTATATAGGTGCCACATGACTGATATACTACGTATATACTTTTTTTTTTTGTAAATACATACAATTATACATAAAAGCCCTCAGACCCGAGACAAATACTTGCAGATCATACAGACATTTGTCCCGCGGCGGGAATCGAACCCGCAACCTTTTGCGTCTCAGCCGGACCTAAGCCCACTGCGCCACAGATGTCGTCTTTGAGTGAAGTCGCGCACATTAGCTAGCTTTTTTTTATTTTAGGCCTGGTTTATACCTAGTTAGTTAAACCGCAAAATTATACCTATTGAAACGGAATGTTTCAGAAACTCTATACCTACCATAATTGAAAACCAATGTGTTCCTAATTTACAGTAGTTGCATATGATGTGTAACATCTGACATCTCAACTTGGTAATTAGCAAAATTAACATTACTAGGGCGACCACTAGTCGAAATTCGACAATAATTAATTAATAATTAATGTTTTTATGCATAATTTAAAAAAAATATTAGCAATCTGCACTCCTTCTCTATATAAACCTTAAGTGTGCAAAATTTCATACTCCTCCGTCCGCGCAATTTTCGTAAAAAGGGATACAATGTTTTTGCTTCACGTATTAATATAATAATAATAATATCCTGAATTAGTGTTTATATAATAGCACACTTTAGCACACTTTATACACTAACATTCTATACACAACACTGTAGGTTAAGCGCACTGCTCATGCGTCTCTTTCTCTTTCTCGTCACACACACGTACACAGTGTTGGCTGACAGTACCAACCTCTAAAACAATGGGTTGGTACCATCTGACGGCCAACTCTTCCACTGCGTATGCTCGTTGGTCCAACCTAATTGCGTTTGCTTCCCTAGCTTCCTGTTACACACTTCCGTCCCCTTTCACGAAATCACTCCCACAGATTGCAGAAAAGCGAGATGAAAGATGTTACACATAAAAATGTGAATATATTACACACTAGCTGCCGCACGCGGCTTCGCATGCATGCGAAAAGTAGTATAAAAAGTAACCTATGTCCTTCTCCAAGGTCCCATCTATCTCTATAGTAAAATTCATCGTTTTCGGTTTAGCGATTTAGACGAGAAAACGTAACAAACAGAAAGACAGACGTACAGAGTTACTTTCACATTTATAATACATAGTTGGGATAAATATATTTTTGTCAAAATGGGTATAATTGTTAAATATTACGCTGATTTCATGACCATTGCCAGTATAGAATAACTCAATCAAAAATCAGTTTTGTTTCATTGTGTTCATCTTCGCTTTTAAATCGCAGTGCGAAGATACAATATCGACTGCTATCTGAACAAGGCCTTAGCAGAAACATATTTAGAGACACAAAAAGGAATGCCTGAATCCTGTTACTAACAAAACATCTGTCTAATTCATTTATAATTAGCTGCAACGTGCAAGCCGTTATGCGAATGTTATACCCAAAGTAATAAAAATTTATACTAAATAATATCGAACCAAGGAAAAAATACTCTGATGTTTATATTGATGTGCAACATCTTTCGGTTTCCTGCAATCTGCGAGCTTAATTTCGTGAAAAGGGACGGAAGTGTGTAGCAGGAAGCTGAGGAGGCGCGCGCTATTTGATTTGACCAATGAGCGCGCTCGGTGGTAGAGTTGGTCGTCAGATGGTACCAACCCATTTTCCTGAGATATCAGATGTTACCCACCATTAATATTTTATGTGTTGTTTAAAAGTATTTTGTTTCGTAACAACATTTCTACGCTATTTACGTCTTTTGATGGATTTAATAACGTAATTGTATTATAATATAAAGGCGAAGGTATGTGACAACCAGTATGAATATTGGTATTCAAGTCAAGTCAAGTCAAAATATACTTTATTCAATACAATCACAAGGATCACTTTGAAACGTCTTACATACTAAGTGAATTTAGGTGCCAATTCATCTTAACCCAAGCCCGAAAAGAACTGGCAAGAAACTCGTATTGCTTCATTGCTTATAGTATGTGAGGCATTATCTCTATACCAAATATAGTATACTAGTGGTCGCCCACTGGTCAAAATTCGACCATAATTCATTAATAATTAATGTATATTTTTATCATAATTAAAAAAAATTGCATTATGCACTCCATATAAACCATAAGTATGCGAAATTTTAATCTCTTACGTCCGCTCAATTTTTGTAATAGATAGCTCTACGTATTAATATATAGATTCTATTTTTATTTTAGTAAATTGATTTATGTTGTCATGACGTCATAATGAACGACCTCTGTAAAACATTGGGCTAAGGCCCGCATGCAACGCAGATGGTTACAGGTACGATTCCCAAAAACAAATGTTTGTACCTATAATCTGAGAGTATTTGTCTCTTTGTCTGTTTTTCTTTCTTTATGTACGTATTTACAAAAAAAGTATATACGTAGTATATCACTCATGTGGTATAATACAAGTTCTGCTTACTTTGGGGTTAGATGGTATTGTTTAAAACATCTATATTTTTTTTTGTTTCCAAGTACTTACACCCAACCTACACCAAGAAGAAATACACCATGTCTAACAATATAAACAAGCTCAATACATTTCGTAGGTATTGCGTATAATTTATTTATATTGCTCCATTCAAATGTAAATTACAATATGCATCAACAAAGCGGTTGAATAATTTTGGTAATTTAAATGATGTTTAGCCGCTAATGCGATATATTTGCGTAAATTATTTATGGTGGTCATAATAGAGTTGTTATTTGATTAGCTTCTTCTTCGCTTCTTGTAATGGCATTTATCTTGATGTAAATTTATTGTATACTAGTGGACTGGTCGAAATTCGACCATAATTAATCAATAATTAATGTATTTTTTATGCATAATTAATAAAAATATTAGCATTCTGCACTCCTCTATATAAATTATAAAAGTGCGAAATTTCATACTCCTTCGTCCGCTCAATTTTCGTAAAAAGGGGTACAACATTTTTGCTTCACGTATTAATATATAGATAACTAGCTGCTGCTCGCGGCTTGACACGCGTGGCACCTACTTAAAAAGTATCCTATGTATTCAAGGTCCCATGTATCTCTATACCAAAATTCATCAAAATCGGCTCAGCGGTTTAGGCGTGAAAACGTGACAGACAGACAGAAGTTACTTTCGCATTTATAATATTAGTAGGGAAATTGTCGCGAAATGAAAGTCTAGAGTTATCTTGGATTCTTCGTACAAATCACAATGCAACCTAATAGTAAAAGTAGTTATAATACTTATTTATTGATAATATTATCATTATAAGTCAAAAGCATATTCAAAAGTAAACACGCATACAAATTAATTTAAGAAGGCACTTTAATTAAATTTGCCTCGACCAAAATGTTGCTGCCGCTGTAGCGGCGTCCGAGGCGGTGTTCAGGTCTGCTCTTGTGCAGGAGGAGGGGCAAGAAGGGCAATTATGGTAGATGAGACATAGTTTGGAAGGGAGCACCACAGTCGCACTGTACACGTGACTGTACACTTGACTGTTTAGCATTCCCAACTTACACAAATCATATAACATAATCATAAAGAAGGCACTAATAAATTATAAATAAATAAATCATTTTGTAAATTCCAAATTAATCAGTTTAAGAACATAATATTTTAGGTGATTTATAATACACTTATGGTTATAATTGTCTACACTTGAGGTTTGAAGTTATAATTTTAATATTATTGATAAAAACGCCGCTAATATTACTTAATAAAACATGGTATTACACGAGGAAAACAGAAAAATTTAAAAGAGCTACTTCATAAAATATTAAACTGGCTGGCTCGGCTCAGCTTAGTTGGTAGCTCTGCCTTCACTGTAGGTTGAGGATTCAATTCCCTCTCTGGACAAACATTTGTGTGATGAACACAGATGTTTATTCTGTGTACGGGTAGTAAAAGTATCATAAGTATGTATTCAAAAACATATAATAATTGTATCTGTTCCATCAGTCATCTGTTTCCCAAAGTATTAAATACTTATTAGTAACAAAAATAATTACAGAAATGTACAGAATAATATACAATAATATTTATAAAATACATGTGAAACAGTTGAGCTATTTAAGAATCGTTTAAAACGATCTATAGATAGCTCAACTGATCCAGATCACTGGCGGCATTGCCACGTTGAATGGCAATGCTAATACGCCGAGCCAGATAAGAGCCAGCTCTTGGGTAACTTATCTACCAGACGCCGTGAGATAATTTTGCAAACGCAGTGGGCTCCTGTTACCCAAGGACCCAGAGTCTCAACTCCAAAAGGCTCAAATATGTAGGCCTTATCAAGACCGGCATATTTGTGCCTTTTGAGGTCCTTTAAATACCTAGTTTGGAGCTAGATGGTGTTGTATGAATTGTCCACAAAAATATTGTTTTTTATTAGAGTCAAATTTTAGTTAATATTTTTCATCTTGTCATGACAAAAATGCATTGAATAATACGAGTATTTGCGAGGTTGATTGGTTTTATTTATTCAATACACCGTGCTGATCCACTTTGTGAGTACCTTTATGCAAAAAATACCAATATTGTAAACAAAAAAGTAATCAATTAGCAACTCTAATTCAAGTGCCAAACAAATTTGCAAATAAATGATTCATTGACATCATCGTTTGGAAAGATAATTTAAAATAAATGAGAAATCGTCAATAGGGAACAATAATTTAGCAATTTATAAAATAAATTCAACAGCAGATTGACGAAAGGGATCAAGAAACTAATCCCGAAGTTTCGATTCGAACATTATTGTATTCGCGTGAACGCGTAGATCAATTAGACACTGAAGCAGTGAACAGGGGGCGATCATCAGTTGGACTAGCACGAGTATTAAGGAAGTCATGTATTAAGTAGTCTTCCCGTTTTACCATCATAGATTTGTACAAAGGTAACTTGTAATATTATAATACGAGAGCAGTCCGCGCGCAGCTCCGCCCGCGTTGAAGATTTTACCCGGGACAAACCAATTTTCCTGGGACAAAAAGTAGCCTATGTCACCCGAGGATAGTGTAGCTTTCCAACAGTAGTTTCAAAGCCTATTCAATACAAACAAACATACACTCAAATCTTTCCTCTTTATAATATTACAATAAATATGTATAGAAGTATAAATAATGAATTACATCAGTAATTAAAACTATGCCTATAGATTAAAATCTTCCATTTTTTCCAAACAATATTATATTAGATTTTGTTCATATAATGCAAGAAACTCCTAGTTCAACCCATAATATTCTCCTAAGACCATGTAAAGTTATTTGAATTTTATATATTAAAATATATATATATTAAATAGATATATCTTTTACGAGTGCTAACTTTTCCTGTTTCATAAATTCATGTTAGATTTAATGTCGCTTTAAATTAAATAATCAGAGTATGTATAACTTATTCCCCTAAAAAGCGTCTGTTTGACTGAGTAGAGAGATAATTCAAATATTTGTCCTGCAGCAGGAATCGTATTTGCAACCCCACACTCCTCAAGTCAGCCAAGAACTCACTCGCAACATTTTGATTTTTTTAATGTATAATTTTTCTTCGATTCAAAAATCTTAGTCATAATTTTACATAGGTACTAGAAATTTAAGTGCCAGTTTCTACTAACCCCCCAATCCAAAAAAACTCCGGTAGGAAACACGTTTGTTCCGAGCGTTTTTGATGTGAAACATCTATAGGCTAGGTTAAACCTAACTGTTGGCGTGGCGATACATGTGGTGGCGACGCATCGCCGTGAATATAAATAGCGACGCAACATAGTTCAATTCAGCTCGCATAATTATCCTGTCTAAACGTTCTTGCGATAAGGAAGGTTAGTAATTTTTTTGAACAATTGCATTTCAAGAGTAGGTACTTACATAGATAGGTGCAAACCTAGCAATCATGTTTTTTTTTTATAATCCCGAACATTTCACACACCTTCATCTGGCCCCAAAATAAGCAGAGCTTGTGTTATAGGTACCAACATGACTGATATATGTATTACTTATTTACCTTTTTTTTTGTAAATACATATTTATTATACTCGTACATAGAAACACCCAGACCTGAGACAAATACTTGCAGATCATACAAACATTTTTACGCGGCGGGAATCGAACTCGCAACCTTCTGCGTCTCAGCCGGACCTTAGCCAACTGCGCCAGAGAGGTCGTCAAATTAAAGTATTACGTAGTAAGTATTACGTACCTACTAGGTTCTAGGCAAACTAAACAGCTAGGCTCACCTAGGTATGATTAAAGTAGGTAGTCTTCTCGTACCTACATACCTAACCTTCCGACACTTGTTTAAGTTTTATTTACATAAGTACCTACCTAAACCATCGTACAAATTCGTAATATTTTATTTTTTCATCATGCCCTATTTAGTTTCTATCTAAATCTGTACTTTAATGCCTATTAATTGTACAAAATAATTTTGATTTTTCACATCTGCCAGTCGTAACGTGACGGCTCACATTTTTTTTTGTATTATCCTTGCTAATTTTATTATGGATACAGAGGATTTCAAACCAATGTCCTATCTACATTTGAACCTTAGCTCCATATAAGCAGAAATATGAGAACAAACATGAAAGCAATATCGAGCACGTTGTTTTATTTATTTTGTTTCCAATTGTGTAAATACTTTGGAAAGTTACTCTGTAGCTGTAAATTTATTGGCGATACGAAATCAGAAGACACCTGTTTCTGCTACGAATAAAATGGCGAATGTTAACTATAAAAAAATGCACGTTTGTATAATAATAATAACTAGTGGTCGCTCACTGGTCGTAACTCAACCATAACTAATTAATAATTAATGTATTTTTATTTAAAAAAATATTAGCATTCTGCACTCCTCTATATAAACTATAAGTGTGCGAAATTTCATACTCCTCCGTCTGCGCAATTTCTGTAAAAAGGGCTAGGTACTTACAAAGTTTTTGCTTCACGTATACAAACATTTGATATTTTATTTAACACCCAGACACAGAACAAACACCTTTGTTCATCACACAAATGTTTATTCCGGAAGGGAATCGAATACTCATCATAAAGCGCAGAAGGCGAACTGAGAGGCCAGTCGATATGTTTTTATATATGTTTAATATAAAAGCCCCCTTTTCTCCTCGTATTGAGAAATTTTCATTTTGAAAAATGAAAATTTGAGATTCTTAAATATACATATGTTGTATATATTGTTTAAAGGTGACATGTCGTGTATTTTACGATAAACAACATAAATATCTTAGAGCTCAGTCTAAGCTAAGCAGCTTTTACGTAATGTCAGTTTGGGCTGCTAAGTATCTCACATTATATGGTTTTACTAAAGGTCTTTTTAAATTTACATAAAATTAGCTGACCCGTGCCCACTTCGATGGGTGGTTACAACTTCACAAAAAATATTAAGGTAAAATATCGCTATTAAAAAATGAGATTACAGAGATTAACAAAGTTACGGATAATTATTAATAGATGGCACTAGCGGCCACCCGCTGCTTCGCCCGTTACCGTTCCCGTTCCTGTTGTTTTTCTGGGATAAAAAATTGCCTATATTCTAATCCAAGTTACTAGCTATATTCATTTTTAGTTTCATGCAAATCGGTCCAATCGGTTCTCGAGTTATATGTGGTGTAACTAACACGACTTTCTTTTATATATATAGATTTTCCTTGAACTGGACTAGTATATTGATATGGGAAATGTGGAAAGATTTGGGCAGAACCCAAATAAAAAGTAATAGAGTTAATGCTAGTAAGGCCAGGAGAGTTAAATATGTTCCCCAATAAAATGGCGGACAGCCATTGTACTCGCACCTCGTTGAAAATATTGAAGACTACGCGAACGCTGATGTATGAGAACGGATGTTTTAAATTATTTATTTCGAGCCATTCAGAGTTTGCATTGGTAACTTTTTTTTGGTAACTTTTGTTGAAACTTTAATTATTTATTACATTATATACATGTTATTTACAGAGAAGCTGGCCTCTGGCAGTGATTTGTTGAGTTATCTATACATATCGTTTTACATAGCTCAACTGTTTGCACATAGTATTTTATATTATTTGTAAATCAAAAGTATTACGCATCGTCATCCGGGCTTGCACATAAAAGAAAATAAATATTTACACAGTTGATTTTTAATAGTTCATTGTACACCTAGGCGAAAAGTACCCAATTCCAATCATCATTTGAAGCCCGAGGCACAGCCTAGGGCCTTAAAACACCCTAGATCCCGAGTGATCCATAGTGCTTCAACATTGTGCTTTATACTACACCTACGAGGAAAATAAAAAGAGAAAATATTATTTAATTGAAATTTATATAAAATTACCAAACCCAAATTAAAATTTTGAAGAAATAACCTCGCATGCCTTTATAACTTGGATTCTTTTTTCAAAATATTGTTCGGAAATCGGAAGAGGAATAAATCATTTAGCTGACTTGGAGTAAAAACTTTTTGTCGTTTGACCTATAATGAAAAGAAAAATAATAACCTGATCGATGAAGAAAAAATAAAAAAAACTTAAAAAAATAAATAACACGTTAGAAATGGATTTCCATACACCTTTCTCTCCCGCTAAACGCGTTAGAAATGAAATTCCATAGACTTTTCTAGTAAGTCTGAAATGATGTACTTTCTAAGTTATATTTGGAAAAGGAATGGGCAAGTTTCTAAGTAGGTGTGGTATAAAGAAGCTTTGTCATATTTAAGGTTTAAAGATACTTTAAATGACAAAGCTTCTATTACAACGTACATTTTCTGGGAGAAAGTACAAAGTGCTGTAGATACTCGTAGTAGAAAGAAAATGCTGCTAGCATTTTCTAGGCGATCAACACTCTACCAGTTCTATATCAATAGTACTAATGCTAGCCGTACTTATGCTAGCCAAATCTCATTCCGTATTTCTAAATCAAGAAACATTAACTACAACAAACAAATTAAACTTCTATAAAGTGCTGTAAAACCTCATTTGGATCGTATCAAGCAACTCAGCAAACTTGGGAGTTTTAATTTAACCAGTTATTATACCCGGAAAAAACTTCTCGGGTATTTTCTACTCAAACTTCATTTGGGGTACAATTTGGGCATAATTTTCAGGGAGAGAAAACTTTAAATGTCTTCACTCATACTTCTCTTGCGAGATGAATGTTTGACATAAATAATAGCGATTGTATTGTGGGCTTTCACTAATAAATTGTAGAAATTATGTTTTGATCATTATCATCAGGAGCCTGCCCCACTGCTGAGCATAGGCTTTACTTAGCTTATTTCATCCAACTCAGTCGTGAGCCAATCTTACTCATGTATGACCTGCGATTTTAACTTTGTGGTCGACCCATTTTGCCAGCCGACGACCTACGTTCCTCTATCTTCTGCCTAACCTTATCCATCATTCAGTCAGTAAGCTTTTTGATTAGGTTTTTTTCTTTTTAATGTTGGTAAAAACTTGTTTGTAGTTCAATAGTAGAATAGGTTAAAAAGTTGCATTAAATGCAGAAGATTATATATTTGACCATTTTATTAATTCAATTCATACAAACCTACAGGTTAGTGGTTAGTATAAAAAAAAGATGAGGACAGCGAAGCAACATTGTCCCAACTAACCATACAGACAGTGTTTCCAGAACAATTAAATTCACTACGCCATTTTCACCCTCGCTATTTTTTATGTGGAACGGACAAAAAAGATTGAATGCATAGACCATTCGAGGGATAGTTAAATCACTTTTAGGCATAGCCGAACCAAACAGATTTTGTTTAATGAATTTAATCGCACAGAACAAATTGCTTGCTCTTATTTGCTTTTATATCAAATTGTAGGCTTTTTCATGTTCATTTTAATCAAGAAAAGTTAAACATAAAATGAAAATATAAATAATAATAATAATTATTATTCACATTGTTCATAAAGTCATCAAAATTAGGTAAAACTGATTTAGAGTATATGAAGACAGTTTTTAGAGGTGATGAGCATGAGATCCTTTATTTAAGCTTTGTGTTAGTTTCATAGCCGTTACTTTTATCAACTGTGTCCAAGATGAAAACAAATTGTCGGACCCATGCTTTTGTCACGTGCCCTTTTAAACGTTTTGTTGGAATCTTAATTAGGAAGCTTACTGATGTGGCTTTAGACTAATGTTGTACTATTTACAAGGTTAAGTACTTATTTTGTTTATGACTAGTGACCCGCTTAAGCACAAGTGCAATTTAGAGTTGTAATTTTATCGTGAAATTCAAGTCCATGGATTACAAATTTATCAATTTTTAGTTGTTTGGGCGGCGGCGGCGCGGCGTTCAAGAGACACCGCTGCCGAAGTATCTTTAATAGAGCGTTTTAATGTTTTTTTTTTCGTAACCAATCATGCCCCATTGCTGGGCAAAGGTCTCTCCTTTAAACTCCAAGGCTCGAATGTATCGAGATCGTCTCTCTATTTATTCCTTGTACTGCCACGTCGTCTCTGACTATCGGGCACCCACTGAGTGACGAGCTTCGCTCAACTTTGGATGTATTCGAGTCACATGACCTGCCCAGTCCCATTTCAAACGTGCAGTCCTCGTACCTACATCCGCTATTCCCGTTTTCGATCGGATTTCGGAATTTCAGACAATATCAATTTTTTCGTGCGCCAAAAAAATGCGCTATTTATTATTTAGTTCTCTGGCCAATTTTTTGAAAAATAAACGTTTATTTTTTTTTTTATTTAAGTCATACTTAAAAAAATAAATAAAGTAATAATAATCTATTCTCTTTATAATAAATAAGTTTAAATATTGTAAATATCTAGTTAAGGCTTGAAAATAGAGTTTTGAAAAACACGGGTTTCACTCACGTACGAGTTTCATTTTGTTGATACAATACACTCTTTTGATTTTCTAAAGAATTTTCATTTAATAGCTTGAGGTCCACTCGTTCCCGCTCGCGTTAGCAGTTCACACTAGCTCATACAACATATGAGTAAAATTATAATTATATAGTAGGTACAATTCACTAAAGTTTTAAAAGTAAAAGAGATTATAGTTTTTTTATAATATTGTGAATAACACTTAGAACTAGACCTTGTTTTCTTGCTATAAATTTACTTAACATTAGTGTAGAATCATGGAGCATAACATTTTGTATCTTATAGCATTGATATAAATGCCATGTCACGTCTTTTCGACTATTTTCTTATTGAACTGACTCTATCAGTAAACTTTTAGGGAATTATTCCATGTTTTCATATAGAAAAATATTTGAATGAATGCGTTTGTAAAGGCCTGTGCGAGGAATGGATGAAAGATTAACTGAACTGGAACTCTTTGCACGCATGCGAATGAAATAGTTAGAGGAAAATATTTCTCAGAAATCACTTTACGTATCAGTTAAAGTACTACGTTAGAATGTTCAGTTATTTGGTACTGAATCTACACACCAGTGAACCTAATCGATTATTGAAGTGATAACTTCTTATGGGAAGGTAAACCGCTTCGTTGCGTAACGCGTTACGGTGCCAGTCTGTCTGGCTTCCGTTTCTCTCACGCATACGGCAACGGTGGGCAGGCTCTACCTCACTCACTCTAACCCACAGCGCCAGTTAGATAAGTTTAAGTTATCACTTCTGGCGGGCGTCCGGAGACGGACTCGTTTTTTTTAAATAATACGAGAGAAGCAAAGAAGCAGACGCAACTATGGAACAAAACAAATTGAGATTGCGAATCTAGGTTGTACGATATGTGTCCAACACCACACTATGTTTTTGTTCGTTCTGGCACGCCAGCTATTACGATTTAGGAAATTTGAATTCGGCACAATATTGAGAAATAATATACCAAGTGTCGGACGAAATTGGCAAATCATAGCGTCCTCGACAAGCTTAGAGAATATTGGATTCCAGCGAATGTTTGGAGCAATTTTCTAAATTTACTCCGTTTCCATGAATATTAGATTTGTCGAGTTTCAGATTTATCGCTTTGCACATTTTTCTGGTGTTATTTTGTGGCGATGTTGAGAACTTTATGAATTTTTTAAATGTAAGTATTTAAGTGTGGGATCTTTTCTCATTTGAAGTTAAACTGAATTGACATCAAAATTTGAACTTTATATATAAAATTGAAATTTAAAGTTTTAATATAAATAGCCTGGTTTTCATAAAATTTTTGGGATATCACTGTTACCCTACTGAATTAATACTGTAAAAACTGAGTATCAAAATAAAAATTTTTAGTTAATATAATATCTTTTTGTTCTTAATATTCTAAAAAATTCTCTGAGTAAAACTCAGTAGCCTCTGCTTTTAATATCGCTGATAAAATTCCGCAATACCTCCTTTCTTTCCTTATTTGTGTTGGTTTTTTGTCGTCTGCGCTATTTAAATAGATATACCGTATCCAATCTATCAACAATCTTGCATCTCCCTCCTTTAATTTTCTCGCAGCATACCCGTTAAAGATAACTCCACGATTTATTCAACGCATTCACGCATTTTCGCCTCCAAATGTAATTTTCTTTTATTTTCACCCGTTTTTCACGTACATATATCACAGGACGCGTCCGAGAGATTAAAACGAAAGAGGTATAATTAAGAATAACATCGTTACGGAGTTCGCTGGAAAAATTTATGAGCTGTTCCTTATGATGAAAAATAATGGATGTTTGTGGTTTCCTTGTTCTAGGAGAATGTAGATTTGGTTTGAGAAAACATGCTGTGTTTTGATAAACGAGAGTTGTATAAAATGTTTGGAAATCTATTGTTGTATGATAAAGTAATTTTTATTTAGCTAGAGGTCAAATTTATTGTCAAAATTCTTAGTCGAACTGAAGTCTAGGGTCATAGTTTCTAGGCCGTACAATCATCACAATTATTTATTGTTTGTAACGAAAGAAGTAAGCCGTAGTTATTTTTTTTTTAACTTCGATAAACCTACCTTTGACCATGATCTTGCCTGATGTTAAGCGACGATGTGGCCGACGATGGGGCACGCAGGTCTAGAAGATACCTATTTACTCGAGACTTGAAGAGACCCAGATTGTAGTTTTCAGGAAAGACAGACGACGGCAAAGCATTCCAATCCTTGGCTGTACGCATTATAAATGTGGAAGCAAAGCTCTTTGTTCGTAAGGGTGGTAGGTTGACAAGGTATGGATGGTATTGAGCGGTACGTCTGCTTGTCCTGTTGTGAAAAGGAGATGGTGGAATCAGATCATGTAATTCCTGGGCACATTCTCCGAAATGTATCCTATAAAAGATCGAAAGGCATGCAACTTTATGACGGTGCTCGAGACTCTGGAACTTAGTCTCAGCGTTAAGCTGTTCACCCATCATCCTCAATGCTCTACGCTCGATCGGATCTAAGGCAGCCAGCTGGTGTTTGGCTGAACCATCCCATAGATGATAGCAATACTCCATACCCAACCGGACTTGAGCTTTGTATAAAGTGGAAAGCTGTCCATGTGTGAAGTATCGCCTCACCTTGTTGAGGATGCCAAGCTTCATGGCAGCAGTTTTGGCCTTGGACTCGATATAAGAGCCAAAATTAAGAGTCCGTGTAAGTGAAACTTCCAAGAGTTCAAGATGATCTTCTATAGTTACCGGTACATTTCGGAGAGTCGAATTCAGACGCATAAGCATCTCGTCTCTGAGTTTCTGAATTTCAGTTTAAGCTCGTGCGTTTGCAAAGTATCTCTCCACAACTGTACTGTCGTCTGCATACCCAATGATTCCGGGCATAAGCAGATCGTTAATGTGCCATAAAAACAGTGTGGCAGAGAGCACTGACCCTTGAGGTACCCCGGCATTAATTACCAATCGATCAGACGAGCATCCGTCAACAACCACTCGAATGGATCTTTCCCTCAAGAAGTCAGCAAGCCATGAGCAAAACTGAACTGGCAATCCGTAAGCTGGAAGCTTACCAATAAGGCTAGCGTGCCAGACCCTGTCAAAGGCCTTTGAGATGTCAAGTAAAACAGCTAATGCTTCACCATGTTTCTCTATGGCCTCACTCCAAATGTGCGTGACATACGCAAGAAGATCCCCAGTAGATCGCTTTCGGCGAAAACCATATTGACGATCACTGAGGAGGTCGTTGTTTTCAAGGTATGTAAGGAGTTTCGTATTCAGGACACGTTCCATACATTTGCAAAGTAGGGAGGTGACCGAAATTGGGCGATAATTTGATGGGTCAGCGCGACTACCTTTTTTGGGCACTGGTTGCACATTAGCAAGCTTCCAGGATTTTGGGACTATTCCAGTTTTCAGAGACAGGCGAAAAAGTCTTGTGAGTATGGGAGACAACTCAGGGGCACAAGTTTTCAACACTATAACCGAAATGCCGTCCGGACCACTAGGTTTGTTGACGTCACGACTCCGTAACATTTTGAGCACTTCTTTTTGATGGATTCGAATTTCCTGCATTGTAGCTTCGCATCAAAGAAGGCTAGGTGGGGTTTCGTTAGAGGTGTCTAAACGTGAAGGTTCTGCAATTGAGCAGCAAAGAGATTTGCTTTCTCGATTGCAGTGTGGGCTAGAGATCCATCTGGTTTTAGTAGTGGAGGGAGAGAAGGGCGGCTGAAGTTTGCTTCTACAGACTTGGCTAAGGACCAGAATGCTTTGCTGCCAGCTGGATGTGTCGCAAGCTTGGCACCCATTCGGCTAATTCGATTAAAGCGAGCCTTCCGTAGCACCTTCTTGCAGGACTTGGCGGCTTGATTAAAGGCTTTCTTCTTAGTTTGTGTATCCGGGGTTTTGCTGTTGCGAGCGTCAGCCCAGGCAAGATAAGCTGCACGTTTTTTCGCATCTGCAGCGGCACATGCAGGACCAAACCACGGGTGAGCTTTGCCGGAGGTTTAGACATCCGAGAATGGAATAAAAATATTCCATTGCTCTATAGACCACCTCTGTAATGGCATCAGCACATGTTGCGGGTCACAAGAAGAAAAGCAGGTCTGCCGCCAAGGATAAGATGCAAAAAAGTGTCGCATCTCATCCCAGTCTGCTGACTTGTAACGCCACAGTCGCCTACATCCTTGAGGCGAGGGATCGGGTGGCTATTATGACGTTACAGACTTACCATACAGTGATCAGAAGTGCCCAAAGGAGGCAACACCGATACTGAATGGCGATCCGGTTCGTTAGTCAGCAACAGGTCTAAGCAATTGGCTGTGTGGCCCTTAACGTCTGGTACCCTGATAGCCTTGATTACCAACTGAGTGAGATTATGTGAGAAAGCAAGTTTATAAGCTTCTCTACCAGCATGGTCAGTAGACTGAAATTGAAACAGCCACTGCTGGTGGTGAGCATTAAGATCACCTAGAAGTACCAGTTGGGTATCAGGGTAACGTTGCTGGGCCACTTCCACCGCTTCACAGAAGTAGTTAAACAACCTGGTTGTCTCAAGGTCTCCAGTGTGAGATCTATACAATCCGGCGTAGATTACTTTATCTAGGCCGGTATTCACCAAAGTGCATAGAACAGAGAAATCGGGCTCTTCAAGGTCACGCAAACGCAGACAACAAATATCATCCCGAGCAAACAGACAAATACCAGCTTTCGGCTTAAAATTGTGCTCCAGTGTATAACCTGGGTATGTGAGGTACGCTGTGTCGGAAGGGCATTGGATCTGCGTCTCCGTGAGAAATAATAAGTGTGGCTTAGTGGTCTCAAGATGGTGGTGTATCGAATCGAGATTAGAGTGCAGTCCTCGAATATTAGAGAAGTGCACTTGGGTGCGAGAGGACGTGCTTCCGCTGTAAACACGACTTATTATTTTTCAACTTTTTCATATTTTGAGTGAGTGTTAGGTGAGTGGGGAAGACGGTAGTTAAGCGAGGCACTGGATAACCAGCCCAGAGATACACAACAGATACATAGAACAGAACAGATACATACAATACGCATTTGAGGGACTAGACCGGAGACTGCGGGGACGCCCGATCCCCCCCAGGAATGGCCACCGGGTCCTCACATCCGGTCGCCAACCGGCACGATAGAGCATTCTGGAATTTTTCGCAAGGCGGTGGGGCAGCCTTTCATGAATGGCTAATTCACTACTTGGGCCCCCTACAACCTGCGGTCGGCCAGCGGAAAACCGTGCTTCGAATCCCGCTACCCTCCATGTCTAGCCTCTCCGCACACTGGCGCTGTTGTGATCTCATGATTGCCCTAGCAAAAATCCAGAGCAAGAACTGCTCAAACCCGTCACTTCCACGGTGGCTGCACCAGACATCAGTCCGAAACACGACAACGTCGCTTCACGGACTGTATTAACTTTAGGTGTAGTATTTAACTTTAGGTGCAAGTCAAGCTGCAATTGAGTATTAGCGTGTATTGTTTATTAAAGTAAATGTTTGTATTCAGATTAAAACTTACCATCCAATTCATACCCCTGGTCGCTCCATTGCGGCAGGTCTTGAGGTTGCGACTTTGGGTCGCGGCTGCCTATCGATATTTTCAGGCTTTTCCACAGCTTCATGTTGTCAACATATTCGTGTAGTCACCTCACTGTACCATCACTGACACTGTCACTTCAGTTTTATCTGAAAAAAAAAAAAAACAATATGTAAAAACATATTACAACATTTTTGTTTACTCTGTATAACCCCAATAAAATAACTGCAGACTCATTTTTGTCAACATGGTTTTTTGGTCCATGTACTTTAGCGATAAAGGTCAATACCATTTTTTTTATACATTAACTTTTATATTATTTATTCAAAACAATGTCCAATGTGTGAAGATTACATGATACAACGATATAAATGTAAATGTTGTAAAATTGTGTAGCAGTCTCAACGACATTTATTAAAAAAATTACCAATATGGAACTATGGAACATAAGATTTTCAACCCATCTCGTCAAAATCTTAGGCCAAAGTCGGTGTAGCAAAACCCTAACAATCAACCTTATCACGACCTTTTACTCCAGACAAGACTGATTCAAATTCAAACCACTTTCAATTAAAGCTCCAAGTTTTAAACTAATTCCCTTAACTTTTTACCCTCATTACCCTCGTATATTTACAAAGTCTAGTTACAGTAACCAGAGAGGGTAATCAGTTAGCTGACAAGCCTTCGTTAGGGGATTTACCACACGTGCTGGCAGTACCGTAACTTTTCAAAGGACTATGTGTCGTCACGCGATGCAAGATGGTTGTGAAGAACTTTCATGGTAAGCCGTGTGGGATTGAGTAAGTTGTCCGCACGTATGAAAGGCTCATGTGCGGTCATCTAGATTAGCGTTGCCAAGCGATGTGAGCTAGAATGTACTTAGTGTCTGATTTCACGCAACTCTGTAAAGTTTCTTAAGCCCAAAGTAGGTAATCTAGGTTGAATATATAATTTTGTATTTCGATTCATGGAAATCGTAGAACGAGCTAGCATCTCGTAACATGTTGGTTTATACGTTATTAGGTAGTTTCAGCAAAACATTTCCAAGCAAGATGTTACGAGTATTTTGCTCTAGCTATGACTCAGCTATATAGAGGAGAGTAGGAAATTTTAACGCCCCTCGCAACAATACACCGTGGCTGAATGAAATCTTTGTATGTTCAAAGATTCCATTCAGATTTTCTTTCATAATTATGCATGTGTATTTTTATTTCAGAGTTTAAAATGTATGTTTGTATGTTTAAATAATCCCGGACATTTCACACAGCATCATCTGGCCCCAAAGTAAGCAGAGCTTGTGTTATGGGTACCACATTACTGATATACTTTTTTTTGTAAATACATAGAAACACCCAGACCTGAGACAAATACTTGAAGATCATACAAACATTTATCCAAGGCGGGAATCGAACCCGCACCTTAGTCTTAGCCGGATCTTAACTTACTGCGCCACACAGGTCGACAAAAGAGGTCGTAGTATGTATCATGTATGTAACGAAAATGTAAAATGTATGTTTGGGGATGTGACCTTACGTCTATTTTATAATCACATAGTTAGTAACTAATGTGTTGTTTTAAATCCATCTACTGCTATCTTTATTAATATACATTAGAATTTTTAGAATTTGAAGACGTAGCCAACTTGCTGCAAGATGGCTGGCTGTTCTGCAAGTCATTTATAGTTAAGTAAATAATGCGTGAAGGTTTCGAGTTGTTTATGGAGTAACTTAGTGGTTCTGGGAAAGATTATCAAGACTCGAAGTTCTAAAGAGCAATGATACAAGAACAAGTTTTAAATACCATGAAATCCGTAAATAGTGGGGACGTAGCTGGTTGAAAGTCTAAGTTCAGATTCAATTTCGGCGGCGGGATAATACGCTTTGTTCTATCGAAAGAGCTGTGGTATTTTTGGTTTTGTTTTGTAAAACAGCACTAGAAAACCAGTTACAATGGAGGTGGTTTCAACAATGGCCGAAAAGCCACTCGACAAATGACAAACCCAATGCAATTACTTCCTTTACTTCCGACAAGCACGACGAACTGATGTTGTTGAAGAAAGTAATCTCTCAAAGTCTATCTACAATTTGTTAAATTTCTAGCGCTAAAACTGTATTTTCTAAAGAGCGCCAACCGTAGATAATAATAATAATAACATTTCGCACAGCTTCATCGAACCCTAAAGTAACTTAGAAAAGAAAAATACCCAGAAAACACACCAAAACTTATGTATAGAAAAATAGCCAGTCCCGAGAGAAATATTTGCAGATCATGCAAACATTTGTCCTGCAGTGGGAATCTTAACCGCAACCTTCTGCATCTTGTGCGGACCTTCGCCCACTGCGCCATAGAGTTTTTATTTATATGTGAATGTTGTTATATTTTCCTCCATTTAGTTATATGTCCGGCAGCGAGATGTGTGCACGACATAGAATCCGCAAGCTGGTAGTCGATTGAGACAAGAGCAGGAGGTATAATTGTACGAACAAAGATAAGCTTATACATCTTTGAGTGAATTTGGACTGTTGATGATGTATTGACAGGCCTGTCAGCTCAGTTGGTAGTAGCTCTGCCTTCTGCGCTGTAGGTTGAGGGTTCGATTCCCTCCCAGTATAAACATTTTGTGAAAAACATAGGTGTTTTAAAATAATTATTCTATCAGTCATCGAGTCACCATAATACAAGCTATGCTTATTTGGGGCTAAATGGTGTTGTGTGCATTATCCAACAATATTTAGTTATTTATTTATTACGGTCGTCAGACAACGGTCACTCCTCTTATGGAACACCAGACTTAATGGTGCACGGTCACAGTTCGATGGACACGTCAATCAGACGTCAATGAACAATGGACGGGAAGTTTTTAATCTGGGCCCCTTGACATAAATGGAAGATGGATCTCATTTATTATTCTAATGTACGTATTTGCCAACCAAGTTATAAGCCGTGTCTCCTGAAAATATGTTGCGGTCAACACACATAAAACACAACATTTTATAGTTCATAGTATTTTATTAATAACAGTAAATTACAGGTTATAAAAAATCAAAACAATAAGCAAATTTTACAATTATAATAAATCACAATTACAATCGCCACTTGATAATAGTCTTTACATTTTAAGTGAGTGTAGTAACCCTTATTGAGACACCATAGCACTTTGAGATCAAACCACTAACCGCTGCATCGTCCTTCTTGGGTTTTGTAGTCAAAATCATGATAAGTCCATATAAATATTATGAGCTCATAAAAAGCAGCACACAGTGGCAATAACATTATGTCAGCAAAATTTAGTTCCATGACCTTGGTCTTTACAACGCTATAAGGTTGAGGGTAACCCTTCCTCTTATAAGAGCGATTGTTGCCTGGCAACAATGGAGCTATAAAATTACGAAAAAAAGAGTAGGTAAGCTAAAGCAATTATTTTTTTATAAAAAAAAAAAATATAAATCTGGCCCTTCACACATTTTTTAGCATTTGTGTGATGAACATATGTGTGTTTGTTCTGTGTCTGGGTGTTATAAAGTATCATATGTATATATTTAAAATGAGTATTCTGTCAGAAATCTGGAAATCATAATTATTAGCTATGCTTAGTTTGGGCTTGATGGTGTTAGTGCTTTGTTCACCAATATTTGTTTTATTTTATAATCCATTTTCTATGATTTTACAATCATAAAATCATAGAAGAATTAAATAATGTGTGTTATGGCTGGTTAGTTGATTATTAAATATAAAAATTTTAATTGCGATCGAGTTATTATTTAATCACAGATTATATCAGATTATACAGATGTATAATACTTTATAATAATAATGCCAAACATTTATACAGAATCATCTAGCCTCAAAGTAAGCAAAGCTTGTGTTATTTGTACCACATGACTGATTGTTATATAATACACAAGCTGAAAACCCCGCGACTTCGCCCGCGTTTGTAAGAGAAACCATCGAGTTGATATTATAGTATTATTCATATAAAGTTTCAAGCAAATCGAACCACGCGTGAAAGAGTTTCATACATTCGTTTTCACCCCTTTTCACCCTCTTTATGAAAATTATTTTGAAAATCCTAAAACACGTTTTCATTTATTTTGCATTTTAAGTATCCAAACCAAATTTCTATGAAAACACACCACCCGTTATAAGGTTCCCATACAAACTTTGACACCCCATTTTACCTTTTGTAAGGATTATTTTGAAATACGTATCCATTTATTTTGCATATTATTTATTCAGATCAAGTTTCTAGCAAATTGCACCACGCGTTAAATAGTTTCATTAGTTTTCACCCCTTTTCAACCTCTTAGGCGTTGAATTAAAAAAAAAAACCCGCCTTATTGGGTGGTTTTGCTATAAGAGAAAGCTACCATACAATTTCAATTTTCTAGCTTTCGGCTCGGCGATGATGAATCAGTCAGACAGTCAGTTTAAGCTCTTTTATAGGTATAGATAAATGTTACTTGTTTAGAATAAAAGAAACAAAAACAATAACGGAATATTTATGTGTCCAACAGAACCATAAAACCTAAATTAGAAAACGTCAAACAATAAACCCAAAATGAATAATGAGAAACAAAATATCATTTAGCAAAAATCCATTTTCCATTGGCAAAAAAAATTTAAATGTACATTTAATTCATATTAACATTGCTAGAACTTGTAATTACTTGTAGGATTCGAAAAGTTCGAAGAGAAAAACTTTTTTTTGTGCTCGTCTGTTCGACTGTTTCTTTTTATGTTTCGATTTTACTTTAAATACTCGCTGTACCTACACCATTTAGTGTCAAAATTGGGTACTTTGTGTTATATTAAGCTTTACACACAACTTACTAGTGATTCTAAAGCATACCTTAGATATACCTAGATGATCTAGGTATATCAATAACCCCTGCTGACTAACAGAAGAGCTAACAACAGAGAAGGAAAACTTGAAACAAACCCGGCTCGGTGCCAGCCGTTATGCACCTGCAACCGAACCGACACCGCATGTACTGACTCGTCTTTCCTGCGGGTCCTGTCGGCAAGATCGAGCCGTTAGTGTGGGTATCGGTGGGAACGCTTGCGCTATCAAACAGAAACCCAGGCAGAGTGGCATCAGTGGAGAGGAAACGAATGTTTTCAATTACATATAACTGCTCTGTTACTTGACTGACGCCACTAAATCATCTTCAACAGATGAACTAAGGCCAATGATGATCAATAACCAAAATATTTTTAAATAATTCGTCGACCATAAAATTTGTCACGCGTAAACCCGTCAAGCGTAAATCCTATAGTCTCAGAGGAAGTGTTTAGGGAAGTTATTGGTCGTAAAATGTTTGAGGTCTGTGAATGTTTGATAAGCTAATCCCTAACTCTGGGCACGTTTTGTGCTTCAAGATAGTTTGTATGTTTATACTGAAGAAGGAAATCTGTGGTTATTTTCTATAAAATATAGATCGTCTGAAGGTAATATTGAGTATTTTAGATAAGTTACGTAATTATTATTTTTGAATAGAAAATATCAATAGTTTTTTTTTACTTTAACGATCAGAAATTTGTAGTCAACGTGTATTATCGCGTTAATTTTTAATTTAATGTCTTGTTGTAATGTGAATTCGGACGTTTTGAAATCTGATGACCAAATTAAGAAAACATTGAAAAACTGCCCTTGCTACTTGGCGGCAACTCCTAATGCTTTAATGTAGCCCGCGACCACAGTGATGCAACATAGGCGCAATGTCGGAAAAAAATAAAAGGTTATACGTGATAAATATTCGTTGACTATAAAATTAATAGAAAATATAAAGAATTCAATAATTGATGTTTGAAAATCTGAATATCATTTCAAAATCTTAACAATAAAAGTTAAAAGTTTCTTATATTCGTAAAGAGTTAATAAAGGTTATTTCGCAATGAACATAGCACCGCATCATAACATTAAATTGTTACAAATCTTGCGACTCAACTTAGTGATTCATGCATTGGAATACAGCCAGTTTAAATGCGTTTCTGAATTATCTCGAGCTCAAGTTGTTAATGTTTTGTTATTAATTTATTGTCTGCTGCAGAAATTAACAAATTAAGAGTACAAAAACTCTGAAATACTGCAATCGCAATAAGAAACTGTTCTCTTCTTGTAATCTTGTTTAGATCACTGGTAGTACTTTTATACAGGTTTTTCTTGTTTAAATTATTTAAGGTAATTTTTCCCTTCAAAGTATCAAGTTTGTGTTAAGTCAAAATACAAATGACTGTCCAATATTAAAATAACTTTGTTTAACACTCTCTATAATACCCGGTACCAATCACACGCAACGATTAAGCCGTGTTTCCACGAGAGCCTTGTGAGATTTTTATTATACGTCTGCACCATTTTCTAAGCAATCCTCTCTTCCCTTCTAAAGAATATTGTTCTTCTTATCCTGTCACTAGTTATTTCTAACCAGTGTGGTGAAAAGCTTAAATTGCGCCTTAGAGGATCCTTTCGTGCACTTAGGTAAGTCTTAATGTAAGAACTCGACCTTGCCGACGAAAGACGAATCAGTACATGTGGTGTCGGTTCGGTTGCAGGTGCATAACGGCTGGCACCGAGCCGGGCTTGTTTCAAGTTTTCCTTCTCTATTGCTAGCTCTTCTGTTAGTCAGCAGGGAGACAATCCCTAATTCCCTTCAAATGATTGAAGACTATCGCAGTCGACTCTATCATCAGTCTCCAAGCAGCACTCATCCGGGATCAGTTCCACGTAGAAATCCTCACTCGAAGTGTTATATAATTATAATAAAGAATATTCTGCAATTCATATACCCAAACAACTTACATTCTAAATCACTCAAGTTTTGTGTTGTAATTAATTGAACTTATTCGTCGAATTCATTGTCGAATTCAAGGTAATCTGTGGTATTATTGTTATTTTTGCGGATCCAGAATGCTATAAAAGTAAATTACAAGAGATAATCAATGAATCCAATGGAATTACTAATCGCTGTCAGACCTAAATACACGATTTTAACTATCTCTCTGTATAAACAACACTTTAGAGTGAGGAGATTAGGTTTCATTGACAGTGCCCGATGATTCACAGAGCTGGCTAGCCGCCAAAGTGGAGTGCGCTTAAATGTATTAAACTGCTGACTAATGAAGACCCTTTTAAACATTGCTGAAAGCCTAGCTTGACACGTATTTGACAGTTTTAGCTGCTAATCGCAAGTTTGAAGTATGTATGGTGTTCAGAAATTGAAGGTGATGGACTTAAAATATTTTTTGTATAGTTTGAAATCTCAAGAAAAAATGTAATCCACAAATACTCACAGATTATGTATATGTAGGTATCTTTCTCTGAACACACAACCAGTTTTTCTTATCATAGATATAAAAAAGTCATTTTCTTTTATCAATTCTACCTGTTTCCCGCGACTTTGCCCGCGTGATAAATATAAAGTAGCAAGATAATAATTCAACGAATAAATGTACACGGAAAAATTACAAAGCATAATCGGCCTAAGAGGCGAGTTCGGTGGCCAGGAACCACCGAACGGATTTGAATGAAACTTGGTATGGAGCTTGCGTACCAAGTTTTATTCAAATCCGTTCGGTGAATTCTGAGATTTCGTGATGAATGAGTGTGGTATTTGACAAATATATAGTAGATTTCTCGAACGAATTAGACTAACTAAATGACTGACGAAGAACTAACATAACGTAGCTCTGGCCAATTTGAATGACTCTATGTATCTTATACGAGGTCTGTGGGAATATTTTCGTGTTATTTTTCTGGTAGGTTTATAATAAAATGATGTGGGATAAAGCTACAGCATAATGTAAATAGGTGCAGGTATGTATTATTTACGTAATAGGTACGTAAATAAGGTTGGATAAACCGCTTGCTATGAGGCTGGCGGTTTGCCAATAGGTACGATATTAACATTGCATAAACGTAACATTATTAAAATCTCAGTATTTTCTAACTTAGCTTTGAAATATTTCAAAATATTTTCTTGTTTTGGAATATTTAGCCAAAGTATTATATTTAGTCAAGTTTATTTTTCCTAGGCCCGTGGGGAACAGAAGCACATCGCGTTTTCAAAATTATTTCACGGCGTCTGTTAGTTACCTTGCATGGCCAGATAGGAGCTGGCTCCTACCTGGCTCAACGTATTAGCATTGCCATTCAACGTGGTAATGCCGCCAGTATCTTGGGAACGCTGCCCTCTGGTAATCTAGATCTGGATCAGTTGAGCTATCTATAAATCGTTTTAAACGGTCCTTAGATAGTTCAACTGTTTCAGGTGTATTTTATATTATTTTGTACATTTCTGTAATTATTTCTCTAAACAAATTTAACCAAAGATTCTGTTTTACAGCTCTTATTATTTTGTTAAATAATGTTAAGCAAACTCAAAAGTCTGGATAATCTTTAACCTAGATAACGAGTCACAATAGAAGGTTCATTCTACGATTCATCATAACAATATGGACTATAATATTATTGAAATAAAGATGAAAGTTGTAAAATGTACGAAATACTGTCAATGTTTTTGTTTTTGTCTAGTTAGCGCAAGTTTTGTAATGAAATTAGGGATCGGCTTCATTCGTCGGGTCGTTTGTTTTCATTAATTTTGTTGATCGAATTTCTTGTGGTGGTTCTACACTCTCAACGAGACAACGACTGGGAGTTTTATTTGTAACTGTACATTGAACAAAGTATGTCCTAGTGGCAATTTTTTGAAGTATTTTAGAATCGTGTCCCTACGAATCCTTCTACATCCAGAATGTAGGCATATATTTTAACTCCTATAAATTGTATAACTGAAATATTCATATAAGTCAAGTTAGTTACATTTATAACTCAAGAACTACTAGGCCGACTTTTATTATATCTCTGTGGCGCAGTGGGCCATGGGCCGGGTGAAACGCAGAAGGTTGCTGGTTCGATTCCCGCTTCGGGGCAAATGTTTGTATGCAAGTATTTGTCTCGGGTCTGGGTATTTCTATGTATAATATGTACGTATTAACAAAATAAATAAAGTATATTGTAGTAAATCAGTCAAGCTCTTCTTACTTTGGGCCAGATGATGCTGTGTGAAATATCCGGTATTATTTATTTATTTATTATATTTGATTTGTTGGATTCGTTTCCGCCCCAAATAGCAGAATAACTAGCAAAACATTTAAAAATTTGACAAAAAAACAGAGATTTAAACCGATTTAACCACATCTAAAGTGGTTCAGCAAAGACAAGCAAAGAGTTTTAATGTGATAATGTTTTTTTTAAATTCGCAGACGAAGTCGCGAACGTGACAGCTCAGTACACACGATCTGAGTTGTGAAAAGAATACTTCGTTCAAGCCGTTTAATAGTCACGATTTTGTTAATATTAACAATATATTTCAATTAACGATACGAAATATACTTAAAATATACTTAGAACAAATCGCGTCATCAATTTTCAGTTGCCCGAGGCTCTTACCGAGAGTGTACAGCTGACCTAAGGTATACCCCAAAATATAGTTTGAAACAAATATTTGGTTTTGACGTAACGTTGTGTGAACTTATGTAATATTCAGTTTCGGTTGTTATAAGATATGTTAATAATTTTCTAAAATAATTACGACCTTATTTTACTAGCTCAAATCTTAAATGACTGTTCTAAAATATGTTAAAATTTACATATAACTCCTTTATTGAATTCATTTTCTTAGTATTTTCCGCAGTTTTAATAAAAAGCACTTCACATGATGACTAAATTGAGCTAACACGGCAGTACATCAATTTGGTATATTTAACAAGAGTATTTAATGAATTCATTTATAAAAACTAAAAATAAAACCGTTTTCGGAAATTCGAATTAAAATATGATATCATAATTTATTTATTTATTTTTATTTTATAGTACGTTATCATTTTTCATAATTCGTAAACACAACCGGAAAGTCACAGGAAAGCAAAATATAGAAATTTCGTTTATTTGGATGATATATTATTTTCCAGATATTTTAATTTGAAAACCTAACTACTTTTTTAAAATCGGTTTAGTAGTACTACTACCAAAACCAACCAAAAAAATGCTATGGGACCAAATAGTTTATCAAATCGATTAATAAATTAAGAAGTTATAAACAATGAGAATTTAAAAATGTATTTATCTTATGCCGAATGAACAGTACAATAAACAATAATAAAAAAAAATATGAAACAGTTGAGTCATCTTAGGACCGTTTAATATAGTAATAGAAAGCTCAACTGATCCTGATCAGTGCCAGAGGATGCCAGATCAGTGTGTCCCCAAAACGGTGGTGTATTGATTTGTTAAATATCAATGCTAAAACGTCGGGCCAGCTGGAAAACAGTTCTTGGGTCTTAATGAAAATTTTTAACTATTAATGTCAAAATCCTTAATCACATAAAGATTTTCGATAAATTGAATCAGAGTCCATAAATGATACCAAACCATTTTACAATGAAATACTTCGTGAAACACAGTGTACAGTCAACGACAAAATAATTAGATCATAAACTTACTTAATCTCAGTCCTTACAACTTTAAAAAAATAAATAAAAAATGCCAGATATTTCAAACACCATCATCCAGCCCCAATGTAAGGAGAACTTGTGTTTTGGGAACCACATGACGGATATAATACTGCTTATATTTTAGAAAGTAAATGAATGTTATAGGTACATAGAAAAACTCCCAGACCAAAACAAATACTTGCAGATCGTACAAACATGTGTCGCCTGGTGGGAATCGAATTCGTAACCTTCTGCGTCTCAGGCTAACTATAAGAAAATATTATAAATTACGAGTAGCTTGTGGCCGTGGTTTTGCCCGCGTGTCACCTGTATGAAAAGTAGCCTTTATACTATTCCAGGTCACAGACTACATCCTAATCCATTCAGTCTTTACGGCGTGATAGCGATACAAACAAAACTCAAATTCATAATAAAAAATTAACAAAAGTTAATGTGCAGCAAAACAAAACAATGAAAAAATTTCAGTCTTGGTATTAAAGTGAAATTAACCAAATATAAATGATATAAACTAAAACAAAAACAAAGAACTTAAAATAACCTAATAATAAATTATAGTTTCTTAACAGTAAAAGTAGTTTTGGTTTGGTGATGGTTGATATTTATATAAGTAATTACTATGATACCCACACTAGATAATAATTTGTAAATAATAAAAAAATACAAACATCTACACAATATTTGACATATACAAAAATAGGGTTAACTTAAGTACTCAAAAAAAGAGTAACAATTATAGTATAATTAACATTTATTTACAGAAATGATTACATAAGTGTACAAAATAATATAAAATACACGTGAAACAGTTGAGCTATCTAAGAACCGTTTAAAACGATCTATAGATAGCTCAACTGATCCAGATCACTGCCAGAGGGCAGAGTTCCCAAGATACTGGCGGCATTACCACGTTGAATGGCAATGCTAATACGCTGGGCCAGATAGGAGCCAGCTCTTGGGTCACGCAATGTATCCAGACGCCGTGAAATAATTTTGTAACAATCAATATTGTTTCAATAAAAATATAAAGATGAGTATTAAAACACAAACCGTTATAAAAGTCTTGTTTATGACTGTACCACCAGTTTGAAAGAGATCTGGGATGCGGAAATGATTTATTTTAGACGATTGTTTGCTGGAAAATCTGTTGGAGAAAACAATTTTGTACGTGAAATAATAATTATAGAAAGTTATTGTAACAATAACCCTCAAAATGAAATATTTAAAATTCGTTCAAACTAGAATTCAATTAAAATTTTCAAAAATCTTGTCTATGACTAAATAAACACCTTCCTTTAACTGTCTATCCTATAACTATATTATTAGTTAACGTGGTGCTAAAGTGTAGTCGGTCCTTATCATTCTAACGTCAATTTTATTAATAATGGCAACAGATTTTAACAACACAACAAAACTGTTGACATTTCCCAACTTTTATATTCCAAAGGCAGGTTAGTTTGTTACAGAAGAAATAATTTATTTTAACATTTATTTTAAAAGAAATGTACACAATAATATACAATAGTATAAGATACATGTCAAACAGTTGAGCTATCTAAGGACCGTTTAAAACGATTTATAGATAGCCCAACTGATCCAGATCACTACCAAAGGACAGGGTCTCCAAGACACTGGCAACATTGTCACGTTGAACGGCAATGCTAATACTCTGGGCCAGAGCCAGCCTTTGGTTCAAAGAACAACCGAGTTTCCTTTAAAGGGTGATTTATATAAAATATATGTAAGGAACCCTAATAAAATTGTTCTTTTAAGAGTGCCTAAAACTGCCTCAAATAAAAAAAAAATTGCAGTGCGACAAATATTTTATAAAATTCCAGCCGAAATAAAGGACATGCCAATAAGGATTTTTATAATGAAATTGAAATTGTGTTATTTTGTCAGAACTTACAGAGTTAACCAGTTTCTTGGAAGCTAGCGTAAAAAAATATTGATAAATACTAAAATTGAACATATAATTAAATTCAATGTTTTTGAAACACTGAAATTTGCATGAAAATATGTAATCTTAGTATATTATCTTGCCATATTTCTTACAAATATATTATTTATATATATATATAACTAACTGACCACTTCGTTGGGTGGTTACAACTTCACAAAATATATTGAAGTACTAATATCGCTATTAAATAAAAGATAGCTATTCAAATTATTGTAATAATTACAGAGATTAACAAAGTTACGGATAAATAGATGGCGCTAGTGGCCACCCGCGGCTTCGCCCGCCCTGTTCCCGTTCCCGTTGCCTTTCCGGGATAAAAAGTAGCCTATATCCTAATCCAAGTTACTAGCTACATTCATTTTAAGTTTTATCCAAATAGGTCTAGCGGTTCTTGATTCATAAATGGTGTAACTAACACGACTTTCCTTTTTAAATATAGATTTACAAGTATCAAATAGACAGTATTTAGATACAAATAAAAAAACACGTCATCTTTTCAAAAATAGCTTGACTATGACAGAGGCATTCTAACTCCACCACAAGAGTTAGCAATTGACGCAAACGAAAACGTTGTATTGGTAGTAGTTGTATGTTACTTGTCACCGCCAACCCTCCATAACCTTTATCTTTCAACATCTCGTCATGTCACCCTATTTTCGTCATTAGACCCCTGTCATAGCGAACACGACGTAATATTTTTAATGTTAATTATGCCCTCCCACGGAGAGGATATTATTTACGAAATATAAATTTATAGACCGTACGTATAATTAAACTCAACTGAACATAAATTTCCTTTAAAAATAGATAATATGCCGCTGGATGTTATTACATGAATTTATGGCTGTTAAAAATTTATTTGATAAAAAATTTCTTGCTTGAGATTCTTGTTGAAATTTTTACCTTTATTACAAGAATAGGTATAAAAATTAATTCTTTCCTAGAATGATTATTCCTATAAAAATACATGAAAATAGATATATAAAAAAAAATATTATGGATATCATACAACATTTTCTAAAATCTGTTGTAAAATTTTCAAAACAATAATAATAAATAAAATGTCCAGTCTTCTAACGAGATTTTTTTGTAGCAAAAACAGTAATAACAATCGTAAAAATAAATAGCGTCATAATTTTCATTTACAAAACTGAACAAGAATCTACAGACCGTATAGTCGCAGAATCGTAAGATTCAGACATTAAGGAAAGCCTAAGTTCCTCTCAAAATTCAAAGTTATAATAAGAGACAATGAAACTGAAGATACCAAGCAAAATAAGGATATAATCCAGACGGAATTGAAGCTGGCAGATGGCGAGGACGTTCCTAAAGTCCCATTACAGATTATGGCAAATGATGCTCAATTAGACAACAGCGGGCTCAAACAAGTTACAGTAAAATATGATGTTTTGTAGCGTAAACTATTTTAAATGACGACCAAAGTGCTCTTTGAAAGGGTGAGAAATTACGGTGATATAAATTTAAATTTTGAGAATGCTAATTTGCGGAATACTCGAGGCAATTTGCGCTGAGTTGGCTAGCTTGATGGTAAATGGGTAAGTTTAGAGCACCATCTCAGTACCTTTGAATTCAATATCTTTGACGATTTTTATTTACATTAGAAATATCTGGTTTTACAATCACGCTCAATACTTACTAGATTATTTTAGCTAAATTATTGTTGCTAATACTAAAAAGATATACTTCGGCTGTTGTAAAAGTAATGTGCTGATTGTTGGCATCAAAGTAGTATTTGCTGCAGTCAATCCAGAGTGTAATTTGCTTCAATAACCATCAAAATCTATTGGTACAGAAAAGCAGAATACCCCAGTTATTGGCTCAATAATTAAAGATCAACCCGATAATGTTAAACATCCCACACTCATAAAGGCGTAATTACAATACAACAAAAGCGATAACCGAAATCTCGTCATAGCAATAATCAAAACGATAGCCTGTCCTAACCCTAATAACGGATAATGGATGAGGGCCCTTAGCACCAGATAATATCACCACAGAACAAATGATAGAACTTTAGTTCGGAAGTTTCACTCCAACTGTAGCAAATTGACGCTGAAGTGACGACAGCACTATGATGAATGTTTGCCAGCGATATTGATTGAAATGGCGATGTTTGACCATTGACCACTGACCACTTCACTTTGTTAATTGATCATGCTTATAATTATAAACACAGTAGAAGCTACTTTTCAATCGTTATTTTTTTATTGTTTTTTTATGAAGTGATTTACCAAATTGGTTTCATAGGAACGCAGACATATTTTTGCTAAACATATTATATTATAATAATCAAATTTAGTAACATTGTTCTATTAAACCATACGCCTATGTAACCTTACTCAGCTTACTATACTTACGAGTTACTTTTCAACATACTTTTGGGAGGAAGCCCAATAGTATGTAGACAAGCCTTATAGTTTTGCCGGACATTGCGTCTGTCTGTCCGCCTCTAATATTGAATCTAATTATTTTTAAATTTTGACAAAATTACTTTTATTCCGAATTCAGACCTACATAACTCATATTCAATTTGAACGTATAGTTTATAGTGATAAGGCATAACATAATTTAACTGAATAATATAAAACACATGTGAACAGTTTAGCTATCTAAAGATCGTTTAAAACGATCTACTGCCAGATTTTTATTTATTAATATTCCTTGTTTTACGATATGGTAATACCTATATTATTATATACTATATAATATATATTACACTTACATAATAAACCAAAATACATGTTAAGAACTGATACAGGCTGACTTCAGCGCCAAATAATGCCGTGTCGTAATTTCCTTCGTGTATTGGATTAGTTTCGTACATATGGATGAGGAATTAAGTTTATTGTATCTCTTGGCAGGTTTTGCTTTCGGCTGCTAGATTTTATGAGACGTACAATCACATAGCGTCTGAGTGGAATAACTTATGACATTTATTTATGTTATAACCAGCTCCTGCTCTTGGCTACGCATGGTATCTACATTAAAAATATACTATATACAATTTATACTATTATATATTTCAGGTCACCATATAATATCTATATAAACAGATATAATTACAGAAATGTACAAAATAATATACAATAATACGAAATACATGTGAAACAGTTGAGTTTTCTAAGGACCGTTTAAAACGATCTATAGATAGCTCAGTAGTAGTCAGTAACGATCTATAGATAGATCTATAGATCACTTTTATGCTCTGAAGTAGTAAACCTAAAAAAATAAGTAGAGTAGATAATATTAAACAATTTAAAAAAAATAGTAACACTTTAAATAGAATGAAAGTCTCTAAACATATACTTTCAGAGTACCTAATGAAGGCTAGTCGTTTTTTCTGAACCTAATAATCTTGTAGTATACACTAAACGTAATCAAAAAACTTAGTGAAAACATCATGGATTTCTTTCTAATTTTTACTTAAAACGGGATATTTACCATGATAAGTGTGTATTAATGCTACACGGTGTTTTGCAAAGACTCCACCAACAAGGACTTAAGTATCTCGAGATGGGGCATGAAACTGTGACAAAATATAGGGAAGGAAAAAAACTCACAATAATAAAACCGAAATAATAAAACCGAATTCAGAAACATTTTTAAAACCCAAAGGTAAATAAAAACATTGGAAATCAAAAGTACGTAACCAATGAAAAAATATTATAAAAAATTTATAAGGTGCGCTTCCATTAAAGAAGAGTGAACGTAAAAACCATAGAGAAATTTGTATTTTTTTTTTACCTAGCCTTTTACAAATGAATAGTTTCTTTTTGATTATAATAATTATTTAAATTCTTTTTTCTTTATATTTTTTTACCATTTTTAGTTTTTCCTTACCCACAATTAGAAAATTTACAAAATTGCGAAGCTAAAACAATGTATTGAAAGGGTTTTGCGGTTTGACTCTGGTTCTAACTAGAGACTTGGAGATTCAATTTACTAAAGAGATTTCGGGTTAAATTAGGTTCCTCTCCAAACGGAAACCCACAATTTACCGCGTTTTGGATTACGATTAGGCATTTCTAATTTCAGTTTCAAAATTGTTATATTTACCTACATAAAAACGCAGGAGGTACTCAAGTCATCTTGTTTTTAACTTAACAAAATATTGGATAAGTATATATATACGAGTACCTTGCAGTTAGTCACATATAAATTTGAAAATAAAAAATGCCTGTTGAAAAATAAGGGTGATTTTTTCTTAAACCCACTGATTTTTCATCTGTGAACTGATTTTGTTAAAACTTGACAAACATATGTAGTTCTGATGACACTAAAACATAAAGGAGAGCTGAAGTTTGTGTGATGACGAAGACGGAAGGCATACATTTGTCAGTATTTTTGTTAAATATTCATATGTTAAACGACGCCCTCTGTGAGGCAGTGGGTGGAGACAAACCACAACAAGGGACAAATGTCTGTATGGTCTGCAAATTTTTGTCTTGGGTCTGGGTGTTTCTCCGTATAATATAATATGTTTTTATAAAACAAAGTATGTAAGTAATTGACTGGCCTGACAGCTCAGTAGTAGCTCTGCCTTCTGCGCTGTAGGTTGAGGGTTCGATTCCCTCCCTGGATAAACATTTGTGTGAAGAACATAGGTGTTTGTTCCTTGTCTGGATGTTATAAAGTATCATAAGTATGTATTTATAAGTATTCTATAAGCCATCTAGTCACCATAATACAAGCTATGCTTAGTTTGGGCCTAGATGGTGTTGTGTGCATTGTCCAGCAATATTTATTTATTAATGTAACAGTCATGTGGTTTCCATACCACAAGTTCTGCTTACTTTGGAACCAGATGATGTGTGAAATGTCAGGCATTGAAAATTATAATAATATTTTATCATATCAAGATAAAGTTACAGATTATTTATTTGCATGAACATGTGTAGGTTGGATTTATCATTATATGTGTAATAAGCTGCTATCAGCGGTTTCGAACGTGTGGTATCTCTACAAAAAAAGTTCCATATCAGTCCTTAAAATACAATCTATCTGCGTATCAAATTTCATCAAGTTCCGTTTAGTCGTTTACCCGTGAAAAGGTAACAAACGAACACACAAAAAAAGAAGCTATCGAACTGAAAATATTAGTATGAAAATTTAGATGTACTTAATAAATTAATAAGGTTTAAAAAAATGATCCCTATGATTTAAACCATAGGTATCAGATTATCTCATCAATTACCAAATGAGCTATCAAGATCTGTACCCCACATCTTGACAACTCCAATTGGCTCAATGGATAGGGGTCAATTGTTTGATGAGACCACATTCTGTAACGGATCCATAATACAACTTTATACTCTATCATCATGCGATAAGAACTAGAACTGCATGGTGGAGAAGGGGTTCGGTTTCATCAATTGGTTCACCTTACTTGTTTATCCATTAGTGGTATTAAATGGTGATAAAGATAAAACATTTTTATATTAAGTTATCATTTGAACGTTGTTTTTTTTAATATTATAGGTACTGAGGTAACTCAGTAGGGGTGCTTATTGAGTGATTAATCCCACAAATAAACGGACGGACGGACTACAAAGTGATTCTATAAGGGTTCCGTTTTTTCCTTTCGAGGTACGTAACCCTAAAAATATGTGATGTAACTTAAAATTTAAGGTTTTCGGAATATTTCCTTTATATGTGCTTTAAAACATTGCTTCATGCCAAATTTCAAGATTCTAGATCGACTGGAGTCGACCCTTTAGGTTTTGATTCCCTTGCGAGTAACTACTCGAGTTTGAAAATATGCGACTTAAATTGCTTTTTCTTTTGATTGCGTTGACATAGAAGTTTGATTTTGTTACAGCTTAAATGTATTATAGACTTGAGTATTTGATATGAATTTCAATTTAATACCTCTTCGCGTTCATGAGAAAAGGGTTAGTAAGTTTAAAATAATTAAAAATATTTTTATTATATGATGTAACAAAAAATGAACGGTTTTCGCAATTTTTTCTTTATCTGTGCTATAAGACGTTTCTTCGTTCCAAATTTCAAGATTCTGAGTTTACGGGAAGTACCCTGTAGGTTTTGATTCCCTTGCGAGTGTCGAAAATTTGCGGAAATTTGTGGCATAAACAGCTGTATCTTTTGATTGCGTTGGCTTAGAAGTTTGATTTTTTGACAGCTTTAAGAGACAGTAGTTTTGAGTATTTGATATAAATTTCAGCTTGATACCTTCACGCGTTCCTGAAAAAAAGGGTCTTGACAGACAGACGGACGGACGGACAACAAAGTGATCCTATAAGGGTTCCGTTTTTTCCTTTCGAGGTACGGAACCCTAAAAAATAGTACATTAAAAGAAAAACTGGCATCTGGTAGAAACTTCGCGTGATATAAGAGCTGGCTCCTAAATGGCCCAGCGTATTAGCATTGCCATTCAACGTGGAATGACGCTAGTGTCTTGGGGACGCTGCCCTCTGGCAGTGATCTGGATTAGCTGAGCTATCTAAGGACCGTTTGAAACGTTCTATAGATAGCTCAACTATTTACGTGTATTTTATATAATTGTATATTATTCTATACGATTTAGTAATTATTTCTGTAAATAAATTTCTTTTAATATAATATGTAATCCCCGAAACAGAAGATATTTAGTTATGAGGTTCTATGGCACGTGCTCACGTTTTACACAGTAGTTATAATTCCGTCCATGACAGGTTGCAAGTCCATCGTTTATTAAAATACTAAACAATGTTTTTTTTTATTTCTCGTACTTTCAATCGGCAGTCATAATTTTCAATTAAGAAAGGATCTAAGTACTGTAAGATAAATTCTAAGATTTCATTTATACTAAAAATAATTGTATAAAAACTGTCGAAAAATATTTATAAAACAAAAACTAAAAAAGTCTTTGTTCACTGTTCGCTTTGAGTTCAATATGAACAGGGTCGTGAATCAATGCATTTTGTATCGTATAATTGGTTGGTTGGCATTGGTATAAATATTACCACAGCAGTCTACACTTACCTTTCATACAACGCACAACACTTGATTTAAAATTTCAAACACGGCTGTTGACAGACATTTCTGCAACGTCTCCTGCACGTTCGAGCAAGTTCTGAAGATCTCTCCAACTAAGTTTAAGAGTGTCTTTCTACGTGTACTCGGTTACCAACTACTGAAACGAACACAGCAAGAACACAAGCTTTATTTTGTATTTACTCGACTTCAAAAAAGAGGAAGTTCTTAAATCGGTTGGGTTTATGTTTTTTTATGATTGTTACCTTATAACTCCGTCATTTATAAACCGATTTATTTACCGATAAATTTAATCAAAATCGGTTCAAAAGTTTGATTTTTAAATCAAAATAGTTGGAAAAAATATATCATCCAAGCAAAGATATTCTGTATTTTTATATAAATTAAGTCTGTTTTCTTATGAATTTTTAGAACATAATTAGTGTCGATCTTATCCATATCGTGTCACTTACGAACTTTTTTATCAATTGAAGACCTCTGTGGTCTAGTGGGCCAAGGTCCTGCTGAGACGCAGAAGGTTGCTGGTTTGATTCCCGCCGCGGCAAAAATGTTTCTATGATTTGCAAGTACTTGTCTCGAGTCTGGGTGTTTGTATGTATAATATAATATTTATATATTTACAAGAAAAATAAAAGGTATATAAGTAGTATATCAGTCATGTGGTACCCATAACACAAGCTCTGCTTACTTCGGGGCCAGATGATGCTGTGTGAAATGTCCGGAATTATTTATTTTATTTATTTATTCATTAATTGGTACAACGGAAGGTTGATGTTGTTTGTGACACATGCTGTCACATGAAAAGAAACCTAAAAACGTACATATACCAAATTCAAACAGTCGGTCGATAGAAACAATGCCTATATGTAATACCTTACAAGCTTCCTATTGCGAATACTGTAATACTGACATTAATAATAATAATAATAATGGTAGGCATTTTAATAGCATCATAGCGTATGTATTTAAATATAATATTAGCTTTCTAGTCACCATAATACAATCTATGCTTAGGTTAGGTCTAGATGGTGTTGTATGCAATGTCCTCCAATATATAATATTTATTATACATATAAAACCGGACTAGAGACAAATATTTGCAGATTATGATAAACATCTGTCCCGATAGTAAATAATTGTATCAAGTAATCCATAAAAGTTATAATTTTCATGGTGACTTCTTAAAATTCGTTTTTAACCTTGTAACTGTTAACATTTTCATCGTTTTTGAAACGATTTTGAACATATTTGTCATTGGTCGAAAGTAGAAAAATAAATGTTTCATGTGACTTCGTAAAATGAAAAACATGTTTACAGAGCAGCAAACGGGTGCATGTTTTAAGGCGTTTACATTTTGTAAGCAAATTAGAACTTAATTAGAGGTGCAACAGGCTTACTATGCATTTGAATAGCAGAATCTTGATCCTAGACTTTAACAAGGTTGGGTTACTGCTGGCTGGTTGCCGTGAACTTAATGAACATTCATCTATAGAGTTGCATAATTTAACTAATTTGTGTTTCATGTATGATTCATCAAAGCTACTGCCAACGGTGCCCAAGAGAGCCATATTTGTTCTTTAATTCTAAGGTCCAGGGTTCTGAAAATAATGGTATAAATTGTTTTGGTGACAATTTTTTCGATATCAAGTATCTTCACTAATTTGAGTCAAAGTACTGTGAACGTCATCCCAGAATGCTCCTCTTCAAGTTTCTTGGATTCGTAGTTCTACAAATCACAGAACAATATACTCGTAATACAACTACAATTTAATACTTCACATTTGTATTGAGAAGTCTCAATATATTGATTACTAGCGACTCGACCCGGTTTCGCACGGTTGCAATTTAGAGTTGTAATTTACATGTAGGTACATAACCAACATTGATTATGAAACTATTGGAAAAGGACTGATATCAAGATACAAATCACGCAGGAACCGCAGAAAAGGTTTTACTAGCTATTATTAAAATCCGTAACTGGACAAAGAAATGGCGTATTAATGAAACAAAATCAGTTCATATCAATTTTACAAATAAGAATGAACAGTACTGTCCCATTATAAACAACAAAGTTATACCTTATAAAAATACACCATGTCACATACACCATAAAAAAATACACAATGAAAATAGGCAAAGCTGCGCTAGAAAGAGCACGTCAAGAAGAAAAGAGTTGAACTAGAAATATGCTTTATAAAAATGTACTGGCTACTTAGATGAAACTCCACTCTGACAATACATAATAAGTCCTGATGCCAGTTTGGACCTATGGAAGGCAGCTGTGGGGCTGTACCATATAGAGCAATATCTATACAGTCCAAGGATTCTAAAATAAAGTTCTACAGGAAATAGTGAATGTCTCCTGGTAAATAAGAAATGACGATCTCCATCGTCAGGACCTCAGAATAGAGTTTGTCGCCGCTTGTTTTTCTATTGTAAACTAGGTTCCCGCGACTTCGTCTGCGCATGATTAGTACTTTGTGTAATTCTAACGGGTTTTGCAGCGCACGCCAGAATAGCTTGCAGATGGCAGATTTTTTCCTACTTACTTGACACTTATCGTTGTATATTAGACAATTCACACAATATCTTTATAAATTATAGCCTATGTGTTATTCTGATGTATAAGCTATATAATTATAAAGATTCCTTAAAATCCATTCAGTAGTTTTTGCGTGAAAGAGTAACAAACATACATACAAACTTTCGCGCTTATAATATTAGTAAGGATGTAGCAGTCTGAAACCAGCGATATCTTGCACTACGATAAGTAGCATAGAGCTGAGAATGTGCCTTATTGCAAATGCAGACTGGGTTGGTATAGGATAAATACACATACATAGTCGGGAGTAAAATAATTTATAGGGACTAGATAATTCTGTGTGAAATATTAATTACTAATATTATTCCATATCTTAATACGACTAATGACTTAACATTAAAACATCTAAAATGTTTTGAGTCAGTCGTTAAACGTCTATCATTACTTTTAACATAATTATTAAAAACTACAAGTTTACTGGCTAGTCTTTGTCAAGCTTTAAAACATTTCTTGGAACTAGCTTCAAAGATAATCAGTCTAAGAAACTATAAAAATAGACAGGATGTCGCGCCATTCCGACCAGAACCACAGAACATAAGAAGTTTATAACTGTCTGCGTCATTTGGACTTTGTGGGTTTCTATCCATCTCTCACTCCTTCTACGAATCATCTATATGTTCTATCCTTGTCTTTCAAGCGGATGGAGATGATTTTTGTTTGTAATTTTATAAATAAACGGATATTATTCAGTCTATAGTAATCTTACTAGCAGATAGATAGATTAACGCTTTGTTGTACACAGAGAGAACATAAAAAAAAAACAATTAACAATAAAGTTGTACAATCCGGCCTTCTCGCTAAAAGCGACCTCTTCCAGGCAACCTTTGGATACATTAAAAGTTTAATAGAAAGCTTGTACGTTAATTTTTATTTTACTAGTATAAATTTCAAAACATTTCTTCCATTCATACCATCTCCATTTTTTAAAGTTACAAGATCTAATATTTTATGATGGGTAATTACATTAGAAATCTGATTCAAAGGTAATTTGTTTCTGTTAATTAAGCCGCTACGTTTCAAGGACAAAGTTATTTGTATTGAGCGCTTTTAGTTTTATTGATCCTGGTTTTTATGTCTAAGATTAGAATCTCAGAGCTTTAGAATTCTAGAAATTAGGAGATTAAAGAAAACACTCTCAATAATGACCAATGAAAGATAATAATAATAAGTAATTCCAGACATTTCACATAGCGTCATCTGGGTTTTATGGGTACCAGATGACTTATATACTATATACATATATTTTTGTAAATACATACATATTATACATTGAAATACCCAGATCCGAGACAACTACTAGATATATAATTGATTCAGGCGTGACTTTGCGGAAATCCATTACAAAACATTAAACAGATGGACAAATATTTAGTACTATTCCGCCAATCTTTTCCTAAAGAGTTACCTCTAAAGGAAATTTGACACGTGTTTCGCCCCTCCACGAGGCATCCTGACTCACATCGCACCCCGACGAAAAAGCACTCTTCTCTGCAGACTTGTTGCTTCTACCAACGTCTCTTAGACGTTGGTCGAAGCAATAAGTCTGCAGAGCAGAGTAACTCTTTAGGAATAGATTGGCGGAATAGTACTAAATACTTGTCCATCTGTTTAATGTTAAATACTACTAGGATAAATCAGTCATAGACATTAGCTGTGAACAACCCTTCTAAGTAATAAACTATACACCTTGGAAAAACTTTGATATGTTTGTTTAAAGTAATTACAGCAAATAAAATAACATATAACATATGGCCTTTCATATATCCTTTTATTTTTTATTCGTGCAAAGGTCATTGTTTTTTTAAACATTTTTACAGACACGTTTCGACATGCTTTCTCCATCAGAACTGACAAGGGGTGGTTTATTGGTTTCGTTAAATATTCTGTGAATAATTTGAAATAAAATCGACGTCGACGATTTGAAGGGTAATAATGTATGAATTCATAAAAAAAGTCTATACGTAAGTAGTATATCAGTGTCGTGGTTTCCATAACACAAGCTCTACTTACTTTCGGGCTAGATGATGCTGTGTGAAATGTCGAGCATTATTTATTTATTACTACTCACTAGTCACCAGTTATTTCTTGCCTGTGTGGTGAAAGGTAAGCCTTAATGTAAGCTCTTGACCTTGCCGACAGGACCCGCAGGAAAGACGAATCAGTACATGCGGTGTCAGTTCGGTTGCAAGTGCATAACGGCTGGCGCCGAGCCGGGCTTGTTTCAAGTTTTCCTTCTCTATTGCTAGCTCTTCTATTAGTCAGCAGGGGGACTAATCCCCAATAATTTGAAGACTATTGCAGTCGTCTCCATCATCAGTCTCCAAGCAGCACTCATCTGGGATCAGTTCTTGTTCTTCATTCTTTCTTATATAATTCTGTGATGTTGAGAAAACCGAATTTCGATAGTAAGAAAACCGTTTCTTTTTTGAGACAATTCCACAGCTCTTCAAATAGTTCCCTTGAACCTAACCTAACCTAACTTATAAATAATTAGACGCTATTACAATCTCAAAATTTACTGAAAGTACTGTCTAGATTGAAATTTGAATTCATAGAGTAAATCAAGGTATGTCACGTCTGATACTAAATATACTACAGAATGTCTTTATATACGTTGTCTAAGAGAATAACATAACCTAAGAGATTTACATATATCATCGCGGACTTTTTTGTAGACCTTTTTAAGGTGTACAATACTGTAGTATTTTGAACTATCTCGTAGGGTACAGCGTTTGCAATAAAAGCGCAAAAAAAGTGTTTATTTAAGACATCACATTAAAAACCTCTTAATTTATCAGTGCCTCTTTACTATATTATGTATGTATCATACTTAAAAACCTTCCTCTTGAATCACTCTATCTATTTAAAACAGCATCAAAATCCGTTGCGTAGTGTTAGAGATCTAAGCATACATAGGGACAGACATACAGCGGGAAGCCACTTTGTTTTAAACTATGTAGTGATAATCACAAGGATCACTTTATTTATTATTAACACGTTATTTATGTTATTTTTATCTGTGTGTGTGTGTCAAAATAAACTTATTTCATTTCATTTCATTTTTTCATTCACTTTAAAACGTCTTAGATACTAGGTTAATTTAGGTGTCAATTCTTTTTAACCCAAGCTCGAGAAGAACCGGCAAGAAACTCGTTCTGGTCCTAGCGCTTTTTTGCATGATATTATAACTAAGTACCTTAACTACAAGAGAGTTAATACGTTTCAAATGTGTCGATTTACTGTCTGAACGCAAAGCGACATATGACCATTCCTGTGTGGGTATATGGGTAAGCATATGGGTAAGCATATGTGGGTATGAACCAGAGTTTCTCGAGATATAACTTAGTAAATACATTTACTATTGTGAGCAAAAAAACCATTAACCACCCATAAATTTGTAACGAAGTATTAATATTTATTTCCTAACCAAGCGAAACGAATACGATATATCTGCGAGACAGTCAGATGGTTGAATAAATCCACACATGAAAGAAAAATATTAATTCTAAATCCACTTAAGCTTTGAAGTTAACCATTAACTGGACTGTGAAGACGAGCCGACTAACGTGGTTAATTTATATACTGACCACAGGCATCGTCAAGTTAGAGATTTTGTATGTAGTGATTAAAATCCAATAGATATAAAATAAATAAATAAATTTTATACAGATGTTAGATAGGCTCTTGCGAGTCTCTTGGTTTAAGAATAAACTATTTACAAGAGATGATGATGAAATATTTATGAAAAATATTTTCATAGTCTATTCATTATATGTATTCAATGTATTTAAATTATAATGTATAAATAAATAATGCTGGACATTTCACAAAAACGATCCTTCGATAGTCTGCTTCGTCATAACCATAAACAAAGCTCAAGGTCAAACTCTTAAGGTAGCGGGAGTGGACTTGAAAGAAAGCTGCATGCTGCAATCTGTGGCATTCGCCAGAGTAAGCGCACGGAGTAGCCTGGTGATTCTAGCACCCGAAAGAAAAACAAAAATATTGTTTAAAAAGAAATACAGCGGTAGGTGTAGTATTTCGATTTCGTTGCAAAAGGTGATTTTCACCAGTTCAAAGGCCGAGCTTCGTGTTCATAAAATATAACAAAATTTTATTTTATTTTCATGTTTATTTAACCTTTAAATCCCTACACTATAATAAATATTGTTATATTTTTTAAGTATTCAAACATTCTAACATAATAATTTATGTTATAACAAAATTTATGACGTAAAAAACCAATTGAAAATCCTATCAGAATCATTTTTGACTTATACGCGGACGAAGTGGCAAAAGCTAGTTATTGTATATATTCTGTACATTTCACACATCATCACATTCATTAAAACACCTAGACCCGAGACAAATATCTGCAGATTATAAAAACAATTGTCCGCGGCGTGAATATAATACTTAACTTTCTGCGTCTCAATCGGGCCTTGGCCCATTGCGCTACAGATGTCGTCCAACGACATAAATCGATTCAATGCCAAGGTCGTAGTTCTGAGTTAACAAATTGGCTGATATAATGTCACTTAACTTAAACTCTTAAAAATAATCCTATGTCTGAATAGGGATTAATACAAGGATAATAACCATATAATTGTGTCCATCGGGAAAATTTGTTTCAATTTAGACATCTCTCGCTCAGAAAACTGCTGTAAAAGTTACTACAGTTGTTTATAAGTGTAAGTAATAATTCGTATGTATAGAAGAAAATGGCATGGCAAAAACCTTCTATTAAATAGCACTTACCGCATCCATTAAAATTTAATAAACTTCAAAAAATCTTCATAAAATTTCAGAATATTTTTTTTTTGCGCTTAAAAAGATTTTAAATCATTATTGAGTTCTTACGTGTGAAACAAAAGAGGGCGGTCAAACTATTATGTATAAAAAAAAACAAAAACGTATGCGTCTCGGGACGCCCGACAAAAGTGATAACATAAACTAATCTAACTAGCGCTGTGGGTTGGAGTGAGAGAGGAGGAGCCTGCCTGCCGCCGCTGCCGTATGCGTGAGAGAAAGAGAAGCCGGACAGACTAGCACCGTAACGCGTTACGTAACGAAGCGATTTACCCTCCCATAAGAAGTTATCACTTTTAAAATGTTATATTGTTGTTTTAGTTCTAAAATACGGGTTTTAGAAAAAACTTTCGTATGCAGAGTGCTTCTTCACAATTTAACCGAGAATCGTTTGAAAAAAGTTAATAAAGTTACTTCACAAAACGAACTCATGTCTGGATAAGTTTCCGGTCGAAGTGTACTTGCACGTCGTGCATAAAACATGCATTCAAATCTTAAATCTGTCTCAAACGTAGATACGTGTTTCGTTGATACGATTTGTTTTAAGCAATGTGAACATTTGCTGTTTCCAATTCTTTCTGTGCGGAATTTCCAATTTGTACGTCCAGACTCACAGAGTGATGTTTTGTTTAGGACCACCGACAGTCACTTCGCGTAGTTTGTTCTTTGCATACATTTTTGTACGCCTAAAAATTCTTTTTACTTTGTATTGCAAGTAATTTCCATGTATAACTTTTTGTTTCACTGTTAAGGGATTCCAAGTCCACAAGGAACCCTTATAGTTTCGCAATGTTAATCTGTGTGCCCCTAATCAGAGCTTTGGCTCGCAGACTATTCATAAAAACTAATAACATAATAATATGTTATTAGTTCTTCACGTTGTTTATGACAATGAAATTTTTTACCGTAATACATATTAATGGTAAAAAAACTATAACTTTCTACAGATATTCGTTATTGATAAATACTAAGTTTTGAAGTAGTTTTAAGTTTTGTAGAGCTCATTGTCTCCCCTCCGACTAAACAACTGTTTGGAAAAACCTGAAATGTTTCCAAATAGTTAGACATAATGATGAAATTACAAGAATAAATATTACTGTATACAATGCTTTACTAGATTTTACTGCCAGGCTGTAAACAATTCAAATCAATCAGCTCTATACTAATTTTCTTTGTTTTGCCAACAAGATAGTGTTATGTTGGTTTGGGATCGACCACTCATCATCTTTTTTCTTGACATCAGAAGCCTTTACGGTGCGTTATTATATGCACATGACCAATTTGTTGTTTCTATAAATATATTCTACCTGTTTTGAATTTAACTCTTCTGCGTAAATAATGTGTTACAAAGTGCAAGGATGTACTCATATGACTAAAACACTGCTAGGGTAAACGTGATCTAGAGAGGAGACCACGTATAGGCACGTGTTGTGTAAGATGCCCTCCGGCTATGGAGAGATTTTCGCGTCTGCCAGGATGTAGATGATAAAAGTCAAATATGGGGCTCAGTTGCGCGCTTATATTGAAACTTACGTCCAGCTCATGTCTGAAATATGTCGACGATAATGGTGATATTTTAATATTAATAAATAACTCTTGAAACTATCATGGTTTTGAACATCATTTTCACTCAAAACGGGATATTTACCATGATAGTGTGAGTTTTACTGCTTCCCGATATTTCGGCACATAAATTGTAAAACTTTACCTAACATTAATAAACTTTAAATCGGAAAGTAATAAAACTCACATTATCATAGTATATGTCCCGTCTTGAGTGGAAAATATATTAATAAAAATGAGAATGAGAATTATATTTTTTTCAAAGTAACTACTAAGAAAAAACTCATTCCTTTACATCCAAAATTATCCACATAGTCCACCTAATCGGAACAACTCTCTCACAAGCATCTTTAGAATATTTTAATCTGTTATAAGAAACTTCAAGCTTCAAAAGCAAAGACTGGAACTTCGCTTTCCGAGAAACCAAACTTCCGATCACACGAAGCGACGCTTCCCTTACCTGCTTCTTGCTGTCACATCCAAGTTGAAACTTGGACGCAAATAGGTCACGATATTCATACAAGTTCTCGGAAGATTGGATAGGCTTCTATTTAGGTTAGTTGTTCATGCGTCACTTAAGCTTAGATTACTGTGATCGTGCGTAAGCAGGCACGAGCTTAATAAACTGTGATATAAAGTTCCTACTTAAAAGGTTTTTGTCTAGCGTTTTAATACACGCACACTATGGCTAGTGTGGTGACTCACTTCAACCACGGCTCAGTGACTCGAGATCCATCGTACACTCCGACTATACTTTTATTTTTGTTGATCTCTCATGGCTCATCTTTTTCGCTTGTCGAAATAATCGAGGCATGTCGGTTTGATGTGTCTTTGTTCTTATTGCTTACATTACTTTTGTTTGGTTTGTAAATATCAACTTATGCGGATATTTTTTCCAACCACCAGAAATTAAACTGGCAAAAATAAATAGTTACTTGTGAGTTTGGTAGATACGATTTCATTGAGATATCTTTTAAACTAAAATCTTAATTCTAACAAATTTTGCAAACAGCTGTGATAATGTCCACATGGCAAGGTTGAAAAAAACCAGCTTGTATATAGTACCACCAGTTTTTATATAGTAATTTCATAACATTCTAGTTTATTATGCATTCTCTTTGACCTTTCTTAGCTGACTGCCTAGAATCACTTGGATTTATGTCGCCCGTCCCGTCCGGTCCAGGCCGATACATCGTAAATCCGTAATCCGGAAAAATGGACCAGAGTCCTTAGCACCACTTTCCGAGGGGTTTTAAACCACCGGCGAGTTCTATATACTATTGTTACTATGTTGTAAATTATAAATGCGAAAGCTGTGAGAATGTTGGGCTTATTTCCGGTTCAGTAACAGCGGCTCAATTATTACCCCTGTTGATATAAATACAGGTATCAAAATATACTAAATAGGTACTTTTTATAAGAACAATATGCAAGTGTACACGTAGACATAAAATCTAGAGTAAGACTTCCTTTCCATCAGAGATCTGCTACGGATATGTCAAACCCACCAATAAGGACGCTTGCTTTGATTGCTTAACTTAGCTTAGCACTGGTTCTAGCTATGTTTTTTATAAAGGGATGCAAGTTAAAGTTAGGAGCTACGGATGCGAGCTAAGGGTGGGAACACAGCGTCCTGCTATCCTACTACTAGCGATGCTTTGCTTAGCTCGGGTCGGGCATATCATAGGACATGACACAACAGTCACAAAGTTTCTTAGCTTAGAGAGAAAGAAAGAAACAAATAAAGAAAATACATTTATTTGTAACAATAACAAAACAATAATGAAGGTACACTCAAAATAAAAACAAATAAAAACAGAAAAGACAACTTCAATTAAACTAAACTAAAGATTGAGTGTCTCGCAATCGTCCAAGTGTGCTGTTACAAATTGGTGTGAGATAGCTTTACCTCACTCTTCGTTTAACTATCTCGCACATATTTGGTAGAAAAGCAGCCTAAAATTTAGAAGCGCACATTAATCCTTTCACCACACTGGTTCGAAATAACTAGTGACGCGATAAGAAGAAGAAGAAGAGACATACGTTAATCTCAGATGGTTTTTATGTCAAATTGCCCTGAATTGAAAAAAACGTAAGTTTTGGCATATTTTCGCCACAGAATCATAACAGAAATCCAGTTTACGTTACATAACGAGATCATTTTGCTAGCGGTTTTTATCACCAATTACTGGTGCTTATGGACCAGTTTTAAGGTGTGTGCTATACTGGTCCCGATATCGAGTAATCCCGGTTTTCAGCTCATTACCTTTGAGGGATGTAAGCCCTTTTTAGATTTCATTTTGATTCGATTTTGAGACGGATTCGACAGCAGCAAGAGGTAGTTGTTTATTTCGGTCACGTAAACAAGGTGACCAGAGCTTTGACAAGGAAACTTACCAAGTTTTTAAGCCAGCAAACTTTTCGGTATCTTGCAAAACTCTGTACGAGCGGCTGTAATTTGTAAATGGTCGCTTGACTACTAAATACTGAGCTAAATACTGTATTTTAGTATATATTTCTGAGCTTAATATTTCCGTAGTAAAGTCGAGTACCAACCTATTAGTCCTTCTCTTTGATCTTGAAAAAGGTCGTAAAGCTTATGTTTACTAAGTGAACATTATGACGCCCGTAAAACAGCAGACGACACACCTTAACCTGTGTTGCTAACAAAGACGTGAGATGTTAACTCATGTATGTCCTATACTTGAGTTATTATCTCACGTCTTTGTTTTTTTACGGGCGTCAAGTACCGGCTTCTGTTTCATAGAAAAGCAAAGCGTAAGCCTAAAGTTACTGTTAGTATCAATGGCAAAGCCAAGTGAAATCCCTACTTAGTGCTGGATAATATTTTCTGGGATGAAAGTTCTATTCTTTCTAGAATTACGTACAAAATTTATGGATTACGCCTTGAGCTGCCTTTAAATGCAAGAAAATAAAATAAATTGTTTGAATATTAGTAGATGTTTTTACAATCATTCTTCTCGAATTTGGCATAAAGGAATCTGCACCTAAATACGAATGTAGTGCGTAAGTTACAGTAGGATTTGGCACCTAAATTCACCTAGCATGTAAAACGATTAAAAGTGATCATTGTGTTTGTATTCAATAAAACTGTTTTAAAATTCAATCATCAAATACTTACGTTATTCCTATAACTACTTAATTAGCAAGCGCAGCTTTAAGTATTCCTCGTCCTTGCCATTCTTATATCAATGTATAAGACAGCAAGAAATTTAAACTTAAACTAGTGTTTTACGCATTAGTTTAGCGACGCTTTGATGCTGCTGCTATTTATATAATAAAGATGACTAACTGCCCGCGGCTTCGCACGCATAGTACATACATAAAAAATAGCCTATGTCAGTTCCTATTATACAATCTATATCAATACCAAATTTGAAAAAAAAAAAGTTCTGCTCCTCCGATCGCATTCCAACTTCACAGGATCACCCGCTAGGCCAATTTGAAAATTTCCTTAAAATTTCATCGAAATCGGTCCAGCCGTTTCAGAGTCTATTGAGTATATTGATAGTGTTATAAGTTTAACGTGTGTATCTCTGCGTATCTGTCTATGTGTGTATGACATCGTAGCTCGCAAACGGATGAATCAATTATAATTTAGATTTTTGAGCATGTGGTTAGCTATAATTACAAATAATCTGTTCAGTCATTTGATAATCATCAGCTCGTTTTATTGATGCACACATCTGAGTTTTACAGGTCTGATCGTTTCGAAATAAGGTGTCCTTTTATTTCATTTCAGGAACTTGGTAACCTTAACCTGATGCAGCATCACCGGTTATGTGCAGGATACCCTCAGAGATATATTGTTTGGGTTTATTTGAGTGATCTTAATAAGTAGGTTTATACTCGTTTAAGTGGTTTTTTTTTACCTTAAAGTATATTCTGAAAGCATTAGTTTACAAAAAAAGAAAGAAAAAGAGAAATAAAAACATTTATTTAGCACACACACAGAACAAACGCGAAAATATGAGCGGAAAAAAGATTTACAAGACTAAAAATAGGCCCAAGGGAAAATTTATACAAACACGAATCTAAAAGAAAAAACAACTATGCGTAAAAATTAGCCCTTACCGAAAATCAACAAACAATTTAGTATGACCAAAAGGTTCAATCTCAGCATGTGCTACTTCCAGGCACGGAAGTAGCGCTGGTTTTCAGATTGAACCATTTATCAGAGTGACCTCACGAGGCATTATAAGTTATTTTTTATGTAGGTCCCACGCGTGCAAAACCGCGGGCAGCGGTTTGAAACAGTGTGATTAGGTAGGTCCACTATTCATAGGTTTAAATTTTTATATAATATGGGACGAGTAGTCATAAGATTTCATATTTAGACAATTTCCAAGGAATTCATTAAATAAGACTTTCGTCTCAAAGTTTGGAACTTCTAATTGTCTGCGATCAAGTTTCGAGATATTTTCGGTTTGAAGGACATTCTTAAAACGTGTTGATTGTTTCTGAATAATTATTGTAATGCTTAAGATTAACGGAGGAAGAGTTTCATAATAACTTTAAGCATCTTTTCAGTTCCCTGGCAGTACCTACCTACAACCTACCAGTACAGTACCACTAACCTAACCTACTCATAGTCAAATGTATCCACTATTCCGTTGCTAAAAAAAAAAGAAAAAAAGAAAAAAAGTGTTTCTACTACACTTGGCCAGGAGTCTATATACTACTCCTGGCCAAGCGTAGAAACACTTTTTTAAGCATCATACAGCAAGAGAATTGGGGAATTTAACCCAAACCTTTACTTTATCTGATGTGATGCAGATCTAACTATAATATAATAAATCTGAAAGTAACAATGTCTGTCTGTCTGTTTGTTACGTTTTTACGCCTAAACCACTGAACCGATTTTGGTGAATTTTGGAATAGAGATAGATGGGACTTTGGAGAAGAAGATGGGCTACTTTTTATGTAGGTACCACGCGTGCCAAGCCCGGGTAGCAGCTACTTTGTTATATATTGTTGATATCACATTTTCACGTTATTCGGGTAGATTCTTGATCTAATAAAGGATGGAGCATGTATGACGGAGTTTCGGGCGGCTTAAGAACCCGGTTATCTCAAAAATCTCGTTTTTATTACTTATTGCGTGAAAATATACCACGTTTTAAGGGTAGTTCTGAAAAATAAACCAACCATTTCCTTTTTAGGTACCTACCTAAAAAGCAGCCAAGACGCTACTAAGGGGTGGTGAAACTGGCAGAGAATGGAAGCTCGAAATCTGTCGTGAAGCGCTGGTATGGCACATTCATAAGCCAAGTCAATTCAAGTCAAAAAATATTTTATTCAATACAATCACAAGGATCACTTTGAAACGTCTTACATACAAGGTGAATTTAGGTGCCAATTCGTCCCAACCCAAACCCGAGAAGAACTGGCAAAAAACCCGTCCTGTCTGAGGACAGAGCAACATGCGGCCATGCATTCTTATAAGTAATATAGTAATTTATATTATAATACGATTTCTTCAAAAGACTACCCATTATGTAAGCGTTAAATTTATTTACGGGTAGATTAGTTACATTTTCAAGAAAGCTTATTATAAGAAGCGTACAGTATGTGATCCCCATAGTCAACCTATATTTTGCATACATAACATCTAACTTCCCGTTAAATACAGTTAAATGAGGATTCGTAAAACACTCACTTTACTCACTATAACTTCATCATCAGATCCTAATCCGAATCATCATAGTTTTTTTTTCTATCCGAGATAATTCAAAATAACCCAAACTCAATTCTTCTATTGTTATCCACAAAGATCCATTAGTCTTTAACCTATGCCTAATTCTTAATCAACTCCGTGAAAAAAGAAGAAATTCTGTCAAAATGTTGGTCTACACCCAGCAAGTTCTAAGAGTATTCTCATATAACTTACTAGTAGAATTGAAAGTGTCAGTGCCTCCATCGACAAAATAATACGAGTACGCGAGTAAAGCCAGTGTTTATCAAATTGCTCCGTGAAACTCCGTGAAAAACGAAGAAATTCTGTCAAAATGTTGGTCTACACCCAGCAAGTTATAAGTTTATAAATTGTATTGTATGTTTGGGACGTTCACAAATACACGATGTTTTGTCAAGATATACAAATATTAAATTATTAAACAATATGTAAGTAGATATAATAATAAATAAAACGGTAAAGTTAAATAAATATTACATTACTTATTATTATTACTACCTACATACATACTACATAAGGGCTAAGGTCAGTCATGTGGTACCCACAACACAAGCTCTGCTTACTTTGCTGTCAGATGATGCTGTGTGACATGTCCGGGTTTTTTTTTTTTATTATTGATATAAGTATGTAACCAAATGTCTATCTAAGTTCAGTCAAACTGACCCTAGGTTATGATAGTCCTTATGTAGATAGACTTAAAACTCATTAAACTTTGGCCATAGGTAGTTGATTTCCACCTCATTCTCGTTTAAACCGCTGTAAGCCCAACAATACGTTTATATTAAAAAAAAAATATACCCTTACCTATGTATAAGCAGTGACTATTTTTACGCTTGAACTATATTCACTCGCACCCTACAGCACTTTATTTGTAAGATTATTTTGTATGAAACTGACAGAAAGCGATAACGTAATGAATTTTTTTCAACCTTGAATAATTAAAATCTGAATTTCTGAATGAAACTAATCACACAAAAAACTAGTAATCCAAAATTAGTGCAAATTATTTGACATCAATAGTAAGAATCATAGTTTTGACTGACTTATATAAAAATCCTAAAACGCTTCTCCTAGAAACCTGAACTTAGTAAGGCGTATTTTTACAGTGTGTAGAGGTGTACTTAAACAAAATCTTCCTAATTCAATTTGTAAGAGATACAAAGAAGTTGAGTTACTCTTGTTTTTTAAAGAAAAATTGAGAAGAGAATTTGTCAAAGATTCCTGTTTCTTTGGCAGATTTACTATGAACTTGATACTGCTGAATGGAGCGATGCAATGTAGTTCCGTCCTTATCGAACAATCCGTAATCTCTAAGCTCGGGAGTAAACACACTGATCGCCAGCTTTTTGTTGGGCGGAGTAATAAACTCTTTCTTCCAATATAGACGGGTTTGCTCCAGAGCGCTTCGGAAACTTTATATATTTCTAATAAAACGTAATAAAAGCTACCATTGAAATAGCATTCACACGCGTGGAATATAAAATAATGCATATATCTACGCTAGCCCACATATATTTCATCAAAATCTGCTCAGCCGTGAGGCCAAGATCGCAGTAGCGAATTAATCCGCGCGGTTTAAACCACGCTAATGTCTAGGTCTATTTTGGTTTTAAATAAATGTAACATAATGTTACTCGCTGTTGATAGCACTGGTGGTCTAGTGGTAGTGGCCCCGCCTTCCTATCCTAAGGTCGTGGGTTCGAATCCAGTCGTGCACCAATGGATTTTTCTGATCGAAAAATGTATGTAGGCTATACAAGTACGCTCAAGTGAAGGAAAACATTGGGAAGGATGTCTAAGAACCAAAAAAGTTCGAAAACATCTGCCAAGTGCATGAAAGGAGCTTCTGAGGCGCACTATAATCCTTTCACCACACTGGTTCGAAATAACCAATGACACGGCAAGATGAAGAATACCGGCTTTTGTTGGTAACACGTTTTTAAGCAATGCACAACATCTAAGCCTCGTTTTCGTGTCGATCAATGTATTTATCTTGTTTTCAAGCAGAAAAAAACCCAAAGGTAAACATTTACATGTCTGTGTCTGTGTCATGAAGACATATGGAAAATCTGAGCTCTTGGGAACGTACCCATAAGGAAACGGGAAATAAAACTCTGGGTTTAAGTCGAAAATCACATCGTCCAGGATTGAACAAGTCTCAGGGGCTTAGAAAACGAGGGCACAATGTTAGAAGGAAATAAATGCTCTTTATGCTGGTTCAGATTAGGTTAATTTGTCTAGGGAAGTTGTGATTGGCAAGGCGTTTGCTGCTTAAGAGGCGGAAATCCTTAATAAAGGCTGTGATGTTGTTAATACCTACCGTACCGCACTTGAACGTAAAAGTGCTCATAATTTAAATGAGCCGTCATGAACGAACTTCTTGAACACCTTGTAATCTAATACCTTTAAACGAGTAATTTTTGTAAATATGTATTTATAATCTGAATCTCTGAAAGGGCACCAACGATTTTCATGAAATTTGGTATGCTAGGGCTTTTGGAGGCGATAAATCGATCTAGCTAGGTTTCATTTTTAGAAAACGTAATTTTAACCGTGTTTTATACCGAGCAAAGCTTGGTCATCCAGGTACCATTCTTTGATTGGCGATGGGCTTGCAGTCTGTCATTTACGGAAATGTTTGCAATGTGCTAAAACGTTGGCATTATGCCAAAATAATTGACATTACTCATAAACGTCGTTCAACTTCTGTCAATAGGTTGTTTAAAATAGTGCCACCCCTTTTTGTAAGATAGTGAAAGATAGTGACAGGGTGATTCTTAAGCGTGTTCAAGTTGCAAGACGTTTATAAGTAAAACCCGCTAGTTTGGAAGAAATTATGTCAGTTAACCCCCGTGAGACAGCTAGAGCATTTAGAAGTAACTAGAGGTTTAAGGAGATGTCTATCAGTCCTGGGGAGTAGAGACATAAGCATGTTGTTTTTTTCGTAATGTAGATAATTACTAATGAGGTTTACTAAAAATATTGCTAGTTACTTGTGCACATAAATATCAGTGTTGTAAAAGGAAGAAGGTATATAAAAAAGTAAGTCAACCGGCAGCGAGATGTTTGATAACAATAAAAATCGCAGGCATTGATGGTTAAGACTAGAGCAGGGGGATGGTATGGAAAATGAAGCTTGGGTAAAATTTTCTTTAAATATACTTTTATGGGCTACTACACTTGTCTTTATCTTTAATCTATTAACAATGGAAACTTGACCGAAAGGAGAAACGTAGTGCAAATATTGTTTTATCCAATTTCAGAGTTTACTTTGTAAATTTACGAGTCGCAGCTAAGAGCTATTCTAGGTGTCTTTTGTCTACAGAGATCTTTATGGCGGATGAGTCTTAGAGGCGACCATAAGTGGACAACTAAATGCTGTGTTATTTAATGTTTTATTATTTTAGCTTTACCAACACTAATAATACCCAAATAATCTGAATCAACAAAATTTTTGCTAAGACAACTTGCCTCGTCTTTAAATTGTTCAAATATTTGGGATCATTAGCGAGCCCTGAAAACCGGAGGTCTTATTAATTGACTTGTACTCGATGAAGTTTAAGAGGCGCTGTAAAAGCTTAATGATTTTAAATTGACCATCTTTCAGTTTTATTGGGTGCTTGCTTTATAATGGCATTAATTGGGCGCCTTTCAGGACTTTGTTCAATTAAAGGTTTACGTTCGTTTAATGTTTTACATTCGACTCTCTTGATTCCATAAAAGCCAACTTCTGTATTTCCATTATTTGGAGTTTCAAAGTATTAAGTTTCCTTAATTATTACTAATTTTAATCTAGAAATAATTTTATTTATTCGTTACAAGCCTGGTCATAAATAAAGCATGACAAACGAGAGGATTAAATAAATATATTTATAAACTATAAAATCTTCTCAAATTTAGCTAAAAAAAATCCTAACTTTGACTTATTTTCCCGTCCGACAAATTTCCAATCCATTTGACGGGACAAATCCCCAATTTATTAAAGAACAACCAGCTTTATTGGTAGTTCAGTCAAATCTAGCTCGAATACAAACGTCATGAGTTCAAATGTGCAAATAAAATGTAAATTCCATAGACACACGCGTAGTTACAAATTGCATAGCAAGATTTTCCATAAGCTATAGAAAATTGTTAACGACCAAGCCAACGCAAAACAAAATTATGAAACCAACACGTCAGCCCCAATAAAAATATGGAATAATGCTCAAAAAGAATAAATGGAAATGAAAACCTCGTATCCCCAAAGACCGGACATCGGTTATTAATTTCCCATACGTACTGTAAATAAAATAAAAGCTGAAATTCCCCTATCAATGTATCAACGTGCCGCGATCCAATTTGTATAGATTACATACGCTGCACGATCGGGAATTACGTGAATAATGGTTTTAATTTATCTTTTGAAATGTCGGAGTCGAGCGGTTTAACCTAACTACTCGTAGTTTCTTTCAGATTTCTACTTATGTTTTCTGAGCAGTGATGTGCTTTGTAACCCATCTAGCCTAGTCATGTATCGAAATACATAATAATGTATATAGCGCATAATGTCTAAACGTTAAAACATAATCTCTGATTACCAGTTAGTTAATTAAGTAACTAAAGATCATTTCTTTCTCTTTGTTTTCACATTTGTTTTTTGTTTTTGTTATTTTGTTGTGTATATATATATATACTAGCTGACCCGGCAAACTTCGTACCGCCTCAGAATCAATAGATAAAAAAGCTGAATGATATATTGCAGAATGTTTCAACTTTTGAAACATTTCCTGGACTTCCACATATAATTCAAAACCAAAATTAGCCAAATCAGTCCAGCCGTTCTCGAGTTTTAGCGAGACTAACGAACAGGAATTGATTTTTATTAAATAGACTGGTAATTTTATAATATTTGTCGAGTTTTTTTAACTATAAATGTGACATAGCTAAGTTTTCATTTTACCATTGTCACATCTACTCGTAGCTGTGCCACAAACTCCAAATTATTGAAACATAATTTCTCAAGTATTCGTTTTGAACTGACCTATTACAGTTCTACTGGGATCAATAGCGAATCTTCCCCAGGGTGATATCCGAACTTAAATTTGAACAAAACACTGGACAAACCTCTCAGAGATTGATTGTTGAACTAAGTCAAAAGAGCCCAGTTGCCTTTATAATAATCGTGCTGCAATTGGTAAGGTCGCATAAAAAAGGTAGTTTGTTAAAAAATAGCTAAATATTAGCATAGTATACTAATAACTTATTTATCAAATAACACTAAAACATGGTGATTTCCAAACTTTCAAAGAACGAACTTGTTGTTTGATAAAATGTATGTCTTTACCTTTTCTAATACACAATGCTAATTTTAATCCTCGTAAATTCGTTTAAATCGTCGTATTTCATAGTTCACGATATGCAGTGTGCTGGTTAATTTAGATATTTAATCATTATAGATAGTCTAAATCTTAGATTCCTTTAAAAAATCAACACTGAATACAAAACCATCTCTTGACAAATTGTGACCTAAATTCTGATTTTACTCTGAAATTTTTCAACAGGAAAGACGGTTCAATTCTAAGCCCAACAGAAACCCAAGGTATATTTAAACAGAGATAAGGTCACCCTGATTTGAATTAGAAAATAGAGACCGGATCGCACCGTAAAGCAATTTAGTTGCAAATAATGCGGAGAAAATTTAATTTGGTCGAGGATTTAACCGCGTTCCAGCTTAGTGCCGTCCAATTATTTGTGCTAGATGTCTTTTGAATAAATAGGGCTTAAATTCAGTCTTTTGAGATTTGAATGTTAGTTTCGTTTTTGTTTCTTTCAACAAATTAGGCTGGGACTCTTACTTTATATAACGTAATTGTTTCTTTTAATTTATTTTACTTTTAAATGTTATATTTATTTGTGGATGTTTCTATATTATTTGAAAAAATTAAAGCAACATCTAGAGATATGCCACTTAAGTCCAAATATAATACATATATATATATATATATATATATATTCAAAAATATTTTAATTGGAAAAAAAATTATATTCTCATCCAAATCAGTTCAGCCATTTTGCACGATTAGAAACAAACAAAGATTCACATTTATAACATTAGTGGGATGTAATATTTATCCTTAAAAAGTTCGAGAAAACTAATAACGGAAAGAAACTCCCGCGAACCAGCACTACAAGAACTTTTACTTACGACCGGGAAAGATCGATTGCGTCGAAGTCTGCAAATAAATATAAAGATCTGCAAAGTGACCCGGAACGAAGGTTTTTATGCACAGCCAGCGGACCACAGCGGAAATTCTACTTACAAAGGAACCCCTCAAAGTAGGGTACGAAATCGCGGCCACATTGACTTTTTAAAAGACTTTTTGAGGTAAAATCTTTTTGTAATGATTTGAAAAAATCAACTTGATCTTTATTAACAAAAGGGTTTGAATAATAATATATGAAGCACTGGCTTTAATTTTTTAAGCAGCATGTTAAATTTTATGATTATTTTATAGAGTTTTCTAATTCATAAATATAATCATGCTTTGCAGTTTTCTTATGTTTAAGCGTATTAATCTCAAAGTAATTCAAAAGTCAATCCCGGCTTTTAAAATTTGGTAAGCCATGACGTATGCCTTTGGGTGGACTATTTACTCCGTCACGGGACTTGACTACTGACTCATATGAGCCACAAAGTAGTCCAGAGGAGTCCAAAGTTCATGTCATAAATTTTGTTCATATCGTTGGGGTACGGTCAAATCAACTAAAATCAACGTACGTATTTTGTCAAAAAAGATAGACACATGGATAGATAAAAGCTTTATTTGATGCAACATTACATTACATACACACAGAAAGGTACAAAAATAAAAAATAAACTTAACTACTAACACTACTCCTATCTGGCCCAGCGTATTAGCATTGCCATTCAACGTGGTAATGCCGCTAGTATCTTGGGAATGCTGCTCTCTGGATTAGTTGAGCTATCTATAGATCGTTTTAAACGGTCCTTAGATAGCTCAACTGTTTCACGTGTATTATATATTATTGTATATTATTTTGTACATTTCTGTAATTATTTCTGTAAATAAATGTTTATTTATCAACCACTAATAGTATAATTAACTATTTATCAAAATTTTATAAATAAAAATTTTATAAATTTAATAAATATGATAATAGATATTGTAACTTTCAAGTTATCAATAAAAAATCTGAATCTGAATCTGAATCTAAAACTAGAAATAAATTAGCCAAGCGCATGTGACCATGCACAGTGAAGGCTTCCGTGAAGTCAGTAAAGTTAAGATTTAGTTGGTTGGTTGGATAGACAGACTAGCAAAATTAGAAGGGTTTCTTGTAGACTTTAGAACTCTAAAATGAGCAAACATTTGTATTTCAAAATATTGAATTACCAACAATAATAGTGATCCAGCATAAACAACAACTCTAACAACAGCAGAACCATTCCAAAGACAAAATCTTCGTTGGTCGGCTGAATGTCCAAACAAGTCTGTAACTTCAACGTTTGCCCGGAAATCTGGAATCGAACGGTAACTTTTAGCCGAGATTTTGAATTCCGTCTCGTGAACCAAGGTTGTAAACATTCCGAAAGTTAAGAGCTGCAGAGGGATAGTAAAGTGAACATAAACAAGTTTCAAGTTTTGCTTTTAGATCTCAAAGAGAAGTAAACACCATAATATTAGTATTATACTTAGATAAAGAATAACTTGCCTACTTGATTGTATTGATGGCATTATTTTGTAATAAACTGAGAGGTTTTTCAAGACTCTCCAAAGCCTTTAAATAATCTCTTTGAATTTTATAACATTGAATTAGAATTAGAATTATTAATTTATTTCAGAACAACAGAAAATATACAGTATTCACCAACACGCTAGCTGTCCTAATTTAAACTTATAAGTTAAATACTCTTAGATTGAATAAAAATAAAGAAAGGATAGACGAAAGAAAATGGAAGAAACATATACATGAGGCAAGTGTGAATGTAGAAGCTGGAAGGGGAAGACTTCGGCGTACATACTTATGTAGATCAAATTGAGGATATGTTAAAGAAAGGACAGGTCAAGTGTGAAGAATATGATGAGAGTAATTGAAGGCAAAGAAGTATATCAGGATCGTAGAAAATGGAAATCCCTAATATCTGTCTATTTCATCGGGAAATAGGCGTGATTTTCTAGAATGTATATAATGAAAATAAAATGAAGATAAAACGGCATATTTAACAAGATAGTTTTACTGCTTCCCGATATTTCGGCACAGTTGCATGCGCTATGATCACGAGACAAACTGAAATCTTAGTAGGTTGATGTTATTGGCAGACAAAACGGACCTCTTCCTCGGTCTTTTTTTTTAATATCGGAAATAACGGGTTGCGGTAAAACTCACATGTTAAATATCCCGTTTTAACTGAAAATTACAATTAGAATAAAAAAATATTTTAGTATGTTATATTTATATAAACATATAAAACAAACTGCAATATGATCAACAACATTCTACTTACATTATGTTTTTTTAATAATATGGTTAATTACCTACATATAACATAATTTTCGTTATTTTAGCTATCTGTAGATCGTTTTAAACGGTCCTTAGATAGCTCAACTGTTTCACATGTACTTTATATTATTGTATATTATTCTGTACATTATATGTATTCATTTTTGTAAATAAATGTATCTTTAAGCGTTATAATGAATCAGAAAAATAAATATTGTCCGACAAAACACACAACACCATCTAAGCATAGCTTGTATTATGGTGACTTGTATTATGACTGATAGAATACTTATATAATTAAATAAACACCTTGATACTTTATTACACCCAGTAACAGAACATCACATAATTGTTTATACTGGAGAGGAATCGAACCCTCAACCTATAGCGCAGATGGCAGGCTACTACCATCTGAGCTGACCAGGCCTGTCAATTTAACTTGTTTATATTTTTTATATATAATTAAAAATTTATAATCATTTCCTACTTAGTGTCCTATGCTCTTCTGACTCTCTTAGTATTATAGTGCCCAACAGGGTCCTCAGGAACTATTTTGTAAACCCCTCTATGTATAGAAACCATAAACTTATTTAAAATTGAAAATCGAGTATGTAGGTATAAACAAAACTCAACAAAGATCTGTATAACAATATGTAATTTTCTAAATAATTTACATTCAATAAAACCAAGAAACCATATGACCAAGAAACCGGTATCCAACCACATATGGTTCACTGTTGAGTGAACTGACCCGTGACACTGATAACCATCTTAGTATTCAGAATCAGCCTCAGGACATACAAAGCAATAAACTTTGATTGTCAGACAATAAAACAGAGCACCAAAACTAAGTGTTCTCCCAGAGGCAGTATTACTACTGTGGCTACTAAAATAGGTGAAGCATATCTCTCTAACCAGGCGTGACATGTTTGTACCAAAACAATAACCATTACAGAAATCTCAGAGGAATATGAACTTTAGGAGTTTAATATTAGAGTTTATGCTATTGGCAATACACATGATGCATTTGCGTGACATTTATTGCAGAGCAAAGCGAGGTTGCTCGTGAGAAAATAGCAGCAATGGGAGCAAGAAGTTCATTTATTATGTTACACTGTATAGTTTTGGTCACAACACTATTTAATCATTATTTTGAGTATTATACAAAAAGATTTCTGAAATCTTGGAAGACATTGAAGTGGTCAGTCTATAAAAGGAACATGTAGCATAAAATGAAAGAGGCTTGTTACCTAAGATATTATTAAGTAAGATTTATGTTGATTTTGGCAACATCATATAGATTCTAAGACCTCCCTTACTATATATAGAGTTTATTTTATAATAATTACAGAAATAAACAAAATAATAAACAATAATATAAAACATAAGTGAAACAGTTCTTCTATCTAAGCACCATTCAAAACGATCTATTGATAGCTCAACTGATCCAGATCACTACCAGACGGCAGCGTCCCCAAGACACTGACGGCATTGCACTATTAAACGGTAATTCCATACTTAATTATATATACTTGATTTCCATTTCAACTAAAGGAGATAAGTACAAACTTTGTAAATCTCTAAACTCATTTTATCGATACTCCTTTCCTTGAACTTCAAATCATTAAAAAACTAAAATAAACAAATTCAAAAACAGAATACCAAACATGGCGTCTTTAATTACATCTCCGTGTTTGCTACAAATAGATCAATAGCTTCACATCCTTGTAAATACTTTCATCAGACACCTTCTGCAAATCAAATTCAGTTCTACAACATGGAACTTAAAGTTCATAATTGCAAGCAGCTTGTTTTTCGGTTCACAAAAATAACTGAAACTGAACTGTAGCATTGGGGTCTATGGAGGTTAATTTAGATTGATTCGTAAAACAAAGAATATCTGATAAAGTCGAAATATACAGTGAGTGATTCCGTAGTTTACATAGTATTCTAAGCCATTGGTTCAAGTATAAACTGCGCTCATGGGATAGCTTTTAAAGCTATGTCGTTTCAAACAGATCAACGAAATTAACTTGGATGTTTTATCTGTGCTAATAAATAAGCATATCTGTGACAAGCAAAAATCGGAATGGCCGTACCATCCTTTTCTCGAAACAGTTCAGGCCATTTTTGAACCCTATAACTTTGTTGTGGATAAACCTAGAAGCCTGAATTTTCAGTAACCAAGCAGGCATTGTATAAACACCGTATATTTCAAATTTCATTCAATTTGTACAAGTAGTAGTAATCAAAGTTTTTTATTTTTGTCTCTCACTCACTCACTGACTGACTGACAGATCATCAAAACTCTAAGGGCTTGGCCAGACTGGCAGCGCGGGGTGGGCAGCGGCGCGGGTTTGGCAACGCGCGCGTTTGTGCCTGTCAGCAGCAGTCAGCGGCTTCGTAATATAATATGGATGAAAAATACTTATTTTTAACCGACTTCAAAAAAGGAGGAGGTTTTATATGCAACTGTATTTTTTTTTACTACAAAATTCTTACATTAAATGGCAATTTTTAAATTAAATTAAAAATTGCGATAGCAACCTCAAAAGATTCTTGATTTTAATACATTCCACAATCTTAAATTTATTTTGATGTTTTTGTATCGACGTTGTTTCGACATCCACAGTTCAGATCGTGCTTGAATAGTACTTATTAATATGTGAAAACGCCATCACAAGAACGCGCGCGGTTATCTCGAAACAGTTTGAGATCCTCGCTCCCGCGCGGTTTGCCGCTTGACGCCCCGCGCTCTCAATGCCACTGCCACTTGTATGAACGAAGTATGGCGTGAATTGCCCGCACGCTTCCCGCGCCAAGTAGCCCGCGCCGCTTCCCACGTCCACCCCGCACCCGCGTGTCCACTACGGACACTCAAATTAGGTTCATATGTTTGAGTTTGCCGCGCCGCGCCCGCCCCACGCTCGCGTTTGCAATCTGGCCAAGCACTTAATGCACTTCTAGCAGACATAGATGCTTAAAATTTCTAATACAATTAGTGTTTAGTGTATAAATCAAGGCAAAACTTAAATATTTTGCGGTCCATTTTTCTAGATACACTAACTGCATAGATAACTTTGTAATCACATATAATTATATAGGATTACAAAGTAACATTTGCAGTGAATGAATCAGTGTACCTGTATATCATTACATAGTTTAAAATGAAGTCGCTTCCGCTGTCTGTTCACTTAGATACTATTACTACTACTCAACGAATCTTAATGCAGTTTTCAGCTATAGATAAAGTAATTCAAGAGAAAGATTTATATGTATATTACATACATATTATGGTAAAGAAAAGCCGAAAAATTCAATGATTTGTAATGTGTGATATCGTAACAAACATATTTTTGTGTGCGTAAATTGAATACGCTGGCTGGAGATAGATCAAATGAATGTACTACGGAATTGCATATCCTAAAAAATTCGATAAAAAAATCCGCTATGGTATATAATATATTTTCTTCTAAGGATAACCTACAGTAACCATTTTTATCTTTTAAATAATTACAACAAATATATGTGTTATTTACCAAGCTATTTTATACTGATGAGATGAGAGATGGGAGATGGCTTCAAATGCTATAAGACTATGAAGAAGGCCTTTGTGTCGCCTATAGACTAGAGTTGGCCACGAAGTATCACCTATTAGTAGTATAGAATAAACTGCTAAGTAATTAAAGCTGTATTGGGTTTAAGAACAAGAACAAAAGGCCGAGGGGCCTACAAAGTTGCTTGTTCAGTCTTCACTGTTGTTTCAATAACAACTCGACCATTATGATTCTCGTTGCCTACAGATGATATTATACACAATTAGTTTGTTGTTTGGTAAACAACATGCCTTTTATTAAAAATAATTAAGTATATTCATATTTGTTTAGAGCTTAGACTCAGTTATTGAGCTTCTTAATCTTCTTAATCTAAAAATTAAGAAAGAGATATATAAGGTAAATACTGTTCTTTAATAAGTGCATCATCTTATAACGGCTGGACTTATTTGGCTATTTTTCGTTTTAAAACATTCTTCATTAGTCCGAACTAGGATTTAACGGTGAGAAAAGTTTTAAAAATCCCGGGAAAAATCAAATTTAGGTTAAAACTGAAGGTACTATTTTTTTTTACCTACCTAAGGGGTATTTATGAAATTTATTAAAATGTAACTGGTCTATTGGGCTTGATTATTCTAAATAATGCAGAAAAAAATCATTTATCCTAGCAAATATAGAGAGGTAGGTATAGGTACAAATGAAATTTCATTAAATATTATAGTCAACAGCTTTATACTACAGACCATCTACTTTCCTTTCTTCAATCGATTTATCATCCTCATTGCAATGCAACAGTCCGACTCCATTCATTACTGAGTCAGCAAATGCTTTTAGTTTAAACGTGGTTTTAAACATCCATTAACCGCTCAATATAGGGAACTTTCAAGTCTTGTCGAAGTTTCAGCGTATTGGTGCTGTTACAAACCAATATAAGATAGCTGGTTTACTTATACTACTTTACTATAATTATAACAATAATAATAGTAATGCTGTATATTTCACACATCATCATCTACCCCCAAAGTAAGAGCTTGTGTAATGTGAACCACATAACTGACTATTAAAATAATTCCTTTATGTCATTCCAGATTTAAATCTATATCAATGTCAAATCAAAATATTATCAAAATATTATTTTGTCGATGGAAGCACCGACACTGTTCTTCTTCTTTGTTTATGGCATGTGACATAATAATGCCAATTTTGCCAGTGTCAAGTGTTTATGTTTGTTTATGGTCAATTTGTTTAATAAAGTCTTAGTCGATGGTCAATTGTCAATTTTAGACGTCACGCGGAATGGCGTCTAAAACTTTCTTGGGATTCCTCGTCGTTCACATCACATTGCATCACAACACACATTTAATTCAATTCTCCATACCCGTCCTGTAGTCACAATTTATTCATTAAAATTCCGCCATTATTACTGAATAAATGCAATAAAACGAATAAAACAATATTAAATTAGCAGAGCCGTGCTACTTCATGAAATGACAAACGAAGAATCCACCGACACTGTTTTTAAAGTGAAATAAGTTTCAATGTTTTGAAAGTGACATATTGGAGCATCAGGGTAGCCAATAATAAAATACTCCAATAGTTTATACTTAACAAAAGACCCGCCCCGGCTTCGCACGGGTGTAATGCTGATAATATATATATATACTAGAAATGTGTTTATTTACGACATCACATTAGAAACCTCTACTACATTTATTAGTGTTTCTCTACTATAATATGCATGTATTACACATATAATACTTCCTCTTGAATCATTCTATCTATTTGAAAAACCGCATCAAAATTTGTTGCGTAGTTTCAAAGATCTAAGCATACATAGGGACAGACAGACAGCGGGAAGCGACTTAGTTTTATACTATGTAGTTATGATGATTAATCCACAGATAATACCACTCTTAAAAAAACAGCTTCAAAAATCCATGGAATAATATCTTACAAATATCCGTTTACTGATGGTTGTATGTACTGATGTTGATGGATCCATTGCTTTGTACACCTCAACTGATGGACATAGACCTCCCCAAAAAAGGCTATGAACATAGCAATGAACATTCGAAAACTTCCGTAATTTGTTTCTTCATAGCCAAGACCACGTAATGAAACTCGTTGTTTTTTATGACAATACATTTGATATAACGACTATGGCAGTTAGATTACAGTCATTAGCACGTAGGCGTTAAGACGACCACAAAATAGATTCATTATGATGACCTCATCAGTGTCCAAACTCACATAAATAAGAAACCAACTAAATAATACCCAAATTTTTTTTTAAATGATTACTTTTTATGGGAGGGTAAACCGCTTCGCTACGTAACGCGTTACGTAAGATCGCTGCTCCTCCTCTTTCACTCTAACCCACAGCATTATTTAGATAAGTTTAAGTTATCACCTGTCGGGCGTCCCGAGACGTACGAGTTTCTTTTTATTTTTTCAATATACCCAAATTTAACATTGAGTGAAATATAGACGCTATAAATATTGAGTCATAATAGATAAACATCTCGTATTTCAACTTTAGAAAATACATAAAAATACATACATGTATAAATGAAAAACATATAAAGCGATTGTTATCTTTATATTCATATAAACAAAATACATGATATATTTTGCAAATAAAAATTGCTCCGAGATCGCAAAGTATATTTGGAGACAGTGAAATACATTTCTTCAAAACATTAGGGGGCCCTTAAACCAACTTCAAGGGTGACAAACCATAACATCCACCCTAAAGAGATAATGTACGCCACGGTAATTTATTTCACTCGTAAAACACTTGAGATAAACAATACGACGATAAAAATATAAATAAAGCCGTAAAAAGTTTTCATAATTCACATAGCACTGAAATATTGATGTGGCAAGGAGGGTGTGAATGTAATACGAGAATTCCGTGTTGTTTTAATAATGTTTGCTTCGGGATTATGCTGAATCATTTGATTTAAATTCGAAAAGTCCTAATCTTGTTTAATATATTAATCAGCAGTGCGTAGTTTATTCATAAATTCGAACGTTACTATATATATCGTTGCCTGTAAGTTTTTTCAATATTCACTGGTCTTATAACTGTAGGTTTGATCCTTCCCAGGACAAACATAGATAGATGGAACAAACATCAATGTTCATCACACATATTATGTGTGATGAACATTCTATAAAAGAGCTTTTTTATAGATATAAATATATATCTATATCTATAAAAGAGATTAACCTGACTGACTGACTGACTGATTCATCATCGCTGAGCTGAAACCGCTGAAGCCAGAATGCTGAAAATTGGAAGGTAGCTTTCTTTTACAGCAAAACCACCCACTAAAGCGGGATTTTTCAAAATTCAACCCCTAAGAGGGTGAAAATGGGTGAAAGCGAATTTACGAAACTTTTTAACGCGTGATGCGATTTGCTTGAAACTTGATATGAATAAATAAAATACAAAATAAATGGATACGAGTTTCAGGATTTTTTTAAAAAACCCTATCAAAGGGGTTAAATGGGGTGTCAAAGTTTGTATGTAATCTTTTTAATGGGAGGTCAGGTGAGGTTTGAAACTTATCAATAAAATTTGGCATGGAAATAAAATGCATCCTTTATGATTTATGATTTGAATTTAAGCGACAATCCCTTTCAACAAAACATGTGGACGAACTAGCTGTTGCTGGCGAACAACAGCTAGTGTGTTATAAAGTATCATGGTATGTATTAACAAGTATATAAGTATTACATAAGTCCTTTGATTTCCATACTACAAACTTTTAAGCTTTACTCACTGAGAGGCTTGATGGTGCTGAGTGAATTGTCCACCAAATTTGTTTATATTTATATATGTATATTCTTATTAAAATAGGAATAGAGGCATAATTAGTAGACTGGTGGAAAGTGGTAGAAAGATGTTTATAACGCGACTCTAGGCATTATAAGTTTGTTTAAGTACCGTCCGTTCAAAGTAGTAACCTATAGCAGCGGTGTGGACGTATTTATTTATTTATTTAGATTTAAGGTTATTTATTTTCTCATAAGAATACATAAGAACACAAAAATACTATTAAATAAAGGCTTAATCGTAGGTGAAGGGTTACCAAAATATTTTTAAACTATTAAAAACTTAATCGTGAAAACTTACTTAAATACTTAATTAAAAACTAAAATATGTAAGTTCATAAATATTTCGTAACTAAACATCGCAATTAATTACTACATTTAAAATAAATGGGAGTAGAACTTAAACACAATCAGCAAAGTCGAATATGATACACAGAGTGAGCGTATATTATTATTATTATTTATTATTAATTGAATAAAACCCGAGGAATTACTCAGTGAACCTAATTTTTTTAGCAGATTGGAAGAAGGAATAAAAAAATTACAGATAAATAATAGAGTTTAGATTACTGACCGTAGATAAAATGGTCAAAAGAAAGGCAACGTTACCTCGTTGTACGCTTTGTCCGAGGTAAGCACCAGCCCTTTGGTCATTGGTCTCGTCCTCCAGGCTCTTGGTAACTCTATTTATATATTTTTAGTTTCCGTTTGGTAACCAACGTTTGTTATCATGGTATTATACAACGCGTATAATACATATTGCTGTAGAAATTGTTCCAAATCTTGTACCAGAAGCAAAATCTTTCAACGAAGTTTCTTCGTTAAAATTTCACACATCAGTTCAGTTGTTGCTAGGCAACTGCTTTGGTGTAACACTAGTTTCTGAGAGTTATTGTGCCATCCGTACTAATATTATAAATTCAATAGCGTCTCTGACTGTACGAGTATATCTGTTTAATACATTTACTTTGTATTCACAAAGCCGCTTACGACTGAATGGATCTTAATTAAATTTAATGAAGAGATGGATAGTATCTTGGGGACGGACATAGGCTACATTTAATGTTAGTACCACGCGTGTAAATCTGCAGGCAGAAGCTAGTTATTAAATACTAGCTGCTGCCCGCGGCTTGGCACGCATGGTACCTCCATAAAAAGTAGCCTATGTCCTTCTCCAAGATCCCATCTATTTCCATACCAAAATTCATCAAAATCGTATCAGCGGTTTAGACCTGAAAACGTAACAAAACATACAGACAGACAGAGTTACTTTCACATTTATAATATTAGTATAGATTTGGCAATGTGGGCAATGTGACTCAACATAGATTCACTGACTGATGACGTTGCGTTGCTTTGTTGAGGGCTAAAGAGAAGAAGTCACATGATGTTATTGAAATCATTAGCAGCTATATAGGTATATATATTTAACCAATCTTATTAGTATGAATATTTGTGTAGATGTTTGATTGATTTGTTACATAGTGGCTGAAACGATTTGGTTTAAACATGACATGGATATAGAGTTAGACCTGACATGACAAAAATGCTACTTCTTTACATCCTGTCACTTAGTTCGAACCATAGATGTATAAAAGAAGAAGAAGCTCCTATCGTGCAATTGGCACATGTCTTTAAACTTCGTAGGTTCTACAACATGCCGTTTTCCTCACGATGTTTCCATCGCCGTTTAAGAGTAATTGTAGCGCACCAACATTTTAAGAATCGTTTCTTTATCTTCTTCTTATTGTGTCACTAGTTATTGCGAACTGGTGTGGTGAAAGGACTTGGCAAATGTCTTCGAATTTTACATATACGTTACTTTTTACGTACCATAAATGCAAAGCCGATAGCAGTTATTATACTTACATTAACAACAAAATCTTGCTGTCATTTTTGTCAAAACTGGTGCCAAGGGTTACTCCAAAATCCTTAGAAAGTTACTCAAGATTATTATTCCGGAAAAGGCATACAATTAGCAAAATGTTTAATGAAGATGAAAGCATCAGCTCAACTTTGGTATTCAGGGATAGGTACCTACGCACGCGATGTTCGTGTGTGTTTGAAGATCTTATGAGTCGCGTGTAAGTGTGTAGATATATACCGCAATATTACAGTGTCACATCAAGTTTTGGGCCATAAAACTCGGGACACACTGTCAACAACCCGCTGTAAAGTAAGACGGGATAGTAACCACAAAATACTAGTTCAAGCGTATAAAAGCAGTTGATGCCTCAGACGACACCATCAAAAATAATAGACATTATATAAGGTCGTTTTCGACAGACAACAAATTAGTTATCCTGTGTTCAATAAAAATAACATAACCGTTAAACTGTTATTTTATAACGTTATTCTGTTATTTTATAGCCCACAAAGATATTGTTTTGGGGCGTGCGACTTGGGGTTGAAACGTTTAATTTAGTAGGGTTCTGTACAAAAACATTAGGGTTTCTGGGGCAGTTCTGTCAATTCCTCTGATTTAGGCGTTGGATCGGTTAATCGGTTTACGGAGTTTCGTGAATTATGGCGCAAGTTTTGTATCGTTTACCAAGTAAATTTTTTTTTTTGTGTTTGCTAAGACTAAAACTCGCAATAACGTGACTCCTTTAAATAGATTTGACAAAAAAACTATTATTTTTCTTCTTTGTTAATATTAATTTGTTTGTTAAAGTCTTAGTCGATGGTCAATTATCAATTCTAGCCGTCAAGCGGTATGACCGTCTAAAATTTTCATGGGATTCCTCGTCATTCAAATAACATTGCACCATTATACACAGTTATTTCAATTGTTCATACTTGTCCCATGTAGTCACAACTTACTTCCGCTAAGATTACTGAATAAAACATGTAATAAAACGAGTAAGAAATATTAAATTAGCAGAGCTACGTTACTTCATGAAATGACAAACGAAGAATCGAATGTCTGTTAATATAAGTACTTGATTGAATGTCAGAACCAAATGAAGAGTACATCTAGCTATCTTTTGTTATGACTAGCTTCAATTCAATGTTATGAGTATAAAAACTCTTTGGTATTCAGAGGGCATAAATGGATCACGTCTAGATTTTATCCTTCTGGGAATCCAATAAGGTTTTTTCTGGTTAGAAGAGCTCTACTTAAAGTAACAGCGGAATTTAATATGCTCCGGAATTTCGATCTTCAGAAGCTACGTAAAACTATAAAAATATAGAGGGCTCTTATCTCTTGTTATAATTTTTATGGGCTTTGACCTTTCTAAGGGCACGTAAATTTTATCGTTACAATTGATATTAATATCATAAATTCGAAGGTGTCACTGTCTATCTGTTTATCTGTCTGTCTGTATGTTTGATTGGAACCTTATTGCGGTCTCTCTCTTCTCGTAGCACTAGGTATTTCGAACCATTGTGGTGAAAGGATTAAAGTGCGTCTCAGAAGCTACTTTTATTCACTTGGCACATATCTTTAAACTTTTTAGGTTCTACGACGTGCCATTTTCACGATGATCTCCTTCACCATTTAAGAGTACTGGTTAGATATTTCTTTCTAACAGAAAAAGCCATTGGCGCACTAACAATGACGCCCAAGACCTAAGAACTAGAACTAGGCCACCAGTGCTCTTCTGATATTAGGATGTTGATGAAATTCGGTAAAGAGATATATTGTATCTTGCGTGCGTAGATTATTATAAGGTTTTACTATAGAATGATAAAGGCAGTTTAAATCATGCCCTCTCACTCGTACTTTACTAATAGCAATATTGTGCGAGTCAGAGTACAAAGTAATTATCGATTTATATTTAATTACATTCTATTTATTAATGTCAGTTTTTATTTCTGTGAGACAAGCATTAATTAAAACTGAAATTTACAGAATAATATACAATTACTTATATATAAAAAACAGAATTCAGTTTACTGACCTTAGGTAAAGTGCCCAAAAGACTTGCAACGTTACCTCGTTGAATAGCCATACTTACTAATAATTACATTCTTGATATTTAATTTATGTTTTTTTTTTGTTCATTTTAGTGCACCTTATTCTAGAACCAAATATAGCTTTGAATAACATGTATGTAAATCGCACGTCCGTGTTCCTATATTGATTTGTTCAACCCGCTGCTTCTATACAGGTCTTACGATACAGGCTTGCCTAGTGTGAAGACCGCTGGATAGTTCATAAGCATCTATATTTAGCATTAAGCAAATGTTATTTATCGTTAAAAGCTAAATCTGTTAATTTAAAATTAGTTAATTTGCTGTTAATAAATATTTTTTTATATATATTTTTCATTTAAGATTCGTTTCTTCATTAAAACAAGATAAACTAGTTTGGTAAACTAAACAAACGGTAATTCAATAAAACCACGTGGACGCGGACATTTACGTGGGTCTGGGTGTTTTTATGTATATTATGTATGTATTTCCAACAACAAAAAAAATGATTATGTAGTATATCAGGGTACCATACCCATACCATAGCACAATCTCTGCTTACTTTGAAGCCTGATGATACTGTGTGAAATTTCCGGGATTATATATTATTATTCTTAGATATTATTTATTATCAAGACATGGACAAAGACGAGTTTCTTGCCTGATATTTCTCGAACTGGCTTATAAAGAATTTATTTCATATTTATTTTATTTAACAGATTTTAACAAACTTAACACTAGTTCTTAAACATTAATTCTTAGAAACGAAGATACATTTTCTTGCGGTAAGATTGTAATCAAAGCCTATGTACAGTCAAGTGACTAACCTCCGTACAAGTTGACACTGTATGACGGCAGGGCGTCGTATTGACACCTGAATTCCTAGTATACACTCGTAAGACGATTTAAAACCTTGTATTGAATCAAACTATGGTGACTTCGACTTTGGGATGTTTATTTATCAGAAGGTAACAAAGCTCGATTTCATAGTTCACGAATTGACCTTGAAAACAGTCATGTACCTAATACATTTTAAGATTACATTTTCTATGACAGCTTTCGATTCATCTATCGAACGTATGTAATAGAGTGAAGCATAACGTTGTTGTTGAAGTACCTAGGTAGATTCTTTGGGGGTTTCGAAGTCCAAAAGGAACCCTTATAGTTTTACTATGTCTGCCTATCTCTTATGCGTGCAGATTATAAAAATCGTGATGATTTTTTTACAGTAACGGCAATACTTATTTAGTGGCCCTTACAAAGTAACGGCAAAAACATTGAAAAAATATTTTCATGGATCACCCTTAGATGTAAAATGGGTTGTTTTTTCGAGTATTAACCCAATTTGTAAACCTTAAAAAAACAATATATATTTTTTCTACTTATATGTTACTGAATCGGCTTGCGACCTGACCATTACTCGTTTTTAAACAAACTAGTGGTCGCCCACTGGTAGAAGTTCGACCATAATTAATTAACAATTAATGTATTTTTTATGCATAATTAAAAAAAATGCATTCTGCATTTCTCTTAACTAAGTGTGTGAAATTTCAGACACCTCCGTCCGCTCAAATTTCGTAAAAAGGAGTACAAAGTTTTTGCTTCACGTATTAATTTCTTCCTCTTTCTTTCTTTTAATTTTCACTCAAAACGGGATATTTACCATGACATTTATGAGTTTTTCTGCTTCTCGATATTTCGGCACAGTTGCATGCGCCATGATCACGAGATAAACTGAAGTCTTTGCGGGTGGATGTTATTGGCAGACAAAACGGTCTAAACTCTTTCTCAGTCTTAAGCAGAAAAACTCATATTCATGGTAAATATCCCGTTTTGAGTGAAAATAATGTGCAAAACCATGATAGTTTTAAAAGTTAGAGATTCTTATTTGCTATTCTTACTGATTCCTATACATACTGAATTCAGAAGCCTTATAACTAGATTACCTACCTACGTATCGTGTTTACATAATAGTTCTCCTTTATTATGAGGCGTGTAAAACAATTTTACCCATAACAATATTATTCATTCTGTTGAACTAACCAATATAGAAGTTTACACATAAATTTTCACAAAATATGCTAATAAATTCGATACAAAGGAAATAAAGTTTACACGCAGACCGAAGTCGAAATTTACTACCAACAACCAAAAGGCGGTAAGTCCGTTATTGTGAGAAACGCGGCGCACACAATAAAAACTATAAATATTACGATGGTATAAACACCGCACTATGATATTGATAATAAAAATTCCTCCAGCGACCTCAGAGCGGGAGAATTCAGCTGTTTGGAGGGAAGCTAAAGTCACGGCTTCGTGAAAAACGGTACGGCTGTGTATTCCAAAAACATCAACAAGGGTTGATGTTTTTGGAATACACAGCTAAAGCGAACTTCATATCCATCACTTTTGTTCGCAGAATATAAGTTATATCGTGATGAGATATAACACGTATGTATTAGTTGCCCCTACAGAGATAAGACGGCTTGTTTTCCTAGGCACTTCCGCTTGGCACGACTAGTAGAGTGAAGGGAAATTTTAATTTCCCGTGCCACTACTATTCTTATTGGCTAATTAATCGCATATTTATAAAATCTCCCGTGGATTACATCATTACCAATGGCACTACTAATACTAGTTTAGATCTGTCAGGAGCATTTCGACAGATTCCCAGCTGGACAAATTAGTGACTGGACATAGTAGAGTCAGGAGAAAAAGTTGAATCAGATCGAAACCAGTTGGCTAGGTTATGTTAGAGTAACTAATATAACCTAATCAAGAAACTGTGTTACTACCCACAAAAGGTTCACTCGTGCAACGGGAAATAATATTTCCCGTGAAACTACTAGCAACAGTCTAGTGTCACTGGAAATGTACTTTTACCCGTAGCACTACCAGTAGTGCCACGGGAAAGTAAAATTTCCCTTCACTCTACTAGTAGTGCCAAGCGGTTGTGCCTAGGAAAACAAACGGATAAGACATTAAAACATTGAAAAAAATGTTTTGAGAATTTTATCTTGACCTCTTGATCTCTTGAATTTGACAGCATTGTTTAGTCTCAAAATAAGCAGAGCTTGGGTTATGGGAACCACATGACTGATACTACTTATAAACTATTTTTTACATACTTATAATACATAGAAAAACACAAAATAATATTTTAAAAAAATAGTTTTCTAGATGGCATTGAATTGGTTTGCGACCTGTAGGGACCTACATAATTTTAGTTAATACTAGCTTTGGAAGTCTTTACTGTGCGTGGTCCGATACGCGCTTGGCCAATTATTAAGCGTTAATAATTATACCTGTGACAGTAACGTGTGAAGTTGATTATTCAGTATAATTAATATAACGGTCACCGTAGTTTTGGGAAATAAAGTCTATACAGAAAGACTTTCCTGGCGTTAACAATAAAATTTTATCGCATCGCAGCTTGAGTCTTAGTTTTCCGAACTTTGAAATATTGGATTAAACACAATTGTATTGGAGTTTCCGCGTTTTCCTTTGTGCTTCAAATTATTATCCGAACGGGTATAGGCAGGCAGTAGAGGCACCGAATTAATATTAGTAGGGTACTACTGCTAACCGCTTAATAATAAACGTCAAAAGGAGTGTGTAGTATTATTGTGCATGGCACGGCACGTACAATCGTTTTAACTAGTGTACCTAATCTTAATAGAACACCTATTTTTCAAAATTGCAATAATTATATGTTGAAATACGCGAATTATTTCCTTCTTCTAGTTATTAAATAATTCATTTATTTTTTACCTTTTGTACCTAATCTTTTTCAACAGTCAACATTTTTACCGTGTATTTATATTATTTGTTTCAAATTCTATAAGAAGAAACGTGTAACTCGCCATCAGCAAAGATGTACCTTTCATAGGTATATGTTATTTCTACTTCTCTTTTATATAACCTAGCTGTAAATTTTACAAAAACAACAAACATAAATAGATTAAAGCTCGCTTTGTTCGCTCGATCAAATATTTTTCAATTACATTATAATAGCTTACAGCGAGTATTTATAGCATTATAGTAATAAAATCTTAAACAGACATTTTCATCTACTTGATTTATTGTTATCGCATCTATTAATAAATATAAACCGTACATTTAACCAAAATGAGCTCGTACTCTCTCAATAATAGCGTCCCATTTTCTTTATCGCTGTATCAAAATTGTTTTAATATCTAAAAGAGCTATCTCCCTAACCCCAGTGAACGATAAAGTTTTGCAACACCCTTAACATACTAAAATAGGCTTACACTCCTCTTGTGTTAGGGAACCAATAAACATGGTGTCATGTAATCGATACAATTTTGTAAAGTAAGTATTCTTATAGAGATATTGGTGGCAATTCGGTTAGTTCATTTCTAAAATTAGGAATTGTCTAAAATATATTTTGTTAGTCATAGCATTTGTAAATCCTATTCGGCTGGTACCACCTAACTAAATTAAGAATGTTTAATTAAGTTAGATAACATTAAATTAGGATATGTTGGTAGCAGCAGAATACCAAAGGTTAATTTGACAGTTCAAAACCTAATTTTAGCTAAAATTAGTTAGGTTGGTGCCAACAGAATTTAGGCCATTGTGCGAGACGTTAGCAACTCAGAGTTTTGTAAGAAGGTAAATATATGGTAATTATTGGTGCACAACCTACACCATCTAGCGCAAACCGAAACATAGTACTATGGGACACAGATGACTGATAAAATACCCTTTAAAATACATACATATTTATGATACTTTATAATAACCAGACACAAGAAACATCTGACTGGCTTGTCAGCTCAGTTGGTAGTAGCTCTGCCTTCTGCGCTGTAGGTTGAGGGTTCGATTCCCTCTCAGGATAAACATTTGTGTGAGAAGCATAGGTGCTTGTTCTGTGTCTGGGTGTCAAAAAGTATCATTAGTATGTATTTCAAAATATATAAAGTCAGTCATTCATCTAGTCTCCATAATAGAAGCTATGCTTAGTTTGGGACTAGCTGATGTTGTGTACATTGTCCAGCAATATTTATTATAATTATCTATGTACATGCATACATCATGCTTATGTTTGTCTTGGGATGCGATCGAACCCGTAACCTACAGTGTAGAGCGCAGAGCTACTACCAAGTGAGCTGAAAAGCCAGACATATTTTTTTTTTGACATTATTTTAACTTATACGTTTAGTAACGTTTGTTTTCTGTGGTCAAATTAGCTGGAGTAGGCATATCAGCTTCTTCATATTATGACCTACCGAATAGATTATACGAAATTAATCTTCAAGCAACGACTATGCAAACATATACGAGAGCGTTGATTTTCAGTATCGGTTTTATTGTTTGTCTGTTCCTAGCTTTGAAACTATGTATTCACCATAAAAACAATGACATCATCAATCTTTGCATGGTCAAAGTTTACCAGTCCTCTGGTAAGCTTTTGCATTTCAATTTCTTTAGCCGATACTTTTTTTTAATAAAATAAGTTTATACTTTTCACTCAAAACGGGATACTTACAACGATATGTGATATTGTAAAGCAGTAAGCCTCAACGAACTTGACAACAGCAGGCAATTAACAAAAATAATTATGACAAAAAAATCAATTGAAGGAATAATAATGTGTGGCCTCTCAGCTCAAAACCAACAAAGTTTCATCATTATGTTCATAACCATCATAGTTTGAAACGTAAAAAAAGTCAGATCAAAAAAACACAAATTTTATTTTAGAGCTCGAGCGAGATCCAATGTCGATAAGACGAAACGCAAAGTTTGGAATTACTTCATTTGTGAATTTCGCGCGAGTCGGCAACTTGAGCTATGTAGCTAACTGTTAAGCTATGACTAAAGCGACGCGGCTGATCGACTGGAAAAAGACGGCGTTTGTTTATACAGTTTATTTCTGAATTCTGAAAACTGACTTATCGAGTAAACCTTTTATAAAGTAGACGAGTTTTTTGATAAATGAGCCTGTGAGGTATAATAATATTTAATTTATATTTTTTTACAAAATAAATTATTTCTGAAAATATTTGCATTTAATGTTCGTAAATGTTATTTGACGACCTCTGTGGCGCAGTGGGCCAAGGTTCGGTTGAGACGAAGAAGGTTGCGGGTTCTATTCCCGCCGCGAGACATTTTTTTGTGAATTTTTGATATTCACGTATTTATCTCGGGTCTGTGTTTCTGTGTAAAAGTATAAACATAAGTAGTATATCAGTATTTAGTATTAGTATATATTTAGTATATATTTAGTATTAGTATATATTTAGTATATATTTAGTATATGTTTTAGTATATATTTAGTATACCCATAACACAAGCTCTGCTTACTTTGAGGCCATATGATCTTGTGTGAAATGTCCGGCATTATTATTATTACTATTTAATGTAGATAAATGTTATTATCATTGTATTTTTTTTTAATTTTTATTAACTAACTCTGTTTGATAAAAGACATATAATATTCAAATTATCAATCTGAATCTGTTGCTGATAGTAGCTTGGATTTTTCCAAAACTTTCGTGAGTTGTACTATACGTTTTAGAAACACGGGTTCTTCATGTATTCGTTCTGTCGATGAACACAGTTTCGCTATCAAGAAATTCAAGAAAATCTACAAGGTTTTTTAACATTTGATTAACACTGAGTTCGCGTGCTTTCGTTCGCGTTCGCAATTCGGTCTACACAATAATATGATACGTGAGTGGAAGAGTGAAAACCCGTGTTTCAATGTATAGCATGGTTCTTCACAAACACCTTTATTTATGGGAATAGCGTCTATCTTTGCAGTTTTATCGAAGCAGTTTGATTGTATCGTAACTAGTTTAGAGAACTTTGCAACTTGTAGTTCGGGAGCCAATTATAATTTATCTTATGTCTTCATAAGAGTGGAAACTGTGAAAAGCTATTTTCTAAATTGCAATCGATCAATGATTCTAATTAACTATTTAGTATGCCGAACAGAATGAAAAGAAAAACATATATTTTGACTGGCCACACAGTTTTGTCGTAGATCGCCTTCTGCGAAGTTAGTTGTGGTTTTGATTCCCATATGAATATATGTGTGATGAATGTATATGTTTATTCAATATCAGATAGTTATATTAATGTACGTAATACGTTAGTATAGAGGCTAGTCTCCACTAGCCACTAGACTTAGTATAGCTAAGTTTCATGTGTCTGAACCAATTTTCGAAACACTTTTTAAAGTCCGCCGCGGACACCTCTTCTATGGTCTTTTCAAACGCTGTCAACGCATCTTCCGGCGATGAAAACTGTAACCCTTATAGTTGTTGTTTTATTTAAGAGAATAAAAAGAAGTCACACAGTGCCAGATCAGGACTGTAAGGAGTGTGATCCAAGACTTTGACCGGTGTGGTGTCTAGGAAGTCCCTTATTTTGAGCGCTGAGTGCGCGGATACGTTGTCGTGGTGAAGCAGTAGCCCGCGGAGCCGATGCTCGGTCGCTCATTTCAGTAAATATTTCTGGCAGTAATTTTGGAGTAGACCATTCTGATTCAGATTTTGTAATGGAATTAACACCAGATCAAAGTCAAAGTGAAAAAAAATGTTCCCTGCGCTTCTTGATCACTTCACTTCACACTTAACGCCTACCGTTAGTTTGTTTTCTCTCTTTGTTTCTGGATCGTATTGATATATTCAGGATTTCCCACCTATCATATGTCGTAACGCGCCAAGACGAGCCTGCTTTAAATTTATTAATCATTTCATAGCACCATTCCACAGGGACCTGCTTCTCAGCTTTAGAGAGGTTGTGCGGCACCCAGCGCGTAACTATCCTTCTCACGCAAAGGTGCTCGTGTAGAATCTTGTGAACGCTTTTTGATCCAATCTGCAATATAAGCTAATCTCTTCGTACTAGCTAAATCTCTTTGTACATAATTCGCCTGTTTTCTTTAATTACTCGTTATGGCAACGGTAGATGGTTGCTCTAGAAGGGCTATCATCCATAAATGCCATTTAAAAACGATCAACGACTCATCCGGTTTTAGGCCACATTTGAAATCGTAAAAATCATCGCACGAAAATGTTCCCGACGCAGATACATTTTCTATGAAACATGACAATTCAATTTAGCTCTCAAAAAAAATTGAAATTCAAAATTCGAACGATGGTATTTTTGGTGTCTTTGGTTCATATAAAATAATTATTCAGATTATTTGTGCTCGAATCAAAATGAAACACAAAGCTTTTATTCCAATTATTCACACCTAATTCAGTAACTCTAAAATAACAACACCAATATTACTAATAAAACCGGAAATAACTCGGGAAAAATAAATAATATAAGCGCGCAATGTTTGACGGTTAGGACGGTTAAAAATAATCCACCTCGCAACTTTTCTCTAGCGATTGTAGAATGTCAACATGGCGAAGTTGACATTCAGTTTACCCAAATGCACTAGTTTTAAACAATGAGCCAATCACAGTCTCCCGGTTAGAGAACTTCGGAACTGCATTCCACGCATCGAAATAGTACTAAAGCATATATAATCCTAGATTCCAAGCTTGGGGTATAGTAATATACGCAGCCATAAAATAGTTGGAATTACTGGGCTATTTTATTGATGCTTGTTCAGTTCAGTTTAGTTAGCAGTTTTTGACCTTTGAATTTCCCTGCAGGTTGAAAATTTCTAGTTTCACATTGCGTGAGACCGTTCTGTTACTTTACAGTACAATGTACAAAGTACAGTTACTTTACAGTAGAATGTACAATCTACAGTTACTTTACAGTACAATGTACAATGTACACTTACTTTACAGTACAATGTACAATTTACAGTTACTTTACAGTAGAATGTACAATGTACAGTTACTTTACAGTAGAATTTACAGTTACTTTACAGTAGAATGTACAATGTACAGTAACTTTACAGTACAATGTACAATTTACAGTTACATTATAGTGGAATGTACAATGTACAGTTACTTTACAGTACAATGTACAATGTACTTTACTATTACTACCAACTAGAGTTTTAGATCTGTAACATCTTTTTCTCTCGCTTTCTTGCAATCATTAGGATTGATTTTGTGAAAAGGTACGGTATTGCGTAACAGAAAGCCGGGGTAGCGCGCCCTATTTGATTTGGCCAATGAGCGCGTGCGATTTATTTTTTTATGAATTATTTATTTATTCATTGTACAAAATCCAAAGCTTTTAAAAATAGTATACACAAAACTTAAATTTATAACCGACAACCCATAACGCATTTACATTATAATTAACAAATAAGCGATGGTAAAGTTGACCGTCTGATGGTACCAACACATTTTCCGAGAGGTTGGTATGCGTGTGTGTGATGAGAAAAAGAAAGGTAAATACGAGTAGAGAAGAGAACGCATCAGCTGTGTGCTTAACTCTCTTAATACTCGGAATTGAACCCACAACCTACAGTGCAGTTGGCAGAATAAGATAAAAATATATAAACATGGCAACACAAACTTTCGGATTTACGAGTATAATAGAACATTGTTTTTTTATTTTTATTATTGTAAATATAAGGAAATCAATTGCCATATTGACTTTATTAATTAACTCGCAAAAACGTGAAACTGGCCGATTGATATATTTTTTGCTTTTCCCCCTCAACTCTGGATTGGTTCACAATCAAATCAATTTTAGTTGGTACAAATTTCAACGGGCTATCCATACTAATATTATAAATGCGAAAGTGTCTCTCTGTCTTTTTGTTACGTTTTCACAGCCAAACGGTAGAACGGATCTTGATGAAATTTAGTATGAAGATGTATTGCATTCGAGGGAAGAAAATAGAATAATTTTTGTCTCAAAAAAACCATGAAGGGGTAAAATAGGGGATGAAAATTTGTTTGGGCAACTCATATCTCCTTATGTTAGGGATCTGAAGATTCATATGTGGGCTTTTGGTAAGCAATACCTAAAGAAATATGATGTTACAACGTTTTTGCAAAATCATCCCCGAATGGAGTAAAATAGGGAATTAAACTTGTTTTTTAGATGCTACAGAATGCATTCTTTACAAAAATAAAAATAAAGGTTCTAAGTTACGGTTACGCGTACGAAGTTGCGGGTAACATCTAGTTTCGTTGTAAATAAAACTGTTTGGGAGTTTATTTACAAAAAAGAATTACAGAAATGTACAAAATAATATAAAATCCATGTGAAACAGTTGAGCTATCTATGGACCGTTTAAAACGATCTATAGATCCAGATCACTGCCAGCGTTCCCAAAACACTGGCGGCATTGCCACGTTAAATGGCAATGCTAATACGTTGAGCCAGCTCTTGGGTCACACAATATTATCTATCAGACGCCGTGATATAATTTTGAAAACGCAGTGAGCTCCTGTTCCCCACGAGCCCAGGGTATCAACTCCAAAAGGCTCAAATATGTTTGTAAATTAAATAGGTATAATCTTCTTAAATAATTTAGGTATATGTAATAGAGTTCAATAACATGCATACTACGATTGAGTCATTGCATAATATAGCAGTAAAACTATCGGCGCACAGTGCGCCATTTTATTGGCGCTAGTAAAACAGTTCAGAAGTTGATCCACAGCTAAAGTTTATCCAATGAGGAATTCGATTTTAAATGAAACTAGAGCAGTTTAAGTACACTTATATTTCACAAAATATCAACATGACTCCCTATGATGATCTTTCCCAAAACTCCTTATACAATATACATTTTTACACCATATTTTTCTTATAGACTTTATATATCTAGTTATTTCAAACCAGTGTGGTGAAAGGATACAAGGGCCCATCAGAAGCTCTTTTCGTACACTTGCTTATAAATAAAGAATGTCGGACATTTCACACAACATCATCTGGCCCCAAAGTAAGCAGAGATTGTGTTATAGGTACCATGATTTACTACTTATATATATTTTAATAAATACATATATATTATACACCTCTTCAAACTTTAATTTACCACTTGAGAGTACTTGTATAGCGCACATACACTGTTTCGAACTGAATTATCCATTGATGAACGACCGGATTCGAACCCACGACTATTGGATCCGAAGGCCCTTACCCCTAGACCACCAATGCTCTCTCTAAAGGCAACTCACATTGACCTTATAACATACTTAAAGTATGACAAATAATTAATTAATAAATATTAGTGGAGAATGCACACAACACCATTTAGCCCCACGCTAAGCATAGCTTGTATTGGTTGCCTTAAACACACACTTATAATATTTTATAATACACATCTTAGACATATAAACATATACATATACTTACATATACTTACATAGACACTAATTTATTTGTTACTCAAACACACACAATCAGTTCCTACAAACAGAAAAAAAATCTGAATAAATAAAACTGGAGATTACAGCGAGAATTGTCATGTATATGTGTGCCATAGTAACAAAAAGGTCTCGACTTGGCATAATATGCCTCGCCACTTGGAGGCGCTGCTATTCTGTCGATACCTTTAACCCTGAGACCGTCCGTCCTGTGAGATATTTTTGTGGAGTGTTGTGTAAATCTTATAATAATGAGTAGGAATAGAAATACAATAATATGGGATCTTTGAGACCAAAAAAAAATGTACTTACATAAATACAATAAATTATTGAAATAGGAAATTCTAATTGTGCCAAACGAAATTCAATTGGTAATATAAGAAAGGATTATTATAACACTACACCATTAAAATTCAGTTAATATTAATAATAAATAATATCTAAAATAGATATACTACTAGCAACTGAAAGGTGCACCATAGCTGTTTACACCCGACAACCCAACAACGACAACTATGTTTATTCAGTAGATAATATGCTTTATAACGTTTTTCAAATTTGATCTTGGATTTTAACAGCCAAAGAGGTTGAGGTATATTGTTCCAGCACTTGGTTGCCTGGTAGCGATAACTACCCCCAAAAGCCACGGTTTTGTGTTTGCTATAGCAAACACAAAACCGTGGCTTTTGGGGGTAGTTATCGCTCAGAGACCTATGAGAAACTTGCTGCACTATAGTGCAGCAAGTTTCTCATATGTCTCATATGTCTCTGACTATACCTATTCCTTGGGAATCTAAGTTTTTCGTAAAGATACTCAGGTGTCTTGAATATCATTCTGGTAAATCATATTTACAAGAGCTTTAGACTTATTTGTGTAAAGCTTGAAATAACCCAGACTAATAACAATAAAGAAAATTTCTATCCACTTAAATTCATACCCCATTTTACTTATAACACCAAAGTTTTAAGTGCTATGTGATTTTCAGCGATATAAACTTTATAATCAGTTGCAATTTGCCAGGGAATTTACACCTCTATACCGAGGTTCTAAAATTTAAAGTAGAGAAGCGGACGTTGAAGTGTCTCGAGCATTGTAAGACGTGTCCCATTACTAATGTTACGAGAGGATTTTTAAAATAACCGAAACGTGACAAGCTTCGTCCATTTGTAAATTAAATGGTGGAAGTTCCTTTAAACATCCGACGCTTGAAAATTACTGATCTCACTGAGAATTATTTAGTTTTAACATTTTATAATTATAATTATCTTAGTTTAAAAAAACGAAAGCATGGTTTGGTTAGTATGGGTGCCGGTATCCATATCCATCATCGGCCTTAGATCATCTGTTAAAGATGATTTAGTCAAGTTACAGAGCAGTTATTTGTAATTGAAAACCTTTGTTCATGGATCCACTCCATCTAGCAAGCTGAGGTGGGTAAAGTTTCCTCTCCACTGTCACCACTCTGCCTGGGATTCCTTTTGTTAGCGCAGGCCTTCCCAGGTACCCACACTAACCTCTCAACCTTGCCGACAGGACCCACAGGAAAGGAGAATCAGTACATGTGGTGTCAGTTCGGCTGCAGGTGCATAATGGCTAGCACCGAGCCGGGTTTGTTTCAAGTTTTCTAAATATATACATATATTTTGTTGTGTGGCAGCATACCAAAGACACTAGCGGAAATAAAATTAGTATTATTATTATTGAATAAATATTGAATATGAAATTCATCAATTCGAGTTTGAGGATATTGCTACACAACAAAAAGAAATTGAGGGTAGTTGAAGATAAACACTTTCCCCTCACTCCACACGTTGTTTAAGTAAATACCACAAGTGTTTAGGGCCTCAATTCTGTTAGTGAATAGAAACGTTGTCATTTCTTCGCAACCCACTTACTTAAGAGAGGCTCAATTTAAAGGAGTCTGACGGCGCGCAATAATGTTACACACTTTGAGGTTATGTCACTTTGTTTTTAGTAAAATTAGCAAACTTATTGATGAGCTGAATCAATGAATGGTATCATTAAAATGACGGGTTGTTAATATAATATAACAGCTATTGTTATAAATTTAGGTGACGTGGGAGAAGGGGGACACCTGGGCTTATTGATAACACAATTGTTCATATCAGTTTTTTTGATATTTTAACCGACTTCAAAAAAGGAGGTTCTCAATTCGAATGTTTTTTTAATGTTTGTTACCTCATAACTCCGTCATTTATAAATCGAGTTCATAAAATCTGGTTTCACGTAAAAGATTATACTTCCCGATAAGTCCCATTAAAATTTTATAAAAATCGGTTCAGTAGTTAGGTTTTTAAATCAAAAAATCTGAAAAAAAATCTGTCCACTTTACGTTTTTTGATACGAAACTTTGATATTTTGCTCTTATATACATGAAATCGGTTGTCTTTTTAGTTTTTAAAACGTAATTATGTTTACAGAAAAGTACAGAATAAAATAGAAAAAAATAAATACATGTAAACAGTCCTGCTGTGTTAACGCATGAAACGATCTATAGATTGCTTAACTAATCCAGATTAATCCAAGGGGCAAAGTACTCAAGACAATAGCGGTATTGAGACGTTGAATGGCAATTTCAATACACTGTACCAGATAGGAGTCAGCTATGTCCCATAAATTAAAAGTTGCTTGACTTAGTTTGCTCTGTATAGTTATAGTTGTTAAGTTTAAATTGCTTTGATCCTCACTGATCGTATTTTAGGGTACGCAAACTAATGAATCACTTCGTAATTTCAATCATCTGAGTAGTTCAATCAATGGCCATCCGAATAGATAATTTGACTCCAGTCAAGCTGTACGGAATTGAGATCGATTCCGTTTAATCAGACTGTGTAGGTAGATAACTAAATAAGTGATGAACTGGGCGGATATCCGGTGTCATTAATAATGCCTACCTTCAGCTAAGCCTTTAGCTTCAGCTTCAGTAACAGAACAAACGTACCATTCAAATAAGTAATCATTGATTTCACTTTCATAACATTTGTGGGTTGTACTATACATTTTAATAAACACGGGCTTTACTCACGTATTATTTTGTCGATGGAGGCACCGACACTGTTTCGATTCATCTAGAGAATCTTCATTAGGGTAATTTTGATTCGCGGTCGGCTCGTTGCCGCTCGAGTTCACGGTTCGCACTGAACCCATGTGCAAATCGTGAATTCTCTAGATGAATCGAAACAATGTCGGTGCCTCAAATCGGTGTCGGTGTCGGTGTCGTCAAATGTGTATGTCTCTGTATTCTTTTTATTGTGTTACTGGTTATTTCGAAACGATATGGTGAAAATTTAATAGGCACCTTTCGTGCATTCGGCACGTCATGTCTTCGAACTTTTTAAGTTCTACGACATGCCGTGTATCCTCCCGATGTTTTCTTTCACCATATGAGAGTACTGGTATAGTGCACAAAAATTATTCATTATATTATCCAGATTTTTGCACGCCACGTTTTCTAACGACGAAATATCGCTCACTCCGGACACCGGGCAATCCCAAAGGCATTGCACAGCTAGTCAAACTTCAACCGATTTTATTGCCAAGTGTTTATGTATTTTACTCGTTTAACTTTTAGATATCGGTAGAATAATAGTGATGCTGTTGGCGACGCGCTATAATAAATGACAATCGAAATTAATATTAATAAACTGGTTTTTGCATCATAAATAATTTCAGAAATGAACAGAATAATACACAATAATATGAAATACATTGAAACAGTTGAGCTATCTAAGGACCGTTTAAAACGATATTTAGATAGGTCGATGATCAGTTGATCTATATCACTAATAATTTTCAGCTTCGGCAAAAATGCTTTAGTATTTCTGTCAGGCCGGCGCCGGCGGCGTGCGGTCGGTATCTGTCCGGATGTTTTCCTCTACAGGTCGCATTTCTCAACCGATTCTCGTGAAATTTTGTAAGCAGGTTCTATAACTATATAGGATTCTTTTGTCAATTCAACCTTTGAAAATTTTTCAAAATGGCGGAGATATGGGGATTGAAAACGTAAAAAAAGTTATATATCAGAAATTTCTAAAAATGATCGTGAGGTGGACAGCTCACAGAGCTACTAGTAATAATAATGTTTATGTTTAACAATGTGTACTTTTGTAATAGGTAATAGGGAGAGTGGGCATGAAGAAGAATAAAATATCTGTTTCATTCAACGCCTATTTGGCTGGCTCTTTCATTGCAAACAGCCATAAAAATATATAACCTTTAAATTGTAATAAAAAAACTCAAATTATATTAACTAAATACCACAATAAGAAGCTGAAATAAATGCTCAATCTAGTTGGAATTTAAAAGTCACATTATAATATTTTAGCGTCAATACGTTAAGAATAACAGCATAAAAACTAACTTTTCAATGTGGATTTTTTCGGTTATCTACTGCTTCGCCAATACATTTCGGAGAACTGTCAAATCTTTGTGGGTGACTGATTATCAATATTGTCACACGAAAAAAAAAATATGTTTCTCTCAGAGAAACGGTTAAAATGAGATCGGCTCTTTCTAAACATGTCTGTTTCATGCCCACCTTCCCCCGTATGCTTGACCGATCTAACGTGATACAGGACTGGCATAGTGAATTACAAGTATCTTGTAACATGTGTGTCAAATCCAGATGATTTATACAGCAGCGTCAAGTGGCGAGCTTTTTACTCATCTACATAGTGACACGCTTGAGACAATTTTATATGCTTGTACTAGTTGCACTATACTATACTATCCTTCTAGCTTAGTCAGCCGTATTTAAAAGTAAAATTGAAATTGAAATATTGCCGGACATTTTACACAGCATCATCTAGCCTGAAAGTAAGCAGAGCTTGTGTTATGGGTATTGCATGACTGACGTATCTACATAATGCAACATGGTGCCACGTACCACGTCTGTTTGTTTTGCAAAAAATATCAATCAAGTCAATCGATCTCAATCGCTTTAAAAAAATGCTGTTTCCTTTGCTTGCTCTGTGTTGCTTGTAAGAAATAATTGGTTTATCTCAATAAACAATAATAATTTTTATTATGAAAACAAACCTTTACACTGTTTGCGATGAACACAAATTTAATTTATAAGATATATTTTTTATCTTATAATATTCGTTTTTCTTTTTAATCTATTCTTCCTAATCCTAATACTAATATATAAAAATATATATTATAAATGTGAATGTAAGTTTGTTTGTTACGCTTTCACGCAAAAACTACTTATCCGATCATCATGAAACTTTGTACACATATTTTTGGAGAGATTAGAGGTAATATAGAATTTAAAAAAAATTACAAAAGATATTTAAGTATATATGGCAAAACTCGTGCGTCTCGACTAGTGCGTTTGTTATTTTTTTTATTAAATATTTTAAAGCATTACTATCTATTGAAGGTCTGGAGTCGGTCTGATAATGAAGCCGAAAGGCAGTTGAGAGAACTCCTCAATGATTTACAGCAATTACCTGGTGTTTGGGCTTGATTAATTTGTATTGATGAAAACTTTACACCTGGTTTCCTTATATACCGTCTTACCTTATCCCTATTATATATAAAAATCTTGTGTCACAGTTTTCGTGTTTATACTCCTCCGAAACGGCTTGACCGATTTTGATGACATTGAGTTCATCAAATTATTTAATATTGAAATTTTTAGTAGAATGTAGATGTATTTTGTTTATATATAATAAGAATAGACCAACTAAACGCACTGCTCTGCACTGCACGTACCAGAAATATCATGTATACAATTTTTAAATTTTTTAAAAACCGCTCGACCGATTTCGATAAAATTGAAATGGGACCACCTGGGAAACATACCTTTTAAAACAAAAAAGATTTTTTTAATTGGTTCAGGCGCCTTTGAGTAATCGGTGAACGTACATAAAAAACAGATTCCGACGAATTGAAAACCACCTCCTTTTTGATGAAGTCGGTTAAAAATGGTTCTCTTCAAACGTATCAGAGAAGCTATCGTATAAATTTGAATTAATCACGGTCATCCATTAGAAAAAAAAACTTTTTACCTTGTTTACCTTTTAAAAGCAACTTACAAAAATCCATTACGAGTTCCCTAACTTAAATTGAATAAGTAAATCAAGTTTTTGTGAAAGAAAATGACATTACTTTTGTTAATATAAATAGGTGCGGAACTTTTTAAGTGCGGGAGCGGCACCGGTGGAGCTAACTTCAGTGTTACCATAATTTGGCGAAATTTCGTCATTCGCGAAATAAATGAGGCTATTTACATAAATAAACTTACAGTCCTATATATTAGTCCCGAGACCTGCCAGACTATAAAAATACCAAAACAATTTTTATATAACAGAAAACAGATTTTTCCAACCTTGTAGTTTCCATCTATACAAACCTTCTATGTTTTTTTATTTTTTATTAAGTTAACTATTCATCTATCTGAAAATATATAATCAGGGTATGAAACGTGTGAGACCGCGTACGGATGCTAGTTTAACAAAAGAACACACACTTTTATAGGGCAAACTTGGAATCAACTGACTCGATTTATTAAATTGGACGCCCGCTGCAGAAACTTTGCGACAAATAAACGATTGCAGTGAACGATCACGGAGGTATTTGATTTATTGAATGACGAGTAGAATTTGCGACTCCGTTTGCATGATACATACGTATTAATACATTTATAAGCATACCTAGTTTAACCTCCTAGAGGTTACTGCAGGTTTGGCGTACTCCTTATTTTAGATACGAAGGTGAAGTAGAAGTAGAAAAGTGCGGCGCCAGTCGCGATAGAGCTACGCAATAGAGAGAGAGAGGCACTATGTAGATATGTTATAATGATTGACTAAGCGCTCGTGCGAGGTGAATTGCACTTTATTGCGTCGTGACAAAAGTCACTATTTATATAAATGTGTTCCTACTGTACTGGCACTAAGAAGCTTTTTTGTGATTACAGTTTTAAAACTTGTTTTCACCAAAAAAAACAACGCCTTAAAATATCTTAAACGTCTGTCTACTCTTTAAAAAATGCAGAATTTTATTGCTTCTATAATATGTCAAGAAGAACCAAATTATCTATAGAATCTAGAGTATATTTTCTTTCAGTTTCAGTATCGGTGCCTCCATCGACAAAAAAATCCTTACTATAATATTATAAACGCGAAAGTTTGTATGTATGGATGTTTGTTACTCTTTCACGCAAAAACCACTGAATGGATTTTAATGAAACTTTACAATAATATAGCTTATACATCTAAATAGCACAAAGGCTACAATATATAAAGATGTAGCGTGAATTGTCTAAAATATAACGATAAGTGTTATGTGAGTAGGAAAAAAATCTGCCATCTGCGAGCTATTCTGGCGTGCGTTAGAATTACACATATTTAATATAAAATGGAAATGTTTATCATAAACAGTTTTACAAAAAAACCCACGACAGCATATATCTATCTTTTATTTGTATGCCATAATCGCCAACATAGTAAACAATAAATAAAATAAAAAATATAATTTATTTCTAATGCACATTTGCTATTAGGTAACAAGTTAATCCTCTCAAAATCATCAAAATAAATACTTTTAACGCTTCAGGTATTTAAAGTAGGAAGATAAACTTTGTCTTTCAAACTACATAATTTAGACAAATGTTTTAATATGATAGGAGAAGAATATAACCTACTCGAAGTACTAATCCTGGGCAGACGAAGTTGCGGGCACCAGCTATGACTTGAATAAAACTCGTGTTTATCATGATGTTTGTTTTCTTTATTACAATTCAATCTATATCTATGGCATAGTTTCGCCATGACGACAAAATTTTCCGTTGTTTCCCAAAATAGAGCAATTCTAATCGTCCGTGTAAGAGCAACAAAGCTTTAGGATAATCCGAGGGTTTTGGGGAAATATAATCTTTAGAAATTGTTTTCTATTGTTCGCCATGACGAGAGAACCATTTCCTTCCATATCAAGACATTTTTTGATATTACTTGAAATCAAAATCATTAGCGGAAGAAATAAGATTAGTTTGAATGGGCGTATTACGTAACTTTTCAAAGTATTATATTACTATGTTAGATTATTTTATTCAATATTCTAGTAACGTAATTCATATTTTTCTATGTATGTATTTACAAAATATATATATAAGTAGTATATTGTTCATATGGTACCCATAACACAAGCTCTGCTTACCTTGAGGCTAAAAGACGCTGTGTTCAATGTCCGGTATTAATATTTATTTATACATAAATCAACCCATTACATAGATGCGGCTTTAAGCTGTATGTTAAAAAATGTTATGCCCCGTAAACACAATACACAAAAACGTGTAACGTGTAAACATACAACACATATTTTAGTACGAGTACGAGCATCAACTCAAAACAAAGTTGGTCAAAATGCGTATGTTTGAGTGTGTGTTGCTGCGTAGCACACATGCGCCTGTACACTTCATACATCGCAAAACCTTATAAAATAAACAAAACATAGAAACACCAACAACATTAAATAGAAACAACTTTCAAATTGATCTCTTTAAAAAACAATCTAACCCATAATTGAATGGGTAGATAGAAGGGTAAGTTGCATGCATAAGTAAAATCACCGACCCGAATACTTCAGTATGTTCCGAGTTTTTTTATAGTCGATTTCATTGTTTGTGGAAACAGCTAGGTCACTTTTTATAAACACGACATTTATGTGGTTTTTCGGGTTTATAAGGGTTCCAAAGTCTAACAACAAACCCTTATGGTATCACCATATCTGTCTGTATGTCTGTCCGCCCTTAGGCAGAGCTATAGCGATAGCGATTGTACTGTTTGCTGATGACACGTCACTTTTATTTAAATTAAAGCGACGACTTACTAATCTTGACGATGTAAACAATGCAATCTCTAAAGTTGTAACATGGTTTAATGTAAACAACTTATTACTTAACGAGAAAAAAACGAAATGCATTCGTTTTATACTGCCCAACGTTAAACAGGTGAAAGCTAATGTAAAAATTAATAACGAAAAGATAGATCTCGTCGACACCACAGTGTTCCTAGGCATTACTTTAGATAATAACCTGCAATGGGGCCCGCACATAGATAAATTGTCGAAGAGACTCAGCTCTGCCGCATACGCTGTCAAAAAGATCCGTCATTTTACCGACGTAGATACCGCTAGACTCGTTTACTTCAGCTACTTTCATAGCATTATGTCTTATGGCATTTTGTTGTGGGGGAGTGCTGCTGATATTAACACCATATTTGTGTTGCAGAAGAGGGCTGTTCGTGCAATTTATAACATGGGCCCCAGAGAATCACTTAGAGATAAGTTTAAAGAAATTAATATTATGACAGTGCCTTGTCAGTATATATACGAAAATTTAATGTATGTGCACAAAAATGTTCATTTATTCAAAAAAAAATTGCGATAATCATAGTATTAACACTAGAAATAAAGATAAACTCGCTGTTCCCACTGTTAGGCTCGCTAAAGTTAATAAGTCTTTTATAGGGCAATGTGTACGCTTCTATAACAAGGTCCCAAGCGACGTGTTAGATTTGTCGATTGGCAAATTTAAAAACGTAATTAAACATAAACTGTCTATTAAAGCATATTATAAAATATCTGATTATTTAGAAGACAAAAAAGCTTGGGATGAATCTGCTCCAACTCGACTCGGCATCCGTAACAAAATTGTCAAGGATCATACAAAAAAGTGTTAAGACCAGACAAGTTTCTTGCCGGATTCTTCTTGAACTGGGGTTAGGAGGAACCGGCACCTAGATTCACTAGCATGTAAGAAGACGATTCAAAGTGGTCCTTGTGATTGTAATGAATAAAGTTATTTTGAATTTTGAATTTTGAATTTTATAGTTCGCAGACTATTAGTGTTACCTTGTTTTTTTTACGGTAATACGTAATAGTGGTTACAAAGTCTACAGAGTAACAAAAACTGTGATTTTTTTTCAGGGGGGTAACAGGGTTTATTTAATTACCACGTCGTATAGCTTATCGTTGGATCTTTACAAGATATTACAAGATTTCCTGATGCATGACAGATTTGAACTATTCAAGTGATAACTTCTTATGGGAGGGTAAACCGCTTCGTTTCGTAACGCGTTACGGTGCCAGTCTGTCTGGCTTCCTTTTCTCTCACGCTTACGGCAGCGGTAGGCAGGCTCTCACCCTCTCCAACCCACAACGCTAGGTAGATTAGCTTATGTTATCACTTCTGTCAGGCGCCCCGAAAACACACGTAATTTTTTAATTTGCCACTTATGGTGTTGAATTGGTTTGGGATCACTACTGGGTTTTTTTTATGTATTTTCACCGATTACTCAAAAACGGCTGAACCGATTTGGAAAATTCTTTTTTTGTTTGAAAGGGTATACTTCACAGGTGGTTCCATATAAATTTTATCAAATTCGGTCGAGCTGAAATATTAACGAAAATCTAAAAATTGTATACATCGATAATGTTTTCATGTACTTCGATACCTCGCTGTTCATTGGGGCGGTGCGTTTATTTGGCCTACCCATATTATATATATACAAAAAACATCTATTTTCCACTAAAAATGTATTAAAGGCTCAAATTTAATTCAATGAAGTCGGTTTCTTTTTAGTTTTTAAAACGTAATTATTTTAAAAATACTTGACTCCTCATTGTACATCTAGATCTTCACTTTCTTCATGATAGAAGGTCGCACCCGGTTTTAAATGTTTTAGTGTATACACTACTTAAATCTTTGCAATATGGGTAGAGTCAATATTGATATTTGTTAGAATTTGTGAGAATCGTCTCCTAGTACTTAGTCTCTTAATTTATAAAAGATTATATATTAATACGTGTAGCACAAGCTTTGTACCCCTTTTTACAAAAATTGCGCGGAGGAAGGAGTATGAAATTTTGCACACTTAAATTTTATATAGAGAAGGAGTGCAGAATGCTAATACTTCTTTTTTATTATGCATCAATATACAATAACTTTCAATTACATATGGTCGAATTTTGACCTGTGGGTGACCACTAGTTTGTTTAAAAAATTGGTTGTCTGTAAAGTCGGTTTACGGACGATAGTTTAACGTGACAACGCCGCCGTTTAACGTGGCTTGTGCCGAATCTATCTGTTTTGTTATGCGCTCTCGCTCCGATCGTAACGTTACAATAGTGGCAATTCGGTTGGTTCATTCCTAAGGAATTTTCTTTAGAAATTGTCTAAAATATATTTAGTTAGTCATAGCATTTATAAAACCTATTTGGTTGGTACCATCTAACTAAATTAGGAATGCTTAATTAAGTTAGATAAAATTAAATTAGGATAAGTTGGTAGCAGCAGAATACCTAAGGTTAATTTGACACTTCAAAACATATTTTAACCTAAAAGGTTGGTGCCAACAGAATTGAAGCCAATGAGTCATCCTTTTTCCTGCGTGCAGCCGGCGTTCATCGATTTATCAGACGTTGTCACGTCAAAAAGGAAACAGTCCGTTAAGCTTCTCATAGAAAAACCAACTGACGGGTGCTTCTAACGTATGTTTTTATTCAAATACTTTCATTTACGATGTACTACATGTATTTCATAAACAAATTTACTTTGCTTTAACATTTATTAACTACGACCAGAGGGTATCGAGTGAACGTTCAATATTTCACTTTAAATATTGAATGATGAAGATTCTCTAGATGAATCGCAACAATGTCGGTGCCTCCATCGACAAAATAATACGTGAGTAAAGCCCGTGTTTATCAAAATGTACGTTCAATATTGTTCAGTCGGTTATATTAAACTTTTTGTTGGGCGCACAATAGCTCACAATAACGCAGCTATGCCCGACGTTATGCAGTTATTTTGTATTGATAGCTTGTGTAGGTATAAGATGAGCAAACATTAACTTTCGATGTTCACCATATATCATCGTTACGATCGTCGTGGTGTGGTCATACACTGATGTACTACCTATTGGAAAATTAACATGCGCGTCGTCAGTTTTCTCAAGTCATCGTTTGTAAATCTCCGGCTTAATCAGCTCTGCTCGTAATAAGGATGTATTTTATACCACACCTACTGAGAAACTTGCCCATTCCTTTTCAAAATATAACTTAGAAAGTACATCATTTCAGGCCTACTAAAATGCGGGACGGAAAAGTCTATGAAATTTCATTTCTAACGCGTTTGCGGGAGAGATAAGTTTATGGAAATCCATTTCTAATAATTTTTTTAAATTTCTTCATAGATCAGCCGGTTATTTTTATTATAGGTCAAACGACAAAATGTTTTTACTTCAAGTCCGCCAAATGATTTATTCCTCTTCCGATTTCTTTGAATTAGTAGAATTAGTTCTTTGAATTCGTTTTATTCTACACTTTATAATTATCTCAGGTAATTGTGCGCTGGTATAAAAATTGTGCTGAATGTCTTTGAGGGTTAATATAATGTGTTACATCTGACGTTACACATTATATGCGACTACTGAAAGGCTCGCTCGTTTTTATTTAATACTTTTTACCTCAAAGACATTCAGCACAATTTTTATACCAGCGCACAATCTCTTTATAGAGATGCCACAACAAAATTATAATGATAACAGAAGCGCGGGATTGTGTCGCTCCTAAGAAGCTTTCAGTTGGAAATGAGCTTTACGTTTCTTGATTTTGGTCTCAGATTTGAATAAAAACCATTTATTAAAAAGCTCTGACGATCATCCAGTCATGTAAAGATAGCCATAAATAAACATTATTTTTAAAAACCTTTAAAGTTCAATATAAAAAAAAAAAAATGAATATTTGCTTATGCATTTTCGTATTTGTTTCATCTTACAAAAACGCGTGAATTATTGACTTATTTCAATGACATAAAGATATAGGAGAAATACTCGACAAAATATTTTTTTATTACTTAAAAACCACAATTATAATTATTTAAATATTGATAATACTCATAGTGACGACGTCATGTCAGAGTGGAACTTTTCTCTATTTAAAATAACTATTTTTAAAATTGTTCTTGTGGCAGTAGTTCGTAATTCAACACAACTGTCGGAAACCAGACGACACACCCTCCCAAGATTTAAATATGCAGGATATGATATGAAACTATTACGTGTTTATTTTATTTTCTTAACTTAATACTTTAATAAGAGCCTTAAGTATATATACTATGGTAAGTGTTCTGCTTGTCTGCTTTTAATAAAAAAAAATACGGTATTTTCTGGATATAGTAGACACCCCCTTGAATGACTAACCACTAAAATCTTATCAGGTATCTAATAGAGACAGGCAAAAGTCTCAACATTTGCTGAAAATTTTACTAATTAAAATACATTTTACAAATTAACAAAATCAAAACATAAAATCCCAACACGTAACCTAAGAATAGGTGTTACCACGACATCTACCAGCAGCGTTCGAAGCGTAAAAAGCAGGTCCAAAAATTTCAAAAATCCAAAAAACATTACAAACCAACATCCAACCAAATAACTCGAAATTTCAATCCATGACTTAAGAATAAGTGTTATTATACGCCAGCACTCGTGAAAGGCATGTCCAAATATTTACCGAAAACTTACTAACCAATGTCCAAACGAAGAACTTGTAATTTCAACCTTAGATCTTAGACCGAAAAACTCAAATTCTAACATGACCTTAGAGTATGTGTTACCATGACACCATCAGCGCTCGAAGTTCATGATTTAAAAATAAGCTAAGTATCTAAATATCAAAATCAAAGAAATCAAAATTTATATTAATGTTGGCACCAGCTTTTGCCGATATTTGAAGCAGATTTGATTGTCTTTTGTCTTTTTATGAAGTAGCACAACTCTTATAAATAAATTAGGTTTTCACGTATTATTACATGTTTGATCAAGAATTTTAGCAAATTTTTAATCAATAAATTATGACACAAGTGTATATAGTTGATTTATAAGTGTATCATGTTTTGTGTGATTTGTACGAGGAATATAAAAAAAAAGATTCCGACGAATTGAGAACCTCCTCCTTTTTGATAAAGTCGGTTAAAAAAAATCAGAACGGTCATCCCGCGATCACGTTTAAAATAGACAAACGACGATAGAGTGCGACATTGTGAGGATATTAAAAAAAAAATACCACTTATCATTGGCAAAATTGTCATCAGGACAGATGCCAATCATAGAAGAGAAGAAGACGCATATTTTTGACGTAATCATTTACATTGTTTAACTTTCATGAATATAGTCATCATAAAGGCACCTCGAGATTACGGATCAAAACATTACGTAGACACAGAAGTAATAACCGAGGAACAGACGAAGAAAAAGTTAATCCAGTGGGTAAACAATAAATCCGTCGTATTACAGTGCCGTGCCACTTCGCGTATCCATTATACCGGCGCGGCTGCCGGCTGCCGGGCGAGTTACTTTGCGCTTTCCGCTCTTGGCTTAGCTCCGTGGTTTAATAAAGCGAATGTCGCCACTCAGACAGCATTTCTATTTCAAAAAGTGAGCACGGTTGTTATGTTATGGTTTTCTGAAAAACGGCGCACGTAACAACGGGTTATGATGGACGGAATCTTTTAATATACGAGTATAAATACTTAAAAAAAAATAAAATTTTTAATTGTTACTTGACCATGCAATATCAGCTGAACGGATTTGGATTAGATTTGGTATATATTTTTTTAACTATCATATTCTTATGTGAAAAAAATGACGTCGAAGATGGACTGTCAAAAACGTATTTTTTTTGTTATACTTACGACATTTCGTTTGTATTACAAAAACTGTGTATTCAATCACACTAGGGAAAAATACAAATGGTAATATGTGATATATACCAGTTAACTATTCTATATGTACTATTAACACTTGACAAGTGTTATATTATAATTCAGCGAAAATTACCGACCCGATTTTACAGGCACATGCGGATGCTGAGTCATTTTTGATGATCCTCAGCTGATCGTTATGAAGTACAGCGAATGGTAAAAGTTAAAACCTTTTTAAATAAAATTTATTTCTGTAAAAATCATCTGAATGAATTGTCAAGCTATTTCCATGACTAGTGTGAAATGTCCAGCATTATTTATATCTAAAAGACTTATTAAAAATATCTATACCATAAATTTAACATGATATTATATAGATGGACTAACATAAAAATTAGAAATATAAATCTATAAATAGTAGCTAGAAATTTCAATAAGCAAAACTCAAACTCTGTTCTATTGAAACTGTCGATCTGAGTTTCAATTTTCCGGTCGAAATTAACCGGAACGAGACTGCCTGGTTTTTCCAAGAGCTGTAGTTAGTAATGCTATAAAGTTTCAGAATTGCTAATAATAGAGCATCTTCAACTACTCATAAAACAACAGCATACAAAATTCCAGCTCAAAGAAAAGTGATTATCCACTAACTTTACCGTAATAGTTCAAGTTGAAACAGCTTCAAAATTCACTCAATAAACTAGGCAAAGTATTTCTAACAAGTGAGGCTTAGAGCTGACATGCAGGGAGTTTACACTTTGCGACTTTTGGTCGCGACTGTATTGCGATGCGAGATCATTACACAAAATATTCTTGGCATGTGACATAATAATGTCTATTTTGCCAGTGTCAAGTGTTTATAGTCAATTTGTTTTTTTTATTTGTTAATAAAGTCTTAAAACAAAAATAAACCACGCTTCCACAGTTGACACTAGCGCCACCTAAAGGTCCTGTGGAGTGTGATCCCTCGTACCTCCCGACCCCCGGTGGTCTGCACATGGCCCCCGCTACCGTGCCCCTCGGCATGGTAGCGGGAGGATCCCCCCGTCGGCCAGTCGTGAGCAACCGGGTGCGCTTTCACGAACCGCCCTCCGTTTTTGGTCCCCATACCCGGTCTTTTATTGAAAACATCCCGTTAGTGGCGATCAGCACCACCGCCCGCAACCACATCTGACTCCGATTTTCGCCCAACTGACCGACCAACGCAACCCTAGATGCCAGACACCCGCCTGCTTAACACCCGCGAGCGGTCCGTAGTGCTACCCGAATAAGCACTGCTACTAATGCAGCCAGCAGCGGCAGCTGCTCCCCATCCCCCAACGAGCCAGGTACTCGCCGGCAGCGGAACTGAAATTCCGCCGCGGGCCGAAACCGGATGCTAGACGGGGGATATGTCCATCGCCACTGACTCCTGATCACACAAGCGCCGTGCGTGCGCCGTGTGTCGTGCCGTGTGAGCTCCACGTGCTATGTGCGCCTTGTGCCACGCGCGCCGTGTCCCGCGCCATGTGCTGCGTGCTCCTTGTGCTGTGCGCGCCATGTGCTGCGTGCTCCTTGTGCTTTGCGCGCCATGTGCTGCGCGCGCCTTGTGCTACGCGTGCCATGTGTTGCGTGAGCCTCAGCACCCGCACCTCCTACCCCCATTGATTACCAGGACCAAAGTCCACCAAAGCGAACCTAACTCCACAGACGCAGATCCAAGAAGCGCTTAACCCCCCTTGAAGGCCACTGCTAACGGCCAGATGGCAGCGTACAGTTGCAGAACGCAACAAAACCCACTGACCCAGGGGTCCCCCTGCAAGTTGAAGCCAGGGTAATGACACGATGTCGAGGCCCTCACCTAAACCCAAGATGAGAAGGTTTAGAAGACTAGAGTAGTTGTAAAGTCTTAGTCGATGATGAATTGTTAATTCTAAACGTCATTTCAGAATGGCAGTCATTGCGTCAAGAATTTTCGTCGTTCTCTTCGACGTTCAAATCACATTGCATCATAATACACATATAATTCAAATGTCCCATGTAGTCATCATTTATTTATTAAAATTCAAAACATGCAATAGAACGAGTAAAAAATGTTAAATTAGCAGAGCTATGTTACTTCATGGAATGACAAATGAAGAATGACACAAAATATTAAACCATCATTTTATAAACGGTAACGGTAGATGGTGTAGCTAATAACCAAGTCGAAAGCACCACTTTTCTTGGGTTCGTAATTGATAAGGGGCTTCAATGGGCAAGCCACATACACAGTTTATGTGGAAAACTGGGAAGTGCGTGCTACGCGCTGAGCCAGGTGACGCGGGTCGTGTCTCCCGATGTGGTGCGCGCATGCTATTTTGCCACTGTGCACTCTCTGCTCCAGTATGGCGCCGAGCTATGGGCGCGCGCTGCCGCGCGTTCAGGATGCAGAAAAGGGCCATAAGAGCTATTGTGCGAATACGGAGTGACGTTTCTGCGAGGCCGCATTTCAGGAGTCTAGGTATCCTCACGTTGCCCTGCATAGTCATTTATCGAATGGCATGTTACGTAAGAAGTAACCTGGACTCTTACGTGAGGTGTGGACACACACGTGTACCACACCCGGAATCGACATAAACTCGAATCGCTACAGCGGACTCTCACGAAGTCATCGAATCTGACGTATGTCATGGGTCCGACTGTGTACAATAAGCTCCCAGAAAATATCACGGAGGCCCCAAGTATGGCCATTTTTAAAAAAAACGCTAAAACGCTGGCTTGTCGAGCAAAGTTTTTATAGCTATGGCGAGTTTTTAGATAATAAATTACCTTAAATATGACAGTTCTACAAATTCAATTATATAATTATTATGTATTAGTGCCGTCTTAATAATTTTATGTGCGTGTTTACTTATTAATTTACTTTTTTACATTTGACTTATAATGATATTATGAATAAATAACTAATATGACTATTATGACTATTAATCACGTAATTTTCTGACGTTAAACTTTGCACTGTCTTTGTCGTTTTAATTTGTTTATATTAAGCAACCCGCGGCTTCGCAAACGTGGTACCTACATAAAAAGTAGCCTTTGTCCTTCTCCAAGGTCCCATCTCATCATCACATCATACCAAAATTCATCAAAATTGATTCAGCGGTTTAGGCGTGAAAACGTTACAAACAGACAGCCAGAGTTACTTTCGCATTTATAATATTTGTAGGTATAAATAAAAAAATATAGGAGGACATTGCACACAACACCATCTAGCCCCAAACTAAGCATATCTTGCATTATAGACTGCATTATTTGACTGATAGAAAACTAAAATATTTTGAAATGCATATACCTATATGATATTTTATAACACCCAGACACAGAACAAATACCTATGTTTATCACGCAGCAGATAGATTGTTTCTTGGGGACATAGGAACATTTTTATGTAGGTACTACGCATGTGAAGCCGCGGGCAGCAGCTTGTACATGATATTATTAAAAATTGTGTTTGTGGTTGTGAGTTGAGCTTCTCGCAGCCAAATTCAATAACAAGAAACATTTAGATTCTTCATAAAAATAACCAGTATCATTAACGGGAAAAAATGGCTATGAAAATACGATAATCCTATCTCGTTAAAATATCGTGTAACAAATTACTTACATTGTTTTCTTTGAATATCAACTTTCGAAAAATGACCTTTTTTGGGGGCGATAAATGGTAAAATGTCATTTCTATTGGTCTATCGCTACGTCATTTAGATGGGTAGTCCGATGTTATTCCACCCTATATTGCTCGGTTTTTGTATGGGCCTTGTTTATGAGGTCAAGATTTAAACAAATACGGGTGAATCCTACTTTTTGTGAAGAACAACTTGATATAAATAAAAGTGTGCATCTACCAATATTTATTACTGAACTCCACACAACTCCTAGGGGCTATACTCCACTAAGCTAAGTATATATTATGGTGACCAGATAACTTATAGAATAACTAGCTGCTGCCCGCGGCTTCGCACGCGTAGTACATAAAAAGTAGCCTATATCCTTCCCCAAGGTCCCATCTATCTCTATCCTACTAATATTTTAAATGTGAATGTAAGTTTGTTTGATCATCATGAAACTTTGTACACATATTCTTTGTACACATAAATTATATGAAAAAAAAAAATTTTTTTTACGAAGTGCGAATGCGAGTCGCGAGCAACAGCTAGTACCATATAAATTCATCAAACCGGTTCAGCGGTTTAGGCGTGAAAACGTAAAAACAGACAGACAGAGTTACTCTCACATTTATTATATTAAGTATAGACAAATAATTCTGGATATTTTACACAGTATTTAGACCTAAATTATGCAAAGCTACTGTTATAAGAACTAGATAACTGATAAACTACTTATAAAAGACATGCTACGAGTATTCTCGTAACATAGAAAAACACCGAGACTCGAGACAAATATCATAATTTTTTTTTTTTATTATATACGTATGATGCTCTAAAATCGTTCGTGAGTACTATACATTTTGATAAACACGGGTTTATTTACCAATTATTTAGTTGATAAGAGCACTGACACTATTTTGATCCATCCAGAGAACTTTCATCAGGGTGAGTTTGATACGCGGTTTGCTTGTTGCTGCTCGATTTCACGGTTCGCACCTTAGATATTTTATAACACCCATACTTTTATACATGTTGTGTATATATTGTATTGTTGATGAATTATAACGAGTATACATCGCATTCTATATGATTTCATTTTTGAAATAAGATGTATATCATCTTTATTTATTTAAACGGGGGTTAAACGATTTATTTAATATCGGATGAAATAACCATACCATACAATAACAATTTTATGATATTTAAGGCTATGTATATGCAAAGCATGTGCTAAATATATGGTTTGGGTGAGCCTCGGACTATCCCCTTAGATGTACTCAAAGAACAAAGTAACTAGTTATCTGAGGCGGCGTCTGCCGAGCCTGGGGATTATAATCGTAAGAAAGTTTGTTTGTTTTTGCTGATGATAGCAGAATCATTTTAATTGATTCACATGTATTTTATTATATAGTATATTATTCTGTACATTCCTCTTAGAGATCACAATTTTGTAGCTATGCAACCTATCCGACAAATTGAATAATACTTCATAATATCATATCATTGGCTGAACCGGTGATCTTTATACCATACAGCCAGTCAAAGCAAGTCTGTACCTACAAGTCCACAATCATAGGTAGGTATTGTGTGCCAATCCGTTTCTTTGAAGTTTTCGTTTGAGCTTTTGAAATGCAAAAGAAATGGTTTTGTAACTTTGATGTCAGATTTCGGACAGGTAAGCATGTGGCTTTTTGTGGATTTGATGAATATTGTATACTTTATTATTTTACTGTGGTACGTTTGGGTATTGTTTGGCTTTGATGTGTGGTTTTCCTGAAAGGTCGGTTGATCCACTGTTAAGAAATATATTCCATTGTTGGCTGATGGTTTGAAAATATTATAATAATGTAGTTTTGAATCTATCTACCGACTTATCTACTGTACGAAGTCCAAAAGGAACCCTTATAGTTTCATATCCGTCCGTCTGTCTGTCTGTCTTTACACCTGTAATTAAAGCTCTTACTATTAAAGACTATTGTTCCTAGCATTATGCAATTTTACTTTGTAACACGTATTAAGTCATAAAATAAAAACATTGAAAACATGTTTGTTAGAGCTACTTTTTCTACAGGTAAAGTGAGGTAAGTTTTTCTTATCTAAATCATCTTATCTTCAACAGATGAACGAAGGTCAATGATGATGATGATGATTTGCTACGGTATTGAATTGGTTTGGGATCTGACCACTAGTCATTCTTATCCTTACCGACTTCGAAACACCTAACTATACATGGTCCATGTTGATATCAATCGGCCAAGTCATTTAGAGTTGTGATATGGGAAGAAAATCCTAGTCGAGATTTATGTGACATATTATTATTGATGATTACTTTCGACAATACAATGAAACTCGTAACTCTGATACTTTTTTTTCATTATAATGCCCAAGTCGAGTAAAAATGATTGCTACATTTACCACGGCTATCTAAATATAACACAATGTTTTGTTTGGTTTTCCTTTTCGTAAATGAAGGGAAAAATCTTTGACCGATTTGGAAAAAACCGAAGATATACTCCAAAACGGAACATCCTCAATTTCCAGCTATGTTAGGGGAATGTTACAGGAAACAAAAACATGTTACATGAATTTCGTACGATAAACAAAATGTGGTGATTTACTTCAGAGTACATAAGAGAATATAATGATACGAAGAGGCTACTACAACATCGTATGAGACAATAGCCAGCTCTGGAGAAGGAATTATTAGACCTTCCAAAGGCCTCCGCTATTGTCTAACTATTCCCTTTTTTATAATAAGCTTCCTAAAAATGCAACTAAACTACCTATTATGAAAATGAAAGCATACATAAAGGGTAGTCTTTTAAAGATAGTTTATTATGATATGAATGGCTATATTAATGATAAGAACGAATGGGCTCATGTCGCTCTGCCCTCAGACCGCTACCCGATATATTTGGAATGTATAAACTCTCTTGTATTAGTTTTTCATAGTTAAGGTAGTTATAAGATGGATTATGCAAAAAAGCTCTAGGACCAGGACGTGTTTCTTGCCGGTTCTTCTCGGGATTGGGTTGGGAGGAATTGGCACCTAAATTCAACTAGTATGTAAGACGTTTCAAAGTGATCCTTGTGATTGTATTGAATAAAGTAGCTTTTGACTTGACTTGACTTAACAACTTTTGAACGCCTTGTTCTTGGAAAATATTCTTGGTTAAGCTCATGTTACCACACACAGTGAAGGCTTCCGAAATCAGTATGGATAAGAATGACTAGTCAGGTCCCAAACAAATTCAATAGCAATAGTAAAAAAAATGTACAGTGTTTTTTTTTAAGGTTTACAAATCAGCCTGTTACTCTAAATCTACTAGTGTTCAGTACTAGTGTACTAGTGTAGTACTAACCACTTACTTCCCACAATAGAGTAATAAAATGAAAAAAGGTAGAGATGGTATTCCTTAAACCGTTTTTATAAAGTTTTTGTTTCATGATTTAGTAGGGGTCAAACTTAAAATTCAAAGTCAAAGTCAAAACATTCTTTATTCAATAAAAACATAAGGACCACTTTAAATCGTCTTCTAACACGCTAACGAATATAGGTGCCGGTTCTTCCTAACCCCAGTTCAAGAAGAATCCGGCAAGAAACTCTAAACTGGTCTTAGGACTTTTTTGGATGATCCTTGCCAATTTTGCTACGAATTAGTCGAGTTGAAGCATATTTTATTTTGAAAAATATTAACGGGCAAATTATGTTCGTAATTCATCTTACCGTTCTAATTTCATCATGATTAAACATGAATATAACAGATTATTAAGTCTGCGAGCAAGAACATTGATTAGGGCACGACAAACAGAAAGACGGACATTACGACACTATTAGAGTTCTTTGTAAACTTGGAACCCAGAAAAGAGATAACGTTTACGAATACGTATCAATTATGTAGGTTTGCGGTCTGTTTCATCATGAACAAGTAAATGAAGAACAAGTTGACTTTATACAAAACTTTTGTAGCTTCTATTTACACTCTGTTATTGATTTATGCCCCTGAGGATATCCTTTGTGGCTCCCTGTTCACTGATCACCAATATTTTTTGTTTAAATATTACTTTTATACTTTTTTTGTGATTTTATTAGAAATAATTTTTAAACTACTGAAAAGTTTATCGATGTTCAGTAAACTCCTTACAAATTCTGTGATGTAAAAGTTATGTATTTCCTCTAATTCCGAAGACGTTTCCTGATTTCTCGTGTGACTGAAGATATCAGTCATATGCTTTATAACATTCACGGTTATTTCTCACGATATCTGCTTTGTGAAATGATTCCCATTCTCACGCAGGGTTTTTGCCTCTGGGAACAGCAATGATCAAGCGTTACTTCGATTTAGATCAGCTAAGTTCAACAAAGTTCAAAAAGCGCTCGTAATATTTAGCTAACCTAGTCGTTTCTAACAGGATCAGCAAAAACAACGTTTGGCCAAATCCTTAATTGGATGGCCGCAGTGGCATTTTATACGCTTTATATTAGCTTCACTTGTATGTTTGTATGTTTGTAACAGACTCTTTAGGACGCGATTTTGACCTACTTTAAACGGCCAGATTTCATTCAAATTTCGCACACCTGTCAAAGACCGATGACAAAGCATTAATTCTAAAAAAAAAAAAAAAATGTATATATCCGATTATCCTAAAACTAATAAGTAGAAAATAAATAATAGTTAAAAAAAACTAAAAAACACGCTTTATATAGAAAACCAAACTAAAAAATATAATTTAAATTTTAATATGTGTAAGTAGGAAAAAAAAATATTTAAAAAAAAGCGTGGGGTGCTTTTTAAGATATTATCGAAATAATAATCCTTCTTCTCATATCTGTCAATGAAATATTTATAACTATTGACACCATGCACCCCACGTTTTTTTTTAAATAAAACATTTTTTTCTTACTTACATTTATTAAAATTTATTTTCTATTTTTTATATAAAGTGTGTTTTTTAGTTTTTTTTAACTATTTTTTATTTCTTATATAAGGGTTTCCGTGCTTCGAACGACCTATTAGTTGTCGAATCCAGATTTCAAAAAACATTTAGGACCTAGACTGAGGTGTTTTGGCAGAATATTTATTCCATCACCAGGTTACCCACTACCGCAAACATTCTGTGCAAAGTTCAGTGCGATTATTTATAAAATTGAAAAGCCTAAGGCTGTGCTATTACTATCCACCAGGGATTTGCGAGGTAGGTAGTGTGCGTGGAATAAAATCCATAGTGCTATTGGTGGTTTTTTTCCTCGCGTACATCTCATTTTCTTCGCACATCTCTAGTGGATACGCAGCGTATCTGTTAATAAATTGTTATAAAACTGTCTAAGGTTTACCAGAAAAAGAAACACCCAAAAACTGGGCTAAAACCAGCTTCATAATAACTCGAGGTGAACGCAGGCATGAAAGTAAATAACCTCGTTGTACATGCAAATCGTTATAAAAATATTCATGAAAATTCGGCGATCAAACGCGCCCTCATGAGTCTCAAGGTCAGATTCGGAACCTACGCCCATCATACGTCTTCGCTTTCGGCTACAGCCGGTACCTAAAACTACGTGTTACGAATTTGGTTGGTACTTTTTCCTTTATTTTAAGAGCTGTACTCTTGTTGTTAATAGCAAGGAAGGTAAAAAATGTTCTTAAATATATTCTGTTAAGCGCTGTGGAGTAAACATTAATGTTTAGGTTTCCTTGTTTTGTTTAGCACTAAAGCAAGTGATATTACTGGACGTATAGACATTACTTTGTAAAGTTGGCGTTATTGCAAGTGGCAATTAGGGTAACCTGTTACCATCAACGTTTTTCCATCACTACATAGTATAAAACAAAGTCGCTTCCCTCTGTCTGTCCCTATGTATGCTTAGATCTTTAAAACTACGAAACGGATATTGATACGGGTTTTTTAATAGATAGAGTGATTCAAGAGGATGGTTTATATGTATAATACATGCATAATTGAGTAGAGAAGCACTGTTAATTTTAACGGTTTCTAATCACATTAGACATTTTGTAGTATTTTTAGTATCAGCATTGCACCCGTGCGAAGCCAGGGTGGGTTGCTTGTTATCATATTATTTATGCCGTATGCTTGTCTGCCAATTCAATTGTATGTATTCGTAGTTTAGGATTTTAATCCTCAAAGCTGTGTGTGATCGCGACCGAAATCACTAACAGACTAATATTATAAAAAATATGGTTAATGTTTGTGTGGATGTTTGTTTGTTATTTAAATAAATAAAGGCTTAATCGATTTTCATAATACATAATATACTATATTAGAATAAATATACAAACACTGGCAGTCTAGTGGTAGTGGCCCCGCCTTCCGATCCTAAGCTCGTGGATTAGAATCCAATCGTGCCCCAATGGATTTTTCTATTCGAAAAATGTTTATGTGCTATACTAGTGCTCTGAAACAGTGAGGGAAAACATCGTGACGTAACCGTATCAGTCATGTGGTACCCATAACACAAGCTCTGCTTACTTTAGGGCCAGATGATGCTGTATGAAAAGTACGGGATTAAAAAAAAAAAAAAAATTAACCGGCATGTTGTCGCCACACTGGTTCGAAAAAACTAGTGTCACGGTAAAAAAATATTTATTGATTTAAATAGGTTTTAACCTGGAATATCATGCTGCGCGGACGAAACCATGGCAGAAGCTGAAAGTAAATAAGGTTCAATTTGCCCTATAGGGATTCTGACATTTATTTTTTCTCTAAAGTTACCTACTCCCCAAGCACTTACCCATAATTCACAATGCTATCCTAAGCTGTTAACGAAGACAGGCCTTCTTAAAATGTGAGGGTATAAAGGATACCCCTAAAGACCTTCATGGCCTAAAAAGTGTAGACACCGATAAAATAACCCACCTGGTTGTTATAAAGAAATTCCAGAAGTAATCCCACAGTAAGGTTGATAAAAAGCTTAGCTAAGCCGAAAGACTTTTGGACCCATATTATTCCATGCTTAGAAGTCCGTGTCTTGAAATACCTTGATGAAATTAATACGCTAAAAATGACTTTAAAAAGTACCTATAACTTAAACTCAGTTCAGAGTCGCGCAACGTGCTATGGAGAGAGCTTTGTTGGGTGTTTCACTACGTGATAATATCCGCAACGAGGAAATCCGTAGAAGAACCAAAGACACCGACATAGCACTCAAAATTTACAAGTTGAAATGGCAATGGGCTGGCCATATAGCTCGCAGAACTGATAACCGTTGGGTAATAAAAGTTCTCGAATGGCGACCAAGGACAGGAAAACGAAGCGTAGGACGACCCGCCACCCGATGGACTGAAGACATTGTAAACATCGCAGGAAGTCCGTGGATGGAGAGGGCTCAAAATCGTTCTTCCTGGAAATCTATTGAGGAGGCCTATGCTCAGCAGTGGACTTCTTAAAGGCTGTTATGATCATGATGAACTTAAACTCTAACAATTACTCGAACATTGTCCAAAATATTCATTCGAATATTTATAAACATAAATCTCACTCAAATACTAGAATTTTTATCCCATTTTGTCTTGATACAAAATGCCCTTCAAAGCTCTATGCCGGTCGATGTAATTTAAAAACTTAGGTCTACATGTAGACTCTCTACACCACGTTTCAGGGTTTTGTTTTCGCTCCATTTCGCACACTCAGTTCGAGAGTTGTGAATGTCAATACGTTGAGTGACGCGTTGATGCTTCTAGGGCTGACGTCAATACGTCAGTCAAGACTGTGCTCATGTTATAAAACGGAAAAGCTGTATTGCTAGCATTACTTTTGACGTAACTGTGATTATTTAAATGTTATGATTATCACAAAGTTTTCATCATAATGAAAATAAACGCAATTAAAACAAAGTGACGAAACAATAACGACGATTTATATTGCTCATCTATCCCATACCTATACATATTATAAATGTTGCGTAATGTTGCGATAAAATCTATTTGACATAAGGATACGGATAAATGAAAAGAGTAAACCATAATTTAACGCCACCATACCCTTTTTATATGTAAAATCATTGTTATAATAATTATTATTCATATATTATAATCACATAACAACATTATGTATTACTTATGAACCATGCGAATTAATTAATTAGTAGTTTTGTAGTTCAAAATTATTTTATTGTACTCGAATTTTATTTGACATATTTATTCTATTGTTTAATTTCCACATAGTTATTAATTATGTTGTAAATTATTATTAATTAATTGTGTTGTACAAATACAAAAATATACAAAATATTTATACAAAATATTGATTACCAAAAATAACTGAACTAATTATATTGACTAGATTTATATCTGTTATATTTCTGTTTTACCTACTATTATAAATGCGATAATATTATAATATTATAAATGCGAAAGTTCTGTTATGTTTTCACGCCTAAACCGTTGAGCCGATTTTAATGAATTTTGGTATAAAGATAGGATCTTGGAAAAGGATCTTAGGCTACTGTTTATGTAGGTACCACGCGTGTGAAGCCGCGGACAGCAGCTAGTTTTATATAAAATGACAAGAATAAACTATACTTTAACGCCAGCGTCCCACTAGCCAGTTAGTAATCATGAGATAGACGATAATATGTATTTAGAAAGTATTAATTAATGTAAGTACTCGTAGGTTTGTTTTTCTTTGTTTATTCGCAAGTGGTTAATCAGAAGCTGGTGCTTAAGGTGCCAACCTCTTGTCAGATGTTCAACATGCATGACGGGTGCTGACGTGAAACTTTGAACACTTTGAAGAAGAGATTTAGGGGATGATTTTTGAGCTGAGAGCTGCTTTGCAATGCTTACTTGTTATTAAGATCACAGGTTACGCGTAAACTTACGTTTCCATTCTCAAAATTCACAAAACATAGTTACGTATGTTTTTTTTACTCTATGACTCTACTTTTCTGCATACAGAATGAATTCAGAAAATAAAAAGTCATTCATTAATTCTAAGTGTGGTAGTGTGATGGAGCTTACAACTTTTTACTTATGGAAGGATTATGTTAACGGCACAGACAAGTTTTATAAATTTTATAAAAAGTCAAACATGCCTTTGACTATCTTTTTTAGGGTGAGCTTTCACTTAAGAAAATGGTAAAATGAGCAAATACACTAATTTAACAGAGTCGTTTTTATATGATTTTTTCTATTAAACAAATATTAAATAAAAATATGTTAATGTTATATATAAAGATTTTATATTGGTCCGATCATTCATCTCTTAAACGTTTTTAATTAAATACAAAAAGAACGCCGAAAATAACCTTTGAATAAACGTAATCCCTAACATAATGAGCTTTCATAAAACTGTAAACACATTGAAGGTCTTTCTTTTCTTATTTAAATTATCTACATATACGACGTCGAAAATACTCACAGTATCAAATCCTTGCAGTCGGTAGTCAATCACATTGAGTCACACAAATAAATTTGTCACTGCACTGTTTACCACTGCACGAGCTATTTTCGTAAACTTAATTTTAGGGTAGGACGCGACACGACCGCCACCGAGTGCGGATTGTACGCGACTGAGCTTTTTCGTTCGTCTTCGTTCGTGTTTCTTCGTATCTCATCGCACCCTGAACGTGGCAAGGATCGAGACTCGCTCAGCCAAGCAGCAAACTTATTGAGGCATGACAGGATAATGCTATAAATCTAAGGGTCATACGGTATGTAATAGATCTTTGATCTTATAACTTTCAAGTGGGAGCTATAACTTATGGTTCTTTTGAACTTTTCACACAAAGCTATAAACCTCGCTAGTCAAATTGTCCATGACGATATCTAAAGAAACTTGGTTAACAAACCTGATTTGAGATTTGCAGCATCCATGTTTTTTTTAAAGAATCGTTTCTTTTCGTTTTCCTTGTAAAGATGAAATGAACATATAATTTTTCATATAACGAAATAATTTTAAAAATATTAAGCTGTTTTATTTCGTTAAACTATTATATCACAAAATATTTTTAGTTCTCGAGTTCTGAGTTTATCCTAAAGTCTAATTAAAAACAAAAAAAAAACAATACTGACAATATGGGTCAATTGATAATTGTTTGATTTTCGTGTCAGATTGAGATTGTTGGACTAGAAATAATAAAATTGAAAACATGAACAGAAACGATTACGTTAATCGAAATAGCTGTGATAAATTTACACCATAAGTTGTCAGATTCCGGTCAGCCTTTCAACTTCCCTCAAAGGTTTCAAACTCTCAAAACTCCTACTGATTTTATTAGAATATTTATCACCAATTTCCCTAGACCTTCCACGACCTTCTCACCCTTAGAATTTCGTTAGAAATATCAAACAGATATGGTTCCTTAGCGGCTGGTCAGCGTTTCGCTTTGTTTAAAATCCTCAAAGCAGGGTAAAACCACAGAATATAATGATAGAAAATGAACAAAAGTCTCACTCTATAGTCGCTGTCAAATATTTGATCCTGATCAACCCTAAATATTAATTGTATAAATCTTCTGACGTAATCCCCGAACTTGGGTTGGATTTTCTTAAACTGTATTCAAACTAGAATAGGTTAACATTTATCACTAATTCTACAAATAGTAATATTAATAAATGATATTATTTATGAATTCTCATGGCGTATGGTAGATCCATTGCGTGACCCAAGAGCTGGCTCCTATCTGGCTCAGCGTAAAAGCAATGTCATACAACGTGGCAATGCCGCCAGTGTCTTCGTAACGCTGCCCTCTGGCAGTGATCTGGATCAGTTGAGCTAACGGAAGATCGTTTTAAACGATCGTTTTATTCTGTATATTTCTGTAATTATTTTTGTAAATAAGTTTCACTTTACTAATATTAATCATTAGTAATATTATTATCTTAGATGACATTAAACTGATATTGGTGGCAATTCGGTTGGCACCAACCTAACTAATTTTAGCTAAAATTAGGTTTAGACTGTCAAATTAAACATTGTTATTCTGCTGTTACCAACTTATCCTAATTTAATTTTATCTAATTTAATTAAGTGTTTCTTATTTAGTTAGATGGTACCAACCGTATAGGTTTTACAAATGATATGACTAACTAAAATATATTTTAGACATTCCTAAATTTAGAAATGAACCAACTGAATTGCCACCATTGACTAGAGTTACTCCAACAGTCTGTCAATTAATCAGGCATCAAAAAAAAATTAATGGTATTGAACGAGTATGTTTCATTTAAGATCTTACTTAGAAACATCTGTCACAAGTAAATCCCTATTTAAAATATTGCCATCCCTTTTTGTAAGATACTAACAGATAGAGACAGGGCGAATCATTAACATTGTTTAAACAGTGTTCAAGTTGACAGCCGTTTATAATATATATGAGTAAGGCCGTTATTTTAAAACGGGCAAAATAAATGTGGATATCGGTCAAGGTCAAAGTCAAGAGATACTTAATTCAATACAATCACAAGGATCACTTTGAAACGTCTTACATACTAGGTGAATTTAGGTGCCAATTCGTCCTAACCCAAGCCCGAGAAGAACTGGCAAGAAACTGGTCCTGCTCCTAGCGCTTTTTACATTTCCATCTTATAACTACCTTAACTAAGAAAAACTATTACATGACAGTTTATGTATGTATACATTTTAAATGTGTCTGTTAACGGTCATGACATTGATTCTTATCATAATCAGTTATGGTTTGCTGGAACACTCAATAAGTCTTTATCCAGACTAATAGTCTATTAAACGATTATTATTAATAGGATATTAGATTATCTTACAGAGTATCGTAAGTTTAAGTCTTAATGATGAAGTATAACCATTAGTTGACTTGACAACCGGTCGAAAAGCTCAGCTTTAAAAACGATTTTTGAAGTGATAACTTCTTATGGGAGGGTAAACCGCTTCGCTACGTAACGCGTTACGGCGCCAGTCTGTCTGGTTTCCCTTTATCTCACGCATACGGCAGCGGTAGGCAGGCTACTCCTCTCTTACTCTAACCCACAGCGCTAGTTAGATTAAGATTAAGTTATCAATTCTGTCGGGCGTCCCGAGACGCACACGTTTTTTTTTTAATTTCAGCGATTGCATAACTCGTCCCTGAAAGATCAACGAGGTAAGGCAGCTTTGATTGAGGTCAGTACATAGATGTGTAACTGCAGTGGCTGTTAGTCCTGACTGTTCAGACCCGGACTGAGTTCTTCGTCACGAGATCAGATCGAATCAAATTAAAACATTCTTTATTCAATAAAATCACAAGGACATCTTTGAATCGACTTCTTACATACTAGTGAGTCTAGTTGCCGTTTCCTAATAACCATGTGGTTCAAGAAAAATCCAGTATGAAACTCGTCTGGTCAATGTTTTGTAAGATCCTTGCTAATTTTGTTACGTATGCCGAATCGTGTTGGATTCAGTCAGAGAGTTGGAGAGACTGACTGACTCACGAACCTTCGTATGAGTCAGTCAGTCAGTAGAAGGCAACTTTACAAACTATGATACATTGATACAGAATCAAATATAAAATAATATAATAATAATAATTCCGGACATTTCACACAACATCATCTGGCCCCAAAGTAGAGCTTATGTTATGGGTACCACATAACTGATATGCAGATCATACAAACATTTGTCCAGCAGCGGGAATCGAACCCGCATCCTTTTGCGTCTCTGCCGGGCCTAGGCCCACTGCGTCACAGAGGTCTTCACACTTGTCTAAGATATGCCGTAACAACAGCCTGTACTTACCTGGATTTCCAACTCCTGCCATCCGACTCGCAAACGTAAATACAATTTCAGTCAAATTCAATTTGAATCTTTATTATATAAGTTTCAGATTGTAAAATCTTAAGCCCAAAACCCTTAAAAGTTTAAAAATAAAAATCTATTTCTGAAGTTCGCCCCTTTATATCGTAAAGTCGTTGACTGAAACCGAATTTTATGAAGAAGCTTGCCACGCTGTTTCGGAACTTGGGCTGAAAATCTTTACTTCTTTCCTAATTTGTCTCACCGTGCCAAGTTTTATCACTGTTCATTATCGTGAGTAGATAAGAAAGCTCTACTCTCATTTATAAATAACTTGCACGCGTATAGGGCGTAGTCACCAAAATGTTTTGTAAAAAACAATCTATTACTATTATAATTTCCTAAAATCGGAAGATTTCAAAGGATACAATGGGAAGGGTCTGAGACGAGAATAAAATATGTTAATTAGGAAAAAATAAATCTACCGCCGGAACTTAGCAGAATACTTTCGACAAAACTCTTGCGGTGTTGTTGATCCGACATGTGCGTTCGGTTATAAAAATAAAATCATGTCTGTCTTGTTGAGTTCCTTGAGTTAAAAACTTGAAATTAGGACTACTTGGTCTATAGATTCCGTTAGTCCATAGTTACATAAATAATTTAAAAAAAACTTGCATGAAACATATTTTAATAGAATCATCACTGGCATTACTTCATCTGTTGAAGATTATTTAGATAGCGTCAATCAAGTTACAGAGCAGTTATTTGTAATTAAAAACTCGTTCATGGATCAATTCCAGGCAGCTGAAGTGGGTGAAGTTTCCTCTCCACTGACGCCAGTCTGCCTGGGATTCTGTTTGATAGCGCAGACCTTCCCAGGTATCCACAGTAACCTCTCGACCTTGCCGACAGGACCCGCAATTGTTTCAAGTTTTCCTTCTCTACTCTACTTACTCTTCTGTTAGTCTGCAGAAGGATTACCCGCTTATAATTTAAAGACTATCGCCTCCGTCATCTGGTATCCGTTCCATGCAGAAATCCTGACTCGAAGTGTTATACAGTTCAGCGAAAAATACCAACCCGATTTTACAGTCAGATGCTTTTCGACTTATTCATAAAATAATAAAATTGTTGTATTAGTAAATTTGATCTGTTTTTGATAATTGAACATCCAAAAACCACACCGAACTCACGAATTGTTCGTCTCCATCTATAACGAGTCTTAGCCACCTAGTCTATAACAACTAGGATCTAGGGTTATCCTAGTGGTGATAACCAAAAACACTCGTCTCAAGCTCGGCCTCGTTGACAAATGGCGGCGATTTGCGCTGAATGCTATGATTCATGCCCATTGGCCTCATGCCAGGATCTCTCTTAGTAGGCCTACTGAGACATTGATAATCGTCTGCTGCTTTTAACTTCTGATTACCCTCACATCAAAAACATCCAAATACCTACACATAATAAGAATAAAAATAAGAATAAGAATATTAATTGCCAAAAAAGAATTACACTAATTTACAGTATCAGCGAGGCCCAAACTAGGCGTAGAAGCCTGTATCTTGGGTCTCATAAGCTCGAGTTACCTAATTAATACATTTTTGGCGATGTTTGGCTTTAGTATACATATTACAAATGTTAAAATCGGCAGTTTTAGTTTGAATGCATGTATTGTGTGTGTGTGTGTGTGTGTGTGTGTGTGTGTATATGTGTGTGTGTGGATGTGTGTATGCGTGTGTGTATGTATGTATATGTGCAGGTGAGTGAATGAAAGTGAGTGTGATTGAGATTAGTTTTTTTTTTATAATAACAATATACATAAAATATAATTAATTGAATCTAGTTAATGTAGACATTGCTGGTGATTATGTTCTTTCGGACTAGCTACAATTTCGTTAAATACGAACGATCTATATTTTACGTCCCCAAGTTCAAATAAGAGTAATATTTTTAAATGTCAGTTTTAAAGTAGGTTACATTTTTTCAAATATATATTATTGTATAAAAATAGCAACACGCCCCGGCTTCGCACGCATGCAATTTAGAGTTTTAATTAACCTAATTAACAATTTTAAAATAATTACAGATATGTACAGAATGGTATACAATAATACATGTAAACAATAATGCAGCTATCTAATGACCGTTTAAAACAAACTATGGAAAGTTTAAGATCCAGATCCAGATCACTGCCAGCGGGCAGACTTTACTAGACACTGGCGGCATTGCCACGTTGAACGGAAATGCTAATACGTTGGGCCAGATAGGAGCCAGCTCTTAAGTCAAGTGATGTTTTTACCAGACGAGACGCCGTGAAATAATTTTGAAAACCATTAACATTTTTATTTATTTATTTATTGAATTGATTTTCCTTGTATTTTTTCATCCTTGTATTAATCAACACATTTTTACTTGATGAGAATAATGGTCTAAAACACGTCAATCACACATCTTTTTCTTCTTTGTTAATGGCCTGTGACATACTAATGTCAATTCTGCCAGTGTCAGGTGTTTATAGTTTATAGCCAGTTAGCTTGTTATTAGTCTTAGTCGATGGTCAATTGTCAATTCTAGACGTCACGCGGAATGGCGTCTAGAATTTTCTTGGGATTCCTCGTCGTTCAAATCACATTGCACCACAATACACATGTCATTCGATTATCCATAACCTTCCTGTAGTCACAATTTATTCATTCAAATTCCGCCAAGATTACTGAATAAAACATGCAATAAAACGGGTAAAATATATTAAATTAGCAGAGCTATGTTGCTCCATGAAATGACAGACGAAGAATCCAATCACACATCAATTTAGTAAACAAAATAAGTGTCATTTAAAATGTTACTTGTGAGATACTCATACATAAATCCGTCAATGTTATTCCGAAAATAGTCTATGGAGGCAACCACACTGTTTCGATTCATCTAGAGTATCTTCATCAGGGTGAGTTTGATCCGCGGTCCGCTCGTTGCCGCTCGAGTGTCAGAGGAACGCAGATCACAATCGTTGGTCTGATGCAGAAAATCAATAGGTACTTTTAAATAGCAGGGAGAGTAATGCAGAAAAAGGATTTTGTATAACCAGGACAGTATATGAGCAACAATGCACACAACTCTATTTAGTCCCAAACTAAGCACAGCTAATATTATGGTGACTAAATGATTGATAGAATACTTATATAAGTATGAAATACATACTTATGATACTTTATACCACCCAGCCCAGACACAGAACTAACACCTATGTTCATCACACAAATGCTTATCCTGGGAGAGAATCGAACTCTCAACCTACAGTGCAGAAGGTAGAGCTACTACTTATATAGTATATTAATGTTGCGGGACGCGTATGGGTTAACACAGAATTAAACTTGGGGAGGCCTATACCCAGCAGTGGGACAGGCTGTGGATAATGATAATTACTCCAAGCCTAGGTACTTATAGGTTTATATTCGTAATTCTCGCATCGTGATTTGCTGTAGATGTAACAATCATACTAAACTACTACTATTTCGTATGAGTCAATGACCATCTGGTGACGGAGTTCATGGGCGATAATTTTACGCGATAACGTGATAATTTTACGTCACAAACCGAACACTTAGACCGATCGTGCCTCTCTTTCGCTTGTTCCGCGCTTTCGCTTGCTTGCTCGGCTCAAGCGGAACGTGACATTGACTCATACTTTTTCATGCGTGCAGCCGGTATTCATCGATTTATAAGACGTTATCTCGTCAAAAATTTATGTAATAGTCTAACTACCTTTTATTTGTAAAGCCAGTACCAAAAAGTTATCGTGTCCTAGCACGGAAGCGCTGTTATGATAATACGGCTGCAGTCACTCACCCTTCCAAAGACTGACTTTCATAAAGGTTGCTTAACTACGTTCTGTTGGGAGCATCTTTTTAGACTTAGTTAGCTATGCCATAAGCTATTCAACGTACTGCAACGTGATGCAATAAGAATAAAGTTTTACAGTAGCACCTCTATAGTCTTATTATTATGATGGCCAACAATCAACGTCATACAACGTGATGCAATATAAATTTATTTCACAGTAGCATCTCTATAGTTATATACTGGCCAACATTCAACGTCATACAACGTGATGCAATTTAAAAAAAATCACAGTACCATCTATATGGTCAGTTGTTGGCCAACATTCGTCAACAAACGTCATACAACGTGACGCAATTGAAATTAATTTTACAGTTGTATAGTCATATGCTGGCCAACATTCAACGTCATACAACGCGATGCAAAATAAATAAAATTTTACAATAGCATCTCTATGGTCAAATGTTGGTTAAGATTCAAAGTCATACAACCTGATGCGATAGAAATAAATCTCACAATATATAATAATAATAATAAAGACTTTTCACACAGCATCATCTAAACTCAAAGTACGCAGAACATGTGTTATGGGTACCACATGACTTATATACTACTTATATACTTTGTTTTTATTAAAACTTACACATTATATCCAGAAACACTCAGGCCCAAAACAAATACTTGCAGATCATACAAACATTTGTCTCGCGGCGGGAATCGAACCCGCAATCTTCTGCATTTCAGCCGGACCTTGGCCCACTACAGAGGGTGTCAAATACCATCTCTATGGTCCGATGTTGGTCTACATTCAACGTCATAGAACGTGATGAATTAAACAAAAAGTTTCACAGTAGCACCTCTATGGTCAGATGTTGCCCAACCCTGGCCAAGCCTGGACATGTGTGAACCGACTGTTCCCGCTCTTTGGCAGAATTTATATCTGCTTTTAACTTAAAATAGTTTGTTGTGTTCTAAAGTTTGTTTTGTTTACGATCTTTGGAGAGGACTTTGTGACAGATTCACAAAGTCCTGTTGAAGTTTTGAGTTCATTTTAATTCAATTTTATTTTCACAAATTTTACTTAACTTCTGTTAAATAGAATGCATAGGTATAAACTCTTTTAATTAGGAAACCAATCCTAAACTTTCACTACACAATATTTCTATTAGTTTTGTGGGAATTGTCTTCTTATTTGTATCGTATCACTATTGTGGTGAAAGGATTATGGTACGACTCAAAGGCTCTTTTCGTGCACTTGTCTTCGAACTTTACGTCAAGTCAAGTCAAAAGATACTTTATTCAATACAATCACAAGGATCACTTTGAAACGCTTTACATACTAGGTCAATTTAGGTGCCAATTCATCCTAACCTAAGCCCGAGAAGAACTGGCAAGAAAATCGACTTGGTCCTAGCGCTTTTTTACATGATCGATCTTATAACTACCTTAACTACGAAATACCAATACAAGAGAGTTTATAAAATATATTTCAAGTGTTATAAATATTAACGGGTATTTATCGCGTTTATTTAGTGTAAACCTGTCGAAACGTCGGGAAAAATAGGTAAATAAACGCGATAAATACCCGTTAATATTTATAATAATGTGTTCTGATCGCGTAAGTTTAAAAAACTTTATTTCAAGTGTGTCGGTTAACTGTCTGATGGCAAAGTAACTTGAGGCCATGCATTCTTATCAATAATATAAGTAATTTATATTATAATAAGCTTTCTTCAAAAGACTACCTTTTATGTATGCTTTAAATTTCTAAATAGGTAGTTTAGTAGCATATTCAGGAAGCTTATTACGAATACCGAGGTATTACAGATTATTTATCTCGGAAATAGGTAACACTTAAGTACTAGTATTTTAGCTACTGTTATTATAAATACCTTCATGCACGAAGTTATATTTATATCTCTGTTCATATAAAAACAGGAGTTTATTGCAAATGATACAACCCACTCCGACGGCGAATAAACTTTTATAATATTAGGGACGTAAGTATACCGGTTTTATTAAAATTTATGACGATGTAACGTTTGTTACTTAGATTATTTTTGTACCAAACATAAAACTAAGACCTAGGTACAGTCACAATCATAAATAGATTCATAGTTTTTTTTAAGATTACTGACGCATTAAATTTGTGAATGTAAAAATTTGGTTAATCAACTTTGAACCCTCTTCTTCTTATTATAGTGTCACTAGTTCTTTCGAACAAACAATGGTGAAAAGATTAAAGTGCGGCTCAAAGGCTCCTTCAAACTTTTAAGGTTCTACGACATGCCAGTTTCTTCACGATTGTTTCTTTCACCTTCAGTAGTCTACTGGTACAGCGCACACCATTGGTGCACGACTGGATTCAAACCCACGAGCAGGATTGGATTAGGATCGGATGGCGGGGCCACTACCACTAGGCACCTCTAACAGTTGAATCGACTCTAGACATTTTATGTTGGCCATTGGGGCAACATAAATGTTCAATACAAAGGCGTATGTTTTAATACTCATAAAAAAACATTAGTGAACACAACACCATATATAGCCCCAAAAAGCACAATTATGAGAGTCAACTGCTGGTGTTTGGTAGAAATCGTAACCACGATAAGGCCACCGATTGCATGACACTATTAATTTATGTATATGCACTTAGGCTTACAAATCTTATTTTCAACCAACTTCTAAAAAGGAGGAGATCATCGGATTTTTTTTATTTTTTGTGTGTTCTTTTAGATCCTTGTGGGACTACCGGCGCACCGGGTCCGTGGGTAGTCAGAGTGAGGGCTCCCGGCTATCCGCAGAATGTGCTGCGGCTGCAGCACTTGCGAGAAGGGCACCGGTGCGTTCCTGTGGAGATCCCGGAGCCCCTTGACATGCAATGAGGTTGGTCACCTCATTGCATTTTAGTGAGTGCTCTGTGGTTTTTTTAGACAGCTCACATATTCCATTTGCACTCCTCAGTACATTGGAAATTTGGTAGCAGATTTCACCTCGTCAAAAAAATAAAGGTTTAAGGGACCGACATCAAAATTTAACTTAGCTTAATTATTTCTTCTTAATGCTACTGCACTATAAATAAAACACATTGATAATGCCAATTGACAAATCTTGGTCTTCTTCCAGACAAATACTATGTTCAAATAAATAAGAGTCGTGACACGTATAAATAAATAAAAAAAAAATAATAATAATGCCGGACATTTCACACAGCATCATCTGGCCCCAAAGTAAGCATAGATTGTGTTATGGGTACCACATGACTGATTTACTACTTATATACTTTTTTTTTAAATACATACATATTATACATACAAACACCCAGACCCGAGACAAATAGTTGCAGATCATACAAACATTTGTCCCGCGGCGGGAATCGAACCCGCAACCTTTTGTGTCTCAGGCAGGCCTTTACCCACTGCGCCACAGAGGTCGTCAATGAATTGACATATGGCAATGAAGTATGATACAAAATGCAATAATCATTACGCATTCTGTATAGAGTAGCCAAACATCGAACTTATGCTGTAAACAATGCACAGGGCAACTATAGAAATACTTTGAACTTACTTGAAGCTATGGTTTATGTTAAACTTATTTTTCGCTAAAGATAGAACACTCTATTAAATAAACTAATATTAAAATTAAATCTGTCAGTTTCGCTTGTCAGGTGATGTTACTCATTAGTTAGAAATACATGAAATTTTATGAAGACTGGGTAGTTGTGGTACACCTGGTAGGAACAGGAACGAAGTTGAAAACCATAATGCTTGACGTCAACATTCGAGATTCAACATTTAATTTTTTTGAATTATTATTTATATCGTGAAATATTATGATAGTAAATTATGCGTTTTCAATCATATACGAGTACGTTTACTTTATAATAATTTATTAATAAAAATCAATCTTACGTATATTTCTTTTATTTGAAATGGTTTTATGAAAATGTTATTTTGAATTATGCATTTTAGATTTTTTTGCGTGGAAAGTTTTATGCCAAAAGGTATGCAAAAATATTTTATGCGTAGTCATTTTCTGCGAATCTTCAAATTGTTCAAGGTTTTCCTTGACAATAATACAACATTTATAAATAAAATAAATGCTTATTTCGTTTAAAGTGACGTAAGATACAGGGTTCATACTTTGAATGTCCATGGTTCGAAGCCCCAACATCCACATTCTGTATCGACAGTCGGCGTTGTCAATCGCTCAGCTACCAAATTCATTAAAATGTGCAAAATTAGTCAACACCTTCTAGTATGTAGTCATTGTCATAGCTTTATTTGTAAATTTGGTGACTGTTGAAATCTTACAGTTTTAAGACCTCATTCGCCAAATGTTTGTATCGAGAACTTCGTTCTAAAAAGTTATTGTATAGTTTTAATAACACCATTATACGACAGGTAATACGATTTATATTAGTTTGTATCGAAAGTATCGAATGACTATCATTTATAAGTCTCCTCTCAAATAATCGATTCTTAGTGATGTGGGTTAGACTGATGTTATTATATTATGAAGGAACGGTGTTAGGGTCATATTCATCTCAATTTGTATTAATTTCCCAATGTTCGACACTTTAGTAACATCTATAGTACCTACTAGCTTCTGCTCGTTGCAATAATAGGTAATTACCTATTATTCCAGGACCAATTCTTATCTATACCAAGTTTTAACCAAATCGATTCAGCCGAACGGTTCGTGATTGAATAACAAGCTATGCTTAGCTTGAGGCTAAATAGTGCTGCGTGTTCAAAACAATACAATACAATCACAAGGATCACTTTGAAACGTCATACATACTAGGTGAATTTAAATTGGCACCCAATTCATCCTAACCCAAGCCCGAGAAGAACTGGCAAGATACTCGTCCTGGTCCTAGCGCTTTTTTGCATGATCCATCTTATAACTTATAACACCTTATAACCTTAACTACGAAAAACAAATACAAGAGAGATTATACATTTCAAGTTTGTCAGTTAACTGTCTGAGGGCAGAGCGACATGAGACCATGCATTCTTATCAATAATGTAGTCATTTATATTATAATACGCTTTCTTCAAAAGACTACCCTTTATGTACGCTTTAAAGTTCTTAATAGGAAGTTTAGTTGCATTTTCAGGAAGCTTATTATAGAAGCGCGCCGTGGTCCCCATAAAGGACTTATTTACTTGTTCTAGTCGAAACCTAGGTATGTATGTATATTGTTTCTATTCTTAGTAATTATTCTATGAAGGTCACTATTTTGCTGAAACCCATCTCTATTTTTATGAGTGTATAACAAATTTTAATATAAATATTGTGAGAAAATTTCTTTGAATATTTCTCCTAAAGACTCTCGTGGTTTCATTTTATAAATAGCACCTGTTGCCCTTACCACAGTGTCACAGTTCCGATACTTGAAATTAAACATTAAACATTCTTTAACGACAAACGAATGAACAAAATCAACGAAAATATGAGTTAGAATATCCCTGTTGACGGAGTGAATAGACTACCCAAAGACCACCGTCATGACCCAACAACATTTGAAATTATTTACCTTAAAATTTTTACAAACCGGTATTTACTTCTGTAGTAGCAAAATGTGTTGGTTTATGTCTTATATATATAAAAGAAAGTCGTGTTTGTTAGACCACTTATAGCTCGAAAACCGCTAGACCTATTTGGATGAAACTTAAAATGAATGTAGTATTTTTTATCCTGGAAAAACAACGGGAACGGGGCAGGCGAAACCGCGGGTGACCGCGGGTGGCCGCTAGCGACATCTATCAATATTTATCCGTAACTTTGTTAATCTTTGTAATTATTAGAATAATTTGAATAGATATCTTTTTTTAATAGCGATATTAGTGCTTTAATATTTTTTGTGAAGTTGTAACCGGCTAGTATAAAAATATATATTTTTGTACTAACCGACAGACATTGAATTAACTATAAGTATTGAAATCGAATTGGTATAATCTATAACTATCAAACGACTGACGGTTATGTCAAACGCCATAAGGTTACATTCTAGAAGTTTATAATTTCAAAAGCGCTACAGTAGAAGGAGTAGAAGGTTACAATAGAAAAGTTATTATCGTCGTTAAGTTTTCTTAAATTGTATGACTCTACACGCAATTTTCAGATTTTTTTTCATATAACCTTCTCCTGTCAATAACAAACACAACAAAAAAAAAATAGTGAAATCGATCTATCCGTTCACTCGTGATGCCGTTACCAAGGGAAATAGCGATTCATTTTATATTATTATAAAATATAAAAGTATTCTATAAGTTACTACAAGGTAAACAATACTTAAATCGGGACAATAATGTTGCTATGTGCTCTTTAAATTACTCCTTATCCTAGAATTCTTAGTTACCAAGTATTAAAAAGAGTTGGCTGTTTTATTGGAATTCAATGCTTCAATATCTTCCAATAAGATTTTCTTTCAGATAAAATGCAGTAAATACAGGGTGTATCGGACACGCTAAGTGCTCTTATTTCAACTTGCAATGCAAAAAGCGAATCCATTAATCTTCAGACCAACCACCAACACTCGATATTCCATAGATCAGAAACTAGTTGAAATTTTCATACAAGATTGTTAAAATCTTGACATTTTTGACTGATTTTTCTATTAAATATTCCGTAATACTCGTAGAAAACCTACTGGTTGATTGGATATCGATCATTCCATAAGTATATTTTTAAATTTTTTTAGGTAGCACAAAAAAAATCCCTTTTCAGCACTTACGAGTATTTTCTTTAGTGTTTCATAGGTGTTCAAAATTCCCGTATAATATTACAGGGTAGTACTTGTCTGTTATATAGACTTGTCTGTTTGAAACTCGGGAAAGTATTTAGGAATAGGACTAATAATAATAAGTTTTTATTCAAAAATTGTTCTTGTTACTTATTTTAACAAATTTTTTTTCATTTGATCCTGTTGTCTTGGTTTGGAATAGGCGTCTTCAAACTTCTTCCATTCGTTATGTTTCGCGTTTTCAAAATTATTTCACGGCGTCTGTCTGGTAGATACATTGCGTGACCCAAGAGCTGGCTCCTATCTGGCTCAGCGTATAACATTGCCATTCAACGTTCTTGTCATTCCAATGTCAAAGAAAATCATCATCATTAGCCTTAGTTCATCTGTTGAAGATGATTTAGGTGGCGTCAGTCAAGTTACAGAGCAGTTATTTGTAATTGAAAACATTCGTTCATGGATCCACTCCAGCAAGCTGTGATGGGTGAAGTTTCCTCTTCACTGACGCCACTCTGCCTGGAATTCTGTTTGATAGCGCAGGCCTTCCCAGGAACCCACACTTACCTCTCGACCTTGCCGACAGCAGGAAAGACGAGTCAGTACATGCGGTGTCGGTTCGGTTGCAGGTGCATACCGACTGGCTCCGAGCCGGGTTTGTTTCAAGTTTTCCTTCTCTGTTGCTAGCTCTTCTGTAAGTCAGCAGGGGGACTTACCCTCAATAATTTGAAGAAAAAGGAAATATAAGGCCACTTAACAAACAATGCATTAACTACTGTGTGATTATACGAGTATTAGACCTTTGGTGTATTTTTTATCTACTCATGATGGCTAAGTTGCATACGTATAATAATCAGCGATGTAAAATAATTTCCAGTCGTCTGCTGAAATAAGAAATATGAGAACTGTTCTTAAATACACCACAAATACTTTAATTATGGAATAATATTTACTGACATCTTTGCCTTTTCATGAAAAAAGTATAATCTACTCATGGTGACTGCGTATAATACGTATAATAAGCAGCGATATAATATACTTAAACTACAGTCGTCTGCTGGTATAAAATGAGAGCCATTCTCAAATCGATATCTGTCGATACCGGGTAGTATCGAGTAGCGGACTCGAATTACACAACAAATACTCTAATTATGGAATAATATTTACTGACTTTTTTGCCTCAGAGTGCGCCTCAGAGGCTTCTTTAGTGCACTGACTGAAGTAGGTACATTATATTTCCTGAAAAATTACTAACTGAGCTCAGTGTTTAGTAACTCTGAATTATGCGTTGTGGGCTTGATCCCCAACCAGATATAAAAAAATTTTTTTTTTTTTATTAAACATTTTCTTTTCGTTATGCTCATAGAACGCGGACAGCGGATGTGACTTAGTTGTTTCGAGTTAGGTAGTTATTGTTATTTATTTTTGTACTAACTACTTACCTAATATTAGTAATTACACTAGTTTTAATATATTGTGTAGAATTATTGTAGCATTACATTACAAACCTTAGTGGTTTTTTGTACTATATTTACCAATTTTTATTGTAAACTTTTTTATTACGATAATTAAAAAAAAAAAGTTGATTCGAGAATGGTTTAGATTTACAATGAGATTCTTATTTTTTTTTGAAACGCGCGGATTAATTCTCGAACGGTACGAAAAACAGAAAAAAAACATCCATAAACAGAGTTGGCAGCAGATACATTTTCTTATTTTAAATTCAATATAGCAACACAACAACACTAAAATTGCTTGTACTAATAATCCCCTTGCCATTCAAACGCGGCGATGCGTAACAAATTGTATTTTTACAAAATATATCGCGTGCTGTTGTAAAGATTGATATCAAAATTAGACCGAAGAATAGAGGGTGATGACGTCATTTCTTTAGGGTGAATAATGTAAATGAAACTTGATTTTCCCTTTGCCTATAATTTTCATTTCTATGGAAACGGTTTTTGGTGCATTGAATGTAATTTAATAATAAACAGAAAATCAAGTTTCTTAGCTATACTTACATCATTTTTTGTATACAAAAAAGAAGGATACTAGAAAGATACTACGCAATGGGGTGTCCAGAATTTCGTTCCTCTGTTAGTTGAAATAGATTTTTGTTTTGTAAAAAATATGGTAAATAGCAAGATATTGAGTCATACACTTTGTTCACATTTTTTAGGAACATATTTCAATTAGGCAGTAACTTTTAGTGATACGTAGGTTATAAAATAATTAGTTCAATTATATTACTAAAATATTCGATTTTTGTATTCTTCTTCTTCTTGTCCTGTCACTAGTTATTTCAAACCAGGTGGGTTTAAGTGTGCCTCAGAGGCTCTTTTCGTGCACTGCATATAAGGATTTCAAATTAATGTGTAATCAAAATAATGTGTTTGCTTCAAAATTTAAAGTTCTATTAAAAAACTATAATTTTAGCTTTTATTGTAATTAATAAACTCTTCTTTATAAATTATATATACATTCTGTCATAAAAGTATCAGGAATGGATGATTTGTTTATGGTTCCATATTTTTTTTGTTTGATTAGCAAAACGCGCTAATCATCACAATAATCATTTGGCGCGGAATTTGAGTTGGATCTATTACTTAGATTAAATACAATGCTGTTTTTAGTTCGATCATAATCTAGTGTGTATTGTGAATTTAATAATGGACAAAAACATCAAACAAAGAGTTCGTCTTCAATTTTGCATCGCCAATGGAATTTCGTGTTTGGAGTCCCTTAAAATGCTTACGGTGAATCAAAAACACGTACTTATAAGTGGTACAAAGCGTTCAAAAGCGGTTGAGATATGTTGGAAGATTTGTCTCGCTCTGGTCATCAACGTCTTCAACTGAAGTTAACATCGCAAAAGTGAAAAAAATAGTTACTAAAAATCCTTATTCAAGTTTGAGAGAGATAGCCGCTGTACCATTTTAAATAATCACTTGGGTATGAAAACTCAAACGCGTAAAAGTCGCTGAGAAGATGCTAGAACGAGTCAAATCCGACCCAACATTCAAAAAACGCATTGTTACTGGTGAGAACTAAAGAGACGTGGGTTTACGAGTTTGACATGCAAACTAGTCAACAAGCTTCGGAGTAGCGCCCTCCAACTTGATACCAAAAAAACCACGTGATCAAAAGTCAAAGTCATGCTGACTGTTTTCTTTGTCTATCGCGATGTTGTGCACTCGGAAAGAATATAATTTGAGCGTTATGCCGCGTTTAAGATAACAAACTCGACGAAAAAATGAATTTGTGAAAATAAATTCCTTGGATTTTGCACCATGATAATGCGCCTTCGCACAAGGCCATCATTGTAAACGAATTTTGATCAAAAACATAACAAATACCATCGAGCAAACACCTTATTCACCAGATATGGCTCTAGTCCGCTTCATTTTGTTTCACTCTAAACTCAAATTACCACTTCGTGGCACCCATTTTCATTCGGTAGAAGACATAAAGGAAAATTCGCGACGAGAACTGAACTCAATTCCGGAAAAATGTTTTAATGATTAGATTATTCATTGGATTCGTGTATCGTTTCTGAAGGAGCATACTTTGAAGGCGATGAAATAAATTTGGATGAATAACTAACATTTTGTGTAATAGTGATCGTTTCCCGGTACTTTCTTGACAGAGTAGTATAACTTTATGGGCAAGTCCTTTATTAAAGAATTTTATAGAATATATGTCCACACATTTCTAAAGAACATTTTCATGTAGTAGTTCAAGGCATTCTTTAAAGTACAAATCTATTAGGATTTCTTATACACCTATGATATAAGTCACATGCTATAATATAAATTTATACAATCTAAACCAAAATAATATTTTTATATTTGTATGTTAATGGATTAACTAAAGAACTACTTAACAGATAATACATTTAATTAATAATTCTTATCAATTAATCTTATAAATTATTTGATAAATATTAAACCTTTAAAAAGTTCCTTTATCAGCAATTAACAAATGTTGAATTTTTATAATTTACATATTAGAGATTATTTCGAAAATTGCAATAGTGTGACCCAAGGTATACCAAAATGGCCTATAACATTTATTATCTCATTATTTGGCGTGCGCTGAGTTAACTATTGATAGTACGAACACAGAAAATAATACACCTCATTTTTATAATACTTATTATTACCTACAATAAACTCCGCAAGACTATATATTAATATATAATACCGGACATTTCACACAGCATCATCTGGCCCCGAAGTAAAGCAAAGCTTGTATTATGGATACCAACCACATGACTAAAATACTAAATTATATATAACACACAACACCATCTAGCCCCAAATGAAGCATAGCTTGTAGTAATTTTAAGTTATAAGCTGACTAACACAATGGACTATAAAATTGTCTAAATAATTTGAATTATTATTATTATTATATTCTGTACATTTCTGTTATTATTTCTGTAAATAAAAGTAAGTTTTCTACAAAATACATATATTTTATACATAGACACACCCAGACCCGAGACAAGTACTTGCATATCACACAAACATTTTTCCCGCGGCGGGAATAGAATCCGCAACCTATATGTCTAACAACCCGTTCAGTTTTCGCTGTCGATGGCATAGCTTTTGTTAAATGTCTCTTTAAGCTAAGTTAAATTAAGATTAGTTAGTAAGTAAAACGGCTGTCTAGTAGTAATCGTAACCACGATAAGACCGCCGATTGCAGGACACTATTAATTTATGTATATGCACTAAGGCTTAAATTTCTTATTTCCTTTTGTAATGTTCTCAAAAAAGTTTTTATTATTATTTTTATTGTTATTATAGTTAAGTACAGACATAACCAATAAATGCAAAAAAAATACATGGAGATGGATAAGGTCACACTACAAGGATCTGAGAGATGGAGTACAACTATAACAAATTGGCAACCCAGAAACAGAAAGAATGGAATGAATGGAAAGAATTAAAGAGGTGGGAAGACGACTTTCAAACTTTCGGTTTGGAAGTTATGGTCAATGATTGCCAGGAATAGAATCGAGTGGAAGAAGTTCGGAGAGGCCTATGCCAAACTTAGGCAAACTGATCAAATTAAAGACTTACTGTTGGAATAAGTTAGTAATGAGAATAAATTGTGAAGTTAATTAATAATAATAATATTTTAAATAAATAATAAATTTTGCTGGACAATGCACACAACACCATCTACATCCCCAAACAAAGCATAGCTTGTATTATGGTGACTAGATGACTAAAAGAATACTTATATATTTTTAAACACATACTTATGATACATTATAACTGGGTGTTATGGACACACAAAAGTCGGCCATAGCTACACATCTACTAGAATCTGGCTCAAACCACTGGATCGAGTTACACAATCCACAGGTAATCTCAACTGAAAAACATTACATCCCAAGATTGGTACAAGAGGCAATAGAGATTACCAAACACAGGAATTTCAATCGAGAAGACGGTTTTCAATTGTCTGGAGCCTGGAACCCTGTGGTGAGGATGTGTGGAAATCGTAAAAGTGAGGTACCGGTTATGCGTCCAGATACCGTGAGTGTTGTGTGTCGTAATCGTGATTGAGTTGTTAGTGACAGTGAAACCGGTAGTAGGGGTAATGTTCGCAGTAAAAGTCTGAGAAAGAGGGTAGACCGTTTTGTCTGCCAATAACATCCACCCGCAAAGACTTCAGTTTATCTCGTGATCATGGCGCATGCAACTGTGCCGAAATATCGAGAAGCAGAAAAACTCATATATCATGGTAAATATCCCGTTTTGAGTGAAAATTATGTGCAAAACCATGATAATTTTAAAAGAGAATAAATTGTTCAGAATAATGGCTTATATTATTATTATTATTACATGCTTAGTGAGAAATGCGCGGACGAAGTCGCGGTCGTTACAGCTGGTAGATTATTATAACAGTTAACATAAACCTGTGGCCATTTTTGAGGATTATTTAAGAATCGTCTGAATTTTGAATCAGGCAAATCAGGCATCATGATTCTTAGTGCTTTCTGAAGCAGGGAAGTAAACAAAACTCTATTTGCTAGATCTAATCCTAGAGTAGTCTTTCACCCAAACATTAATAAAAAATATTATGACCGCCATATAATACGCTTTTACAGCACAAATAAAAATTACATTTAACATGAGTGTAGTGAACATAAAAGTAACGATAAAATATATTCAAGTATGTATGTGGTGACCCTTATATTATATCTGCTGCAGTCGAACGTTAAATGTGGTCACTTTGAACATCTGCCTTCAGGAAACGTACTATTGAAATCGATCAACTATATGTCGTTTGAATAATCGTGCAAAACCCTTAGCTACATCGTTTTGACTAGTTATGAGCGATGGAACGGCTATCATTACTTTTGAAAATCGATGTCGTAATCTTCCATAACAGAAGGTTCTATAATTTGAATTTGACAACGAAACAACGATCATTTTGACTGAATTCGACGTACATTTCAATGACTTTAACGAATCGATATATCGATGTCGGTTCTCAGAGTAGATGCCCAGGTTATTTTACAGAATGACGGTAATTGATATTGTGTTAGAAACAAAATAGTTTCATACTTATTTTATAAGTAATTGTTTCATTTTAGTACGATGAAGATCTCAAAAGATTGTTTTTTTAAACATGAGCTGCGCTTGATCAATGCTATTTTCATTTACTAAATAAATAAAATAAATAATACCAGACATTTCACACAGCTTCATCTGACCCCAAAGTAGGCAAACTTGTGTTATGGGTTTCACATGACTGATATACTACTTATATATATTTTTAAATGCATACATATTATACATAGAAACACCCAGACCTGAGACAAATACTTACAGATCATATAAATATTTGTCTTGCGGCGGGAATCGAACTTGCACCTTTTGCGTCTCAGCCGGACCTTGGCCCACTATGCTACAGAGGTCGTCAGTCGTTACTTCAGGTATGTTATATATGTATACTTACCATCTATCCTATATCTACAAAATACACTAGCCTTGTCTTTATCATTTTAATGTCAATGAATAGAGATAGCAACAGATTTAAATAACTCATTAACTAGTGTTTGATTATTAAATAAACCAAAGCTTCTTTAAAAATTAAAATCATACATAATCATACATAAAAGATAACAAAAAATCTTGCAATAAATTTTCTGCTGCGAAATTTGTTTATTTCTACTTGATAAATAACTAAACTAAGACCTAGGTATATAAAAGTAAAACAAGCGATAAAACTTATTTCTGAATGTCTTAGTTACGCTCAGTGCGTTGCTATTCAACGTGGCAATGCCACCAGTGTTTTGGAGACGCTGATCTTTAGCAGTGATTTTAATCAGTTTGAAATAGATAGTTTAAAACGGTTCTTATATAACGCAACTAATTATATATATTCCGTACATTGCTGTAAAAAAATCAATTCAATTATTTACAAAAGTACGCAGAACATAGTTTTTTTTACATTAGCTGCAACTTGCCTAAGTGAACTGGGTGATTTTATGGATGGATTATAAAAATGTGTAAATATACAATTATTTTGAATTGGTATTAGTATACTTATGAACGAATAGTGAAGTAAGTACTTAAGGGTTATAGCAATGATACTAGTACTTAGATACATAGAATATAACAAGCACTAGCATAATTACGTTTTAAAACTAAAAAGACAACAAACTTCATGTATATACACATGGTAGCTACTGTGACACGTTGAAGAGTTCCCTTGACTGTCCTTTGTCTACATCATCAGACCTCTAATGACAGTCACAACCATAGTCACAAATCTAAGTGTAAAGTTCTCATCAATACAAATTAATCAAGCCCAAACACCAGGTAATTGCAGTAAATCATTGAGGAGTTCCCTCGACTTTCTTTCGGCTCCATCATCAGATCGACTCTAGGCTTTCATTAAATAGTAGTGCTTTAAAATACTTAATGAAAAAAATTAACAAACGTACTAGTCGTCACTACGATTTTCAAAGGGGAACCTTTGATTTTCATTCGATTTCTCTGGGATGCCATCATCGGACCCTGGTTTCCGTACCACCCTTGGAATATCTCCTTTCCAAGAATCATCAAAATCGGTTTATAAACAACGAAGGTAACCGCGAACACACATAAAAATATATATTATATATGTACGAGTATATACGGTCGAATTCAGAAACCTCCTTTTTCGAACTCAGCTAAAAAGTCAGCAATATGCTTGGAACGGGAATCTAGTTATGTTGTTTTTCATTTGAATGACGACAGCAACGTTATAAAGTTAAAGATCAAATCAATTTAAAGTCAGCGCGGCGTGAAAATTTGCCTGAAGGTAAAATTGGCCATAGACAAAGGATTTCACAGGATATCCATTTAAAACTTTGGCGTGTTGATAAAGCTTATTTAATTTGAGCACAAGCTCAACAATGAAGTTGTGTGATTTGGAACGTAAGGCTTAGTTATGTACCGCCGTATTTCAGAGCAAAACTCAAACTCTGATCGAGAACTAAACAGGGGATTGTTTATGATGAACTGAATAAAACAGCATTTTATTCAGTTCATCTAGTAGGTACGTTTACAAATTCTATAGACATCACAAAACATTAATAGCTAGAGGCATGTATGGAATCGAAACCTAATAAAGTTTTCTTTAACTATCCTTAACTATATTAAAGGAAGTAAACGATTTCACCTGCCAGGGACACTCGTCAATGAAACAACCAATGAAAGGTCTCCCTTTAATTCAAAACGGAAGCTTATAGACGTCTGTATTCTCCTAGCCCTCACCTCACAGACCAGGGGGCCGACCACGCTAATTTTGTACGTCTGAACCAAAGCTAAACCAAAGTCATGATGTTATTTTTGCTTCCTGATCAGAAAGTCTAACTTTTAAGTTGCCTAAGAAGTAAAATGCCTAAATGTCATGTCTAAATAGCAAAATGCCTAAGATTCAGAACACCTAAACGGTAGTATGCCTAAAATGCAAATTGTATAAATGTGAAACATCCTAAGAAGCAAATAGTTTAAAATGCAATACACCTGCAATGCAACATAGGAAGATGACTAAATCTTACGATAGTGACATATTGTTCAATAAGATAGATAGATAGATAGATAGATTAACACTTTATTGTACACAAAAAGAACACAGGAGAAATAATTGAAATAAAATTGTACAATGGGCGACCTTATCGCTAAAAGCGATCTCTTCCAGGCAACCTTTGTATGGACAGGATAAACAAAAACAGAACGACGGCGGTGTACAAAAAGTTACTTAATAAACTAATACAAAACATATAAAAATACAAAATATAGTTGTAATGATGCTAATCGATATACTTACACGATAAATTATTAACACATACAAACAACTTTCTATAAACAATAATAATAATCATAAGTAGTGATAAATGATATCAACCAGTTAGCAGATTCCAGATATGGACAGATAATGATCATGAACTTTGTTTTTAAAGATATGGATAGATTTGGATGCGCGGATAGATGCAGGTAAGGAGTTCCATAAGCGTACGGCTTGAACAGTGAAGGATTCACCATACATAGCTGAACTATGGACAGGAGTAAAGAGCTGAAAAGTGTCAGAAGAGCGCAGAATACGATCGTTTGCCTGATGCAGGAAAACAAAACGTTCCTTTAGATAACAGGGAGAGGAAGACAGAAAAAGGATATTGTATAGAAAGGACAGGATATGAGCATTCGAGCGAAAACGAATAGGGAGCCACTTGAGCTTCATGCGAAATTCGGAAACATGGTCATACTTGCGCAAGCCAAATATGAACCGAATACAGAGATTTTGAAGGCGCTCAAGTTTATTTAGTAAAACTTCGGAGATATCAAGATAGCTGGCGTCCGCGTAGTCTAATATCGGATGGAGAAGGGATTGTGCTAGCATAACTTTGGTAGCTGTCGGTAGGAAATTACGGAGCCTGCGTAAAGACGCAGATGATGCAAACATTTTCCTACTGATTTCGTTGATCCATGGTTGCCAAGATAGCTTATTATCCACGATAATACCAAGATTTTTTACAGTCTGGCTGATCGGTATTCTTGTACAATCAAATATAATAGGTGAGAGAAGAGAGTAATTAATTTTAACAATTTGCCTCGCACTACCAACTATAATGGCCTGAGTTTTGCTTGGATTAATCGTAAGTCCGTAAGATTTACTCCAATCACAAATACGGTCTAAATCGGAGTTTAGGAGGCTAATGGCACCGTTGACATTATCAATAGTAGTTTTGCAGTATATTTGAAGACCATCTGCATACAGGTGGTAGGAAGATGTTAAATTTTTTGTTATGGAGTTGATAAAAATAGTAAAGAGAAGAGGAGAGAGGACGCCGCCCTGAGGGACACCAGCAGTCAGATTGCACCATCAAGAGAATGCGTCTTCAACACGGATACGCTGCCGGCGATCGAATAAGTAGCTACGAAACCAGTCAAATGCCGACGGCGATATGTTAATAGAGCTAAGCACACCTAGAAGAAGGTCAAAATCAACATTACAGAAAGCGCTGCTGAAGTCGAGGAGTGTAAGTATGGTAACTTTACCACTATCCATCCCAAACCGAATGTCGTCGGTAATTTTGATTAATGCTGTAGCGGTGCTATGGCCTGGACGGAAGCCAGACTGGAATGAGTTGAGTAGGGAGTTGTTAGAAACATATACACTTAACTGTTGATGGATTAGTCGTTCAAGAACTTTTGAAAGGAAAGAGAGGATAGATATAGGACGGTATTCGGAGAAGGCTGATGGGTTTGATTTTTTAGGTAAGGGAATAATCTGGGCTTCTCTCCAGGCCAGTGGAAAGGTGCTGGATGTAATAGACGCATTGAAAATAAATGTGATGACATGTACGATATCATCAAGGATGGGGACAATCATATTGCGACTAATGTTGTCACTACCTACAGCGCTTGATGTGATAGATGCTATGCACTTCTTAACATCACTATCGATAAATTGACAGAAATTTCCATATTTTGGATGGATCTTTATTGCCTACAGAGTCATGAATATATCGGCGTTGCGCGTCTCTACACAACCTATTGCAGTGATTTCGACGATCGTGATATTTAGTAACATTATCATCAGTAGGCTTGCATCTCAAACGAACTTTAGCGAGATCTCTCCTGTGCATAGCCAAACGGATCTCATCAGTAAGCCATGGAGCAGAGAGATGTTTGACCTTGATGGCACGGAGGGGTGCATGCACGTCATAAAGTTTAGAGAGTTGGTAATTAAAACACTCCACCATGCCATCAACATCACAGCCATTCAACAGCTCAGGCCAGTCGATAAGTTGGGCATCCTTGCGAAGGCTCTCAAGGTTAATTCGGCCAAAGTTACGCTGCAGAATAATCTTAGGCTTAGCTTTCGGAGTACGGACCTTGTAAGATAAGAAAATCAAATCGTGGTAGGAAAAAGAAGGAGCTGCTGTTTGACCGTAATTAGAGACATTATTTGGAGAGGATACAAGAATCAGGTCAAGAAGAGACGGAATACAATTTGGAAAGAAGTGAGTTGCTGTTAAAGGGAGAATGGTCAAATTGCTAGATTCAATGACATTCTCGAAACAAACGGAGCGATAGTCCTGCTTCAGAAGGCAGGTATTGAAGTCACCCATAACAATGGTATGACTATAGGATGGTGAGATGTCTTCAAGTAGTCTATCAGTTCGATGGTTTAGCCGTGAAAGAGTAACAAACATCCTCACAACCTATATTTATAATACTATTAGGATAGTGTTATTACAGTTTTAACCCGTTGTTATGTATAACTCATGGAAGAAAATTTGTAGGCGTTATTATAATTCTTAAACATACTCGTTATAGAGAGCTTTAACAGTTTAGGCAATTTGCTTCTTAGATATTATAAGTTTGGCGAAAATCTTTTCAGGTATTTTTCTACTTAGACCTTTGACAGTTAAGGCATCACACATGTTAGACCTTTTATATTTTAGACACAATGGGACTTTAGACATTTTTCTGTTTAGGTTTTCTGAAAAATAATCATTTTTCATTTTAAGCATTTTACTTCCGAGGCGTTTTGGAAACTAGACTTTCTGATCAGGAAGCTTATTTTTGACATATTTCGTTTCGTTCGATTTAGTTATAATTTAGATAATACGTTGATCAAACGTTGCGTGGTCGTGTTCTCTTTGACAGTGCTCTCAATTGAACGTTTTTGATTTAGTAAATCCTAGTAGTATGTGCATAGAGTAATACTAGATAGTTCTATATATAAATTTGTTCGATTAGTAAACTCATTCAGGAAGAACAGCGTGGTACTACTTTATATTCAGATTAGCCATATCCAAACCTTTGCCAAAACCAATCCGTTCATAGTGGGGAACACGGTTCGCTTATATAATAAGCTTCCTGAAAATGCTACTAAACTACCTATTAAGAAATTTAAAGCATACATAAAAGGTAGTCTTTTGGAAAGCTTATTATAATATAAATGACTATATTATTGATAGGAATGCATGGCTTCATGTCGCTCTGCCCTCAGACCGACATACTTGAAATGTATAAACTCTCTTGTATTTGTTTTTCGTAGTTAAGGTAGTTATAAGATGGATCATGTAAAAAGCGCTAGGACCAAGACGAGTATCTTGCCAGTTCTTCTCGGGCTTGGGTTAGGATGAATTGGCACCTAAATTTACCTATAATGTAAGACGTTTCAATGTGATGGTATTGAATAAAGTATCTTTTGACTTTGACTTTGACTTCAATGGAAATTAAATCGACAAAGAGCGCAGTCGCCCTACTGGTCTCTAACCAACCTATAAAAGCCCTAACTCGGGGTTTTCCAGTGAGTCATAGAGCGCAGTATATTAAGGTATCAAACTCACAGACCATGTTTGAAATAATAAAATGCACTATAAAACGCAAATCGCGGGTGTCGGACAGCAATCAGGGAAATGGTTTATATTATTTATTTATTTATTAATTATTTTACTTGTACCGTACATACACGCGTTTGTACAAAAACCATCGAGTTTATATTATAGTATTATTCATATCAAGCTTCAAGCAAATCGCACCACGCGTTAAAAAGTTCCATACATTAATTTTCACCCCTCTTAGAGGTTGAATTTCAAAAAATCACGCATTAGTGGGTACTAATGCGTGATTTTTTTAAGCTACCTTCCAAATTTCAGATTTCTAGCTTCAGCTGTTTCGGCTCAGCAATGATGAATCAGTCAGTCAGGTTAAGCTCTTTTATCCACTTGAACGTCCGAGCGCGGCAGCTGTCTCTCTCTAGAACGTCCGCCCGCGCGATCGTAATTCTGCGGCGCCGAGCGCTTGGTTCATTTTCAACTTCGAGCGTGATAACTAGATAACAACTATAGCTAGACTTAAATAAACAATACATATGAATAGGTAAAACTATACAAATTAAAACTACGTGAAAAAATAATTTCACCTATGAATCTAAATACTGAAAATATAAATTTAAACTTGACAATGTAGGTTAAATTTCAATAAACTCGGCATTTTGTTTAATGTCGATTTTTTTGCCATCAGTCGATGGGCCCAAAATATTTGTAAATATTTCAATAGCAATAATCTTGAGGATTACTTTGATATATAACACTAATATAAATAAGACTATTAAAACAATCTAAACAACACCCGCACGCACTCACTTAACAAAACGCAAACTCACGCAAAGCTTTTTTGTTTTTAATTTTTTTTTTAAATATTTTTGTTGCCAGGTACGGTTTTCTTGGATTCTGCCGTACGCCAATTATATTAAAAACTTATCTAGTGACGTTATACAGCAACTATCAGACGCCAGCCAACAGAACTTCACACAAAAGTCATAGAGGTCCGATGGGTCGAAAAAAATACCCGGACTGTCTACGCAACAAAGTTTTCGGTCGATTTTTCTACCCGGACGCTCAAGTGGTTATGGGCAACACAATACTACAGTGTCATTGTACAATGATTTTGAAAAAGAAACCGAAGAAACTCTTTGCAGGGGTTTCGGGGGCTGTAAATTGATCTAGATAGGTTTCATTTTTAGAAAACGTCATTTTATCCGTGTTACCGAGCAAAGCTTGGTCATCCATATACTTACAATAATAAACTATCAAGATCCATATCACTAAGACCAAGACGTAGCAAACTTATATATTTAATAAATTGGATAAGCGCGCGTAAGAACCACGCACAGACTTTTTCTGACTTTCAAAGTCAGAAAAGATCATGACGCTCCTCATCATGACTCTCAGCTTCATCAGGCTCCGCAGCTAACTTCACAAAATATATAGTCTTGTTAACATAATTCAACGCAATAATAAAAGTAGGTACTCTCACGATTAATTGAAAAAAATGTAGCATGTTGAGATTTACTTAGCGTACAACAATACTATGAATATTTTTGAAAACGTCAAAGTCAAACAAACTTGTGAAAGTGGGTACTTGTTTTGCCAAAATGCACTAATTAGCTCGAAAACTTTTTCCGAATTAAAATATTATGATTCGATTTAGCCCGTTCTATCGATTTAAGTTCTTTTAAGTATCCGATCTACGCTATGTTTTGAATAAAAATACTTCTGGATATGTGCTTGAATATATTTTTTTAGAATAATATATAAGATGCATTTTGTTTATATTATAATATGGGTAGACCAACTAAACACATTGCTCCAACGAGACAGTGAGGTTTCGGAGCAAACGAAAATATCATCGATGTATGAAGACCTCTGTGGCGCAGTAGGCTTAGGTCCGGCTGAGACGCAAAATGTTGCGCAAATGTTGGGTTCGATTCCCGCCGCGGGACAAATGTTTGTATGATCTGCAAGTATTTGTCTCGGGTCTAGGTGTTTTTATGTATAATATGAATGTTTTTACAAAAAAAAAGTACATAAGTAGGTAGTATATCAGTCATGTGGTACCCATAACACAAGCTCTGCTTACTTTGGGGCCAGATGATGCTGTGTGAAATGTCCGGTATTATTATTATTATTATTATCATTATTATTATTATTATTATGTATACAATTTTTAGATTTTTCTTAATTTTTCAATAACCGACTGATTTCGACAAAATTTAGATGGGACCTGGGAAGTATACCCTTTAAAACAAAAAATAATTTTCCGAATCGGTTCTGGCGTCATTGAGTAATCGGTGAACCTCCTCTTTTTTTAAGTCGGTTAAAAAGAGAAGTTGCTTTAATGACTAAATAATATTAACCTATTAGTTGCCGTTAATAGTTTTGCACGTGTGGTACCTATTTAGATAAAAAGTAGCAACACCAGGCTACATTAAACACCTATCATGCAATAACATAAATAGCTACCGTGGCGTTGAAGTAGTGTCTGTTCTTGTCATTCTAACGTTAATAATACGTTAATATGTAGCTCCTTCCTAATCCGGTTCAGCCGTGACGACATGATTGAGTCACCAAAAATTTATTAACAAACAAATATTTACTCAAACCTTCGCATTCATAATTTGCATTGTATGGATTGCAGTTGCAAGAAGTCAGGTCGATCTAAGTAGAGTGGGGTGGGTTCAGCTGTGACATGAACCCACCCCACGACTGCATGAATGAGTCACAACCAAATATTTATACTTTTAAACGGACCTTAGATAGCTCAACTGTTTCACGTGTATTTTATATTATTATATATTATTTTGTACATTTTTGTAATTATTTCTGTAAATAAACTTTTTGTTACGTTGTAAACATAAGAATATCTACTCTAACCTTCATACACTGGCTTCATGCAGCGTACAGTGGCAAGAAGTTCGATCGATCTAAGAAGAGTCGTGGTTTGACATTTTACGGTATAAAATAAAAACTACAATGATCCACTACGATTATTATCTATATTATAACCGGAGTGGATCATTGCAATTTTTATTAGTGATCAGTGTTCTATTAACAGACTTACAGACTCTATACACACACATTATCTTTAGACACTCGGTTTCTATTTAACTATTTAATATGTGCCTGCTAAACATACCGTCATCAATAATCCTACCGCTAAAATTGCGGTGCGCACACATAATTAATGGAATCAAAATGGATTCCATTGATGGCGGTGAGAGGTTGCAAATCACATAATTACTATCACAATGCTTGTATGAATTGTACAGCTAACTAACCAAATATAGTACAGCGTGTATAGTTTACGAAGCATTTTGAAAACTGTGGTAGTCTCATGGATAATGTCCTGCGTGAAAAGGTGATTTACTTTGAACAATTTAATGTTAATTCTACATCCTATCCTATAGGATCCAGGAGGAGTGGGAAGTATCCCACTAATACTCCTGTAATATTATTAATGCAAGTTAGTTTGTAAGTTTGATGTTCCTCTCACGTCGTTACCACGGATTAAGACGAAATTCAGCATTTAGTGGAAAATAGAATGAAATAACATTATAGGTTCCGTTTTAAGACACAAATCTATCTCTTATAGTGCAAGGTGTCAATATTTCTACAAGCGCAAAGCGTGTACTTAATCTTTTGTTTTTATTTGAAGGTCGTTGAAGCATAAATTTAAGACTCTCCAGGTGTGTTTTTAACGTCCCTACTTTAATATCAATAAAACCGATGTAACGCGTCCAATCACAAGTTGACGCGCGCAGATGTGCCTATCGATCATTCGGCGGCGCTCTCATCAATCAAGTGTAGAGCGACCTTAATCACGATGGCGTCGCTTGATTTGCAAGGAGCTAATAAGCGTGGGTAGATTAGTTTTTGGAATTTCAGATTTCTCGTGTTCATTTGATTAAATATTATCGTTGACCTTACTAATGCTAAAGCAAAAGATGAACTCAGCTGTGGTACTCGGGCAAGTAAGTGAGAAATTAGGAACTATCAAAAATTAGATACTTACTCTCGATGTGAGATTGATTTTTTAAAAAGAAATAACGTTTGATCTGGTCTATTATACGGCCAAGAAATAAAATGTTATGATTATGGTGGCTCTTATAAGCTTGTGGTGAACTTACACTATTTATTTATTTTATATTATTCATAAACATAAATACCTAATAAATATCTTACATACTATTACTTAACTATTATTATTATAATACATTTACCACAATATTTATCTAACAAATCATTTCGCATATTAAATAGTTCCGAGCGCCCGCTCGCTGTTGTAGTATGGAAACAAGAATTCTAAATATAGATACCTACAGAGTGCCGGCTCAGCTATACGGCCGGCCGGCGGCTGCCCGTGCGCCGCCACCCGCCATTACAAAACCAGTCTCGAACTACCTATTGCCCGCGGAGCCCGCGCTCCTGTGCTTCGCTCATACCTGTCGCGATCTATTTTGCTGGTCAATTTAATGTTTATTTCTACTATTGCTTGTGCCTATTGAACTGTATTTCTACTTCCAAGCTATCTACCTCTCTGCCTTTTCCGCCTTCTATATTTTATGTGGTGTTTGTGTTATAATAAACAATCTTGTGTGTTCTGTGAACTGGACTTATATATATACCAATACGGACCACCCTACCTAGCCAGGTACCTACCTACATACTAGGAATATACCTACCATCACCCCATAACTGGTGACCCCGAGAAGAACATTCCAGAAAAATGAGCAGTGACGGTAGCGAAACAGACCATTCGCAGCGGACGGTTCGAGAACCGAAGGAACGAGAGCGCGTTTCCACTGACCCGCCCGAATATATACCGGAACTTTTTCGTGTTGGCGTGCGGATACCACCTTTTTGGCCAGAAAAACCCACAATATGGTTTTCACAAATAGAAGGTCAGTTCAGCATGGCGCGTATTACTGATGACTTGACAAAGTTTCATTATGTACTTTCACACTTGGACAGACAGTATTCCGTTGAGGTGGAGGATGTCATCACTTCACCCCCGACCACTGGCAAGTACGAGAAGCTCAAAAGTGAACTTATCAAGCGTCTTTCCGTATCCAAGGAGAAGAAGGTCAAGCAGCTCCTACAGTCTGAAGAATTAGGCGACCGCAAACCTTCGCAGTTCCTGAGACACCTGCAGCATTTGGCTGGCCCCACTATACCCGAAGATTTTTTGAGGTCAATATGGACGAGCCGACTACCAAATAACCTGCAGACCATCATCGCTTCACAGATGACCCTTTCACTCAGTGAACTGGCTGACTTGGCTGATCGCGTCCACGACATTGCTCCTGCTTTACCTCAACTTGCAGCAGCAACAGCATCCAGTTCCAGCTCTGGTCCTGGGTCAGCTTTGGACATCATGGCCCAGCAGATAACGGCGCTGACCAAGCTGATCAGCGCGCTCACAGCGGAAGTTCATGACCGTTCCCGTTCTCGCAATCGACAGTCATCACAAGGCCGAGGCAGCCGTAGTCGTACACCAGCAAAGAGGTCCAACTCAAACTACAAGAAGTTCCCAAATTGTTGGTACCACTTCAGATTCGGTAGCCAAGCGGATAAATGTATCAAACCCTGCGATTACAAGTCGGGAAACGACAAGGGCAGTCGATAATGGCGGCTGAAGATTGCCCTTCCACCACTGGTCGCCTGTTTGTCACAGACCGTAGATCGGCTGTCCAATTTTTAGTGGACACGGGGAGCGACTTGTGCGTCGTACCACGATCTACGTTTCAGCAACGTGCGAAATCGGACTACCAATTGTGTGCAGCGAACGGTTCTTCTATAAGCACTTACGGGTGGGTTGAGATGAACCTCAATTTAGGCCTCCGTAGGGATTTTGTGTGGCGCTTTATTATTGCAGATGTAACGAAACCTATAATAGGCGTAGATTTCCTGTCATTTTTTAAACTAATTGTAGATGTTCACAATCAGCGTTTAATTGATGGCACCACAACATTGTCAACTGTAGCTACCATTATTGCTGTAAACGATAGCCTAATTTCAAGTGTAAAGGTCGTGACTGGTAATTCTATATATCATAACTTGCTTTCTGAGTTTCCAGACTTAACACGCCCAGCAGGCGCTCATCGTACACCCAAACACACCACAGTCCACCACATTCGCACCACTCCAGGCCATCCAGTATCATGTACACCTCGCAGACTGGCCCCAGACAAATTAAAAATTGCCAAGTCTGAGTTCGAGGCAATGCTGGCGAATGGTACCGCTCGTCCGTCGGAAAGTCCCTGGTCGTCACCGTTACATCTTGCTCCTAAAAAGGACAATAGTTGGCGACCGTGCGGTGACTATCGTATGCTGAATGCTCGGACGATACCAGATAAGTACCCTATACGTCATATCCATGACTTCGCCCACAGTTTGTCTGGTTGTAAGGTCTTTTCTACTATTGACCTTGTTAAAGCGTTCAACCAGATACCTGTTTTTCAGGATGACATTCCAAAATGCGCAATAACAACGCCCTTTGGACTTTTCGAGTTCCCTTACATGAACTTTGGCTTGCGGAACGCTGGTCAGACGTTCCAGAGGTTTGTCGATGAGATGACCCGTGGTTTAGATTTCTGCTACCCATACCTTGACGATTTTTTAATATTTAGCCGTAGCGAGTCTGAACATTTAGATCACCTGCGCCATCTCTTCACCAGGATGAAGGATTATGGCATGCTCATAAACACCGTTAAATGCGTTTTTGGTAAATCCGAGGTAACATTTCTAGGCTACCACATCTCTCAACATGGAACGAAACCTCTGGAAGGTAAAGTAGCAGCAATCAAAGAGTTTCCTGTCCCTAAGACAGCCAAGCAGCTTAGAAGGTTCTTGGGCATGTTAAACTTCTATAGAAGGTTTATCCCCCAAGCAGCCCAAATTCAAGCTCCCTTGAACGCCTTACTGACAGGCTCAATAAAAGCATCGCAGCCAGTTGACGTAAGTGGAGACTCGTTACAAGCCTTCGAAGCATGCAAAGAAAGTCTTTGTGATGCTGCATTGTTGGCCCATCCTGACATTAAAGCTAAATTGGCACTTGTAACTGATGCTTCAGATTTCGCCATGGGTGGAGTCTTACAGCAACTGCATGAGGGAAATTGGCAGCCTCTAGCCTTTTTCTCGCGAAAGTTGAGCCCTACACAACAGAAATATTCACCGTATGATAGAGAGCTCCTTGCAATCTATGAGAGTATTAAATATTTCCGTCATTGGCTAGAGGCTACCACTTTCACTATCTATACCGACCATAAGCCACTGTGCTTTGCATTCCATGAAAGGAAGGCACACTGTAGCCCACGTCAGTATAGACACCTAGACTACATTTCGCAGTTCTCGACTGATATACAACATATCGCCGGGAAAGATAACGTCGTTGCCGACACACTTTCCCGAGTCGAGGAACTGCGAAGTCCCGTAGATCTAGAGGTCATTGCAAAGGCCCAAGACTGCGATCCCGAACTTGCCGAATTCATGAAGCAAGAAACGAGTTTGAACATTAAAAGGTTGGATATACCTGGAAGTCGCACTCAACTGTACTGTGACGTCAGCACAACGACTCCCAGGCCCTTAGTACCCAATACCTTGCGCAAACAAGTTTTTGATAGTTTGCACTCTCTAAGCCATCCCGGTGCCAACGCAAGCGCTAAGTTAGTAGCAGAACGTTTCGTTTGGCCACTGATGAGGAAAGACTGTCGCGATTGGTCTAGGGCGTGTTTAGCTTGCCAGCGCACTAAGGTAAATCGCCATGTATCGTCGCCTTTTGGCACACTCGACTTACCTAAAGCGCGATTTAAATACGTACACTTAGACCTAATCGGACCATTACCTCCGTCTGGTGATTTTAGATATTGTCTAACAGCAGTCGATCGCTTTACGCGATGGACAGAAGCTGTCCCCCTCACTAATATCACCGCGGAATCAGTGGCTAAAGCGTTTTTGTCCGGATGGATTGCCCGGTTCGGTTGCCCAACCGATATTGTTACCGACCGTGGTCGGCAATTTGAATCGGCGCTATTTGAGCAACTATCCAAATTTGTTAGCTTCAAGCATCACAAGACCACGAGCTACCACCCTCAATGCAATGGTCTCATCGAGAGGTTTCATCGGCAGCTGAAAGCGGCGATTATGTGCCACGCCGACGATAGTAGCTGGACCGAAGCTTTACCCCTTGTACTGCTCGGCATTAGAAGTTCTTTCAAAGAAGATCTTCAATCTTCTTCTGCAGAGCTAGTATATGGTGAACCGTTGCGCCTTCCAGGTGAATTCTTTGGCCAAAAAGTTGACAAATGCACGACTGATATTACTGATTTTTCAGCACGTATCAGATCATTTGCCAACAACCTACAGCCAGTCCCGACTTCACACCACTCAAATAATAAAATCTTTGTTTATAAGGACTTATCGTCTTGCTCTCACGTATTTCTGAGAGAGGATGCATTGAGAGGTGCATTGCAACCAGCCTATACTGGTCCCCACGAAGTGGTTGAACGACATGCCAAAACTTTCAAAATAAAATTTAAAGGTAAAGTGGTGACGGTATCTGTTGACCGATTAAAACCAGCCTACATACTGTCACACTCTAATGGCAAGTCTGCTGAACCACCCTCTACTCCTCATCCTACTCCAACTTTAACTCCAACTCCAACGATTAAAACTACTAGGTCGGGGCGTGTTGTTCGATTCCCGGACTACTATCGCCCGTTAGACACGGTCTCTGGAGGGGAGTGATGTGGTGAACTTACACTATTTATTTATTTTATATTATTCATAAACATAAATACCTAATAAATATCTTACATACTATTACTTAACTATTATTATTATAATACATTTACCACAATATTTATCTAACAAATCATTTCGCATATTAAATAGTTCCGAGCGCCCGCTCGCTGTTGTAGTATGGAAACAAGAATTCTAAATATAGATACCTACAGAGTGCCGGCTCAGCTATACGGCCGGCCGGCGGCTGCCCGTGCGCCGCCACCCGCCATTACAAAACCAGTCTCGAACTACCTATTGCCCGCGGAGCCCGCGCTCCTGTGCTTCGCTCATACCTGTCGCGATCTATTTTGCTGGTCAATTTAATGTTTATTTCTACTATTGCTTGTGCCTATTGAACTGTATTTCTACTTCCAAGCTATCTACCTCTCTGCCTTTTCCGCCTTCTATATTTTATGTGGTGTTTGTGTTATAATAAACAATCTTGTGTGTTCTGTGAACTGGACTTATATATATACCAATACGGACCACCCTACCTAGCCAGGTACCTACCTACATACTAGGAATATACCTACCATCACCCCATAAGCTCAAGCTATGATATTATTAAACTGGTCTGGCAGCTCAGTTGGTAGTAGCTCTGCCTTCTGCGCCGTAGGTTGAGGGTTCAATTCCGTCCCAGGACAAACATGGCGTGATGAACATAAGTGTTTGCTCTGTTTCTGCGTGTTATAAAGTACAATAATCTATTAATCAGTCATCTGGTCACCATAATACAAGACATGCTTATTTACTAAAATTGTTTTAAGAGTTAAGCATTTTTGTCCATGAATAACAATTTCAGAAGCATCAAACCAGAAAATAGTCAAGGTTGTGTTGAAGCCTGAAAATTTCATGGGGCAATCTATTTGATGGGGGTCTGACAGCACCTTAACGGATTGAAAGTGATAAACGCGATCGAAAAAAGAACATTTATATTGACGATACCCTCTTTTTCCATGCTAATATAAAACATTATGAAATGTTTGATTCTGTGTGCTATCTGCACCCACACCATGGCGATCATCAAACGTTCTTCTTGGAAATCAAATAATTTATTTCTCAAATATAATAATTATATTGTTTTTCCAATGTGGTTTCGTAAATAAACTCATATTTTTGCGCTTACATTGCAAACGTTGTCTGAACCCTACGAGATAGATCAAAATAATGTACTACAGTATTGTAACCCTCAAAAGGTCTACAAAAAAGTCCGCGATGGTATATGGCTATCTCTTAGGGATAACCATTCAGTAGTATAATTAGTATCAGCATTGCACCCGTGCGAAGCCGGGGTGGGTCGCTAGTACAATAATATATACCGAACCGACCGGTCTGATGCGTGATGATGGTAAGAGGCCCGATGGTATGACTCTTGTCCCTTGAGAGATGGGTCTCCCCCCCCGCATCTCATTTGTCGGGGACTTCCGTTAGAGCTGGTGAGGCGGCTGAATGTGCCGAGGACCTCAAAGGTCGCCAATGTGGCGGTCTTGATAAGCCCGTGGGCCCGTGGGGAACAGGAGCCCACCGCGTTTTCAGAATTATTTCACGGCGTCTGGTAGATACATTGCATGACCCAAGAGCTGGCTCCTATCTGGCTCAGCGTATTAGCATTGCCATTCAACGTGCCAATGCCGCCAGTGTCTTGGGAACACTGCCCTCTGGCAGTAATCTGGATCAGTTGAGCTATCTATAAATCTTTTTAAACGGTCCATAGATAGCTGAACTGGTTCATATGTGTTTATATTATTCTGTACATTTCTGTAATTATTTTTGTAAATAAATTATTTATACTTACTAAAAAAAAAATGTAAGTAGTTTAATTTTATGTATTGTGTTATTTATTACATACTTTTATTTAAAAATTATATCCGAACTGTAATTTACGATAATATGAAATACATGAGAAACGGCATAGCTATGTAAGAACTGTTTAAAACGATCTATAGATAGCTTAACTGATCTAGATTACTGCCAGAGGTCAGCGTCCCCTAGGCACTGGCAGCATTGCCAAGTTTAATGGTAATACGCTGGACCAAATATGTGCCAGCTCCTGGAACACGCTATATTTCTACCAGACGCTGTGAAATAATTTTGAACTCGATTCCCCACGTTCTCAACTCTTAAAGACTGAAGTATGTGGGCCTACATACTTCAGGCCTACCAAGAATTGCATATTTGTGCCTTTTGAGATCCTCGCCACATTCTGCCGCAGCACCAGCTTTAACGAAAGTCACTGACAAACGCGATGCTGCCAGCAGCGCTTCTACGCAGGTAGCATCCCAGTATTAAACATTATAATTCCATACAATTTATATTAAACATGAAAGAATATATTTATTATAATGGGGAAAAAAGTTATCTACGGTGTTGCATAAGGTTTACACGGACTATTTCACTTAGTATTAAATTACCTTAATATTAAGGTAATTGAATACTCCAAATAAATATCTATCTAGGTATTATTTAAATTAGACACACATAACGTTTTATAATAAGGTATTAAATATTTTTATTTTGAACAAAAAGGAGGAGTTTTTTATGTATGTTCACCGATTACTCAAAGACGCCTGAACCGATTTCATTTTTTTTTGTTTCATAGGGTATATAGGGTCCCATTTAAATTTTATTGAAATCGGCTAGCGGATGTAAAAAAATCAACAATATCTAAAAATTATATACGTCGATGACATTTTTAACCGATTTCAATTTTTTTTATTGAAAAAAAAATACTATTGTCAATGTATACGACAGTATTTTGGTATCCGTAAAAAAATCGTTCCATAAAAAAAGACACTGTTTTTTCGACGTAAGCTGTTTTCAAATATCTGATCCGTAGAGGATTGGAATCAGTAATTATGAAATTATAGATGCCTTCACATTACCAATCTGTTAGGAAGATTTCAGATCCCATAATACTCATGTGTGAACATCACAACCAAAACCGGACTTATTTGTGTTAGGATAATTTGCAAAGTAGTCGAAAATGTGGTCAACAGACGAGATAACACCTAAATTAAACAAAAAGAAAATGTGAATCTCCAAGTTACCACCTAGATCGAACTCAATAAGAAGCCACACTTCGATAAACTTTCTAATTGATCTAACTGACGAAGATTTATGTTATCCTTATCTGCTAAGCTTCCGCGGGGACCAGACCAATCTGACAGAACATTTGTCTTGTGACCGCGGACAATCTTGGCCAGTTGATGTACGCAACAGTATAAAAGCGTTACGTAGCCAGGCTACGTCACAAGAAATAACTTAAGATGGTGCCCCAGCAAATTTATTCTTGTATGGAAAATTTGTATTTTTGCTGCTATTTAGTGGCTGTCAGCTCGTTGTTTAATGAAAAAATTGCTATAAAAGATATATGGTATGGATTTAAAATTATTGCCTACCACTTCCTCGTTTCAAATTGTTTTTAAAGAAATTATATGTTTTATAATTTAATTATGAAATAATCTACTATATTTTTTTTAAATACCACTCACTTGGTACCCACCACTTGCTACTCACCACTTCATTCACTTCACTCACTTCATCATGAAATCTCAGAAACCACTGAACGGATTTGAATGAAATTAGGTATACAACTTCCTCTAGGGCCATAGGTGCTCGCTAAGAAAGGTTTTCTCGGGTCAAACCGCGAAAACCGCGATTATACTTCATTATTTTTCCGAAACATTCATTCGTTTAATTATTGTCTTGCTACTTTTTATCTACCACGCGGGCAAAGCCGCGAAAACAGTTGGTGATTATATTCAATAATCATATTCTTCTAAAGTTGACTTCATTTTGCAGCTTACACTAATAGGCGAAAAGCAAGCTAATTAAAACATTACCCGTTAAACCGTTGGGTGTTTCTATGTAAAATAATGTATGTATTTACGTAAGACAAAAGTATATCAGTCATGTACCCATTACACAAACTTTGCTTCCTTTGGGTCTAGATAACGCTGTGTTTAATGTCCGGTATTATATAGTTAAGTGGATATACTGTTACTATATTCACCGTGGCATGTTCGAATGTTCGACTGTCATTAGATAACGGAATTCGGAGACAATGCTCCGTCTCTGGACTTTGGTTTGAGGATTATGAATTGATCGCTTCTGATCGAAATGACTCGATTTGTGAGGTTAAATTTAAACAATTTTTCATTGAATTGCTGACAGTATTGTATCTTCAAGACTCAAACTTTCCTTAAGTAGGTTGTTATTTATTTTATTGAACCCTAATGGGTTAGATTTAAAAAAAAGGGAAGTACAATAATTTGTACTACCCTTTTTTTTTATCTAACGCATGGTAGCGTAAGATTTCATGATTTTAATTATCATGATCTTAATTGAATATGCTTGAATTCATGTAGTTATTTAACAAAACGGATTGATATCAAGAGTGAGTACTTAAATAATTTAAAGCCATTTTTACTATTATCAACCAATGACACAATACATTTTTTCTTTTTCTTCTTTCTTTTTTTTTCATGACTCTATTTTTTTTTCTAATAGCACTCAAATTTTCAGTAATTTATGGTTGTTATTTATTACTATTATCAATAGCGCAACTAGTAACTGTACACTACAGTGCCTTTGAAATTAAATAACGATTACGATTACGATTAGCCCATTGTGTCCCACTGCTGGTCAAAGGCCTCCCCTTGATCTCTTCAATCATATCGGTATTGAGCTGTTTGGACCCAAGCTCTATCAAAGGTGTCGAGATCATCTCGCCATCTCTTTTTGGGTCTACCACGGCGCCGTCTCGCTGTCTCAGGGCTCAGTGAGTGGTGATTTTGGCCCACAGCTCATCCGGCATGCGACAGACATGACCTGCCCAGCTCCACTTCGCAACGATGCGAGCTACATCAGCAATTTTGGGTTCTGGAGCGCAGAGTTGTGTTGTGTATGCGGTCGGTACGTTTAATACCGAGAATGCTGAAAGTTAAATTAAATACAATGAAATTTATTGACAATAACAAACGTTTGTTACTTCATGATACTACTGACAATCATAACTGAATTATTGGTTTTTTGTTACTGATTGGACGAACAATGCTATGGTGTATAAATGCCCACCGCCGGACGATTTGGTTGAGGCTAGTAATATTTATTACTAAAACATTTATGACGATACTTATATAAATTCAATAAATACAACATTTTAAGAAATGTAGGTATTTTTTCTATGATGAAAAAATGTTATTAAATTAGAATAAAAAATAAATTTACTTATATTAAAATTAAAACAAGAATTAAAATTTAAATAAAATACATTGATTTATTAAAATAATAATAATTTTAGAATAATAACATTGTAAGCAAATTATTTAGTGTGTTTTTAATATAAATGGTAAGTATTATTTATATTAAGGCAATTAATAGGCTTTCAGTAGAGTAATAGTCCAGTTCTAGAAGCCAATCATTAACAGTTTGTTTGCATTCATAGTGAGAAAGGGAATATAGTTTCAGGGTTTTTATTCAATTTTGAAAAAAAGGAAAGATTTCATAATGTACCCGCTTTGTCTTGCAAACGTGGTGTTACTTTTGGTGAAGTTGCACTTGAAAAGTCTTGGTAGAGTGACCTGGGTAGGGTCATAATTGAGCGTTCTTTCTATCTACATGTTAAAATTAAAGTTTTGTACCCCCTGCTGGCTAAATCAAAGGGCTTGTGCTACAATACCATCACAACATTCAATGATGTCCAACATACAGGAAGTGCTAGACTTGAAGATTCGAAAAGATTTGTGGCTACAGTCTTTATCTGACCCGGGGAAAATGCTAGAGTCTAGAGAGGTAATTTCAAGAATTTAATGATTTCAAGTCTTTTGTTTAGCGCGTACTAAAGGCTTTAAGATTACAAATTCACTAATTGGTAGTCCAGAATGAATTATATAAGTACAATCGCTGAAATGCACTCCTATTTAATGGTGTGCCCGAGAAAAATGGAGATAACTGCACTTCGCATGTGTTAAATATAATCTACTCAAACATCTGCGCCCCATCAATCTACCTGTGCCAAGAGCGATAAACGAGGCCGTCCTATCCTTGAACGCTTTACAGATTAGGAATGCTCGGCGAAATGACAAGGATATGCTCAAATCTAGTTCCACTGTTATACCAGGGTTCCTTACTAAATTAAGACATGAAATTTTCATCTTGTCAAGAAAGAACATCGATGTGACCTCATCTAGTAATAGTCTAGTAATGGAGCAATCTACATCAAGATGCCTGACAACAACCGTAAGCGCATTGCGTCTGTGCGGGAGCTAAATGATCCAAATTTCACTTCGAGCCAATAAATGCAGTTAACGGACCATCCTCGCTGCTGCGACCTTCTCAAAGAGAACCCCCAAGCTGGCGATCCCCGCAAGAACGCTGCTAACAAAGTCAAGATAACTTAGTGAAAGTGAGGTCTAGCAGCCTAGTGGACTATATTCCCACAGCAGCGGACTTTGAGCAGTGAAACTAATACTTATAAACGATCAGCTTATAGATTATCTGGTATAATTGTAAATTTAGAACCCTGTAATAAATGCAATTAAGTTTAGCAATCGTGAATCAGATACAAATCGAAAGAATGTTGAAAACCTGCACTGTGTTGTTGAAAAGGTTGAGCTTCTGCCAAACCATATTTTTAGTACTTTTTGAAAGCATGCTTCTATACTCCTGATAAAATAAAGCATCGTCCAAGCCCCTGGATAAATGTTAATAAACGCAGGACCATGTGACATCGCGACCGTGCTTTACGGAAATATAAAATGAAACGGTCTCAAGAAAACTCGATAACTTATAAATAACTTACTTATATTTATAAATATAAGCATATCGAGTGTATAAAAAGCTTTCATTATTAATACAAAAATATTATTCTAAACAAAAAATAATTTGTAATTGTTTATATCTAAATAAAATGATTACTTACTTACAAATTACAAATAATAACAATAACAAAATGATAATTTGTAAAGTTAAAGAGACTTGTTAAGAGTGAACAAGTCGATTATCTTTCACACCACCGTCTGATGATGAACAACCAAAACAAAAAGTGATATAAATTTGTCTTGTCATAATCTATGCTTGTATCAATACAGAATTGTAAAAATAATATGGATTTGAAAGATACAAGACTCAAAAAAAACGTTTTTCATCACTGATTTTAGCGCAACTTTAGGTGTGAATAAATAATAAACGCAGTACGCAAACTAAAAAAATATTCCGATACAAGCATAGATTATTTGTTCAAGAGCTCGAATAACTTTTTTTTATAAATACATTCAGTAGTTTTTTCATAAGAACCCTTGAGCCAAAGGTCTATTTATTATTTTTAGGCAATCGTTTTATTTAGAAATCATAGATTATTCTGATCATATGACTCGAAATTATAATCACGCTATCTCCTTACTGCTCATCTCTATCCTTGGTGGACGTCTATCTTTTTCTCACACTAAGCTAGGTGAAATAGCATGCATTTTAGCTGCGCCTACTAACGAGTTTGTGCCGCTGACTTGTGTATCCTTAAACCAGCGTTCCGCGATAGCATTTTTTCTTTTGGGCGGTTTGCTATTAAAATGGTCAAGTTCAGGGATGTCAGTCATATGCGATTACTGCTTTGCAGAAGTAAGTATTTTGTTTACAAATAGTTGAACTAAATGCTATTGAATTAAAATACATGGAAGTCATGGTATTTTTTATTTTATATACTTAAAGGAGTAATAGGGAGTCAATTTTACTTTGCGCTAATTTACTAAAGAAGATAATATTAGCAGATTTTTTAAGTCTCTCTTGTAGTGACAACTTGTGGTGTCTTTTACACCTAGCAACGTAGTCAACATCATAACACTTATACTGTAAACATTTTTTGACGTAGAATAGACTCTATTATTTTAATATAGATATCATACTGTAGGCACCTCCATACCTGAGGACAGTACACGAGAATACTGTGCACATAGGCACACAAAATATAATATTTTTACAACGTTTATGCAGGAGAACTGTGAGCTAACTCTCATGACAAAACCTAGTGCTTTGCTCTAGTAGAAAAATTGTCGATGGGTTTGTCAAAAAATAGCTTAGAGAGTCCTATAAAACACCCAAGCCCCGTATTTCACCCACTGCCTGCGTTTCTTTCATCACTTAGGAGAATTTAAAGGGTCTTAGCTTAAGGGTGAATGTTATAGTGAAACATTTAGACACGTTGAGAGCTAGCTTATTTTGTAAGCAGTATTGTTCGAATCGAGTTAGATCTTCCGGTAGAAAAATAACAATCATTAATACAATTGATATGGTTGAAAACTTTAATTATAAAAGCAATGTTTACCTAGATGAAACGCATTTTTAAACGAAACTAGATGTAAAGCATTTACTTAGAAATCAAGGTAAATTTGTCAAAATCGAGTTGACTGTATTGACGGTATTCATTTGAGACGCATTCAGGCTTTATACTTCCTACTAAGAGAGCACTGGTGGTCTGTTTGAAGTAGCCTCGCCTTCCGGTCGCAAGTTTAAATCTGGTCGTGTGTCAATGGATCTTTTTATTCATAAAAACGATGTGTGCTATAACAGTACTCTAAAACTGTTATCAAACATGCACGTCGTAGAGACTAGGAACTTAGAAGACATGTGCCAAGTGCACCCTTAACCCTTTCACCACACTGGTTTAAAATAATGTAGTGGACACGATAAAAAGAAGACTTCTTTTAAGTCAATGACAAACTCTTATGGAGCCAATCAGCAGGTCTCATGGCCTAGAAACATTAGAAAACACTAGAAACATTAATTTACATTATTCTACAGTATTTGTTCAAATACTCTAAATCCATACAGATATGTTTACAGAAGCTACTTTTCCAGCTAAAAGGTTGCAACAGTTATTTGCTATAACAATAAAGTCCTGAAAATGGAAACTATTTTCAAAGACAACTTTATCGTTTGCCGATAAAAGTGCGCTCACTTAAATGTACAGGGCGAACTTGTTTTCCTACTAAATATTGATGGATGTAAAAGAAAATATTGATTTGATATGCTTACATCAAAATAAGACTTTGGTTGAGAATGTGGTTAGTCTGTGTAGGGAAAACATCGTGAGAAAACACACTTTAAAAATAAGTAAATTCGAAGGTGTGTCATCAGAAGGTATTATAAGTGAAGATATGTAATTTGGACCTTACGTCCCAAAATGCGAGTGCCAATGTAATCTTTGGACGTGCCTTAATCGTATAAAAATCGAATGGTAGTTCACATTATCAATTGTTGGAAAAAAATTGCGATAATTATAATATTAATACTAGAAATAATAAATATTGCTGGATAATGCACAATACCACCTAGACCCAAACTAAGCATAGCTTGTATTTTGTTGACTAGATGACTGATAGAATACTTATATATTTATAAATACATACTTATGATACTTTAAAACACCCAGACACAGAACAAACACCTATGTTCTTCACACAAATGTTTATCCTGGGAGAGTTTCGAACCCTCAACCTACAGTGCAGAAGGTAGAGCTGATTAACAACTGAGCTGACAGGCCAGTAAATAAAGATAAACTAACTATTCCTACAGTTAGGCTTGCTAAAGTAAGTAAATCTTTTATAGAGCATAATCTTTTATAACTTACCAGTGACCCGCCCCGGCTTCGCACGGGTGCAATGCTTATACTAAATAAACTACAGAATGTCTAATGCGATTAGAAACCTCTTAAATTATCAGCGTTTCTCTACCATATTATGCATGTATTATACATATAAACCTTCCTCTTGAATCACTCATTCTATTAAAAAAATGCATCAAAATCCGTTGCATAGATTTAAAGATCTAAGCATACATAGGGACAGAGAGACAGCGGAAAGCGACTTTGTTTTATACCATGTCCTGAAATACCTAGGTAATAAACTTGCAAACACACTGTATACGACTGTAACGTTGCAGTGTTAGTGCTTCCAAAGTTATCCCTACAAGTTGCAACTGCAATAAATACAATGTTATTAAATCAACTGTGAACTTGTAATATACGAGGATTTAGCGGGATTGTTTACTGATTTTAAAATATACTTGTCAATTAGTGGAACCCTTGTGGCTTTGTACGTTAATTTTGTTTTCAAGATTATCCATTTAGGGTATTATCGGGAGCTATCTAGTTCATGGTTAATCATAATCAGTCAGTCTTGGGGAAATTATAAGTAATAATAGTTACTGCCCGCGGCTCCAGTACAACATATATTTTTCTATCCACACAAGGTTCCATCGTTTTGTGAAATCACAAGTGAAACGAAATTCCCTTAACGTTATACGCCTGCGTTTCAGAGTGATACAAAGAGCAAAGACCACGTCAATATTTACAGCCAGGTTTTTCCGTAATTAAATTAAAAGGATTCATGTATATTGTTTGCACAGCCATCCTTTGGCATGTGACATTTCGTTTTATATTCATATATTCATTATGAGTTTCCAAACGAAAATATGACAAAAGTTAGAATTGCGTTCAGTCTATAACGCCAACGTAATTTTTCAGTTAAATAATAACTGATTTTTAACGTTTCTTTAAGCATTTTGATAAACACGCTTTGCTCACGTATTATTTTGTTGATGGAGGCACCGACACTGTTTCGATTCATCTAGAGAATCTTCATCAGGGTGAGTTTGATCCGCGGTCCGCTCGTTGCCGCTCGAGTTCACGGTTTCTTTAAGCTTCACGATTATTCAAAGTCAAAGTCAAAAGATATTTTATTCAATACAACCACATCACTTTGAAACGTCTTACATACTAAGTGAGTTAAGGTGCCAATTCCTCCTAACCCAAGCCCGAAAAGAACTGGCAAGAAGCTCGGCCTAGTCTTAGAGCTTCTTTGCAAGATCCATCTTATAACTACATTAACTACGAAAAACTAATAAGGCAACATGATGCCATGCAGTTATACCAGTAAAATAGTAATTTATATTATAATACGCTTTCTTCAAAAGACTACCTTTTATGTACTTAAGCGTATTTTTTTTTATTAGGTAGTTTAGTTGCATTTTCAGGAAGCTTATTATAAAAGCGCACCGAGTTATAAAGGACTTATTTACTTTTTCAAGTCAAAACCTAGGGATGTATAATTTGTTTCTGTACCTAGTATTGATTCTATGAAAGTCACTATTTTGCTGAAACCCATTTCTATTTTTAAGAGTTATGAGTTATTTGTCCATTATAATTGACACTCGGGCGCGTCAGCTGTGTTCCCGCTCATCGTATCTATTTACCTATACATATAATATTACACAACTCATATGCAATTATTGTCTTACAATTTCAGTATGGATAATGCAACTAAACAATTAACGGTTTATTACCAAAATTGTGGAGGAATGCGAACAAAACTTCACTCCCTGTTCATGAACATCTTATCGTTTTCGTATGACATTATTATAATAACGGAGACGTGGCTTACGCCTGAAATTGATTACAATGAGTTTATTGATCCGCGCTACGTGGTGTATAGGTGCGATCGGGATCGCCAGGGGACGAAGAAAATCGATGGTGGCGGAGTTCTTGTTGCAGTATTGCGTGAGTTATGCCCTGCTTTTTATGACATGACCAAAATCCCATATTATACATCTTTGACCTGTATTGAGCATGTTATGGTTCAGTTTCCTAGCAATAATAAGTCGAAAATAAATGTAGTTAGTGCTTTATACATACCGGGCTGGGTATCTGCCGATGCTGTATATACTTCACACTTATGACTTTATACAAGACATGCTAATGGAACCTAATATTTCAAATATATTTGTTGTTGGTGACTATAACCTTCCTGGTATAGCATAGGTGACGATTTCTTCGGCCAGTGGTGGCACGATATGCACTGGAACTACCACAATATGCGCACAGCTTCAACAGTTCATGTCCGCCATGAATGCTCAACAGTTTCACAATAAGCCTAATAGTAATGGAGGAATTCTAGATCTTTTCATCTCTAACACGCCTTGTACAATGGATACTGTTCTTGACCCATTACTACCTGCTGTCCCTCACCACACACCTTTTGTTATTAACTCAACTGTGAGTCTAGCAGTGCATGCTATGAGAAGAAAACCCATGACAAAATATAATTTCCGCAAAGCTAATTATGACCTCATAAATAAAAATATTGAGGTGACTGACTGGTCTCACATGCTTGATCACCTACCAGCAGAGGAAGCTTTGGATACTTTCTACAATATGTTAAACGACATAATAAAACCACACATTTCCTTAGCGAAAACGCGATCATTTGATTTTCCTGTCTGGTTCTCTGCACAATTAGTTAAAATATTTAAAAAGAAACAACAACATTGGACAAAATGGAAAAAATATAATAACATGAAAGAGTACAATACATTCTCTGACTACAGGACTACCTTTAAAAGTATGATTAAATCCTGTTATGCAACCTATATAAAATCCGTTGAGGATAACCTTACAACCAATATTAAGCATTTTTGGTCATACGTCTCTAACCGCAAAAGTAAATCGGGCGTACCATCCTTGATAAAATATCAAAATAACAGTTACAATGACCCAGACGTAATTTGCAATATGTTCTCAGACTTCTTCTACCCGGTCTTTGAGCCCACGTCACTGACGCTGTCCGCATGGAGGCCTCCACTACATTTTAATAATAGCGCCAACTTAATAACTAACTTGACTATCAGCTCCTCTAGTATACTAATAGAACTAAAGCAACTTGATCCATCTAAGGGAGCTGGTCCAGATGGTTTTCTATCGTTATTCTTTAAAAATACTGCTAATAGCATCTACAGACCGCTTTACATTTTATATAACAAGTGTTTGAACGAGGGCGTGTTCCCTGAGTTCTGGAAACAAGCGAACATAACTCCAGTGAATAAGGGTGGTTCTAAACATGAAATTGAGCAATATCGACCCATCTCAATTTTGTCGACCTTGTCAAAACTTTTTGAAAAACTGGTACACAACCAAGTTTACCCATCTCTGCATAACATTATCATACAGGAACAACATAGTTTTGTGAAGAAGCGTTCTACTATCTCTAATTTATTAATCTTTGCAAACTATCTCTTTGAAAGCAGATACCCCTCTTGATAGGGGTGTGCAGGTGGATGCAGTATATACAGACTACAAAAAAGCTTTTGACAAGGTCGATCACGAGATATTACTAAATAAAATTGCTTTTAATGGTATACGGGGCAATCTTCTACGATAGTTTTCCTCATATATACAGAACCGCACTCAAAAGGTCGTCATTAATGGTTACCAGTCGAACACAATACACATAACGTCTGGAGTCTCACAAGGCTCGATCTTAGGACCACTTCTATTTATCCTATACATTAATGACATTGGAACGTGGTTTAAAAATTCTATGTTTGTTATGTACGCGGATGATTTGAAAGCCTATAAACCAATTGAAACTCTAAATGACTGCCGACTGTTTCAAGAGGACCTCGATAGACTGACAGCATACTGTACTATCAATAAATTGCATCTAAGTGTACCTAAATGTAATTATATACACTTCACCAAAAATAAAAACATCGTCGACTTCAAGTGCTACCCTCGGGAATATTACTACTGTTAAAGACCTGAGTGTACTTTTTGACAGTAAGCTTCATCTGAACCAACATATAGAGATGATTGTCAATAGAACATTTAAGATGTATGGCTTTGTAATGAGATCCTCTACAGAATTCAAGCGCCCTGCCACTTAACCACTCATATAATACCCTAGTCTGCTCCCAGGTCGAGTATGATGTGCCAATTTGGAATCCCTTATATAAAAAATACACAGATGAGATCGAGAGAGTGCAACGTAAGTTTCTACGAACTATTTATTACAGGTGCTTTAAATCGCGTTTATCGTACTCACTACTATTAGACAAGTACAATCTCCTACCCCTTGAATCTAGACGCACTTGTTAATAGTAGTTTTGACGTTAATGACCACTACCAAACTTTCCTATGCAGTGCCCTGGACCTTCCATAGGCAGCAGATTCGCGCGGGTACTTTATTTGCTGTAAACACCTGTCGCACGAACTCTGGACTTCGCAGTCCCATGCGTCGAATGGTTGAGTCTTATAATTCTACTTTCACAGACATAGATATTTTTGCATGCTCTAAATGGATGTTTAAAAAGCATATTCTCAATATTCTTACTACCAACTCTAATGTTCAATAATATTTTCTTCCTTACATTTCTTATATATTTTTGTTCTTGTTATGTTTGCTTTCCTAATTCTAATATTGTAAAACAATTCACGATACTTAATTACTTAAAATTAGTTTAAGACCTATTTTTATAAAAGCCCCTATCGGCGTAATACCACAAAAATTCAATGCTGTTATACCTAATATGTGGATAATGCAGTGGGCTATGATATTGTTACTATATTTAAGTTACCTTTAATCTAAAATATTGTATATTGTAGCTGTTTATTGTCCCTAAATAAATAAAACAAAAATAAAAATAATCTGACACTAAGTAGCCACTCGGAACTTTGTAGTCATTATTATTAAATAATTTTCACTACATTTGACCCAGCTTGTAATAAATCATAACATAAGATACTATAAGATATTGTTTCCAAGTTAGCGGTCAAACATAATAAATAACGCAATATTTGATGAATCACATGTCGCCGTAAGTTATAGGCGGGCGCCGTACAAATGGGGCGGGCAAGCCAATGCATACAGAACTGACCTCACAAGATTAATAACTACTGGAAGAGAACAAATAGCCGGAGAGTACACAAGTCTCGAGTACGATCTTCGAGATATCAAATATGATAAAAAAAAAAAAAAAAAAATGCCGGACATTTCACACAACATCATCAGGCCCCAAAGTTAGCAGATATTGTGTTATGGGTACCACATGACTGATATACTACTGAATTCCTTTTTTTTGTTAATACTTAGATATTATACAAAGAGACCCGAGACAAATACTTGCAGATCATACAAACATTTTTCTCGCCGCGGGCGGGACCGAACTACTGCGTCGGACGGACCGTAGACCACTACGCCACAGAGGTCGTCATTGAAGTGATCAGTTGAACTATCCATAGATCGTTGTTAACGGTTATTAGACAGCTCAAATGTTGCAATGATCAAGTTTCAGGAAGCTATTTATAGCTAATATTTGCCTTTCAGCTAAGCCCTGTTTAGACAATAAGTTTGTAAGTTATTGTAAAGGTATTAAAATACTCGTTACTGTAGCATTTTTTATCAAGGAACTCTATGGAAAATCGTTGACTGTGATAATAATTACTCAAGCTCCATATTAAATTCATTAACTTTGCTGAATAGATGGTGTTGAATGAGTTTTGGATCCCATGTCATTCTTAGCCTGTCACCAGAGCCTTTACTGGGCATGACCCGACACGCATAGGTCAATTTATTTTTTTGCAATATTATTATTATTATTAAGAGCCCGTGACGTCCCACTGCAGGGCAAAGGCCTCCCTTCCTTTTCTCCAATCGTCCCTGTCTAACTCGTCCCTCCATGTTCGCCGCAGTCAGTCACGAGGTCGTTTTCCGTTCAGGGGTGTCCACTCTGTAGTGGCTTTAGCCCAGAACGCATCCGACATGCGGCAAACGTGGCCTGCCCAGTCCCACTTCAATTTCCCTACTTGCTGTCCAACATTTGATCAATTTGAGTTTTGGAACGCAGTGTACTATTTCGGACGTGGTCTGTGAGCTTGACTCCTAGAAAAAGATAGATAAAAAATATAATATTGTTGTTATCCCGAACTTAGGCTGATTTAAGTCAAACCACATCCAGTAAGTTTAATTCATTGTTTCAAGAACAAACATAAATACACTGTAACACGTGTTGTACTATATGTATTTATATTAAATCAATCTTTCTATCTATCATATTAATCTTTAGCTTGTTTAGCAAAGCCTGGTGGTCTATTCTACTCACTCGATTGGAATCGAACCGCAGCTGAACAATATCTAAAAGTTTTTACATATTCTCATAATAAACAACAAAGCTCAGATGACTTGATGAACTTTTATGAAGCCACCAGCAATAAATAGACAAAGTTTTGCCTCTGGAATCTAAGACTTGATTTTGACAGATTAGACTTACTTTATGATTTTAAGGAATCCGAAATCCACAAAGAACCCGAATAGTTTCGCTGTCTGTCTGTCCACCCTTAATCGGAGTTATTGCTTATTAGTTTTACTATGATGTCATTTCCACAATTTCTATTTTTTTAAGGGTTAAGTTAACCCTTAAAAAATGTGTCTATTTTAATCTGCCCTACATGTAATGTCGGGTTGTTTCTGTTTGCTTTTGACCAGTTTTTTGATACAGATATTCGTTTAACATAAAGCTTTGAAGTGTACCTTAGTAAGTACCTTAGACCGACTTACCTTAAGACTGGACAAACCACTGTTTGTGGGAACCTGAAATGTTTTTAAAATAATTGGATATATGATGCAATATTAAGGAAATATACCTATATAGTATTTTTATGTATGTATGTTACGCGTTAGTTGGAAAGTTATAATGGATATTGCGTATGTGTATTGTATTGTAATTTTTTATTTTTTTTGTGTATATGTATAAGGCAGGCATAATAACCATTTCGTTTATGTTCATATTTGTTTATTTATTTCTTTTATTTCTGGTGTTTCGTAAGGTTGAGTGACTGGATCGAAGGTCTCGGCAGAATAACAGCGCTGACCTGTCATCCGACAGGGAAGCATAACGCTGAGTCGAGATCTTTTTGCTGCTGTAGCACATAGCACTGTTAGGTAGGTAAGTACGCAGAATAATTTTAAGCTGTTTAAATGTCTTTTCTCCTTTTACTTTTTGATATGTGTCACTTCCTTTTTACCTAATTTTGTTACTCTTTGTTATTATTGATGTGTTTGTGTGCTTATTCAGTAAATAAACAAATGTCTATGTCTATGTCTATGTCTATATAGTAAGCTTACTAGATCTTGAGTAACAATCTGATTTGTAAACCTTAATAAATTCAAAAATTCCCATAGTATTTGTGATTTAACTAGATATTAATAGATTTAATAGATGTCCAATTGATTTGGGAACTAAGCACGAGTCATTCTAAACCTTAGTGACTGTGGAAGCTATCACTATACATGTTCTTTTGGTCACTACATTGTTCCATAAATCGCCTCCCGAAGACGTCGTTAGGGTCATTGACGCAGGTTGGTGATTTAAGTCTCATTATATATCTGCCTTCGCCTTGGTCATTTGCATATTTTGAACATCCAAATTGGTGCGAATTGAGTGTGAACCGTGAACTCGAGCGGCAACGTGCGGACCGCGGATCAAACTCACTCTGATGAAGATTCTCTAGATGAATCGAAACAGTGTCGGTGCCTCCATCGACAAAATAATACGTGAGTAAAGCCCGCGCTTATCAAATTGTATAAAAATTTAAAATTTTAAAATGTGGTGATTCCTATCAAACTGAATGAATTCATTATAAATAATTCATGCTATTTCTATATAATGCTAACGTCCTTTAGCAGCATCTGTCGATAAATTATTCTATAATGCTAACGTCCTTTAGCAGCATCTGTCGATAAATTCTTCTATCATAAAATAACTGGTCCGTTCTGGTTTTTATAGAGAAATCAGCTGATATATTTTACAAACGAATGGATTTATTTAATGGAAATTGGTCTTCAGCGAGACTCAAATTAACAGTTATTTAATTAACTCTAGAAACTTTAGTCTCAAATTTTTATATTAGCTTTAATGTCCTATGTTTTATATATTTCCTAATTTCACCTAGTTTTCACTACAGTAAAAAGAAAAATATTAGTAGATTACGTAAAAAAAATTGCATAAAAGTCTCATTTGCACCATTAGCAATTTAAGTGCTTGCTTGTTTAGAAACGTGTTTTGGAAGGTTGCGGGTAGAAGTCCCGCTGCAAGACAAATGTTTGTATGATCTGCAAATATTGTTTTGGGGCTGAGTGTTTTTCGATGTACGTATTTACAAAAAAAGTATATAATAAGTAGTTTTTTAGTCATTTGGTTCCCATAACTCAAGCTCTGCTATAAATACTAGGAACGCAGAACCGCCAAGAGGTCACATAAAGCGAAGATTTACCTAATTTACTTGCATTTACCTAAGTTAATTCAAGAAATTTTACTCTCAGTAAGTTTTCCGAGTTTTCTAACATTCAATAATATTTTTATTTAGCCGGCCACTTGATACCGGTGATTTCAAATAAACAATTCAATACTTACTCTAACTATAAGCTATTGCCTTTGATCACTAATGCAATATCTCAATCGCAATACATGACTTACTTGTCGATGTAAAAGTTCCACTGCGTATCTTCAAAGCCCACTGATCAACTGACTATTATGTTAAAGATTATTGCCTGAGATCCCCAATATAATGTTTTTATTGTGACATTAATTTCAGGTGGTACAAAATTTACCGTGCCATCTATTATATTATGAACTAGCTGACCCGGCAAAATTCGTACCCCCTCAGAATCAATAAATAAAAAAGCAAGCATTTTTTTCATATTTACTGACCTATTAAACCTTTCCTGGACTTCCATAAATAATTCAAATCCAAAATTAGCCAAATCAGACCAGCCATTCTCGAGTTTAAGCCAGACTAACGAACAACAATTGATTTTTATTATATAGTTTATCAATGAAGAGTTACGTAGGGTATCTGAAAAGTCCATTGTCAAGTTGACCACTGAAAGGTAAATATTTCCCTTTATTTTTTTTCCAAATGACTAATTTGCAATGCATTTGTTCTTATGCGTTGAGTAGTTTTGGCATTGTAATACGTTTTCCAGCTTCTGATCTTTACAAAACATACAAGACAAAAAATATTGATAATAATTGGCTAATAATTTACGGAGATTTAACAGAAAAAATTATATAAAAAACATCAGAATTCAGGACTTACGCCTTTTTTTTAAGTCGGGTAAAAATAAAATAAATATACCTTTCGTACTTCTTTTGGAAGTCGGGTAAAAATAAATATTGTACTTTACGTACTACATTGATTTTCTATTTCTATTTCTATAAATTATAGAAATCGTTTGTAAAGAACTGAAATAGAGATGGTCAGAGAAAGCAAAGAAAAATGGACAAAACAAATAACGAAATAGTACCCAAGAGATGGAAAACATGTAGACAAACTAAACACTGGGAGGATGATGTGAAGAAGGCAGCTGGCCCAGCATGGAATCGCGTAGCAATATACAGGACATGGTGCAAATCTTTGGAGGAGGGTTTTGTCGAAGGACAAGCTGTTGCAGAAGAACCGCTTGCCGATACATGGTATTAGGTATAAACAAAATTTGCATAAATTTATATCAGCAATAAAGGCGTATTTTATTTATATTTAAATTTTATTTTTTTACATTGGAATCTCTGCCCATATTCATTTGGTCTGAATTTGAAATTCACTAGGAGAGGGCGTTACTAACAGCGATGCGATTTTATAAATTTTCCGTCAGTATTGATACATTTATATGTAGTTTTACTATGTTATTTTTCTCCAATAAATGCATTCTAATAGTTTTTTTCTGTTATTTTGGCAAAAACATAATCCTTTGAGATTTCCAAGATAAGGTTTACCCAAAATAGACACACAGACACGGTGCATGCACACAAGTAATGCTATTATATTTAATGGAATATGCATAATTATTATGTGATAGGTCTTTGAGTAGGCACGATGCTAGCGTATCCTTTGTAACGAACCGTTTCTTGATTTTACTATCAGATCTCGAAGTGTTCTCGATTTCATATAGTTTATACTAGCTTCTGCCCGTAGTTTCGCACGCATAGTAAATACATAAAAAGTAGCCTATGTTCGTTCCTAAGATACAATCCATACCGTATGGGTTTTCAGTTAATTGATGGAAAAAAAAAAATGTTCTGTTGATCCGATCACTACCAAACTTCACAAGATGACCTGCTAGGCAAATCTGAAGATTTCCTAAAAGTTTCATTAAAATCAGTCCGGCAGTTTTGGAGTTTATAGGGAACATACATACACACATCGCCTTATATAGATAAAGATTATGTTTTTCCTATACAGCTTGTACTTATGTATATCATACAACCTAGTGATTGAACTTTACAGCAAGAGCCACCTTCGTAGGTACCACCATAGTATTTATAAATCTGTCTCCAAACAGTAGTCTTCAAGTATTAGTGTGTATGAATTTAGAAAGAAAGATATAATAGTTATGTTGTGTCACATTCAGATAGCATATAACTACTGTACAAACCTGCTTGTTTGTACAGTATTTATAAGTACAGTAAGCAAATTGACATCAAAATCAGTCGTCACACAGCATGGCATGGTAACGGTGGCATAGGATAAAAAATAATAATACCGGACATTTCACACAGCATCCTCTGGCCCAAAAGTAAGCAGAGCTTGTGTTATGGGTACCACATGCCTGATATACTACTTATATACTTTTTTTTGTTGTAAATACGTACATATTATACATATAAACACCCAGACCCAAGACAAATACTTGCAGATCATACAAACATTTGTCCCGCGGCGGGAATCGAACCCGCAACCTTTCGCGTCACAGCAGGACCCAAGCCCACTGCGCCACAGAGGTCGTCGTGGCAAATAGTAGTAGTAGTAATAAATAGTAGCGTTAAAACGATCTTCTAGCCCTAGTTTTTCGTAATTCCGCGCAAGTATGCGCATCGGCACTGGTGGCACACTGTCTCGTCGTGTTCCATCAACATTGCACTTACACTGTATTTTTTACAATAAGTGCACAGTAAAAACAGAAATAAATATTATTCTGTCATGTTAACTAAGATACAATATTAAAATTAAACGGAAAATTGAGCAAAAACATTTAGGGATAGCAAAAGTAAATACTTAAAAAGTAAATCCCTACTAATATCATAAATGCTAAAGTAACTCTGTCTGTTTGTTACGTTTTCACGGATAAACCGCTAAGCCGATTTTGATAAATTTTGGTAAAATAGATGGGATCTTGGATATGGACATTTTACATTTTATGTAGGTACCACGCATGCAAAGCCGCGGGCGGCAGCTAGTATATGTATAAATGTATTTAATTAACTAGTATAATTACGTTTTAAAAACTAAAAAGAAAACCGACTTCATTAAATGAAATCTGAGCCTATAATACATTTTTAGTGGAAAGTAGATGTATTTTGTATATATAATATGGGTAGGCCAAATAAACGCACTGCTCCAATGAGACAACGAGGTATCGAAGTACACGAAAACATCATCGATGTATACAATTTTTAGATTTTGCGTTGATTTTTCAGCTCTTACCCTTTTTTAATTTTACCCTTTTGCGTTGCAGCCGGACCTTATCCCACTGCGCCACAGGGGTCGTATATATTTTTATATTATCATAGCTGAATGATCATGTTATTATTAGTATTAGAAAAACACAATGTAGGACTTCCTGGTGCATACACTTAATTGTTCATTTGTTTTTTATTTATTTTATTTAGTACTAGCTGGTGCTCGTAACTTCGTCTGCGCGTAATTCTAACGGTTTTTGCAGCGTACGCCAGAGTAGCTCACAGATAGCAGATTTTTTCCTACTTACAAGACACTTCGCGTCTATTTTGGACAATTCACACAATATCTTTATAAATTATAGCCTACTAGCTATTGCTCGCGACTTCATCCGCACTTAGTAAAATACATTTTGTTTTTTTCATAAAAAGTATCCTGTTACTTCTAATACCTCCAAGAATATGTGTACAAAGTTTCATGATGTTAAGTAGTTTTCGCGTGAAAGCGTAACAAACAAACTTACATTCACATTTATAATATTATTATAGTAGGATGTGTTACTCTGATGTACAAGCTACATTACTGTAAATATTAATTCAAATCCATTCAGTAGTTTTTGCGTGAAGGAGTAACAAACATACATACAAACTTTCGCATTTATAATATAAGTAAGGATATTATTTTTATTCTGCACTTATTTATTTATTTGTCACATTTTGAAAAACGCGTACAGCGGTTTTTATAAATTACTAGCTGACCGGTGCCCACTTCGTTGGGCAGTTACAACTTCACAAAAAATAAATTTTAAATTTTTCCTGAATTTTCTTTGCTATATAACCTCACGGAGCCCGAGACCTTTCCAACGAATGCAAAACCGTGGAAATCGGTTCGTGCGTTCTGGAGTTATAGCGTCAGGAAGGAAAACCCGACTTATTTTTATATAGTAGATTATCAACTCAAATGCCACTATAGAAGGATACTGAACAAATTCTAGATCTTATTCCTGTTGTTTCGAGTTTCAATAGTAAACTCAAGTATAATCGTTAAAGTAAATTTAGTGGAGCGTCATTCAAGCTTCGCGTTATCTACGTGCATACAAGACGCGGCGGAATGCAAATTAACTGCTCTCATTGGTGTACGAGTACGGTATTGTTTGAGAGCAATTTATAAGGATCCTCTTTAGAATTTCTCTAAATTTTATCAGTTATGTTATCCACTGCTGAAGTTTAGGACTTTTATTTTTTGACCGAGCGAAGCGCGAGCGAAGTCTTCGTTTCAGCTTAGGCAAAAATGCTTTCGTATTGTCTGTCCAAACGGCGTCCGGCCGGCGTTTGTCCGGATGTTTTCCTCTACAGGTCGCATTTCTCAACCGATTCTCGTGAAATTTTGTATGCAGGTTCTATAACTATTTTTTTTGTCGATAAGTTATATTACAGACATTTCGAAAAATGTTGGTAAAGTACAGCTCACAGTCAGTAGTTATAATAAGTTGTTGTATCATTGCATTAGGGATGACCTAATGGACGTCATGGACTATATGTATAGTTAGGGTAGCACTATTATTTTCAAAATGCATTTAAATATGTTAATGACACGCAAGAAGAAGTAAGGTATAGTTATCAATGGGTTAAAATATAAAATGAAATGATGCACGATTACGACCTCTGTGACGCAGTGGGCCTAGGCTCGGCTGAGACGCAAAAGGTTGCGGGTTCGATTCCCGCCGCGGGACAAATTTTTGTATGATCTGCAAGTATTTGTCTTGGGTCTGGGTGTTTCTATGTATAATACGTATGTATTTACAAAAAAAAAAGTATTTAAGTAGTATATCAGTCATGTGGTACCCATAACACATACTCTGCTTACTTTGGGGCCAGATGATGTTGTGTGAAATGTCCGGAATTATTATTATATATTATTATTATTATTACTAATATTAAAAATAGACTTATTTACATCTTTTATTTTATGTTTATATAGTGATTTATAAATTACATGTTTTTCAAAACTTGATAATATAAATAAATAAATAATGTTGGACATTTCACACAGCATCATCTGGCCTCAATGTAAGCAGAACTTGTGTTATGGGTACCACATGGCTGAAATACAACCTTTATACTTTATTTTGTACATACATAATCATTATACATAGAAACACCCAGACCCAAAACAAATACTTGCAGTTCACAAACATTTGTACCACGGCGGGAATCGAACCCGCAACCAGCGTCTCAGATGGGCTTTGGCTCACTACGCCAAAGATATATCTCAAAACTCCACAAAACTCCACTCTGTGTTCGCACAGCGAATGTATTTTTAATGAAGATTGATTAATTCTTAGTTCTTAGTTCTATCAAATGTCAAGATTCAAATTCACATTTGATAAACACGGCTTTTACTCACGTATTATTTTGTCGATGAAGGCACCGACACTTTTGTAATAAATGTATAGTACAACTCACGAAAGTTTTGAAAATGAAATCGGGATTCACCTGCAAAGTGACCTCACTTCACTATATAAAATACGAATCAAGAGAAACAAAAATCAATCTATATTTGGTTGTTTCTAGCATTTTTAGTCAAAATTATTATTGTTTTTCGTTTTAAATGCGTTTTTTGGTTAGATTTCTTTCAAACAGTGTCATGGTAATCTAAAAAGGACGAAAAAATACTATCTCGTCTTTGGCGTCGTGATTTTAACGTCATCACCCAGAGAATAAACAATAGAAGAGAATTATATGAAAGTTATGAAGTTAATATGAATAAATGTCTTCAAATCTTTTAAAAACTGCCAAAGTTAAACTTGTGAATGCACTTAGCAATGTAAAATATTCTCCTACTCTGAATACGAAAATTTTGTAGGCTCCCTATATTTCTGTTGAGGCCACTAAAATAGAGATAGCGTGAATTCATGAGCAGAGTCGTGAATCATTTCAATCTGTACTTTATACCATTGACATAAATAAATGTCAGTCTACAACGCTTCTCTTAATGAAAATATCATAATCACTAATAATATTAAAAATGCGAAAGTAACTCTGTCTATCTGTCACGTTTTCACGCCTAAACCACCGAACCGATTTTGATGAATTTTGGTATAGAGATAGATGGGACCTTGGAAAAGGACATAGGCTACTTATCATGTAGGTACAAGTCGCGGGCAGCACCTAGTCAGTTATATATAAAGCCATATACACGGTGAAATCACGATAAGACAATAATAAATGTGACCTGGCGATTTTTACAAGGTTTAATCAATGAAACCACAAAGATTAGTTGGAGATTATTTGCTAGTTCCATCCTGAGAGGTCAGGGTGGAACTAGCAAATAATCCATACACTATAATAATCAGTACACTAATTAGTGCAAGTGGCCTGAGAAGAATGAAAAAAAATTGGTTGTATGTAAAGTCGGTTTACGGACGATAGTTAAACGTGACATAACATAACAATGCGCTCTCGCTCCAATCGTAACGTTACAATGAGCGTAACGGGACAATGAGTCATCCTTTTTCGTGCGTGCAGCTGACGTTCATTGATTTATTAGACGTTGTCACATCAACATTGGTTGTCTGTAAAGTCGGTTTACGGACGATAGTTTAACGTGACAACGTCATAACAAAACAGATAGCAGGCTTTTAATTTAACTTTGACTTTTTTCGTGCGTGCATCCGGCGTTCATCGATTTATTAGACGTTGTCACGTCAAAACTCGACATTATTGCTACTAAAGACCCTTACATTTTGTGTAATGTTTGATCTGCAAGTATTGGTCTCGGTTTAAGTGTTTCTATGTATAAATGTAAGAATTAATATATATATAATTATAAGTAGTATATCAGACATGTGGTACCCATAACAAAAGTTCTGCTTACTTTGGGGCCAGATGATGCTGTAAGAAATGTCAGGCATTATTTATTAATTTTATAAGACTAGGCCTTAATGATAGGTTCCGACTAGAAAAAGTAAATAAGTCCTTTATGGGAAACACGGTGCCCTTCTATAATAAGCTTCCTGAAAATGCTACTAAACTACATATTAAGAAAGTTAAAGCATACATAAGGTAGGGTAGTCTTTTGAAGAAAGATTATTATAATATAAATACTATATATTATTATTGATAAGAATGCATGGCCTCATGTCGCTCTGCCGTCAGACAGTTAACCGACATACTTGAAATGTATAAACTCTCTTGTATTGTATTTCGTAGTTAAGGTAGTTATGAGATGGATCATGTAAAAAAGCGCTAGGACCAAGACGAGTTTCTTGACAGTTCTCGGGCTACGGTTAGGACGAATTGGCATCTAAATTCACCTAGTGTGTAGTGTGTAGTGTGTAAGACGTTTCAAAGTGATCCTTGTGATTATATTGAATAAAGTATCTTTTGACTTACATTATACCATCGCCATATTTTTTAGATCGATGGTCCTTCAGGTATGTTCTATCAATTTAATTAATGTAATCGCTAAGGACTCTGTGAAATAGATGAACTACAACAGATTTAAACAATATAATAGCTAGTGTATTTTTATAAGATAGACCTTTTGTATGCATAATAGTTTTGTATGTATCTATTTTTTTATTATATTAAAAATATATGCTATAACTTATGATTATTATGTTCTTAGTTCACTACTAATAGCCCTACGCCATGGAAGAGCAAAGGCTACTCTACCGACATAAAAATGCTTACTAATACGGAGCGTAGTCACTTGACTTAACCTAATTATGAGAACGGTTGAATGCTACGTGTAACTTGAAATTTATAGAACAGTGTTATAATACATAATTGTAAGTTTGTAAGGGTTATGAACCCCACAATACGTAAAGCTGTGGTTAAACTGCTAAGGGAAGCTAGCTGAGGGGTGGTGACTCCGAAGAGAGTTAAATGACCGAGCCCGATGAGTGTAATAGTACAACTGCCTTATTGTTTCCACCAATGATCGATAATAATTGCAGCGTAAGGCAATGCAAGCTAGGCTAATTTATATATAAAATATCTATTACTCAAAGTTCATTGTATCATTGTAAATGTGTGCGTTAGCTCATACAAAGTTTGTAAACACGATTAATGGTCAAAATAACGACCTCGAGAAGCAGAAGGTTGCGGTTTCGATCCCGATGCGAGAAAAATGTTTGTATGATCTGCAAGTATTTGTCCCAGGTCTGGGTGTTTCTATGTATAATAGGAATGAATTTAAAAAAAAGTATGTAAGTAATATATCAGTCATGTGGTACCCATAACACAAGCTATGCTTACTTTGGGGTCAGATGATGCTGTGTGAAATGACCGGAAATATTTATTTATTATTATTATATTATAGTTATCTATTATTATTATAATAAGATATTTAGTTTGGGGCTTAAAGCTGAAGTGTGACATCCTCAATCAATAATTATTTACTTTCGATTCCAATGTTCAGAAGTAAAACACGCTAATCAATTAATCAAGTGAAAAATGGTTCTAATAGCTATATAACAATGCACTCCTGTTTTGTAGCCCAAACAACACGAACAGGGACAAAATGTAGGCCAAGCAATACCAAGTCGAACTTTCCTGGAGAAAGTTCCAAAGTTGTACTTGAAACAGATATCTTTTCATCGTATCTACGAACATGGTGTACCTATTTACTTTGTGATACGTTATGTAAATTACTAACTTCGATATTTCAATTTCCAAGAGCGATGCAAGTTTTAATAAAGTTTGCTTGAATGTAGGTTATCAAGACAGCTATACTAAGCTATACTACATTACTACTATATAAAAGTATATCAGTCATGTGGTACCCAAAATACAAGCTCTGCTTACTTTTTAGGGCTAGATGTTGTTGCGTGAAATGTCAGGCATTTTTTTATTAATTTATATGTTAATAAATAAATAATGCAGGATATTTCACACAGCATCATCTGGCCCAAAATAAGCATAAGCAGAGCTTGTGTTATGACTGATATACCACATGACTGATATACTACTTAAATACCTTATTTTTTTTGTAAATACATATATATTATACATAGAAACACCGAAACCCGAGCCGAGACAGGCTTTCGCCCACAGCGCCACAGAGGTCGTCAATTATTTTAAATATGCTTCTAATAAACTAAATATAATATAATATTTGATAAAAAAGCTTAGTAAAACATGTTAAAATCTATTTTATCAATAGTTTCAAATATCATAGCAAAATCAGAACACATTATTATAAATATATACGACAGAGTGTAAACCTGTCGAAACGTCGGGAAAAATAGGTAAATAAACGCGATAAATACCCGTATATATTTATAATAATCATAGCAAAAGACTCAATTTCTTCAATATGATTTTATATTAAAAATATTCTAACCAGATCACATTTATTACAAAGCTCCCTCAGTATTAAAACACTCACTCACCTCTGATTTCAATCTTTTACAAAAATTAACATTCTAGACGCAGAAAACGAAATCTGTGAACTTTCAGATTTCGTTATCCCAAACCTTTGTCTTCCAACTTTTTTTTCTCTTCTTTTGAACGTGCGATTTGCAACGATATTTGAGTCTTTGGAAGAAAAACCTTTGAGCTAAAAGGTGAACTGTAAAAAGTTCAAATAAAACCCATACTGCTGCCGCATGAAAACTTAATTAAAGTACTAGTGTTGCCAGGAATCAAAACGTCCAAAGTTTCTACCCATGCAATTTAAAATCAAAATCATCATTACAAAATATCTATTTATAGATATATAGTCAATTTTATAAAAGCATTTGCCAAATAGGACGTTCAAAATTCTAGACTCTTTTCGGTTTACTAGAATAATAATGTTAGACTCAAACCATAACGTGATTAAGTACTAAAGTAAAGAGGTAGACTTGTTTCAACAATTTTAATTCTGGCAACACCGAATGGTCTGCTTGAATTATTCAATGATAGTCGAAAATTTAAAGTTGGAAGACATTGCAATCTGTATTAATTTTATTAAATTTTGTTTATATGAGGGCAACAGTTATGCTATATTTAAACGTTTCCAATAACAATAATACTTATAGATTTTGAATATTTTTCATAGTATAAAATTATTAATATTGATGGAAAATTCACACATCACCTTCTAGCCCTTAACTAAGCAAGGCTTGTACAATGGGAACTACGTGATTGATATAATTATAATAATATGTAGTTACTAGTAATCGCCCACTGGTTGCAATTCGACAATAGTTAATTAATATCTAGCCACTTGAACGTCCGAGCGCGGCAGCTGTCTCCCTCTTGACGTCCGCCCGCGCGATCGTAATTCTGCGGCGCCGAGCGCTTGGTTCATTTTCAACTTCGAGCGTGATAACTAGATAACTACTATAGCTAGACTTCAATAAAAAATACATATAAATAGGTAAAACTATACAAATTAAAACTACGTCAAAAAATAATTTCAACTATGGATCTAAATACTGAAAATATAATTGACAATGTAGGTTAAATTTCAATAAAATCGGCATTTTGTTTAATGTCGATTTTTTTGCCTTCAGTCGATGGGCCTAGAATATTTGTAAATATTTCAATAGCAATAGTCTTGAGGATTACTTTGATATATAACAATAATATAAATAAGACTCATAAAACAATCTAAACAACACCCTCACGCACTCACTTCATAAAACTTTTTATTTCACTTTTTTTTTTTTTAATATTTTTGTTGCCAGGTACCTACGGTTTTCTTGGATTCTACTATACGCCAATTTTATTAAAGAGGCATCTAGTGACGTTAAACATTAACTATCAGACGCCAGTCAACAGAACTTCACACAAAAGTCATAGAGGTCCGATGGGTCGAAAAAAATACCCGGACTGTCTACGCAACAAAGTTTTCGGTCGATTTTTCTACCTGGACGCTCAAGTGGTTAATGTATATTTTACGCCTAATTTAACAAAATATTAGCATTCTGCACTCTTTCTCTATATAAACTATACCTAAGTGTGCGAAATTTCATACTTCTCTGTCAGCGCAATTTTCGTAAAAAGGTGTACAAAGGTTTTGCTTCATATAGATAAATACATACTTATAAATTTAAAATACCCACATATGTCGGTTTTGGGAAGGAATCGAATCCACAACCTAGTACCTAGTAGGAACACTGAAGGCAGTGGTACTACCTGTGGTTACTACCGACTGATCGGAGAGGCCAGTCAGCTATTTACTTAACATTGTAAACTCTATTATACTTGAAGGATCTTTAGAGTTAGCTACTTTTACGGACTTATACTCCTTTATATAGGTACGATTGTAACTATTTAATTCCAATCCCATCAATCCATTTATAAGGTTCAGCTTGCTATTTACCCAAAAACTTATTTTGTGACGCAGTGGACTAAAGTCCGGCTGAAACGTAAAATATTGCGAGTTCGATTCCCGCCGCGGAATAAATGTTTGTATGATCTGCAAGGATTTCTCTCGGGTCTGGGTGTTTCTATGTATAATATCTGTGTATTGAGAAAAAAAAATTGAGTAGTATATCAGTCATGTGGTACCCATATCACAAGCTCTGCTTACTTTGGGGCCAGATGATGCTGTGTGAAATGTTCGGTATAATTTTTACTCTGTTATCTCTAAAACTAAACAAAGGAATATATTCGACCAATCGTTTGCGACTTCGTAAACGTAACATTTGCTGCGCCGTAGTTGATTAGCAGCATATAAAAAACACGTCAGAAGCTCAGCTTCAGCTCCGGTTTGATTCCAATCGAGTGAGTAGAATAACCCTGCTGACTTAATTCTGCTCCCTTTTTTTGTTACGTCAATCTACTTTTTATCATGTCACCGGTTATTTGAAACCAGTGGGGTGAAAGGATTAAAGTGCGCCTCAGTGGGTCCTTTCGTGCCACTTGCCACATTTCTATGTTCCTCCTACACAAATTGACACAATTGACTGGCCTGTCAGTTGAGTTGGTAGTAGCTCTGCCTTCTGCGCTCGGTTGAGGTTTCGATGCCCTCCCAGGATAAACATTTGTGAGAAGAACATAGGTGGTTTGTTCTGTGTCTGGGTGTTATAAAATATCATATGTATTTAAAATTATATAAGTATTCTATCAGTCATCTAGTCACCATAATACAAGCAATGCTTAGTTTGGGGCTAGGTGGTGTTGTATGCATTGTCTACCAATATTATATATTATTTTATATATTATTATATTATTAAATATATTAAATGAGAGACATAGTAAAAAGCTGTCTTGGTGAAGTGGCAACTAATCTACTAATCTAACGAATGCAACTAACCAACCTATTGAGAAATTTAAAGATTACATAAAGGGTCGTTTTTTGAAAAAAGCATATTATAAATAACCATATTATTGATAAGAATGCATGGCCTCTCGTTACTCTGCCCTCAGATAGTTAACCGTCACATTTGAAATGTATAACTCTCTTGTATTACTTTTTCGTTTCGTAGTTAAGATAAGATGGAACATGTAAAAAAGCGCTAGGACCAGGACGAGTTTCTTGCCAGTTCTTCTCAGGCTTGTGTTAGGTGGAATTGGCACCTAAATTCTCCTAGTATCTAGGATATTTCAAAGTGCTCCTTGTGATTGTACTAAATAAAATATCTTTTACTTTGACTTTGAATTTTGAAAACCCGATTATTTCACTCCCACCGATCACTTTTTGTCACAATCATTAAAAACATGTTTCAAATTACGCACCACTTGAGTTTTTCATCTAAAAACATCAGACGGTAATAAATCCTGATGCATTTATGGGCTTGACACGTGTTCAGAGACTCTTGGCTTAGACGCATTTATAAAAACTTGACTGCATGTGGTCTGCAAGAAAATAAGTATTTGGTTAATAAACTTAACGAGATTCTGTTTGCGGTTCTGCCTGCGTTTAAATTTGCAGTTTATTGGGACAGCTTTATGGGATAAAATTTAGCCAATAATAATAAATAATAATAATGACAAAAATAAATAATTATGGACATATTACACACAACATCTAGCCTCAAAGTAAGTAGAGCTTGTATTATGCACATGACTGATACCACACATTATAATGTACTATTTTGTAAATGATAATATGCTTACTTGTTCATCGATAAATACCCAGACCCGAGACATATATATATTTGCAGATCATACAAACGTTGGTCCTGTGGCGATCCATATTAGTAGAGTTGTCATTATGGCCTGAATATGTCGTTCTAATGTCAAAATATGAAAATGGCAGTAATTTTAAAGAACGCATCAGTTATTAATGTTTATAAGATATACCTAGGATTCCTCGTTTATCGTTTCATGAAGTAACATTGCACTTCTAAATTAATAATTTTTTGTCGTGCTATTGCATGTTTTATTCAGTAATCTTAGCGGAATTTTAATCAATAGTGACTTGATATCACAAGTATGCCTATTTGAGTTGTATGTGTATATTGTAATGTGATTTGAATAACGAGGAGTTCCGAGGTTTTAGGCCATTCCGCGATGACGCTTAGAATAGACAAATGACAATCGAATAAGACTTTATAACCAAACACTCACTTGAAACTGGCAAAATTTTCAACAAGACTGATACCATGCCAGGATAAAAAGATGAAAAAAGAGGACATATATACCTAAATTATTTTTGGCCGTCTTGCGAAGCAAACTTTTTGCTTTTATATTATTTATTTTTCTAAAGTTATTTCTGGTTTTATTAGTAATTTTGGTGGTTTTATTTACATAGAGTTAGATTTATTGACTCGGGTGTGAATCATTGGAATAAAAGCTTTGTGTATCTTTGTGATTCTAGCAAAAATAATCAATATTATTATTTTTTATAAAAGACATAAATATATATAAACTAGTTGTTGCCCACGCCTTCGTCCGCATTTTTTTGTAAATGTAGCTTAAACCCGGATGCAATTTATCTCCTTGCCAAAATTTATTGATAAAAAGAAAAAAAAAAAGTTTCCTTACAAACATTCAGACCCCATTTTACACCTTTATGAGCGGTATTTTGAAAAATCCTAAAACACGTGTCCATTTATTTTGCATTTTATGTATCCAAACCAAGTTTCTAAGAAATCACACCTTTCGTTACAAAGTTCCCATAAAAACTTTGACACCCTATTTTACCCCTTTGAAAGGGTTATTTTGGATAATCCTGAAACACATGTCCTGTTTTTTTTGCATTTTAATTACTTAATCAAATCAAATTTCAAGCAAATCGCACAACGCGTTAAAAAGTTTCTTACATTCGTTTTAACCCCTTTTCGGCCTCTTAAGGATTGAATTTCAAAAAACCCCGCCTTAGTGAGTAGTTTTGCTATTAAAGGAAGCTTAACTTTCAAATTTAATTCTAGCTTCAGCGGTTTCGGCTCGGCGATGATGAATCCGTCAGTCAGTCAGGTCAGGTTAAGCTCTTTTATAGGTATAGATAACATATGACGAACGACTAGATACGACTTTGTGATCTACTATAAACAATTAAGCACTTGACACTTGCAAAATTGACATTATTATCACACATGCCATTAACGAAGAAGAAGAAGAAGAAGGATGATCTGCTAAGATCTACAACCATTATCTATTAAGATGATAATCTCACCCATCTACTTAATCCAGGTAATACCTAATTACCTGGATTACGTAGATGGGTGAGTTTAAGGATCGAGGTGGATGGTAGGTACGATCAAAGAGAATACTCAGCGGGAGAAACAGGGCTGTATGATAAAGGGGTAATATCCTGGTTCTGTTCTTTCGTCGGATTAATTAAAGTTTCTTAAAATATGAAACGATCTTATTTTCTTTGCACGAAAGTTTAAATTAGAGTAACATTCTTAATGTTACTAAATTTATGTGTGTTAGATCATTTTATTTAACATGTTAGTTGGTGTTGAATAAAACTGCGGTAAATCCTATTAAATTAAATAAATGAAGAAAATGACAATTTTAACATATTTGAATACTGTCATCCAAAAAATTTACTTACTAATTTGTAAGCTTGATGGTTCTTATTAATGACCTATGTGGGGCAATAAGGTTGCGGGTTCGATCCCGCCGCGGAACAAATGTTTGTATGACCTGTAAGTAATAAAGGTTGTCTGGAAGATATCGCCCTAAGCGATAATAACGTCGTTTGCAGGACATATTACACTGAAACCGTAGCATTCATTTTGATCCAACCTAAAATGTTATGTTTTCAATAAAATTATATTATTATTATTATTATTTGTCTCAGGTCTGGGTGTTTCTATGTATAATATGAATGTATTTAGAAAAAAAGAGTATATCAGTAGTATATCTGTTATGTGGTACCCAAAACACAAGTACTACTTACTTTGGTGCCAAATGATGTGTAAAATGTCTGGCATTATTAATATCTATATATTAATACGTGAAGCAAAAACATTGTACCCTTTATTACGAAAATTGCGTATTAACGTATTAATATATAGTACGAGTACGAGTACTCTTTAAAGTATGCTTGTCATTCTAATATTGGTAAATAAAGATGAAAACAGATTTAAACAACTAATGAGCAACAGGATCCCAAAATTATTTCATGGCGTCTGGTAGATACATTGCGTGACCCAAGAACTGACTCCTATATGGCCCAGCATAATTGCCATTCAACGTGGTAATGCCACCAGTATCTTGGGAACGCTGCCCTCTGGCATTGATCTGGATCAGTTGAGCTATCTATAAATCGTTTTAAACGGTATTAGATAGCTCAACTGTTTCACGTGTATTTTTTATTATTTTGTACATATCTGTAATTATTTCTGTTAATAAATTTAATTTTAGCTGAATTCTGAGTATAATATATATCCTAAGTTAATTTATGTAGTTAAAATACTTCTAAACACATGCGCGGAAATATTCCATAGTTATTTTAACGCAGCAAGATCTCAATATTTATTCAAAGTCGATACTAAAGTGTTGTTTTAGTCCGTGTTTGTTTACACAGACACTTCTGAGAGGGGAGTTAATGCAGTCGATGCTAGCACTGATTTGTTCAACACCACTATTCACCAACACAAAACGAGACGTTAAACACATGACAAAAAATACGTCATAACACTTATACACACAATAGCAAATATGTATTATGCGATGTGTTTTTATTGAATGCTATATCTATATATATATAAGGCAATGGGTGTAAGTATGATAGATAGATAGATAAACACTATATTGTACACAAGAGAACACACAAAAAATAATTATTGGCAATACAGTTGTACAATGGACGGCCTTATCGCTAAAAGCGATCTCTTCCAGGCAACCTTTGGATGGACAGGATATACAAAAAAAACCAGCCAAGTGCAAGTCGGATTCGCGCTCCGAGGGTTCCGTACAAACCTATAGGTATATAAGTAAAATTTCACCCATCACGACGATCGAGTTATAGTTGGATAATGTATATTATAAACCTGAGTGTTTAATATGAATTTCAATTAAATACCTCTACGCGTTCATGAGAAAAGAGGTAGTAAGTTTAAAATTATTAAAAATATTTTTATTATATGATGGAACTAAAAATGTACGGTTATCGCAATTTATCCTTTATCTGTGCTATAAGACGTTGCTTAGTACCAAATTTCAAGATTCTGAGTTCACGGGAAGTAAACTGTAGGTTTTGATTCCCTTGCGAGTGTCGAAAATTTGCGGCATAAACGGCTGTATCTTTTGACGTTTGACGATTGCGTTGGCTTAGAAGTTTGATTTTTTTCACAGCTTTAAGGGACAGTAGACTTGAGTACTTATATAAATTTCAGCTTGATACCTCTACGCATTCCTGAGAAAAAGTGTCTTGACAGACAGACGGACAGACGGACGGACAACAAAGTGATCCTATAAGGGTTCAGTTTTTTCCTTTCGAGGTACAGAACCCTAAAAACCAAAAAGTAGGCGGTGTACAAAAAAGTTACCTGTACTTAATCTTATACATAAAATACAATATATAATAAAAACTATACAATGCCTATAATTAAGCCTACAAAACAAAAATTACACAAAGAAAGATAACATACCTACATATCTACCAACAATAACTTTCTATAGTGATAGAAGCTAACAACCAGTTAGCAGTTTCCAGATAAAAGTAAAGGTAAAGGTCAAGGTAAAGGTTATGGACTTTGTATGTAGTATGTATGTTCCCTGTTCCGAAATGGCTGGACCGATTTCGATAAAATTCCGAACTAAAAATAAAATAAAAAATCGGGTTGTACTCCGGGAGTGCCGACAGAAGTGAAAACTTATTTTGGCGCGTTAGAGTTTAGTAATAAATCACTTCAAAATCAGTAATTATGGCGACTGCCAATCAAATACTGAACGAACACAGATATGCATATTTTTTGTTCAGAATGTACATAATATATCAAAGAACCTAACTCAGTAAACTTCTCCATACAAAAGTAGACTGTAAACATGTAAATTAAGGTTTATAATCAAATGGGGCGAGCGCGGCAGCCGGCTGCGTCTATATCAAAGAACCTAACTCAGTAAACTTCTCCATACAAAAGTAGACTGTAAGGTGTAAACATGTGAATTAAGGTTTTTAATCAAATGGGGCGAGCGCGGCAGCCGGTTTCGTCTCGCCCCAGACGGTAACGGTGTCGCGAATCCAGAGGTTTTACCTCATCTAAAAATATGCGTACCGAGCTTAACAGAAATTTTCACTTCAATAATATTTCGATGTTTTCATTGGAGTAGTTTATGAATTGTTGATGAACAAACACTGGAGTAGGTACTTTGAGAATAATTTCAACTGATCTACTTGCGGAATAGGATGCAACTTAAATGCAATATTTTCATATAAAAATATTATAAAATATACATTTTTGGAGTAGTTGGAGAATTAATGTATGGGATTCTTATCTTTTTAGAACAAAAGAATGAAGTAGCTAGGGAATAACCCCTCGAAAGATCCTGGCACGTGAACGGACTCCGACTCTGCTTTTGTTGCAATTGACCATTGGCTATCCCCCCAAAAAGAAGTTTAAAGATAACTTAAGCATGCGCTACACGGTTTGAAACCGCGGTTTCTACCAAGGCGACCTTGGTAGATCGTTTTCTGTCTAAACGGTAAGAAGATTTATTGCATTCGGGGGAAGATCGTGGGCTAATTTTTGTCTCAAAAAACAAAAATAAATACCTACCTAATTGTTTTACAAAAATAAAAATTAAGGTTCTAGTAGGTACGTATTTTATTATAATTTAGAAACCCATTGCCGCATGACCAAAATTTTGTCTCATACCTATTTGAAGTTTTGTCTTGACTCAACAATTTGAAAGACACAGTATCTCACAGATATTTAGGTATCTACATAGGTACCTAACTACCAATCATAACGGGAAGAGAAAAACTTGTGAACTTAAGTTTTCTGTTGTTCTATAAATAAATAGTTAAGTAATTCTAATTCTAATTCTAATTCCGTTGCTGACTATAAGTAGGTAGGTAGGTACCAAGTTTATCTACATTATTTTGATTTAATAATACAGCATAGGTAGGTACCATAGATAAGTCATAATGTAGGTAGGACCTTAAGGTGTATTTGGATGGTCAGATCAGATCTACCTACGCATCAGATTGTTTTTTGGCAAATTGTTGCTTAACAAGACAATGAGTGTGTTACATTGATTATTAATAATAAGTAGGTAAGTACCTAAGTTCATACGTTATCGAATCATGTGTTTTATTTCTCTTCATTTTCCTTTAATTACAAACCTAGACGGCTTATAAATAAAGTAAAACCTAGGTAGGTAGGTAGTGTTCCGCGTCCCACAGCCGCACGACTAAACAATATAGGTTCGTTCGTGTCTACCTACTATGTAGGACAGACGTTCTGATTTGACAAATAGATACCTACTTACTAAGTACTTAAACCTACACAAACCTATTTTGTGTAGATATCGAGCACATTGCCAATAGGAATCTTTCGCCTCATTCGATCATGCTCGGAAGTGATCCGCAGCGCGGCACGCTGACAACGTCGCGCGTCGCAACGGCATAGCTGCAACGGTACTACCTACCGTTGCAGCTATGCCACGGCGACGCGATACTACCCATATACAGATCGATCGCTTGGCTATTCGATGCATAATTATCACCATCTATTGGTTGCTCGTTTTACTAGTAGGTAATAAATCCACTTCCAGACGCTAGGTGGCTCTAAATATCCACCGCGCGAAACGGCATCTAGCGCCTATGTAGGCGAAACAAAAATAGCCCGAAAAATAACCCGAGATAGGCAGGTCGCGTTTCGTTGTATGGGATGAGCCATGTGTACTAGTATAGTATTATGTTATCTGTGGAGAAGCTATGAGGCATCTTATCCCCAACTGACACAGTTGGCGTATCACCTTTAGGTACCGGTTTCTTCGGTTCCAGCAGAGAGATGTTCTCAAAAGCTGACGCCATATTATCAAAGACCAGGAGCCGATTATTATCCAAACGCTTACCAAAGCACTTATTACTAAACTCATTGCCTACAGATTTCTAGATTTATTTTATTTGAAAAGTTTAATTTTGTTAATAATTGTTGAAATAAAAATCATTTTAACTTGAACCTATTATAATATTGATTATTTAAAAACTTATTGTTTCTGTTGTATATTTTTAATTAATGAAACTATAATAAATATAATATTTATGGCGTTTATTTTGAAATTAATTAACAAATTAGGGAAAAATCGACTAATATAAAAAAAACGATTATTTTGTTACGTAAAATCGATTATTTATAAATCGATTTTTCGTAACAAAATGAATCGATTATTTATTAATCGATTTTTCATGCTAAAAAAACAATCGATTAATTAAAAATCGATTTTTATGTACAATGTCACATCCAGACGCGCGTAGACGTCACAGCGGCCACCGTACGTAAGCGCCCGCCGTCGCGCCCGCCTGGCCCGCGTAACCGCATTCACTGTGGACGCACACATTGTGTTTTAACGGAGATAGCAGTGGTCCTTCATTAAAATGTCTTATTTATTGATTTATTCATGAAATTCACAAAACAAAAATATCACAATCAACACAGCGTTGTAACCAAAATTAGTTATAATCTATTTATTGATCTAGATTCATAATTAAATATATGAATGTAACAAAATTACAAACGTTATATGCATAAAAGTTATAATACCCTAAACTAAGAACCAACTATGGAAAATATACATTATTAGCATCTTGTAAGACTTTATAAGCGCACCGCTTGATCCTACTGAAACAGTTATTGGTGGCAATTCGGTTGGCACCAACCTAACTAATTTTATCTAAAATTAGGTTTAGACTGTCAAATTAAACATTGTTATTCTGCTGTTACCAATTATCCTAATATAATTTTATCTAATTTAATTAAGTGTTCCTTATTTAGTTAGATGGTACCAACCGAATAAGTTTTACAAATGATATGACTAACTAAAATATATTTTAGACATTCCTAAATTTAGAAATGAACCAACCGAATTGCCACCATTATGAGAGTTAGATTATGAGAAGTAGCCAACTCGTTATAAAGACGACACTTATTAAGTTATTTCATAAACTCTCTCAGAACAACAATACCTATATTCATCCAAATGGACGAAAACTAACTAATACATTTAACATTTATACTGAAAATCATATCCGGACGATAAACTTGCAAATGTATTTGTTTTAAGCGCACCATTTAATATTACGATCTCCGTTTTCTTGCATTACAGAGCTTGTATTTATCGCGTTTACCACTGCACCCAATGTTCACCAAGATACATTTGCCATCTACCTGAAAAACGCTTTCAAAACACACCTTATAAATATAAAAATAAGATTCAAAATATCAGCTTACAACCTATCTGCAAGATGTACGAAATACAACTTTATTCCGACGGAATAAGTGGCTTGTTGGAACTAGTTGTGGTGTTTGAGTGGTGGAAAAAATTGGCAGTCGAATCACAAGAAATCATAGCTAAGTTGGAAGCCCGTGAGGTACCGCAGTGGTAACGTTTGGCACAAAAACAAGTAGGGCAACATACCTCAAAATAGGGTATTAAAAACGCTTGTGTTAATCTTTGTTTACTAAGTATTCAAATAAAACAGTATTTTTATAACACACTAAATTATCTAGTGAATAAATAAATTAGATTGTGTTTTAAAATGTTCTCATTAATTATTATGGTTTGATTATTATAATAGTCCAGGATCCATGGTCCATTTTTGCTTTTGATTACTATCAAGTAATCGTGGATAACGTAACACGCAATTTGTAGGACAATATGGCTGTTAAATTATATAAATATTAAATAAGTAAAAAAAAAAACAGCTGGTTAGTAATCATTGATGACCTCGTTATCGATACAATGTTTGAAGGAGGGGGAACTCTTTGATCAAACCATAGATTTTGTTGGACAAATATTTTTTCGAATAATTTAGATAATTATAGAATAGAATAGAATGTATCTTTATTGTACACCTTATATAATAAAACACAATATTAGAATTTAATTAATGTAAAAGTACTTAAGTCGTACAATGGGCGGCCATATCGCTTGAGAGCGATCTCTTCCTGACAACCTTGGATGGAAAGGATCGTATTAAGTTGAGTGGAGAGGCGCGGCGTACATTAAGCTAATTATAATTTATATAAATAAATAAAATAAATATATAACTAAATACTACATACATACACATAAATACAAATAAACACATACAAATTAATACTTAAAAACTTACAAACTAAAGTGATATCTATGAGACTGATGTGAGATAATGATGGTATACCAAGTTTTTGAAGATAGGTAAGGATTTAGCATACCGGATGGAGAAAGGGAGTTCATTCCAAAGCTTCACAGCCTGCAGGGTAAAAAAGATCCCATAGTAATAAGATGTATGAGTTGGAGTTCTAAGCTGCATGGTTTCAGAAGAACGTAAGAATCGTGAATTGGAAAGATGGAGGAACTCAAAGCATTCCTTAAGGTAAACTGGAGTGGAAGCAAGAAACATAATGGAGTAAAGAATAGAGAGGATGTGAGCATTCCGGCGAAGACGAATCGGTAGCCACTTAAGTTTATATCGGAATTCAGAGATATGGTCGTATTTACGCAAGCCAAATATGAATCTAATAGAAACATTTTGAAGACGCTCAAGTTTATTGAGTTGGTCTTCAGTTAAATCAAGGTAGCTGACGTCGGCATAATCTATGATAGGGAGCAACAATGATTTAGCTAGCGCGATTTTAGTGGACGTAGGTAGAAAGTTTCGCAACCGTTTCAGAGAGGAAAAGGCAGCAAAGATCTTTTGGCTTACCGCTGTTAACTGAGGTGCCCAGGATAGGTGCCTATCCATCAGTAATTATCTTGAGATTTAACAAAAAAGAAAACAGTTAGTAATAAGTATTTTAGAATCATAAAATCGACATATTTTATCCTTGCTACCTCTGTTAGCTACCACAATCGAGAGTTTCGTACAGGAAATTGTTGGGCGTCTCATCAAAATGAAGCTACTCACGGAAAATTTGCTTTATAGTAAACATAAGCAAAAATGTAGCATGGATCCTGGACTATTATTAATGTAATTTACTTACTTACGTTTTTTTTTATTAATTCATTACACTGCTCGAAAAAAAATCTAAAACAAAACAAATTGGTTTAGCCATTTCAATGTTTGTGCTAGACTAACGTTCGGCAATTGATTTTTAAATTTAACATTGATAATAAATTAATTAACAGCTATTTGACACCAATGGTTCAAACAAGTCGTACGTGGTGAATCAGAGACGATTAATAAGAGTTTAATTTGATTTATTCACGGAAATAATTATAATAATCGGCATAAACGATTCATAATAATAAATTAAACTTCACATGCAAAAGTCATAATTATAAGTATTATATCATGGCCACTACCACACACTAGGAGTTAATATGTATCTTTGTTGGGTAGAGAGCTGAGGTGACCTTTATGTCAATGACATTAGTGGCAATTCGGTTGGTTCATTTCTAAAATTAGCAATTGTCTAAAATATATTTTAGTTAGTCATAAAATTTGTAAAACCTATTCGGTTGGTACCATCTAACTAAATTAGGAACGCTTAATTAAATTATATAAAATTAAATTAGGATAAGTTAGTAACAGCAGAACACCAAGTTTCATTTGACAGTTCAAAACCTAATTTTAGCTAAAATTAGTTAGGTTGGTGCTAATAGAATTGAGGCCATTAGGTACAAAATGGAATGATTCACGACTCTACTACAATAAAAAGACGAACGTTTTCCAGAACTAATGGGACTGAAAACTCAAATAAAAACGCTGTAGGTAGGGTTCGATTCCCTTCGAGAACTAACATTTAGACAAACATAAGTGTTTGTTCTGTGTTTGGGTGTAATAAGTATAATAGGTACTTATGTATAAGTATCTAGTGGTCGCCCACTGGTCGAAATTCGACCATAATTAATCATAAATGGTTTTTTTTGCATTTTAAACAAAATATTAGCATTCTGCACTCCTTCTTTATATAAACTATATGTGTACAAATTTTCATACTTCTTAGTCCGCGCAATTTTCGTAAAAAATTGTACAAAGATTTTGCTTTACGTATTAATATATAGATTTATTGAAGTGAAAACTTTTAGCGCGGTACGCATATTTTTTGATGAGGTAAAACCTCTGGATTCGCGACACCGTTACCGAGACGCAGCCGGCTGCCGCGCTCGCCCCATTTGATTATAAACCTTAATTCACATGTTTACAGTCTACTTTTGTATGGAGAAGTTTACTGGGTTAGGTTCTATGATATAGACGCAGCCGGCTGCCGCGCTCGCCCCATTTGATTATAAACCTTAATTCACATGTTTACAGTCTACTTTTGTATGGAGAAGTTCACTGAGTTAGGTTCTTTGATATATTATCTACATTCTGAACAAAAAATATTGCATTACTGTGTTCGTTCAGTATTTGATTGGCAGTCGCCATAATTACTGATTTTGAAGTGATTTATTACTAAACTCTAACGCCAAAATAAGTTTTCACTTCTGTCGGCACTCCCGGAGTGCAACCCGTATTTTTTTAAATTATTAAATGTGTTTAAAGGTTAATGATTTCCAGTATCAAAACATGGTAAAGTTTATAACTATTTACTATAGATTTACCTCCTAGGTAAGTATCACAATAATCTAGAAATTATATTCTTATAGGTATTTTCAGTATTCACTGTCTAAATTCCAAGCACGTTGGTTTTTTGAAACCTTGAATAGAAGTAGTATAGCGCGTCTACTTTTAGGGGAACGTCTCTCTTGTTTGTTTAAAAGGAAAATATTTGCCTCTTCAAATTAGGATCAAGATTTGACGACCTCTGTGACGCAGTGGGTGAGACGCAAAAGGTTGCGGGTTCGATTCCCGCCGCGGGACAAATGTTTTTATGATCTGCAAGTATTTGTCTCGGTTCTGGGTGTTTCTATATATAATATGTATGTATTTACCAAAAAATAAGTATATTAGTAGTATATCAGTCATGTGGTACCCATAACACAAGCTCTGCTTACTTTGAGGCCAGATGATGTGTGAAATGTCCGGCATTATTATTATAATTATTTATTTATTTCTTTATGTAGACAGTTATTATTAGTTTATTTTGAATTACCAGGTAATTATTATTGTACTTTACTATTATTACTAGTTAATTATTAATTACTAGGTAATTATAATTATTAATTAACGAACTTACCTTAAGTGAAGTTCTATCATATTTATATGAAGGTTTTTTTATACGCTTTATTTACAAATAGATTAGATAAGATCAGTGCAGATGCTGACAACGATGTACTACATGTGAACTAATCGTATAATGACTCGTTTTTGAGGTATAATTAAATCAGCGGGTGTGAGTTTCTTACAACATAACGTCAAGTGGGTTAAATGCGAGTACCATAACTAGAATTACGTATTCAATCATACACAACTTTTTAGTTTTTTTTTTATTAAAAAAATTGTGTCATTTAATAGGCCAAAGTTTAAAATAATTTGTTTCATTAAAATCACTTGATAGAGGAAGATAATAAAAAAAAAATATGGCTCACTTATTACATTTGCCCTTGTATACTGGGCAAATGTAATAATGTTGCTCAATTACTTAGGACTTTAGATTGTTTTAAATCAAGGGTAATAGCAAAAACAATGCGAAAAAAGGAATACACTTTTGATTTTTATTTCAAGGAGATAACGTGAAAACTTACATAGATATTAACTTTTTCTTGCAGACTACACAACTATAAAGTTTTTATACCAGTTTTTTCAAGAAATTAAAAAATAAGCCATCGACACATCCGTGTTACTTTTATCCCGCTATTGCAATTCCCCCTTTTGACTATAATTGTTATTTATAAGAAAGTCATCTCTACTGCCTTTAGATCTTGAATTGTAAGCAGCTTTGATAATTAAAAATTATGTTTTTTTCTAAGTAAAGTGCTCGCGTTACGATGTAATGTCTGAAAAATCCGATGACAGAGCAATGGTGAACGCGATGCAGTTCCATTAATGAAGTAATTGAATCTAATTTCAAAAAAACTTTGCAACGATCGATCAGTCGAACAGACTATCGAATCAGTCGTAATTCAATTTTGACGCCAAACTTCGAAATTGAATCTTGCCATTTGGAAAAATGCAAAGCTTTTGCATCGAACGGTTGAAGTGCTTAGTTAGCCGAATCCAGGCATTCTGTACCCTTGGCACTGGTTACTAGTGCTATCGTGTGATATTGATATCATCATTATCATTGGCCTTCGTTCATCTGTTGAAGATGGTTTAGGTGGCAGTTAATTGTAATTGAAAATTTTTGTTCATGGATCCACTCCAGCAAGCTGAGGTGGGTGAAGTTTCCTGAAGTTCACCCTGCCTGGGATTCTGTTTGATAGCGCAGGCCTTCCCAGGTATCCACACTAACCTCTCGACCTTGCCAACAAGACTCGCTGAAAAGACGAATCAGTACATGCGGTGTCGGTGTATAACGGCTGGCACCGAGCCGGCCTTGTTTCAAGGTTTCCTTCTCTATTGATATTGATATATGGATAAGTAAAAGAACACCTGAACCGGTGCTTTTCAATGTATTTGACTATCGAAGTTTTGATTCGAGACAGACTTGCCAACAGTTCGATAACATGACAAAACAAATAGTGTGAGTAGAGTTTGAATTTGAGCTGAGCCTTGGTAGAAATGTGTTACAATTTAAAAAAAGATTATGTCCGTTTTGTCAAACAGTGACTGGCCAGTCAGCTTAGTTTGTAGTAGCTCTGCCTTCTGCGCTGTAAGTTGGGGACTCAATTCCCTCCCAGGACCAACATTTTGCGATGAACATAGGTGTTTGTTCTGTGTCTGGGTGTTATAAAGTATCCTAAGTATGAATTCCAAAATATATAAGTATTCTATCAGTCGTCTGGGCACCATAATACAAACTATTCTTAGTTTCGGGCTAAATTGTGTTGTATGCATTTTCCACCAATATTAATTTATTTATATCCTGTTACGATGCAGTTTATCGTTTATTTTGGCAATCAAATTGTCAAAATAAAAGATAAGACGAGCAATAGTTTTGATGGTATTTCGCTTAGGCTAAGTACAAAAATATTTTAAATAAATAAATAATACCGGACCTTTAACACAGCGTCATCTAGCCTCAAAGTAAGCAGAGCTTGTGTTATGGGTACTAGATGACTGATATACTACTTATATCCTTTTTTTGTAAATACATACATAATATACATAGAAAAATACCTGCTATTAAGTTATTAAGTTTATTTTCTATTTCCTCATAATTCTCACCGATCTACAATAACTAGCAGTGTTATTGTATTTATCCAAATGGATTTAAACATTATTGCTTGGTTAAATAACAAAACAATAACATACCAATTCAAATATTCAGATTTATAAATTTGCCGTTTGTGGATATAGCCAAGGCCTAGGAATTAGGAGGCTAGGATGAGAACAGCGTGTAATTGTTTACGGCTGTCATGCTAATCAATTGTCGTTAAGCGATAAGTCATTTTGCCCAGATGTAATTATTTAAGGTGGAGATTATTGAAGATTATCTTCGTTGGTCATTTTATAAAGTAACATAGCACTTCTAAATTAATTATTTTTTCTCGTGTTATTGCATGTTTTATACAGTAATCTTAGCGAAATTTTAATCAATAAAATTGTGACTGCATAGCACACGTATGGACAATTGAACTATGTGTCATAATACACCTAAAATGTGATTTGAACGACGAGGAATTCCGATAAAGTTCTAGACGGCCATTCCGCGATGACGATGACGTTTAGAATATACAAATGACGATCGACTTAGACTTTATAACCAAACAATCACTTGACACTGGCAAATTGTGAACAAGATAGATGCTATTATAGAGAGGAAATAAAAAAAGGTGGGGATCATATTTCGGCGTTTTGCGAAGCAAACATTGGGCTTTTATTTATTTTTTCTTGAGCTGTAATATAAACAGTTGACACTGGCAAAATTGTCATTATTATAACATATGACATTAAGGATACACGAGCACAATACAGCGGCACAAACTCGTTAGTGGGTGCAGCTAAAATGCATGCTATTTCAGCTTAGTGTGAGAAAAGGATAGACGTGCTACAAGGATAGAGATAAGCAGTAATGAGATAGCGTGATTATAATTTCGAGTCATATGATCAGATTAATCTATGATTTCTAAATAAACGATTGCGTAAAAATAATGAATAGACCTTTGGCTCAAGGGTTCTCATGAAAAAACTATTGAATATATTTATTAAAAAAAAAGTTATTTGAGCTCTTGAATAAACAATCTATGCTTGTATCGGAATATTTTTTTAGTTTGCTTACTCCGTTTGTTATTTATTCAAACCTAAAGTTGCGCTAAAATCAGTGATTTTGAGTCTTGTATCTTTCAAACCCATATTATTTTTACAATTCTGTATTGATACAAGCATATATTATGACAAGACAAATTTATATAATTTTGTTGTTGTTCATAATCAAACGGTGGAGTGATCACCCTTCGACGTTTGTATGGAAAGATAATCGACTTGTTCACTCTTAACAAAGAAACAGAAACATTATTTGAGGAAGAGAAGAAGAATGGCAGAGGATTTTTTTTTGCCGTTTTATGAATAAAACATTGTGCTCTTATATTATTTATTTTCCCTGAGTTATTTCAGGTTTTTTTTTTAATACTCGTGATTTTATTCAAATAAAGCTAGATCTATTAACTCGGGTGTGAATAACTGGAATAAATGTTTTGTTTTTGTAATTCGAGCAAAAATAATCCTTAAATTATAAAATAACAAATGCCGAACGACAACATACGACTTCTTCTTCTTCTTCTTTGGCCTGTGACATACTAATGTCAATTCTGCCAATGTCAAGTGTTTATAGTTTATAGTCAGTTTGTTTGTTATTAGTCTTAGTCGATGGTCAATGGTCAATTCTAGACGTCACGCGGAATGGCGTCTAGAATTTTCTCGGGATTCCTCGTCGATCAAATCACATTGCACTACAATACACATATCATTTAATTATCCATACCCGTCCTGTAGTCACAATTTATTCATTAAAATTCCGCCAAGATTACTGAATAAAACATGCAATAAAACGGATAAAAAATATTAAATTAGCAGAGCTATGTTATGCTTTATTACCTTTAATGACTAAAGTTATCTTGGATTTATTGAAAATGGCGTGTTTGCAAATGCAATGTCTGTTAATCGTTGTGTTACAAATCCCTTTACATTCTAATAGAGAAACTAGAGTTGTTTGACCCAGGTGATACCCAGACTGGACCCAGAATGGAGTCAAGGTCTTCAGAAGCTTTGAAGGATGCTTTTCAGTCACTTCTGTCGACATATTAAGTAGGGTATATCGTATAAATACGATTGATTTGATGACTCCAATAGTTACATCTGATTATCCAAAACTTGAACATCTTCAAAATAATGCAAACGTCAAAGTGAAATCTCTCATATTAATCAAATATTTAACTTGCTTCAGTTAGCTTTAAGTTGCTTACGTACCGAATATTTGCAATTAAGTACTTAGTTATTCGTAAAGCATCGCAGCGCGAGTTGAAATTAATCAATTTAGCATCATCATAAAGCAATCAAACCAAAATCTTACTTATAACTAGTTGACTAAACAATGTCAAATGTAACAGAAATGTACACAATAATATACAATATTATTGCCTGTCAGCTCAATTGGTAGTAGCTCTGCCTTCTGCGCTGTTGGTTGAGGGTTCGATATCCTCTCAGGATAAACATTAGTGTGATGAACATAGATGCTTTTTCTGTGTCTTGGTATTGTAACATATTATAGATATTTATTTAAAAATAAATAAGTATTTTATTAGTCATCTGGTCACAATATTACAAGCTATGCTTAGTTTGGGGCTGGATTGTGTTGCATTGTTCACTGATATTTATTTATTCAATATAAAACAGAAACAGAAACAGTTGAGAACTAGCTATTTAAGGGCCGTTAAAAACGATCTATTGATAACTTAACTGATCCAGATCATTGCCAGAGGGCAGCGTCTCCCAAACACTGGCGTCATTGCCGCGATGAACGGCAATGTCAGCCAGACGCCGCGCGCCGATGTAACGTTGCGTCTAGCGCAGTTACCTACTATAAAATAACATTTAAACCAAAACTCAATTACCGCTAATTCAATATTACTTATGAAAAACTAACATAACCGCGTAGGTACTAAAATACTTTTGACAAGACGATTGGCTCCTGTTCCGCACGGGCCCAGGGTCTCTACTCTAAAAGGCTGAAATACATAGGCCCTATCGAGAACGACATTTATGCGCCTTTTAAATTCCTCGGCATCGTTAGATAATGTCAGATTATTACATACATACATATACATAATATTTTTAAGATGTTACTATACTTGTGAAAGTCACCCCTTGGAATAAAGTCTAGATTTAGAACAGCTGGCTGTTATAGCTGGGTTCATTGACTCTTCAACTCACACGAGTCGTTTTGTTCAAATGATATATTCGCTTTATGCGTCATAATAATATTTTCGCAAAAAGAAAATTTCTTTGACAGAAAAAATATATTAAAGATTTGTAATGAATGCAATATACCCATGTGTTGCTCGCTTTGTGATGAACGAGCAATTTTATAATATTTTTCAATATTATGTATATATAATACGTTTGTATTTATAAAAAAAGTACATAATTATACTTTCTCATTTTATAATACTTAATACATTTTATAAATATGTAGTATATTAGTTATATATATTAGGTACCTATAACTTGAGCTCTGCTTACTTTGAGGGTAAATGATGTGTGAAAATCTCCGGCATTTTTATTTATTTATTTAATATGGATTCAAGAAAGTAGCAATACTAGGATACTGGAAAGCGAATTACCTTTGAATTTAATTCCGACATTTTGGTTATGTTGCATTAGTAGCCTGTATTTATACTAAAACAACAGAAATTCTCAAAATCAAGGAAATTTAAAGAAATCTGGAACACGTAAACTGCCACTAAACATAACTAAAGTAACCAAAGTTATGACCATCGACTGAAACAATACGAGTATATAAGTTTTTAAATAAAGAAAACATCGGAAATATTTTTCAATGTGAATAAAAACATGATCCCAATGGAAACCCCAATTTCCTTATTTCACGTACTATTCAAAAACATGCCTTCAAGAGGTTAAAATAAAGTCTAGTAGTGGTAGCTTGAGGTAGCTGAAAGGAAGCGTTAATGAGGGAGTGTCATTATTCTCGACCCTCGTCACGATGACATCCACACGTCAGATTTTGATAATTCATCATTTACCATCAATGAGAGTATTAATGGAAGGGTTTTGAAGGCTCCATATTTTAAGGGTTTGCTCAGAGGTGTTTCGATCGCTAACGTCAAAATTTTCTGTAACATCAAATACTTAGTGGTGATTATAGCAAGTACAAAGACCATAATAGTGAATGCTCCAATTAAATACTGTTACCTACTGAATAAATTCCAACAACCGTTATTTTCCTTTTTCCATTTACCCCTTATAACCCCATCTCTCGCACTAAACCAAATAACCAAATCCTGCCAAACTCAAAAATTTATAAACCATTCGATCGTGCATAGATCCATCTTTTTTCCGATTCCCTTCTATCATCCAACTGTCATTATGGCCTAACATGCAGAGTTTGCCCTACGAGAATTCTCGCGTGGTGTTGCTAGTGCCTTCATTCTAAAAACATTGTCATCACCATCATAACAGCCTTTATGAAGTCCACTGCTGAACATAGGCCTCCCCAATAGATTTCCAGGAAGAACGATTTTGAGCCCTCTCCATCCACCAACTTCCTGCGATCTTTACAATGTCGTCAGTCCATCGGGTGGGAGGTCGTCCTACGCTTCGTTTTCGTGTCCTTGGTCGCCATTCGAGAACTTTTATTCCCCAACGGTTATCAGTTCTGCGAGCTATATGGCCTGCCCATTGCCACTTCAACTTACAAATTTTGAGTGCTATGTCGGTGACTTTGGTTTTTCTACGGATTTCCTCGTTGCGGATTTTATCACGTAGTGAAACACCCAACATAGCTCTTTCCATAGCACGTTGCGCGACTCTGAGCTTGTGTATGAGGCCAATAGTTAGTGACCAAGTCTCAGTTCCATATGTTATCACTGGCAACACGCACTGATTATAGACTTTCGTCTTGAGGCTCTGCGGTATCTGTGACGAGAAGATGTGCCGTAATTTCCCGAACGCTGCCCATCCGAGTTGGATTCGTCGGCTGGCCTCTTTGTCGAAGTTGGACTTGTCTAGTTGAATCGTCTGACCTAAATAGATATAATGGTCTACAATTTCGATTATATCGCTCCCAATATGTACCGTTACGGGTGCAACATGAGCATTTGACATGATTTTGGACACGATATTAAGGTCGCTGAGTATTGTGCCGAAGTCTTCCAGAGATTTTGCCATGAGTACTGTGGCAGAATCTTGGCAAATCGAAGGTGAGTGATGTGTTCGCCATTGATGTTGATACCATGTCTATGCAAGTACAAGAGCTTGAAAATATCCTCCAATGCAGAGATGAACAGTTTCGGAGAAATAACATCTCCCTGTCTCACCCCTTTATGCAATGGGATTGGATTCGTGCTCTGGTCCTGGAGTCGGATAGACATGGTGGCGTTACTGTACATACATTTCAACACTTATACCGATACCGATATACCGATAGTCGATTTGGCTGGAGTGACCGCAACACTGCCCAGATTTCGACAGAATCAAAGGCTTTCTTATAGTCCACAAACGCTAAACAATGTGGCCGGTTATACTCTTCGGTCTTCTGTATAACCTGCCGGAGCGTATGGATATGGTCTATGGAGTTAAAATCTTTTCGGAACCCGGCTTGTTCGGGAGGTTGGAAGTCGTCAAACCTACGAGCGAGACGATTAGTAACTACTCTCGAAAACAGCTTTTAGACATGGCTCAACAGCGAGATGGGCCTGTAATTCTTTAAGAGGGTGTTATCCCCTTTCTTAAAGAACAGTACCACCATGCTCCTGTTCCACGCCTCTGACGTAGTTCCCTCGAGGATGACGGAGTTGAACAGCTTTTGGAAGACTTTAAGTATCGGTGTTCCACCCGCTCTCAGAATTTCTGTCGTTATTCCAACTTCCCCCGGTGCCTTGTTGTTCTTAAGCTGCTTGAGAGCCGTTCGAATCTCGTATAGGCTGACGTCCGGAATGTCTTCTGTGTAGTGTCGGGCTAGGCGGGCTCTTGCATCGCTAGTTGTGCTTGTAGTAGGACTTTGCGATGAGGTATATAGTTGTCCATAGAACTTCTCGAGCTCTCGTAAAACTTTGGCTTCGAGGAAACGAGACTGCCACTGTCGGTCTTCAGCTTCATCATCAGTCTTTGCCCAATAGACAGATCTCTCGCGAACACTTTGGAACCTTGGTTGCGCTCTATTGCGTATCTTAATATTACATGTATTAAAAAGACGCAAATCGCAAAAACATTCTAAAGTTAGTTAATTCAACTAAAATAGACCGTACCTTACAATAAGAACTTTTAACAGCAAATCTATTATAACTAAATCTAAAATATGCAATATACATTTCACACAGCGTCACCTAGTCCCAAGTAAGCAGAGCTTATGTACTACATGACTGATATATTTCTTATAATTTTTTTTGTAAATTATTATTACATTAAACATAGAAAAACAAAGCTTATAAGGTGCACGTTAATCTTTCACCACACAAGTTTGAAATAACTAGCGATCTCAACCTACTGCGATTCAGGCAGGCCGTCGCCTACTGCGCAGTCGAGGCTGTGTATGTATTTAATATTTATTTGAGCTTCAATCACACCATAACGGCTGAACTTATCTGGAGGAACTCAGTTTATATATGGAGTCTGTGATCTGGAAAAGCATATACTTTTCAATGCCAGTAATGAATAGAAATAAAAATATATACGTTATTTATTTCAGACAGAATGAGGTTGATTATGGATAGTTACATTTATTTTAAAATAATCACAAAAATGTGCAGAATAATACACAATAATATAAAATACATGTGAAACAATTCGACTATCTAAAGACCATTTAAAACGACCTAAAGAAAGCTCAACTGATCCAGATCACTGCGGTCAGCGTTCCCAAGACACTGGCGCATTTCCACGATGATTGGCAATGCTAATACGATCAGCCTGATAGAAGCCAGCTCTTGGGTAAGTATTTAGTAATGGAGCATCCAAATTGTTTTTCCAAATTAATTGTATAATCTTTATATTAATAGGCAAAATCTTTGTACCCCTTTTTACGAAAATTGCGCGGACGGAGGAGTATGAAATTTCGGACACTTATAGTTTATATAGAGAAGTGCAGAATGCTAATATTTTTTTTAGTTATGCATAAAAATACATTAAATCAATAAAAAAACATTACACACACTATAATATATTTGACACGCACACATATATCAGCATAATACGAGTATAATAGCACATGAGCATAGATACTCTTTTGTACATACTTTTTTGTTTTTTGTAAAGTCTGAGAGTCTCATTGATAAATTCGGTCAAATTGAGAATAGATTAGTATATTATTTTTCTATAGTCTTACTGAAAGTCAAACATAACCGTAATAAATTCATTTACGTATTACAATATATTAATTAGTTATGTATGATCATAATACGAGTATAAGAGCAAATGAGCATAGATACTCTTTTGTATATACTTTTTGGTTTATTGTTAAAGTCTGTGGTCAAATTGAGAATAGATTTCCGAAAACATACTCTCAGAAAATATTTTGAACTCAGTTATTTTAGCACCTACAAATGATGATTGTACTTTGATTAATACTGATATACTTAATGAAATTCCTGGAGAACAGCGAACATATCATAGCTATGATAAAATAATTTGTGATAATGGCAATGCCATCAATAACTATCCAGTAGAGTTTTTAAATTCTTTGACTGTTAGTGGTTTACCACCACATAAGTTAGTATTAAAAGCTAATTGCATCGTTTAGCTCAGATCAGAAACTTAAATACATAGGAAGCATTAATGAATGGAACAAGAATGCGCATCAAATAACAACAAACAAAAAACATCGTTTTGAGAAGTTTTGTATCATTAATTAAATTATCAAAATATATATGTAAATAAATTACATATTTACTTACTTACATACAGTAAGTAAGTAAATATGCGAGTAAGTAAATATCTAAGTAAGTAAATATGTAGGTAAGTCGACAGCATTTTTTTATCGCATGGTTTTTTTGTTTCAATAAAATAAATTAATAAGAGGTGTTCGTTATTTTAAAACATATTGGATTTTTTGATTAAAATTTCATATAATTTGTTTGAAAAAAATAGGCAAATCAACAGTGTAGCCTCGGCGATAATTGTAATTATGGAGTATTCTTTGACAATAGAACCTTAATAATGTTCAAACTTATAATTAAAATTAATTATGGTCGAATTTCGACCACTGGGCGACCACCAGTTATATATAAGTTTGTGTGCTATTCAGCTAAAACTTCCTTCAATTCCATCCATTTCCTTGTTTTTTGCAGTACTACTACACTACTACTACTACAGTTATTTTTCTTCCTAAGTTTTTAATGTCATCTTTACTGCGTTTACAAAGTTTATTTTCCGTTTCCTGGGTGACAGACTGTTAATCAATTTGTCCGTGCGGACAGTAGATATATTTACTTAGTTATAAATATATCTACTGCCCGCACAGACTTATTTATAACTAAATAAATACATCTATGTTAAAAACAAACAAACAATGAAACAAAAAAGATGTATGAGGGAACACAGTAAGTGAAAATAAACTTGACGTACACACTGAAGTTACTGTGTTTTCGATTACAAGGGTAGAGTTGGCCGAGTCATGTCAGTAAAGGTTTAGTTTGTTAAATACTGGGGAAAAACAGCGGTTTGAGTGGTTTGGGTGATTAGTTTACGAAGAACCAATTGCTCCATAATTATCAAGAACAAGTATCTATAAACAGCTTTTCAATTAACGATAATAGTTAATTGAAAAGCTTTTAAAACCGTCATTACTTTTGAAACTATCATGGTTTTGTTAAGAAGCCTGAGGAATATCTTTTGCACATTCACCAAAAACAGAGCGTGGTACGATATCGTGGTGCATGCAACTGTGCCGAAATAGCAGTAAAAATTCCATATCATAGTAAATATCCCATTTTGAGTGTAAATTATATTGATAATACGAGTAGATTATAAAAAATCGTGCAGTAACTTCTAGAAACTAGTCAATACAGCCGTACGAAAGATTGATTGAATGATTAACAAGCATTATTATCATCCACAGATAATACCTTTAATTTTACCTTGAATCGATGATTGTTTCATTGTGTGGGTTGGGTTAGGCTTAAGAAGTATTTTTGGTAGTATGAACGCATGGCACTTGGTCATAACCTGACCTGTCTTTCAGATGAATAAATAAATAAATATAAACATTAATATTGGTGAACAAAGCACACATCATTAACTAGCCCCAAATTACTATGTTGACCAGATAGAGAACTGATAGTTATAATATAATATAAGCCTTTATTACTGTTTACAATAATGTTACTAACTAAAATGTTACACTGACGATCGGTTGAAGAACAGCTTATCCTTCGACAAAGGCCTCCCCTAAAGTCTTCCATCTTTCTCTGTCCTTTGCTACTCTAGTCCATTCTGGGCCAGCTACTCTTTTTAGGTCGTCTTCCCAGCGTTTTGTTTGTCGGCCTTTACTTCTTTTGCCATCTCTGGGGTACCACTCTGATAATTTTCTTGTTCATTTCTTATTTTCCTCTCTCAACATATGACCTGCCCATTTCCATATCAGTGTTTTGCATACCTTACTCGTATCTTTGAATTTTGTTACATTTTTTATTTTGTTTAACCTTATTTTATTAGTTCTTTTTACTCCAATTACACTTCTCTCTATTCCATTTTGGCATATATTTATTTTGTTCATAGATTTTTCTGTTAATGCCCATGTTTGGCAACCATATGTTAAACATGGCATAATGCACATGTTGTATACTTTCCTTTTTTCTTTGATTGGCATGTCTTTGTTTTTCATCACTTCACTAAGAGACCAAAATCTTTTCAATGTGTTGGAAATCCTTCTGTCGATTTATTTGTGCATTGTATCGCTTGTGGCCATTAGCTGTCCTAGGTATACATATTCGTTCAAAGTTCAAAGTTCATTTATTGCTTGAAGTACATTGTGTAATAGATGTAGTTATAATTAAATAGTAGATCAATGTATTCTACCCTATTGAGGCATGCAATGTCTTTAATACAACAATAACTTAAATAATTGAATTAAATAAATGGTCATGCATGCTAAATAATTATAAACTAAAACTAAATCATTATATTTTTATCGGTCATAAATTCCTCTAATGTATAATAACATTTGTTTGCGAGTATGGTTTTGAGCTTTCTTTGAAACATTATATGCGGTAATTCTCTTACAGACTTAGAGATCTTATTATAAATGAAAGGAGCCGTACAGAAAATACTATTGCGCATCATTGTAGTTTTTGAGTCCCGAACACAGACTTTATAGTCATCTCGTCTCGTACGAACCACAACATCAGAAAGCCTTAAAAATAAGTCTGGGTTATTTCTAACAAACATAGCTGCTTCAAAAATATACAGCGAAGAAATGGTCAAGATTCTATGTTTAATAAATAACGGTTTACAAGAATCTATCATTTTGAGGTGGAACATGGCTCTGACGCACCGTTTCTGGTGTTTAAAGACCTTAATAACGTCAGTTGAATTACCCGAGAACATTATACAATATCTAATATTGGATGCAATTAGACCATGGTACGCAATTAGTAAAGTTTCCACGTCTACTAAAGGAGAAATTTTGTACAAAATATATACTAGACTATAAATTTTTTTGCAGAGACTGTCTAAATGCAATTTCCAATTAAGTTTTTTGTCAATAGTTATACCTAAGAATTTTACATGGTCAACTTCATCAATTTTTTCATTATCGTATTGTATGTCATAATTTATGCTAGAAGCAGCAGTATCGCGTTGTCTAAAATGAATTATTTTGGTCTTATTTATATTTATTTTTAAATTATTGTTGTCTAACCATTTTATAATCGATGTCAAAGCTAAGCTTATGTCATTTTTATATGAATTAGTATTGTTACATGTTATGGTTACGGTACTATCGTCCGCAAATAACGTCATAAGTTGTATTGTAGCTTTTGGAAGGTCATTTATGTATATTAAAAATAACAATGGCCCCAGTACACTCCCTTGGGGAACACCATATTTTATTGTACGTTCATCAGAGACGTGACTTTCTTCAAGTTTCGTTTTAGGATTAACATTCGTTATCTTGGTCAGTTGTTTCCTATTTTCTAAATATGATTTGATAAATTGTAGTAGACTTCCTCTGACACCGTAGAATTCTAGATTTTTTAATAAAATGTCATGTTGGACATAATCAAACGCTTGAGTCATGTCACAGAAAATTGAACACACTGGTGTTACTTTATCGACGTTACTTGTAACACGATTAAGAAAGTCGTATAAAGCCATATTTATTGTTTAGCTTTCTCGGAACCCCTTTTGTTCTATGCAAAAGATTTTATTTAATTCAAAATAGTTATTAATTTTTATAGATAGGTACCTTTCAAATATTTTAGAAATAACGGGTATAAGAGAAATAGGTTTTTAATTTTCTATGCACTCTTTGTTCTGTTTTTTGTATAGAGGTTTAATTATAGAAATTTTTAATGCATCGGGATATACACCTGTACTTATACATGAGTTAATAATGTGACTAATTGGTGCACATATACTATGAGCTGCAGATTTTAGTATTTTAGTTGAAATTTCGTCATATCCGACACTGTTTGTATTGTTAAGGGAGTTTATTATCCTAATCACATCATCCGGTATGCATGGTTTTAAATAAAAAGAATCTCTTCGACTTTCTATCAATGAAGTGATGTTTTTTCCTGAGTTTTAATTGGAACCACTTTGTCAATAAAAAAATATGCATTAAATGCATTAGCTATATCTTTAGGGTTTGTTATTGTGTTATTATTTAAACTTAATTTATTGATAGTATCTTTAGGTAGATTTCGCTTTGAGCTATTTATAATACCCCATGTAGTCTTTGATTTGTTTTTAGATGATCTAATTTTATGTTTATTTTGTGCTTTTTGTGTAAGTTTGGTTATTTTTTTAAGGATTTTTGTTTATTTTTGATATTCTTCTTTAATGTTTTGTGTAGGTTTTTTTTCTGTGTTTCCATAGAAGTTTTCTTTTTTTTTTTAACAACACAGTTTCATTTCGCGTGATACCCATCGTACTGGTTTCGTAGTCTTAAAAGTTATTAGTTTATAGGGGAAAAAAAGGTCATAAAATAATTTAAAAATGTCAATAAACTGATTGTATGCAATATTAGGAACGTTCTCGCTGTATACTTCTGAAAATGATATGCCTTCGTCTACATACTCTAATTTCTCCGTATTTATGTGTATGTTATATGTCAATGAAGCATTAGTCATAATTTTGGTTTTACTTAAGTTCGTTGAAAGCCCTGCCTTTGCGCTTTGATCTGATAGTAGTTGTAGCATTTGCTGTAATTTTTTTGGACACTGAGAATATAATTAGGTCGTCTGCGAAACGTTAGTGATTCAAGGTTTCCCCGTTAATGTTAAGTCCGTGTTTATACCATTCTAGATTCCTAAATATCCTCTCCAGAGCCGCTAAGAACAACTTGGGTGAGATTGGGCCACCCTGCCGGACCCCTTTTTCTATAGGAAACTCCTGTCCCGTTGTTTCTAGCCTGATTTGGGCTGTGCTTTTTGAGTATATGCTTTTAAGTATTCTTATGTATTTTCCTTGTATTCTTTGAATATGCAGTGCTTCCCAAATGTATTCGTGGTCTAGGGAGTCGAAGGCTTTATTATAATCAACAAATCCAAGGTAGTAAGTTTTATTGTATTTCTTATATTTCTGTAGAACTTGTCTTAGAACATGTATATGGTCTATGGTTGAATATTTGCTGCAAAAGCCAGCCTGTTCTTTTGGTTGGTTTTCGTCGAGTATAGATGTTGTTCGGAAAAGGATTGTTTTCGAAAAAACTTTACAGATACATTTTGATAAACACGGGCTTTACTCACGTATTATTTTGTCGATGGAGGCACCGACATTGTTTCGATTCATCTAGAGCATCTTCATCAGGGTGAGTTTCATCGGCGGTCCGCTCGTTGCCGCTCGAGTTCACGGTTCGCACTGTTCAGTGCGTTCAGTAATACGTGAGTAAAGTCCGTGTTTATCAAAATATATAGTACAACTCACGAAAGTTTTGAAACTTTTTAGATGTTAGACATTAAACTGATTGGTCTATAGTTCTCTATTTCTCCTCTATTTCCTTTCATATGTAGCAGTATTATGGTTGATTTTGTCTAATCTATGGGAATAATTCCAGTTTCTCAGTTTCTAATATTTTTGGTACTGGTTCAGAGTCTGTTACATTCCTTTCATTTATTTATATTTTTGGGTTCTTATTTTGATACAAGTTTCAATAGTATTCTGTAGCTATTTTAATTATTTCCGGCCTTTTGTTTGTATAGTTTCCGTTAGTAGTTTTCATTTTTAGCATCCAATCTTTTTTGGAGGTTCTTCAATCAGTTCTTTGATAGCCTTTTGTATTCCACCAGTTTTTTTAATATGTTTCTGTAATGTGGTTTGCCTTTTCAGTAATTTGTCTTTTCTTATGCTTTCATTAATTTTTTTGCTAATTTCTGTTATTTTGGGGCGGTTACTCTTATTTATTTTCTTTTTAAATAGTTGCTTTCTTTCTTGTAGCAATTGTTGTGTCTCATTAGAAATTATTTTTTTGCTCTCTGTATTAACTTTCTTGGTTTCTGTTTGTAGAATGTTTATAAAATTTTCATATTTTGTCTGCATTGGTATGGGTTTTCCTTTATCTTTTCCTATTAATGCTTGTAAGTTATTCATAAGTTGATCGCTATTGCGGGTGCATGAAAGAGCAAAGCTATCATTTTGAAATATTCTTTTTCTCTTTATGGGTAAGCCTGTTAATTTAGCGCGAACCATTTTATGATCCGAATATTTTTTTTTATTGTGTATGATTGACACATCCTCAAACGTTTTGGCATTAATAGTCATAATAAAATCTATTTCGTTTTTACATAGTCCATTTGGTGAACTCCATGTCCACTGTTTTGTTTTCTTTTTCTTGTAGAAACTGTTAAGGATTTTAAGTTTATTTTCTAGAGCAAAGGAGACTAATCTGGCTCCATTTTTGCTTCTTTTTCCATGTCCATGCTTGCCCACTGTATATTCTTCCCCTCTACTATTACACGTTCATTTACCCATTAAAATCGCCCATTACTATAATATTTTTGTTGGAATTTAGAATGGTTATTCGTAAGTCTTCATAGAATTTTTCAATTTCTGCTTGGGGGAGGGTGTTTCATCTTTGTTTTTTTAATGTTTTGTATATTACTTGGTTGTTGTTTCCGATCACCAGCGTCTGATTGCTATTGTTTCTTTGTAATTGGGCTGCCAGAAAGAGAATGAGATCGACCCCTCATCATATCAAATGCATTTACTCTGCTGCTTTTGGATGATGTTAATATTTGTTGTTTCCTTGGCTGCGAATCAGTTTGCGGGGTGATAGATATTTATCTCTTCTTTTTATCTTTCATGTTCACGTTTTCCTTTACAATACGTTTATCATAATTTATGAAGGCAAAATTTCCTTTCCTTCTTTCTTCCATTAATTTGGGTTGTAGTGCCTTTCTCTTTTCTAAAGTTTCCTTTGAGTAGTCTTCCGTAATATATATCGCCTTAAGTTTATTTTTGTTCCTCATAATTTCATTCTTTTTCAACCCACTAACTAAGGTTACTGATAGTTATATATTTTTAAATACATGTTATGATACTTTATGACACACAGACACAGAAAAAACACCTAGACGTATCACGTATCACAAACATTTATTGTCCTGGGAGAGAATCGAACCTACAGCCCAGAAGGCAAAGCTACTACCAACTAAGCTGACAGGCCAGTCGTAGGCCAGTCGGCCAATGTTGCACAATCAATATGTCAAGAACCAATATGTAGTCGTGAGCTACGCCATGTTTTATGTCAATGATTATGGTGAAAAAAATCAAATAAATTGCCTAAGCACAAGTGACCACGTACACTAAAAGCATCCGGAATCGTAAGGTAAGGTAAGGATAAAAATGACTATCAGTCAAGTCCCTTATCAGTTCAACACTATCGAGTTAGATAAGAAAAATAAAAAAAAAGATTTATTTTTGGTTTGACCAATCTGGGTGCTACTCCAAATCTAATAAAGCTTTAATTAGCGTGATATTTTTTCTTTCAACTATTCAACTATTGTGAAAACATTTCAGGCTTCCTCAAACAGCTGTTCAGAAAGTTAGACTTCAGAGCTAAACATTTATCTAACAATGATCTGCATCAAAAAACTGTTCAAGAAATCTCTTAGTATCTTTAAAATACCTATATAACAATTTAAAGCATACATAAAGGGTAGTCTTTTGAAGAAAGCGTATTTTAATATAAATGACTATATTATTGATAAGAATGCATGGTCTCATGTCGCTCTGCCCTCAGACAATTAACTGACACACTTCACTTGATGTTTTAGTTTTTTGTAGTTAAGGTATCTATAAGATGGATCATGCGCTAGGAACAGGACGAGTTTATTTCCCGTTCTTCTCGGGCTTGGGTAAGGATGTATTGGCACCTTAAATCACCTAGTATGTAAGACCTTTCAAAGTGATCCTTGTATTGAATTGAATATGGTATATTTTGACTTTGACTTTGATATATCAATCGCAGAGGAAATAAAATAACAAATAAAATTAATGTTTTTACAACTACATGGTATTGAATCGACTTGAGACCTGACCACCAGCCATTCTTTATTCTTTATTGTACACACATTGAACACAGGCATGCTTAGGAAATAAAAATATTATAAAGAAATGGTGTGTATGATGCGTACAAAAGGTAGAATGAGAAACAGAAATGAATAAATATTAAAACATACTAACAAGTAGAGAAGTACACTTTAAAACAGACTTAAAATGTAATTTAATTAACTAAAATAACTAGAATAATACCTACATAAACTAAATATACATATTTATAATATTATATGAATACAAACAATTACAAGAGAGAGATCATGCGCGTTGACTTTTCGCTTGAAAATCCTAAGCCATTCATATCCATACTGACTTCAGAAGCCTTCAATATGCGTGATCACATGCGTTTGGCCAATTTTAATATGTATTTTCAGGATTTATGTAGTACGATGTATAGTAAACACTAAATCCCTTAGCAGCCCATATTCCAAACCCTTTAAGATGACCCAATTTTACACAATCACAACAGGGCTAAGTAAATAATGTAGGGTCTTAATAAATGAGGCATGAACAAGAGGCTGCTCTCAAAATGAGCTGAGAGTTCGGAGGTCTCTGCGGATGAATTAATCTGATATAGAACCGGAGAGTCGCTTTGACAGTTTACCTTATAAATCACAAAGTTACATGGGGTGTCACGATGTAAAAAATCGCTTTAGAATTGCGTTAGTTGGACTAACACGCGATAGAAGCTCGATATCTGAGAGTTTGCTCAATATTCCAATATTCACAACCTTATCATTATATTCCAATTCCTTAACGTTTAAAGAAAAAACGAAGGAAAGAAAATACGTTTCCTCAGTGGCGCAGTAGGCCAAGGCCCAGAAAGGGTTTGATTCCTGGCGCGCGATAAATGTTTGTATGATCTGCAAGTATTTGAAAAATGACAAGTATATAAGTGGTATATTAGTCATGCATATATATTAGGCACTCATAACACAAGCTCTGCTTGCTTTGGGGGCGAGCGACAGTGAAAGTGTTGACAGTTAACAAAAAATTAGGAAACATATAGGAAAATACTTTAAACTGATAAAAAAACTTCAACAACATTAATTATGTAGGTAAGCACTTATTAGGTACTACCGAAATTTGTATCACCCGGCATTAATCTATACATACCTTATCGCTAATTGACATCATCATCATCGAACTCAGCACTAGTTGTGCTATGACAATGTTGATCTCCATCGGTTTAGATTGCGGATCGATATTTACCAAGCTTTAACTTAAATTCAAAATCATTTTTATTCAATACAATGACAAGGATCACTTTGAAACATTTTATATACAAAGTGTGCCAATTCCTCCTAACTAAAGTCCTACATATATTGTCAAGAAACTCGTCTTCGTCTAATCGGGTTTTTGTAATCATTCTTATATCAAGCTAGCAAAAAACTAATAAGGTAACAGTAGGTTATACTGAATATCCTAATTAGTTATCTTTACGGCGAATTGTTAGAAGCCAGTCGATCGATTGTTGGCGGCGTGTAAAGGTAGCTGTTGTTCATTAGCAGAATATGAAAGCACGTCAAAAGCTCTGAGATTTCCAATTGAGTGAGTAAAATCGCCCTTCTGTCAGAAATTGTTGCATACATTTTTCCAGGTGTGAATATTCTAGTGGCATAGTAGCCTCAATTCTGTTGGCACCAACCTAACAAATTTTAGCTAAAATTAGGTTTAGACTGTCAAATGAAACTTTGGTATTCTGCTGTTACCAACTTATTCTAATTAGATTTTATCTAATTTAATTAAACGTATAATATACGTTATATATATATTTAGTTAGATGGTACCAACCGAATAGGTTTTACAAATGCTATGACTTACTAAAATATATATTATATATTCAGTTCTATCCATCCCCAAGGTTGTCTGGCAGAGATTGCTATCTAGCGATAAAACCGCCCAATATATCTAGTGCCGCCGAAGATATCTAGTGATACTACTATGTAGCTACGATTTTCTTGGATTAGGAGGAATTGGCACCTAAATTCACGTAGTATGTAATACGTTTTCAAGTGATCCTTTTGATTGTATTGAATAAAATATCTTTTGATTTTAATTTTGACTTATAATTAGTACAATGTAGTTTTGGTGTGCACTAGAGTGTACTCATATTCGAAGTTTCTGATAGTTACCTGTGACCCATAACACCTTTTTGGTTTGATATTTTTTGAAAATCACTAATCTACGTTAATGTGGCAGTTCTAGACCATCAAGATTGCTTCGCTAGCAGGTTTAAAACAATAGGATTCTCGCCAGCTCGACAAAACCTGGCAAAACAAACAATGAGACAAAAACATTAAGACGCGAAATTGACGAACATTTCAAAGGATCCTTTAGTCCTTTTACCCTTAAATAGGTAAGTCTCCAAGTAGATAGGTAAAACCAGTAATAACGTCCGGCAATAATGGTAGTTGCCCTTCTGTCAACTGTTTGGAGTCAAACTTAGTTATAAACACTGCCTCGAACTTTAGCTTTAGCTGAAAGGTCTAGAATAGCAGTTGCTATGTCAAAACGGTCGTAACATAGACCCTGGAAACCAATATTGAAAAAACTTATTGCTTTTTTGCGTGGCTAAAAAAGATAGGTCCTAGTTGCAGAAACTAAGCTACAAAAACATTTTCAAAAACATAAAACCTTTGCAGATACAACCACAACTTCCAAAACGATCCGTCTTCAATAAGTGGACTCCGGTTCATCACGAAATCTCCAATACTACAAGGGTTCACTCACTCATCACGAAATCTTCAATACTACAAGGGTTACAGATTTTAAATTTGGCACAAGCATTCTTTGAGGGGTGTAGGCGCTCACTAAGAATGTATTTTCCATAATCGAATCCCTAATAGGATGAAAAGGGTGAAAACGTTTGCATGAAAAGTAGTATCTTTGAACTTACAATTCTACAATTTTACTCGAATATGCTTTGATACAAATAATAAAACACTATTTTTTAAACGACCCCTGAACAATAGTTCAATGAGGGTTTACATTTTGTATGGTGACATTTTAACTTGTCATGAGATTTCTTTGAAACTTGTTTTGTACATTAAATACTAAATAGATAGACACGTATTTCAGGGTTTTCCAAAACAACCCTTAAAAGGGATGCAATAGGGGTCTTTTCAACGCAATGTGCGATTTGCTTGTAACTTGGTTTTAATAACTTGGCTTGTAACCTCAAACACTAAATAAATCAACAGTATTTTAACCCTTAAAAAAGGATGCAATAAGTTAAATTAAAATTGAATAGGGACATTTTTATATTTTATTTATATTCTTCGCCTGAAACTTAGTACGCGTTCAAGGCTTCAAGGTTTTTCAAAACAGCCCTTAAAAAGAATGCGGTATGAATGCGGTAAAGAATGGAGGTATTTGTGCAACTTGTCCACCAGTTCAAGGTCCCTCAGCGGCCGGCAAACGTAGTGTAGGGCGCCCTGTAGCTACGTGAGGCGATGATATTCTTAAGGCAGCGGGCATGGATTGGAGGAGGAAACAGGCTGATAATAGAATAGAATAGAATAGACATTTATTTGGTACACACACAAAGAAAAGAAAGTAAAGACAGTAAAAATAAAATAAAACAAAATAGTATATGTATAGGCACCCCCCTAAGCAGATGGGTACCCAAACACTATTAATAATGGAACAAATAATGGAGGTATTTATATGGGACTTTACAACACGTAAAGCAATTTACTTAAAATTGTAAAAAATATTGTGTTAATGTTAAATAACACGAGTTTAATGATTCAAAACAACCATTTAATAGCGGATTTACACCGCTACAAAAAATTACAAAAATTTACATTAATTATGATTTTCGTGACGAGATCCAAGCTAGTGTATTCTCTCAATACAAGGCACTTCCAAAGCGTCAATGACACACCTTACTGAAATTACACACATTACATACATCCTGATAACAGACCACCACTGGTATCAGGATGCTGTTTTGTGCATCCTGTGCAACTACTTACTTGGTACTTGGTGCGTGGACTTGTTTCCGCAAATAGGCCGCAGGTGGGCCCTTTTTGCGTGACGGGTGGAGGTTGTTACTCCAGCCACCCGATGTCCACCACATCATTCTGTGCAATCCCCAACACGAGTTTTTTTTTCGCTTGAGCGTAAGTGAAATGACGGTTGACGCTATAATAGAAAACTTATCCCTAGAAAGCAATTTCAACGAGCCATTGTGCAACTTGTGTCTATAACTCAGCTAGTGACCGACTTCAATTAGTATTATGAGCATGTATACTGATTAACTAAGACCCATCCACTGAAACGTCCTGGTGTTAATTAGTATATATTTGTAATTATTGTAAGGTTCATTCATAATTTCAATTTCAATAAATATAATATAACAAGACGCTGAGCTTGAGGGGAACGGGAACCCATCGCATTCCCAAAATTATTTCTGAGTGTCGTCAGATAAAAACATCGCGGCACCAAAAAGCTGGCTCCTTTCTGGCCCAGCGTATTACCATTGCCATTCGACATGGCAATGCCGCCTGTATTTTAGGGCTCCTATATTTTGGCATAATTTATAGTTAAACTATACAGGCCCTTAGATGGCTCAACAGTTCTATATAAAATATGTACTAGCTCTTTACCTATAAACTGATGTTTTGTACAAAAAAGTAAGAGTAATTATTAGAGTAATTATTATCTCTTATATCTATCAATTAATTTACGTGTTCACCCATGCTATAGATGAGATTTTGCCAGCGCAGTGGAAATTTAACCACGTTTCTCTTGAAGAAATTAACTTGTCTGGTGAGTACGGTGGATGACTTCTCAGTCATCTACCGTACTTACAACTCTACAACTCTAGCTTACAACTCTAGCTCTTGTAGCTTGTACTTTAGCTATGTCCCCACACTGAATAACTCCAAGTATAACACGTACGTTGTCATGCTGGAGCAGCGGGGACGAGCGTTGACCAAAGCTGGCTAGTGATTTCTCCATTATTGTATTCAGTCCTATGATGTAATGCTTGTGCCGTTTGGGAAGAAGCTATGATGAATCATACCATCACTAGACCACCAAACAGTGACCATCACTTTATTAGGGGTATGTTTTCGTTTTGGGCAAGGATGCTGAACCAGGGTTCATAATTCCTTCGTTTCTTTGTCTGTCAAACAACACAGGGCATGCCAAAGCACGTACGCACGCGTTGGCAATCATATAGTTTGTGTGGCCAATTAAGCCATAGAAAGAATATCATCCGCTTTCTCAACTTGTCGTGGTCAACCAAAAACTTTGGTTGACCACGACAAGTTGAGAAAGCTTGAGAGGTTCCATTTTAGATCACAATTTTCAGAAGCGTTCAAACCAATAACGGACTTCGTTCGGTCAACGTTCGCTTGTTTGCAAATATTTTTCAAAATAAGCGCTGATTACAAAGTCTTGTATGTAATTATTATACTCGTTGTTTTAACTAATTATAATAATCTGTTTACGAGTACCTACTTATATTTTGTTTGAATTTATTAGTCCCGTCTAATTAATTAGCCACCTCGTTTATAAATCACGATAGAATAAGTCTTTCAAGTCAGATAAGCTTGCTTTGCTTTTAATTCTCCATTCAATACTTAAATTATTTAACGTCAGGTCAATAATGTACATACTTACTGAACGTCTAGGTATTAACTCGTCAAGAGCTGCTGAAGATACAAAACTTACGTAGTACCTTTAAATACTTAGGTAAGATCAAATCATTATTGTTAATATTATACATTTATTTAGTATCAATATAGTGATAAAATTAATAATTAATATACACAATTAAAATTAAATAACAAACATTAAAAAATAAAAAATAAATAATATAAATTAAATTATTTTAAATAGAATTCCAATCTTAGGACTATTTAAAAAGTTCTATAGATATCTCAACTGATCCAGATCACTGCCTGAGGCCAGCGTCCCCAAGACACTGGCGGCATTGCCAGGTTAAATGGGAATGCTAATACGCTGGGTCAGATAGAAGCCAGCTCTCAAATATATACATACATAAATTATGTAACATTCAATTCTAGTTCTTAGAAAATGTTGGTAAGCAATGTAAGTTATTACCTACCATTTGGTATAAAGATAGTAAGAATGTAAGTAGGTGTACATAATGAAAAGCCTTTGTGCGGTAAATTAATTGGAAGGGATTTTGTAGATAGTCAGGTACTTATATGTTGTAGTCGGACCCGTACACTTTCTATGCGTCCGTATTTACTAACTAACAATGGGCTTCGGTTAGGTATACCTAACTTTGATGTAGGCCTTTGGTTTCGTAGTTAGATTTAAGATTGCTTTAGGACTTACTTAATATATATTGTTGATAACTATAACTATGCTTTGAAAATTCAAATTATCAATCCTATAATTACAAGGTATTCACTGGTTAAACGCAAAAGAGCCACAATCCAAAGTATCACTTTTTTTGAGAAAGAGGTTTTTAATTAAAAAAAAATGAATATAATGACTAAATCTAAATTATTTTTACTACGGATTAGCTATCATGAGATTCATAATTTTTGTTTTAAAGTAACTCTGTCTGTCTGTCTGTCTGTTTGTTACGTTTTCACGCCCAAACCGCTGAACCGATTTCATGAATTTTGGTATAGAGATATATGGGACTTTGGAGAAAGACAGGCTGTTTTTATGTAGGGCCCACGCGTGAGAAGCCGCGGGCAGCAGCTAGAACTAAATAAGTCCCTTTAACTTAACAAAAATAATAATAATAATACCGGACATTTCACACATCACCATCTGGCCCCAAAGTAAGCAGAGCTTGTGTTATGGGTACCACATGACTGATGTACTACTTATATACTTTTATTTTGTAAATACATACATATTATACATAGAAACACCCAGAACCGAGACAACTACTTGCAGATCAAACAAACATTTGTCGCGCCACGGGAATCGAACCCGTAACCTTTTGCGTCTCAGCCGGACCTAAGCCCACTGCGCCACAGAAGTCGTCAATTCATGTATGTTGAAGTTATCAATAAAGGGCAACATTTCATACAAATTATAAGGATCCATAGGATTTTTCTTATTTTCTTATATGGTTTAACATAAAAAACATAAAAAAATCAATGTTTTATATAATTAACAAAAGCATATAACTTTTAAAACTATCATGGTTTTGCACATAATTTTCACTCAAAACGAGATATTTACCATGATATATGAGTTTTTCTCTAGGGGTAATGTTTGCAGTAAAAGACAGAAACAGGGTAGACCGTTTTGTCTGCCAATAACATCCACCCACAAAGACTTCAGTTTATCTCGTGATCATGGCGCATGCAACTGTGCCGAAATATCGAGAAGCAGAAAAACTCATATATCATGGTAAATATCCCGTTTTGAGTGAAAATTATAACAAAAGCTTGCTCATCAAAACACTCATATATATAAATAAATATTATTTTAAATTGCAACTGTAAAAATAGAAATATAGTATACGATTTGTATGTATTTAATCATTCAAAAAATTCTAATTCTAATTTATTTTCTACATTTTAAAGTTTTTTAAACTTACGCGATCAGAACACATTATTATAATATTTACGGGTATTTATCGCAATTATTTACCTATTTTTCCCAACGTTTTGACAGGTTTACACTCTGTCGTGGTCACGGGATGACGGGATGATGTCATCCCGTGACCACGTCAGAGTGTAAACCTGTTCTACATTTTAGTTTAGTTTATTTATAAAAGCGTGTTTTTTTTTAAATTATTATTTTTATTAGAGCAAAATTAATCGGTAGTTCGATCACCATTCATTACAATAGTGAACAAAGCTTTTCCTCAAAAATTAAAAATTTAAATTCTTGCTTATTTTTTTTTATTAAAAATGTTTCTTTGGTAAATTTGTTAATATTAGATAAATCAGGTAATAATTGAAAAAAGAAATGAAGATTCAAAGATTGAAGAAAATAATTGAAAATTAAAATTAACATGAATTCCAACCTTATCGACTATAGACGAAAGTTCAAAATTAACAATAGGTACTTGTTTTGCAAATAGAATAATGGAATAATCTTATCAAATTAGTGTTTTATCATCGGTCCTCGATAAACCTACAAAGTTTGAATGAAAACTGACCGTTTGAAGTGGGTCAAAATCAAGTCCAAAGGTGTTGGTTAAAATATACAAGTGAAGCTAATAATAAATAAATAAACGAAAAAGAGTGTAAAAAGGCTTAAGTTTGTAACTCAATTGGTCTCCATGGTTTGATTAATTTAAATCAGTTGAAAATTAATGTACACAATTTAGATTCTGATTTGTTTATTTGTTTGTTATGTTATATATGGGTGAATGATAAAAAAAAATAAGTTCCATTTGAAAATAAAAATAGATTAGATATTATTTAAGCAATGTAATAAATACCCAAATAAACACATTCGATAAATTAAGTTACATACAGAAATAATCATTTTAAAATTAACAATTTATTTTATTATTTAGTAAAGTAGGTACAAAACCTAGTTACGTAATTTATCAAACTGCTTGTGAATTATTTTTTACTGATTGCGGTCTTAATTCTAACGAAACAAAAATATTACTCAATAAATACTTTGATAAATTCATACCTTGCAACTCATAACCTCTTCAAATTAGTTAATAACTCGAGATCAGACAAGGCAGCTCAAGTAGGTCTACAGCACGATCGTGTTGTATTGATATGGATATAAGCGCCATCTACTGACATACCAGTGCACTTCATAACTAAACAAAAAAAGCGTAATAAGGCACTGCAAATGGACAGCGGGTTTAGCAAAGCTAACTACGAGCTACGTATCATAGCTAACAGATGGCACTGTTAGGCATGAAAGTATAATACATTTTATTTTATATAATATATATCCCTATATATATAAAAATCTTGTGTCACAGTTTTCGTGTTTGTACGCCTCCGAAACGGCTCGACCGATTTTGATGAAGTATACTTATTCAGTAGGTCTGAGAATAGGTTTATAACTTAGGGTTATAAAACAATTTTATACCCCTAAGTGTTAAGGGTGGCTTTTTTATGTTCAATAAGGCAAAACAACGTTTGCCGGGTCAGCTGGTACATTTTATAATTTTATAACAGCTACGCTCTTTCAAATTAATTGTAGTAAGTAGGCTGGTAGGTGTACCTAGGTACGTAAATACAAACGTAACAGTTTAATACCTATCAAACTGCAATAGTGAAGCAAAAGTGAAGCAGTGACTCCAATTTTGATGAGAACAAAATATAATAGAATATATTATAACATATCTTCAGATTTAGGTATTAAACAAGTGTTTAGGTACCTACTTACTTTGCCACACACTTTCTAATTTGTACCTATAATAGGTACTTTTATAATACATAAGTAGTTAGGTAGAGGTAGTTATAAAGGCTTTAGTAAATAAGACTAACGCCTTTATAATAATAATTTCTAATTATAGGCTGCGCGTATTGCAGATAAGTCTTCATCGACATTTTATTGCGTTATTCTGTGGAACATAAAATCAGATTAATTCGTGTGTAATGAATATCGCGAACGATTACATATTCGAACTAAAAGATCATTGTTATAAGTAGATAAATAAGTTCCTACAGCCTACTACGCATCCAATAGGGCGATTATGGAACTCTTGATACAATCAATGTCTATCAGTTTCGATTAGCAATAGGCATTATTTCAATCAATCATATACGATGTATTTAAATGCTTAGTACGCTAAGCACGGTTCCTACCATATCGTACTTTGTAAATTGGTCGAGTTATAGTTTGACACTAACTTCACATTGTAACTAGCTATAGAAGCCGAAATAAATCGCAGCGATTCATAATACCAATTTATCAATAGTAACTGAAAGCTATTAGTATCAATGTTTTGATAGTATCAAAGTTCTATAATCGCCGCACAGTTCTAACTGAATCAAAACAGTTTTAAATCCCGAAACTAGCTAACTAGAACTCGCTTATAACACAGCTTGAACGATGAGATTCCGACCATGGAACTTAACAGTTAATGGGAGTTTTTATTGATTTGTAAACTAAAACACATAAAACATTAGGATAACAAACCATAAAATTAAATGTCACTATATATAATTTTGGTCACAATAAAGATTAGTCAAATTTAGCATACCAGTCATGATATTAATAATTGTCTGATTCTAATAAACCGTCAGTCCCACAATAGCGCAAGCATAATAACAGTAGTATCTTTCATTCATCCACAAAAATGCATCACATTCTGGGTTAACAGTAGGCCATTGAAGAAAGTGAGTACCTCGTACCCTGAGAGGTAGAAGGGAGTTAGAGCTTCATTGCAGGGCCGATTTAACCACAGTCGTTATTTAGCTTCAGCAGCTACTAGCGTGTTGGGAATGCAGTACTCCATACCCGCTAAGATTGTCTCAACGACAGCGGCTGCGCAAGAGTCAGGATCTTCTGTAATGAAACAAAGCTGCCGCTGTGGTGTTGGAATGCCTAAAGATTTGCTTGAATGCCCCTGATGTTGCAGAAGACCACCTTTCTGGTTTAGTTTTTCTTTTGTTTTCATTTTCATTTTAGGGTAAGTTTTATTTTTAAATGTATTAATAGGTTTGAGAGGATTCACTATGTTGGCAGCTAAGGGAACAAATGCACGGTGCATAACCAGTCGATGGTCGGCATAGGTGGTGCAGTTTGATGGCACAAAACGTACGGAAGGGCCACTGGCCCTCCTGTTGCATCAACCGAGTCCACCACGGTTTCCTTCTCCGGCACAACTTTACACACGATGGCAGTTCTGCCTCCCATGGTGGAGACTGGAGATTCAGTGATCCCTAAGTTCGGGAACTCAACTAACCTGCAGGTGGTCAGTGGTCAGCCGTTTAACCGGGTCAACCAGACCGCTGTGTCGACACTCAGCGCCTACACCAACCAATGGCTGTATGATGTGCACCGCCGGTCTGTCAATACCTTACTCACCACAGGAACGCAACACTACATAAAAGTTGTGTTATTTGGCTGTGGTCTTCTGTAAGGCGGCGGTACTTCCCCAGTCGGGCTGCTGCTAGATTTGATCAGGATATATCCTACTGTGGCCTACCTCCTATAAAAATCTAGTATATAGTAGTATCTTTAAGAGACCTATTCAACAATATGCCACACGATGGGGTAGTAAAATATAAAAAATCAACCCCACTTTACATGGGGAGGTATACCTAAAAACCTATATTTTTAATACTATATTCCATAACTTTGTAAGGTTTAAAAATGAATCAAAAAATGTATAATGATAAAACTAATATTCTGCAAGATTAAGGACGGACAAACAGACATACATAACGAAACTATAAAGGATTCATGTCGAATTCAGAACCCTTAAATGGCATTGAGACTGAGCTTTGGCTGACTTCGGATTGCGTAAAATCCAAGCCTGACATACTATTAGCGATCTAACATATAGTCTGCTAGTATAGTTGTAGGTGATTAGGCGCAAAGTCTATGGGTCTACAAATACACACTATCTAATGCGTTACTTAAATCTGTTGCTATCTCTATTATTTGACATTAGAATGACAGGAACAGAGCATTCCTAAGCGTCACGCTGGCTAATCATCTGATTAAAGATTATAGAAGCGAAGGTATAGCGCTAAGTTTAGCTAGCAATGTACGATCTCCGAAAGTCAAAAGAGATCACATTTACTTGCCGCCCCTGGTCAATTTTCATGCAGGATGTAGGTACTCAACTAGTGTTATCAAATCAATAACAACTAGATGATACAAATCGTAAGCATTTAAAATTTAAAATACAAAAACTTGTTATTTTATTTTGATAAATAAAATTGTCAATTGTTTTTGCGCATGTTTTCTACCTGTTTTAATTCATTGCAGAATATTTCTTCAATGAAAATCATCAAATACATAAATGTCGTAAAACTAGCAGATGTGTTCGTAAGTATCGAAAAACTAGTTCCAAGATCCCTTGTCAAGATACCTACGTACTTTAAATACCTTAAAGTAGATAACCATGTAAAATACTACTTTACCTACTTACTTATTATTCCTTTTATTGTACTCCTTATTTCCAGTTTATTGTTTTTTATACAAGGCCAATTTACGATTTTGTTGAGTCTATCACACCAATAAATATAAAGCTAAAATAAAAACTATTTTTTATAACTAATATTACATTATGACACCTTATGGTATATTCAAGATTAGAGGTACCTAATCTTGAATAATTCTGTTATTTAACTTTATAGTGGTAAATATATTTAAAAAAAACTTGCTGTTTTAAGTGACCTTTAAATGCATTTATTTTTAAAAATCATAAAAGTTATTAATTATTTTTGAATGTGCTAGCCATTTATTATACGTAATTATAGTACTTACATACCATTATGAAAGCTATTTGATTTGTTAGCTCACTAAACATATAATTTACATAAAACACTTCCTTCTTAATTATAAGTTATCATATTCTATAATAATATTTGGAAATCTTTTTTGTAAACAAGAGTTACTCCTTTACATTCAAGTAATAGATTACGGCCACGGTAACGGCGAAACTAAGAAGAAGTGCGAAGAATCTCCGGCAGAGGTCCAGCTACCAATCCCAACGACCCCTGGCCTTGGCAACTTACAACGGACGCACACTGAGGACCAACGAGAAGTTGATAGAGCTGGAAGAAGTAGTGAATAAGTTGCACTGGGATATTATAGGGTTATCAGAAGTGCGAAGAGAGGGAGAGGACAAGATAATCCTAAATTCCAGCAACTTATTCTACTGCCGCGAGGGCGATCAACTATCTCAGCACGGTGTTGGGTTCTCGTCCACAAATCCCTCGTTAACAACATTGTGAAGATCGAAAGCGTGTCGAGCAGGGTGGTATACCTTATACTTAGAATAACTAAACGGTATTCGCTTAAGGTCATACAGGTGTACGCACCTCACTCGAAACGTCCAGACGATGAAGTGGAGGCTATGTATGATGACATTTCAAATGCAATGCAAGCCTCGAAAACACACTTTACAGTTGTAATGGGGGACTTCAACGCGCGGCTAGGTATGAGGAGCGGCGATAAACTGAGAGTGGGGCAATTTGGATTTGGACAGCGGAACCAACGGGGTCAGCGATTGGCTGACTTCATAGAAAAAGAGGGACTCCTTATGATAAACACCTTTTTGAAGAAGCGGTCGTCCAGGAAATGGACGTAGCTTCACCCCGGTGGACACAAACGCGAGATAGATTTTATCATGACAACAAAAAAGCAAATATTTAATGATGTCTCAGTGATCAACAGGGTCAAAACCGGCAGTGATAACCGAATGGTTAGAGGCTCATTAAATCTTAACGTAAAGCTAGGAAGGTCCCGTCTGATGAAATCTACTCTTCGCCCAAGTCCTGCCCAAATCCAAAACCCCGAGAGCTTTCAACTGGAACTTCAAGATCGCTTCCAATGCTTCGCCGAATGCGAATCCGTGGACGAAATAAATGGAATGGTGGAAATGGTCCATGCCGTTGGGTCAAAGTTCTGTAAGACTCACCCAAAAACTCTAAAACTCATGGCAGAACGTAGCGAAATGAAACTGCATTCTTTAGTAGACATGTCGAAATACAGTACGCTAAATAAACAGATCTCTAAGTCTATGCAACGCGATTTGCGTCTGTATAATACTTCTAATATAAAGAAAGCAATAGAGCGCAACCAAGGCTCCAAAGTGTTCGCGAGAGATTTGTCTATTGGGCAAAGCCTGTTGACGAAGCTGAAGACCGACAGTGGCAGGGTCGTTTCCTCAAAGCCAGAGGTTTTACGAGAGCTCGAGAAGTTCTATGGACAACTGTACACTTCATCGCAAAGCCCTGCTACAAGCACGACTAGCGATGCAAGAGCTAGCCTAACCCGACACTATACTGAAGACATTCCGGACGTCAGCCTATACGAGATCCGAACGGCTCTCAAGCAGCTTAAGAACAACAAGGCACCGGGGGAAGACGGAATAACGACAGAACTTCTGAGAGCGGGTGGAACACCGGTACTTAAGGTCCTCCAGAAGCTGTTCAACTCCGAGGGAACTACGCCAGAGGCGTGGAACAGGAGCGTGGTGGTACTGTTCTTTAGGAAAGGGGATAAAACCCTCTTGAAGAATTACAGGCCCATCTCGCTGTTGAGCCATGTCTATAAGCTGTTTTCGAGAGTAGTTACTAATCGTCTCGCTCGTAGGTTTGACGACTTCCAGCCTCCCGAACAAGCTAGGTTCCGAAAAGGCTTTAGCACCATAGACAGTTATAGGTTATACAGAAGACCGAAGAGTATAACCGGCCACTTTGTTTAGCGTTTGTGGACTATGAGAAAGCCTATGATTCGGTCGAAACCTGGGCAGTGTTGCGGTCACTCCAGCAATGCCAAATCGACTATCGGTATATCAAAGTGTTGAAATGTCTGTACAGTAACGCCACCATGTCTATCCGACTCCAGGACCAGAGCACGAATCCAATCCCATTGCATAAAGGGGTGAGACAGGGAGATGTTATTTCTCCGAAACTGTTCACTTCTGCATTGGAGGATGTTTTCAAGTTCTTGTACTGGCATAGATATGGTATCAACATCAACGGAGAACGCATCACTCACCTTCGATTTGCCGACGATATAGTCATCATGGCAGAATCGCTGGAAGACCTTGGCGCAATGCTCAGCGATCTCAATATCGTCTCTAAACAAGTGGGTCTTAAAATGAACATGAGCAAGACAAAAATCATGTCAAATGCTCATGTTGCACCCGTATCGGTACATGTTGAGAGCGATATAATCGAAGTTGTAGACCATTATGTCTATTTGGGTCAGACGATTCAACTAGGCAAGTCCAACTTCGACAAAGAGGTCAGCCGACGAATCCAACTCGGATGGGCTAATTTCCCGAACGCTGGAAATTACGGCACATCTTCTCGGCACAGATACCGCTGAGCCTCAAGACGAAAGTCTTTAATCAGTGCGTGTTGCCAGTGATGACATATGGAACTGAGACTTGGTCGCTAACTTTTGGCCTCATACACAAGCTCAGAGTCGCGCAACGAGCTATGGAGAGAGCTATGTTGGGTATTTCACTACGTGATAAAATCCGCAACGAGGAAATCCGTAGAAGAACCAAAGTCACCGACATAGCACTCAAAATTTGCAAGTTGAAGTGGCAATAGGCAGGCCATATAGCTCGCAGAACTGATAACCGTTGGGGAGTAAAAGTTCTCGAATGGCGACCAAGGACAGGAAAACGAAGCGTAGGACGACCCCCACCCGATGGACTGACGACATTGTAAAGATCGCAGGAAGTCGGTGGATGGAAGAGGGCTCCAAATCGTTCTTCCTGGAAATCAATTGGGGAGGCCTATGTCCAGCAGTGGACTTCCTAAAGGCTGGTATGATGAATAGATTAAGTATTCATCTTCCTGCACCAAACATGATAATTTAATTTAATGTTAACCTTTTTCAAATTCAAATGACCTAGGCGAATAGACTTAACCAATAAGCACTAGCTTCGATTTTATTTATTAAGATGAAATAAATGATTAATCTTTGTAAAGCTGTGGAACGGCTATGAAAAAATGAAATATGAAATGGTTCAGTGCGTACCGGAACGATTCGATAGATTGTCTAGTAAAATAATCTAATCAGCTTTAGATGGAACAAGGTTAAAACAGTCACTTACAAAGTATGATTTAGTGCTATTAAAAGAGCAGTTAAGTTAAACTGCGGTTAAACCTAATTGCCGGTCAGTGGCCAGGTTTTAGATGATGAGATATTTATGGTTTGCCTTCGAAGGTCTAAAGATAATTTATTTGAGCTAGGACTTATTTTTTTAAATCAAGATTAGTATAAACATTACTATTCTTCTCTAGCTTTGATGGCATAGAAGGCATGATAGCATATAACAGACGAGAATATTTAATAGACCTCACAGATATTGCAGATTTATTTAAAAATTATTTTTGTTGACAAGGTCATACCAGTACCTGGTGCTGGTAATAAAGTAACGGCCCATATTATGTCAATGATCAATGTTTATGTCACTATATTTGCCACACCTTATACGATTTTTACAGACACAGACAGAAATCCCATATTGTTTGCACCATAATCTGCGATATGACGCAACCGTTTGACTACGCAGACCACCGTATTCTAAGCTGTAAACTAGAAGTATAAGGGATTAGAGGCAATGTTTTAGACTTAATCTGTCCATACCTATCAAATTCAACTATAAAACTAGGTGTACAGTTACTTATAAATCCTCTGCACGATATTCAGTATGATGTTCCTCAAAGAAACATACTTGGACAACTTCCATTTACATTATATATAAATGATCTATCAAATACTAAAATCAACCTATTGTTTGCCGGTGACAGTTTTGTGACAGTTAAATGTAATGACATAAATCAATTATTATCTTCGATTATTTAATGGCTTGGTAATAATAAGTTTACCTAAAAAACCCAAATTTTGCATTATAATCAAAGATATAATAGTCCTCTTGTTTATTAATTCTGCACGATTCCTAGGTCTACAAATATACCGAAAAGCAAAGTTGCGTATGTAAATAAGAGAACTATCAGCTCGTCATATGCCTTATTTGGATTGTCAATATTGACTTACAAATAATAGCTTATTATGTCCTAGTAGAATCAATACTCAGATACGGAATTATTTTCTTGGCCAATTCGATAGACCAAGAAATCATTTTTAAAGCGCAAAAACGATGTTTACGAGCCATAAATATATGTGACTGATAATGGCAGAATATTATCTTTGAAACATAAAATTCATACACTTCCGTCTTTATACATAATTGAAGTAGCATTATTTATGAGAAACTAGCTGTTACCCGCGACTTCGTACTTGTATGAACCATTATTTTAATTTTTGTAAGGAATGCATTCTGTGCATCTAAATAACCTCTAATAAGTTTAATTCCCTATTTTACCCCTTTCGGGGATTATTTTGCAAAAACGTTGAAACACGTATTTCTTTAATTCTTAACAAAAGCCTAAATTAGAATTTTCAGATCCCTAACTTAGGAAAATATAAATTGCCCAAGCAAACTTTAATCCTCTATTTTAACACCTTCAAGGTTGTTTTTGACAAAAAGAAGCCTATGTTCTTCCCCCAAATGCAATACATTTTTTAACCAAATTTCATCAAGATCCATTTAGCCGTCTAGCCGTGAAAACCAAACAAACAGACAGACAGAGACACAGGGGGGGGGGGAACATTTCACCACTTTGGAAGTGTCATTCATAGATCAAACACGTATATGGGTTTGATGAAAAAAAAAAAATTTAAGTTTTATTTCTAAGTATGGGGAACCACCAAAATTTATTGTTTTTTTTCTATTTTTGTTTGAAAATCTTAATGCGGATCACAGAATACATCTACTTACCAAGTTTCAACAGTATAGTTCTTATAGTTTCGGAAAAAGTGGCTGTGACATACGGACGGACAGACAGACAGACAGATATGACGAATCCATAAGGGTTCCGATTTTTGGCCATTTGGCTTAATGAAAGCGTATCTTGAAACATAAACTATCTTGAAACGTATCTGAAGTGAAAATGAAATTGAAAAATAATTTTACAAAATTGACGAATTCATATTTATGTAAAAAAATTATTGCCTATGTGATTGTAATTGTATTACTTCATTGCGTCGGGGCTTTATCGTTCTTCTGTGTTTTAATTGCCTTATGTACTTCGTCTTCTAGTATGGGTGGCACCTTAACGTCGTTGCTTAGTTCGGTAATTTCAATTTGGCTCTTGCTGGAGTACAGGTTTTTGTAGAAATTCGTAGCTATTGACAAAGTATCTAGTCTTTTGGTTATTGTTATGCTTTGACGGTCTTTCATATTAGCTATCCAGTTAGTTTTGTCAAACAAAACTTTAAGGGCCTTTTTATACCACCAGTTTTGTAAATGAACTTTTCGAACGTGCGGAGTCTAAGGTGTTCTCTATCTTTTCTTATTTGTAATTTTATTTCTTTGCTCAATTTTCCTATTTCATCTCTGATAGTTTTTTTTTTGTTTGTTATTCTGATTAATTTTGATCTTTTCTCTAGAACTTTGCGAGATTTTTCTGATATGTTTCTATTGTTTGCTTGGGCTTCAATATTAGTTTTAGGTCTTGCTGTTAGTAATTCGTGTATTGTGTTGTATTTCTGTTGGGTGCTTAAATGCTCAAGAGGTGATTCTGTCACAGAGTTGAGGTTCTGTTTTGTAGTGGCTATTCTTACGTTGTTATGTGGTATTATTGTTTTCGCTTTGAAAGGCCGGCTTGGTTTTAAGGCAGATGATGTGTTCAGACACGTTCTAAGCATTCTATGATTGCTATTTAAATTGTGATTCCGATGGTGCCACAGTTGTCGAATGATTTGGGTTTGTTCGTTATGATGTAGTCTATCTCATTTCTGTACCGACCATCGGGCGATATCCATGTCCATCTATTGAAAGCTTTTTTCTTGAATTGACTGTTTAGTATTTTCATGTTGTGTTCAAATGCCATTTCTATAAGTTTTTGTACGTTTCTTGTTTTTTTCCACTACTGTATCGGCCCAGGACGACTTCTTCTCCGTTTCTTGGTGCTCCAACTTTGGCATTGAAATCACCCATCACTATGTAGTTTTTTAGTGCGTGTTCTTTTATGGCAGTTTTAAGAGATGAGTAGAATGACTCAATTTCCAATATCGAGGATTGTTTGGTTGGCGAGTAAATGTGTACTATGGACCATAATTCTTTGCTTGATACCCCATCTGTAGGCTCATAATGGCAATCCTTTCTGATATGCCAATTATTTCTGTAATATAGGTTTTGAGTGTTTTCCTTACTAGGAATCCTACTCCATGTCTTCTTGGTGTTTCGCCTTTGTGGAACAGTATGAATTGGTCATGCTCTTCAATAGCTTCACCGTGTCTTCTTACTTCGCTCAAGCTGATAATATCCCACTTTATAACTCTAGTTGAGTATAAAAGTTCTTGTAAGCTTTCTTCAGTCCTTAGAGAGAGTGTGTTGTATGTTGCTATATATAGGTATATAGCATATATGCTTTGAAGTTTTTTCTTTCTGGGCGCATTCCTAGGAGATAAAGGGATAGTATTTGGAGGGTAGTGGTTTCGTTTCGTTTTCCCCCACGGTGACCGGCCGTCTTGGGGTGAATGTGTAGGTTGTTTCGTTGGGTGTGTGTGTTTTTGTTGTTTGGTTTTGGTTTTCCGTTGTCGATGTTTATTGATCGTTTTTTGTAGTTGAGGGTGTTGATAGTGACGTGGATCTGCCCTGTGCCATATAGTTAAGCATGTTATTCGTCTTGTTAATCTTTTTTGGGGCCATCGTTGGTTGGTTGTTGGGTGAAATGCTAGAGTCCCTTTTCCTCTTATCTCTTTTATCATCTTTCGACTCCTTTATGACAATTTTGTCTTTAACAAAGTAACAAATTATTCTTGCTTGATGTAAATTTCTTGGTCCAGTTTCTTTTTGTATTTGAGAATTAAATTTTTTCTTTACTTTGTTGCAAACTGTTATATCCCTCGATTGTAGGCCTTAATGCTGAATCCCAACTATTCAGCAATCCTTATTGAGATCTAGTTGGTAGAGTTGGTACTCAAGTCAGTCTGCGACCATTCCTAATCCGAGACGGTTGTACCGGAGAATTTATTATAACAATTTCGTGTCTTAAATATAAATCAAGTAATATTCATTAAATCCTTTTTAATTCAAATAAATCTTTTTTTAAAAAGACATTCAAATAACTCCGCGTAACATTTTGGTGGCAGCGGTGGGATCGAAAATCCCCAGTGGCCGTGAAGACCGCTCCGCAGACTCGTTCCGCAAATCCTAAAAGTGATGTGAAGTGTTATTAGTGAAGTTCACTTACCTTAATATCCTCGCGGAGGCTATCCCGATTCTTGACAGAATCAATTCATCATCCTGTAAGAAGATCAAACCTATACCCTGCCCGAGACTTGTGGTGTCTCGCCCTTACCGAGCAAACTGTATCCTGTAGTAACTACGTAATTCATTGAAGAAATCGTAACCAGGGCCGTGGTAGCTCATTCGCGACGAGCTGCAACTTACGAAAACCTGCTAAAAACCTGCAAAGAAATCATTCATCTCAACTTCGTGAAAGAACGTATCTGGCCATCCGGAATGTACCCAGTGATTCTAGTCGCCGTGCTTATCTCCGTCGCCCACGCATCGTCGCAGTGAGTCTTGAACATTGTTTTGACTGTGGTTATATAAACAAGTGTCGATTCCAGAGATCTCGAACCTTTTATAACTCATTGTCTCAGTCCTTATTATACATTTACTTTTGCGTTTAACTATTATTCTATATCTTAGCCCTAAGTATTTCACTTGTAAATTCGTCTAAAATTACATCATGAATCCATCTGTAGAGGAAACAAAAAACAAATTATCTGTCAATGTTGAGTTAGACCAGCCGTCGGGCTCGGGGAGTCGTTCTGCTTCCGCTGGGCCGCAGAGTAGAAGCTCTTAAAACAGTCCTAATCTAGCTCCAAAATTAGAAATGGATTTAAATACCTTGCTTAAATTCATCAAACCCTACGATGGTGACCGGGAAAAATTAAATTCATTCCTAGTAAATTGTAACAATGCTTATGAACTAGCCGGTGATATTCAAAAACCGATCCTGTTTAAATACATCCTGTGTCAACTTCAGGGCAAGGCGGAAATTGCTTGCTCAATCAAGGACTTTTCTAACTGGGACCAATTAAAAGAATTTCTAAAGACACAATTTAGTGAAAGAAAACACTATTCACACCTACTCACTGATCTCCAAGAAAGTAAACAAAATTCTCAAGAAAACGTTAGTCAATTTGCATTACGTATCGAAACATACTTGTCACAACTATTAACTGAGATTTCTATCGGAGAAACCAAAGTCAAAGAAATAGCAGGTAGGGTAGCTGCAATGCAAGACCTCGCTCTCCATCATTTTCTGATGGGTTTATTCCCACGTATTTCAAACATCGTCCGTTGCAGAGCACCTAAAAACCTAAACGAAGCCATAAACTTGGCCATATCAGAAGAAAGAATCCAACAAAGCATCTATAGGAGGGCTGAAAACAATTCGAGACCTAAACCACAAAATCCTAACCCACAGAGGTCAACCCAATTCAGTTCGTTTAGGGCACCACAAAGACCAGCATTCAATTCCAATCAACCCCGACCAACATATAATTCTAATCAACCTCAACCAACTTCGGGGTCATCTTCGGCGTTTTGTCGCTATTGCAAAATCCCTGGGCATGATATTTCGGCTTGCAAAAAGAGGGAATATAATAATAATCGCTTCAAGTCCCCACAGAATGTCACAACCAATCAAGAGTCGTATAAACCTCGAGTCAACTTCGTATCCGAACAAGAAGGAACCGATGTCGTTGATTCCTTTGCCTATGACAACGAAGCTTCCCCCAATGTCGATGACTATACTTTAAACGAATAAGAGTCTCGCCACGGTGTCGCTCGAGACCACCCACAAAAGTCGACACCCATCATCCAAATTCTAAATGGGACCACACGGGTAACCAGCCCCAAATAAGCGCCCATCATTCAAATCCTAAATGGGACTACACGGGTAACCAGCCCCAAATAAGCGCCCATCATCCAAATTCTAAATGGGACCACACGGGTAACCAGCCCCAAATAAGCGCTCATCCTTTTGTTCCTAAAGGTTCCTTGGAAAAGAAGCCTCAAATAAATATTTCAAATCCTAGACGGGACCACACGGGTAACCAGCCCCAAACAAATGAACAAATTCCTAAAATTAAAAACCCAGAAACTAAGATTTTTGAAATAAATCTAGATACTACCAAAAAACTACTTCCACATGTATTGCTAAACTCATCAATTTCAGACATTCCATTGTCTCTCCTAGTTGACTCGGGTTCCGGTATTTGTTTAATAAAACAATCCTGTATACAAAAGAATCAGAAATTTACCAAAGAACCTATCCAACTTAAAGGTATAGATCCTGGTGACGAACCAACATTAACTGAAGGTCACTTCCAATTAAAATTAAGATTGAACAAAACCAATGCCGCATTATACAAGTTTCACATCATTCGAGACATCAACCTACCCTATGACGGCATAATTGGGTCAGATTTCTTAACAAACTTTGGTTGCAAAATCGATTATACCAATGACACTCTCAAAATAAGAAACCTCGATATTAAATTACACTTCCATGACCCAGTCTATATAATTCCAGCTCGAACTGAAGTAGTCATCGAATGCTCAATTCAAAATACTAACCTTAAAGAAGGTATAATTCTAGACCAGCACTTATCTGATAACCTGCTCCTGGCCAATTGCATAGTTAAAATAAAAAACAATAATCGAGCTAATTTAACCATAGCTAATATTTCAGAACATCCAGTCAATTTAAATTCGAACTTAAATTTAAAAATAGAACCACTGCATACGGAATCATTTCAAGTGAATACGATCCAACACACGTCTAAGCGAACTAGTGAAGTCATTGAATCCTTGAGAACAGATCACCTTAACCAAGAAGAATCCTTAGCCCTTATTGAATTGTGCTCCCAATTCTCGGACATTTTCCATTTGCCTAATGACCAATTAAGTTATACCTCAGCATTAGAGCATGAAATCAAAACAAGTAGCGAAACACCAATACATACTAAATCATATAGGTTCCCTGAATGTCACAAAAAAGAAGTCGAAACCCAAATCACTAAAATGCTAGAACAAGGCATCATAGAACCATCCTCCTCACCTTGGAGCTCACCAATCTGGGTAGTTCCCAAAAAAGCAAATTCCCAGGGTCAACGAAAATGGCGAATTGTAATTGATTACCGAAAGCTCAACGATATCACTATAGGAGAAACCTATCCTATCCCACAAATTACTGAAATTCTTGACCAATTAGGAAGCAGCAAGTACTTCTCAACCCTCGATCTTACTTCCGGATTTCACCAAATCCTCATATCCGCTAAAGATGCTCCCAAGACTTCATTTTCCGTGCCCCAAGGCCAGTTTCATTTTAATAGAATGCCGTTTGGGTTAAAAAACGCGCCTTCGACTTTCCAAAAACTAATGAATAATTGTCTCAGTGGACTCCAAGGAACAAGATGTTTCGTCTATCTAGATGACATCGTCATTTACTCCTACGATCTCGAATCTCATATCTCTAATCTCCGAGCTGTCTTTGATAGGCTCCGTAACTTCAATCTGAAATTACAGCCGGAAAAGTGCGAATTCCTAAGAAAAGAAGTAGGTTATTTGGGTCATATCATAAGCGAGGACGGTGTAAAACCAAACCCTGAAAAAACTAAAGCAGTCACAAACTTTCCCGTTCCCCAGTCTCCAAAAGATATAAAATCATTTTTGGGATTAGTTTCATATTACAGGAGGTTCATCCCTGATTTTGCAAAACTAGCCAAACCTTTAACCTCGCTTTTAAAAAACAATACTCTTTTTGAGTGGCGGAACGAACAACAACTTTCATTTGAAACATTAAAAGATAAACTCGTTTCAGCTCCCATCCTGGCCTATCCTGATTTTACTCAATCTTTTTTACTAACCTGCGATGCTTCAAACTACGCTATATCTGCCATCTTGTCCCAAGGGTCTATTGGTCAAGACAGACCTATAGCATTCGCCTCTAGAACATTAAACAAAGCCGAATGTAATTATAGCGTTACTGAAAAGGAATGCCTCGCAATCATTTTCGGTACAAAAACATTCAGACCTTATATTTACGGCTATCGCTTTATAATAATAACTGACCACAAACCATTACAGTGGTTATTTAACTGCAAAGATCCAGGCTCACGTCTTGTACGTTGGCGTCTTAAACTAGAAGAATTTGAATACGACATACAATATAAGAAAGGCAAAATTAACACCAATGCCGATGCACTTTCTAGATTCCCAGTAAATCCAATTCAACCTCAAGCCTCGCCTTTACCTAACATTTCCACGAGACAAACAGATGAAGATCTAATGGACATGCTCATCTCTCCAGCTTCCTTTAACGCTGATGAAGTAATCTCTCGAGATCCTAATCTCATTGACCTTTACGATGATATTGTGCCCTTACCTGATATTGACCCGCCATCTAATATCCCTGACGTCCTTAGAGAACAAATCGAAAACAAACTTGACTTACCTTCTCTGTCACCTCTACCTGCTAACCAACCTGGACCTGATCCTATCCAGTCCACGAGTAATCCAAGCGATCCTATCAACGATAACCTTACTTTTGACCCGATACCGTCAACAAGTTCAAATCCTAGCGCACACGTAGATGACTATCCTACTTACCTGAAAATGATGACAGACAAAACTAAAATCTATAATACTGAGATTATCGAACATAACGAAAACCTCATGAAATGTCCTGCAAGAATCATCCTAATTCCCACAGCTATAGACTTAGATGAGTCTAATCCCTATGTCCAAGAAGCTCTAAGTGACCCAGAGGTATATAAAAATGTTATTGATTCAGAAATGGAATTTTTCCTATTTAAGAAAATTGAAACAAAGAACAAAACATATTACCTCTTGTTTTTCAAGGTGCATTACTTTGATCAAACAACCTACCCTGAAATCTTCGAAACTCTAAAGAAAATAAGAGATGAATTAATAAAATTAGAAAATGTAAACGAAATAGGTATATCTGATTTAAAAAATCCTTTTGAAAAACATTCGTTCATCAAAATTTTTAATATTTTGACCTACCTCTTCCATGGCACACAGATAAAGATTAATGTCTACCATAATAATATTATCTATCCCGCTCCATCTGAAATAAAGAAAATATTACAAGAAAACCACGACATACCGATTGCCGGTCATTTAGGTTCAACTCGCATGTATAGTAAACTTAAATAACTATTTTATTGGAAAGGGATGCGAAGCGACATCGAAGCTTACGTTAAACAATGTAAAGCATGCCAAGAGAACAAAGCATTGAGAAGAGTGAACCGTGCACCCATGCAAATCACTACCACTTCCACCGAACCAAATCAACGAATATCATTGGATATTGTCGGTCCTTTGCCTGAAGCCGGTACTGCAAAACTTAAATTTATCCTCACCATTCAAGACGATTTAACCAAATTCTCCACTGCCTACCCTATCCGTAGCACCACTGCTGAAAGACCAGCGAGTGCTTACTCCACTTTATCTCCATTTTTGGTATACCCAAAATGATACTCACCGATCAAGGTACTAATTTCACATCAGAACTCTTCAAGAAAACCTGTGAATTTCTTAAAATTAAAAATCTATGGTCTTCTCCTTATCACCCTCAGACCCAAGGCGCTTTAGAACGTAGCCATTCTACCCTTAAAGAATATCTTAAATCTTATGTAAATAATGAACAAACAAATTGGCCTCGCTATGTTTACACAGCAATGTTCGCGTACAACACCTCAGTACATTCTACTACACATTATACCCCTTATGAACTGATGTTCGGCAATAAACCAACTATACCTAATTCTATCTATGAGGAAACCCCTGGAACCACGTATCCCGACTACGTCCGTTTCCTTCAAAACAGACTAAAATATTCTAAAGAAAAAGCCTTAGATTTTATCTGAAAATCTAAGGAATCCTCTAAAACATATTATGATACACACACTCGATCAGTCAAATATAAAGTTGGTGATTATGTATATCTAAAAAATCACTTAAGATTACGAAAGGCACGTTCACCCATTTGGAAGGGCCCTTATAAAATAATCAAAATAAATGGCAACAATACACTTACCTTACTAATTAATCGACGCTACGTCACCCATCATTTTGACCAAGTCAAATTAGCTGACGTCGGCCCTAATCTGTAAGGATAAGAGTAGTAATAGGTAATTAAATAAATATAGTATATATCATGTAGGTAGATGAACATTCATCGTTCATTTTAGAAATAGGTACTCATGTAAGTCTTTTCTCTAATTAAGTGTTTGAAAAATAGAATTAAGAACTATTAGGTAGGTATAATATAAGTTCACATTTAGTACTTACTTTCCCGATACGATCGTGATGTAATTACAGAACAGTAATTATTTGTCGTTTACAGAACTACGACCCAAGGGCAAGATTACCTCCAGCCGATCACCAGAAGTTCAGGGCTCTTTTTCGATTATCTAGGAATACTGAAAATAAATAGCGCCCATTTTAATGTTCTTATCCCAGTCGATGTATCTCACTTTAGCCCACACATCAAAAACATAGGAACAGCGATAGAAAATACTAAAATGTTATGTCGCCAATCACGTATTATTGAAATTGACACAGAATGTAATAACGTATTGCAACCATTGACAATTCGTTATCAAGACGTAATCAAGGAATTTGAATCCATATCTCATTTAATAGAAAATCGCAGTAAACGAAATGCTTGGATAGGAGGAGTCGGCACCGTTCTAAAACAAATCTTTGGCACCTTGGATGAGAACGACGCTCTGAGGTACGATGATGCAATAGAGTCCCTGCAAGAAAATAGTAAACAAATAGTCTCGCTGATGAAAGAAAATATTTTAGTAACAAAATCTGTATTAGAAAATTATAACAACACAATTAAACAATTAGTGGAAAATGAAAATATTCTAACAAAAGCTATTGATACATTCTCATTTAATGTTACAAATATTTCCGAAACAATTAATGGACTGCAGATACTGAATAATGTAAATCATATATTTAATAGTCTGGAAACTGCAATCTTAGTGTTATCATTCCAGTTGGAAGATGTCACTAATGCTCTTTTATTTAGCAATCAAAACATTTTACACCCAGCTATTATGTCGCCTCAACAGATATACCGAGAGCTTGTTGATAATTACAGGTACTTACCTAATAACCTAAAACTTCCTGTAAACCTAGATATAAATAATGTACACTTAGAATTAAATGTTTCTAAATTGATTTGTTATTATATGAACAATAAGATTGTTTTTGTATTACAAGTACCGTTAGTTAGCATATCTGAATACGAACTTTACCATAGCATGGCTCTGCCTACTCCTTATGATAACAAAACATTAAACAAGTTTAGTATGGTCACGCCCGAACATAAATATGTAGCTATAACTAAAGATAGACTTCAATACTGTAATCTGGAGAGTTTACACCAATGTAAAACAGTTACTCCTAGAGATTTTCTATGTGATGTTACTAATGTTTATGCAACCGATGCAAAACACACTTGTGAAAGTGAGATGTTGTCTAAAGTGATAACCGAGAAACCTGAACAATGTAAGATAAGATTCATTTTTGGTACTTTAGATGTTTGGACCCCTCTGACTGATAATAGATGGTTGTTCATACAATCAGAACCAACTAAAGTTACTATCAATTGTATGAATTCAGAATCAAGTGAAGTTCATCTAATCGGAATAGGCATATTGACTATCCCGAATGGATGTACAGGACATTGTAAAAGCATAACATTGACCCCCAAACATGATTCTTATCAGATTATATCACATTCCAATCATTTGAGTGATTTTAATATTATAAAAGATAATTGTTGTAATATTACGAAATTTGATAACTCTGTTAATATGGCAACCCCTATTAAATTAAAAAATGTAAACTTGGATGAATTTAACTCACAAAATAATGCTAAAATTAACACTTTGTTAAACCAATTAAATAAATTAGAAACTGAACCTCATTTTGTCAAATATGGGACACACTATTCTTCTGTAATTATCATTTTGATTGTGATAGTATTAGGTTATATTAGCTTTAAAATAGTAAATAAGTTTTATTGTAAATCCGGCAACAACCGTAACTCATTTGAAATCATTAAATTAGAATCTTCACCTAGGCCTATTGTACGGAAATCAAACATGACAGACGCACAGACTTCCGATTCAGATTCCATTCATTTTGCCCCACTCAGGACAGATGTTTAAAAATCCAATCTTTTCCTCGAGACTTTCTTTACAACTTGAAAGTCTCTTCTTAAAGGGGGAGGTTGTATATCCCTCGATTGTAGGCCTTAATGCTGAATCCCAACTATTCAGCAATCCTTATTGAGATCTAGTTGGTAGAGTTGGTACTCAAGTCAGTCTGCGACCATTCCTAATCTGAGACGGTTGTACCGGAGAATTTATTATAACAATTTCGTGTCTTAAATATAAATCAAGTAATATTCATAAAATCCTTTTTTTCAAATTCAACATTCAAATAACTCCGCGTAACAGAACGTTACAAGGATAGGCCGTGGTTTGTTATCCTTTTTGGCACCTAGTCGGTAGGCGTTGTTTATTTCATGAGGATTGATTTGGATGTTCATATTTTTTTCTAGCAAATTTATAATGGCTTCGATTGGGGACTCGTTGTTTTGTTCCTCGTTCACACCAAAGAAAATAACGTTATTTTTTCTTTTGTGGTCTTCCATTGACTTTATTTTGCCTTGTAAGGTCCTGATTTCAGTCTTCAAGTGGTTATTTTCCTCCAAAAGAGCAGTTAACTTTTCGTTGATACTCTCGGATACATTTTTGGTGACAGCTTCGGTTATCTCTCGCGTTTGCCCTGACATTTGTTGCTTCTTTTTTTGCCAAAAAGTATCCATTTGCTGTTCCATATTGAGATGTTTTTGTATGGTATACTGGGTCAGAGTTGGTAGTATTGGTTTATTAGGAGTTGGCAACACTAGTTTGGAGTGGGCAACACTGGTTTGGGGTTGGCAACACTAGTTTTACCTTTTTTTTTTCTCTGTGTGTTGGTATTCAACTGTCAACGATAAAATGGATTATTTTCTAAGGTTATAAATCAAAGTAAAGTTTTTTTCTTGCTATTTGGTTGTCCACTGTATATTCACCACGTATGTTCACCACTTTTAGCTGTATCAATGATGCTTTTTAGTTGTTTTTTGTTGATTTTGACAATTATTTAGAATTATTTCGTGAGGAGCAACAGCAACACGTCTTTACTTTTTGACACCGGAACCGGAATAAAAACCGGTTGTTGTGTTGTAGCAGTATATAATTCTTTGCAATTGTATACACTGTCCCATTTAAAATTCTGCCATAAGGCAGTTGTATTCTAGACTTTCTAACAACTCTGAATATTATACACTGGGTAAATTATCTTATTTTAGAAATTTTGTGTATAGAAACACCTAATATGTATGTATTTACAAAAAGAAAGGATATAAGTAGTGTATCAGTCATGTGGTACCCATAACACAAGCTCTGATTACTTTGAGGCCAGATGATGTTGTGTGAAATGTTATTAATATTATTATATTTTGTGTTGTAATTATTTACTGAGGACAGAAATAGTTCCGTTCTGCTTTAGGATAACGATAAAAACCTAACACAGATAATCATAATGAGGAATATGACCGTATTCCACGAGTTTTACACAACACAACAGTACACAACAACGTCGCTATTTCGATTGACATTTTTGATTTGATTCTTTTATTTTAGTAACAGATGAGTCATCTGTTCAAACTCCACTTAAACTTAAAGGCGGATAGGAAATCACCAAAGTGTTTTCGCATGCTTCTTATATAGTATCGGTTTTGAAGTTTTGCTTATACTATGTTAATAAGCATTTAAACTTAAATTTATTGATTAGAAAGTTGATTTTAAGGAATTTCACTTAAATAATTATCAAAGAGGATTGTAACAAATAAATAAATAAATATTAGTGGCCAATGAATTCAACACAATCTACCAAGCATAACTTGTACGATATTAAATGATTAATAAATCATTCATATAATTGTGACGTAGAAACACCAAACTAGCAATGTGCGTTAAACATCTTACAATATAAAATGCGGTTCACTTCGCTCGCTATGGTATAGAACGCAGCTCACTTCAAGCTTTACTAATTTTCAAAAGTTGCTTGCTTCGCTCTCTATTGTGGGATTGGTAATGCTCGGTAATTAAAAAAAATGTGGCTCACTATGCTCGCCAGTTACGTTAAGGTTGGTGTTGTGTTTATTTTTGTCGATGGTAAAAGCTCGCTTTGACCGTCAGATAGGAACTGTGCTGTCTGACAGATGAATTGAAGAACTTTTAATGTAATGTTGTGTCGTGATTACTCGTAGAAGCACATAACTAGCGTTAAGAGTAACAGGCGAGTAACGAACATTGCTTAATGTTCGTTAAACATCATCATGCAGAACTAAAGCAAAATATATTTAAAATTGCTTTGCTGTTACAATTAGTTTAAGTAACAAACATCCAAACATTCAAATTAGTGTGTCAGACTGAAATAAGTTAGTGTAAAAAAATTGTGTGCTGTATGAGCTAGCTTCGCTAACTTGGAAAAAAAACCACTTCTTTCGTTTTAAAGAGGATAGGTAGACATCGTAAGAATCGCTAAGCTAAAAAAACTACTAGTAAGAACTATTGACCAACCTAATCAGCGTATATATTAAGCCACGCTTCTAGCCAATACGCATATTATTATGTCGACACTTTTACGCACTCACTACTGGTGTGGTAACTGTAGTAAGTTAAAACTTGTGGTAAGGTCTCTGAGAGTATCAGCTACCACGAACTGCTGACATTGAATAATAGAAGGTTAGCACAGTAATAAGTGAAGTTACTGAGATTTCACTATCGCTTAGTAATGACAATAGAATCGTTGCAAAAAAAAGCTCTATTACTTGACCCAATTATTCTTTAACCTTCGGCTTTTGTTATTAATAACATACAATGCTCTTGTGTCTGTATCACCGGACTAACAGGAGTTTCGTATAATACGAACGCAAACAATATACGATTATTTTGTTTGCATTAAACTCCTAAGTGACAAACCTAAATCTAGACCTCTAAATATGGCGTTAAGCGGCGGTGGCGACAAAATGGCGGCATAAGATGTTTTTTTCAGAAAATCAACTATCTTGAACAAACTAATGCTTTTATCAACAATCCAAAAACAGCTGAAGAATCCTATTGAATTTTTCTATTAGATTATTGTAGTTTTATCCATTATTTTATTGTAATTATACCTGATTGTTCAGCTTCCAGATGTAAAAATGGTAATCAACAAAATCTCGCTCGCTCCATAATTTAGGTTGTTTATTTTAAAAACACATTATTCTATTATATTATATTATGTACATATTATATTATGTTGCTATGTTTGTCAATATATTGTTTTATAAGTGACATATTTGGTTTTACTTACTTCAATATAAAAATACCAAGTTATTTGTACTTGAACAAAAGGCTAAGTTCATGTACCTTCAAATAGCGGACAGGTTAATGTGTGATATAGACTAACATACATTTTGATAAACACGGGCTTTACTCACGTATTTCGCACTAGGTGGAAACCGTGAACTCGAGCGGCAACGAGCGGTACGCGGATCAAACTCACCCTGATGAAGATTCTCTTAGATGAATCGGAACAGTGTCGGTGCCTCCATCGACAAAACAATACCTGAGTAAAGCCCGTGTTTATTAAAATGTATAGTACAACTCACGAAAGTTTTGAAAGAGAGATATAGAGTAACATTTTTATAATATATTATAGACTTAATTTGCTTAATTGACGTGTGATTGACGTATTTAGTCGCCAAAAATAAATTCAATACAATAATAAAATGAAAATTTGAACTTATTTTAAAACTAATGTAGATAATCTCTAATTTGGACTTTATTGTAAGCAAAATAAAATCGTTCGAATTTTACGTTATGTCCGACGAAACCACAGAAATCACAACTTATTACGAATGTATTTTTCAGGCGTATTCACGGCGCTCAAATCTCGATTTTTTTATCAGAAAACATATATAGAAGGAATTATGAAAAAAATGAACAGGTATGTTTTAATTAGCTTACCTTCCGCCTATTAATATAAGCTGCATTTTAAAACGACATCAATTTTAGGTAAAGATGATGATTATGATTATTTCATATATTAGATATTTTTTCATAATATATATAACTAGCGACCCGCCCCGGCTTCGCACGGGTGCACTGCTGATACTAAATATACTACGGAATGTCTTTATATACAACGTTATCTAAGAGAAACACATAACCTAAGAGATAGATAGATATATACCATCGCGGACTTTTTTGTTGACCTTTTTAAGGTGTACAATATACTTTAGTACCGTACATCGGTGTTATTAAAATTTTACTATCAAAGTTATTTTACGTGCACTCATGATATTTATCGCATGCCAGCATTTTTTTTTCTGCTGGCAGCACTCTTTAGCTATTGACATTGGGTGAACCTTTATTATAAGTGTTGTCATTTCCTATAAAAAATAAAAGATAAAGAGTGTCCCAAATAATCCGTTGTGTTATTTGGGACATGCAAGTTATTTCTTGATTATTGACTTCCTATACAAGAAAACTGAATAAAAGCAAGTGAAATTAATGGAGACACTACTAGGTCCGTGCAAAACAAAGATAACAATTTAATAATGGGATTTAAAAAAAAAACAACATAATTATGACATGGTACATTGCAGGCACAAGTTTGACACCAAATTTTTTTTTTTTCTAAAACTATACAATTAACAAAACCCGTTATTTCTGCGGCGCGTGAATCAACATAACCTCAAACGTTCATTTTTCAAAACCATAAGCAATTATAGTATTGGCAGGCTCCATTATTACATTCCCATCACTAGTAGAAAAAAAAATTTATCATGTGAAAAAAATAATACGTATGTCCCGAATAACCCCCTGAGTCCTAAATAGCACCGATGTACGGTACATTATTTTGATCTATCTCGTAGGTTTCAGCCAGCGTTTGCATTGTAAGCGCAAAAATGATGTGTTTGTTACGACATCACATTAGAAACCTCTAAAATTATCAGTGTTTCTCTACTATATTATGCATGTATTATACATATAAACCTTCCTCTTGAATCATTCTATCTATTTAAAAAACCGCATCAAAATCCGTTGCGTAGTTTTAAAGATCTAAGCATATATAGGGACAGACAGACAGCGGGAAGCGACTTTATTTTATACTATGTATTGATTATAAAACTAACAGTTTCACTGTTACAACTACAACAATCGATACCATATAAATATTTTATTTAACTGGTATATAGCCACTAAATAGCGGTAAAAAGAGACTCGTTTTTTCCATACTAAAAGTTATTTGCTCGGGACACCGTCTTACGTAGATTTTTTTAAATAAATGTAAGTAGGTATATCAGCCTAATAATATCGCTGGGTCACGGCAAACCAGATCACTGCCATTATTAATACAACCACGTGGTTATAACCGAATACATAGCGTAAACAACAAGAGTATAATTTGAAGGGCAGAATTCATTATACCTACTGATTTGAAATTATCTGATAAAAAATAAAAATACCTTGGCGATGATAGTCGCCGTTTAGTAGTTTACTTTGGTTGTCAACACCTTTACTAGTTTCCATTTCAAAACTTTCGTGAGTTGTATACATTTTGTTAAACACGGGTTTTACTGACGTATTATTTTGGCCATATAGCTCGCAGAACTGATAACCGTAGGGGAATAAAAGTACTCGAATGGCGACCAAGGACAGGAAAACGAAGCGGAAACGGACGATGACATTTTAAAGATCGCGGGAAATAAGTGGATGGAGAGGGCTCAAAATCGTTCTTCCTAGAAATCTATTGGGGAGGCCTATGTTCAGCAGTGGACTTCTAGGGGATGATATGATGATGATGATGATTATTTTGGCACCGACACTGGTTTAATTCATCCAGAGAATCTTCATTAGAGTGAGTTTAATACGCGGTCCGCTTGCTGCCGCTCGATTTCACTCTTCAAACTCACCCTGATGAAGATTCTCTAGATGAATCGAATGAATCGGCCATCTACAAAATATTACGTGAGTGTTTATCGAAATGTTTTTGTACGAGTATTTATCTAAAATTTTGCAGAATACTACAACAAAACCTAGATGTTAAAGGACCATGGACCCACCACTAAAGCTATTCTAGTGTGAAGTCAGGTCTGAAGGACTCGTATCTGACATAGGAGTTATGACTTTACAAGTTAGATGACTGTCCTGTCAGCTCAATTTGTAGTAGCTCTGCCTTCTGCACAGTAGGTTGAAGGTTTGATTCCCTCCCAGGATAAACATTTGTGTGAAGAACATAGGTGTTTGTTCTGTGTTTGGGTGTTATAAAGTATCATAAGTATGTATTTAAAAATATATACCTAAGTATTCTATCAGTCATCTAGTCACCATAATACAAGCTATGCTTAGTTTGGGACTAGATGGTGTCGTGTGCATAGTCCATCAATATTTATTATTTTAAAAAACCTGCTGAATATATTACAGATATACCTACCTGAGAAGCATGATTTTACATGACAGCTTGTTTTATTTTGTTAAGCGGCTTACCAGTATTTATATTGTTTTAATCGTCTCACCGAGGCCTGAGCTAATCATTATAATAATAATAATATTAATAATAATAATAATAATAATAATAAACTTTATTAAGAACACAACAAAAGGAAATAAGAAATTTAAGCCTTAGTGCATATACAAAAATTATAGTGCCCTGCAATCGGCGGTCTTACCATGGTTACGATTTCTACCAGACAACCGTTTTATTACTGGCTAATATTAACTTAATTTAACTTAACATAAAGAAAAATTTAACATAAGCTACGCCATCGCCAGCGAAACTGAACGGGTAGGGTATTCACCAACCCCCGAACTAGTATAGAGTTGTGTCTCAGAGGTAGTTCTATCCCTATCGCCCAGCATCGCCATCCCATGGCAATTATTTAATAATAATAATAATTTTGGACATTTCATACATCATCATCTGGCCCCAAAGTAAGCAGAGCTTGTGTAATGGCATGATTTATATATTATTTACTTTTATAGGTACTTACTCATTTTTCTTTTTTTTTGTTAACACATACATTATTATACATATAAACCCAGACCCAGAAAAAAATATTTACAAATCATACAATCATTTGTAGCGCGGCGGGAATCGAACCTGCATACTTCCTTGCCTCAGCCGGCCCTTGGCCAATTGTGCCACAGAGGTCTTCAATATTTAAAAACAAAATAGTATTATGTGACTCTTCTTCTTCTTATCGAGTCACTAGTTATTTCTAACCAGTGTGGTGAAAGGATTAAAGTTCCTTAGAGGTTCTTAGAGGTGCAATAGATTAATAGAATGCTGTCATCATAAAATTATGATCAGTATACACTAGCAGTGTATATCTGTGTTACCTGTGCTATTTGAAACAAATATAAATGATTTGATAAGCCAGGACAGACAACATAAGCATGCCCCTAAGGTATGAAATTGTCAGAGGAACTAAACTGCCTGCGGTGACATGACATCAGTAGGGCGATTATAGAACTCTAATTACAATCAATGTCTATCGAAACGTCAAATTCGTCAAACGAATGGTTGAAATTACGCTAAAAACTGATAGACATTGATTGTAATTAGAGTTCTATAATCGCCCTACAGATACCTTGATGTATCATCATCATTACATAGTATGAAACAAAGTCGTCTCCCGCTGTCTGTCTGTCCCGATGTATGCTTAGATCTTTAAAACTATGCAACGGATTTTAATGCGGTTTTTTTAATAGATAGAGTAATTCAAGAGGAAGGTTTATATGTATAAAACATGCATAATATATTAGAGCAACACTTATAATTTTAGAGGTTTCTAATGTGGTGTCGTAAAAAACATTTTTTTTTGCGCTTACATTGCAAACGCATGCTGAACCCTACGAGATAGATCAAAATAATGTACTACAGTATTGTACACCTTAAAAAGGTCTACACAAAAGTCCGCAATGGTATATGTCTATCTCTTAGTCTATGTTATTCTCTTAGATAACGTTGTATATAAAGACATTCTGTAGTATATTATGTATCAGTATTGCACCCGTGCGAAGCCGGGGCGGGTCGCTAGTATAACATAAATAAAACTACTTAATACAAAAAAATATAGTAATAATAATAGTAATAGTAATAAATAATAATTAATAATAAAAAAGTTTGTGATTAAAATGTTACCTTCATAGTCGAACAAGAGATTATTTGACTATGGAACAATAATAAAAATTATTTATGGTTTATTGCATTGTTATGGCGTAACTTTTGAATGATTATTGGTAATGGCGTTTTTTACATAAAACTATCTCAATAACAAGGATGTTATCAATTTGTCTCTTATGTGATTTTTTACAAGGTAATTTTAAATTGATGAATTGGCAATATTTCGTAAGATGATGAAATTGCGAAATAGTTCCGCTAAAAAGTTTCGTCCTCGTTCACAATAAGATGTTTCCAATAAGATAAACATTCGGTACTCCTTATTGAAAGTTTTTAAATTAAAACAAAAATAAAAAAAAAATTGAAAATCCTTTTTTTTATAAAGTCTGGCCCTGCTAAACATTAACTTTTCTAGTTTCTGCTTGTGTTTTGGAAAAAATACATTGTTTTTTTTTTATTACAAGTAATTTAAGGTAATGGTTTATGACACACCTCTGTGGCGAAGTGAACGAAGCTTCAGCTGAGCCGCAGAATTTTGCGGGTTTTATTCCAGCTGCGCCGCTGTTACGCGGGGTTGGTATGGTCTGCAAGTATTTTTCTCGGGTCTGGGTGTTTTTCTATGGATAATATTGTATGTATTTACAAAAAAAAGTATATGAGTAGTGTATCAGTCTCCTGGTACCCATAACATTAGCCATTAGTACCCATAAGCTCTGCTTACTTTAGAGCTAGATGGTAATGTGGAAATTGACTTATTTATTTATATATTTCAGTAGTTAAGTATAACATTATGCAAAAAAACTCCATTTAAATAGTAACTAATTAATTACTAGTTAATTATGGTAAAAGTTTTTCCGCTCCAAAATAAAGCGATCGTTCAAACAATTACGTTTTAAAAACTAAAAAGAGACTTCATTGTATACAGTTTGAGACCATTTCATTTATGTTTAAATTTTTAGTGTAAAGTATTTTGTTTATATCTATATAATATGGGTAGGCCAAGTAAGCGCATTGCTCTGCACTGCACACAACAAAAATAATTATCATCGATGTATACAAATTTTAGATTTCTGTTGATATTTAAAAAATGTCTCGACCGATTTCGATAAAATTTAAATGAGACCACCTGGCCTTTTTTTGACCTTTCGAAACAAAAACAAAATACGCGTTGCACTCCGGGAGTGCCGACAAAAGTGAAAACTTATTTTGGCGCGTTAGAGTTTAGTAATAAATCACTTCAAAATCAGTAATTATGGCGACTGCCAATCAAATACTGAACGAACACAGATGATGCAATATTTTTTGTTCAGAATGTAGATAATTATATCAAAGAACCTAACTCAGTAAACTTCTCCATACAAAAGTAGACTGTAAACATGTGAATTAAGGTTTATAATTAAATGGGGCGAGTGCGGCAGCCGGCTGCGTCTATATCAAAGAACCTAACTCAGTAAACTTCTCCTTACAAAAGTGGACTGTAAACATGTGAATTAAGGTTTATAATCAAATGGGGCGAGCGCGGCAGCCGGCTGCGTCTCGCCCCAGACGGTAACGGTGTCGCGAATCCAGAGGTTTTACGTCATCTAAAAATATGCGTACCGCGCTAAAAGAAGTTTTCACTTCGAAGAATTTTCCAAATCGGCTAAGGTGTCTTTGAATAATCGGTGAACATATTTACTTAAAAAAAAAAACCGTCGAATTGAGAACCTCCTTTTTTTGAAGTCGGTTAAAAAATATAAATTAAAATTCTTCAATACAATTCATCGAAATTCCAACAAAGTTTCTGACCTAAATTTAAATTTTTGTATTCAAGTAGAACGCAGAGGTCAGTTATTTTCACGAGTTTCGCCTTAAAATTATGCACATAACTTTATTTAAATATGCAATCTGCTATTTCATGCATTTTATGCAAATATCTTTCACAAGTTTATTTAGAATAAAACAAACATACATTAATATGTGTATAATAAAGTCCGTTCCTAAAATATATGGTGTGTATGTGTATGTTCGGACAATAACGCGTAGGCTAGCTCTGAATAGACCTTCGATGATATAAGGCTCGATTAACAGAAACAATTACAGATATGTACAGAATAATATACAATAATATAATTACGTTTTAAAAACTAAAAAGACAACCGATTTCATGAATATACACAAAGTAGCTACTGTAAAACGTTGAGGAGTTCCCTTGACTGTCCTTCGTCTTCATCATCAGACCCCTAATGACAGTCACAACCCTAGTCACAAATCTAGATGTACAGTCTTCATCAATACAAATGATTCAAGCCCAAGCACCAGGTAATTGATGTAAATCGTTGAGGAGTTCCTTCGACTGTCTTTCGGCTCCACCATCAGATCGATTCCAGACCTTCATTAAATAGTAGTGCTTTAAAATACTTTAATAAAATATAAACAAACGCACTGGTGGCCATTACGATTTTCGAAAGTTACTCTCGATTTCTCTCGGATGCCATCATCAGATCCTGGTTTCCTTATCATAATAGGTACCACCCTTGGGATAACTCCTTTCCAACAAAAAAAGAATCATCAAAATCGGTTCATAAACGACGAAGTTATCCGCGAACACACATACAAAAAATATTTATACGAATCGAATTGAGTAACCTCCTTATTTTGAAGTCGGTTAATAAAATACATGTGAAACAGTTGAGCTATCTAAGGACCTTGTGAAACCTTGTGATCTATAGATAGCTCATCTGAGCCAGAACACTGCCAGATGGCAGCGTAAACAAGACACTGCTGGCGGCATTGCCACGTTGAATGGCAATGCTAATACGCTGAGCAAGATCTTGGGTCACGCAAAGTATCTACCAGACGCCGTGAAATATTTTGACATCGCGGCGGGTTCCTGTTTCCCACGTGTTCAGGGTCTAGACTCTAAAAGGCTCAAAAATATATTTGCGCATATTTGCGCCTTTTGGGGTCCTCGGCACATTCAGCCGCCGCACCAGCTCTAACGGAAGTCCCCGACAGATGGGTTGCAGCCAGGGTGACTTAGGGTTAGATACCAACACGCGGGAAAACCATTACCATCAACTGTCAGAGATATCTGAAATATCCGCGTGGTAGGCCTTAACAGTAACCTTAGAAAAGACGATGGAAAATTTTATTTATCCATGACCTTAGTAATGTCAGTTATAATTTTTTTAAGGTTATATGAGTAAGTCTTATGAAAAAACTTAATACCAGTGTATGTGTTTATAGCATTACCTGGTCGTGAACCAAGATCTGGCATTATCTGCCAGTGAATTAACATTGTCATTCAACGTATTAATGTCATCAGTGTCTTGGGGAAGTTGCCACCTGGCAGTGATCTGGATCAGTCGAGCTATTTATAGATCGTTTAAAACGGTCCTGAGATAGCTCAACTGATACAAATGTATTAGGTTGGGGAAAAAGTCTTTTCGCATTACAGTATGTATGAACTTGTAATAATATCTCTTTGGCTATACTATTTGTATCTGGCTGGTTTTGGTATCATTAAAAGTTTAAATTTTGAAGAACATAATTCCAAATTCAAATTATGAAAATGTGTGATTTATATTTATTTTTCGTACTGTCAAGATGAGTGAATCTAATGAAGAATTTCGATACATTTTAAAATCTTACTACAAAAAAAGTAAAACTGCAACGCAAGCCTCGAAAAAAAATTAGACCTAGTGCAGTGTCTGTGAAAGTAGCACAAATTCGGTTTAAGCGTTTTCAATCGGGAAATTTTGATGTCAAAGATGCACATCGCTCTGGTCTATTACGGATAAAATGGATGCCATTTTTGAAAAATTGGGGCAAGATCGGCATATCAGTAGTTACGACGTAGCTGAAGAACTGGAAATTGACCACAAAACAGTATTGACGCATTTGAAAAAAAATGGGTACACTAACAAGCTCGATATTTGGGTACCTCACGAGCTCACTGAAAGAAACCTAATGAACCGTGTACTCATTTGTGATTCTTTATTACGACGTAATGAAACCGAACCATTTTTGAAGAAGCTGATAACTGGTGATGAAAAGTGGATTACGTACGACAAGAACGTGCGAAAAAGGTCTGACAGACCGACTGTGGCGAAACCCGGGTTAACTCGCAACAAGGTGATGCTGTGTGTGTGGTGGGATTGGAAGGGCATTATTCATTATGAGCTGTTACCACCAGGCAGAACCATTGATTCTGAACTCTACTGCGAATAACTGATGAGATTAAAGCAAGAAGTTGAGAGAAAGCGGCCGGAATTAATCAACAGAAGGGGTGTGGTTTTTCATCATGATAACGCTAGACCTCACACATCTTTAGCCACTCAGCAAAAATTAAGAGAGTTTGGCTGGGAGGTGTTAATGCATCCGCCGTATAGTCCTGACCTTGCACCTTCAGATTTCCACCTGTTTCGGTCTCTTTAGAATTCTTTAGGCAGTGTCAGGTTAACATCACGAGAGGACTGCCAAAATCACTTGTCGCGGTATTTTGATCATAAGTCTCAAAATTTATATAGCAATGGGATCATGTCCCTACCTACAAGATGGCAAAAAGTTATCGAACAAAATGATACCTACATACTTTAGTAAAATGTAAATAAACTATATTAAAACAATTTTTGATTTTCTTAAAAAATGCGAAAAAACTTTTTCCCCAACCTATTATTTTATTGTACATTATTTGTTGTGTACATTTTGTGTAATTATTTTATTAAAAACTTTTAACTTCTCTACATATATGTCTCTCACTGTACTAAATAAGAATGGTAAGAGTTTAACAACGAAAATATTATTAATTTGGCAATTCGTCAAATCCTGCCACGTGGTACGAGTTTTTCACTGCGAGTTGACGATCGACTCAACTATCCACACTAATTTTATAAATTCTAAAGTCCCTTTGTCTGTTTGTCTGTATGTATATTTGTTTGCTTGCTTTCTTTTCACCGATAAACGGATTATCGAATCTTGATGAAAATATTTTAATGGATATACCACTCTTGCGAAGCCGGGGACAACTGCTAGTAGAATAAGACGAAAATTATGATAAAAACCTTTACTTGTAGTAAGTATCAACAATCACGATTTAATTTACGTATATTAATAATTAATACGAATTTCATTTGCTTTTATACGTACATAATTAATTATACGAACTGTTGGCCTAAAGGCAATGACCACAACTGGCTGATCCAAAGGTCGATGGTTCAAATTACGTTGGTAGATTTACATGCAAAAAACGTGCGCGTTTACCGCTAGGAGAACCAAGTCTAAACAACCTATACCATAAGTTAAAGGAATACTTGAGGGCCTAGACAAAATGCTCTCTCTGTTGGCGTTTGCAAGCGTAAAAAAAAGATTAATTGTATATAAATAATGTTTGTCATTTCACACAGCATCACCTGGCCCTAAAGCAAGCAGAGCTTGTGTTATGGGTACCTCATGGCTGATATACTACATAATTAATGTATGTTAGTATATAAATATTATACAAAGAAACACCCAGACCCGAGTCAAATATTCGCAGATCATACAAACATTTGTCACGCGGCGGAAATCGGACCCGTCTGCGAACATTCTGCGTCTCAGCCGGGTCTTAGCCCGTTGTGCCACTGAGGTCTATGAATATGACACTCTGTTATGTAATTTGTCTGAAACTACTACTGTCATTTTAATACAATTCTTTTTGCAATAACGTTAGCGTCAAGGAAAACTTAGCGTGTGTCATTTGTCTATTCACATTGTATCACTTAAGAGTAGACAAAAGTCCAGCTTTAGGAACGCTAATATAATGATTTGGTCTTGATTATTAAGAATGAGTTATTACTAGCTCCTGCCCACGGCTTCGCACACATGGTATCTACATAAAAAGTAACCTATGTTCTCTCCTATGAAAATCCGTTCGGCCGTTTTGGCGCTATAATGTATTTATATTGTTGTGTGCATTTTTTACAAATATTTATAATTTTTCGTAGTCTTTAACACAAACAGGTTGTTAGATTATTCAAGAAGCGTGTTAGACAACGAAAGTTGGAGTCATGATATAGTATGAATATTGTATAATAATAAAAATATTTTACCAAGAGGAAGGGAGAAGGAGATGTATGCGAGATTATGGTTATGAAGTAAAATCAGATTGGAGGTCTTGAATTATTCAATAATATCTAGAGTTAAGGGCGGTTTGGTGATTTTGAATTCAGATAGACACTACTAAACAAAAGAGTTTTCTTGATGGAGAATTGGTGTTAGGATGGGTCAGTAGACAATCATCAGTGCAAGCTGATCTCAAGGATACATCTTACTTTCCACGCAGATCGGAAATGTTTCCCACACTTACATGCCCCAACTTACAGATTGGTTATTATTTTTAATTTTGTTGCGGGTTGGATGTTGTAGACATGGAAAATTTGAGCTTGGAAACCCTTTGGAAAATCTATGCTACGAAAGGTAATGTACACCCTTCATAGTATTCCCCTTCATAGATGTATTTCTATGCACTAATATGAAAATAGGTATGTGTGAAGTAAAGAAAACCTACACCTAGATATAATATTTTTTTCCGTAAAATATTTTTTTTTATTAAAACTTTCACAAAATACGCGTGAGCTGATTCAAACTAGCCAAAATACCAGAATTTTAACAACTATTTACTATATAACGAGCTATATAACTGTGTTATGAATTATATAGAATAACGTAATCGGACATCTAAAAAATCACCATGTTGCAGGTACAACATTCAAACCCTGGCTAGGCGGTTTTTGTGTAATACCATCTGCCATCACAATACAATCTATACAATGATAATTATTATATATAAAACTTACAATATCAGAATAGATTTTTAAACGTCATTATTGTATTTAATGGAATAACAATACCCGTTGATGACCCGCTGATGACTCAACAAGCGCATGTAGTCAACTGGAAACTGGATGGCTCAATAGCCAGAGGGCAGTATTCCCAAGACACTGGCACGTTGAATGGCAATGCTGATACTCTGGGCGAGAGAGAAGCCAGCTCTTAATCACGTGATGTTTCTACCAGCTTTATTGCACATCAATATTTACGTTTTAAAAACTAAAAATAAAACCGACTTCATTGAATTAAATTTCAGCCTATAATACATTTTTAGTGGAAAGTAGATGTATTTTGTTTAAATATAATATGGTTAGGCCAAATAAAAGCACCGCTCCAATGAGACAGCGAGGTATCGAAGTACACGAAAACATCATCCATGTATACAATTTTTAGATTTTTGTTGATCTTTCAGCTCGACCGATTTTGATAAAATTTAAATAGGACCACCAGTAAAGTATACGCTTTCAAACAAAAATAACAATTTTGCAAATTGGTTTAGGCGTTTTTGAGTAATCGGTGAACATACATAAAAAAAAAAGATTCCGACGAGTTGAGAACCTCCTCCTTTTTGATGAAGTCGTTTAAAAATGAAATCCGTAACATTGATTGAATATTGATTTAAAATATTTGTATTATATGATGTTACTAAAAGTTTACGGTTATCGCAATTTTTCCTTTATTTGTGCTATAAGACGTTGCTTCGTAACAAATTTCAAGATTCTGAGTTCACGGGAAGTACCCTGTAGGTTTTGATTCCCTTGCGAGTATTGAAAATTTGGGGAAATTTGCGGCATATACGGCTACTTTTTTCACAGCTTTAAGGGACAGTAGACCTGAGTATTTGATATAAATTTCAGCTTGATAGCTCTACTCGTTCCTGACAAAAGGGTCTTGATAGACAGACGGACGGACGGACGGACGGACGGACGGACAACAAAGTGATCCTATAAGAGTTCGGTTTTTTCCTTTCGAGGTACGGAACCCTAAAAATGATGAAATTTGCGTGAAAAATCAGAAAACTAACGACGTTATTAACTTTTCAACCGACTTCAAAAAAGGAAGAGATTCTCAATTTAATTGTATATTTTATTTTTTATGTTTGTTACCTCCTAACTCCGTCGTTTATGAACCGATTTAAAAAAATCTGAAAGGGTATACTTTCCGATCAGTCCCATATAAATTTCATAAAAATCAGCTCAGTAGTTGGGATTTGTCATCCACTTGGATGAAACGAAATTGTGATACACCTATTGCTTTTTTATACATGTAGTCGGTTATCTTTTATGTTTTTAAAACGTAATTATCTTTCATCCGATAACTACGTTAGGGCTTAAGAGCTATTGGGCTTTTGACAATATAAACTTTTTGAATGTAACCTTATGGCGTTTGACATAACTGTCAGTCGTTTGACAGATAAAAATTATACCAATTCGAATTCAATATTCATATTTAAGGATACACTAGTCAGAGGCACAAACTCGGCAGTGAGCGCAGCTAAAATGTATGCTATTTCACCTGGTCCAGTACGAGACAAGGATAGATGTGCACGAGGAATAGTAATGAGCAGCAAGGAGATAGTATGATGATGATTTCTAATCATAATGATCAGATAACACCATAATTTCTACATAAAACGACCGCGTAAAAATCATGAACAGACTTTTGACTCAAGAGTTCTCATGAAAAAACTACGAAATGTATCTATTTGAAATAAAGTTATTTGAGCTCATTAATAAATAAACTATGCTTGTATTGGAATCATTTAGTAGTTTGCGTACTCCGTATGGTTTTTATTTACCCTCTAAAGTTATGCTAAAAACTGTGTTGAAATACGATTTTTTAGAGGCTTGTATACTTCAAACCCATGTTTTTTTTACGATTTCGTTGCGATACAAGCATAGATTATGACGAAACAAACTGATATCATTTTTAGTTTTGGTTGTTCAACATCAGACGGTGTTGTGATCATACTTTGACGTCTGTATGGAAAGATAATCAACTAGTTCACTCTGTCCTGACGGGTCAGCTTGTTTCAGTATTCAACTGTTAGACTTCCAATAATATTAGGTCAGGATCTTGTGCAGAAATAAGAACAGCAGGGCGATGTAGTGTAATAAATCAAATTATATTTCTTCAACTGACAATGGTACAATTTACAATAATATTCGTTCAAACGTCTAGGCCAGAAATGCCTGGCGGACTTTCATTTTAATTCAATTTAAAATAGAGTTATAGATAATGAATTCCCAAAATTATTTACACAAATTCAAGAACCCTAACACAACTAATTGTTCAACTATACTAATTATTAAAAAAAAATATTACCAGTTAAAATAATAATAAGGTATTGAATCGCACAACAAAAAGTTTCTAGCGAATACTGTGTTAAGGTCAGTTTCAACCATTTCGCCACAGCAAATTGATGTATATTTAATGCGTTTGATAAATGGCGGTCATAATAATACATGAAATGATGGTGATCTTTTAGATGAGAGCTATTATTTTTTTAAATTACTAGTGACGCATGAACTGCAATTCTTTGAACATAGCGCGTCAATATTGACGTAAGAATTTGGTATAAAAAGTAACAGGTAAGTTTTGGGCTGTTTTTAAAGGTGAGAGTGTGATCAACCTATCGGAATAATTAGAAGCACTAGTGGTGTAGTGGTTTCGTTCCTTGCCTTCCGATGATAAGACCGTGGGTTCGAATCTGGGCGTCTACTCTGCGAAACGATTTCGATATATCGAAACGATAATGTCGTTGAAATGTATGTCGAACTTTAGTCGAACTGACAGTTGTTTCGTTCCCAAATTTAAATTAAACGTCTAGTATGGAGGATTAGGATACGACGGACGTCGAGCGTCTAAAGTAATATCGATCGTTCCATAGCCCAAAACGTGTCGATACGATGTAGCTAAGAGTAGGGTTTTGCACGAATATGGGCCCGATGTTGCGATGTAAAATTTTTTTTATAGGGGCAATGGCCCCTCGTACGAGCTCGTATTACCGTGCAAAATTTCACTATGATAAAACAAATAGTCTGTAATAAGAGCGGACAGATAGACAGACAGACATACAGATGGATATAACGAAACATTAAGGATGTCCTTGTGACCCTCGTAACCTAAATTTCATCATGCTTGGGATCAATGATAAATAATCGTCCGGAATCCTAAAACTGTACAAAACTGATTCTCACTTGTCTGTATATATTCATACATAGATATATTTCTACCTTGTGAGTAGATTATTCATATATAATATAAGTACGTACCTACTTATTTACTTAATAGTCCATTGAAAAGTTACATTTGGGTATGCATTTGTCAGAGGACGCAATTTTATTTTTTTAATGTGTAGGGGGGGTCAGTAGAAGCTTAAGTTCAAGTTTGTGGGGTCGGCACCCTTGTCCCCCGGCCGCCATCTTGGAAAAGGGAGTGCAAAGGGTTTTCGCGCTGTATCTCGTAAACTAGTTACCTTACAGAAAATTTAATCAAACATAAAATGTAGCAAATTAAATTTCCTACAATTTTATTTCTATTACTTTTTATCGTCAAGTGACCAACAAAAAAGTTATAAACAAAAATAAATGAAAATTTTGTTTGTTTGTTCTAGGTTTTACAGCGCTCCAAACTTAAACGGATTCTCGAATGCTCATAGGGATGCAATAAAAACTAAAAATTAGGCTTACTTTTCTATCTATATTTTTTTTATTCATACAATTTATTATGATCTTAACATTCCTATGCTATTATTGAACTATGTTTGACCCTTTTACCCACCACCTATGAGGTATAACATGGGCAAAGTCAAATTTATAAAAATTTTGCAGAAGCATCCAGAGTTAGCAAGTGGAACTAAATTATTTATGAGTGAGAAAGTCGAGTCATCGTTACTCAGTGTTGTTGGCGAACGTTTTTTCGTCTTTTTATATGGCGGAAATAAAGACGATACTCTAGACACTCTGCGATACAAACGATTTGCTAAGACAGTGACAAAAAATGCATTAAAAAATGCATTAAATTTTTATAAATTTGACTTTGCCCATGTTATACCTCATAGGTGGTGGGTAAAAGGGTCAAACATAGTTCAATAATAGCATAGGAATGTTAAGATCATAATAAATTGTATGAATAAAAAAAATATAGATAGAAAAGTAAGCCTAATTTTTAGTTTTTATTGCATCCCTATGAGCATTCGAGAATCCGTTTAAGTTTGGAGCGCTGTAAAACCTAGAACAAACAAACAAAATTTTCATTTATTTTTGTTTATAACTTTTTTGTTGGTCACTTGACGATAAAAAGTAATAGAAATAAAATTGTAGGAAATTTAATTTGCTACATTTTATGTTTGATTAAATTTTCTGTAAGGTAACTAGTTTACGAGATACAGCGCGAAAACCCTTTGCACCCCCTTTTCCAAGATGGCGGCCGGGGGACAAGGGTGCCGACCCCACAAACTTGAACTTAAGCTTCTACTGACCCCCCCTACACATTAAAAAAATAAAATTGCGTCCTCTGACAAATGCACACTAAGGCCTAAAAAATGTAACATTTTAATGGACTATAATTCAAACGCTCATAATTAAGATGCATATATTAAGTACTTATAGTTAGGTACCAATGTCAAGACTAGATTAGTTTGGCAAGTGAAGAATGCTTTTTTTTTACAATGAATAAATAAATAAGTACCTGCACCAAACTCAACAATATTTAAAATTTTTGTAATTGCCTGTATTTGGAGCAAGTGTCTACATGAAAGTAGGAGTCACTTTGGATAGTTAGTTAAGTTCGATACCTCAGATTGATTCTGTTACCTCACGGACCCGTACTGGATCTTCAAAAACCTACGTTGCGAATTTCCAATTATTAAAAACGGTTTATTACGCTCTTGGCCAGTCAATCCTTAGCTATTGTTTGTGTGTATGGGATGGAGCGAATAATGTAAGCCACAACCGATGGTTTTAAAAAAAACCAAAAGACTTAAAATCATGTATTTTAAAGAGTTACAAATTTACGTAAAATATTCTAAGTCTAAAATCTAATGTACGAATCTATGTTCGGTCGATGCAAATACCGAGTGTAGAATGACGATACCTGCCATTGTTTCAGAGGCTTCGCTCCGCAGGGGGACACGGGTAATATTATTGCAATTTTCGTAGAGATCTAGCGCACCGCACTGGGTCACGGGCACGGGTAACATTATTGCAATTTTCGTACAGATCGTGCGGAGAGCTAGCCGCACGGGGGCACAGGTAACATTATTGCAATTTTTGTAGAGATCTAGCGCTTCGCACGGGTGCACGGGTTACATGATTGCAATTTTCTTACAGGTCTAGCGCTCCGCACAGGTGCACGGGGTACATTATTGCAATTCGTACAGGTCTTAAATTTATTTATAAATAAAATACAGCTATCTGTTGCTAATGTAGCTTGCTAAAGCTGAAAGAATTTATAAAATTGGTTAAGTAGATATTGAGTTTATCCATTATCTACTTAATTAACAAACAAATACCCATAACGTGTATGGCTATTTGTTTGTTTTGGCAAGTATTGTACAGGATTGATCAGTTGCAATTGCCTGCGGAAGTTTATTATACACACAATCGATTTAATTCGCGCGTATCCAAACCGCGTTATTTTGCAGCATCATGTATGAATGTACATGTGAACCGCTTTGAAAATGAATATGCATAGAATTGAGTATCAACTCGCGCGGATAAAATAGCGCTAGCGTATGCTAATCCTTACATTATAGTAAGTATCTATTTACTTAGAACAAGTTTTTATGGGTCATTATAAGTAAGTGCATAACACCTGCAATAATAAAAATATGCTTGTTAGTACCTACATTATAATAAGAACTTGATATTAACCACTATTGATGTGAAACGTCTTTCGTCTTTCATTGTTCTGTTGTCGCTGCTGCACTACTCTCCTAAACTTAGGTATCAGCTGAAAATCAGCGTTGAGTGTATGCATTTCTTGCTTCCGTCCAACACATGCTGAGCAGGACGCCTTTTTGGCACTCAGACTTATAATCAATAGGTAGGTGCTTTACTTATTCTATTATTAACTGGTTTGTATACTTATTAAAAAAACATCTTAACTAAAACAACTTAAAAACTACTTTAAGTTGTTTTAGTCAAATGTTTTTTCTGTGTACGTTAAATAAACGTTTCATTCATTCATCAATTATTAATTCATTCCCGCTTTCCTGTGATCTGTGGGAGTGATTTCAAGAAAAGGAACGGATGAATGTAAAAGGAAGCCAGGGACGCGCTATTTGATTTGACCAATGAGCGCGCGTGGTTATAGAGTTGGCCGTCAGATGGTACCAACCCATTTTCCGAGTTGCTACAGTCAGCCAAGTGTGCGTGTGTGTAAAGAGAAATAGAAAGGGAAATAGAGAAGGAGAACACACCAGTTGTGCGCTTAATTACAATGTTGTGTATAAAGTGTGCTGTTATATAAACTAATTCAGGATATAATGTTAATGTTGCTTATTACAAAGGTGAGATGTCAGATGTTACACATCGTATGCGATTACTCGATTAGCTTGATTATTAACCGACTTCAAAAAAAGGAAGAGGATCACAATTCGGTTGCATTTTTTATTTTTTTATGTTTGTTACCTTGGAACTCCGCGTAGCCGTTACAGCGTGTTTAAACTACAAACAAACTTACAACACATCTATACCTCTCATTTATATTAGTACGTGCCCACTTCGTTGGGCGGTTAAAACTTCACAAAAAATATTAAAGAACTAATATCGCTATCAAAAAAAAGATAGCTATTCAAATTATTGTAATAATTACAGAGATCAACAAACTTACGGATAAATATTGATATATGGCGCTAATGGCCACCCGCGGCTTCGCCCGCCCCTTTCCCGTTCCTGTTGTTTTTATGGGATAAAAAATAGCCTTTATCTTAATCCAAGTTATTAACTATATTCATTTTAAGTTTCATCCAAATCGGTCCAGCGGTTCTCGAATTATAAGTGGTGTAACTAACACGGCTTTCTTTTATATATATAGTTGATTAGTTCGTGACACTATGTCTGTTTGAGATGGCCTGCAATACTACAGTAGGTAGGTATACTTATTTATTTATTTATATAACCATAGAAAATCCATGAAATTACTACCCTGTTGTTATTTTATACACACCTAACTTAGGATAGGTTACACAGTGCGAGCAGCTGATGTGACAGTAGACAGCTACTGTGCCTGTGTACTCGTATGACAGTAGCTAGACTCGCCTCGCACGGTCATGGCTGGTTTACACAGTGCGAGCTAGCGTACGAGTAAGCCTTCCGAGTAGCTGCACTGCAGTTACTCGCACTGTTTGGACGTAACTTACGAGTAACTCGTACGTGCGAGTTGGTCAGTAGCTCGCATCCGAGTTACTTCAACATTTTTTGTTTTCACTCGCCTGCTCGCCCGGCAGCAACTCGCACATGACAGCGGCTCGTGCGTCGCTCGCATCGTTTGGACGCGTTCGGCAGTAGCTCGCCAGTGCCAGCCGGACAGTTGTGAGTGAAAGCCGTGTTTTTTGTGTGCTACGCCTATGTACTAAATCGAGTTCGAAATGAGTACGGATAGATGGTCTTCTGACAATAATATTTCATTCATGAAACTCTACAGAGAACAAGAAAACCTATGGAATTGTTTCGATAAAAACTATCGAAATAGAGATATGAGAAAAAAATCTTTGGAACATATCGCAAAAGAAATGCACCTAGGTAACACCGGTGAGGTAACCAAGAAAATAAAAAATTTACGGTCCACCTACAATCAAGAAGTGAATAAAATTGAAAAAAGCAAGAAGAGTGGCGCTAGCGCAGACGATGTGTACAAACCATCCATAAAATGGTTTGATATAATGGATTATATAATAAAAACAATTAATTTAAAAGAAAAGAAAACAACATCCAATCTGGTGAGTACCTAATTCTTTATTTGACTGATAAATGTAGTTGGTTACATTTCTAGATATTAATCATACGACTTTGCCAGGAGACAGCACCGTCATTACAAAAGTAGTTTTTATATTTTTCTCTCAATTTTTCGGCAACTGCTTTTGATCTGTTATTTGTTCGCGATCGGGCGATACTCGGTAATGCATTTATTTCTGATCTCCACGTTCCAAGGTTGACAGTGAAATTTGTAATATCTTCATAATCTACACTACCAGGAGGAGTGTAGATGTGTGGTGAAGATTTCCGTAACCAGTTGTGCAGTACGCATGTAGTTCGAATAATTTTTATTGTGGTCTCCTCTTGCAACTGGATAGGTTTTCCCAAAACGCGAAAGCGAGATGCTAAAATACCGAATCCATTTTCTACTATGCGTCTTGCCCTAGAGAATCTGTAATTGTAAGTTTTTCAGCTGTCGTAGTCTCATTGGGATAGCGTTTCAATAAGTACGTATTAAGAGGAAAAGCATCATCTCCCACTACAATACCGCCTTCTGGCAATAATGTGCCATTTTCCAACACTGGATACAATGAGGAAGCTTGGAAAACACCACCGTCAGAATTTCGCCCATATGAGCCTATGTCCACATATTTAAAGCAGTAGTCATGATCCACGATCGCTAGGAGCACCAAGCTGTTAGTTCCTTTATAATTGTAGTATTCACTACCACAATTGGGCGGAGCTTGAATCACCACATGTTTGCCATCGATGGCTCCACAACATCCTGGAAAGTTCCACCTGTGGTGAAATCCTACTTGTACGTCTTCCCATTCCTTTCTGCTGGGTACCTGAAAAATGTAATATTAATTTTATATTCCAATTGCAGAAAGACAACACACCGGCGGATTTGGAAAATGCTGTTAGTCAAGACATGGCGGATAACACTGATGAAAATACTGATGATAAAACGGGTGATAAAACTCTTGATAAATCTGATGATAGATCAATCTACTCCAGTGACAGCACATTGACAAAGAAAAAAAACCCGGGTAAAGCTAAAAAATCACATAATACTGCCCAAGAAATGAGCGGAATTACAGCAGCTATTGATGAGCTGAAACAACTAAACAGTACTATAGAATCTTCCAGCTCTTCTAGACAAGAAGACGAGTATGATGTTGTTGGAAAACATGTCGCTATTCAATTGAGGCAGCTCCCATTACTAGATTTTTTAGATGCCAAAGATGAAATTCAACAAGTACTTTCACGATACCGAAAAAGAGCTATATACGCTCGGAACGCATCTGCCCTTTCCTCATACAGTGCTTCGTCACCACAGTCCTACATAGCGTCACCATCATCAGGACCCAGTGTGTCCTTCCCAGGCACAACTTATCAGCCTACAGAAACAGTTGATCACCAATCATCACATTCATCATACGAGGCAGCCAATTTAGAAACGGTTTCTGCGCAGCAGCCAGTTCAAGCAGGACAATTATTTGACTTTAATGATCCAATAGTCAAAGCGATGATAAATGCTAATGTAAACAACATGCAATAATGTTTTAGTTAAGGTTTAATTTGTTTTTGAAAAATAAATGAATGAGTCACACGTCATGTATAATTGAGTTAATTAACTTTTACTTACTTGAAAATATTCGTCCAAAGCTTCAGAAATAGCGTCACAAACTTCTGGTATAAATTTTGATATAGAAGCTTTAGATATCCTGAAAAATACTGATAGCAGTCTGAATGACATTCCTGAGCTTAGGAAACACAGAGTTGCTTCCAACTTTACCCTTGCTGCTATGGCATCTCTCATCAATGTGTCTTGACGTTCTATTTTTGTTTTTATCAAATTTAAAAGTCTTTCGACTTGTTCAGGTGTCACTCTCATCACTGCTTTATATTCTCGGGGGTCTTCATGGTAAAGCTCGTTGAGAATCATACGTGTTGCCCCTAAAGATCTTCTAGCCATCCATTCTCTAATCCAAATCCTTTTCTTTCGCTCTTTTTTCTTATATTGGCTATGGTTATAGTTATTTTCCAATTCCTGACATAAAATTGTTGTCATAGAGCGTATCACCGTTTTTTTTATTAAAACAAGTTCACTCGACATCGCGACACGACTCGGACTGAGCAGTAGCTAGGTGTGGTGTAGACAGCAAAGGCGAGCCGAGCTACTGGCGTACGAGTAGACAAACCGAGTAGCTGTCTACTGGCCAGGCAGCAGCTCGCACTGTGTAAACCAGCCACTATGCACAATCAAATATCAACTGCTGGCGTCACAGAAGACAGCTACTGCACCAGTGTACTGGCATAATTCGTCTGTATTACTGGTGCAATGTCGTCGCAAAATACACGTTTAATCACAGTACATACCACAATTAAAGCGGTTACGAAAATACTTTGTGTTGAAATACTTAGAATTGAAAGAGCTATACAAAAAAAGAAGAAGAAAAGAAGTATTTGGGTCAGGAATTAGCTGCAAAAAAAAGGGGCAACGCATACAATATTTAAAGAGCTATATGATGAAGATCCCCGAGAATATAAAGCGGTTATGAGAATGACACCTGAACAAGTGGAAATACTTTTAAATTTAATTGCTCCAAAAATTGAACGTGATTCACTGATGAGGAATGCGATACCTGCAAGGGTGAAGTTGGAAATAACCCTGGTATACCTTTCTTCTGGGATATCGTATAGACTATTGTCGGTATTTTTCAGAGTTTCAAAAGCATCCATAATTAAAATAATACCAGAAGTGTGTGCTGCTATCAATGAAAGCCTAAAAGATTATATCAAAGTAAGTAATTTTTATTATTCATAATCAAATTCACAACGGATTTGTTAAAGTTTTTGCACTTAACATAGTAATACTTAATAACTACATAGCTTATTTAGTTATTTTAGAGATTGATATTGCTGCAGAAAGTACATCATTATGGAGTATAGATTCTGAAGATTGATCCGGCAGTGGCGTAGAGAGTGCAGATATTGTAGGTTCAACAGCGGGCCTAGCACGGCACGAGAAGAAATAGTCTTTCCACCTTTTTATCCACCTGTCAGTGGAAATACACCACCACCTGTCCACCACAGGTGGACAAAAACGGGGGAAAGACTATTTCTCCTCGTGCCGTGCTAGGCCCGCTGGTTGATAATTTACAGACATTGTTTGTGAAGGATTTACTGGAGCTCCGGCTGCGAACCCTACATATGGCTGTGGTGATAGCGTACATTCATTATGGAGTATAGATTGTGAAAATTGTTCTAGTTGTGTAGAGTGTGCAGGTATTGTAGGTCCAACAAGTTGATAATTTACTACAGGCTGTGGTGATGGTGCACATTCAGAACTGTAATTAGAAGGTGTATACACAATTCTAGCACAGAGGGCGCTCTTACGGTATCTAGAAAATATTGCCTGTATTTCATCTGTCGCATCAATCCTATCAATCGTAGGTAACTGTTTGAGCTGCAGTGCTACATGTCTTCCAATAACATCACATTCATTTTCTAATTCTCTTGGAATCGGGGCAGATACGTTTACTAAACTGTTATTTAGTTCTTTGAGTTCATTCACGGCTGCTTGAATTTCAGACCGTTCTGATGATACTTTCGTCTTTAATTTTGGAGTTTTTGGTCGCTTCAACACTTTTATATGAACGGCGTTGTTGCTATTGTCACTAGCATCAAGGTCCTCGTTATTCGTGGCCTCGTTTCCTGACATTGATGCAACGTTGCTTCCTGACGTTGATGCATGATTTGGTTCCTGAAATTAACGTTACTCTTTTATTTTTCAGATACCCAATGTGGAAGAATGGCAAGATATAGAAGTAGGATTCGCTTCGAGGTGGAATTTCCCGAATTGTTGTGGAGCTATTGATGGGAAACACATAACAATTCAAGCACCACCAAATTGTGGCAGTGAATATTATAACTACAAAGGAACAAATAGTATAGTGCTCATGGCCGTCGTAGATCACGATTATACTTTCAGATATGTAGATATAGGCTCATACGGTCGTAATGCAGATGGTGGGGTATTCCAAAACTGCTCTTTGTATCCTTATCTAGCAAAAAAAAAAAATTCAAAAATTCAAAATAACTTTATTCATTACAATCACAAGGATCACTTTGAATCGTCTTCTTACATGCTAGTGAATCTAGGTGCCGGTTCCTCCTAACCCCAGTTCAAGAAGAATCCGGCAAGAAACTTGTCTGGTCTTAACACTTTTTTGTATGATCCTTGACAATTTTGTTACGGATGCCGAGTCGAGTTGAAGCTGATTCATCCCAAGCTTTTTTGTCTTCTAAATAATCAGATATTTTATAATATGCTTTAATAGACAGTTTATGTTTAATTACGTTTTTAAATTTGCCAATCGACAAATCTAACATGTCGCTTGGGACCTTGTTATAGAAGCGTACACATTGCCCTATAAAAGACTTATTAACTTTAGCGAGCCTAACAGTGGGAACAGCGAGTTTATCTTTATTTCTAGTGTTAATACTATGATTATCGCAATTTTTTTTGAATAAATGAACATTTTTGTGCACATACATTAAATTTTCGTATATATACTGACAAGGCACTGTCATAATATTAATTTCTTTAAACTTATCTCTAAGTGATTCTCTGGGGCCCATGTTATAAATTGCACGAACAGCCCTCTTCTGCAACACAAATATGGTGTTAATATCAGCAGCACTCCCCCACAACAAAATGCCATAAGACATAATGCTATGAAAGTAGCTGAAGTAAACGAGTCTAGCGGTATCTACGTCGGTAAAATGACGGATCTTTTTGACAGCGTATGCGGCAGAGCTGAGTCTCTTCGACAATTTATCTATGTGCGGGCCCCATTGCAGCTTATTATCTAAAGTAATGCCTAGGAACACTGTGGTGTCGACGAGATCTATCTTTTCGTTATTAATTTTTACATTAGCATTTCACCTGTTTAACGTTGGGCAGTATAAAACGAATGCATTTCGTTTTTTTCTCGTTAAGTAATAAGTTGTTTACATTAAACCATGTTACAACTTTAGAGATTGCATTGTTTACATCGTCAAGATTAGTAAGTCGTCGCTTTAATTTAAATAAAAGTGACGTGTTATCAGCAAACAGTACAATCTCGTGATCATCCTTTACAAGTTTAGGTAGATCATTTATATAAATTAAAAACAAGAATGGCCCGAGTATTGATCCTTGTGGTACACCCATTTTTACCATTGACCCCGGAGAACGCTTTCCATTTACATCTACTCGTTGTGTTCGGTCAGTTAAGTAGGATGTGAGAAGCTTAAGTGAAACTCCCTTAACACCATAGTGGTGTAGTTTGCTGATTAGAGTTTCATGGTGAACGCAATCAAAAGCTTTCGACAGATCACAAAAAATACCTAAAAAAAAAATTTATTGTTGCCTGAAAATGGTATTCTAGTTAGAGATGATGCCTTCCCTTTGAAGCCGTATTTACTAAAGCCCTACAAAAATATATTGACTACCGCAGAAAAGATTTTTAATTATAGATTGAGCAGAGCAAGAAGGATTGTGGAGAATGGGTTTGGCATTCTAGCATCTCGTTTTCGTGTTTTGGGAAAGCCAATTCAAGTTAAAGAGGAAACTACGATAAAGATCGTCTTATGTGCATGTACATTACACAACTGGTTACGAACCACTGCATCAAGCACGTATACACCACCAGGAACTACAGATTATGAAGACATCATAAACTTTCAAATCATTCTGGGGCAGTGGAGGTCCAAAATTAATGTATTACCGAGTATTCGTCGCTCTAGAATCAATAATAGATCAAAAGCAATAGCAGAGAAAATGCATGATAAATATAAAAATTATTTCAATGGCGAGGGAGCAGTTAACTGGAAAAATGATATGATTGTGTAATTAGAAATAAAATACTTACCAGATTACTTGATGTTTCTTTTTCTTTTAGATTTATTATTTTCATAATATAATCCATAGAATAACCACTTGATAGATGGTTTATAGATCTCATCAGGGCTAGATCCACTTTTTTTGCTCTTTTCAATTTTCAATAACTCCTGGTTATACGTTGAACGTAAATTTTTGTTTTTTTTTGTAACTTCATTCGTGTTTTGTAAATTACATTCCAGGTGGATGTGTTCTAACGACGCTTTACGCAAATCTCTGTTCTTATAATTAGGGTCCAAACAATTCCATATGTTGGTTTGATCTTTATATAGCTCCACAAACTGTATATTTTGATCGGATGTCCACCTTTCCGCCATTTTGACGCCGAAACAAGAAACACTGCACCCGGCGTGGGCCCGAGCGTACGAGGTATTGTCATTTCCCAAAATCGTGCGTTGACGACCGAGCGGTGTGCGAGTGGCGTGGTGGGGGAAGGCAAGTAGCGAGTAAAAACAAAAAATTTTGAAGTAATTTGGACGCGAGCAACTGTCCCACTCGCACATGACAGTAACTCGTATGATGCGGTCACACATGCGTAGTAGCTGCACCTCAGTAACTGACTCGGTCAGCTCGCATGCCAGCTCGCACTGTGTAACCTATCCTTTAAACACGCACTCGCCGCGTGGGAACGTCTGAAAAAATACCTAAATATTTTGAGGTATGTATATATTTAATTTAGTAGGTATACGAAGTTAATTAGACTATTTGGCTTTTATTTTGTCTACATAATAATCTGCAATCTAGTTCCTCATTCCTATTAAGTGCCGAATTTCATGAATACCAATGATAGCCTGATGCTTAGAATAGGTAGTTAACATTTTTTACAGCAGTTTTTATGTAGGATTTTTAGTTTCACAATCTCAATAGAAAATCTAATTCGTTTGGGAAAAATAAACAATTAACAAAACTAATTTAAAAATATAAGAAATCGTTAATTGCCTAAGTAGATAACTACGTAATTTTTTTTTTTAACTATAACAATATTTACAGAAATACTTACAGAAATGAACATAATAATATACAATACTTAACATATAATTACGTTTTAAAAACTAAAAAGAAGCCGACTTCATTGAATGGAATTTGAGCCTATAATACATTTTTAGTGGAAAGTAGATGTATTTTGTATATATATAATAGGTATGGGTAGGCCAAATAAACGCACCGCTCCAATGAGACATCGAGTTATCGAAGTACATGAAAACATCATCGATGTATACAATTTTTAGATTTTCGTTGATTTTTCAGCTCGACCGATTTTGATAAAATTTATATGGGACCACCTGTGAAGTACCCTTTTAAAATACCCTTTCAAACAAAAAAATAATTTTCCAAATCGGTTCAAGCGTTTTCGAGTAATCGGTGAACATACATAAAAAAAAACGAATTGAGAACCTCCTCCTTTTTGATGAAGCCGGTTAAAGAGATCACAAACTAAGCTGTCTATAAAAATGGTTGCCTGTAAAGTTGGTTTACGGCGTAGACAGTTTTCTCTGTCTACGGTTTACGGACGATAATCTTACGTTATAACGTCATAAGAAAACATTGATGAACCGATTGTGCCCCTCTATCGCTTGTTTCGCGCTCTCGCTTGCACGCTCGGCTCAGGCGGAACGTGACAATGAGTCATGCGTTTTCGTGCGTGCATCCGGCGTTCTTCGATTTATAAGACGTTATCACGTCAAAAATATAAACCTAAACTATAAAAGTAAAAAAATGTAACTATTATTATAGATACTTATTCAAATGTTGTTTTTGATGAGTTACATCTTTCCTCTCGCTTTTCTGAAATCTGTGAAAGTGATTTCGTGAAAAGGGGCGGAAATAAAACAAAGAAAAGGAAGTGCGTGCTATTTGAGTTAACCAATAAGCTCGCATTGGACGGCATATAGTACCAACCCATTTTCCAAGTGGTTGGTACTGTCAGCCAACAGTGTGTGCGTGTGTGTGACGAGAAAGAGGATGGGAGAGAAGAGATAACGAATCAACTGTACGCTTAACTTACAGTGTTGTGCATAAAGTGTGCTGTTTTATATTACTTATTTAGGATATAATATTAATGTTGCTTATTATCAACGTGAGATTACAAATGGTACATGACTGATGCGACTACTGTAAGGCTTGCTCGTTTTTATTATTTTATTATCCCACATCTGGAAAAATGTCTCCTCATAACATCATCATCATCATTACATAGTATAAAACAAAGTCGCTTTCCGCTGTCTGTCTGTTCCGATGTATGCTTCGATCTTTATAACGACGCAAGTGATTTTAATACGGTTACGGTTTTTAATAAATAGAGTGATTCAAAAGGAAGGTTTATATGTATAATACATGCATAATATAGTAGATAACAACTAATAATTTTAGAGGTTTCCAATGTGGTGTCGTAAATAAACTCATAAGTTTGCGCTTACATTGCAAACGCTGTCTGAACCCTATGAGATAGTTCAAAATAATGTACTACAGTATTGTACACCCTCAAAAGGTCTACAAGCGATCAGCAATGGTATATGGCTATCTCTTAGGGATACCCATTCTGTAGTATAATTAGTATCAGCATTGTACCCGTGCGAAGCCGGGGCGGGTCGCTAGTTATTCATAATCAATGGTCTCCTTCATCCTTCATAGTATATGCAACAAGTTGAATGTATTCTTACAGAGACTTATCAGATTTTTGCTCAGTATATAAGAAAAACTAGTTTTTATTTAAATCAGGTAATAACTTCTATTTCTGTTAATATCTTTGATTTTATAATTCGTTTTGATGCACGTGTTGTTTCGTTTATATGTGCATTTTCATCGTTAGGTCAATGGCCTGATGGTCTTGAAGATACATTCATTGTGTCTGATAATTAGGTACGTTCAAAAAGTATTAACTACCTAGTGCTTATTATAAAGTAGGTAGCATTTTTTTTGTTTAAGATTACAAATTGTAGTTATGGACAATGATTTTGTATTTTCGCCGGACTTCAAATTACTAATTTGATTTTGAATTACGTTAATTCAAAGTTAGGAAAGTCAATTCAATAAAGAAATCAATTGTCAATTTTATGTTATTGAACTATAATTTGTGACTGGCCTCGCAGCTCAGTAGTTAGTAGCTCTGTCTTCTGCGCTGTAGGTTGAGGGTTCGATTCCCTTCCAGGATAAACATTTTTGTGAGGAACATAGGTGTTTGTTCTGTGTCTAGGTTTTATAAATAATCATATGTATGTATTTAAAAATATAAATGTATTCTGTCAGTCATCTAGTCACCATAATACAAGCTATGCTTAGTTTGGGACTAGATGGTGTTGTGTGCATTGTCCAGCAATATTTATTTATATTTATTTAAAAATGTTACTCTAATGTAGACCTTGATGCTAGCAAAATAACATCGTTTGCATCTTGCAAAACTATACAATCAGGGTCATTGTATGCAGTTAGGTATATTATTGGTACATCTACGGGTTTTTTTATTGTCTTTTTTAACATTAGTCCTAATACCTATTAGCTACCTATTTTGTTTTATACATCATTATTCATTACCTACATGTTTTTGATTGAACATATACCTATATCGATACAACGAAGATTCTACTAGGTAATATAAGCAAGTATTAGTTGTATACTAATTAGTAAAAAAATATTTAAATATTTCAATATTTAAGGGGTTTATATATGAAAATGCTTTTCTAATGAACTAACACTTCGGATTAAAATTAGGCCTGCGTGATGTGGAATTTTAGAGTATACTTTTTTTACAAATAACTATAATAAGTTATTCTAAATTTAAAAAATATGGGACATTCGATTGTTTGGCTTTCAATAGTTTTAAATTTAATTTTAAGGGACTGTTAAATCGGGTTGGTAATTTTCGCTGAATTATATAACATTTCGAGTGACGATTTCTACGTGGAACTGATCCCAGATGTGTGCTGTTTGGAGACTGATGATGGAGACGACTGCGATCTGCGATAGTCTTCAAATTATCGGGGATTAGTCTCCCTGCTGATCAACAGAAGAGCTAGCAGTAGAGAAGGAAAACCTGCATGCAACCGAACCGAAACCGCATGTACTGATTTGTCTTTCCTGCGGGTCCTGTTGGCAAGGTCGAAAGCTTACATGAAGGCTTACCTAAGTGCACGAATGGAGCCTCTGAGGCGCACTTTAATCCTTTCACCACACTGGTTAGAAATAACTAGTGACAAGATAAGAAGAAAAAGGTTTAAGACAGATACATAGAAAATTAAAATAATTTTACACTTACTACGGGAACAAACGCAGCAGATTTTGCACGCAACATCAATGTTATATTTGGAGAGGACACGGCAAATGAATGCACTGTGCATATTTTGTTTAATCGCTTTTTTGTAGTGGAAACTTCGTATTTGAAGAATGAACCACGTTGAAGGCAGCCACTTAATAACTATGAATTTTAAAGTTATAGTGGAAGCCGATCAGTACCAAACTGTAAGGGAGTTAGCTGCATTTACATTATCTTACCCACAATGTTGACCCATTTGCATGAAATCTGTTATATAAAATAACTTGTAAAATGGGTGCTCAATGGTTTGATTGACCCGCAAAGACAAGCGTGCATTGAAGCTGGCCTTACCTTCTTAAATCTGTATAGAAATGAGGATCTTGGAAATGACCATATATTCTGCGATTTGGTCAATTTTTGCATTAAAAAAATTGTTGAGTCCAGATCCCTAGAGTCCTATCTGTTCTATGGTCTTGTTATCAGATAGCAGAAATAAATGTATCTATGAGCAATTATTGTATATATGTATACATACATAATCTGAATCTCGGAAACGGCTCCAACGATTTTCATGAAATTTAAAAGATCTAGCTAGGTTTCATTTTTAGAAAACGTCCTTTTTTCCATGTTTTAAACTGAGCGAAGCTCGGTCATTCAGGTACTAATAAATACTTGGATTAAATAAACATACAAATTATAAGAAAAACATGTTTGATTTTTTTTAGTACAAAACAGCACTTGAATACTTTAACCCTTAATATTACATATTAATAATTAGTAATTAGGTAATAATATTACTTGTAATCGTTTTAGCACTGACCGCTCAGTTGGTAGGGTTTAATTCTCTCCCAGGAGCAACATTGACATGGTGAACATTGATGTTTGTTCTGTGTCTGGGTGCTTTAAAGTATCATAAAGTATGTCCTGGTCCTGGGATGGAACCGAACCTCCAACCTACAAAGGAGTTTTGGTTTTAATGTTTATATATATATATATGTTATAAAGTCTATTATATCTTACTAGCTGTCCCCGCGCAGCTTCGCCTGCGTTGAAGATTTTTCCCGGGACAAACCAATTTTCCCGGGATAAATAGTAGCCTATGATAGTTCAACTGTATGTATTTAAATATATACGTATTATATCAGTCAACTGGTCACCATAATACAAGATATGCTTAGTTTAGGACTAAATGGTATTGTGTGCATTGTCTGCTAAAATTTATTTATTTATATACTACTAGCTGCTGCCCGCGGTTTCGCACGCGTGGTACCTACAAAAAAAGTAGCGTCCTTCTCCAAAGTCTCATCTATCTCTATATACAATCGGTTCAGCGGTATTGGCGTGAAAACGGGACAGAGATACAGACAGACAGAGTTATATAAACAGAGTACCTATATATAAATACATAATATACATGATATATAATATATGATAATATATAATATATATGGGTACTTTATATATAAATATATATATTATAGGCCAATGAGACCTTCAAAATTTAATAAAAACGAACTAACTTACCTACTTACCCTAAAAATCTTAAGGTCACATTTTAAATTGGTATTTTGTAGTAAACGGCTCTTTCTTTCTCCTTGACTGAATTGGAGCGCATGCGAAAGAAGATTGCTATTAGCATTTCAGTTAAATTATATAAAATAAACGGTGAATTGCGAAAATACATAAAATAACAACGTTCAAGGTGCGAAATTTATAAAAGATCCGAGTGAACCCTCTTTAGGTTTCCGAAGTCCATATGGAACTAGGTCTATGGCGCACTGCGAATTTTTTCGCGCTCTTTTATCGCGCATAATTTTCTGTGGAAAATGGAATCCGAGGCAAAAAACCGCGTTGAAAATCACTACATAGTATAAAACAAAGTTGTTTCCCGCTGTGTGTCTGTCCCTATGTATGCTTAGATCTTTAAAGATACACAACGGATTTTGATGCGGTTCTTTTAATAGAGTAATTCAAGAGAAAGATTTATATGTATAATACATGCATAATATAGTAGTGAAACACAGATAATTTAAGAGGTTTCTAATGTGATGTCGTAAATAAACACATTATTTTGCGCTTACATTGCAAACGCTGGCTGAACCCTACGAGATAGATCAAAATAATGTACTACAGTATATTGTACACCTTAAAAATAGTCTACACAAAAGTCCGCGATGGTATATGTCTCTCTTAGGATAAGTTATTCTCTTAGATAACGTTGTATATAAAGATATTCTGTAGTATATTTAGTATCGGAGATCCGTGCGAAGCCGGGGCGGGTTGCTAGTGATATATATATTATTTTCAAATATATTTCAGAATAAACTGATAGCGTGGTTTAAACCGGGCGGATTAAATTGCTAGTGCGTGCTAGACCTTATACTTTCGCTATGACCTTCTATCTGTCTGTTTGTCAGTCTGTCTGTCCTTAATTAGCGCTCTGGCTCAGGCTCACTCTTAGTCTTATTGATATTTGGTGCACAATAATAATATTAAGTAGTGGCTTTTAAAAGTTATGAAAAAAAACTTTGAAATCATGATTTTTATGGGTTTTATATTTGAATTTACTATATTTATGGTTGTTTTTTATTATTTAACTACCTCAACGTGTGGTGTTCAAAAGATCTTTCAAAGGCATGACGAGGTTTTTAAACAGTTATTGGATACATATATATTCTTATGATAAATAATAAGCTTATAATAATTGAAAAAAAAAACCACTTTAAAACAATCATGAAAGTTTACCGCGTTTTATTATTTGTTTATTAATTAACTAGCGACCCTCGGCTTTGCACGGGTGCAATGCTGATACTAAATTTACTACAAAATGCCTAATGTGATTAGAAACCTCTAAAATGATCAGTGTTTCTCTACTATATTATACATGCATTCTACATATAAACCTTCCTCTTGAATCACTCTATCCATTAAAAAAACCGCATCAAAATCCATTGCGTAGTTTTAAAGATCTAAGCATAGATACATAGGGACAGACAGACAGCAAGAAGCGACTTTGTTTTATAACATGTAGTGATTTGGTAGTTACGTACTTCACCTAACATGTTCAGGTGTTAACAGAGGTCGACAACCCCGATGTGCATACCTATATACCTACCTACCGATAATGCTACCACATAAAAACTATGCAGTGATCTTCAGGCGGTCTAAATCACCGGTAGGTAATTGCTCAATAAAATATGCGTTGTTCTTTAGAAGTGTTCCACTATCAACCTTCTAGCTCCATCGTCATCATGTGTGGGGCTGTTCATAATTAAGTATCTCACCAAATTGAAACACAGTAAACTTAAATGGTATCCTGAAAGACTGAAATATGAAGCGTGTTGGGCTAAGCGTAACTTAACATCAAAGAAATCAAGCAACGTTGTGCGCGGTTAGTAACTGGATATGCGACTGTAGTGACTGCATTTTATTATGGAACTCTTGATATAATCATGTCTATCAGTTTTGTTTAGCAATCGGCATCAATGTCTATCAATTTCGATTAGCAATAGGCATTAGGCAATAGGCATTTCAATCAATCATATACGATGTATTTAAACGCTTAGTACGCTAAACACGGTTCCTACCACAATCGTACTTTGTAAATTGGTCGAGTTATGCATAGTTTGACACCAACTTCACATATCTAGCGATAGAGGCCGATAGAAATCGCAGCGATAAGCTATCCGTAATACCAATTCATCAATAGTAATTGAGAGCTATTAGTATCAATGTTTTGATGTTTTGTTTTTGATAGTATCAAAGTTCCATAATCGCCCCACTGATCTGAGTATCGGTTTTTCAAAATTAAAAGTGCATTACTGACGAAAATACCCACCTAGCTGGATGTTCAAATATTTAAATAGACTTGATAAAAGTATAATAAATAGTACCTATATCAGACAAGTGTTACTTATAACACAAGCTCTGCTTACTTTGGTGCCAGATGATGCAGTGTGAAATGTCCAGCAATATTTATATATTAACTATAGCTAGTACAAGTATACCTATCATAAATTCATAAATATACAAGCCACTTAATACTTCCCTGGCTTGGGTTGGGTTGATGTAGATTGTTTGTTAGATTCCTCCCTAGGACAAATGATCTTGGATTGGATACATAAATATATATTATTATTATTATAATATAACTAACTAGTCAATAAAAATGATTACAACTGTACAAGACAAGTACCGGCTTGTAGGCAGGTATGAAAATAGGTAAAGTACGTAAATGAAAGATAGGTAATTGTCATGAATACCTACCTACCTACCTACTTAATGTACTTAAGTACATAGGGGAACCTCCTACGATTACTTGTTCATTTTCCTAGACCTACATAATATTTTTAGGTAGATATATATAAGTTCTTAAGGTATTATCGATTTATAGAGATTATCAAAGAGTGCTAATGAACGAGAAAGACGCAAACGTTTTGGCCAATGACTGAAAAATCGCGCCACAGATAATTACCTACATAGTATTAAGGCAACCGCTGGTGGAAAATTATAAGGCTGGTGGAAAAAGCTACGGCCGGCGGAAAAACTATGAAGAATAGCGGAAATAACCTCGGTTGGCGGGAAAATCTGGCGGGGCACAGACGAAGAAACTAAATAAATTAAAAAAAAATGGTAGACAATGCACACAACACGCCAAATTAAGCATAGGTTATATTATAGTGACAAGATGACTGATACAATTATTTGTATACTTAAGATACCTTATAATCAGACCTTAGTTAACTTAGATCAGAATCAGACATAACACAAATGTTTATTCTGGGCTCCTGGGAGGGAATCGAGCCCCTGGCCTACAGCGCAGAAGGCAAAGCTTCTACTAGTTGAGCTGAGAGACCAGTCAAAAAACTACGAGTGGCGGTAAAATCCGCGGGACACGGCGGAAAAACAGCGGACAGCGGGCGCGGCTTTTGGAAAAAACCATAGATGACCAAAAAAGTGACACGTGGTAGTAAAAACCGCGAGTGGCGGTATAACCGCGGGCGGTGGAACAACCTGCTGAATTTGCCTGATTATTTTCACAAAAATATTCGCCGAGGAACAATCTTACTGATAATTCTTTTTGACTTCAGAAGCCCTTAATGTGCGTAGTCCGACATGCGCTTGGCTAATTTGTTTTTTAATCAGTACCCTAATACGTTTTTGTTCCTAAAATAAGTTAAAACTATAGTAAATAGCTTTTTTCTTAAATAAATACCTAAACGTTACCCAAATATTATTTGACTTAACTTACCTCTTGATTATCTTATTTTGCTTAACTTAAGGTCTCTAATTTAAATGTATAGGTACAAGTATACTGTAGGTAATACGGATGAGCGAGACCTTCTAACACAGGAATATTCATACGTAGAGAGGATCCCACGCCCATGCCATGTCTCAAATATTATTTTTTAGAGATTTAAATATTTTGTATTTGTATCCGAAACGAGGAAATCCGTAGAAGAACCAAAGTCACCGACGTAGCGCTCAAAATTTGCAAGTTGAAGTGGCAATGGGCAGGCCATATAGCTCGCAGAACTGATAACCGCTGGGGAGTAAAAGTTCTCGAATGGCGACCAAGGACAGGAAAACGAAGCGTAGGACGACCCCCCACCCGATGGACTGACGACATTGTAAAGATCGCAGGAAGTCGGTGGATGGAGAGGGCTCAAAATCGTTCTTCCTGGAAATCTATTGGGGAGGCCTATGTCCAGCAGTGGACTTCATAGAGGCTGTGATGATGATGATTTGTATTAAATATTATAGATAACTAGCTGACCCGGCAAACTTTTTACCGCCTCAGAATCAATAAATAAAAAAGCAAGCATTTTTTTCATATTTACTCACCTTTTAAACCTTCCCTGGACTACGACAAACATTTCATCACCAAAATTAGCCAAATCAGTCCAGCCGTTCTCGAGTTTTAGCGAGACTAACGAACAGCAATTGATTTTTATTATATAGACTAGCTGTACCCGGCATGCGTTGCAATACCACAAATTTTCTCACCGTTTAAACCTTCCCTGGACTACGACGAACATTTCATCACCAAAATTAGCCAAAACAGTCCAGCCGTTCTCGAGTTTTAGCGAGACTAATGAACAGCAATTGATTTTTATTATATAGATTTACATTTCACGAGTACACAAAACAGTAACCAGAGACTGATAACATTTAATGTTAAAAAATTATCCTGTCTTCTATTTCTATGAATTAGCGTTGTATCTAGTCTACACATACCTACAGTCTATTTAGTAATAATGTTTAACTGGTTTCCAGTTACTTTGTTTGCGTAAATACAAATACTTCAATTGCGTCTTAAACTGAAGATAGCGCAAAGACTACGATAATTCTGCCCCCGTTGTCATAATTACAGTAAGTCGAGTTACTGGTGTTATGACTTTTTTTACAAAACCGGGATCCTGAAATCAAGACTTACAAGGAATATTTTTCTTTTTTATTATATTTAAATTATTGACAAAGTTACGCTAAGCCTAATCACACTAAATGTTACGAAGATTCAACCGATTGTTAAAACAAGTACAGTAAGAAGACTTACTGTATTAAAATTGTGTTTTTTTTTAGATTTCCTTTAACATATTTACAATAACTAAAGTAACTGTGAATATTTATTATTCAAAGTCGGTATTCCCAGTACACATATACACAGTAAGTACCTATAGTTACTGTATTATAAATACAGTTTGTCTAATTTGTTTAAATTGAAGATTAACAAAAAGTTCAAATATATTTTTTTTTTATAAATATATTTGCATCACTGCATTTATCACGTAAATTAAATTATTTTTTGTTTTAATTGAACCGGATGTTTCAACTGGATTGCACCAATCTGGAATACGTCTTCCGGGACACGGCTAGTGCAATCCAGTTGAAACGTCTCGCGTCGGGCTTAGATACAATACAATTTTAGTCATTTACGTGATAAAAATACCCGGATACATATTTATATATTTATAATGTGTATTTTTTTTAACTTAATAATTATTTTGTGTTGTATTTTGTGAATTACTAAGAACCTATACCTACCCATCTATTACCAATAACCGATATCAATATTAATAACTTGGTATAAATTAGGTACCTACAAATTAATGAGGCAAGATTTTTTTTTTATTTTTTTTTTGTGTTTGTGTTGTCGTTGATAGTTTAAAAGAGGCAAAATTATATTATAACTCGTCAAAAAAACTAACTTTAAGTTATATAATTCAGTAATATAGTTAAATACGAAAAGTTTTTCACTTTTATAATGCCTATTTTTATTATAATGATAGTATTTGTTAGTAGTAGCCAATATTCAACAAATGTGATTGTACTAAAAGCTCAAAAAATTACTAAATAAAGTCTGACTAAGTTACTTTTCTATGCAAATAATTATAATTACCCCTTCAAATGCCATTTTGAGTGTTTAATAATTATTTTCTATATTATTTTTATATAATTATTTAGAGGTTATAACATATAGTTACAGTAACTTATGTAGAGAGGATATTTTGTTAAATATACTTACAGTATGTTACCGACTTACTGTAACTATGTTTAAAAAAGTTATATTTGGGCTGAGAGAAGTGGTAATTGTAAGTACATTTCGTAAGATTAAAAATTAATGCCTTATTTTATACAAATATACTATAATCAGCATTAATCTACTCAAATTTATCTTTTGAGATCCGTTTAAAGATTTGAGCTATCTGCTATAATCTTAAAGATACATCAGTTTAAAAATCTGAAAACAAAAGTTCAATTTCCCACGTTTACGTTTTTTTTGACTTTCTGTAATTACAATGACGGGGGCAGAATTAATAAAGTAAAAACCTGTAGGTATACAATAATTACATCATAAAAAGAAACAAAAATAATACAGAAATAATTATAGAATAATATACAATAATATTAAATACATGTGAAACCGTTCAGCTATCTAAGTACCGGTTTAAACGATCTATAGATAGCTCAACTGATCCGGATCACTGCCAGAGGACATTTCTAAGAAAAATATTTTTAGAATTTTAATTTGAAAATTCAAAAGTTTTGCTTTAGTTGCCTTTTTATAGTTTTTTTGTAATCTTTATTTTTATAATTGTCTGCGACGCATTACTCATATTTTTGATGCAAATAATCTGAGAACTTACTCTCAATCCTATAAATACTCTAGCTAGCCTGACGTCTATGTAGACTCTGTCCTTGTCATTCTAGTATCAATGAACAAAGGTGACAACTTATTTTTTAATCTGAATATTTTGGGCCGTCTTGCGAAGTAAACATGCGCATATTATTTATTTTTCTTGAGTTATTTCCGGTTTTATTAGTAACTGCTGGTGTTTTTTTAATAGAGCTAGAGTTATTGGCTCAGGTAATAATTTCATAATTTATTGAAAATGTCCGGCAAAATTCATAATATAGTTAATTAAATTTAATAGCTTTGTGATTATGTGATTCGAACAAATTAATCCGTATAATTATTTTATATCACAGACGCCATTTTATATAAACTAACAAATGATGGGTGACACTATACGACTTTGTGATATACTATAAGCAATATAAATATATATGACACTGGCAAAATTGACATTAATATGAAACATGCCATTTATAATAATAATAAAAATGTTTTACTTTTTCACACAAAGGGTTACTTAGCATAGGCTAATTAACGAATAGTACACAACATGTAATGTAGTGAGTTGAGCCAACTGAACCTGTTTTGTAAACGAAGAAAAGGCAGATTTTTAAATCTGTAGTCGTTTAAAACTCTATAATTATAGGACAGATACCCAAACATAACATTACTGAAGAAACTCTGTATTTTGTATATTGGAAAATAAATAATTTATCTATCATCTTCTTTTCATCCTATAATGGAATGTCTTGCTTACAATTTTGCCAGTGTCAAATGATTCAAAGTCAAAGTCAAGAGATACTTTATTCAATACAATCACAAGGATCACTTAGAAACGTCTTACATACTAGGTCAATTTAGAGTTAAACTTTAGTAGTGCGTCGCAAGAAAAAGTATTGCCCCGTTTTCGAGATATTTGAATATATGTAACCTAAACTCAAAAAAAAATATTGATACAAATCTAGTTTACATTACCAAGGAGGGGGAGGGAGAGGTCCACCTCACCCCTGGTAAAGCTCCCAAGATAAGGTAGATGCACAAATGAGAAAAAAAAAACATTTGTAACCTATCGTAACGATTCGTAAATATGTAACGTTTCGTTCGCATCAATTTTGCACAACATGATATATCACAGACAACAAATACGACAAAGATCAGATATACCGTGACCTTGTATTATTTTCTGGTGCTGCGGCGGCTGCTGCCGCGGCACGCTTCGCTCGCCTTGCGCGTTTTTTTCTATACTCCAACATAACCTACCTAGTGATAGGTGATAAGTAACCAAGTGAGATATACCGTGACCTTGTATTATTTTCTGGCGCTGCGGTGGCCACTGCCGCGGCACGCTTCGCTCGCCTTGCGCGTTTTTTTCTGTACTCCAACATAATCTACCTAGTGATAGGTGATAAGTAACCAAGTGAAGTGAAGATAAGCCAAAGTCATCCAAAGAAGCCATAACAAAATCACTGACAGGATTTTTACGTTTCGTTCACATCAATTTTGCACACAACATGTTAAACCATAGACAAGAAATACGACAAAGTTGATTATTATCTGTCAATCTTTACGTAGTTTTATCTGATTTATTTGATTTGAGGTTAAAAATGTTTTATTATTTTCTCGGAATAACCTAATGTTATTAGTGGTAAATATGTAATCAGAAAGCAAAACCCAACCAGATGTGAGTCTTTTCACCCTCCAATTCGTGCGACGCACTACTAAAGTCAAGCCATTTATAAAGTCGAAGTCGATCATCATTTCTCTATTCTAAACGTCATCTCAGAATGGCTGTCTAGAACTTGCTCGGGATTCCTTGTCGTTTAAATCACATTGCAACATAATACACTTACAATTAAATTGTCCATACTTGCGCTATGAAGTCACAATTTATTGTTGAAATTCCGCTCAGACTACTGAATAAAACAAACACAAGAAAAAATCATAAATTTTGAAATTCTATGTTCATGAAGTGACAAACGAAGAATCTATCATCTATATATTTGAGAGCTTGTTATCCTTCAAAATTCTAAATACAAAGTGACAAAAACGTAATCTAAGTGTCATTTTAGTATTTGAGAACGATTATGAGTGGGTTTTCCGATTACTAAGCAAGTCAAATAAAATGATTCAATTTAAACTAATTAAATTGCTGTGATTCTGGTATTTCACTGGTCAACCTATTTTTTTTAGGACCGTTTTGTCTTACTTCACATTCCAGCCTGTACGTGTCCGATACCTCATACGCCCACCTTACACAGTTGTCTTGATCCGCGTAGGTACCAGTACTTGGTAGGTAGCCACTATCAACCATGTAGAGCAGCTTTATGCTGAGTTCAGGACCTGTTTGGCTGCGCACACAGAGCGGGACTAGTTGGTGCTTATGTTTGACCTACCAATGGGGTGCCTCGTACCTACCTACTTGGTTCGCAGGTATCTGGTCTGGCATGATAGGTTCTTAATTAGCTACACGACGTAGATTGTAATGGATTATTGTTTTTAATTTATCATATATTTTGTTTTTGTTTGTATCTATATTGTTACCTGATTTTTACTGATCTGCTCTGTAATGTGTTGTCATTGAAAACATATTTTCTTTCTTTCTTTCTTACTTAAATAAACTAACGACCTCTAGGGGCATCTCCATCTCCTATCAGTATATCATACTGATAGGAGACCAGTAGGGTGATTATGGAACTCTAATTACAATCAATTTCTATCAGTTTTGATAGATTTCTGATTGATAGATCGAGAAAGCAGCCCAAAACTGGTGTCCTTCGCTTGGTGTAGTACGTGATAGTCTCCTTGAGGGCAAAGATGATACTGTCAGTAGAGAGCCCAGTTCTAAAGCCAAACTAAGCGTCGTATAGCTTTAAGTGTTTACTCAGCTGTTTATCAAGGAGACCATCAAGCATCTTTGCCGTTACTGTGGCCCATAATATTGGTCTTTAATTGCTTTTGTCACCCACACTAACCGGAAGGCTAGGTTTTGATTTTAAATTACTTACACTTTTAATGTAGATGACTCCCATCATATAATTTAGATGACTTGTAATATCTGTTTCTTTACATATTTATTTGAATAACATTCACTTTCTCTTTGGTATTTTTAAAAATATAGTCAATGATGTCCTTTTCTGAGGTTTCATTATGGACATTTAAATGTACAATGTACTATCATCGACGCAGCAGTTTTGAAATTACCTATCTTTTTATTTTAAGCTTTTCCTGTACATATTCACACATATATATATATATGGTTTCTGTATCTACGTCTCGGTTAACCTGTCTCCCCACTTCTCAGTCGGCTTGCAGGTTATCCAATCTCCTTGTGTAGCGAGTACTTCAGCTATGGTTGAACGCTCTGCAATACTTATGCAGGAGGGAACAGAATTATTGATGTCAGATGTCTGGAGGGGCTGCAGTGCGCTCTGAGGGTAGCACTGGTGACTTGAGAGGGGTCGGTTTTGGTCGGTTTTGGCACTCTGACAGTAATAGGTATAATACCTATTACTGTCAGAGTGCCAAATGACCATGATAACCAGTTTTGCTTATACCATCCTCTGGTTTTCGTTTTAAATAGTCTCCTTTCTCACACACAGCCTGTCAAACTCCACGTTCATAATGCTATTATTGGTTGCTGATTGCATATCTGTCTTGTTGACCATAGGAGACAGACCCGTTGGGCTACTATCCATCGCGAAAAATAACCTTGAAGCTCCCTACTTATTGTTTACATTCATTCACATTCATTCATTCATTCACATAGGTCTGTGAGCGTACTACCGGTGACAAAGCAAACGGGTTATCCACAAAATGCCGATTTTGCTTGATGATTTTGTTCTTCAGATAGCATATCTTTAGTCACGTATGTATCCTTGATAGCTTTCACATCTTCTTGTAGCGTTAAAAACATCTTCAGCACATGGATCACATGCACTGTATAAAAACAAATAGATGGCATCTTGTACAGATCTCTCGCGACAAAAATAGAACATTTCTCAGGATCCTGTCCCCCTGAAAACATTGATAATATCTTCCATGGTACGGTGCTTTTTTCCTTTATTTCTACGATTTACTTTTCTTTTAGTAAAGGGCGCGTTTAAGGGAAGTTTAAGTTTAAGGAAACCTAAAAAAAAAAAAAAATAATGCCGGACATTTCACACAGCATCATCTTGCCCCAAAATAAGCAGAGCTTGTGTTATGGGTACGAAATGACTGACATACTACTTATATGTATTTTTTAAATACAAACATTATATACATAGAAGCACCCAGACCCAAAACAAATACTTGCAGATCATAAAAACATTGCTCCGCGGCGGGAATCGAACCTCCAACCTCCTGCGTCTCAGGCAGGCCTTTGCCCACTTCTCCACTGAGGTCGGGCGAAGGAAAAGGGGTGAGGAGGTCAGGAAAAAAAAGGGAACCTCCATATCCATACAAAGGTTTCCTGGAAGAGATTTGCACAATTTTATTTCTATTATTTATTTTTGTGTACAAAAAAGTGTTAATCTATCTATCTATCATACTAAACTGTTTTCTTTTAACCAGATGGTGTTAAATTGATTTGGGCTCTAACCCCAAGTCATCATAACTGACTTCGAAAGACTGCATTGTCCGTGTTCACATGCACTTGGCCAAATATTTCTCAATGAAATTTATATTTTACATACGGTTTAATATAGTATATAGATATGATACACTTAGTATATAGTATCTAGATATATGATATACTTAGTATCTAGTAGATATAATTATACTGTAATACTTACCTCGAAGATATTGAATATAGATTTATTATTATTATTATTAGTTTTAGATATGAGTTTGAATTTTGTTCTGAAATAGGTTTGATCGTTTTGGCACATAATCCCTACTTCCCTACTAATATTATAAATGCGAAAGTAACTCTGTCTGTCTGTCTGTCTGTCACGTTTTCACGCCTAAACCGCTGAACCGATTTTAATGAATTTTGGTAATTTTGGTATGGTATAGATGGGACCTTGGAGAAGCCGCGGGCAGCACCTAGTACCAAATAAAACAAAAAATTTCTTATATTTATTGACATTTTGTCATCTGAACGAATATAACCCAAAACAGCTTGAACCATGGATTCATCGTTTATCGTTTCATGAAGTAACAGCACTTCTAATTTAATTATTTTTTCTTGTGCATGTTTTATTCTTAGTAGTCTTAGCGGAATTTTAATCCATAAATTGTGACATCATAGCACAAGTATGGACAATTGAATTATAAGGTGTATTATGTTGCAACGTGAACGACGAGGTACCCCGAGAAAGTTCTAGACGGCCATTTCGCAATGAGGTTTGGAATAGACTAATGACGATCGACTTTATAACCATACAATCACTTGACACTGGCAAAGTTGACAACTAGACAGATGCCATTATAGTAAGAAATGAAGAAGAATAGAAGAATAACTTGAACCATTGCATTTCGTATCCTGTCTACCTACATTATTATACGACGACCTCTGTGGCGCAGTAGGCTATGGTTGTTTGTATGGTATGTTTGTATGATCTGCAAGTATTTGTCTCGGGTCTGGGTATTTATATGTATGTATTATATGTATTATGTATTTACAAAAAAAAAGTATATAAGTAGTGTATCAGTCATGTGGTACCTATAATACAAGTTCTGCTTACTTTGGGGCCAGATGATGTTGTGTGAAATGTCCGGTATTATTATTATTATTATTATTATGTTATAGAATGACTCAAATACCGGACTTCTCATTCGTGCGACAAACACAAAAAATGGCATTGGCATATTATGGCTCCTTTCACAGTCCAATATCCAAAAATTGAATTGAATTTGTTCTCTTTATTAACCAACATAAAGGCAAGGTAACAAACATAAAAAAACGAATTGAGAAAATTTGTTTTTTATGGTTTTTACCTCAGAAATCGGTCGTTTATGAACCGATTTATAAAATTATTTTATTGTTTTGGAGGGTATACTTCTCGTTTGTTTCCATTTAAATTTGAAAAGGAATGCCACCCTTGTAATTGAGTAATGTATATAATGAGGAAGTATCTACAAATAAACACATAAAATAGGACGGTTAAAAAAAATAAAGATTAAGTACATAGTTTTTAGAACATAACGTAATTTAAAGAAATAATTACAGAGAGATACAAAACGCACAATCATATAAAACATATGTGAAGCAATTGAGCTAAGACCGTTTAAAACGATCTATAGATTGCATTTTATTATTTATTAAACAGATTTAATCACCAATAAGCTAATAAGATTTCCAACCATTTCCCACACAGATATCATTGATATCATTGATGCATCAACGCATTCAACTGTCACGTAGTCGTCGCTTATCGCACATTGATGAATATTACGTCTCATTATACTAATAATTCTGCCTCGTTGTTTATTACGCACGCGCATGCGCCTGCCCTCGCATTATACTCTGAACATACGACCTGCGCGCCTGCCAGCGCGCAGCATCCCTTCGAAATTTATAACGATAATCTGTAAGAAATTATCAACAATTGTTTAAACACGCGATAATTAAATAGTTCAAAATTTTTGCGCTTCGTGTTTTTGTGGTTTCTTATGAATCTCGGTGGAAAGTGACTGGAACTTTTCCAATATGAACGGTAAGTTATTTTAATTATTTAAGTAGGTTTGACGTAATACGACTAGTAGTTGATGATCATTTAATGTCGGTATATTATTAGTGATTTATAAATTATAGTTCAATTGTATAAATCGAAATAAGAATCAGTTTTTTTATTAACTTTTATTACGCTTTAACCCGTATTTTATTTTTCTAAAGAAAATTATTAAATAAAACGCAGTGGAAGAGATTAATCAATAATTTATTATACGAGTATTTTAATATTATTTTGGAATAATTTAGTTGAAATTGTGCAAATTTTATGAGAATTATTTAAAGTTTAAGCATTAATAAATAATATATCAAATCTTAAATCAACAATGTCTATTAAATGATAATAACATTCTTTTCTGCCACCAAAAAACCAGTTCTTAGGTTGTTACGACCGCGCGAAATCTCATTAGAAGAATAGTTAGTAACGGATTTGACGTTAGCGTTACGAACCAAATCAATGAAGGAATAATAAAATCTATTGCATATTTTTTTAGAACTAAAACTATTGCTTACATATCGAGTTCATCATCCATTTATTTATTTATTAATTACTAATTAGAACGGCACAGCCTCTAATTAAATCACATAGAACGCAAGGATAACAAATGATATATATTAAAATTATATGTCACAGTAAATAGGTCAGAACAAAAATTTGTAAATGTTGTATACATGTCAATATTAATAATATAAGTCAGATTCCAATCATCCGCAAACACATCACAATCTGGGCTGGCGGCTAGTAGCTCATTGAGGGCGATGAGCTTGCGAGGCTGAGGTGAGAACGCGCGCCAAAAAAACGGAAAATTACTTTGTTTGTCTGTTTGATTGTAAAATTTTGACAGTAAAACAGTACGGATCTTAATGATTTATGGTATGGATATATATTGTATTTTGAGGACGGATTTTGACTTATTTCGACGACGACCTCTGTGGCACATTAGGCCAAGACCCGACCAAGAAGCATTCCGCGGGACAAATGTGTGTATTTGCAAGTATTTGACTAAGGCCTGGTGTTTCTATGTTTGTTACGTGTTTTAAGCTGTAAGCAGCTACTTTTTTCATTATTTGTTTTTATTTGTTTCAACTATAGTATTCTTTATATATCTCAATGTGTCCAACCTTGTAAGTAGGTATACAAAACTATGATACCATAAGTTCTTCCCCTTCACTCCAGCAGGTACTCACCTTAATAACCAGTTTTAATAAAAAGCAAATAGAAAAGAAACCCTGTTAAGACGGTGTCCTTAGCATATGAACTTTTGTTTAAAAAATATATGTTTCTTTTAACGCTATTTGGTGGCTATTTGTTTGTTGATTAAAAATACGGTACCTATTTCCAATGTTTTGCCTCCTACTTCCTCGTTTCAAGTTGATGTTGAGTAATCGTTAGTTTTAGAATTTAATTATAATAATTAAATATAATGCCGGACATTTCACACAACATCATCTGGCCCTAAAGTAAGCAGAGATCGTGTTATGGGAACCACATGAATGATATACTACTTATATACTTTTTTTGTAAATATATACATATTATACATAGAAACACCCAAAACCGAGACATATACTTGCAGATCATACAGTTATTTGTCCCGCGGCGGGAATCGAACCCTCAACCTTCTGCGTCTCAGCCGGATCTTAGCCCACTGCGCCACAGAGGTCGTCGAAATTAAGAATTATGAAATTTTATCAAAAATTCTAAATAATCATCATCATCTCCAAAAGTTGACATCGTTTTCACTTGCAGCTTATATTCATAGGCAACAAAAAACATTACCTGTTAAACGTTTACCAGATTTCCTAATTTTAAAGTTTTCTAATAAAAAAAACGCCATATGAGCGCCGTGAATACGTGTCAAAATCATTTGATCAGGGATTCACCTTAATCATGTCCTCGTGTCTCATCTTACTTGAATATAACCGGCATTTGTTTCTTAATTCAAACAAGTTATATCAATGATATATTAGTATTCATAAAACAAGAAATTTATTCATATTGACAAGCTTCTTTTGTCAATATTAGGTTCTAAGTTTAAACCAAACGTCCGGGTGATATTTATAAGTCGATTTATCTAAAAAAAAAACCACATAAGCATATTTTAATCCTATAGCATCACACATCATATATCTAGTGTTTAACAGGTTATTTTTTTTAACATCAGCAATTTTCGTAATAGCTAATGGTTACGTTAACCGATAGTCAGAATTGGTGAACTTCAAATTGAAATTACGTCATCTCTTATTTGATTTGATTATTTGACCGTCGCTTAAGTAAATAAATCAATGGTACAAACAATGTAGGTAAGGCCCAACGCACATTGCAGAGTAATCTACAGCGATTTTTAGCCGACTTCAAGGTTGAGGTTCTCAATTTGGTTGTATCTTTTTTATCGTTTTTTATGAATGTTATCTTATAACTCCATTATTTGTGTGAAAGCATATTCTTATTTTACTATTGGTCCCATCAAAATTGGTTCAGTAATTTGATTTTAAGCTAAAATATCTGGAAAAAATATGTCATCCAAGTAAACTAATTTTTGTATTTTGCTTTCCTGTGACATCCAGTAGTTTATACGAATTTATATTATACGAGATTATTTATATAAAATATAAAACGAACTTCAAAAAAAGGAGCATGTTCGCAATTCGGATGTATTTTTTTTATATTGCGTAAAGTAATTTTTTTTCGTTTTTTAAACATAAAATGTTTTATTTTGGAAAAATTCTGTGAAACAAGGAATCGAATACAGGCCTACGCACTAGCTAAAAAAACGATGAAAATTACATACTTCAGAATTGCGCGGTTTAATTCGCGTGGATTAAATTGGTAGTGCGTGCTAGGCTTTAGGGTTTTTTCTTTATGTGCTAATATCACATGCCCGCATTGGACTCACTTGGTATACTTAAAGCCAAGACTTGCTGGTGAGTGGGTTAGTTTCTCAGCCAAGCGAGATATTTGTTCCTTGACAGGCCTGTCAGCTCAGCTCTGCCTTCTGCGATGCTGGTTGAGGGTTCGATTCCCTCTCAGGATAAACATTTGTGTGATGAATATAAGTGTCTGAGTTTTATATGGCATTATAGTTAAGTATTTAAAAATATATAAGGATGTTCTATTAATCATCTGGTCACCATGTGCATTGTCTACTTATATTTATTTCTTAGTAACTCGATTAGTGGGTTATAGTAGGCCTTCCGACGGCATTTCGGTTATGGGTTCGAATCTTGCATTTTTTTGTATTTTTCTATGTATGATATGTATATTTTTTACGGACGGTTTCGTTATTTCCTTTTGAAGTACGGAACCCTAAAAACAAGTATGTTCGTAGTATATCAGTCGTGTGATACCGAAAACACAAGCTCTGAAATTAATAAATAATTAACTAATTAATAATAATAGGGGCTAGATGATGCTGTTTTGATGACCGGCATTATTTACTTATTTATATCAATGATACAAAATACACAAATTCACGATAATTCTAGCGAAACTAAATAAACAAAAAAAGAGATTTTAAATGCAGCGACAGTAACTTATACTTTAACCTACCGGCCGGCAACTATTTTTGTAAAACAAGTTCGTACAAGAGTAGGTTTTTCTTTTAGCTCTAGTTTTTTTTAAGTTCAACAGCCTTTGGTAGGTAGCCATTATGCGCATATGCATTATAGTATAAAAAGTCAATGATATTGTTTATCTTTAAATCTTGTGGCTAAATCAGTGGTATATGTATAATTTTTTGTCATATTATTATATAATTATAATGTTTTTGTAGTCCATATATTGTATTCTCTGTTGTTAAAATTGTTTGTGTGGTAGTTACCTCTATCTACCTGCTTCAGTAGGTACAATAAAATTTTTCTTAAAACGTATAATTGTTACGGAAAAACTTTGAATTTATGAATTTATTGTTTTTAATGCTAGTCTAATTCAACTTAATCCAATTGTTTGTCTGTCTTGATAAGACCTACATGATTAAGCTTTTTGGAGTCGAGACCCTGGGCCCGTGGGGAACAGGAGCCCACCGCGTTTTCAATATTATTGGTAGAAACATTGCTTGACCCAAGAGCTGGCTCTTATCTGCCTCAGACCGCAATGCCATCAGTGCCTTCGAAACGCTTCCCTTTGGCAGTGATATGTGTCAGTTGAGTTTTCTATAGATAACTCTCTATATTAAACGGTCCTTTTAGAATATGATAACTTAACTGTTTTACATATTATATAATGTATAATATATTATAATACAATATATACATAGTAATAAATAATACCGGACATTTCACACAGCATCATCTAGCCTCAAAGTATGAAGAGCTTATGGGTACCACTTGACAGATATACTTAAATACCTTTTCTTTTGTAAATAAACACATATTATACTAAGAAAAATATTTATTATTTATTACTATGTTAATATTTGTGCCACATGACTGATATACTACTTAAATACAATTTTTCTTTGTAATTAAATACACATTATACATAGAAACACCCAGACCCGAGACATATACTTGCAGAACATACAACCATTGGTCCCGCGGCGAGAATCGAACCCGCAACCTTCTGCGTCTCAGCCGGGCCTTGGCCTACTGCGCTACAGAGGTCGTCATTAATTAATTAACGTTGTCAATGCATTTAATTTGTTATGTATATGTTTACTCTAAATGGTAGTACGGTTCTCATTTCTGTTATTCATTATGTTTAACAGTTCCTTTAGTTATTTTTAACAGTTCCTTTTAACAGTTCTTTTTTTAATATTCGATAAATCAAGTCAGTATGCCAACTAGTCCACTTTTGAGGTAGTGTATATAGAAACATGTTAAAAACACCCGCATTCCACCTAGAAAGGTTAAGGTAAAGGTAAGTATCTGCTCTTGTTGTAGGTATTGCAGTAAAAACAAAAATCTCTTGCGTTTTCAAAAAAATATTCCTATTTTAAAATATGGATTGTATTTTAGGAACGGACATAGGCTACTTTTTATGTAGGTACTATGCGTGCGAAGCCGCGGGCAGAAACAAGTATTTTAAACAATGTACAGCATCTAAATTATTTCTAGTCAAAGCCTCACGGCTTAGTGGGTAGCAGTTCTGCCTTCAAACCAGCACCCTGCGGAAACATTTGTGTGATGAACTTAGATGTTTGTTTTGTGTCTAGCTACTATAAAATATCTTATGTAGGTATTCACAAAGTCTAAGTAATTCTATCGGTTATCTGTAGGGCGATTATGGCACTCTTAATACAATCAATGTCTATCAGTTTCGATTAGCAATTGGCATCAATGTCTATCAATTTCAAGTAGCAATCGGCATTATTTCAATCAATCACATACGATGTTTTTAAATGCTTAGTACGCTAAACACGGTTCCTACCATAGTCGTACTTTGTCAATTGATCGAGTTATGCAAACTGTCTATCATTGATTGTATCAAGAGTGCCATAATCGCCCTACAGATGACCGATAGAATACATACATAAGATATTTTATAGTAGCCAGACACAAAACAAACATCTAAGTTCATCACACAGATGTTTCCTCAGGGTTTCCAAATAATTTAGATACTGTAGATTGTATAAAATACTTGTTTCTGCCCGCGGCTTCGCACGCATAGTACCTACATAAAAAGTAGCCTATGTCCGTTCCTAAGATACAATCAATATTTTAAAATAAGAATATGTTTTTTTAAAACGCAAGGGATTTTTGTTTTTACTGCAATACCTACAACAAGAGCAGATACTTACTTCTACCTTTACCTTAACCTTTCTATATGCAATGCGGATGTTTTTGACATGTTTTTATATACAGTACCTCAAAAGTGGACTAGTTGGCATACTGACTTGATTTATCGAATATTCAAAAAAGAACTGTAAAAGAAACTGTTAAAAATAACTAAAGAAACTGTTAAACATAATTAATAATAGAAATGAGAACCGTACTACCATTTAGAGTAAACATATATACAAAACAAATTAAAAGCATTGACAACGTTAATTACTTAATGACGATCTCTGTGGCGCAGTGGGCCAAGGCCCGGCTGAGACGCGGAAGGTAGCGAGTTCCATTCTCGCCGCGGGACCAATGGTTGTATGTTCTGCAAGTATTTGTCTTGGGTATGGGTGTTTCTATGTATAATATGTATGAAATTACAAAAAAAAAGTATTTAAGTAGTATATCAGTCATGTGGCACCCATAACACAAGCTCTGCATACATTGGGGCCAGGTAATGCTGTGTGAAATGTCCGGCATTATTTATTTATTTACTTATATTTATTTAAATAATAATGTATTTTGAGCCCGGGAGGCCTTTGCCCTGTGGGACGTCCCGGGCTCAAAATAAACTGTTATTAAATTTAATTAAATATAAATAAATAAATAATGCCGGACATTTCACACTTCTTTTCTCGTCGTTGTCGTTCCTGTGTGTATCCTTCCAGTTATATTTCCAGGCGTTCTCGATGCGTCTTTTGATCTGGTAGGATACTTATTGGCCTAGGTACAAATATTCATAGACGTATTCTATCTTACACAACATATTTTTTTTTCCTACTGTTGTTACACTTTATATTATAAATTAGAAATCAAACTCATCTAAGTGTAATAAATGTAATTGGATTTTTTATAGGTTAATAAGTTACCAATTGTTATCGTCTTATAAGTACTATGTATGGAATAAAATAAAGCTTTATTATTATTATTATTATTGTTACACTTAGCTTCTTTAATTTTATTTTTATTTCTTATTTTTAAAATGTATATATGTATATGTAAGTACCTGTCTTTCTAATGTCAATAGAGATAATAGCATAAGCAACACATTACCTAGCGACTTGGAATAGCATATTTTTTTTGTGTATTTACAACGTAAAAAAACCTTTAAATTCTATTTGTACTATGTATGTATTGATTTTTTCATTTGACGTTATTATTTAACTTATTTTGCAATAATAATGTGTGTTATTTAATTGACTTTAAAAATATTTATTGTATTTATGCATAATAAGGATTATTAATCTTGCAACATATAGATAAGCTACGTAGCAGCTAGAAATATAGCAGATATAATGTCGCTGTTAAAATTCAATGCGTGCAGAGCGGCGATTTTTTTCGTGTTTTTTAGGAAAAAACCGCGTTGAAAATGACTTAATAAAACAATTTTATTTATAAAATACACGATAATTTATGAAAATGACATACAGAATAAACTTCAAAATATCACGGTTTAAACATCGCGAATTAATTCGCTAGTGCGTGCCAGGCTCAAATCGCGGTGACTTTCGGGCAGTTTAAATAAAATACCAATCCTGTCACAATAGCACTGTTTTAGGCCTAGCACGCATTTCGAATTATTTAGCGCTATTCTGTAGAACATGGAATCAGACGTAAGTTTTGAAAATGAAATACATCAGAATAGACTGAGAATCGCGCGGATTAATTCGCTAGTGCGTGCTATGCCTTAATGTCAAATATATGCATGAGTTTACGTAAAATTCGATAGACTAGTTTTTTTACGCCTGCTTTTAATTTAAAATTTTACCTACCTAATAAGATGAACCTGTTATGAACCTACATATTTTAAGAACTTTATTGGACTGGTATTATAATCATTACATTGTATAAAACAAAGTCGCTTCCCTCATTCTGTCTGTCCCTATGTATGCTTAGATCTTCAAAACTACGCAACGGATTTTGATGCGGTTTTTTTTAATAGATAGAGTTTTTGTATGTATAATACATACATAATATAGTAGAAAAACACTGATGATTTTAGAGGTTAGCGTATATGGATTCAACGTATTAGAACTACAAGGCTACAGCAACGCGTGGCCGGGTCAGCTAGTAATGATATATAATAATGAAGTATTTATCAAAAACTCAATATATAGGGTCATTAATAACTTATACATATTGCTTCAAGATTGATACGCTAACCAGGAAAAGATGTTATAAAATCCGGTCCGCTATTATAAAAGCAGCAGACCGGATCAATCTAATACAAAAAAACATTGTGTGCAATTCACACGTGGTAGAAGTGAAACCTTCAAAAATTTTAGAACCACGAATATAAGAAATACTGTATAATGCTTCCTATCTCATTTTCTCCCAGGTTAAATCTTATGAATGTATGTGTCTGTCTCTTTTTACTGACGCTTTTTCGTTTCATTGACTTGCAAATCACAACGATGCTAATGAAGTTTTCACTTCAAAAAAAATATTTTAAAATAAATTACATTAAAATATTACCACCGAAACAATTTACAAAGCTGTGTCAAAAGAATCAGGTTCGCTGTGTAGACTGTGTAACACTCAATGTCAACGCATCTTTTTAATTTCTTTCGTACAAGACCGTGAAAGCTCCCAAATAAGGCAACTAATTAGTACTTAAAATAAATGATACACACCCAATAAAGAACACAATATCCCATCAATAAAGGTCAATGTCTGATTTCGTAACAGTTATGTCATTGTGACAACGCAGTGGGTACGGTTTCATCGTCACTACTGTGGCTACTAATTAGATCTAATGCTGGTAATGCCAACAGTATCTTGCGAACGCTGCCCTCTGGCAGTGATCTAGATCAGTTGAGCTATCTATAGATCGTTTTAAATGGTCCTTAGATAGCTCAACTGTTTCACGTGTATTTTATATTATTGTATATTATTCTGTACATTTCTGTGTAATTAGTGCACGAAAGAAGCCCCTGCGCAATTTAATGTCTTCAGTGGTTTATGTTCCTGTCTTATGATCAGTGTCATCATAACACATCATAATACATCATAAAATCTTCTATAGATCTCGGAATAAACATAAGTTGTTCACATCAAATGAATTATCACATTTCACCGTACTCTTTGCACATACATACCTATTACTAACTCATTTACTATTGCTATATACCTTTAAACTCACGCTCACTTTACACACACACACACACACACAAATACACATACACGCACCCATTTTACACACTACTTCTGACTAACTTGCTACTTCTGATTTAATTAATTTTTGTGAAAATTTCAATACCCTATTTGATATAGTATCTAATTTGGCTTCTGTTCATTAGAGGTGAAGGTGGGCGTTAACATTCGCGACACAGTTAATTTAACTTCTGCGTAATGTTATCGTTTTTTCCATGTTCTTGTATATTCTTGTTTATTCTCCTAAATAAATAATAATTATAATCCCGGACATTTCACTCAGCATCATCTGGCCCCAAAGTAAGCAGAGCTTCTGTTATGGGTACCACTTGACTGATATACTACTTATATACTTTTTTTTTATTTGTAAATACTTACATACATATTATACATTTTGATTTGAAAACAAAACCCTTTCTCCACACTGGTTTGAAATAACTGTAGTGAAGAATACTAATTAGATTTAATAATACATGAATAGGAGGTTCTTTGTTAGTCATCTTATTAATTAACACAAACTTTTCTCGTGTAACACATGCAGTTGCATGTTTTGTTGAGTAATCTTATCGGAATTTAAATCAATATATTGTGGTTTCTCAGCTTAGCACAAGTATCAAGAGGTACAAGAGGAATCCCGAGACAGTTCTAGACGGCTATTCCGTGATTACGTTTAGAATAGACAATTGAAGATCGACTGCGATTTTGTGGCATAACAAAACTATCACTCTACTACTTAAAACGATCACTGGCAAAATTTACAAAGAATATCTGGCAATTCTGTTGTTTCGCCGGACTAGCTAAAATTTTCTATAATATGGACAACCTTATTATGCTACAAATAAAGTTCAAATTAACTCTAATTTGAACCCATTTTAAATCACAGTTTTAAAATAAGTTAAAATTGTTTTTTGTTTTATTGCTATAATTTTTATTCCAATTAATTCCTTTATTGATAATTATGTATAGAGGTGTTGATAAAAACTGCGGAAAATAACCGCAGTTTTAATCAACACCTCCTTACATGATGACTAAATTGAGTTAAAACACGTCAGTTATACGTTAATTTAGAAAGTGTCACTAAAAAATGTTATTCTAATTCAGACTTTAATTCAAACAATATAAGAGCGTTTTTGTTTTAGAAAATTTTAGTTACTCTAGCGAAACAAGTGAATTGAGGCCATTGAATGAAAAAATAGAAAAAAAATGTTATCAGTTCATAATAAAATACTGCCAAAAATCTATGATTAGTTCACATTCCAAGTTTGAGTTTTGTTTGGAAATACGGAGCTTAATATTACGAATTGTTTCACTGTAGTTGTTTATTATTATACACTCCATTGTTTTTAACGTGATAACGTCTTATAAATCGATGAACGCCGGCTGCTCGCACGAAAAAGCATGACTCAATGTCACGTTCCACCTGAGCCGAGCGTGCAAGCAAGAGCGCGGACTAAGCGATAGAGAGGTACGATCGGTTTATCAATGTTTTCTTATGACGTTATCACGTAAACCTATCGTCCGTAAGCTGACTTTACAGACAACCATTTCTTTTATGTACTCAAACAATACTACTATGTTAAGTATTCATGCATAATATCATAGACTATAATTATCTACGTTTTAAAAACTAAAAAGAAACCGACTTCATTGAATGAAATTTGAGCCTATAATACATTTTTAGTGGAAAGTAGATGTCTTTTGTATATATATAATATGGGTAGGCCAAATAAACGAGATTTTTAGATTTTCGTTGATTTTTCAGCTCGACCGATTTTGATAAAATTTATATGGGACCACCTGTGAAGCACCAACCAACCCTTTCAAACAAAAAAATAATTTTTCAAATCGGTTCAGCCGTTTTCGAGTAATAGGTGAACATACATAAAAAAAAAAGATTCCTTCGAATTGAGAACCTCCTCTATTTTGATAAAGTCGGTGAAAAAGCACATTTGACAGACTTGTTTGTTCCAATCCGACATCGCAGTGCCAACTGTAAGTTAAATTTAACCTTAACTCAAGGCAGTATAGATCATTTTAAAATGAAAGTGGATTCACAGTGCACTTAGCCTGCTGTTATGTGAGAAGCAGTTTATGGTGGAATTTATTGATAACAGTCTAGGTCAAGATCAGTTATACATTTCGTAAAGTAAAAGGCATCGGTTTGGGCTTTAATAGGTGCATTGACCTTGTTAGGCTTTGGGGATTTCCATTTCCAATTTGTACTTTAAATTGTATAATGGTTTGCAGTCTTTTATTATTATATAAAAGTCTTTAGTTTGGAAAAGGTAGGGTTAATATTTCGTAAATAAATAATGCCGGACATTGCACACATCATTTTTTGGCCCCCACGATATACTACTTATATACTGACTGGCCTGTTAGCTCAGTTGGTAGTAGCTCTGCCTTCTGCGCTGTAGGTTGAGGGTTCGATTCCCTCCCAGGATAAACATTTGTGTGAAGAACATAGGTGTTTGTTCTGTGTATGGGTGTTATAAAATATAATATGTTTTTAAACATATATAAGTATTCTATCTGTCATCTAGTCATCTTACAAGCTATGCTTAGTTTGGGGCTAAATGGTGTTGTGTGCATTGTCCAGCAATATTTATTATATATTATTATATAAAAAAATTAAACGCGAGTCTTTAGTTTCGAAAAGGTAGGTCTTATATCTCGCCTAGAACTGTTTTGTAAATTCAGAAATAAATAATCCCGGACATTTCACACAGCATCATCTGGCCCCAAAGTAAGCAGAGCTTGTGTTATGGGTACCACATGACTGATATACTACTTATATACCTATTGACTGGTTTGTCAGCTCAGTTGGTAGTAGCTCTGCCTTCTGCGCTGTGGGTTGAGGGTTCAATTCCCACCCAGAATAAATATTTGTGTGATTAACACAGGTGTTTATTTTTTGTATGGGTGTTATAAAGTATCATTAGTATGTCTTTAAAAATATATAAGTATCAGTCTTCTGGTCACCATAATACAAGCAATGCTTAGTTTGGGGCTAAATGGTGTTGTGTGCATTGACCACTAATATTTATTTATTTATTATTATTATTATTTATGCGTTTCATTAGTTGTCTCTCGTAAGGCGAGGAATTTACGTTTTTCGCGGGCTTTTGACCAAACTAAAAACCGTTGATGATTTTATTGGTTGATGGATAAGAACTTGCGGATAATGCGACAAGTGTTTAGGATAACCGCATTTTGGAGTTTTAGGAAAGTAATTTTGTTAATATTAATAGTTGCTTCTAAACTATTAATATTATTATACTTACCGTCTAGCCCCAAATTAAATAAACCTTGTACTACCGTGACTAGATACCTGCTAGAATACCTACTCACTGAGCTGTGAGAGGCCAGTCAGGTCAAGTCGTAGGTCGTAGGTCGTAGATTTTGCATTTGCAGAGTATTTTCAAGGTTTATTCTTAATTGTATATGTGAAAGTTTGTGCAGATGTTTATTTATTTATTTATTACTGAATCACGAAATATTGACTCCTTTAATATAAAAATACCAAGTTATTTTTACTTGAAAATTTGGTCAACGAGTTGCGAGTCAACGGAGTTTTCACTACCGGTACAATTGTACCAGTAAAGAGTCAACGGTTGAATTAATAAAACCTGGTGTAAAAAATGAAAATCTGAAACATAATAAGCTACTTATGTACTACTTACTAGACTGATCTGTCTTCTCAGTTGGTAGTAGCTCTACTTTCTGCGCCGTAGGTTGAGGGTTCGATTCTCATCCAGGATATACATTTGTGTGATAAACATAAGTGTTTATTCTGTGCTTGGGTGTTATAGGGTATCATAAGTATGTATTTAAAAATATATAAGTTCTATCAGTCATTTGGTCATAATATTACAAACTATGCTTAGATTGGAGCTAGATGGTGTTGAGTGCCTTACCTTATATTTATTTGTTTATTTACTTAGTCGTTCATCAACTCAACCGAAATTTTGTACCCAAAGGTGAAATAATAATGCCGAACATTTCACACAGCGTCATCTAGCCCTAATGTAAAAGCAGAGCTTGTGTTATGGGAACCACATGGCTGATATGATATAAGTTCTACTTATATTTTTTGTAAATACATTACATTTTATAGATATAAACACTCAGACGAAGAAAGTTATCGAAACTCGAGAATAAACAACTTACAACGCGGGTAGAAGCAAATCTATTATTTATTTATTTATTTATTTATTTATTTATAAACATGTACCTCTATCCTTACAGGCAGCCCCAATGCGATAGAGTACCTTATATTCTAGTCTAGCCTAGTCTTAATAAGTATTAATATTAAAAATTATACAATCATTTACATTCATCATTTAAGAGATACCCAAAAACAAGATAATTTACTTACGTACTACATAAAAACATATATTATAATGTCATTGATAATGGACTACCATACTTCTAAATTTGTCAACATTAATTAAATTTCCTAAATAAAATCGGATTAAAAGTCATAGCCATTTGAATATACAATAAAATTACATTTAAAAGTCACATCACAATGTCAATAATCAATACTAACTAATTTTAAAAAACTACTTGTCATAACATAAAATAAAAAACAAAGCCTTTTGGAATTCGCTCCGTGAACAGTAAAAAATATCTATTCTATCGGCAATCTGATTGAGCGTGCGGATGCTGCGCGTCATAGGTGCCTTGTCCAGCAGGTTGGTTCGCCCTTTTGGTACTGCCAATAGGGCGGGACGCCTTCGTTTGTGCACAAAGTCTGCGGGCACATTCAGCCGCATTTCTTCCAAAATACCTGGATGAGCGATCACCCCTCTCAAAACCTTAAACAAATGTAGAGCAAGCGCTGCATCTCTCCTTACTTCTAGCTTGTTGTATCCAACCATGCCTATAATAAACAAGGTTGGATACATCAAAGGGTAGAAGGGGTATATACCGTACACCTTCAGGTATAGAAATCTAGTGAACTTATTTTGTATACGCTCTACCATTTGGCTGTACTTGGTTTCGTGCGGAGCCCATATTGCTGCATTGAACTCCAAATGGCTTCTTACCAAAGCATTATAGAGTGCTTTTACTGCTTGCAGGTTTTTGAAGCTGTTTGCCTGACGGAGTACAAATCCTAAAGTTTTAAAGGCCTTCTTGCAGATGTTGACCACCTGCACCCGGAATTGTAGCTTATCGTCCAGACGAACCCCTAAATCCCTTACCGAGTTGACTCTCTTTAGCTGAGTACCCCTCAACTGGTAGTCGTGGTAGAGTGGTGTCTTAGCTCGACTGAAAGTTATTATGGAGCATTTGCTGTTATTGAACTGGAGTTCATTTGCCCTACTCCACTCTACCACTCTGTCCACGTCCCGCTGAAGGCGTACACAGTCATTTTCGTTCTTGATGGGCAAGAGTAACTTAAGGTCGTCAGCGAACAACAAGCATTTGGCCTCTTTGACGACAGACGGCAGGTCATTTATCATTATTAAAAACTCTAGCGGCCCCAGATTACTTCCCTGACTCACGCCCGTTATAGTATAGTAAGCCTCTGATCTGTATCCCGCGTAGTCGACATACTGCCGCCGATCCTTCATATAGCTCGCGAAGAACTGCAGTAGTTTGGTGGTGCAACCGATCGTCGCCAACTTCTGAAGCAAGATGTCGTTGTCGACTAGATCGAACGCTTTTTTGAAATCAAAGTAGGCGGCGTCGACTTGCACCCCTGCGTCGACTTGCGGTAGCACGTAGGCCATGGAGTCAAGAAGGTTCGTTGAGGTGCTATGCGCTGGTCGAAAACCGTGCTGCGCGTCGGACAGCCGTGCCGAGACCTGCTCCTGCATGCTGCGCTGCACGGCTGATTCAAAGACCTTCGCCGCCGTCGACAGAATGGCCACCGGTCGGTATTCCGTCACATTATCGAATACCTTAAACAAGCAATTCCTGTATATACGTATATAAACAATCGGAATTGTGGAAACGGCTCCAACGATTATCATGAAGTTAAGTATGCAGGGGCGATAGATCGATCTAGCTATGTTGAATTTTTAGAAAACGTCGTTTTATCCGTGTTTTATACCGAGCAAAGCTCGGTCATTCAGTAAGGTACTAAGTTCATTAATTAAAAAAAAAAATGGTTATCTGTAAAGTCGGTTTACGGACGCTAGTTTAACATGACAACGTCATAATGCGGCTTGCGCGAGCGAGCGAGAGCGCATAAAAAAACTGATAGATGCGTATCTGTTTTTTTATGCGCTCTCGCTCCGATCGTAACGTTACAAGGAGCGTAACGGGACAACCTTTTTCGTGCGTGCAGCCGGCGTTCTTCGATTTATTAGAGGTTGTCACGTCAAAAAACTGATGCATTAATACGATCGTTGTACCAGCAGTCCCAATATCAGTACCTACAGGTCATGCGGCTCCTGGACAAACAAACTTTCAGTAGTTACTTGTACAAGTTTCATATAAACATACATGCTTATCATTGTACAGAAACAATTGTCAGGGATAGACTTTTTATCTAGCTCACTAGAAAAAAATTGGTTGTCTGTAAAGGTCGGTTTACGGACGATAGTTTAACGTGACAACGTCATAATGCGGTCTCGCTCCGATCGTAACGTTACAATGAGCGTAACGGGACAATGAGTCATTCTTTTTCGTGCGTGCAGCCGGTGCTCATCGATTTATTAGACGTTATCGGCCGTTCTTACGACGTGCACGTAGACCATACTCTCGCGGTCTGTTTCGCACAGTTTGGGGACAAACAGCGGGAATCAGTATTCTGTAGCCTTAATGCGATCTCTTTGGATCACGTCTACATGTTACCTAGACGTATCGGTCTTGACGACGAGTGGTATTAAGCCCTCGGCCTGGGTCCTGTTCAGACGGATCACCGTAACGCCTCCAGAGTCGGCAAATTACGCATCGATGAACACCGAAATGCCGGGCAACATAGGCTTGACTATTTTACATTTCTAGCATCCCTACAGCTCTTAGCATCTCTTCCGTGGTAAGATGACGACGCTTTATTACACAATAAAAACTCGTGAACACAACCAATGATTATTGCGGTTACAATTTTTTTTTCGCAGAATAAGAAATAAAACTGCATCTATGAAATGCCGTTCAAATGGACAAGAGAATGTTTTTATTTTTTAAAAACATAATTTACTGAAAAAAACTGCCAGTATTTATTTGTTATAGTTAGGTTGACTATTCAAAGAAGGTTTGATATTCCATGAATGTTTAATACGAAGTAAAAAAAAATACTAAAAAGTTATGTGTTGCTAAGACTGTTTTGATGTGTGTATATTAATTGAAAAAACTATTACAGATAACTATTATAGTTTATGTAACTTGTAAACTCTTACTAGACGTACTGATATTAATCCATATACAATTTTTAAAAACACAAATTTAATTTAGGTCGATGATTTGTGTGATGATTTATATACTTATCCAGTTTATCTAATAAACACACACTAGTTAATGTGTTGTTTAAATAAGTTACCATCTTTATTTATTAGCATAACAATGACAGGAACGGAGCATACATAAATGCCACGCATCTATATATTTATATCTATAAAAAGCGATGTGTTTATATTATCTAGGTTTCCTATAGACTCGGAAACGGCTGGACCAGCTGAATTTTCAGGAAATCTTCAGATTGGCCTAGCGGGAGTGATCCTGTGAACTTTGGTAGCGATCGGATCAACAGAACTTTTTTTTTACATCAATCAAACTTGGTGTGCATATAGAGTGTATCTTAGGAACGGACATAGACTACTTTTTAACCGACGAAAAGAAGGAGGTTTACAAGTCAACGCGTATATATACTTTTTTTTATGTATGACATCGCATTAGGTACTTTTTACAGCGTAGTCCAATTTTGATAAATATTTTTTTAATGGAAAGGGTATACCCGAAGTTGGTCCCATATCAATTTTGAAAAAAAAAACCAACCCTAAGGGTAAGAAAACAGGGGATGGTTGGTGGTTCACCTAATGATTGTAATGTATGGTAGCTAAAATAAGGTAGGTAGCTATTTTAATAGTAATCAAAGCTCAATGATGTAGTAATTAGTAGATAATAGCCACAAAAAATATAAAATAAAACTTCACGCTTCACACACTTTACGTAATTAATTAATTTGTTTGTTTGGCGACTCAAAATTACTAAGGTATACTTACATTAGTTTAAGATCTTAGTTATTAAGGTTAAATAAAAAAGGTTTATTATGTTTTGCGTGCGAAGCCGTGGGCAGAAGCTAGTGTGATTATAAGATAAAGGATATGTATATAACACCGTACACTAAACATAAATTTATCCAGATTACTACAATGGTCATGAGCCAAAGAGCAGCCGCTAGTACCAATTTAATTATAACTTAGTCAAGGACAGAACCTTGGTAAAGAATATACGTTACGTTCACGATGGTAAACTCCAGGTTAAGACGGTGCCCACAGCAAATTAACTTTCGTAAGTAAAACATTTTTTTTTTGAGATGATAACTTCTTATGGGAGGTAAAACCGCTTCGTTACGTAACGCGTTACCAGACTGTCTGGCTTCCCTTTCTCTCACGCATACGGCAGCGGTAGGATGGCTTTTCCTCTCTCACTCTAACCCACATCACTAGTTAGATTGGTTCAAGTTATAATTTGTGTCGGGCGTCCCGAGACGCACATGATTTTTTTTTACCTCTTTAGTCTTTTTAACCGCTATTTAGTGGCTAAAATTAACGTCGCTTCAACTTGCAGCTTACCCTAATAGGCGAAAAGTAATCTAATCAAAATATTACCCGTTAAACTTTTCTCAAAATAACGTGTTTAAATGATTTCTGATAAAAAAAAACACGATATGAGCGCTGTGAATACGCGTTAAAATAATTTGATCAGGGTGTCGCCTTAAGTTCATATGAGCCATGAGTCATGATAAACAATGGAGACTTGTCTCTTAGCTCTGCCTTCTGTATGTGGGTTCGATTCTCTATCAGGACAAACATTAGTGTAATAAATAAAGATCTTTGTTATGTGAAATTAATGAATTTAAAAATATTTATTTCGTTTCGTGTTGTGTCGTGCACAACACTAAATTTGACAACCTCTGTGGTGCAGTGGGCTAAGGTCTGGCTGAGAAGCAGAAGGTTGCGGGTTCGATTCCCGCCGCGGGACAAATGTTTGTATGATCTGCAAGTATTCGTCTCGGGTCTGGGTGTTCCTATGTATAATATGTATGTATTTACAAAAAAAAAAGTATTTAAGTAGTAGGTATATCAGTCATGTGGTACCCATAACACAAGCTCTGCTTACTTTGGGGCCAAATGATGTTGTGTGAAATGTCCGGGATTATTTATTCATTTATTTTATTTATTTAAATAGACTAAAGGTGGGTCCACATTTGTGACAATTCATCGCACCGTGGCTCCGTGACATGTTACGGTACTTGCTACACTAAATGTGGACCGGACTGTAACATTTTGAGAGATCGTGTCGTTTTGCCGTGTCTGTCAGGGTTGTGCTCGTGGCCGCGGCGTCATGTCGTCAGCAATAGCGATAGAGTTAGCATTAGCAAATTACTATTTAGCTTGTGCTAGTGCATCATTTATATATCTTTGCGCTTTAAGAAAAAGAAGACAGCTGAAACTCAGGCGATGATGGCAACTCGAGATTTTTAAGAAAAGAAATAGTCATCATGGCGGAAAAACATTACTGGAAGATTTACATTTTCATGTAATAAGCGGAAAGCAAATTTGCAAAGACGAAAGTGTTGACGGTTGCATTTACCCGGACAAGGACAGAAAATCCTTTGAAAAAACCGCCTTCCGAGGGATCGGCTCGTGACATGTGACATCGGAGCATGACAGTACAAAAACACCGTCCACACACAACCTTTGTAAGGTTACGCGTTCATGTGTGCGTGTCAAGCCACAAATTTTATGTTATGGCAAAATGTTCGTGCCTTTATATGTGGGGTTCTGAGTGGATCGCTGCGTGACACTAGGTCATGTCACATGTCCGCGTGACAAAAACCGTCCACATTTATGTTTTTGTAACGCGTAACTGTTACAGCTACGGAGCCACGGTGCGTTGAAATGTCACAAATGTGGACCCACCTTTAAACGATAAGGTGGTACATGTACAAGATTAATAAATAGATACCTACGCAACAAAACTCGAGTAACAAATTAGTATTAGGTACTAATTTGTTACTGGAGTAATCATAATCATAATCGCTAAGAGGGTAGGTCGTCATTTACAGAGGTGTCATACGCACTTTATAACATACACTCGAGAGCATGGAAATCGCACATAGGGGAATATTCCTGCATTATTACTTCGACACTTGTTTTTTTTTAAATTAAAGGTTGTTTGCAAATATAACTTAAATTAAATTAAAGTACACACTGTTAGCTTCCTAAAAACCCATAATGTCTGGCCTTGACCTTCCGAATCATAGCAGTGGCGGCTTAACAATGGAATGGCCTAAATTCGCTCGTTTCAGCTAGCGCGGTTTGCGGGACTTTGAGCAGGTATAAAACGATAAGGGATGATTGAAATGACATCATTTGCATACCAACTCCCAGTCACAGAGGTCCTTTAACGAATACGTCCTCTCTCTAAACAAGAAAATGGATACCACACCAGAAGCAGCGTCTCAAGTGGTTGCACTAATCGATGCTGGACAGAACCAAAGTCAAGTGGCTCGTCAATTAAATTTGAGCAGATATGCTGTTCGACGTGTTATCCAGCAATATCAGCAAACTGGTGGCTATACCAGGAGACCAGGAACAGGCCCAAAACGTGCGACAACACAGTGCGATGACCGTTTTCTTGTGAATACATCACTACGAAATCGCCGGTTGAATGCAGTTCAACTCGGACAGCAGCTCCAGGAAGTTAGAGAAGTGGAAGTCAGTCGGTGGACGGTGAGAAGAAGACTAGCCGAAGGAGGTCTGACAGCGCACAGACCAGCAACTGGCCCAATATTGACCCCAACGCACAGACAAGCACGCCTTCAGTTTGCTCGAAATCACGTTAATTGGACTATGGATCAATGGCAGGCAGTCCTCTTCTCTGACGAGTGCAGGATGTGTCTCCATGGTAGGGTAGAGTCTACCGAAGATCTGGTGAGCGTTTTGCTCAATGCTGCATCTCCGAACGGGTCGCATACGGCGGTGGTTCGTGTATGTTCTGGGGAGGCATTTCACTGGAAGCGAAAACCGAACTTGTCTTCATCACAGGGCCCGATACCGACCGTCGATCGCGTGGATTGACTTCCCAACGTTACGTCGAGGATCCTGCAAGTACATGTTGTGCCCTTTTCGGAATTTATCGGCGAAAACATCGTTTTTATGCAGGACAACGCTAGACCACACACCGCTGCTATAGTACGCCAGTACTTGGAGGAGGTTGAAGTACTCGTTATGGAGTGGCCTGCTTGAAGCTCAGATCTCAATCCCATTGAGCACTTATGGAACGAACTAAAGAAACGAGTAAGAGCCAGAAACGCAGTGCCTACGAGTCTCAGTGAGCTCCAAACCGCGATCAAGGAAGAATGGGATAGCATACCGCAGGATTTCGTAAAAAAAAATGATTTCTTCAATGAAACATCGAATGGAAGCTGTTATTCAGGCTAGGGGAGGCAATACCTCGTATTAATAAATCGTTACATTCACAAATTTATTGTTTTTTTAACCTGTTAACCTTTTATACCTGCTCAAAGTCCCACAAACCGCGCATCATGACGTCAGAGGCTCGCGAAGTTCGAAATTGAAGTATAAATAGATGTACCTACGATCAGTAAAATTCAAGTATGTTTAGGTTAGGTTACACACACTTTTTTGCGCTTACATTGCAAACACTGGCTGAACCCTACGAGATAGATCAAAATAATGTACAACAGTATTGCACACCTTAAAAAGGTCTACAAAAAAGGTTATCTTATTATCTTAGATAACGTTGTATATAAAGACATTCTGTAGTATATAAGGTATCAGCATTGCACCCGTACGAAGCCGGGGCAGGTCACTAGTACTGTTATAAAGCCAGAATCTTAAAAGCATAGAAGCGCCATTGGACTGCTAATCAAGGACATTCATTCAAAAAATGGTTGGCTATAAAGTCGGTTTACGGACGATAATTTTACATGATAATGTCAGGAAAACCGGTGTCAGCCGAACGCTTAGGCCGATCGTGCCTCTCTATCGCTTCTTGCGCGCTCTCACTTGTACGCTCGGCTCAGGCAGAACGTGACAATGAGTCATGCTTTTTCGTGCGTGCAGCCGGCGTTCATCGATTTATAAGACGTTATCGCGTAACTATATCATATCAAAAAATACCGATCAGTTATTTATACGATAGTTAGATAGGTCAATGAGGGTTGACAAGTTCAATGAACTTAAAAAGTACCTTGAGTCTGCAATAAGAAATGTTTACATTTTTTTAAGTTTTACGGTTCTATGATTTTAATATAAAAATCAGGAACGCAAAAAGTTTTTAATAAGTATGTATGTACGAGTAGGTACTACTTTTTAAGTCAGTATTGCTTACATTCATCAAAAACTCTTTGGACAACTAAATGTAATTATACCTACCTACATAACTACATAATTTACACATTTATAATGCGTATCGGATAGATTCGTACGATAGGGGTTCCAGATCACATGACACCATAAATACGTATTTTGACACGCATTATATACTTACTATGGGTGCGTATCTGTGGCGGCAGCAGACATTATATTTGCTAATGGGAGGCTGAAAAGTTTTTGCCTTATTTCTGACCAAAGTTAAGTAACTTTGTTCCCTAGACTAGGTCTCTAATGAGCCTGCATTTGATAGGCACAGTTCCCCCTCACGGACATCATCATCATTGCATAGTATAAAACCAAATCGCTTCCCGCTGTCTGTCTGTCCCGTTGTATGCTTAGATCTCTAAAACTACGCAACGGATTGCGGCGATTAATGCGGTTATTTTATTAGATATAGTGATTCAAGAGGAAGGTTTAAATGTATAATACACAAATAATATAGTAGAGAAACACTGATAATTTTAAAGGTTACTATTGTGATGTCGTAAATAAAAATTTTTTTTTGCGCTTACATTGCAAATGTTGGCTGAACCCTACGAGATAGATCAAAATAATGTACTACAGTATTATACACATTAAAAAGTTCTACAAAAAAGTCCGCGATGGTATATGTCTATCTCTTAGGTTATGTTATTCTCTTAGATAACGTTGTACCTATATAAAGACATTCTGTAGACATTCTGTATTTAGCATCGGCATGCACCCGTGCGAAGCCGGGGCGGGTCGCTAGTTCGTCATAATAGAACAAAATAAAAAATGTAGGCTGGTACAACTGATATACATGACTGTGTGTTTTTGTTTATTTCTTGCCAAGATTCCGCTAATCTAATATATATAATAGTTAAAAAAAAAACTAAAAAACACACTTTATATAGAAAACCAAACTAAAAACGTTTTTTTTATATAAAACATTTTTTTCTTACTTATATTTATTAAAAGTAATTTTCTATTTTGTAGCTTGGTTTTCTATATAAAGCGTGTTTTAAGTTTTTTTAAACTATTATTTATTTTTTACTTTTTAGTTTTAGGCTAATCGGTTTTTTAATTTTTTTAAATTTTTTTTTCGTATTATTGCATTGTCATCGGTCTTTGACAGGTGTGCAAAATTTGAATGAAATCTGGCCGTTTAAAGTGGGTCAAAATCGCGTCCTAAGGAGTCGGTTACAAACATACAAACAAGTGGAGCGTATTAAAAGCGTATAAAAATAGTGGGATTGGAGCGCAGTAGGTACTTACTATACTAATCTTAGGTACCTTTTCTATAATCGACAACAAACACAAAAAAGAATCGGTCAAAGACAGTATAAAAATATAAAATTGTACATGAAATGACGTGTTATGAATATGAAGCTCATTCACCTCTATTATTCATACGTAACAAAACATTTTTTCTTCTGATTGTGCTTCTAAAGAAAACCTAATGCTTTATACATAGGTTTCTAATATTTCCGATTGCTAAATTATGCTAATTATACTAATACCATTACCCAAAATGACTGTGATATTTGCGTGTGGTAAGAATGACTCGTGTCTTTTAAACACACATTTAAAAGTTTGTTAATTTCAAATGAATCGCTAATACAAGGTCTATCCGGTAAAAGTTAGGTACTAGGAGTTTCCATAGTTTGTATCAAGACAAGGATAAAATGTTTTAAATATTTAAATAAATACAGATGGCACAATAATACTTTGAACAGACACTACCTACGGTTAGTGATTTGAACTCTGTATTCAGTCTTTTGTGTTTTTCTTTTTATTGAGCCCTCGCTTCTACTTATACCTCGCGTCTAACAAAATGTATTTTACTCGTACACATAACATTCCAAAGTCTAACCGTATTCACGGGATACACACACTAATCATTTACTTTTATTATAATAATCTATCTATATATATAAAAATTAATCTTAAAAAAATTATAACAACAAATTTAAGAAAACTTAAACGACGATAGTAACTTTTCTAATGTATCCTTAGCGCTTTTGACATAACTGTCAGTCGTTTGACAGTTATAGATTACCAAATCAAATTTAATATTCATAGTTAAGACAGGACAACGTCTGTCGTGTCAGCTAGTGTTATATAAATTTAAGACTGTAATAATAAATAATTGTATAAATACTTATACTTTTTTTTATATCTATCTATTTATCTGTATAAACATTTTTTCAATGAATTCTAGAAAATAGAGTTCATTGGTTTTAAATATTGAATATAGAATGCCTAAGTTGGTTTGTAACTTTTTATATAATTTAATATTTTATAAGAAAAAAAATTTTTTTTTTATATATTATCAGTACCTATATAATCATTATATATAAATCTTATGTGCGTGTGTTTGTAATTAAACTCCTCCTAAACGGCTGGACCGATTTAGATGATTTTTTTGTGTGTGTTCAAGTGGATTCGAGAATGGTCAATTAGTTTTTTTTTAAAACCTACGGACGAAGTCACGAACAGGACAGCTAGTAGTATGTAAAATTCAAGTAGTGCGCTAAGTGCCCCTGATTCCATGCTCCACAGATAATCGTGGAAAAAATCGCGGATTATTCCACAATACCCGCTAGGCCATAGTTGTAGACAATATAGGTATTATCACATAAAGCACCTTTAAAACCTTGCCTGTGTCAGAATTTCACAAGACCTGACCGACCTTACCGCTTATTAGGTAGTATCAGGTATTTTGAAACCTGATAGTCTGTTCAATATGAGTCGTGACTTAAATCATCGCATTTTGTACCTTATACCATTAACATAAATGTCACAGCACTCATTTCTTAACGAACAAACTCATTAGTAGAGCGGAGATTTTTTTTAAGAGAATAGGCACATAAGTTTATAGAAAGACCTTATACCATCACAATGTTGTCCGCCTGTCAGCGTATCTAATTGCTTTTAAACCGACTTCAAAAAAGAAGGAGGTTGATGATTCCTTTTTTATTTGAAAGCTCGTGCTTCTCATGTGGTCCCAACTTGGTCCAGTTCTGACAATAGCATCTATGATAAAACCATATAAATATAAATTTGCATTAAGTATGTCGCGACAAATAACTCAGTATCACGCTAACCGATTTCGATGATTCATTTTTATCCGACTTCAAAACAGGAAGAGGTTCTCAATTCGAATGTATTTTTTTTTTTTATATTCAATGATGTTGGTTGTCTTTTTAGTTTGTAAAACGTAATTATTTCTCAAAAAGTGCTTGAGTAGGATCTTTCAGAACAAAACTTAAGGACATAAACAGAGCGTAGGCATTAATTTGAATTTAAAATTTGTTGAAATACGAGCCGTGTCCATCTATAGTCCTAAGTAATATTATTAGTAAAGATCAAGCTTCACCCGAGGCTCAGAAACGTATAACCTTCAAATCTTTTTAAATCGTACTAAACATGGTCTAGCCGCCATTCGAGGGTCAATCATTATATCAAAACACGTAGGTACATTGCCACACATACCTACATTGCGTGATTCTCGTGCTTCCCATACACCATAATATTTTTTAACAATAAAATATAGACTTAACATACATTTACCTAGTAACTATTACAACCCATCTAGGTGTAAAGTTCTCATCAATACAAATTAAGCATACCCATACACCAGGTATTTGCTGTAAATCGTTGAGGAGTTCCTTCGATTGTCTTTCGGCTCCTTCATCAGATCGACTGACCTTCAATAAATCGACCAGACCATTAAATAGTAATGCTTTAAAAATACATGAAATACATGCAAAAAATTTACAAACGCACTAGTCGCCACTACGATTTTCGAAAGTTCCACTCGGTTTATATGGGATTTATATGTTATCATTAGATCTTAGTTTCCTTATCATGGTACTTTTGAAATATCTCCTTTCCGAATAAAAAATAATTATCAAAATCGGTTCATAAACGACGAAGATATCCACGAACACACATAATATATATATATATATATATACACACACACACACACATATATATATATATATATATATATATATATATATATATATATATATATATATATATTATGTGTGTTCGTGGATATCTTCGTCGTTTATGAACCGGTTTTGATAATTATTATTTCAAATTCAGAAGCCTCCTCCTTTTTTTTAAATCGGTTAAAAAATGTGTCAGTACATTCTGTCAGTACTCACGCCTGCTTCATCAGGTAAACACAAGGTCACACCTGCTCGCAAGTTACAAAAAAACATTTGTCGGGATGTGACCTGTCTGTGTACGTATGTACCTACCGATGTGAAAAGCCACGAAGGGTCACCTATACAAACAAAAAGCCGGCATTTTATCTGCGCAGGTATAAAAAATAAAGACGTCGAAACAATGCAACCTTAGAACGTAGAATCAAGTAAATTACCCTTTAATTGAAACAGCAAATACTGTTAGCCTGTCCGCAGACGTAAGGCTACAAACTAACCACAGGTATGTCGTAGGTTTGTAGCTAGCTCTTCGTAATTTATGACAACTAACAATTCATGTAATGTACCGAATCCAGCTCAGATTTACGGCACATCTTCTCGTCACAGATGCCGCAGAGCCGCAAGACGAAAGTCTATAATCAGTGCGTGTTGCCAGTGATGACATATGGAACTGAGACATGATCGCTAACTATTAGCCTCATACACAAGCTTAGAGTCGCGCAACGTGCTATGGAGAGAGCTATGTTGGGTGACTACGTGATAAAATCCGTAGAAGAACCAAAGTCACCGACATAGCACTCAAAATTTGCAAGTTGAAGTGGCAATGGGTAGGCCATATAGCTCGCAGAACTGATAACCGATGGGGAATAAAAGTTCTCGAATAACCAAGGACAGGAAAACGAAGGACAGACAGGAAAGCGTAGGACGACTATCCACCCGATGGACTGACGACATTGTAAAGATCGCAGGATGTTGGTGAATGGAGAGGGCTCAAAATCGTTCTTCGTGGAAATCTATTTGGGAGGCCTATGTTCAGCAGTGGACTTATTAAAGGCTGAGATGATGATGATGAACAATTAAAGACAACTAACAATTTGTCATTTAAAACTAGGCGTGAGGTTAAGCTAGGCGTCAATTGCGCGAAACGTGTGCGTATGGAGCGGGCATGTTTTGTATGGGATTGACGCATTTGTCTGCCCGAATCTGACAATTGCTTCGGGGTAATGGAAACGGTTGCGATACGTTTGCCGCCGGCCTTAGTACCTATTGTGTATATACTTCTACCACGAGGCACGCACGAGGTATAGGAATACTTCCACTGCTTAAGATTCGCCCTGTCACTATTTGTCACTATCCATACTAATACTAACTAATACTAATCCCATTATAAACGTGAATGTTTGTATGTATGTTTGTTACTCTTTCACGCAAAAACTGCTGAAAAAAAATAATAAAACTTTACAATAATATGGCTTACTAGCTGACACGGCAAACGTTGTTTTGCCTTATTTAACATAAAAAAAACATTTGGTGTGAGCCACTCTTTACAACTCGGGGTATAAAAACTAGTTATAAACCTATTCTCAGACCTACTGAATATACATATAAAATTTCATCAAAATCGGTCAAGCCGTTTTGGAGGAGTATAAACACGAAAACTGTGACACAAGATTTTTATATATATAGGGATATATCAGAATAACACATAGGCTAATAATTTATAAAGATATTGTGTGAATTGTACAAAATATATTATATCGATAAATGTCATGTAATTATGTAAAAAATCAGCCATCTGCGAGCTATTCTGGCGTGCGCTGCAAAAACCGTTAGAATTAGGCGCAGACAAAGTCGTGGGCACCAGCTAGTATCATAATATTGTAAATGCGAAAGTGTATCTGTCTGTCTGTTTGTTACTTTTCGGCTAAACGGCTTAACGGACCTTGATGAAATTTAGTAAGAAGAAGTATTGCATTTAGAGCAAGAACATAGGCTACTTTTTGTCTCAAAAAACAACCTTGAAGGGGGTAAAATAGGGGATGAATGTTTGTTTGGCCAACTCATATTTTCTTAAGTTGGATCTGAAAATTCATATTTAGGCTTTTGGTAAGAAATAAAGAAATATGTGTTTCAACGTTTTTGCAAAATGGGATGAGTTTGCGAAGGGGGTAAAAAAAGAGATTAAACTTATGAGGTGTTCTCTAAATGCACAGAATGCATTCCTTACAAAAGTAAAAATAAAGGTTCTAAGCATTGGCGTACGAAGTTGTGGGTAACAGCTAGTCTTACATGGAGGGACTTACATACTATTTGAAACAGTGATAAACTTTGTTCAGAAGTTGGGAGACGGTTCTTAGTAAGGCCAATAAAGTTCAGATTACCATGGTTTGAGATTTTGTATTCGAGTTTATCCGTAGGACGCGGCATTCAAGGCTTTTTGCTTGTCCAGGAAGCACGTAAAGAAGAAACTCCCCTGACGGATATTACCGCAAAAATACCGTTTGCTTTCTGCATATCAATAAAAATTACGAAAATAACTAAAGAATTACAAAATAACTCAAACATGATTGATGGTACTTCTGTTATTCTGTCGTGCATTAGATATCATAGAAGAGCCTCACAGGTAAACTAAAAACTAAGACGTGTTCGCCCACGAGACTTTCCTATACATGGTCGCGAGAACCTTTATATATATAAATGTTCTGTGCGTTTGTTTGTGATTAAACTCCTCCTAAACGGCTGAACCGATTTTGATGGTATAACATCGAACAATATCATATCTTATCTGGCGATCACAGTTCATATAATATATTGATCGCAAAAGTTTATTATATTATACCAATACAAGATACTCCTTTAGAGCTTATTTGTTTATTTATTTATATATACCCACGGCCTTACGATAATTTAAAATGATTCTTGTTTATAATAATATGTTCATAGTCTGTGAAATTCATAACTATATATTTTGCGCTTTATATTCTTAGCCCCGGCTTCGCACGGGTGCAATGCTGATACTAAATATACTACAGAAAGTAATTATATAAAACGTTATCTAAGATAATAACATACCCTAAGAGATAGACATATACCATCGCGGACTTTTTTGTAGACCTTTTTAAGGTGTACAAAACTGTAGTACATTATTTTGATCTATCTCGAAGGGTTCAGCCAGCGTTTGCAATGTAAGCGCAAAAAAGTGTGTTTATTTACGACATCACATTAGACACCTCTAAAATTATCAGTGTTTTTCTACTATATTTTGCATGTATCATACATATAAACCTTCCTCTTGAATATTCATAATCATAATAATATTGAATAATCTATCTATTTTAAAAAACTACATCAAAATCCGTTGCGTAGTTTTAAAGATCTAAGCATACATAGGGACAGACAGACAGTGGGAAGCGACTTTGTTTTATACTATGTAGTGATTACTTGTAATAAAATAATGAATGCCGCAATACAATATATGTGGAAATCTTAAGCACTTAGCAAACTAACTAATTAGATACAGTACAGTCGTTAAATAAAGTCATCAATAAATGAAATGCTATTTAACATTTTTGAAATATATTTGAGGTTGACCAACTATTTTACTGGTAACAATAACATGTTTTGCCATTAACCGGTATTGAATTATTTATTATAAAAACCTATAAATTAATGAAATTTCTCAGCTTAATTCGTAGCAGTTCTGATTTCTGCGCCGTAGGTTAAGGGTTTGTTTTCCTTCTAGGAGTAACATTTGTGTGATGAACATAAATGTTTTTTCTATGTCTAGGTGTTATATAGTTTATTATATACGACCTCTGTGGCACAGTGGGCTAACCTCCGGCTGAGACGCAGAAGGTTGCGGGTTCGATTCCCACCGCGGGACAAATGTTTGTATGATCTGCAAGTATTTGTCTCGGGTCTGGGTGTTTCTATGTATAATATGTATGTATTAACAAAAAAAAAAGTATTCAAGTTAGTATGTCAGTCATCTGATAACCCATAACACAAGCTCTGCTTACTTTGAAGCTAGATGATGCTGTGTGAAATGTTAAGCATTATTATAATGTATTCAAAAATAAATAGGTATTCTAAGAGTCATCTTGTTCCTATATCACAAGCTTTGCTTAGTTTAGGTCTAGATAGTGTTATGTAGATTGTCTACCAACACTTTATTTACATTTACGATTACGATTAGCCCATTGTGTCTCACTGCTGGGCAAAAGCCTCCCTTTAATATTTTCTGTCATCTCAGTTTTGAGCTAATTGGCCATAAGCTGTCATACAACATATGTATGACAGCTATATATATATATATAATAATATTATTATTCTGTTAATACAAGCACTATTGCGTCGATATACTACTTATAAACTTTTTTAAATTTATACATATTGTACAAAAAAAACACCCGGACCGAGACAAATACTTGCAGATCAAATAAAAAAAAATCGAGCGACACAGTCAACCATCTAGATACTCGCTTCGCAGAGCGTTGTTTATCTTCGTTGTTCTTTTCGGAACCGCTGGGAACGACGGATTTCACATTCCATCCGTCAGATGGATCTGACGGATGGAATGTGAGCGACATCCGGGATCATCCACTAGCAAATAGCGCGCGACGAGTTTATACAATCTCAATGGTAATAATTACGTGATAAAAACTAAAAAACCGACTTCATGTCCATAAAAGCAAAATTTCAAAATTTTGTTTCGTCCAAGTGGATTTAATATTTTTTTCAGCTTTTTGATTTAAAAATCCAACTACCGAACCGATTATGAAATTTATATGGAACCAATCGGAAAGTATATCCTTTCACATGAAATCTGATTTTTTTAAATCGGTTCATAAAAAACATAAAAAAATAAACAGTCAAATTACCTACTCCTTTTTAAAAGTCGGTTAAAAAACATGTTTCAATAGTATTACCTATATAAAACTGAAAACTTTTTTGATTTATGGATGTCTGTCTTTGGCTCTATCACGCTAAGCAAATTAAACTGCTAAGCAAATTTGGATGAACTTATAACTTAAAGTTAGTGATCTTGAGTAGGTAACATTAATGCTACTTTTTATGTAGGTACCACGCGTGAAAAGCCGCGGGGAGACGCTAGTACGAAATAAAAGATTCAAATTGTAACTCAGCACAACATGTGAATGTATAACAACCTGATCCGATAAATACGCAAGGAAAAATTTGCGTATTTTTTTATTGGCACAGTCTTCTATAATTAATCATGTGTTTGATCCGGCTAACAAAATCCCATTGCAAAAGTGAATGTACTAGTAACTGGAATGAAGCCAAAGATCAATGCCGAGTTTTGCGGTCTTGTGTACAAGTTTTTAGGGTTCCTATGTCTACACGGACTTGACAACATGTCTTTCTTATACTGACTGATTACAGAAGCCTCCACTGTGCGTGGTCCAGCACGTGCTTGATTGTTTTATTTATATTTAGATTAAGGGAATGTACTGAAGTAGGCAACTTACAGATACACTGGTCAGTTAATAAACTACATACATATCAATATTTAATACTTTCTTCTTTTCATACAACTTGTATTTTTGTAGGAAAATAGTAGCTTATTTATTAATTTATTACTAGCTATATAAAAGTAACATAAGGCGACTCTTTCAAAACTTTCGTGAGTTGTACTATACATTTTGATACACACGGGCTTTAATCACGGTTTATTTTATCGGTGACTCCATCGACAAAATAATACGTGAGTAAAGCTCGTGTGTATCGAAATGTATTAGGCGACTCCCTGATCAAAGGATTAAGACGCGTATTCACGGATCAAATCATGTTTTTTCAATCAGAAAACATTCTAATATGGAATTTTGAAAAAAGTTGACGAGTAATGTTTTAATTAGCTTTCTTTCCGTCTATTAGGGAAAGCTGCAAGTTTAAACAACGACAACTTTATGAGGATGATTATTCAATATTTTAGACATACATATATTAAAATATAAACTGACGACCTCTGTGGCGCAATGGGCTAAGGTTCGACTGAGACGCAGAAGGTTGCGGGTTCTATTCCCGCCGCGGGACAAATATTTGTAAGATCTGCAAGTATTCGTCTCGGGTCTGGGTGTTTCTATGTATAATATGTATGTATTTACAAAAAAAAAGTATTTAAGTAGTATATCAGTCATGTGGTACCCATAACACAAGCTCTGCTTACTTTGGGGCCAGGTGGAAGTATGTGAAATGTCCGGGATTATTTATTTATTATAAAACTTACAAATTCATTAATAAACAATTTGAAATGAGTAGGCAAAATATTGAAAATACATATCATGTATATTTTAAAACTATTATTTTCTCAATTAACGAGCAGGTAGCCTATAAATACAATAAAACACAAATTAAAAGTTAATTTCCTAATGGAAGAGAAAGACATTTCTTAAGACACTGTATCATTTTGACTGGCCTGTCAGCTCAGTAGCTCTACTTTCTGCACTGTAGGTTGAGGGTTCGATTCCCTCCCAGGATAAACATATGTGTGAATAACATAGGTGTTTGTTCTGTGTCGGTTTTTAAAAAAATATATATGTATTTATATCAGTCATCTAGCCGCCATAATACAAGCTATGCTTAGTTTGGGACTAGATGGTGTTGTGTGCATTGTCCAGCAATATTTATTATTATTATTATTTAGAAATTTTATCAAGATCAGTTCAGTCATTTAGCAGTAAAAACTTAAACAACCAGACAGGGACTCTTTCGAAATTGATAAATTAGTATTCATTAAAAAAACTATTCGCTTTCATAAAATCATATTATTCTTACTGGATACTGGCCTTGCACGCAAGGTACCTACATAAAAAAATAGTACATACCAGATCTCTGTGGCGCAGTGGACCAAGGCCTTGGTGAGATGCAGAACGTTCAATTCCTGCCGCGGGACAAATGTTTGTATGATCTGCAAGTATTTGTCTGGGGTCTCGGTGTTTTTATGTCTTTACATTTAAAAAAAAGTAGTATATCAGTCATGTAGTACTCATTATATAAGCTCTGCTAGATGATGCTGTGTGAAATGTCCGGCATTATTATATTATTAGGTAGAGTAGAGCCATTTTTCTTTCGCAAGACAACATAATTTGATCACGGAAATCTAACAAAAACGGATATATTTCAACAAGAATGATTGGAATCAATGGAAAAAGTGTCAATTATCTTTCTACATCATTTAGATCTGAACTTACTTCGTATAAAAGCAAGGTTTTAAGCCTTATTTCGTAAGGTTTATAGATCATTTCTGCGTGCACTTTTAAGCATTTATAAATGATGTTATGCTGTAGGCTCATGGGATTTGTATATCGTGAGAAATAAACGAAGGTTTGAGCCCCACTTGCACAAGAAACAATTGATTACAATTCAGTTTAACCATCGTATTATTTCCGCTTTTTTTTAATGTAAAAGTATAAAGTATTTTTATTTCTGCTTGTACAAAAAAGGGAATGTAACATTTTATTACAAATTATCTCCTTTGTAAAAAAGTAAAGTAAATAAGTAGGTAAATAGGTCAACTGTTTCACATGTATTTTATACTATTCTTTACATTTTGTAGGTATTTTTATTTTTTATAATATATTATACTATATAATAATATTTTATAATTAAATTCTTACGGATATGTACAGAATAATGTACAATAATATAAAATACACGCGAAACAGTTGAACTATCTTAGAACCGTTTAACACGATCTATAGATACCTTAACTGATTCAGATCACTGCCAGAAGGCAGCGTTCTAAAGATACTGGCGGCATTGCCTCATTTAAAACGATCATAGTAACATATTTAATGTAGTAATAAAAGTAGTAATATAAATACTTACAAAACTTAAAACAACTATTATGTGGTACTAACTATTAGGATATAATGGTTTATTTCAAACAATATTAGTAGCTTCCAATAGTATGAAATTATAATAATAATGCCGAATATTTCACATAGCATCATCTGGCTCCAAAGTAAGCAGAGCTTGTGTTATGGGTACCACATGACTGATATACTACTTATATACCTTTTATTTTGTAATTACATACATATTATACATAGAAACACCGAGACCCGCGACAAATACTTGCAGATCGTACAAACATTTGCCCCGTGGCGGGATTCGAACCCGTCACCTTCTGCGTCTCAGCCGGACTTTGGTCCACTGCGCCACAGAGGTTGGCAAAAACTTAAGTGTTGTAACCATTCATCATTATTAAGTCTAACATATTAGACATAATAAAATATGTTTGTTTATAAAAATATATAAATCTTATTTAAGGCTAAGTACTTCTTGATGACATTCTGTATGTCCTATGATTTTATGACAAATAACTTTGTGACTTATGACTTTACGATACATACAAATGTCATCAAATTTAATGCATATTTAGTGATGATTGACTGACATTATAATCTACTATGTCTGGTAAGGTAAATTATCATGATCTGGTATTTCCCAGACTGGTTGGTATATTTTTAACAAAAAAACCACTACTTGCAAACTAATTCACATTGTAAGTGATTAGATAAGTACCGAACCAAAAAATCTTAGTATTTTCTCACCAAAACTTTTACAAATAATAATATGAAGGCTGAACGTTATATGAGATGAAATTATACTATTCGAAAAATACCTGCCAAACAATAAATGAAATTATAAAATACCTGCCAAACAATAAATGAAATTATAAAATACCTGCCAAACAATAAATGAAATTATAAAATACCTGCCAAACAATAAATGAAATTATAAAATACCTGCCAAACACAAAGCAGGACTAATTAAAAATTAAAAAAACAAATCAACCAAATTCTTTGAATACAGATTATACTTACGGAAAAATATAAAACTGGGAGAACTAAAAAAAAAAAGTGCGAGTCAACTTTAAAATAAGATTATGATTATTAAATATTATTGAATCGAATATTGAATATTTTATACATCATTTCACAATTAAATTATAAACTAAAATAACTTTAAAAACAATTTGAAAAGAGGAAGAAGAATTTAAAATATTTAATATAATGTATATCATAATATCTATATAACTACTATTCCATTAACTAACAAGCCGATAGTTACTATAAAGATGTAACAAATTATTTTCCATACAAAAGCACATTTGCTGAGGGCACCGCCTTAAGAACGCTGCTATCTATCAGTGATCTAAATAAGTGAGTATAAATTTATAATACCTTATAGGTACCACTTAAGTTTAGCAATTTTAAAATTTCTGCTAATTAAACAAACTTCTAAAAATTTTACACAGCCTTGAATATAAAATAATTTGCACATAGTTTATGAAATACCTGCATTAAAAATGAAATGTAATAATGCTAAACAATACACTTATTTGATTTATAATGGTTATAAAAAAACTAGCCCGTGAAACTAGTTTTTCGTAATAATTTTGAATCTAAACAATACGCACTAAAATTGAGACCTGAAAATAATTGAACACGATGAAAAAACCAATGTTACTGATAACATTGATAACATAAAGAAAGTTGTCAAAATAAGACAGTCAAGTTTAAAAGCCTTTGTCATCCCAAGGCTCGTTTACACGATTTCGAAACCCATTAAAATAATTTAATGCTACAATAATTATATTCTGCCAGTTTTCGATCGTGCTTTGTCGAAGCCTGGTGTATAGTGTTTTTTTAATTCAGGTTAGGCTACAAGCATAGAGTTAAAATGCCAAATGATTTTGTATTTTAAATTTGAGTGGTTTTTATGTGAGAGAAAGTTAATTGCTATAAACGTTTTTTTATTGTTTTAGGTGCAAATACGTCATTCGATATGTCGATTGTGGATTCCTACAAGCGGTTTATGGAAAGAAATGGCGGTAAGTTATTTTTATTCAAGTCCTTAATCCTCATTCATCAGCGGAGTTCCTCAAACGGTGCATATATATGTCGATCGAAGTTTTATATTTGAGACGTTTGGGGTAGAGCTGCTAGGTCGATGGGGATGAGGTCTGCCTCATCCCCATCGACCTAGCAGTATAATAATAAAAGTAATAAGTATAAGTAATGTATATTTGATCTGTCAAATATACAATAACCTAGTGGAGAGACAGACCGATAGAAACCATGTGTGTTCGGAATGCTTGCTTCTGCTTCTTAATAATGGCATATGACATAATAATATTTGTTTATAGTCAATTTGTTTGTTAATAAAGTCTTAGTCGATGGTCAATAATTGACAATTATTGTCAATTCGAAACGTCATCGCGGAATGGCCGTCCAGAATTGTCTTGGGATTCCTCGTCGTTCAAATCACATTGCACCATAATACATATTATAATTCAATTGTTCATACTTGTCCTATGTAGCCACAATTTATTTATTAAAATTCCACTAAGATAACTGAATAAAGCATGCAATAAAATGAGGTAAAAATATTAAATTAGCACAGCTATGGTACTTCATGAAATGACAAACGAAGAATCAGTGCTCGCTTCTATTTCGGTCTGCAAATAAGCGTTGACATACTACGTGATAATGCTGACAGTATTCTGGGCACCAAGTGGATGACTTACGATTATGATGATTATATAATACACATCCAAAAATTTTTCATTTAGTTGTTTTAGAAATACGTTAGGTACGGTAGGTTTTTAAATTATTTGTTTTCTTATAAGTAATCTATAACTATAAAAGGGCTTAACCTGACTGACTGACTGACTGATTCATCATCGCCGAGCTGAAACCGCTGAAGCTAGAAAGGTGAAATTTAGAAGATAGCTTCCTTTTACAGGAAAACCACAGATGGTTTAAAGTGGTATTTTTTGAAATTCAATGCCTAAGATGGTGAAAAGGGGTTAAAACGAATATATGAAACTTTTTAACGCGTTGTGTGATTTGCTTTAAACTTCATATGAATAAATAAAATGCAAAATAAATGTACACGAGTTTCAGGATTTTTCAAAATAACTCTCATAAAGGTGTCAAATAGGGTGTGAATGTTTGTATGGAAACTTTTCAATGGGTGTTGGGTGATTGGTTTCAAACTTACTGATAAAATTTGCTAAGGAGATAAATTGCATCCTGGGGAAGGATTTAAGATACAATTTCTTTAAAAAAAATGCGGACGAAGTCGCGAGCAACAGCTAGTACTAATATAAAAATTATGTCACATAAAAGTTGTATCTGTCTGTCTGTTACCTATTAACAGTTAAACGGCTAAACGGCTCTTGATGCAATTTAGTAAGTTGATAGATTCTGTTAACTCAATTTTAATCACTGCATCTTTGAGACTCCCCATGTCTAAGCATTAGAACCTGCTACTGGTGTATAAATCACCATACACTACACCAAGTACTTTTTAATTATTCATAATGTTAGTCTTTTTATAATAGCTTCTGTCCGCGGTTTTGCACGCGTGATATCTACGTAAAATCCAGCCTATGTCCCTTCCCAAGATATAATCAAAATTCCTCAAAACTCGTTCAACCGCTTAGCCGTGAGAAGGCCACAAACAAACAGACATACTTATAGAGGCGTTTTCCAATTTATAATATTAGTATGGATAGATAGAACCAGTTTTCAATATTACACCAGCACCAGCGCAACCTGTCGGCGCGGCAGACTCTTTCTTTAAAGTCGTTGTTCAATGACGTCATTTCGTGACCCCCTTTGTGATTGAGTTGGATTTTAAGGCCTAGCGCGCACTGCCGATTAATTCGCGGTGAATTTCGTTGCACTGTGAAACCCATGTTTCACAGTGTCTGATTCCATAATCAGGCACACTCACTAGCGAGAATATTTGCAGAAATATTTAAATATTTAACATTGACCCTTTTTGATGTGCTATACGACTACAGCAAACTGTGCTACAGCACATCAAAACGCACATAGTACAGTCTGACATATACATAATATGCTCTTTCATTATTTTATTTTGATCTGTATGTGTAAAGTTTATCGAAATAAACTTTAAACTTTAATGAACCTTGCTTTTACTCTAATTATGAAAATTTATCAGGGTTAAAAACGCGATAAATTGGCAAAAAAACCCGCGGTTGGTGGAAAAAATCTCATAAATTTTACTTGACTTTTCCTTTATTTTAGTTATGAAAGTTTATTGGTGTTAAAAACGCGGTAAATTGGCAGAAAAACCCGCGGTTGGCGGAAAAAAAACAAAAAAAAATTAAATTACTTTTACTTTACTTAGTCATGCATATTTATCGAGATTTAAATTGCAATAAATTGGCAGAAAAACCTACGGTTGGCGGAAACAATCACGGCGCGTGGTACGGGAAAACCCGCGAATGGTGGAACAACCCGCGGCACGAAAATGTTGACCGCGGCTTAGTCTGCAGTGCATATTAGGACTAATGTGGTCAAGTTTAGTTGCCCAAGGTGTTTTATGTTAATCAATGTTAGTAGCGTGTGGGTGCGAAAAATTGTAGATATACTGGAATTTCAAGGTTGTGTTAATGATCATTTCTAATATAACGTTTAGATTCATTCAAATTACTATCCCTACTAATATTATAAAAGTGATAATATTCACTTTTATAATATATGTATATGTTTATTGGAACGAAGTTCCTTATCGCACGCTACGGACTTTGCGGATGGGAGCTAGGCTAAATAAGGTGTAAGATTTTTCCGTCACGAATTTCCGACACGACCCTTTCTTTGACGAAGACGGTTATCCATAGGGTGACACGAATGAATTAAGTATATGAACGAATGAACGAATAAGTTAGATGAATTGAATGATGTACAATAAAATGTTTATTTTCACAACTCGAAAATATATATTAATTATATTAATATAATACGTTTACCAATCATTACATACTACGATAGGAACTTCACTTTAACCGAGTGCTCTACGACACTGACGCATTTTTTTATATTATTAACTTACAATTCCTTATTTTTGTATTTTAATTTTTACCCTCCTGGTTCGGACGACAATTTGATGGTTAAACAAACTTACCTTGTGTCGTTTGACCATAATTATACGAACCTTGCATCCGAAGAGATCCATAACAAATAATTGAACAATAAATGAACTTTGAACTTTGATTTTCATTCATGACACATCATCCAAGTGTGCTTCTACAAATAAGTGCCCAAATCAGCATTATGTTGCGTTATACAGTCGAAACGATACAACGTACTTCACCATGCATCCGAAGACATCCATAACAAATAAGTAGGTAAATAATTCGCTATGTAGTTTACTGTTTAATGTACAGGGCACCATGAATTATTTCATTATAATATTAGTATATTATAATAAAATTTTATAATTATAATATTATAATTAGTAAAAGGAGGGTAAAGTTTACTGTTTAATGTACAGGGCACCATGAATTATTTCATGGTGCCCTGTACATTAAACAGTAAACTACATAGCGAATTATTTACCTACTTATTTGTTATGGATGTCTTCGGATGCATGGTGAAGTACGTTGTATCGTTTCGACTGTATAACGCAACATAATGCTGATTTGGGCACTTATTTGTAGAAGCACACTTGGATGATGTGTCATGAATGAAAATCAAAGTTCAAAGTTCATTTATTGATTGAAGTACATTGTGTTATTGATGTAATCGTCAATTTAGTTTAATTTTAATTGCGTTTTCTAGTTTCTTTCGTTTTGAATACATTTTATTTCTTTCTTTCTTCTATTTATGTTTGTATAGACTTATTATAGATAAAAGTCAGTGATCTGAAATATCATGCGCTTCTTTTAAAGTAGGTAGGTACGTGCAAACCGCGGGCAAAAGCTAGTACTATAATGTTGTTTAAGTACATACTAGCTATCCGTTTAGATGATAATATAATCATTATCTCTTCATAAAATCTTAAATATTTAAACACAAAATTATATATTCTAAATAGTTACCTTCCTACATAATTATACCTTAATTTTTAAATAATTAATAAAAAACGTGAATACATTATAGTGTAAATTACACTTATTATCTACTATCAAACTATTTTGTATATATCTAGTTATTAAATCTAACATTTTTTAAATAACTAATTGAATAATTTCTGAAAAAAAAATCATAAATAATCCAGTCGGTCTCTGTAGTCATGTAGTCAAAAGGATGCGTTCGCAGAACACTGGCAGCAATGCCACGTTTTATGGCAATGCTCATTCGCTGAACGAATTAGAACCCATCAATCCTGTCACACTCAGTATATTGGTATTGGCTAGGTCTTTGTATATTGTGTGTGCCTCTGATCCCCGAATTCATTGGTATTAATAAATTGGTTTCAAAATCGACTTAAAACTGTTTGTATAATAAAAATATATAATAAATCTGGGGTCAAAGAAATACCTTTGTTAGGCCTAGCTTACACTAGCGAATGAATCCGCGAGGTTTTAACGGTGCTATTCTGATGTTAGTAATTTTCATCGGTTCGCGGTTTTTGCGTGTGCTATGTCTGATTCTATGTTCCACAGATCAAGGCGTAAAAATTCGCAGCGGATTAATCCGCAATGTGTGTTAGGTCTTATCCTTCAACCTAACGCCTCTGCGAAAATATCTTCTTCGTTAATGCCTTGTGTTGTGTCATAATAATGTAAATTTTGCCAATATTAAGTTTTAATTTTTGTTTGTTTATGGTATGTCACAAAGTCGTATCTTGTCGTTCGACTTTTGTTATCTATACCTACTAATATCAATAAAACAGAAGAAAGATTTGTATTTTTGTATTTAACGAATAAACTTAAAAACTACTGGACTGATTTGAAAAATTATTTTACCGTTGGAAAGCTACACTATCCCCGGGTGACCTAAGCTACTTTTTATCCCGGGAAAATTTGTTTGTCCCGGGAAAAATCTTCAACGTGGGCGAAGTTGCGAAAATGAAGCATCGTCAAAAGCTTCACTTAGCGTGCTTTCTATTTGGAGTTATGAAGCACAACGCACCCAGGTACCTTTACGATAAGATAGATAAACGATCCAGCTTAAGGTCCTGTGAACCTCGCCAACACTCGGCGCAGCTCTCAACACAGCATCACAAGACATCTGATAACTTTAAGGTTTGGCCAAACCTGCGCGTCAGTAACACGGGAAGCGGGACGCAATGCAGGAGCGTCTGCAACGCGAAACTTAACATGCACACCTGTGCGACTCCGGTGCGAACCGCGAACTTTATTCTTCATATATAATAGGATATCCTTTCACTGTTTCTATAAACAGTTCTGAATTACTTTCTATTGTAAATAATTAATGAAATAATAAGGAAGGTAGCTTTCTCGCACATACACACGTCTGCCCACTAGGCGCGTGCGTCCCGCTATGCCGACGCGGCTGTCCCGCGTTTGCCCGCGTTGTGGTCGCGTAGGTGTGCAAAGCGCCATAGATAAGGTATGGGTAGCGTCCGCCGCGCGGCACACGCTCCTGCTTCGCAGTCGTTTTGGTCGCGCAGGTGTGGGTTATGCTTTATCGCCACGTTGACACGATGACACGATCAAAGTGTGCTCAATTGACGACCTCTGCGGCGCAGTGGACTAAGGTCCAGCTGAGACGCAGAAGGTAGCGGGTTCGATTCCCGTCACGGGACAAATGTTTGTATGATCTGCAGGTATTTGTCTCGGGTATGGGTGTTTCTATGTATAAACGTATGTATTCACAAAAAAAAGTATAAAAGTAGTATATCAGTCATGTGGTTCCCATAACACAAGCTCTGCTTACCTTGGGCCAGATGATACTGTGTGAAATGTACGACATTAACACAAAATCGAGGTCCAGAGACAAAACTAAGTGTGGAGTTACGATTCTAGTTGTCAGAAATCAGTGCGTTTTACGAAAACGTGGACTAAATGTAAGTTCACGTCTTTATATCTAAGTGCGTGATTAGGAATATATGTAGGTATGCTTAAGACTGTTAGTTGTTTAAATGATTCATTTCAAAAACATTGGTGGACAATTCACACAATACCATCTAGCCCCAAACTAAGCATAGCTTTGTATAATGCCGACTAGATGACTTATAGATAGAATACTTGCATATTTTTTTATTACAAACTAGTGATACTTTATAACACCCAGACACAAAACAAACATGTTTATGTTCATCACAAAAAAGTCTGTCCTGGTGGGAATCGAACCCCTAACCTACACCACAAAAGTCAGAGCTACTGCCAACGTAGCTGACATATTTGCTTATTCATTTGCTTATCGGATATGAAGAAATTGCAGTTTCCTTTTCCGCTATTTGGGTTTAGAAGCATTAGATAATAATCAAGAGATCGTATAATCAAAGCAATTTAAACACGCACCGCACCTTGTGCAAGCCCTTGGGCCTTGGTTATTATTTAAATAATAACAACTGACTCGTGACTGACTGTATAACTTTCAACGCGCTGCCTAATCCTTAGGATTTTTCTTTTCTTCAAAATTGAAGGGCTTTATAAGCTGTTTCCATGCTACTCTGTTGTCTTCAGTTTGTCTCAAGGTAGTAAAGTCTAAATTTTCGTCGGAATCATTAGAATCCTCAAAACTTCTCACCAAAAAGGTGCAGTAGGAAGTCAAAGTTTGTATCGGTCAAGCGCGAAAGATATACCAAAGAGTTGGCTTAGAAGCTTGATTTTTTACAGCTTCAAGGGAGTTTTTGTAATTCTACAAATATTAAAAATCTCTTAATCAGGTTAAGTATCGCGAGATATTGCTAGTGAGTTTGAAATAGGCGGCATATATTAATGTAATTTTTGATTGCGTTGGCGAGTATCGCGAGTATATTAAGTATCGCGAGATATATTATACATATGCCAAAACGTAAAGACAGCGCGTTAAAATTTTTCCAAAGGCGCCATCTAGTTAATAATCATTTCAATTGGATACAGTGTTTGAAAAAAAAACGTGTAGGGACGTCTCGGGACGTCCGACAGAAGAAATAACTTAAACTAATCTAACTAGCGCTGTGGGTTACAGTGAGAGAGGAAGAGCCTGCCTACCGCTTATGTATGCGTGAGAGAAAGGGAAGCCAGACAGACTGGCGCCGTAACGCGTTACGTAACGAAGCGGTTTACCCTCCCTTAAGAAGCTATCACTTCAAAAAGTTTCTTGACATACATATAGTCAGATAAACGGACAAAGAATTGATTCTATAGGGTTCTATTTTTTCATTTTGGGGTACGGACTCCTAATAAACATTACGTAAACAAAACTTATACTACTTTAGATAATAATTCATGATCACGAGTTGCCTTGGTTTTAGTTTAATTATTTAGGATCTCTGTTCACGAATGCAGTAACCGCAAGTTTTGAAATCTCTTTGGTTGGCGTTTATAAATAAATGAATGAGGTTAAACGAAGGCTAAAAGCCGGACATCATTAGATTGATGTCATATTGCGGTGACATCCAATTATCTGTACCTTGTTGAGGGTTTTTTTTGTGACTAATGAGTAATGACGTACAATCTCTAATTTGCCTACTGATATTACTCAGCGAAAAATAATAATATTAATCTTACTTTTATATATGAAAGAATATTGTTTGATAATCCAAATAACACCATCTAGCTCCAGACTAAGCATGGCTTGTACTATGGGTACCAGATGACTGATAGAGTACATATATATTTTTAAATACATACTTTATAACTAAGATATAAAACAAATATCAATGTTCATCACTTAAAGGTTTGTCCTAGGAGGGAATTGAACACTTGTGTGTTCAATTCCTACGGCGTGGAAGGCAGAATTGCCTACTACCAACTGAACTAAGAAGCTAGTCAAATAGTATCCTGAATCCCATGGTCTCATTGGTGATCCTGAAGCCCATGGTCTGATCATTTGACAAGTTCCGATTAAGCTATTGCGTGTGATCACCAATAATAATAATAATAATAATACCGGACATTTCACACAGCATCATCTGCCCCCAAAGTAAGCAGAGCTTGTGTTATGGGTACCACATGACTGATATACTACTTATATACTTTTTTTGTGTAAATACATACATATTATAAATAGAAACACCCAGACCCGAGACAATATTTGCAGATCATACAAACATTTGTCCCGTGGCGGGAATCGAACCCGCAACCTTCTGCGTCTCAACCAGACCTTAGCCCACTGCGCCACAGAGGTCGTCAATATAATGTGTTTTGTGAGCAGGTTCTATACTGCTATACTGCTGCTTCTATACCTCCCTACTCTACCTCATAAACATAATCATCTACATGTAAAAGTTGTCATTGTATATAATGTTAAGAAACTTTGTATATGTTCTCGTAGGAGGGCGTTGATGCCTGCGACATAGTTTTACACTTCTCCAGATGTCATCGACTTTCAATGTTTATGTACCTCTTGTTATCTGTTCCAAATAAAACTTTATTATTTATTTTATTATTATTATTATTATTACTTATATAACCTAATCAGATCAACGAACTTCAGCAACGGTTTGCGAGGTCGTATCTGTATCGGTGACCGTGGTAGTATATTTATTAGAGCGCTTCCGTGCGTCGGAGGGCAAGTTGGGCTGACATTCTCAGCTTCTTAAAAGTGGTAACGCTATGACAAATGCCTTCGGGCTGCCAATAAACAGACAACAGTGTTGACTAGTGACTCATACAACGGAAGTAGTTTCAAATGATTTATAACGATGTAATACAGTCTATCATAACAAACAGCACGCGGGCGGTATCGTGTACGAAATTTAAACTTATATTCTGAGATAAAACTATATATACAGAACGATACTGAACCGATTTCAATAAATACTTCACTAAGCGAAATTGTCAGCAAGTTACACGGTATTTGTTTGAGATCAAACTATCTTAAATACTGACTGCCTGCTTAGTTGGTTGTAGCTTTGCCTTCTGCGCTGTAGGCTGAGGGTTCGATTCCTTCACAAACCTTTGTGTGAAGAACATAGGTGTTTGTTCAGTGTCTGGGTCTAAATGAAATATCACGAAAGTGAAAATTAAATTGTAATAATGTAGCCCAAGGCATCACAAACATGTTTATAATAGTCATTATTTGGCGTGCGCTACAAAAACTATTAATCATACATAAAATAATAAACTTCATGTTAATATAACTTATTATTACCAACAAAAAGTCCACAAGGCTATATGTCTAAGTATCATAGTCAAGTCACAAAAACCTCCACTTGTTTAAATTTGTCAATTAAAATTCGAGTAGAAGTACACCGATGCGAAACCGAGGATCAATATTGATGGATCCACACACCATCATCATCATCATAGCAGCCTTTATGAAGTCCACTGCTGGACATAGGCCTCCCCAATAGATTTCCCGGAAAAACTATTTTGAGCCTTCTCCATCCACCAACTTCCTGCGAACTTTACAATATCGTCAGTCCATCGGGTGGGAGGTCGTCCTACGCTTCGTTTTCCTGTCCTTGGTTGCCATTCGAGAACTTTTATTCCCCAACGGTTATCAGTTCTGCGAGCTATATGGCCTGCCCATTGCCACTTCAACTTGCAAATTTTGAGTGCTATGTCGGCGACTTTGGTTCTTCTACGGATTTCCTCGTTGCGGATTTTATCACGTAGTGAAATACCCAACATAGCTCTCTCCATAGCTCGTTGCGCGACTCTGAGCTTGTGTATGAGGCCAATAGTTAGTGACCAAGTCTCAGTTCCATATGTCATCACTGGCAACACGCACTGATTGTAGACTTTCGTTTTGAGGCTCTGCGGTATCTGTGACGAGAAGATGTGCCGTATTTTCCCGAACGCTGCTCAACTAGCCCCGAACTAAGCATAACATGAACTGTGAATCTGATGATTGACGGAATACTTTTATAATATTAAATACATACATATTATATAACACCGCCCACTGTACAACTGTATCATTATTTTTTTGTGTGTTCTCTTGTGTACAATAAAATTTTTGAAGTGAAAACTTCTTTAGCATCGTTGTGATTTGAAAGTCGATGAAACGAAAAAGCGACAGTAAAAAGAGATGGACACATATATTTATAAGATTTAACGTGAGAGAAAATAAGATAGGAAGCATTATACGTGTTTGTGCGCGCATGCGTAGTACAAAGCTTGAGAAAAGGCATCACAACAACCGTGGCTTTGTACACGTGCACGTAATATACTTTTGTTTTTTTTAAGGTTTAACCTCTACCACGTGTGAATTGCACACATGTTTTTTTTATCTATCTATCTAACACCCAGCTATAGAAGAAACATCACACAATCACACAAAAATATTCTGGCCTGTCAGCTTAGTTGACAGTAGCTCTGCCTTCTGCGCTGTAGGTTGAGGGTTCGATTTCTTCCCAAGATAAACATTTGTGTGATGAACAAAATGTTTGTTCTGTGTCCGAGTGGTAGGTATAATGTGTCATAAGTATGTATTCAAAAATATATAAGTATTCTGTCAGTCATCTGGTCACCATAATACAAGCTATGCTTAGTTTTGGGCTAGATGGTGTTGTGTGCATTGTCCACGAATATTCAATTATTTATTTGACTTGGAATGGCATCAGAACTCGCAATACAAAAGAGTTACTGGCAATTGAGCTGTGAGGCCAAAAAGATATATATATATACATAAATAATGCAGGACATTTCATACAGCATCTTCTGGCCCTAAAGTAAGCAGAGCTTGTGTTATGGGTACCACATGACTGATATACCATTTATATATTTTTTTTGTTAATACTGACATATTTATAGGTACATTTAAACACCCAGACGCGAGACAAATACTTGCAGATCATTTATATATTTGTCCCGCGGGAATCGAACCCGCAACCTGCGTCTTAGCCGGGCCGTGGCCCACTGCGTCACAGAGGTTGTCAATGTCAATGTTCATAATCATTATCAAGTAGGTAATATTATACCTATTTTAATTACAATTATGCAATTTCACGTACACGTGTTTTTTTCATAAATGTATGACAAAAACAAAGTTATTTTCAATTATTTAAATTTTGGTTAGTATACTTTGTTATTTAAATGTGATTAATTTAATATTTATGAGTGCTTACGTCATTGGCCTTGATTCTGTTGTTTCGCAGAACCAACATTTCGTATAGTACGAACGATCTATGTATTTAGAATACATAGGTGTTTGTTCAGAGTCTGGGTGTTATACAGTATCATAATCTATTTTAAAATTTAAGTATTCTATTAGTCATCTGCCGTACGATTATAAAATTCTGATACGGAATTGCGGAAGGTTGATTTTGATTGTGATACGTGCTGTCATATGAATAGAAACCTCTGACGAAATAAATATTAAGACGAAGCGCCGCGATCAAACAAAATAAAGAAATTCGGTGACACTTTTTTGTCACGGCATATTAATATATTAATATTTTTTTTGTAAGATGTTTTCTAAACGATGACATGAGAGTATACATAATAGTGTAAGTATGTATGCATTTACTTAGAGCAAGGAGCACAGTTTGGTTGGCTGTGTGTGCGTGGGTGCGTGTATTTACACAGGGGAGCATGGTTTTGAGGCTTCATTCAGGTTATTCACGGCCCTCCGCCTAAACATTTATTTGGTCTGAGATAGAAACCGAACCTACGTAATCCATTTTGTCAAAACAGGATCCAATTACAATTAAGCTAATTATTGAAATTATGCTGATTGCTAATTAAACCTAATAGACATTGATTATGTCAAAAGTTCCATTATCGCCACACGGTCACCATAATACAACCTATGCTTAGTTTGGGGTAAGATTAGTTTGTAATGTCCACCAATATTTATTTGGTTTGAGCTAAAGTCTGAATTACTAAATTGATGTGTTATAGCTCCTTTTAGTCGCCATGTTAAATATTTTTGATAAAAAATACAAAAAGTCCGTAGGCAATTCAATTCATTAATGAGCAAAATTACTATTTTAACTATGAAAGACAGTATTAATATATTAATACTGTCATTTAAAAATTACAGTCTAATATGGACTATAGTCCAACAAATTAAAATCGTGCGTATGGTACGAAATTTTAGATAGTTTTGCAAAACAACAGATTCAGCACCATTGCGTGTAAGACAGCAAAATAATGTGTAGTCACGACATTTAGCCGGAATTTTGTCAAAACACCCGAAAATTTGAATACCTATTTATCGATAAGTTCTACCTGCAAATTAAATAAACTGTTTTTTTTGTGAGTACCAGGAACTATAAGTACCTATCACGGATAAACACCCAAATCCGGAACTCATCGTAGGACCAGAAACACAGCTTATTATTTAGTTATTAATTGTGCCTATTAAAATTGCCTCGTGCCTTCTACGCCGTAGGTTGTGACTTTGATTTCCTAGAAGGACTAACATTTGTATGCTGTACAAGGTTTGTTCTGGGTCTGGGAGTTAAATATAAATCAATTCAATTGAAATATCTTAGGTTTTCATTCACTAGTGATTATCAATTTGACGATAAAATGACCGTATAAAACGACATAGCCGTATTTTTAATTGTATTGACTAGAGGCTTGATTTTTTTACATAGGGATAACAAGGGATTTTGCCTATAGACAGACAGACGGGTAACGAAGAGGTCCTATAAATAATAGTTTTGTCCTTTGAAGCACGAAATCAAAATTGGAATTTTTTTATCAGAAGACAATGAAAATCATAAATAGTAAACCTAGACATATTTAACAACTGTATAGTGATGTGTGCACTTAACTGGTTTATAGGGGCTGTCAAACTGTATAAGTACCTACGTCACTAATAAGACCATCTGTATGCGGTTGCCCATGTTCTATAGAATCCAGTCTTTGTGCTCGGTGATGCAGTCCAACTTGCAAGTGTCAAGTGAATCACCTTAATGATGGGAAACGATAAAAGGCTCGGTATTTATGACTTGTGGCTCGCGGCATTTTCCAAGCAACACATTTTATTAAAATTAATTTAGAATAGAAATTATTTATTTTAGAATAACAGAGAGCGTATAAATTTTAAGTAAGACTGTATATTCATATAAATTATAGTTGACGCCTGTATTTTGCACTGATTTTAGTATTCTGGACATTACAGGTTGCAATTCCATCGTCACTTAAAGAAATACAAATCGATGTTGCATACCTTCGAATTTTGTGATGTTACGTACCTTATTTACAATCACCGGTTCAATGATCTCGCAACACACATATTAAAAAAAAAAACAAAAAGATTAACGACCAGGTTCAAACCCCAATCTGAGGATTAAAAGGCAAGGGTGATACAACTTCAACTTTGTCGTGCACTTTATCTTATATGAGAGCAATGGTTGCTGACCTCGTGGTAGGAAATATCCCCACATATTAGGTCCCTATCGTGGAATAATGAATTTTTATGTTCGAAAATATAAGTGCTTCTATTTTTTTAATACTTTTATAATGAATATACATAATATCATTTATTTACAAATTGAATAACTGAAATGTACAGCATAATATACAATTACTTTGATGAAAAACAGAATTCAGTTCACTAACCGTAGGTAAGTATCCTACCGACTTACGTAACAGCCTTACTCATAAAAATATTAAAGATAAATTAAAAAAATATTTTTTAATGAATGTTAAGTAAGTATCGCGAGTATCGAGGTAGGTAGGTGCTTGTATTGCTAACCTACCTACCTGGATACTCATGTTCTATGTTAGTTTTAAGTTTGTGCCTATCTATTTTGTTTATTACAATTATTAAATAATGGTAAACTCAAATAGTGTCGGGACAAACCTTAGTGGTTTAAGATGCTATTTTTTAATTTTAAGAACGTACATATTGTTTAAATGATAATAAAGGAAAAAAAAAAAAAGTGCCCAACAGGCTTGCAAATTTACCTCGTTGAATAGCCATACTAATCCTTTGTCCGAGGTTAGCACCAGCCCTTTGATCATTGGTCTTGTCCACCAGTCTCTTTAATAACTCTCTGAATAGGAGCGATGCCTCAGGTCCCCGCGGGCCTTAAGTTTCTGCCCCAAAAGGCAGAAATATATAACCATTACCAATGGTTGCATATTTACGCCTCTTGAAGTTTTCTGCCGCAGCAGCAACGGCACCCACGATTTAAGACGTAGACAATACGTGAAATGCCACCAGTGTCCACACCAGCCGCATCCCACACCAGAGGCTTACCACGACTCCAGGGAATTAATGACATACAGTCAGGCCTCTTACTATCGTCATGTGCTTCTGTACACATCTATGTCCTGGTACATATCGTGAGAATACCAGCGGCATATCGTTGAACGTAAAAAATTGTAGCTTCTGAGGCCTTTTACCACACTGGTTCGAATGAAGTGACGTTATAAATAAAAGAAGAACCTTACTACATATTAAATTTTACTTCCAGATCCTCGAACGGAGAACTGGTGGCTGATGTCAGGACCTGGTCCTCTCCTGACCATCTTAGCTACTTACCTGTATTTCTGCATATCAGCTGGGCCTCGGTACATGCGGGACAGGAAGCCATATGACCTGAAGAGTACCATAGTGGCCTACAATGTCTCGCAGATTCTGATGAGCATTTACTTAGTCTATGAGGTACGTATGGTTATTGAGTACGTCGGCATATAATTTGCTCTAAGTAATATTGGGACTCTCACAGCTCACTGGTAGTAACTTTGTCTTCTGTGCTATAGGGTGTGTGTTTGACACCCAGAACAAACATTTGTGTGATGAATAGATGTTTGATCTTTGTAAAGGTGTTAAAATAGCTGCTGTCTGCAGCTTCGCATGCGTGGTACTTACAAAAAAGTAACCTATGTCCCAGGACACAATCTATCTCTTTACGAAATTTTATCAAAATCCGTTCAGCCGTTTAACTGTGAACAAACAAACAAGCAAACAGAACACTATCTAAATTTTAATATTAGTATCCTATGCTTTGTAAACAGTTTTTTAACCGACATAAAAAAAGGAGGAGGTACTCAATTTGGTTGTACTTATATATTTTTGTTTATGCTTGTGTTACCTCAATGTCTCTGTCATTTATAAACCGGAGTTAAATCATGTGATTGATATCATAGAAATTTAATTTTTGCTTTGCGTTCCATATTTTGCTTTCCTGTGACATTCCAGTGGTGTTCACGAATTGAGATATATGATAAAGTACTAAAATCTAAAATAAAAACGTTTTTAACGTTTTTGACCTAACAAACAGAAGGAAGTTCTCAATTCAGTACTATTTTTATGGGCGTAATTAATTATTTAAACGTAAGTTATTTTTTTTTTATACTTAAGCCTCTTTTTATAATCATTTAGATTTTTATGATACTTTGGTCATCGACTGTTTTGTTGAATCCCTTTATTTACATTCAAAACTGTTATTCGTTTTACAACAAACAAGTTTTTTTAATAAGAAAACCCTTATCGCCTGGGAAATTACGTCAAACGTATTTTATTAGATAAGTAATAAAGTTAATTGATATAATTGACTCATTGACAATATTGTTAAGTTATATTCAATGAAGGTTTAATATCATTCAACTCATTCACTTACTACAAAAAACATTGACTTGCTAGGTGATAGTAATTAATAAATTTATAATGGATGGTTGTACCGAGGATCTCAACTCCGGAACTACTAAACATTTATTTATAAAATTTATATATAAAAAATAAATATAAATAATAATAATAGAATATTTTTGATCTCAATTATTGACCTCATTGTTTTTTTATTGCAAATGCCATATTATTTTTCCTCAATAAGTTCCTTAAGTTTCTCACAGATGGCAGTGTAAGTGAACTTCAACATCTTTTACTATCTAGGTTGGGTAAGATGGTATGGGGCCGTGTTTCGATTTCTTGATGCTTCACGTCATAAATGTAAATTAAAAAATTCAGTATAATATTGGTTCAACGTATTAGAACTACTGATCCTTAGCAACGCGTGGCCGGGTCAGCTGGTATAAACCTTTTTGTTTACAGGGCTTAGCATCCGGATGGTGGAACGACTATTGCTTCGCATGTCAACCAGTGGACTATTCAGACAACCCCAAAGCGCACAGGGTAAAGTCTTTAAATTATTACTCACATACTTTCTAAAGACATCATAATATCATTCTTCTTAGGGATATCATCACTGGAGCAGAGACGCGGCGTCCGTCATAGATTCATCGTAGATTCGTCAAAGTATGGAACTGTCAAATTTCTTCAGCAGTAGTTGCGTTTGTTTCAATTGAGTTCATAAAATTTAATACTGTTTATTATTTTCAAAATTATTTCACGGCTTATTGGTAGAAACATCGCGTGACCCAGGAGTTGGCTCCTATCTGGCATATCAGCATTGCCATTCAACGTGGCAATGCCCCATATTCTCGGGAACGCTGCTCTCTAGCAGTGATCTGGATTAGTTGAGCTCAGTAATCGTTTTGAACGATCTTTAGATTACTCAATTGTTTCATTAAGTATTATATGTTAATGTATATTCTGTATATTTTTTTAAATTAGGTGCACTATTTGTCTCCTTTAATGTAATCGGTAATTAAGTTAAATGCAACTTGGCAGTTGTGCAATTTGGGCTAAATATTTCAATTTCTTAATGTTTTCCCTTGACCTTTTCTTAAAAAGTCAGAGTAAATTCACTTAGCATGTAAGACAACTCAAAGTGATCCTTGTGATTGTATTGGAAAAAAAATAAAAAGATTTGACTTTGGCTTTAGAGTATCTACCTTTCCCTTGAGGTCGGTGAAACCTACATGATTCATGCCTTTGTTCGGTGTAGGACAGATTCTGGATTGGACAGATTCGTGATTTGGCAGATTCGCTTCTCGACACCTACATTTTTATAAAGAGAACCTCTTAGTCATGTATGCTCTCCTGGTACTTTTTTCGTAATAATTCATATTGTGAAATTCATCTTTTAAGTCTTGCGATAATGCTATACTAAGTGGCATTTGCTAATTTTTCCACATATGACTTACCTAACCTAAATGCCTCCGTAGCATCTGGACAGATTCACAGTTGAACAGGTTAGCAACTGGACAGAGTTATGTATCTAGACAGACAAACTAAGTATATTCTTCTGGCGCTTCGGCGACCGCTGCCGTGGCACGCTCGCTTTGCTCGCTCACCGTGCGCGTTGTTTACTATACTCTAACATAAACTAACTAACTGGTTTCGATCTGACTTATTTTCCTAACCCTACTCTGTCCGGTCGCTAATTTGTCCAGAGTACCAGGAGACCACCAGGAGAGAAAAATTTAGCTTTTGAGTAACAAATCTGCCGAATCACGAATCTGTCCAATCAGTCCTTTACCGATCAAAGGATTTCATGAGTCAAATATCATTTTTAAAACCTCTCGATGTGTTTTATTAACAGATGGCGGCAGCTGTGTGGTGGTACTTCGCGGCAAAGGTTATCGAGCTTTTGGACACCATATTCTTTGTTCTGAGAAAGAAAAATCGGCAGATCTCCTTCCTTCACTTGTATCATCACTTCATGATGCCCATTTGCGCTTGGATTGGAGTCAAATTCCTACCTGGTACGTATTTAGTATCTTAATCACGTTCCAATGAAAGCCCCATTGAAGCCAATTGATAATATTTCCTAAAAAATATATTTAGTGGTTTAGTCTGCAACTTATACAAACTCCAACAGAGGTCTGGGTTACAGAAATGTACAGAACATTACTGTATAAAAAAATTATAAACCAACCTTTATGATTAACTAAGTAACTCATACGAAAGAGCGTCAAGGCCAGTAGTTTCCAATAATTTTAAAAAGAAAGAGATCAAGGACTACCTCGTAGATGAATAGGGTTTGAAGGTGGACAAAGTATTTCCTTAACAGTCATTTAGTAAAACTGTATTTCGGTTTATTATTCTGATGCGTTTTTCATAAACTAATCTATACATATAAAAGAGCTTAACCTGATTGGCTGATTGACTGACTGATTCATCATCGCCGAGCCAAAACCGCTGAAGCTAGAAAACTGAAATTTGGAAGGTAGCTTCCTTTTACAGCAAAACCACCTACTAAGGCGGGATTTTTTGAAATTCAACCCCTAAGAGGATGAGAAAGGGCATTCTGGGGTCGGATTTAAGCTACAATTCCTATCAAAAAAAAAATGCGGACGAAGTCGCGAGCAACAGCTAGTACAATTATTTGATTAATAAATATATGACGACCTCTTTAACGCAGTGGGCTTAGGTCCAGCTGTGAGTTCGATTCTCGCCCCGGGACCAATGTTTGTATGATCTACAAGTATTTGTCTCGGGTCTGGGTGTTTCTATGTATAATAAAATAGTATATAAGTAGTATATCAGTCATGTGGTACCCATAACACAAGCTCTGCTTACTTTGGGGCCAGATGATGTTGTGTGAAATGTCTGGGATTATTTATTTATTTATACTTATTGTTTTATTTGCAGGTGGCCACGGCACTCTTCTTGGTGTCATTAATTCTTTTATCCATGTCATCATGTATACCTACTACCTGATCTCTGGTCTTGGGCCTCAGTACCAGAAGCTACTATGGTGGAAGAAGCACGTTACTAGCTTGCAACTGGTAAGTTTTACCTGTTTGCTCCTCTAGCCCGCTATCATATGTCTTATGTACCACAGAAACACGATATAGTGAGAGCCGAGGAACCAAGTTTCACATAAATCTGCCTAGCTGTTGGAGTTTGATTTTTAAGGGTTCCAATGTCCACAAATTAATCCTTATAAATGTGTTATGTCGGTCTGTCAGACTGACAGACGGATGGATATATCTGTCTGTCTATCTGTTCATAATGCGAGCCCTTGCACTCAGACTTTTGAGTTTTTTTTTTAATTTTGCACTGTAATACTAGTGGCCCCCATTCTTCTTCTTCTTCTTCTTCTTCTGTCTAACAGAAGAGCTAGCAATACTCGTAGAAAAGGAAAACTTGAAACAAGCCCGGCTCGGTGCCAGCCGTTATGCACCTGCAAATGAACCGACACCGCATGTACTGATTCGTCTTTCCTGCGGGTCCTGTCGGTAAGGTCGAGAGCTTACAATAAGGCTTACCTAAGTGCACGAATGGAGCCTTTGAGGCGCATTTTAATCCTTTCATCACACTGGTTAGAAATAAGGAGAAGGAGAAGAAGAAGTGGCCCCCATAAAGTTATCAAACAAAAACTACGAAAAATTTTTATAGGGGTATCTCCTCTACATGAAAGGTGTTATTTTTAAATTTATTATCCCATAGTTTGGCATATCATTGGATAACATTTTAATGATTTAAAATATATTTTGATACAAATGTTCGTTTGATATATGTTTGTTGCTCTGAGGTGGTCATTTTTGATTGAGTCCAGTTCCCATTATTGTCATTACTGACAATAATGCGCTTGCCAATTGTTTTTAATCAACATTTTATTTATATTTCAGATTCAATTCTGCATAATCTTCTACCACAATTTCTTCGTAATGTTTACTGATTGCAACTACCCTAAATTCATCAACTTCTTACTCTCGGTTAATGCCAGTCTATTTTTGTACATGTTCGGTAAATTCTACTACAAGAACTACGTTAAGAGTAAAAGAGAGAAGCAAGAGAGAGCAGCACAGTTGGAAAAAGAAGCGCAAGCTATTAGAGCCAATGGAAAAGCGAAAGAATGCTAGTAAATAGATGAATCTGTTGTTTTATAAATAATCAGAGTTTCTACTAATAAGTGTTTTATCTGAAAAACAAAAACTGACTTATTAAAATAAACCTATAAAGAAAATGGTGTAAGGTAAGTAGTTTATCATTATAGAACATTCAATTTACACATGTGGTGGAAACTCTTGGGTCTTATGTTAGTAGGTTTATGTAGGTTAAATGAAAAAATGTGATAGAATTCCTCATCATTAAGTCTAAACTTTGGAATTATAATAAGATTTATAAGGTAGTATTATTGTGTACTGTAGATATATAAGCAAGTTTCACATGATCTGAAACAAATATTACCCATAAAATTAATTCAGGGATTAAGTTTTTTTTTTCAGATGTTAGTGCAATGCTATTTGAATTAATTTGTAAATAATAGTTTTTAAGTTTAGTGTTTTTTAAATTTAAAATATTGAGGTGATGAATATACTCGAAAAACCTATTACAATTGAATTCAGGACATATATTAATTCATAATAATGAATATAAGTATATTGTGTTTACCTACCTAAGGGACCTAAGAATGTAATAATTTTGCGAGAAAAATTATCCCAAAATATTAATTTATGATTATTTTAAATAAATCATTTGATAAGTATTTTGTTTCTACAGAATGTCTCAGAACTAATATATTAACGCCCAACGGGGTGATTCCGACTTCCATTCCGTATGAAATGAACAGTTCATTTTCATACAACATACTAGACAGCATACTAGTTCGGGGACACCCTGTATAAAATATTACATTTTCATGCCTTATAAATAATTTAATCGTTAGTAGGTAGGGATCTATAAATTTACCTTGTGGCTTGTGACAATAAAACTCACATAATCTATTTAAGATGATCCCCTGAGCAAATTATATGGACGCGTTTGACTGTACACAGATCACGATTTTTTATCTAGAAAATTTCAACTAAGGTATTTTGAACAACGTATATTTTTAAGACGTACAACTTACGTGCCTTTGTGTCAGTAGTACCATTTGTACCATTGATGGTACAAGTGACACAACTTTGTATCCTTAGTACTATTAAAATAGATAATAGTTTATACCGTGTATTTATTTACTTTTTTTTACCAAAAACAATATCGACGCAATTTTTCTTAAAACAAACCTAACCTAACCTAAATGCCTTCGTGGCATCTGGACATCTTCTCAGCTGGACAGCTGGCGGCTGCTGCCGCGGCACGCTCGCTTTCCTCGCTCGCCTTGCGCGTTGTTTTCTATACTCTATCATAACTTAACCAACTAGTTTCGATCTGATTTAACTAAAATGTAAATACACGGTATAAACTAGTATAGTACACACATACACATAGTAGTATCACTAGTACCATTGATGGTACAAAGGACACATTAGTATCACTAGTAGTAGTAGTATTGATGATACAAATCAATGGTACTATAGAAACAGTGTCACTTAAATATGGTTCATTAATTATAAATTATTACATTTCATAAATTATACCACAGATTTAACAATAAATTGAAAAACAGTTCAACGAGCAATAAGCAATCAAATAAATAGAAAAAATTTGCTTTTTTCTTATAAAAAAAATCAATGGGAATCGTCTTCAGTTAATATTATATGCAATTTATTTACAAAACTTAGTAATAATTACCTATAGCAATTAAATGATGTACCTCAATGATCAGATTATATTAAGTAAGACTTTTACCAACTTACACTATGTTCTCCTTTTATTATTTTAATAAGTAGGTTGGTTTTTACCATTTTTTTGTATCTTAAACATTATATTATTACAATGGTCATGAAAAACATATAGGTACTTACATAATATTTTGACGATATTATTGAAGGTGCTGTTAATAAAAGCAAACCAAATACATTTTTTTTTGTTTATTGTTTTGTCATTTTTAGTGTTCCGAAGGCCACAAACCCGTATAGCTTCGAGTTGTGCGTCTGTCTGTCTGTCTGTATGTCTGTCTTTCTGTCTGTCCACTCCAAATCAGAGCTCTTCCCTAGAGCTTGCTTAGGCTATTTACACAATATATATTTTTTTGAAAAAATGATTATAGGGATACCTCTCTTAAATGTAAGGTAGGTTTTCTTTTCTTTTACCCTATCGTGTGCTTTAAAATTAGGTAGGTATTTTAAACTTTTTGGCAGTTGCCTGCGGCTTCGCACCCGTGTAATGTACATTAAAGTTTTTTTTATATAAATTTGGTTTGTATAATTACAAACAAACAAACGGAGATACTAACGAATTATTATATTACTAACTTCTAACCGCGGCTTCGCACACGTGGTACTTGCATAAAAGTAGCATATTCCAGGTAACAGACTATGGGTCTCACATATAAACACACTTCCTAATGAATTGTTTAAATCTGTTGTCATCTCTATTCTTTGATAAGAATAACAATAACATAAGAATGACAAGGACGGAGCATACTCAATCTAATTATATGATTATAAGATACAGGGTTTAGCAAGTTTCATTTAAATCCATCCAGCAGTCATGGCGTGATTGAGCCACAAATACAAAAACATCCATAACCTAGATGGCGCTATATAAAAAATTAGAACGCATCGACAGACGCGTTTTAAAATTCACAAGAAATATTTCGCGATTCTTATTAGACTGTTATTGTTATGGCTATGACTTTGTATGGTGGGAAAACTGGGCTTCTAAGCTATAGGTAATGGTAGTTGGTGTGCAGACGAAAATAGAAGGCCGATGAATGAAAATTGAACTAAAAAAACGTTTATTTACAGTACAAAATAATACCTGACCTATAATGTAACATTTAAAAAAAATAAAAAGAGATGATAATTATTATTATAAATTATGACTATACATATCTATCTTATTTAAGGCTTACTTCACATTTTACTGAGATTAGAAATCAGGGCCTGTTAATAACGGTCTCCACACTAGATAAATATGTATCGTGGCTTGTATATTGGACTTCCCAATGCCAATATGAGGACACAGGTGATACATAGGACACATGACATGACACACACAATCTAATAGGCCTACCATTACTGATATATATACGATTCAATTGTGTTTCAAATATCACTCTAAGATACATTAACATTGCTAGAACCAGGTGCTATATCTGGTTCCAGCACGGTCAGGATAAATCGAAGGTCACTAATTGTTAAATTGTTTCTGCATCACTGGGTATATCGATCGATACTTTCGCTTGCTGGTGAACCAACAATTATACACCTGAATGATGGTCAAATAAGACCAGTTAGACTTGGCTGGCTTACCTCAGAGCATTGACCCCTCGATGACGATCGGCCGAGTTTTGCTTCCGCAGACATCGCTACACACTGGTTGTGCTGGAATGGCAGTCCACCTCGCGGCGCACAAATGCAGGCCCCGGCATAGGATGGCTTCCTACACAACATTTAAGTGACTTGGGCGTTTTTGCGTATGCTTCATGGAAAACTTCAGACTGCCACTTGCTTGGAAGCTTGGATGTGATCTGTCCCTTACCAAGCGTCTTCGGTGTCTTGGTGAAGATCTTGTTTAATATATTGGTTCGTGGCTCTTCTTATCTAATCCCTAATCAAATGATTTTGGCGCATATTCACGGCGCTCAAATCACGATTTTTATCAGATAATAAATAAATAGATAAATAAGGAATTCTGAAAAAAGTTAATCGAGTAATTTAATATTAATATTTAATATTATTAGCTTACTTTTCGTCTATTAGTGTAAGCTGTAAAACGACGTCAACTGTAAGAGAAGATGATGGTTATTGAATATTTTAGACATTATTTCATAATTATATTATAAATCTGTCAGTTAATTTAAAAACTATTTGAAACTAGGAAGTAGGAGGAAAATCTTGAAAATATGTGCTTTATTTTTTTTATACCTATTAATCCTATAATTTACGAAAATATAGACACTAAATAGCGGTAAGTAAATATTATTATTTTCCACACAAAAATTAATTTACTGCGGTCACGGTCTTCAGTGAAAATGTGCTTGTGATTCTACTAATTTTAAAAATAAACTTAATTGCTATGTAGATAGCATCAGCCGTAGCGTAGTGTGTCAGTACTTAGTCAGCAGTTTTGTGCGTCGTCCGCTCGTGCAACGTGAGCTGAGGTTGACAAACTCGATTCTTGCAAGTGTGTCGTAGGTTATTGATTTTATGTTGTAAACAATTATAATATGGTAATGGTGGCCATCTGGTGTTTATAACGTCGCGCGTCGCTTGTCTTGTTTAGATGATTTTGAACGGCTTTGAACGGCATCAAGCATGTCTCCGTTCATGATTTTTGACATGATTACATTAATGGTTTTGCCACTGCTTGCAAGAATTATCTTATTATATGTTCATTTGGTGAATATTTCTCCCTGCATGTATTTAAAAGCACCAGGTAGAAGCATGCAAATATAGTTATGCAGCAATATGGTTCTGGTAGTCCTAACCGCTAGTCTTCATCCATGGGTCGTCGATTCACATTCGGTTCGAAGGGTTATTTAAATGACTACGACTCAGAAATGATACGAATTCTAAACCTCTCTCGCTATAATGATGATGATGTTGGTAAATGCTTAGACGAAATGAGAAGTCTGAACCTCACTGTAGATCATGTACACAAACTTCTGACAACCTATCAGAAGAATGAGACTGGTAAATTCTTAGTTATTTGACTGTTATAAAATGCTATGGTTTATGGTGAGATGGCGATGAGTGACGTAGTTTGTCGGATGGTAGTGCACTGGTTAGTTTAAACAATTGTACATATTTGCTAGTAAGGCTAAAATGCAGAATTTTATTATTTTAGTTCATAAATTAAAATGGAGTTGGGCGGGGCACGTCAGCCGTATGAGTGCAGACAGATGGGCAGATCTCGTCACACAATGGGTACCTGCAGATGGGCGACGTAGCCGGGGCAGGCCGAAGAAACGTTTGCGTGACGATCTCGATGCCTTCGAGAAAGGCTGGTGGAAAATGGCCCGGGACAGGGACCAATGGAAGGAATTGAGGGAGACCTTTGCCCAGTAGTGGGAAAGTATAGGTTAATAAAAAAAAAAAAGTTCTTAGATGTTTATTAATTTACTTTATAGGTTAGTGTGGAAGAAAGATGGATGGATTGTGTGAAGGATGACATGAGTAAGAAAGGAGCGAGTGTTGAGATGACGGCTGATAGAGAATGGAAGAAGAACACATGTTGTGCCGACCCCACATAATGTGGGAAAAGGGCAGGAAGATGATGATTTATAGGTTAGTGTGGCATGTCATGAGGGAAGAAAGTCATCTTACAATAATGCGAATTTGAACGTGGATGGTTATAGAAGTAGAGATACAGGAACAAAAAATGGATGAGCTGTATGAATGATAATATTAGTAAGGAAGGAGCGACTATTGAGATAAATAAATAATCAAATGTTGGTAGAAAATTCAAACAACATCATCAAGTCCCAAACTATGGATAGCTTTTATTATGATGACCAGATGACTTATTGAATACTTGAAAGGAATCGAAGGGAAGGGAATAGAATCGAATCCCTAAATCTACAGCGCAGAAGCCAGAGCTACTACCAACTGAGCTGATAGGCCACTATCATTATTTGTGTACACTATTTGTTTTTCCAAATTAATAATTAAATTATTATCTATCACCTTTATTCCACTAACTAGGGCCGGCAGAACTGGTTCTTTTCCACTACTCCTTATCAATCTCCACCTTTGCTTAGTTTGGAATTTGAAGAAACAAACAAAACAATGAAACTTTTGACGACCTCTGTGGCGCAGTGGACTAACGTCTGGCTGAGACGCAGAAGGTTGCGGGTTCGGTTCCCGCCGCGAGTCAAATTTTTGCATGATCTGCATCTATTTGTCTCGGGTCTGGGTGATCCTATGTATAATATGTATGTATTTACAAAAATAATAAAGTATGTAAGTAGTATATCAGTTATGTGGTACCCATAACACAAGCTCTGCTTACTTTGGTACTTTGGGAACAGATGATGCTGTGTGATATGTCCGGCATTATTATTATTATTTTTTACAACATTACAAAAAAATACATACAAGTATATCAGTAAATTTTCCACTAGGTACTTAGTAAAATTTAAATAATGATTTATTCCTAGTAACTACTATCAGACAAAGTTGGTCAAAACTTTAGGCCTAGCATGCACTTGCGAATAAATTGCACAAATAAATTCGCAAGTGCATTGCTAGGCCTAAAGTTTTAAAATAGGCTTAAGCAGTGCTATTTTAAAGTATGTAATTTATAATGTTGTTTCCTCAAGTTGCACCTAAAAAATTATCCGCAATGCGCGCTAGGCCTAATAATAAACGTCTGATTATTATCCTATTATGACCTATTATTAGTCACATTTGCATTCAACTTTATGCAAATCGGACAAGTGAAGTGATGCAATACGATAATAAGAATAAATAGCTTACTCAACTGCTGAGAATTTTTCCATTTGTTTGATTTTAATTAGCAAATAAAGGCAGTAGTCTTAGACTGTAGACTTAAAAAAATATATGCTTAATATATGCTTGTATTGAATGTGAATATTATATGTACTACGTGCGATCACGCTAATCTCACAACAACTGATTAATAATTAGGTGCTTGTACCGAGGTTTTTTATTATTACTTTTTTCATATATTACTAGCTAACTAACATATATATTACTGTGCACGGGGCACACTTAGTTGGGTGGTTACGACTTCACTAAAAATATTAAAGTACTAATATAGCCTTTAAAAAAAAGATAGCTATTCAACTTGTTATAATAATTACAAAGATTTGTAAAACTTTGTTAAGTTACGAATAAATATTGATAGATGGCGCTATCGGCCACCCGCGGCTTCGCCAGCCCCGTTCCCGTTCCCGTTGTTTTCTGGGATTCAAATTAGCCAATATCCTAATCCAAGTTACTAACTATAGTCATTTTATGTTTCATCCAAATCGGTCCAGCGGTTCTCGAGTTATACAAAAAGTGGTGTAAATAACACGACTTTCTTATCTAGTATTTACCCCACTTGGTGATTGGTGGTTGCCGGCAACATTATCTAAACTTGTACCCACCACAGATTAAAATGTTTTACTTGCTTATTTTTATATAATATACAGGTACATTAATAAGGTTGTAAATTATGACACAATTTAAATTTTAAAATATTGATTGATTAAACTTTTTCTGACAGTAATTTATGGTCGAAAGGAACGATTCCAGACATATCACTGTCACTTGCATAAGCGTCATCATCATCTGTCGTATCCAAATCTGTGCTTTTGTCATTTCCTAGTTTAATTATGAATTTATCAGTAATATCAATGCAGTAATCGCGTATATTCGTTAATTCGTTATGTCAGTAAATTCTAATTAACCATACTAAAGGCATTGTGTCGAAAGCTGGTATTCCTATTTTAATAACCTGTCATGGCGGCAACGCGAGATCGCACTTGATTGGGTGGAATTAGACAACAACAGATTGACAATCAATAGTGCCAACATGGCAGGTGACATTTTACGGTGAACGGTCTGTAGCCGTTTGCCAAAGGATGGTGAAAAGAAGCATGCTGGGAGTAAGAGAAAGAGATCAAAGCAAAATACATCTACTTTCATATAATTACATATAATTTCATGGTCTTAAATTGCATCCAATGGAGTCGGTATTTTTTTAGATATGTAAACGTAATTCTTAGTTTGTACAACGTAATTATTAGTTTTTATAACGTAATTATTGTGATTACAAACTTTAGAACAATATTTGGTTCATGACGGCATAATTGGACTAGTGACAGTAACCGATGGTAATGAACCAGTATGCTGGAAAAATGTAGGTGCCTAGGTACGGTACACTCTCTGGTATATATTTCGCACTTGACCGATACAAAGTTTGACTTCCTACTGCACCTTTTGGGTGAGGAATTTTGAGGATTCCAATGTTTCCGACGAAAATTTTTCTTTGACTACCATCTTGAGACAAACTGAAGACAACAGAGTAACATGGAAACAGCTCATTAAGCCCTTCAATAATGTAGAAACAAAAATCTTAAGGCTTAGGCAGTAAGTTGAAAGTCAAACAGTCAGTCACGTGTAAGACAGTTGTTATTATTTTTATAATAACCAAGGCCCAAGGGCTTGCACAAGGTGCGGTGCGTGTTTAAATTGATTTGATTGTATGCTTTTGAACCCAAACAACGGAAAAGGAAACAGTGCAATTTCTTTATATCCGATAAGCAAACAAATAAAGAAATGGCATGTCCGCTACATTGGCAGTAGCTCTGCTTTTTGTGGTTTAGGTTGGGAGTTCCATTCCCTCAGGATAAACAAAAAAGTTGTACTTATATAAAAATATATAAGTGTTCTATCAGTCATTTGGTTACGACAATCATTCTATACTTAGTTAGGGGCTAGATGGTATTGTGTGCAATGTCCTCCAATATATACATATTATTTTGTTGTGTTTTTTTAGATTGTTCTAAAAACATTTATTCAATAATTTTATTTATAAGTTTATAGAGGCCACATATACTCATTACAGCGCAAAATTAAGTCACTAATGCCTAATAGTCTACGAACTGATCTGACTCAGGACGGACAGACAGACGTACTGTCAAAGCGAAACTATACCCTCCTGGTTGACTTAAAAACCCCAAAAAGTACTTGAACTGTGAACCGCCTACAGTACGACTCTTTCCTTGGCTAGTGGAAGGATCACAATCTACAGATAACCAAAGGCCTGGCTCCTATCTGGCCCAGAGTAGTAGATTATCATTTAACACACTGCATAATGCCCAGTGTCACCAGTGTGTATTTTGTTTGTTCGAAAACATATGCCTCTGCACGAAAGAAGCCACTGAGGCGCACTTTAATCCTTTCACCACACTGGCTCTGAAGAATTAGTGACACGATAAGACATGTAGTAGTATTGAGTTAGTACATACAGTTCTTATGTTTATCAGTGGAAACTTGTACTATCAGTGGAAACTTGTAATTGGCCATCAGCGTACATGTATTCCACATGTATCTACTTATTATATTATCTACTGTAATATCCTAGCTGTAAGTTTTCCAAACATTCTAAATTAACATAAAATAAATTATAATAATTCATATAAATAAACCGTTATAAAAGTAGGAGTCATTACACTATACAAAAACAAATACATTCAGTATATTTTTTACTCAATAAAAATCAATTCATAAGAGCAACTAAAACTAAGCATTTTATTTTTGTTTCTGTTTTTTGTGACTACTTTCATTTTTGATGTAGTTTACATAATAGAAGCTGCCAAACATGTAAACAAACTGCAGGGCACTCAAGCCAAGTACCCAGTTGATCCACCGTGGGTAGTCGCAGCCAAAGAGAAGAGGATACATTTCGTGGATGAAGACTATTAGGAACTGCACCTGGTAACATAATTAATGCAGTTGGTTACAGCAAAATAACCTACCAACAGCACCATAGCATGTACGCTTATAAAGCTTGCTATGGTAACCCGATGATGCTTAGGTATATATACCTATAAATAATAATACTGGACATTTCACACAGCATCATTTGGCCCCAAAGTAAGCTGAGCCTGTGTTATGGGTACCACATGACTGATATACTACTTATATATCCTTTTTTGTGACTACAAAGATTTAATACATAGAAATACTCAGACCGGAGACAAATACTTGCAGATCATACAAACATTCGTCCCACGGCAGGACTCGAACCCTCAACCTTCTGCATCTCAGCCGGACCTTGGCCTACTGCACCACAGAGGTCGTTAGATGCATACTTATAATATTTTATATACCAAGACATAGAACATATATGTTCTTCACTTTGTCCGGACTGGATCATACTCAGTACCTCAAACTCAGAGTTACTACCAACAGAGATGCGAGGCTTGTTCAATTAGATACATAAATAAATTGCGTAAGCGCATGTGACCACGCACAGTGAAGGTTTCCGAAGCTCAGAGGTCGAAGGTTCAGAAGCTAATTCAACATCATCGAATTAGCATTCAAAAAAATTGTAAGGGCCTCTTTGTTTTTATTTTAGGAATTACCTACAAATCAGGCTGTTACTCAAAATCGAGTAAAGCCTTACCATCCATGATAAAGTCTTTGTTATTGCATTATCAAACCAACTATTTAGTTTAGTTTATTTTTGGAGTGTCACCCATTCTACAACATCTTGAATACATGAGCTGTTCATTTTCTGATTTACATTAATAGAGCCTTGCCAACTACCAATGGCCTTTAAAATATAACTGTACCAACTACCTATACTTACCTGTACATAGTTTTAAGATTAAGTCTTGTTAGTGATCGTATTTTATGGGACATTGTTATTTTTTTCTTTGACATGCCAATGTTATGTAATGTTACGATTTTAGTGAAATAAATATCTGAATCTGAATAAGCATTTCAGGTTTCTCCAATCAGCAATTTAGTCGGTAGGGCAAGTTGACACTGACCTCTATCAAACATTTTCATAACTTTGTAGGTCAGTAATAAATAGTCCCTTGCAAAGTTTCATCACGATATGAGTCTACAAGCAAGGCTAGACAAACAGACAGACGGTCATAGCAAAACTAAAGGCGCTCCTTGTAATCTTTGGAATCCTAAAATCGTACCAGTTGAAGAGTGGTCACATGTTTCTTCCACCACAAATACTTTTGGTACTGTGGTCCGAGGCCTGCGATCAGGTAGTACGTGTACATGACTATGTGAACGAAGCAGTTGACGACTCCGAAAAAGGTTGAATGACCGTCTGTAAGAAAATATAATGACATTTAAATTTAAGTTCTACTCAAAAGTAGGAGCATATTAACGTTAAACGCCTTACCAAAGTTGAAAGCACGCAGTCTTATGAATTGCCATCAAAAGCAACATGTATGATTATATTCTAAACCACATTCTAAATTTTTCAGTATTATTTCAGTACCTAAGTATATATCTTTATATATATAATTCTACTGTACGTGTGTATGTCACTGAACTCCTCCTAAACGGCCGGACCGATTTGAATGATTTTTTGTGTGTGGTCAAATGGATTCGAGAATGGTTTAGATTTACAATTAGATAACTTTTTTTTTTAAAACGAGCGGACGAAGTCGTGAACGGGACAGCTAGTTTTATATAATATATTTAAACAAAAACGAAAAACCGGCTTCTTGACCCTGAATATCAAAACCAAATCAAATAACCAATACGATTCCTAATCACGATACATATTTTTGTCAACGATGCGTTCCGTAGTGTACCTCCTTGATCAAGGTCAAGCCCATGGTCTGATCAACTGACTAGTTGCTATTAAACTATTGTCTATAATTACGAATGCAATGCAAAGCACACGCAAGGAGAGGCTCCTTCTTCAATCCTTTCACCACACTGGTTCAAATCAACTGGTGACACGATTGTTAAGCCAGTAGACAACTGAAAGATATATACTATACCTATTATAGGTGTTCTCCTACTTTATTTACCAAAATAATTACTATTTTGCGATGAATTTCTTCTCATTCGTCCATCGACCATCGATCTGATGATTAAAAATGTGATACAAATACGAACTCAACTAATTAAGGACTAATTTTGAAGCAGGCTTAAAATAATAAGACTGTTGCTTGTGATTTTAATTGTTTTTAGTTTAGTCTTGGAACTTGCTTGTTCTTATCGTGTCACTAGTTATTTTGAACCAGCGCTTTAAAGGCTACTGTCGTATACCGTTTTAACCAATTTGCATAAAATGGTGTACGGCCCACCTGATATACTTACTCGGATAGAACTTGAATCCGGCCCAAGCACAAACGGGCATCATGAAGTGATGGTATAGATGCAGTCCAGAAATTTGGCGATCTTTCTTCCTCAACACAAAAAATACAGTGTCCAAAAGATCCACGATTTTTATTACAAAATATAACCAAACTAGAATGTGTACCTGTAAAGTTTAAAATATACGAGTATTGGCCAAGTTCGTATTTTATTGAACCACCGTGATGGGTAAAAAAAAACTTTGTTATTCTACTTAATATAGTCTATATCCATACCTAATATTATAAATGCGAAAGTATCTTTGTCTGTTAGTTTGTTAAGTTTTAACGGCTAAACGGCCGAACGGATCTTGACGAAATTTGGTAAGAAGATGTATTGCATTCCGCGAATGAACATATGCTACTTTTTGTCTCAAAAACAACTCGGGGATGATGACTCGGTAAAATCGGGGATGAAAGTTTGTTTAGGCAACTCATATTTTCTTAAGTTAGGGATCTGAAAATTCATTTATAGACTTTTGGTAGGAAATAAAGAAATTTTATACGTTTTTGCAAAATCATCCCCGAAGTGTGTAAAATAGGAGATTAAACTAATGAGATGTTCTTTAAATGCACAGAATGCCTTCCTTATAAAAAGAAAAATAAAGGTTTTAAGCACACAGCTAGTTAATAATAAACATCAGTTGACAAAACACACATCAACTAGCCCCAATTTAAGCATTATGATTCTATGATAATTATTTCTTATAAGACCTATATATTTTTAAATACACACTTATACTTCGCAACACTCAGACACGGAACAAGCGCCTATGCTTATCGCATTATTGTTTATCCTGGAAGGGAATCGAATCCTCAACTTACAAACCTACAACATTTTCGCTGAACTTTGAATTAATAATTATTATACAGGTCAAAAAACCAGCATCCGAACATCAGATCAAACCCAAAATTGCCTTGTTTTGTATGTATGTAAATACAAAAAAAAAACAGTATTCTATATATTTGTTTATTACCAACCTTCGTAGTTATAGGATCATTTGAATAATTTACAGGTTGGCACTTCCAGTTATACTCCTTCAGCCATACATTAAAAAAAGACTGAAAGAAAAACATTATAAAATGTATAAACTAAACTTAATAAAACGCTGGACACAAAGGAAATACATCTAGATAGCCTTCATTAAGACGATTCCAATGAGCCCAAACATGATACTTCTGCTGTAAATTCGTGAGGAGTTGGGTATCCTGTAGATTCCAGGAGACGCTGCAGCATCAGGTCTAGGTTCTAGTTTGAATATATCAGATCTATGGTATTTGTTCACATCTTTGCATCAACTAGAAAAGAGCTGATTATCTTCAAGGGATAAAAATAACTGATTGTTTAAAAAATATAGTTTTCAACAATAACTCAACTTTAGAAAAAAATAACATGATAGAAACATGATCTTCAGAAAGAATTCTATATTATCATAACTAATTTAAATAACATTAGAAGTTACATGAATAAACGTATTAACTTGGTTTTAACGTTAAAATTAATGAAAGTCAGTGTTAATGTATACAATTCAAATAAATTGTTCAAGTTCTTGTCGGTGAAGGCTATCGAGGTAAGTAAAAACTTAGGGTCCTGACTATAGACTTAATGGTCCCTAAATCTCTCCGGCACCACGTAGTCAGGATACCACAAGAATTTAATATGGAACTTTAATGTTTTAAGGCCTACAAATCAGACTGTGACTCATAATCTAGTTAAGCCTTACAAGCAGTAATCACTGTCATATACATAACCCCCCGGACCCTAAAACATCGATTTCGACAGTAGAGGATGGGGAGGGGTCACTGGACTCATCTTATTTTGCAAATGAATATTCGTATCGACAAACTCTTCACCTCCTCCTCGTATGCCTATTTATGTCTTTGCAAGACATGTTAAAAAATAACATAGGGGCGATACTCCTAAAATACAATTTGTCTAACTTTTGATTTCAATAAGTAGGGGCTACTGCTACGAGCAAGGGCTTCGAATAGCTTCAAAACTCCAAATGTGATATAGAACAAGTTTAGTTTAGACATAAATTTTGATTTATTAATATTAATAAATATATCAAGGATCCACTTACTTCATAAAATAAATAAGAACTGGCGATAATCTGAAAAACGTTGTACACCAGAATAGTGTTTTTCAGTTCGTATGGTTTCTTGTCTTTCATCCAAGCTGGTCCAGCTTTTTTCACAAAGTATAGGTATCCCAACAATATTGTCGCAAGAGTTGTAGCATTTGGCCAAACATCTCGAGTTCTATCATCTGAAAATTATATACTTCTTTTTATCGTGTCAGTTTCAAACAGGCGTGAAAGGATTAAAGTACATTTCAAGGGCTCCTTTCGTGCACCTTTTTGCACTTGACACGCATCTTCAATCTTTTAAGTTCTACGACATGGCGGTTTCGTCAATATTTGTTGCGTAACGGTTCGAGAGTACAGTATAGAACACATCAAATTTTTAAACAAAAAATTCATCGGTGCACGATCTTAAGGTCGGAAGACGGGGCCACTACCATTACTAGACCCACCAGTGCTAAATTAAGAGACTTGCACCAAACGGCTTCCGTTATAATAAGTGTAGCTTAGTTTGACGCAAGTCATGATCTCCACCATCTTCAACATCCACCGTTGAAGGATTAATCGTCAGCTAAATTAGACCTACGTTTTTTATCAGCATAAATAAATCAATAAATCAGTATTGGAGGACGTTCCACACTACACCATTTGGCCCCAAACAAATCAAATCAAACAAATCTATGGCTATAAAAAAGCTTAACCTGACTGACTGATTCATCATCGCCGAGCCGAAACAGCTGAAGCTAGAAAGCTGAAGCTGAAGAATTTGGAAGGTAGGTTCCTTTTACAGCAAAATGTAAATCCAAAATGTAAATCCATCATTGGCTGTATGTTATGTTATAAGATATATATTGTTTGATAATGAGAGCTGTGGATTTTGTTGAATAAATAAATAAATAAAAAATCACTAAGGTGGGATTTTTTGAAATTCAACCCCTAAAAGGGTAAAAAGGGGTGAAAACGAATGTATGAAACTTTTAACGCGTGGTGCATTCTGCTTGAAACTTAATATGAATGCAAAATAAATGGACACGTATTTCAGGATTTTACAAAATACCCCAAACAAAGTTTTCAAGGGAACTTTGGTGGTGTGATTCCTTAGAAACTTTGTTTGGATACTTAAAATGCAAAATAGATGGACACGTGTATCAGGATGTTTCAAAATAACTATCATAAAACAGTAAAATTAGGTGTGAATGTTTGTATAGAAACTTTTTAATGATTGGTTTGAAATTTATCAGTAAAATATGGCGAGGAGATAAATTGCATCGTGGGAAAGGATTTATGCTACAATTCCATTAAAAAAAATGCGGACGAAGTCGCGAACAACAGCTAGTGACTCATATACCTAATACTTAAATACCTTGAAATATATTATTATAAGATTAACACCCAGACACAAAATAAATATATATATTCATCACACAATGTTTGTTCTGGATAGGGAGGGTCAAAATAAGATTATTTTTCAACCCCCGATGAAAACAGACGGGTGGGTGTATCTGTGTATATACCTATGTGTATGTTAGGGCATGGTTTCCACACGGATAAACCAACATTGAATATTTATTTTGATTGAACGGTCATTTGATCTAAGTAATAATTTGTTAGCAATGATTCAAGAAAAACTGTTCTGCCAGTTTCGTGATTTGTGAAGATCACGAGATGCTCATAAAATGCAATTTTTGTAGTTCTTTTAGTAGTATTTTAATCTGATCTGGCGCCTGACCGCGGTAATTGTGAACGTTTGAACCAAAGCAAAACCAAATCTAAACCAAAGTCAAAACGTTATTTTGGACATATTGATATTAAAGTTTCTTAAACCGTATGCGGGTTCGCGTTATTTTTAACAGTGCTTTCAAACAAACTTTTTTGATTTAGTACATCCTAGTCTGTGCATAGAGTAATACTAGGTAATTCTATATATTTTGTTTGATTGGTAAAATCAACGATTATATCGTTCAGAAAGAATAGCGTGGCACCATTTTGACATTTAGATTAGCCATATCGAAACCTTTGCCAAAACCAATGCGTTTAATGGCAGTAACGTTGACAAATAGCGCGATCGCCCTACTGATCGATTCAAAATTTGCCATGCTGTTACATCGATGATTTTGCAAGAACATGAAATCCTTGACCTGATACTGCAGCATTAAAAATGTAGAGTTCCTTACTCATTACCAACTTAAATTGTATTTCTTTTATTAATTTAGATGGGTCATTGGAATGATCTTTAGTATAAATACATGTTTTTTGTGAAGGTTTTCTGGTTATTTATATTTAGCTTTTTAAAACTATAATGATTATAAAGGTTTGGTAGAAGTATTGCGTGACCCAAGAGCTGACTACTATCTGGCCCAGCGTATAAGCATTGCCATTTAACGTGGCAATGCCGCCAGTGTCTCGGAAACGCTGCCTTCTGGCAGTAATCAGTGATCAGTTGAGCTATCTATAGATCGTTTTAAGCGGTCCTTAGATAGCTCAACTGTTTTACATGTATTTTATTATCATTGTATATTATTCTGTACATATATGTAATTAAATAAGTAAATAAATAAAGCCGGACATTTCACATAGCATCATCTGGCCTCAAAGTAAGCAGAGCATGGTAATGGAGACCTCATGTCTAATATACTGCTTATAAAATACCTTTTTTTTTGTACATACATATTATACATTTCAACACACAAAATTATTTTAACCATGAATAATATCAAAAAATGATATTGATATTATAAAAAATATATCATTCAGTTATTACCTTTTCAGAGTGCGTGAGTTCAAACATGGTAGCAGGAAGCAATGAGTTCACCGACATAACAATTATAGGTTACTTTTGTACCTACGTACCTGATTCGAAAATATATAAATCTCTACGCAATGCATTATTTAAATCTTGCTTCGTTTCTACAGGACGCAACGAAAGTTCTTGAACTTAGGTGTTTTTATTTAATTCATGTTATATTACAAAACCAGTCAAGCACTAGTCTATCTTTAAACAGGCGATTAAACACATATGCTTACAATTGTATCATCAACTGCTGTCCACCTTTTTTTAGAGAAAAAATATTGTAAAATGTTGTAAATAAATATTGTATTTTGTATAATTATATTGAATAATATATATATATATGTTATAATTATTCAAGTCTAAAAAAAATTACAATATACATATATGTATATGCATAATGGATAATATCTACATAATATATATATAAAATAAAGTCGTGTTAGTTACACCACATGTAACTCGAGAACCGCTAGACCGATTTGGATGAAACTTCGAATGAACATAGTTAGTAACTTGGATTAGGATATATGCTATTTTTATCCCAGAAAAACAACGGGATCGGGAACGGGGCGGGCAAAGCCGCGGGTGGCTACTAGCACCATCTATCAATATTTATCCGTAACTTTGTTAATCTCTGTAAATATTACAATAACTTGAATAGCTATAATTTTTTTAATAGCTATATTAGTAAGTACTTTAATATTTTCATCAATCAATCAATCGTTTACCCTTATTTACAGAAATCATTACAGAAATGTACAAAACAATATACAATTATATAAAATACACGTGAAACAGATGAGCTATCTAATAATTTATATATATTATGTTTGAATAATTATATATGATATGATATCCATTCTTAATCAGTTAAAATCAAAGTGATCCCGCGATATATATTCAATTGTGAATAATAAAGGTGTGGACAATCTTAAAATAGCGTGATTTATTATTTCGGCTATGTCTGAACTACCTGGTTGCCCAATTCCGAACCAGCTTTCGTCATATAACTATAAAACGCGATGTGTATGTATGTATGTTCCCATAAACTTCGAAATGGCTAGACCGATTTCGATTAAATTCTTAGGAAATCTGTAGAATGGCCTAGTGGGTGAGCCTGCGAAGTTTGGTAGCGATCGAATCAACGAAGGAAATTAACGAAAGAACTTTTATTTTTTGACCAATCAAATTTGGTATGGATATTAGATCTTAGGAACGGACATAGGCTACTTTTTATGTATATACTATGCGTGCGACGCCGCGGGCAGAATCTAGTAAAATATATTCTGTAGGTTTCTGATTTTACCGCTCTAAATAATTGTACCTAGACCTAGACAGGATAAAATCTGTTAATAAGTAATTATTAAAAACTACTCACCGTTTAATTCATAAAATACGTAATTGAAATTATCCCAAATCCTTTTCAAAATAACACTCATATTTATTAGAACTCGTTATGGAGTACAAGTGATATTTTTTTTGTGAACTTATTTTTTATTCCTTCACAATAAACAAGTTAAAGAATTTGACTGTGAACTAATGTGTTTTTATAGGTAGGGGCTACCTACAAGAGCTAACAACAAAATTTACATTAACTTTGAAGACTTATTTCATAATCAAAGATTGTAATTCAAGAATTAATTACATATCCTACATAATTCATTTGAATACCTAATTTTACATGAATATATAGCACGTAGATACATTTCGATTCGTACTTATTTCTGGACAATCGTAAATACCAATATAATAACTGACCAATAACTGAAAAATACGTTAGGCAAATAACTAAGGTAACACGATACTAAGTAACACGACCGACCGACGGCAAGATTCACTCAAGATCTTCCAATAATTTTAATTAAACTAAATTATATAAGTAATAATGATACATTTCACACAGCATCATCTGGCTCCAAAGCCCAAAGTAAGCAGAGTTTGTGTTATGGTACCACATGACAGATACTACTTAAATATTTTTTATTTTATAATTACATAGAAACACACAAAAATGAGAAAAACGAGAGTAGTATATCAGTAATTTGTTTTCCAAAATGTTATATAAACTCTGCTGGAAGCTCTGGGCTAGATGATGCATTTTTAAATGTCTAGCATTGTTTATTTATTTATTTTCAATTCATAATGTTTTATATGTATCAGTCTGCAACGAAGGTTATTGCAAAATAACCAAGACGCCGGGGATTTATTAAAATGTAATACGCGATAAAACCAGTAACTAATTAAAATAATTGAAATTTATTATATATTAGATGTAACTTACTTTGATCTTATGTTTTGACGCCGCGCACATTCTACGCTGATTTTTTTGGACCAAGGTTATTATTTCAAATGTCTTGGTACAATAATGTAGAGCGGTATAATCAAATTTTTATAATTGTGACTTACTTTTTTCTGAACAAAAAACTAAAACAAGATTTTTTACCTTGTAATACCCTATTTAATATTGTGATTTGTTTGCTTTTAGCGCTGGACTCTTACATGGTCAAAGTCAAGTCACAATCATTGTTTACATAATAAAATCACAAGGACCACTTTAAATCGACTTCTTACCTGCTAGTGAATCTAGGCGCCTAGCCCTAGTTTAAGAAGAATCCGGCAAGGAACTCGTTTGGTCTCAACACTTTATTATATACTAGCTGTTACCCGCGACTTCGTACGCGCATGCTTAGAACCTTTATTTTTATTTTTGTAAGGAGCATTCCTGTTCTGTGCAGCATTTTGTGCATCTAAAGAACATCCTATGAGTTTAAGACCCTATTTTACCCTCTTCGACGTTTTTGCAAAATCATCCCCGATTTTGCGAAAACGTTTGAAAAACGTATTTCTTTATTTTTTACCAAAAGCCTAATCAGATCCATAACTTAAGAAAATATTAGTTACCCAAACAAACTTTCATCCGCTATTTAAAGGTGGTTTTTTGAGAAAAACAAGTACCCCATGTTTTTCCCCCAAATGCAATATATCTTCTTACTAAATTTCATCAAGATCCGTTTAGCCGTTTAGCCGTGAAAACTTAACAAACAGACAGACAGAGACACTTTCGCATTTATAATATTAGTATTTTTATTTATTTATATTTATTTATTGAATTTAAGTCGAAAAAGAGGTAACATTGGAGTCTTTTCCAATACCCAAAGAGTTCAGTAAATTCCACATAAAGGGAAGACTACGGTTTTCAATGGAGTTGTGTATGTGGTATCTTTTTGCGTCCTTGGACATCTTTGAGCAGCGTTTGCAAAGCTTTTTGTATGTGGCCAAGTTTTCGCCAGTTGGAGTCAGCTTATAGTCTCTTTGCTTTATCCCGATAAAACAACCATTTATAGGCTTGGTCAACCATAGAGCAGGTGGATGCTCAACTTTAGCACGTTTGAGCGGTACGTGAATGTCATAGAGATTAAGCACAATTGAGTTGAAAGCAGAGACCTTGTCATTAATACTAACCGTTTCACCGACAGACGACCAATCAATATCTTATTATGGCCACATATGCAGCCACACGGTCACGGTCAGAAACAATAATTAGATCAAGAAGAAAGGAAGTTCACAGATGGTATTAATGACGTGAGTTTCTAAGTATGTGAATCACCTTTTATCAGGAACGTATTAAAATCCCCAAGAAGTAGTGTGTGATCATATAGACGAGTAAGAAATTCAAGTTATGTTTCTAGAGAGGATAAGTAATCTATGTATATATAGAAGGGGGATAGAATACACCTAGCAGAATTTTGAAGTGGTTTACTATGGTTTCCACAAAAAGTCGTCCAGCTAAGTTAGAATACTGCATTGTTGAATTTTGTATGGGATGTCAGCTCGAAGGTAGATTGCCAGTTTTTTGTATGATCTTTTCAATTTTGCTAAGATTTGATAAGATTTGCCATATTTGCAATAATCGAGTTGGAGCCGATTCATCCCAAGCGTTTTTGTCATTTAAATAATCTGTTATTTTATAATATGTTTAAGAGACAATTTCTGTTTTATTACTATTTAAAATTTGTCAACCGACAAATCTAACACGTCGCTAGAGATTTTGTTAAAGAAGTGTACACGATGCCCTTTTTATGATTTATTAACAGTGGGAAAACTACTATTATAGCTATTTTAGCATATTATATTTTTTGTAAACATACGAATATGTTCGATTTTCACATATACACTGACAAGGCACTGGCATGATATTTATTTCCTTAAATATATATCTAAGAGATGCTCTAAAGCCCATGTTATAAAATACACGAACAGCCCTCATCTGCAATAGATACATAATCATGTTAAACACAAAAACGCTGACTTCATAGTTTCTTTACTTCTTAAATATTATCTTTTACCATTGAAAGATCTACTTAACGATAATTCACATAATTTAGTGAATATAACCCGATATTTTTTTTTTTCATTTTTTATTTTTTTTGAAAAATATATACTACAATGCAATATGTAATTGTGATAGGACTATTATCCGCGAATTAGATCTTCTTCTTATCGTGTCACTAGTTATTTCTAACAAGTGTGGTGAAAGGATTAAAGTGCGCCTCAGAGGCTCCTTTCGTGCACTTAGGTAAGCCTTATATTGGGGTTTGGGTGACAAAAGAAACACGTAATTAACGATTTGATATAACTGAATTTAATTAATCGTTATTATTTGTAGGAGATGTGTGTGCTCTATGCCAGAGCTTCAACCGGACTACACAAAATAAATAGGAACTATGCCTATTAAACCAGATCCTCTTGAGAACAACAAAGGACTGTTTCAGTAAATACTTATACGTTTAAAAGAGCAAGACACGCTAACTACATGTTAGAGTGAGATAGATTTATTTTGTTATATTCCAACACCTTAATGTAAGCTCTCGACCTTGACGACAGGACCCGCAGGAAATATGAATCAGTGCATGCGGTGTCAGTTCGGTTGCAGGTGCATAACGGCTGGCACCGAGCCGGGCTTGTTTCATGTTTTCCATCTCTATTGCTAGCTCTTCTGTTAGTCAGCAGGGGTATTAATCCCCAATAATTTGAAGACTATCGCAGTCGTCTCCATCATCAGTCTCCAGGCAGAAATCCTCACTCGAAGAGTTATATAATTCAGCGAAAAATATCTGCCCGATTTTACAGTCAGATACGGATGCTGGGCCATTTTTGATGATCCTCAGCTGATCGTTATAGAGTACAGCAGATGGTAAAAGTAAAAAGCTATGATTAGGGACGGACATACAGACAGGAGGACGGATTAAAAAACAATCATCTCATCGTTTACATTGTTACGGAGATATTACAAAAATAAACAAACTCCGAAAAACTTATAAAAAAAATACGATCCTGCTTTTTATTTTAAGTTGCACCTATTTGAAATGAAATGACGTTTTTTCTTTAAGAATAGGTACAATACATTTTTATACCAGCTCTAATTACCAAACTATGTTAATAACTTGTATTTTGGCAAATAGTATTACCTTAATTCATTTAAATTTATATAAAAATATGCCCGACATTTCACACATCACTTGGGCCCCAAACTTTGATATGTACAGACATTTAATTAAGCTGTTGGTTTAAAATTAATTGGTATTTTTGTGGAAGCCAGTTAAAAATAGTAATAAGTAGATAACTAACATCTAAAATAATAAAATAAAAATTTATGAAGTAGAATGTTCTATAACAAAAAGCATAAGGTTTTAATCAAACATTCGGTATTGTGTTCTCTAAATTATATAATACTTATATAATTAAAGCACTCACACACCCATACACTTTTGTTTTGTAATAAATTTATTCTTATTGTTGTCAAGTCTGTTGCCATCGTCATTGATATTATAATAACAAGGACAAAGCATTCTTTATCGCCACTTTAACTTATTGTGTCATTATAAGATGTCAAAATTAGTTAAAGTGGCGAATATATATAAACTCATTATATGATTAGTTAGCGCGGTGTTTAAGTATGGTATGGTTCTCATGAAAATGTGTATCTATTTAAAATAAAGTTATTCAAGCTATTGAATAAATACTTGCATGGAATAGAATAGAAAATACTTTATTGCACACCACAAATACATTAGACAGTTATAAAAAGCAATGTTTAGCTACACGGTAGTACAATGGGCGGTCTTATCGTTAGATAGCGATCTCTGCCAGATAATCAGTACGTTTGTTATTTACGCCCAAAGATGCGCTGAAATCAGTGTTGAAATACGTTTTTTTAAGCCTGTATTTTTTAAACATCTTTTTACTAATCTGTTTTTTACGATACAAGCATATATAAAGGCGCTGAGGGAGCATTCGCGTGTAATGTAACGTTACAGAGTCGAGCATTACATCAGTGAGGGAGGAGAACTGAGCATTACAGTGCACAAACTGTTATGATACAAAACGAGTTTACATCAGTGAAGGAGCACCTTGTAATGATACAAATTCAAATCTATACTAAATGTTACATTATACGCGAATGCTCGCCAGTCAGGGAGGTAGCATTGTAATGTAATGCTCAAAGTCGAATCTATAATGCTACATTACACGCGAACGCTCGTCGGTCAGGGAGGTAGTATTGTAAAGTAATGCTCAAAGTCGAATCTATATTTTTTCATTTCATTTCATTTTCATTGCACTGAATGCTCCCGGTGAGGGCGCCTTTGAGTTTTTTTTGAGGCATTGTACTTTTTAAACCATTTTTTTTCGAATTTGTTGCGATACAAGCATATTATTATGACGAGACAAATTTATCACTCTTTTACGTGAAATAATTTATTTACAGAAATAATTACAGATATGTACAGAATAAGATACAATAATACAAAATACACGTGAAACAGTTGAGCTATCTAAGGATCGTTTAAAACGGTCTATAGATAGCTTAACTGATCCAGATCACTGCCAGAGGGCAGCGTTCTCAAGATACTGGCGGCATTACCACGTTGAATGGCAATGCTAATACGCTGAGCCAGAGAGGAGCCAGCTCTTGGGTCATGCAATGTGACTCTTAGTTTTTATAAATAACAGAAAGAAATATAGCAAATGGCTACATTACATTTAAAGCTTCTTTGTGATTCTGCATTCCTTGTCCTACAGTACAAATACCTTTTTTTACCAAAATCATAGAAAACAATGCTTACAAAATATTATGTATAAAAAAAAACAACATTTAATTCAAAATTTGAGCGCATAAAAGTAAAACTTAATTGAGAACATCCTTCTTATTTTCAAGTTAGTTATAACCACTGAAGTCACAAGAAAGCATAATATCAAAATTTCGTAAACTTGGATGATATATTTTTTCCAGCTATTTTGATTGAAAAACCAAACTACTAAACCGATGTTGATAAATATTTTTTTCAATTAAAAAAAAAAAACCATAGAATTACCTAGAACCTTCTATTACTTAGAACCTACTTCTTGTTTGATGTTGGTTAGAAACAATAGTTTTATACAAGCATTGAACTACTATTGAGGCGTTTTTTGCCTAAAGTCTAACTAATTCAATCAACAGACCGTTTTAGTAGGTACTACTAATATAATAAATTGTGCGGGATTTGGAAGTGAAAAACATTACAAAGTCTTATTTCATTGTAACCTTCAAATAATATATAATTTACCTTACGTAACGATGAGTTTTATAAATTACTATTTACGTAAGTCGATTGATATTAGCATTACTGTATAATTTTATTTAAACTCGTATGTATATTATTCATTTCGATGCCCTTTTCGAAGCAATATGGACGCCATTTCATTATGTAATGTTCGAACTGGTAATACCTACATATTGGGTTACAATAGTAAATCTATTGTTTCGTAACTAAATTAGACTATTAGGGTGCTTTTGAATTTTAATACCCAAACTAGACAGAACATCGAACATTCGTCTTGTTTTGATACTTTAGTACCAAATAAAAAATTGGTCTTATTTGTACAACTTACTTAGAGAAAATAAAAATAACAAAACTTATTATTACTATTCGCTAGTACTAGACGCCTATTTAGCGTAAGCCTCCCCCATGTCCTTCCACAAATATGTTTCTAATCTTTGACATCCAGTCCTGTGCCAGCCCTCTCAATGAAAACATCAGGCGCCTCTTTGGCGTAGACAGTCTTTGTGAAGAAAAGAAAATCCTTTACAAATCTCTGTTTCTAGTCTTCGAAATCCAGTCCTGTGCAGCCCTCTCTACGAAGACTTCCCATCAGTCGGCCTCTACCCCTTGCACCTCGTGGTAACCACTCGGTAATTATTTTTGTCCATCGACTGTTATCCATCCTACACACTTAATTTAATTTAACCACGTTACCGATCTGAATATAAATATTGATAGATAATCCACACAACACCAACTTGCCCCAAACTAAGCATAGCTTGAACTATGTGAACCTGATGACTGATGGCCCCAAAGTAAGCATAGCTTGAACTATGGGAACCTGATGACTGATGGCCCCAAACTAAGCATACTTTGAACTATGTGAACCTGATGACTGATGGAATACTTCTATAAATTTAAATACATACTTATGCTATAACACCCAGCTATAGAAGAAACATCACACCATCACACATTATATTCTGGTCTGTCAGCTCAGTTGGTAGTAGCTCTGCCTTCTGCGCTGTAGGTTGAGGGTTCGATTCCTTCCAAGGATAAACATTTGTGTGTTGAAGATAGGTGATTGTTCTGTGGCTGGGTGTTATAAGGTATCTTAAGTTTGTATTTAAAAATATATAAGTATTCTATCAGTTATCGTGTCACCATAATACAAGCTATGCTTAGTTTGGGGCTAAATGGTGTTGTTTGCATTGTCCACCAATATCTATTTATTTATTTGTCTTGTAATGGCATTAGAATTCGCAATACAAACGAGGTACCTCCTACCAATGCCTCCTACTAATTAAGCTGAGAGATCAATAAAAAATATATATACAAATAAATAATGCCGGACATATCACGCAGCGTTATCTGGCTCTAAAGTAAGCAGAGCCTGTGTTATGGATACCACATGACTGATTTACTACTTATATTCTTTTTTTTGTAAATCATTACATATTATTCATATAAACACCCAGACCCAGACAGATAAATACTTGCAGACCATACAAACATTTGTCCCTTAGCGGGAACCGAACCCACAACCTTATGCGTCTCAGACGGGTCTTGCCCTCTGTGTCTCAGAGGTCGTCACTGATTGTTTATAGTTATTATCAAGTAGGTAATATATATTTTAATTACAATTATGCAATTTCAAGTAACTCATCTTGTATGACAGAAAAAAAATGTTTTCTTTAATGATTTGCATTTTGGTTGGTATACCTTGTTATTTAAATGTAATTAATTTAATATTCATGAGTGCTTACTTGCTTGTCATTGGCCTTGATTTCTGAATTCATTGCTAGTTAAGAAAAAATAACACAACTACCATCATTTTTATATCAAATAGGGGAAATAGGCTATAAGCGGTTGTTGAATTACGACATGCAGACAAGAACATTGTAATAAGTTAACAATTATTGAAATAAAACATCCGGCTGTTTTAAAAAAGAGGAATAGATGATATATACAATCAGCAGTAAAGCTGTAAATGCAATAAAGAACTTTTGATATTGAAAAGTATCTGACACTCATGAAAATAGAGTTCTTTTTAAGTTCAATCAGTCTTTATTTTAATTGTTATGGCACAAAATCACATGTATTTTAATTCTATTACTTACTTCAATTCTATATAATTATGGTTTTAATCAACTATCACATATATGCGCATTAGGCTGAACAAACATTTCTAACATTATTATTTGGCTAATTACCAATAGGAACAAATTCAACAAGTCTTAAAACAACGGAAAACAAATTTATTTTAAATAAAAGAATTCAAAAAAGATTAATCACTATCATCGATATTAGAATCTGGGAGTCGTCGTCGAATCGTCGAATCGTCTGTCATAAGTAACGGCATCGCAATTATTACCGCATTTTTTCCTACGGAACCCGTACCTCGAAAGGAAAAAACGGAACCCTTATAGAATCACTTTGTTGTCCGTCCGTCCGTCTGTCTGTCAAGACCCTTTTTCTCAAGAACGCGTGGAGGTATTAAGCTGAAATTTATATTCAAATATTCAAGTCTACTGCCACTTAAAGCTGTGAAAAAAAAACTTCTAAGCCAACGCATATTCGAAAGGGAATCAAAACCTACAGGGTACTTCCCGTGAACTCAGAATCTTGAAACATATGAAACATATGAAGGAAAAATTGCGAAAACCATAATTTTTTTAGATGGATTTCATTTTGCAATAAAAATACCATAACTATGACTCAATTGTCATGATGGGTGAACTTTTACTTATATACCTACAGGTTTTTACGGAACCCTCGGTGCGCGATTCCGACTCGCACTTGGCCGCTATTTTCCTATGCCCCATGCATTAAGTTTGATTTCTTTAGCTGGTACTACAGTTCCGTCATGTCTTGTGTATGCTTGCCTGGCTTGCTTTAGGCATTGACGTTCTTTTTTCATGTTCTTCCGTTGCTGTTTCATTGCATTTTCTCCTACAACATTATGACCTATTTGATCTACCGGCTCTTGTTTGTTTTTTCTACTTGTCTTAGACTTCCTTCCTTTTTTTTTATTATATTCAGCTATCTCTTCATCCGATTCAAATGAATCAGAAGTAGGTATATACGTATCGTACTCAAAATAATGTTGTTTTTGTTTTACACTACGTTTACGTTTTGAGGTAGATGGTTTTTGTTTGTTTGATTTTATCGTTGCTTGCTGCAATACTGCACTTGAAGTGGAAGGCAGAGGTTCAGTCATAACAACGTAAGCCGCAGTTGGAGACGATGAAATAATTTCACACGGTGTTGGTAGTGGTTTATCTACAGGTTGATAATTCATAATTTCAGCATTAGTGATTGTTTGGATACCATGCTCATTTGGTGAAGTATTGTCAGCTAACCTATGCGGTCTATACTATATATTAATGGATCTATATTTGTGAGGTCAGCTTCAGTGGTTGTTTGGTTATGCAGGTTTTGAGGAGTAATCCAAATATCAGCGAAATTGTACTCTGATGTGTCTATATTAGTGATTTCAGCGACAGTGGTTGATTGATTGCCATACTGGTTAAGCGAAGTATTGGCTGTTGAATCATACCCTGATGGGTTTATGTCTGTCATTTTAGCATCACTAAACTGAACCAGTGAAGTGTTATTTTTTTGCTGTAGTCAATGTCAACTTCAAACGATGTGCAGAGATCAAGTTACCGTACATCAGTTGACATGTTCCTGCTTATTAACTATAGATAATGGCTGTATAATCAAAACAGATACTTTCGAAATCATTGCACATGACTATCTATCAAGTGAAATGTATATCAAATCAAATACCTACTCCCCTGTGATAGCCCCTATAAATCATATTATCAATATCTCCATACCAAGAGAGTTATTGGAGTCTTACGTTAAAAGAGAGCAGAAGGAGATACGAGATATTGACGAGCAAATCAAAAAAGTCAAAGAAAACGATTAAGTAACAACAAGCATATCGCACACGGCATTCACCACTATTTGGTTATCTGTGTGGTGGTGGCTGAGCTGGCGCGGCGCGGATGCGGCGCGTTGTCTCTCCGGACTCCAGCAGCAGCACAGACCACTGCAACCGCGCCCACTGCTGCCGTTTAGAATTTTTTAAGTAAATTATGTTTTTAAACAATAAAAACATTCTTCTGTCTATTTTGACGGCATTTCATAGTTGCTGTTTTATTTCTTATTTAACGAAAAAAAAAATAGTGGCCGCAGCAATCATTGGTTGTGTATCGCGAATAATAGTGCACGAGTTTTTACTGTGTAATGGAGCGTCGTCATTTTACCACGGAAGAGATGCAAAAAGTTGTAGGGATGCTAGAAATTGAATACAGTTAAGCCCGGCATTACGGTGTTCACCGAAGCGTAAATTGCCGACTCTGGAGGCGTTATTGTGACACAGGTGATCCGTCTGAACAGCATCCACGCCGAGGGCGTAGTAAGACCGATACATCCAGTTAACATGTAGACGTAAACCCAAGCCCAAGAGATCGTATCAAGGTTACAGAATGCTGATGGTCTCTTTGTCCCCGAAACAGACTGCGAGAGTATGGTCTACGTGCACGTCGTCCAATCTGATGCTCACAGATCCATCACGGGACCACGCGTGCTATGGCCACAAGAACGATGGAACCAAATTTTGTTCTGCGATGAATCTCGATTTAGGTTCAAACCTATAAGAATAAAAAATAACGGTTGTCTGGTAGAAATCGTAACCACGATAAGACCACCGATTGCAGGACACTATTAATTTATGTTTATGCACTAAGGCTTAAATTTCTTATTTCCTTTAGTAGTGTTCTTAATAAAGTTTATTATTATTATTATTATTATTAATATTCGAATGAATGAAATCGAATGAAAATCGAATGTTTCATTCTGTTTGTTTGCAAATAGGAAGCTAGCACATTGTGCTAGTTTCCTATGTGCTTCCATTTTTACAAACATTGGGACCTGAGTTTACATTGATGCACGACAATGCCCGTCCGCACACATCGAGACGGACTTAAGAATGGCTACGGGGCGAAAATATACGTGTTTTGCCATGGCCAGCTCAATTGCATGACTTGAATCTCATTGAGCATGTCAGGGATATGCTCCAGAGAAGGGTCCTGAAAGATCTTGACGGGGTTTTAACGGATCAGCAGCTAATAACCTGCTTAAGGTCCACTGGGACCAGTTGCCCCAGGAGGTAATCAATAACCTAATTGACTCCGTGCAGAATCGTTGCCGACAAGTTTGAAACAACCGAGGAGGAAACACGCTGTATTAGATTTAATTGAAGTGTCCAGAAGATGGTTATAATTTAACGCAAAAGTCATATTTTTGTTTATTTTTACCATTATTATATAATACTTTGTACCCAGATTCACAGCAAACTTTTATTTGAAAATAAACATTTTTTAAAGACATTTATCGAGTTTAAGATACAAATACGAGTACAACATAGAAATATCATTTAATTTAAAAATAAATTAAATATATTCAAATTAAACTATATAATTATATATATTCAAAATTTATAGGTGTTGCTTGAATTTTTTTGATTTGTGTAGGTATTTGACATATACCTACAATAATATGAAAAAAAAATGTGTTATCATCTCCAAAAAGTAACGAATTGTTTCTTTAAATACTAAGTGCATGCGAATTTTCGTTAGATAGATCTTTCAATGGTATAAGATAGTGCCTTGAACAGATTTTCGATATTGATACTTGTTTGATAAGAATTAAGCTATGAATTCATCATTTTTGTATTTAACACAATTTTGTGTTGCATAAGAGGGCTATTCGTGCAATTTATAACATGGGCTCTAGAGAATCACTTAAAAATAAACATCATGACAGCGCCTTGTCAGTATATATAAAAATGTAATATATGTTCTTAATAATGATCATTTGTTTTCAAAAAATAACAATAATCATAGTATTCATTCTAGAAATAAAGATAAACTCCCTGTTTCCACAGTGTGGCTCGCTAAAGTTAATAAATCTTATAAAGGGGTACGCTTCTATAACAAGGACCCAAGCGACGTGTTAGATTTTTCGGTTGGCAAATTTAAAAACTTAATAAAACGGAAACTATCTCCTAAAGCATATTATAAAATAACAGATTATTTAATTGGCAAAAAAATCTTAGGATGAATAAGGATGAAAGGATCCAGCTCTACTCGGCATCCGTAACAAAATTGTCATGGATGTTAAGATTAGACGAATTTCTTACCGGATTCTTATTGAACTGAGGTAAGGAGGAACCAGCATCTCGATTCACTATCATGCAAGAAGACTTAAAGTGGTGCTTGTGATTTTATTGAGTAAACATTGTTTTGACTTTGACTTGACTTTGAGCATGTAAGAGTCCAGCGCTAAAAGCTAAAAAATCACAATATGGAGTATTAAAATGGATAATACAGGGAAAAAAGTGGTTTTAGTTTTTGGTTTAGAAAATATAATTATCTAAGTTACATTTATTATAATTCGATTATACCGCTCTACATAATTGCACCTAGACATTTGAAAAAATAACCTTCATGCATAAAAATTAACGCGACGTTGAAACATTAGATCAAAGTAAGTTACATCTAATATAATTATTAATATTATATATATATTATTTATAAAATTATTAATAATTTACTTTAATTGTTTTTGTAGGTAACTGGTATTTATCGCGTATTTTTTGTTAACTAGCTGCTGCCCGCGGCTTCACACGCATGGTACCTACATAAAAAGTAGTAGTATGTCCTTCTCCAAGGTTCTATCTATCTCTATACTAAAATTCATCAAAATCGGTTCAGCGATTTAAACGTAAAAACGTAGCAGACAGACAGACAGAGTTACTTTCACATTTATAATATTAGTAGAAATCAACAACCTGAAATGTTATGCTTCTAGTTCCGAAAATGACAATACTTGCATACAATCTTTCATCCCCCTTTTCAACCCTTTACAATTTTTTTTCCAATTAAAAAGTAGCCCATGTCCTTTTCAGGCTTTAGACGATATTTCATTTAAATCGGTTTAGTAGTTTTGGTGTGAAAGCGGGACAGACAGACAGAGTTACTTTCGCATTTATAATAATAATAATAATATGTATATGTATATCATAATATAGTAAGGATTAGTAAGGATATAAATATATATTAGTAAGGATCAATACCCTTAAATTGTATGCTTCTAGTTCTGCAAATGACAATACTTTTATACAACCTTTCATCCCCCTTTTCAACCCTTTACAACACTTTTTTCCAATGAAAAGGTAGCTTCTATCTGTGCACCAAATTACATTTAAGTCGGTTCTGTAGTTTTGTGAAAGCGTGAAAGCGAGACAGATAGACAGAGTTACTTTCGCATTTATAATATTAGTAAGGAATAATTCTCGACGTGTTGGTTAGTTTGCAATAACCTTGGACGCAATTTAAAATAAATAAATAAACAATGCATCATCTAGCCCCTAAGGAAGCAGAGCTTGTATTTTGGGAAACACATTACTGATATTATACTATCGTTTGTCTCGATTCTGTGTGTTTTCTATATATAATTATGTATTTACAAAATAAATGTGGCACCCATAACACAAGTTCTGCTAATTTTGGAGCTAGATGATATATCCAGTATTATTAATGAATTACTTATATAATTGGTTTTATTAATATACATTAAATTGGCTGTCATTAAACTAATAAAAGATTTCGAGGTACCTTAGCTATTTGCCTAACGTTTTTTTTTTCATTTGTTTTTTACAATCTATTCACATGACAGATACTACTTATATCGTTTTTTATTTTGTAAATACATAATATACATAGAAACACACAGTATCCAGAACAAAGTACGAGTAGATAAATGTACCTACGTGCTATATTTTTTTGTATAATTAGGTATTCTAATGAATTCTGTAATTAATTCTTAAATTAAATTCCTTGCTTATTGCTTAATGAAATAAGTCTTCAAAGTTAATTTATACCTTTACAAAAACATTAGTTCTCAGTCAAATACAGTAGCTATAAGTTGTTTATTGATATAGAATAAAAATAAGTTCACAAAAAATATATCGCTGGTTCTCTATATCGAGTTCTATTAAATATGAATGTACTTTTTAATAGGATTTGGGATAATTTCAATTATGTATTTTACGAATTAAACGGTGAGTAATTGTTTAATAATGACTTTTTAATATATATCATATATTTGCACATTTTTTTTCTAGTCATATATTTTATAATGGATTATGGATATACATTATATATTAGTCTTTTAATGTACCTAGCTGTAAGTTTTCTTAAAAGTTGTAAAATAAAATAAAAATAAATAAATAAATAATGCCGGACATTTCACACAATATCATTAAGCCCCGAAGTAAGTAGAGGTTGTGTTATGGTAACTACATGACTGATATACTATTAAAAGATAATATTAAAAGACTATTATAAAATTATAATTAACTAGCTGCTGCCCGCGGCTTAGCACGCGTGCTACCTACATTAAAAGCAGCCTATGTCTTTCTCCATGGTCCCATCTATCTCTATATCAAAATTGATCAAAATCGGTACAGCAGTTTAGGCGTCAAAACGTAACAAACAGACAGACAGAGTTACTTTCACAGTTATAATATTAGAAGAGATTTTAAAATTAGAATGGTGTTGTAGTACGGTTTGTCCTTGTCTTTCTGATATAAAAGATAGAGATGGCAAGATTTTCATAACACATTGGCCTCAATTCTGTTGGCACCAACATAACTAATTTTAGCTAAAATGAGGTTTTGAACTGCCTAATTAACCTTTAGTATTCTGCCGCTACCAACTTATTTAAATTTAATTTTATCTAACTTAATTAAGCGTTCCTAATTTAGTTAGATGGTACCAACCGAATAGGTTTTACAAATGATATGACTAACTAAATATATTTTAGACAATTCCTAATTTTAGAAATGAACCAACCGAATTGCCACCACTATCTAATATGTGATTAAAGCATAGAAATAGGCTCAAAATGGCACCCACAATGTTTTTACTTGTCATCTAAAAAATATAGTGGACTATTGATATTATGGAGTTCCGAATAATATTTTAAATCTATTTTATAAAAATTAAATGCTGTTCGTTAGTCTTGCTAAAACTCGAAAACGGCGAGTCTGATTTGGCTAATTTTGGTTTTGAATTATTTGTGGAAGTTCAGGGAAGGTTTAAAAGGTGAGTAAATATGAAAAAAATGTTTGCTTTTTTATTTATTGATTCTGAGGCGGTACGAAGTTTGCCGGGTCAGCTAGTAATATAAATATATATGATATTCACAGTAATATTATCAGTTCCGTCTTGTAAGAATAAACCCTACAAGAGTCCACTTTTCTCTCCACTTTTCACTCCACATGAAGTATGTATACAATTTTTAGATTTTGTTGATTTTTCAGCTCGACCGATTTCGATAAAGTTTAAATGGGACCCTTTGAAACAAAAAAAGAATTTTTCAAATCGGTTCAGACGAATTGAGAACCCCTTCCTTTTTGATGAAGTCGGTTAAGAATGTGACTGATTATATAAATAAAAAATCACGAGTGCAATCAGTTTAACATTTAATGGAAATAATTACAGAAATGTTCTGAATAATATATACAATATGTAAATTAAAATACATGTGAAACAGTTCTATAGATCTGTAGATCATTTAAAACGGTCTTTAGATAGCTCAACTGATCCAGATCACTGCCAGAAGGCAGCGTTCCCAAGCCACTGGCAGCATTGCCACGTTGAATGACAATGCTAATATGCTAAGCTAGATAGGAGCCAGCTCTTGGGTCACGCAGTGTATCTACCAGACGCCGTGAAATAATTAATACGTGATGATGGTTAGAGGCCTGTTGGTATGACTCTTGTCCCTTGGGAGATGGGTAGGTCATGGTGTGTTGCTCTATATCAACGCGCATATTTTCTTCTAGTTTAAAAGTCTTAATAATAGTAAAAAGTAAAAAGATTTTAAACTAAAAGTTTAGAATCGCTTAATATAAAGTTTTAATAACTCAGTTTTATTCGCACGCGGCTGTACAGGAAAAAATTTCCACCTATTACTATTACTTTTTCACCGAAAGATAGATCCGAGTTTCCAATGGATCGTATAATTTTATCAATGTTCCGCAAACCATATTTTGGAAGCATCGGAGCCTCATCTATACGAAAAATATTTATATCTGCTAATTGTCTCACTGTAGAAGAGTTTTCAGTTTTCAGTTTTCAGTTTAATGAGTTCGTCCATTTGGCAATAATATGGAAGCAATTCCGGTAAAAGCCATACATTTTACTTTATATCGTTTTCCAGTCAGCATGTAGTATAAAGTTTTGTATATGAATGTCTTCCCAATGCCCCCCGGACCAGCAATGAAGAAGTGTTTCATTTCAGAAGCTGTAATATTTAAAGTTTTAAGAATGGAATTAACGACTTCAATCTGTTTTCCTTATAGTAACTGCTACATTTGCTCTCCTAATACTGCTTATTCATCCGTGTTCATATTTTCTTGATTATCTTCAAGATTGTAATTATCAATGTTCTCAAAGCCAAAATTTTGTACCCAGTATTGGAAATTCGGCCTTCTCTTGCTTCAGTGTTGATTTTTTTTTGCATTCTGTAACCGCGATTAATTGCATTTTCTATAGACTGTCCATTTTGCAGGTTTGCATAAAATGCATAAAATCTTTTGAAAATTTTTCTTTAAATGTGGGAAACATCGACGCTTTGGATTTTCAAAGTAAATTAAAATTTGAACAAAAAGGCTGCTCATTGCTACAGGCATTTTTGATAATGCAGATTCTCGTAAACTTGGATTTGATATAAGTTTGCAATCCGATATTGTCCTGGTAAGTGGATATCCAGTTGGACACTAGTCTTAGTGTCCAACAACTGGATATCCACTTTTATTTTATTTTAAAAGCAGATAATCGCCCGCATGCTTCTGGTGGCGTGACACAACGTCCTTCAATGTATGTATTTGCTTCATTATAAATCAGCGTCCTTTATTCCTATATATAAATTTATTTATAATGATATTTCATAGCTAAAAAACTCCTTACGTACTCAACGATGACATTTTTTTTTTTAAAGTTATATGCGTTGTTGAGTGCTTCATGACGATTATCTCGTGTTATACGACGACCGTTTATGTCTTTGCGATAACCGCATGTTTGTGTGAAAATTGGGGACTAGGACTCCAACTGCGGATTGTAGAGTCCTCGGTTTTTTGGTTTACCATCATCTACTAAACATGTAACTTCCTAACGAGTTAGGTAAGTCGAATCGATATTTTGTTCTTTCTTTTTATGAGCCATACACGTTGCATTGGAATTTAAATCGCCAAATGGTTTGCGAATCATCCGTTTGAGTACTAACTCTAAGTCATTTTCCGGGTATTTCTAACTCTAAGTCATTCCGGGTATTTCGGATGAAATCAAGACATCGAGCTCTTCTGGTTGAAGAATCTTGTTATCAGATGTCATAATTATACGCAGATGCATGTGTGGTAATACTCGTTTCTGAAATTCTATAATTCAAAATTCAAAATAACTTTATTCAATACAATCACAAGGACCACTTTGAATCGTCTTCTTACATGCTAGTGAATCTAGGTGCCGGTTCCTCCTAACCCCAGATCAAGAAGAATCCGGCAAGAAACTTGTCTGGTCTTCACACTTTTTTGGATGATCTTTGACAATTTTGTTACGGATGCCGAGTCGAGTTGGAGCAGATTCATCCCAAGCTTTTTTGTTATATAAATAATCAGATATTTTATAATATGCTTTAATAGACAGTTTCTGTTTAATTACGTTTTTAAATTTGCAAATCGACAAATCTACCACGTCGCTTGGAACCTTGTTATTGAAGCGTACACATAGCCCTATAAAAGACTTATTAACTTTAGCGAGCCTAACAGTGGGAACAGCGAGTTTATCTTTATTTCTAGTGTTAATACTATGATTATCGCATTTTTGTTTAATAATGGAACATTTTTGTGCACATACATTAAATATTCGTATATATACTGATAAGGTACTGTCATAATATTAATTTCTTTAGACTTATTTCTAAGTGATTTTCTGGGGCCCATGTTATAAATTGCACGAATAGCCCTCTTCTGTAACACAAATATGGTGTTAATATCAGCACTATATTTTATACACTACTAGCTGACCGGTGCCCACTTCGTTGGGCAGTTACAACTTCACAAAAAATAAATTTTAAATTTTTCCTGAATTTTCTTTGCTATAAACCTCACGGAACCCGAGACCTTTCCAACGAATGCAAAACCGTGGAAATCGGTTCGTGCGTTCTGGAGTTATAGCGTCAGGAAGGAAAACCCGACTTATTTTTATATAGTAGATATAGTGTATAAAAAGCCGATACCTTTCCAAACACTTTTTTTTATTGAAATCTTTTTTTATTTAGTCAAATTTTAACTAAGCAGCTCGAGCCACGATATCAGGACGAATCTGTAGAAACTGTTGCAAGAATGTTCCATCTTCCTAATTTATTTGCAATGCAATGCTTTAAGAATATTGACTCTTCGTTTTCTGTATGACATCGTTTACTTCATTTCTTTTTTGTATGAAACTTTCCTCGATATTCTTGTCTTGTGAATTTCTTTTGTGTTGCTGCCATAACATGTTTCTGGTGTTTATCTTGTCTATAATGTTTTTTTAATCCAATCTTATCTTTGGGGGTTATGCGTTTTTGTTTTACTTATTTTACTCTTATTCAAGTCTTAGTAGTTTCATTTCCAAATCTTCATATGTGTGGCTTATGTTGTAACTTATGTTTTTTTACTGCAATCATGTATAGTTTGTCACAGTCTATAGCTTCATACTTTACCATCTGTTTTGGTTTGTGTCGGTGTTGCTTTCTTTTAGGTACATCTGCTTATGACGTATATATATATATACACACTTATCTATACCATAATGGTATTTTTTTTAAAATAAAGGTGAAATCTACTTGATACAATTGTAAGGATTTGTCTTATTACCTAATTTATGGTTTTTAATTTAACCTGTATTAATAAAACACCCGGGTTCGAGAATTTTCTTTAGGTTTTATCAAACAAAGCAAGAGTAAGATTTTAATAATGCATTGCGTAAAAATTATTGATTTTTACAATTAGGCACGTAGATACAAAAGTAACCTATATTATAATGTCAGTGAACTCTTTGTTTCCTGCTACCAGGTTTGAACTTACGCCCTCTGAAAAGTTAAAGACTAAATGATAATGCATAATTTTCTTGAATAAGTATTAATATTCATTATTATTGATGTTTTTGAGGAAGTTTGTTTCATATTTATAATTTCAACACTATAAAAATAAATAAGGCCTGGAAGAAACATTGCGTGACTCAAGAACTAACTTCTATCTGACCTAGCGTATTAGCATTGCCATTTAACGTATCACACATGTATTTTAGATTATTATGTATATTCCTGTAATTCCATAAATAAATAAAAAATAAAAAACTCTACTCTTCCATGTAATGCTGCAGCAAACTGCGTCAACGGTTTATTTATTAGCACCTGGATGACCGAGCTTTGCTCGATATAAAACTCGGATAAAACGAAGTTTCCTAAAAATGAAACCTAGCTAGATCGATTTATCGCTCCGGAAACCCAATGCATACAAATTTTCATGAAAATCGTTGGAGCCGTTTACGAGATTCAGATTATATTATATACGTATATACAAGATTGCTCGTTCAAAGGTATTAGATGGATTAATATTAAGATAGATAAAATATAATCATATAAATGTATATACTTATATAATATATATATGACGGAGGACCGATGCCCTGATTATTTTTAAAATAATCTCATCATCAGGGTGGTCTCTCATGCTTGACGAAGTAAAACAACCTTGTCCACCGTAGCCGCTTATTCACTTCTTCACAATGTTCAAGAGATCCGACCGCTCCGACAGTTCGCACTCGACTGAGCTGTGCGCTGTCGGCCGGCCGTATTTATACGAAAATCAAGGCCTTGTTTACCTGTTCAAAACTGTTGCTGAATGCTGTTTTGAACAAGCGCTTTGTGCCTTAGCTCGTTTTTTACAATTACTTAGGTTATACAAATCAGTATCTATTGGTTTAAACATTAGCTTAACAGTTCAATCATTTAACTGTTAGTTCTCGCGCCGACACGGCCATACTGACAGGCGGTGCGAGCTCTGCACCAGCCTTCTTGTGTTTGTCTGAAAAACGAGAGTTATTTGCTCCGAGTTTGGTATTTGTAAGCAATAGACATTGCTTAATAATAAACAACAAATCTGGCGTGTGTGGTGTACTGTTAACAAATGCTCTTGAAAATATGTCCCCTTCGTTACACATGGCCAAAAATACAACAGCTTTGGTTTTAAAAGAGAGATCGAAGGTTTTCTGAGATTCTCGGCGGGTCTCGGCGGTTCTCGGTGGGTCTCGGAGGCTCTCGGTGAGTCTCGGAGGGTCTCGGGAGAGTCTCGGAGGGTCTCGGAGGGTCTCGGAGGGTCTCTGAGGGTCTCGAAGGGTCTCGGTGGGTTTCGAAGGGTCTCGGAGGGTCTCGGAGGGTCTTGGAGGGTCTCGGAGGGTCTCGGAGGGTCTCGGAGGGTCTCGGAGGGTCTCGGAGGGTCTCGGAGGTTCTCGGAGGTTCTCGGAGAGTCTCGGAGGTACTTGGAAGTTCTCGAAGAGTCTCGGAGGTACTTGGAAGTTCTCGAAGAGTCTCGTAAAGTATGTTTAATGGAAGTTAATTGTTATGAGTATGTAATCAATTCAGATACTCACAGTTTTAATCAGATGAAGTGCCCGTGGTTCTTAGTTGTTTAGTTCGGTGGTGGTGGTAACCCTGCAAGTGACGCAGAAGGCCCGGAGTGAAGTGATGCCGCAGTGGTTTCTCGTGGAGCTGGTGACTGATCCCGCGCCGACACGGTTTCTTGATCACCAGGTTGTGGAGCACGACGGAGTTGATCGTGAGTGACTTTCCTAGGGCGCCCTCTGCCGACGACTCTTTTCACCAAATAGCGGTCATTGTCCAATAGCCTGCAAATCTCAAATGGTTCGCTGAATTTCAGGTCCAAAGAAGTTTGGTTACGAGGATTGTTTTTAATTAAGACATAGTCTCCTCTCTCAAAGTGACGAATCTTGGCTTTGTGTAGATTAAAGCGTTATTTGTCCTGTTCACTATATTGAGACATCCTTTGTTGTATATGCTGAGTGAGAGCTTCGATATTGATAGTTTGAGTATTAATATCCACCAGGTTTAGGAGTTCAGGAGGTACACCATGTTTCCGCCGAGTGATGAGTGTTAGCGGGGCTACTCCAGTAACACGATGTGGTGTACAATTGGAGCCAGCCAGTTGGAGTTCTTCAAGGGGAGTGTGCCATGGTTCTGGTTCATAGTTTTTGATCATAATCAATGCGTTCTTTAGAGTCGCCACTACTCTTTCTACTTGACCGTTCGCTCGGCTAACTCCTGGTGCTATAGCGTGCAAATTTATTCCTGTACCTTCACAGTAGTCTTTGAACTCGCCCAGGAACTCTCTTCCTCCATCGACGATGATTTGCACCGGGGTCCCAAATAGTTGCACAGTACGTTTCAAGGCGGCAAGTGTGCTATGTGGATTTTTGTTTGTAGCGAAATAGAATAAAACATATTTCGTGGAGGCGTCAATAGTTACGATGACATACTGTTGATCATTTGGAGTTTCCCTGTTATATCAATATGAATAACTTGACAAGCAGCTGTTGGTTTCTGTATTGGATGCAACTGTGCTTGAACCACACCTGACGTCCCTTTTGATGTCCTACATACCACGCAGTTGTCGACAAATCTTCGAATTTTAGAACTCACTTTATTGAACCAGTAGGTTTCCTTGATTTTCTGCAGTATCTTGTCCCAGCCAGGGTGTTTAAGTGCGGTGTGAAAAGAGTTGATGATGCTCCATTGAAAGGGTTTTGGTACCACCGTGCAGAGCTGAAGACCGGAGACAGGGTCTTGAACGCTCAGGACATCATTTTCTAAGACTTACCCTTCAACTGGGTTATCTTCTCTTTAAGGTATCCATTATTTACTAAGTTCTAAGTTCTTCATTTCTCCGCTGTTCAACTTTGAGCCAATCGAAATCTTTGTTCATGACGTTGACGGCTAGTTCCCTTGGATTTCGACTGAAGAAATCAGCATGTTGTAGTCGCTCACCTTTACGGTATTCCACTTCAAAATCATAATTTTGTAGGAATGCCCACCAGCGGTGAATCCTTGGTAACAGGTCCTTCTTGTGCTTAGATGCTTTGAGTGCATTGCAGTCCGTTATCACAGTGAATTTACGACCGTAAAGATATTGTTGAAAGTGCTTTATGGCGCGTACTACTGCCAATGTCTCTAATTCATATGAATGATAACGGCTTTCTGCATTGTTGACGTCCCTTGATTACCTGAACCAGTACTGCACCAAATCCAAGGTTACTTGCATCGGTATATAGCTGTATAGGTGCTTCTTCTTGAAACAGAGTTAACACTGGAGCAGATGTCACACATTTTATAATCGTGTTTCGGGCTCTGTCATGTTTGTCTTCCCATTGCCATTTGACACCTTGCTTTGTTAACTCATATAAAGGCACCATGATTCGGGAGAAGTCTGGAATGTACTTTCTGAAGTATCCCGCCAAGCCGTTGAACTGTCGCACTTGTTTGACAGTTTTTGGAACTGGTGCTTTGACGAGAGCTTCGAGTTTACGTGGACTTGCTCTTACTTGTCCATCAGATACCACGTTTCCTAAATATTCAATGGATCGTTTGAAGAAACTGCATTTGTCAGCGTTGATAGAAAAGCCCGAATCTTGAAGGGCTATGAGAATCTGCTCGAGGTTTGACAATACGTCATTACGTGCAAGTCTGTTGCCGTGGAATTTCTGGCAAGCTAGGTACTTTAGCATCCTTGTTGCTAGATTCAGTTCCGGTCCTTGCTGTTCTAAACCTACAGTTGTCTGTAGAATGGTTAGCCTTCTTACAGATGCGACAGCTTGATAATTGCGTAGTGTCAAACCCTCTTGGACGTTTATTGGGAAGAGCAGAGCTCGTACTTGAATGAGGTCGCTTTTTACAAATTGAAGATGCGACCGAAATAAGTTCGGGAACGGAAGTGGCTCTAGCGTTCAATAGTTCGATACGTAAACGTTCATCATTGAAGCATCCAATCACAGCTTCAACAGTAAGTTCGTTGTCAAGGTTGTCCTTAGTCACCCTTCTTCACAAAACCCAGGCACGTGACAGGAACTCGGCAATATCTTTTGAAGAGTCATAAACATGTTCCCGGAAACGGATGATATCACGGGAGTACCTGTTTTCGAGCTCGAAGGTGGTGTCTAGATTCTCACGCAGTTCATTCCATGAAGATGTGGTCACCATCCAGTTGTCGACCCACATTTATGCTCGTCCTTTCAATAAGCTGCAAACCTTCATGCGAACATCGAAATAATTAAGTCCGTATGCTTTGATTGCCTTGTCTATATGCTGGCATCATTCGCGTACACCAATGTTGGTATCAGGATCAAACGATGGAAGATAAACGTCCTTTATCTTCATTCTAGACTCAGTAGGTGGATCACACACACGCTCCGACATTGTCTGCATCATTTCCATCATCTGTAACAAAAATTGTGGTGGTACCCCACCCGTGGTTGAATAAGGTACCGGTATGCTTGACTGCATACTTTGAAGTATGCTTTGTTGTATTGTAGATCCCACCGCAGCTGTCGATGACGTAGTAGATAGCGGTATATGTACAGCGATTGGTTCTTGCTGATCATCAGGTGGTGGATGAGCTGATGAGGAAGTGGTTGGGATCGAGAGTCGTCCCAATCCCACTTCTGATGACGGAGGACCGATGCCCTGATTATTTTTAAAAAGCGTGACGTCGGCAATGCTGACGTCACTAATCTCATCATCAGGGTGGTCGCTCATGCTTGACGAAGTAAAACAACCTTGTTCACCGTAGCCGTTTATTCACTTCTTCACAATGTTCAAGAGATCTGACCGCTCCGACAGTTCGCACTCGACTGAGCTGTGCGCTGTCGGCCGGCCGTATTTATACGAAAATCAAGGCCTTGTTTACCTGTTCAAAACTGTTGCTGAATGCTGTTTTGAACAAGCGCTTTGTGCCTTAGCTCGTTTTTTACAATTACTTAGGTTATACAAATCAGTATCTATTGGTTTAAACATTAACTTAACAGTTCAATCATTTAACTGTTAGTTCTCGCGCCGACATATACAATAAAAATAAAATAAATAATTATTGAAATAAAAATAATTTTATAAGTAATGATATTGCAAGAATATACCAGAAGAATATTATATACATATAGATCCTTGCAATATCATTGGTGTAACAGGATGCCAAATTTCTATTTGATCAGATCAGACTAAAAAACTATTAAAAAAGCTACAAAAAATGTAAGCTGTCACGTGACGGCTGGCAGATGTGAAAGATCGAAACTATTTTGTACAAGTAATAGGCATATAAGTACAGATTATGACAGGAACTAAATATGGCATGATGAAAAAATACAACTAACTGGCAACAGTAACAGCGCTATATGTAAGAAGCGTTTGGCTATGTTTAGGTAATTATCTCAAAGACGTTTGGAGGATATGCGAGCTGAATTGAACTTTGTTGCGTCGCCGCAACAGTCGCTATTTATATCCCATCAAATAGCGTGACGATGCGTCACCACGGCCTGTATCGCCACGCCAACAATTAGGTTTAACCTCGCCTACAGATGTTTCTCATCAAACAGGCATTTTATGAGCATCTTGTGGTCTTCGAAAATGGTAGAACAGTTTTTTTTATTAATTGCTATAAAAATATTAAAACAGTTCAATCAAAAAAAACAATGTTAATTATTAAAGGATGCCTCTAACAGATACGTACACAGATACAGCATTCTTAAGAAGTAATCTTATTTTGACTGGTCTCTGGTTGTGAGCAAACGTTGTGTGATGAAAATATATCCTTACTAATCCTACGCAGACAAAGTCGCGGGCACCAGCTAGTATATATAGTAGTATATAGTATATATAATAAGTTCTGTATCTGGGTGTTAATCTTATATACTAATATATTTCAAGGTATTTAAGTTTTAAAACAGTCTTTTAGTTTCCATCGCTTTGCTTGGGAGTAGATGGTGTTGTGTGAAACGTCCACCAATATGTTTTATTTATATTGATAAAAAACGTTGTTCTTAATTATCTAAAGGTCAAAAGAAGCCGTTTGGTGCATGTCTCTTAATTTATAGCAGTGGTAAGTCTAGTAATGGTGGCCTCGTCTTCCGTCTAACTTTCCTCAGGTTAGAATTCGGTCGTGCACCGATTAATTCTTTCGTTCGAAAATTATATGTGCTATACTGTCCTCTCGAATCGTTAAGAAAAACATTGTGAAACCGGCATGTCGTGAACTTAAAAAGTTTAAAGACTTGATGTGGCAAGTGCGAAAAGGTGCACTTTAATCGTTTCAAACTAGTTTGAAACAGACACGATAAAAAGAAGAATATAATTTTCAGATGATAGAACTCGAGATGCTTGGCCAAACGCTACAACTCTTGCGACAATATTGTTGGGATACCTATACTTTGTGAAAAAGGCTGGACCAGCATGGATGAAAGACAAGAAACCATACGAACTGAAAAACACTATTCTGGTGTACAACGTTTTTCAGATTGTCGCCAGTGCTTATATGTTTTATGAGGTAAGTGATCTTTGATTTAATTTATTAATATACCCAAATTGATGTCTGAACAAACTTATTATATATCAGATCTGGAGTTTCGCTTTGTCCGTTTGTCTGTCTGTCAGTCTGGCCACCCCTATTCGAAGCTCCTGCTCGTAGTACTAGCGCCTACTTTTTGAAATAAAAACTTTCAGAAAATATTCTTTTAGAGTATAGCCCCTACGTGTGTTATTATTTGTTTTTAAATCATTTGATTAATAAGATGCCTTCAAAAACATAATTTGTAAAAAACAACAAGTCTCGCACAACTTAGTTCATTTATGTTTTAAATATATACATAGATTAAATTGGCCATCGCATGAAAATACAATGTATCTCATAAGAAATACATATTATATTTAATTAGACTGTTTTGTGCGATTGCCACGTCAATCTATATACTTAAAACATAAAATATTTTAACATGGTACGAACAAACAAATTCAATAGGTAGAAATGATTGAGAGAAGCCACGCTAATCAATATAATATTCAATATCCGGCTCGAAGTACCATTAAATGGTTGTGTGGTATAGTGGACTGTATAATTTTTAAGAGAAGAAGAGAAATGCAAGATGATGCGACATTAATTTGGCTTGAGAAAATGCAGTGTGGCAAAAAGAAAGCTTAAAGAAACTGCGTGGGACAGTGAGAAGAGGCAGTTCTTTATAAGGAATGGTGCACAGTACCTTGCTCCGGTGACCAAGAGTGTGAACACCGTCTCTGATCCAGTGGAAATTCCCAGCACAGTCACAAATCCAACTTATTTTGATAGCGTTTAGCGCGAAGACCTGCGAGCAGCGGCCATGTTTTCTTATCGAGTCCTCTTGAAGGAATGCGTGCTAGATGCGCACGCGTGCGGCAGCGTTCTCGCTCACACTTGGGCAAGAGGTTATGTGCGGGAAAGAGATGGGGAATGGAAATTCTAAAGCCTAACATTTTTTTAATTTCCCGTTCATTTTAACGAATTAAATTGGCACGACCAATAGTTACTATAAGATGTTGTATGGTTAGCTAATTACGTAATAACTTAAGACAGAGGTCCTTTAAGTAAGGACTGAATAAATTAACCGACTTGGTATTAATACATATTATTACATGGATCTCATAATTTTTGACGGTAGAAGGACTGAGTTCGCGAGACTTGTTTTTTTTTACAAGTTATGTTTTTGATGGCATCTCATTTCTTTTTGTACACAGACAATCTTAACAATTTTTTTTTAACATTAATTATATCTAGGTACCCCCCCCCCCCACGCATTATTCTTTATATTATACATATATAGATACACTGATTCATTGAATGTAAATATAACTTCGTAATCCTTTATATTCATAAGGGATTACAAAGTTATTTATAAAAAGTTATATCTAGAAAACTACTGAGAACTGAAATTGCAAAATATTTTAGTTATTTCTTGATTTATACGCTAAACACTAATTGTATTTTAAATTTGAAGCTTCTGTCTGCTATAAGTGCCTTAGAGTTGTGATGATCGATCAGTCAGTAAGTAAGTGACAAAATTAAGAAACTATGACAAGTTATAACTCTAAAACTACTGGTTCATATTAAATGAAATTTGAAATATATACCGTGTTTATACAATGCCTGCTGAGTAATGAAAATTTAGTTTTAGGAGGGTCGAAAATGGCCTGAACTGCATCGAAAAAAGAACGGTACGGCCGTACACCCTTCTACTGGCACCCTTCTTTTTACTGACTTAGGAAGCCTTCACCGACAAGCGCTTGACCATTTTATTTGAATTGTAAACATTAACACTGACTTCAATTTTCATTAATTGTAATGTTAAAACCAAGTTACAACGTTTATTCGTGTAACTTCTTATAACCTTTAAAGAAGTTACAAAAAAAAATTCTGTACGTTACAGAATTTTTTCAAAATTTATGTTGAGTAGTTGAGTTACTATCCGTTTAAATCGATAATTTTTAAACAATCAGTTATTTTTATCCCTTGAAGATAATCTACACTTTTCTAGTTGATGAAGAGATGTGAGCGAATTCCACAGATCTGATATATTCAAACTAGAACATGGTTACCTAGACCTGATGCTGCACCGTCACCTAGAATCTACAGGATACCCAACTCCTCACCAACTTACAGCTGAAGTATAATGTTTGGGCTATTGGGAATCTTCTTTTCTTTCGTTTTTTAAGTTTAATTTAAACATGTTATAATGTTTGTTTTTAGTTGATGTGGATATGGCTGAAGGAGTATAACTGGAAGTGCCAACCTGTAAATTATTCAAATGATCCTATAAATACGAAGGTTGGTAATAAACAAATATGTAGAATAATGCTTTTCTGTATTTACCTACATACAAAACAAAGTTATTTTGGTTTTGATTAGATGTTCAGGTGCTGTTTTTTTTTATGCAATACAATTTATGCAATGAACATAGGAGCTTGTTCCGTGTCTGAGTGTTGCGAAGTATATGTATGTATTTAAAAATATATAGGTATTATATCAAATAATTATCATATCATAAATAAATAAATAAATATCAGATAAATACATCTAAATATATATGAATAAGTACGTTCTTTTAACTCTAACTGTAGTCCAATCAAATACGGACTTGGCCAATATTTTTTTGAACTTTACAGATGCACAATATTGTTTGGTTATATCTTGTTATTAAACTCGTGGATCTTTTGGACACTGTATTTTTCGTGTTGAGGAAGAAAGATCGCCAAATTTCTGGATTGCATCTCTACCATCACTTCATGATGCCCGTTTGTGCTTGGGTCGGATTCAAGTTCTATCCTAGTAAGTATATCAGGTGGGCCGTACACCATTATAAGCAAATGTCTTAAAACGGTATACGTAAGGAGTCTCTGAGGCACATTTTAATCCTTTCACCACACTGGTTCGAAATAACTAGTAACACGATAAGAAGAATCAAGTTCCAAGATTAAACTAAAAACAAGTAAAGTCACAAGCAACAGTCATATACCATATTTTTAAGCTGCTTTAAAAACAAACATGAAAACATGGTACAAATACAACACTCCTCAACGCACGAAAACAAATTCGTCGCAAAATAGTAATTATTTTGGTAAATTGAGTAAAGGGATGGATATCTATAATAAGTAAGGTATATATATGTATTTCAACGCTCAACTGGCTTGACAATTGGCTTTGAAGATACTCTTCAGAACTTCTCAACGACAAACACCTCATGTGTCGCAATCGAAGCATTCCTATGGGGATCTCAGGCAATAACTTTATACATGTAACTTGATCAGACATTGGGCATTGAACATATCATGTAAAGACATTGCATTCTTCTTTTTATCGTGTCGCTAGTTATTTTGAACTAGTGTGGTAAACGAATTAAAGGAGGAGTCTTACGTGCACTTTAAAATAATAATCTTTATTTGGAACCACAAACAATAATAATCTAAAACATAATGAAAAACGGTGATGCCCGTGGTAGTATTAATTATACTGTGTTACGAACATCAACGCCTTCCTCCGTGGTACACTCGAAATTCCAGAATACAAACAAAAAGTGACATACTCGATATTTAAATGAATAAGAGAAGTTGTAGAGTATGAGTATGAGTATGAGAAATGGCATGGTATATGTGAGTTATTGGGGTTTGTGGGATGTGTTGTGACTTAATGACACGGTTGTTAAGAGCTTGATGTCATTAGGAACATTTGGCAACAGGAGATTGTAGGGTGATTCAAAGTGTAGGTGTGTGTGTGTGTGTGTGTGTGTGTGTGTGTGTGTGTGTGTGTGTTAGTGTGTGTGTGTATTAGTGTGTGTGTGTGTGTGTGTGTGTGAATTATATTACAGCAGTTACATATTTATTACACTATGTATTTAATGAGGTCTTCAGAATTGTCATACGATGTACATAAAAGCCATTTAAGACATTTTACTTTGCATTTATATAGAGCAAGGGGATAAATATTTAGTTCTTTGTTCAGTCTGTTATACAATGTAGAGTTTATAAACTTGTAATGTCGGCTCGCCACTGCTGTACGGCGTTTTTCAATTTGGCAAACTCTGTCAGTTCTTCTCCTAGAGACAAGAAGATATGAGTCCGAACTGGCATATGCCAGTTCGGAATGTTTACGGACTGTTGTATTGAAAATAAAGAGTTGACGAACATTGGGAACTTGAGAGAGTGAATATAATTCGTTTATAGGAAATATAAATGGTTTATTTTGCATTACTTTTAGCACGGCCCTTTGGGCTCTTTCAATTTTAAGGATATGGGTTTTGGTAGATCCACCCCAAGTAGTAATGCAGTAGGATAGAATTGATTGACCAAGAGCGTAGTAGACAAATTTTAACGAATGGAGATCCAGAATATTACGTAGAGATTTAAACACGAAAGTCAGTTTTCTAATCCTAGATGTAGTGGATTCAATTTGTTGTTTCAAAATTAAAGCGTTATCTATCATAACCCCAAGATACTTCACAAATGCCGAACGTTCTAAAACCGGGCAAGTACAAAAGCTGGTATTTGGTTGACTTGGTACAAAAGTAGCGCAAACGTGAGTGCAAATATTGAAAGTTATGGGAGACTCAGAGGCTTTATTAATGGCAAAAGGGACAAAACTAGTTTTAGCTACATTGAGAGTAAGGAGGTTAGCATCCAACCACTGCATTACGCGTTTTAAAGCATACTCGTTGACTTTGGCTTCTTGCCAGTTTAGGCCGTGAATTAAAAGAACTGTATCGTCTGCGTATGCTATGATTTTGCACTTGGGAAGAGTGCAAAATCATAGCATACGCATGGGTCTATAATTAGTGACACTGCCTTTGTCTCCACTTTTGTAAATAGGGTGAACAATGGCTTTTTTAAATGCCCGAGGAAAATAACTGGTAGAGAGACATATATTAAATAAATGGTCCAGGGAAGGTAATAGTACATGACGAGCGGATTTCATAACTGAAGTAGGGATACCATCCCACCCCACTGCACAGTTGGTTTTAAGGTTTATAATAAAAGCATCTATCTCATTTTCATTTGTAGGGAATAATGCCATGGATTTTAGTGGGGAAAGGGTGTTACCAGTTATAGGTGATAGTGACATAAGAGTAGGCATAGGATTTGTTGCATAGTTAGATCTCCTTATTATATTTCCAGCTAAATCTTTTCCGATATTGGCGAAGAATGAATTAATTGTATCAACAGACGAAGAAGGACAATTACATACATTTAACAAATCTGAGGAATGTGTCTTACTTTTTTGCAGACATGCTACGTCTTTGATAATGTTCCACGTAGCTCTCTTTTTCGTAGACGTAGATTTCTTCTAGCATTTACAATTTGTTTCTAATAATACTCAAGTTTTATTTTCTTTAAAAGGTTATTAAAGTAATTACGGTACCGAGTGTAAATAGTTTTATCTTATTAATGTCATCAGGGTACTTTTTGTGCGTCCTGTATAGCTTGTCCCGGTGTCTCATGCAGCGTAAGAGACCAGGTGTTATCCAGGGCTTCTTTATACGCTTACGATTTCTAACAGAGACGAGCTCATTACGAGATTAAATGACAGTGGATATGGTATTGACTAATATTTCTGCAGCGGTTTCAGGATCAGTTGATTCAAGGACAGAAGAATAGTCTGTGGTTTCGAAGGCACTGACAATAGCAGATATATTTATTCGATTTGTAGTGCGGGTTGGGGATAAAACAGGCTTTACTAGAGTTGACTGAGAACAAAAGAGTATTGGTGCATGGTCGGTTATTAGTGAGTCGAGGTCTAGTGTATCCGCTCGTTTTGGTGTTCTTAACAAAACTCAGACAAGCGTTTTCTCTAGTAGGGTGTATGTGGGCGGGGAGCATTGAGTGAGAGGCCAGTAAGTTTAAATATTCCTCTGAATTTGGGTTTTTACTGTCGGGAGAAATATTTATATTTAAGTCGCCAATCTCGGCCAAGGTTTGATAGTTTTTGAGATTATGTAACGTATTATCAAGATTACTGAAAAATGAATTAAGGTTTTTGAACGATGGAGAGCGATATATGGCAACTATAGCGAGCTTGTTTGAAACTTTTAGAACAAGACAATTTGCTTCCTAGAAAAATAGATCCTCAACAGAGTAGATATAATTATTGTTTACATAAATCGCTATCGCCTTATTCTGATTTTTAAAACTTGATTTCAAGGAAGTGAAGCCGGGTAGTGTCGGAATAGAATAGAATAGTGATTTACTTAACCAGCATTCTGAGAGGATCAATATTTCAGGTTGACATTTAATTCTGTTTAACAAAACAACGAGGTTATCGAAATTGTTTTGTTAAACAGAACGTGCAAAATTTTTAAACCAGGGCTATACCTAGTTAAATAGTTGTACTTGTCCTCCGGAGAGCAGACAAAAGAAACAGATGTAGAATTTTTTTCGATACATTCTGTTATGAAATTTGTTTCATCCATAATGACTTATGAAAGTATAACAATTGAACACATTCCATAAATCTCTATATTTATGGTTTGACATTGATTCTGGTATTTTATAACTACCATTTAGTGAAAATGACATGTCATGTCACTTTGAGTGGTGTTCTAATGTAATGTAAACGATATGAGTGTGATGAGTAGAGTGTGTAAAGAGTGACCTCTCTACTAAATTGTGTGAAACATTATTAACAATTTTAACATATTTTTAGTAATTTACTAGTGAAAAGAAAAAACAACATAGTAATAATAAGCGCAGTTCTGTAGTTTAGTCAATTGCATTCCTTGGCTTTTTTCAGGTCAGTTTCCTCCGACACTCTTATTAAGGGGCCATGCTCTCTTTTCCGCAGGAAAATCTTACCGTGAGAAACCCAGCAAAATTTAAAATCATTTTGTTTGGTCGTCTCTCTTGCGAGGAAAATCAGTCGTTTCATTTTAGTAGAGAGGTTTTTGGAAATGAAAATTGGTCGTGCCGGTCCGCTAATACGTAGATGCTCAGTCGACAATCTGGTAGACCTTTTATTAAATAGCCGAAACTTTTGTATGATTTGTTCCTTTTGAAGTACGGTGGTCAAATCAACGATTAGATTTCTAGTATTCGGATCCTTGGTCTGAACTCTAAAAATGTCTTTTATGTCGCTAGAATAGACGGTAACATTTAATACCTTTGCGGTCCTAACAAAGGTTTCCACGAGAGACATCTTCGATTCGGCAGCCTGAATAGGTATATTTCTTATTTCCAAGCATGTTGAGCGACTCTGACGTTCAAAAGTTTCTAACTTTTCTTCCAGAGACGTAATGTGGAGTGTATTGGATTAATTAAGTTTTCCAATTTTACTACTCTCTCCTGAAGAGTGTCATACTTCGCCGCAAGGAAACTTACTGTTGAGCGTGCCTCTTCAACCGCCGAACAAATGGTGTTGCTAATTTTCTCCTGCTCTAACCTAAAATTTCGAAACATTTGTTTCATATCTTCCATAAATGTAGCGAGGGTATCAACATCCTCCACATCGCCAACATAATCTACAACATTTGCATCCAGGCATTTGCGTTTAGAAGATTTCCGCAATGAAGTCGAGAGGTTAGGGGCTGAGGAGCTTGCATAAAGAGGATGGTCCACCGAGGGAAGTCGAAGCACGTCTATAGGTTTGGGCATTGAATCAGATGAGGAGCGGGCGCGTGCGCTCTCACCAATTGGCGGCACAAGTGCCTGAGGGTGCGGGTGAGTGGGGGGTGTACGCTGAACAGTCATTATAATTGCAGTCTGAATGTTGATCCGATCAGTCTAAGTGAGTCCGAGTGCTTGACTGTCGATGAGTGCAGCAGCGCCCGACGGGTAAACGAATAGTGGCCGCAAGCGTTAATTTCCTACTTTTGTTTATCAGTCCAGTCCAAGTAGGTCCGTGTAGTTGACGCCTGTATGTGTGACTGTGGCCACGTACGTACTTGTGACCGGTGAATGACGATGGATGTGTGCACACGCAGATTGTAGTGAGCTCTTGGTCACTTATGCGCTCCTATTTTTTCACTCCAAAATGTAATGATTTGAAATTGAATTAAATTTGCAAAATATATAAACAAGGAACTGCTTCGAAACACGTCTGTACGGGGCAGAGGTCCGGAGGAAAGGGACTTTGCGTTGCGTTATTAAAGTAAGGATCGTATTGGTTACTTGATTTAGTTTTGATATTTAGGGTTAAAAAGCCGGTTTTTCGTTTTTTGTTATAATATCTTTATATACTAGCTGTCCCGGCAAACGTTGTTTTCATCTATGTTATTCAGCGTAGGAGCATTCACGTTAGTATTTTCAATACGAAATACAGCCAAATAACTTCCTTTATTTACATATATGCAAATGTATTTGATGCTTTTCACCGAACTGCAGAACTCAACATTAATATAAGCATTGAATGTTTTACTCAGCAGAGGTGAATTTGGCACCACCCAACGATTGTCAGTGTAAATGTCAAGGCTGATGACATTTTTTGTAAATGATTGTCCGCACTTGTCGTTATTTCTTCGACGATATATTGATATATTGGACATCCATCGATATTTGTGATCGTATCGTTGGTTACATTTTAGGAAACTTTTTATACATTTTCCATCTGCCTTGCAAGGCGATAAACGATTCAAATTACCGCATGGGCCATAAATCGTGTTTGTTGCTACAACGGTGGCAATTCGGTTGGTTCATTTCTAAAATTAGGAATTGTCTTAAATACATTTTAGTTAGTCACAGTATTTGTAAAACCTATTTGGTTGGTACCATCTAACTAAATTAGGAACGCTTTATTAAATTAGATAAAATTAAAAAAGGATAAGTTAGTTACAGCAGAATACCAAGTTTCATTTGACACTTCTAAACTTATTTTAGCTAAAATTAGTTAGGTTGGTGCCAACAGAATTGAGGCCAATATCAAACAGTAATTGTTCAGAAGACGGATTTGGAATTTCAGCAGAAATTATACTATTGATTTTTTATGTGAAACATTTATAGACTAGGGTAAACGTAATTGTTGGCCTGGCGATACAGGTGGTGGCGACGCATCGATTGAATATAAATAGTGACTCTTGCGGCGATGCGACGCAAATAAGTTCAATTCAGCTCGCATATCTAAAAATAATCCAATAATAATAGTTACTGTCTGGGCCGGAGCGACGCATTTCGTAAAATCTATCTGTGGTGTAATTTCAAGAATAGGTACATAGGTAAGTTCAAACCTAGCAATAATAATTAAAGTATGTTGGGTACTTGTATGTTGGTATTACGTACCTACTATTTGGGAATCATTTATTATGAATGGCTTCTATCTAAACAAACTAAACAGCTAAGCTCACCTAGGTAGGAAGATTAAAGTAGGTAGTCTTCTCGTAGGTACCTACCTAACCTTCTGACACTTGTTTTAAGTTTTATTGACATACATACCTAAACTATCTGTGGCGTAATGTAGGTAGGAAGGTAAGTATTTTTTTTAATAATTGCATTTCAAAAGTACCTAGGTACATAGTTAAGTGCAAACCTAGCAATCAATAACAAAGAAGGTTGGGTTCATGTATGTAGGTATTACGTAAGTATCTACTATTTGGGAATCATGTATTATGCATGGGTTCTAGGCAAACTCAACAACTAGGCTCACCTAGGTATGAAGATTAAAGTAGGTAGTCTTCTCGTAGGTACCTACCTAACCTTCCGAAACTTGTCTTAGTTTTATTTACATACCTACCTAAACCATCTGTGGCGTAATGTAGCTAGGAAGGTAAGTATTTGTTTTAACAATTGCATTTCAAGAGTAGGTACATAGGTAAGTGCAAATCAAGCAATCATTATAGTATGTTGGGTTCTTGTAAATAATTAGGTATTACGTACTTACCTACTATTTGGGAATCATTTATAATTTGCCAGCTCAGTAAGTAGTAACTCTGCCTTCTGCGCTGTAGGTTGAGGGTTCGATTCCCTCCCAGGATAAACATTTCTGTGAAGAACATAGGTGTTTGTTCTGTGTCTGGGTGTTATAAGTATCATAAGTATGTAAGTATTTAAAACTATATAAGTATTCTATCAGTCATCTAGTCACCATAATACAAGCTATGCTTAGTTTGGGATTGGTGTTGTGTGCATTGTCCACCAATATTTATTATATTAATTATTATTATTATGCATGGGTTCTAGGCAAACTAAACAGCTAGCTTCACCTAGGTATAAAGATTAAAGTAGGTATAAGAAGACTTCTCGTAGGTACCTAACCTAACCTAACCTTCCGACACTTGTTTAAGTTTTATTTACATACCTACCTAAACTGACCATTACAGGAAGTATTTAGTCGATTAACTAAACCAAAATGTGTGTGTCAGAAATTGATAGGTACCTGCTCTATTACACCTAATATCAAGATTAGATAGAACTCTGGGATTGTCTCAAATAAATCTTAGAAGTTTATAATGAAAGTTAATAAAATTACTGAAGTGAAATACCTACTATTTACATCAGGAATTGAAGCTAAATGTAAGCAAGGATAAATTCAATAAGAAGGCAGAATAACATAGTATATTTAGTTATTACACAAGTACCCTCCTACAAAATAAACACCATAAGGAATATAAGGAAACAAAACGAGAGAATACCTAGGTAGGTACACAAAATGCACATGGAAATAATAAGTAATTTATAGTACACAGAATAAGATTCATATTACGGAAAGTTACAGAATTGGTACTTAACTTTGAAGTCTGGGTCTGCTGTCTCACAAGTGCCACTAATTGCATTTACATCTGTTTATATACCTTTGCAATAACAATTTCATGGCGCCAAATTAGACCAATCAAGGAAACTTTCAGCCTGAATTTTTTTTAACAACAGTAACAATAATAATGTATTATGAAGTAAAATTATGTTAAAACATAAACAACGTTCATTTATATCTTTATGATTAGTGTCTATTAAACTATTAGCACATATTTAACTAAAATAGGATCGATCCAATCCCAGAGATTTAGTGAAATATCTTTGTACCTATGAAATTATAATAAAACCTTATAAATTCTATTCTGATACCTACTGAATATACACACACAATTTCATAAGAATCGGTTAAGCCGTTTCAGAGGAATTTTGTTCCAAACACTGTGACACGAGAAGTTTATATATGTAAGCAGATCTTCTTACGTGTGTTTGTATTTAAACTCCTCCTAAACGGCAAGACCGATTTAGATATATTTTTTTGTGTCGAATCCACTTGGATTCGAGTATGGTTAAAATTTACTATTAGATATATTCTTCTATTTTTTTTTTCTTATTTAAACGCGCGAACGAAGTAGCAAACGGGACAGCTAGTATTAATAAAATATGTAGGTACTGTTCAGAATATAAACATATATGTTGCTTTTCGTGGCAATTCATAAAACTGCGTGCTTTCAACATTGGTAAGGCGTTTACCGTTAGTATGCTCGTACTTTCGAGTAGTACGTAATTAGGAACTTAAACTTCAACGCCTTTATATTTTCTTACAGACGGTCATTCAACCTTTTTCGGAATCATCAACTGCTTCGTTCACACAGTCATGTACACGTACTACCTGATCGCAGGCCTCGGACCGCAGTACCAGAAGTATTTGTGGTGGAAGAAACATGTGACCACTCTTCAACTGGTACGTTTTTAGGGTTCCGAAATTTACAAGGAGCCATTTTAGTTTCCCTATGACCGTCTGTCTTTCTGTGTGTCTAGCTGCCCTTAATCTTGCTCTTGCTCGCAGACTAACATCGTGATGAAACTTTGCACGGGACTATTTATTAGTGACCTACAAAGTTATAAAAATGTTTGATAGAGGTCTGTGTCGTCGTCGTGCCCTACCGGCTAAATTGCTGTTTGGAGATACCCGAAATGTTTAACTAAATAGTCGGTTAAATAGTGAAATTGCAAAGACTTTATCACGGATAGTAAAGCTTTATTATTATTATCATTGCAGGTTTTGAATAACATCCTGATTTTTAGGTAATTCCTAAGATAGAATCAAGAGGCCCTTACAATTTTTTTATGCCACTTCGATGGTGTTAAATTAGTTTGTGACCTGACCAATAATTATCGTTAACCTGACTGACTTCAGAAGCCTTCACTGTACGGATCACAATTTGCTTGGCTTATTTATTTAAGTACCAAATTGAACAGGCCTCGCAGCTCTGTTGGTAGTAACTCTGCGTTTGAAGTACTGAGTTTGATCCAGTCCGGCAAAGTGATGAACATATAGTTCTTTGTCTTTGTATATAAAATATCATAAATATGCATCTAATGACCTCTTTAGTGCAGTAGGCCAAGGTCTTGCTGGGACGCAGAAAGTTGCGGGTTCAATTAGCGCCGTGGTTCAAGTGTTTGTATGATCTGCAAATATTTGTCTCGGGACTGGGTATTTCTATGTATAATAAAAGTATGTAGTCACAACAAAAAATATTTATAAGTAGTATATCAGTCATGTGGTACCCATAATAACACAGGTTTTGCATACTTTGGGGCCAGAGGATGCTGTGTGAAATGTCCGGTACTATTATTAGTATGTTAAGGTATATAAGCATTTTATTAGCAAGCTTTAAAAGCGTACATGCATATTTTGCTGTAACTAACTGTATTAATTATGTTACCAGGTGCAGTTCCTAATAATCTTCATCCACGAAATGTATCCTCTTCTCTTTGGCTGCGACTACCCACGGTGGATCAACTGGGTACTTGGCTTGAGTGCCCTGCAGTTTGTTTACATGTTTGGCAGCTTCTATTATGTAAATTACATCAAAAATGAAAGTGGTCACAAAAAACAGAAACAGAAATAAAATGCTTAGTTTTAGTTGCCCTTATGAAATGATTTTTATTAAGTAAAAAATATACTGAATGTATTTGTTTTTGTATAGTGTAATCACTCTTACCTTCATAACTATTTATTAAAATTAATTATTATAATCATTATAAGAACTATATGTACTAACTCAATACTAATACTTATTGTGTCACTAGTTCTTTTGAGTCAGTGAGTGAATGGATTAAAGTGCGCCTCAGAGGCTTTTTTCTTGCAGAGGCATATGTTTTCGAACAAACAAAATACACACTGGTGACACTGGGCATTATGCAGTGTGTTAAATAATAATCTACTACTCTGGGCCAGATAGCAGCTAGGCCTTTGGTTATCTGTAGATTGTTATCCTTCTACCAAGGAAAGAGTCGTACTGTAGGCGGTTCACGGTACTTTTCGGGTTTTGAAGTCAACCAGGAGGGTAAAGTTTCGCTTTGACAGTACGTCTGTCTGTCCGTCCTGAGTCAGAGCAGTTTGAAGACTATTAGTCCATTAGTGACTAAATTTGCACTATAATACGTATAAGTGGCCTCTATAAAGTTATGCAATAAAATCATTGAACAAATGCTTTTAGTACAATCTAAAATATCAATCATAATCATTTATCATAATACCATCTAGCCCCAAACTAAGCATAGCTTGTGTTATGGTAATCAGATAACTGATTTAATACTTTTGTATTTTTAAATACATAATTTTGATATTTTATGACACCCAGACACAGAACAAACACCTATGTTCATCACGCAAATGTTTATCCTGGGGTAATGGAATCTCCAACCTACACCTCAAAAGGCAGAGCAACTGCCAACGTAGCTGACAACATTTGTTGATTCGTTTGCTTATAGGATATGAAGAAACTTCACTGTTTCCTTTTCCGCTGTTTGAGTTCAGAAGCATTAGATAATAATCAAGAGATCGTATAATCAAAGCAATTTAAACACGCACCGCACCTTGTCAAGTCCTTGAGCCATGGTATTTTTTTAAATAATAACATCTGTCTTACTCTTGACTGACTCTATGACTTTCAACGCACAGCCTAAACCTTAGGATTTTTGTTTTCTTCATGATAGAACGGCTTAATGAGCTGTTTCCATGCAGCACTGTTATTTCAGCTTCAGTTGTTGTCTTTAGCTTGTTTCAAGGTCTTAGTCAAAGTCAAAAGTTTCGTCGGAACTATTGGAATCATCAAAATTCCTCAAAAAGGTGCAGTAGAAAGTCATAGTTTGTATCCATCAAGTGGGGATGTTGTACCAGAGAGTGTACTGTTACGAGGTGAAGAAGTCTTTTTAAAATAAAAGATTTTTTACTGCTGGGAATAGAATTTATATTAATACTAGCTGTTATCCGCAACTTTTTACGCGTAAACTTAGAACTTTTCCTTGTATTTTTGTAACGAATGCATTCTGTGCATCTAAAACACATCTCATAAGTTTAATCCCCTATTTTACCCCCTTCAAGGTTATTTTTTGAGACAAAAAGTAGCCTTTGTTCTTTCCCCAAATGTAATACATCTTCTTACCAAATTTCATCAAGATCCGTTCAGCCGTTTAACCGTGAAAACGTAACAAACAGACAGACTGAGACACTTTCGCATTTATATTATATAACAGTGGTGTGTGGTAGAGCAGCAAAAAGATCACGACTCAGCATTATGCTTCCCCGTCTGGTGACAGGTCAGCGCTGTTATTCTGCCGAGACCTTCGATCCAGTCACTCAACCTTACGAAACGGTATAATAAAATTAAATAAATAAAATAAACAAATTATACTTAACTATATATAATACACACTAAAAAAATGAACGTGTCGCGGGACACGCGTTTGGAACTAAGTCCCTTTCGACAAAGGCTTAGCATAATTAATCATTAACGTGCAAGGCTCTCATTCTCTCTACCCATCCGTATACTTATACCGTATCCGTATACTTTTGAAAAAAAAACGAGTAAAAAGACTGCAGATATCTGTTTAAACTCAACCATTTGATGAGCTAGCTTGAACATCGGTTATTAGAAGTATATTAGGTATAGCATTTTAATAAATGACCAAAATTATTTCGGGTTGTTCCGAATTCTGCTTCAAGAAATAATTAATTAATTAAGTATTAACCTAATTAGTGACTCAACAAACCATGAAAGATATTTCTTTACTAAATTTTTACTTGCTTATTAGTTCTCCGAGGGTGGCATAAAATTTGACTAACATGTAGTTCACATCGATACACTTATCAAAATATTTGCACCAATCGATTTCGGAAAGACTTGCATTAATAGCATCGTAATCTGCTCTATGAAAGTTAACCTTGCTATTGTTAGGGTTAGATTTTAAGGTTATTCGATTTTTAAGGCTGATATTTATATTCAAGGAAGAGTGCAATGAATCAACTGTATTCATCTGAGATAGTGAAAGAGAGGCATTCGATAGCGTTAAACACTCAGCAATATTTAATGCTCTTGACAACCAAAACAACAATTCCTTAAGTTAGTATACAACAATAGCACATTAGATATCAAACTCAATATTACTGGTTCAACATTCGCCATTAATCAAGGAGTTAAGCAGGGTGATCCCTTATCACCCATATTGTTCACAGCAACTCTCCAAGAGGTTTTTAAAACAATGGCTGCAACATGGGCACGAAAGGGCATCGACGTCGGTGGCAAACGCCAAACAAACTTGCGCTTTGCGGATGATATTGTCCTATTTGCACCAACAGCACATGATCTATAGAACATGCTCCAAGAACTGAGCACGGCGAGTCTTGAGGTTGGAATTAAAACTAACCGTTCCAAAACAAAACTAATGACCAATATAACGAAACGTAGGGTCTTGGTAGACGGGCAAGAGATACATTACATCGATGAGTACATCTACTTGGGCCAGTTAGTAAGCTTCGAAAACAGGCAGGACAAGAAAATCGATCGCCGAATCGATAATGCCTGGAAGCGCTACTGGTCCATGAAAGTGTACATGAAGGGAGACCGTCCTCTGACATTTAAGCGCAAACTCATTGACATGTGTATCTTGCTTGTCTTAATCTACGGTGCTCAGACTTGGTTTCTGACAGAGCTGCAGAAATCCAAACTCAAGATTTGCCCGAGAGCAATGGAGCGCAGCATTCTCGGATTCAAACGCACTGATCGAGTTCGAAACAGTATCATGTGCTCTATTATAGGAATTGCTGATGCGTGTAATAAAACAGCCAGGCTTAAGTGGGACTGGGCTGATCACGTGAGTCTCATGCATTCAGACAGATGAGCCAACATGGTAACTCCCTGGCAGCCTGACGGACAGCGGCGTCGCGATCGGCCAAAAAAGTGTTGGAGGGACGATCTTGACAATTTTGAGAGAGGATGGTGGGCGATCTCGAAAGATAGAGCTAGTAGGAAGGATTCGGAGGAGACCTTTGCAAAGCAGTGGGACGATATAGGTTAAATAAAAAATAAAAAATTTATAAAAAATGAAAGAGAGACGACACAAGGCGGTGAATTATTGACAAATACAAGACCAAGGATTCTTTGCTCGCTGTTGATTAAGATTTGCTAGATATGTAACTACTTAGATCATAGAGGAAGTGGTCACCGGCCTGCTCTCTCCATTAACGACAGAAAATTTATGAGACGGATGTATGAAATCAATGGTTTTAAACCGACAAATCATTTTGCGGATATGTTCGATGTGAGTGCCCAAAAAATTTGAAATCTTCTACATTACATGGGGTTGCACCACAGACACTACGCCAAGAAAATTATATTTCACGGATGCTCACAGCTTTCTGTCTGAACTTCACCAGAGAGCACTTAGAGTTTGATTGGTCTAATACAGTGTTTTATGGTGAAAAACGTTTAAATCAAGTCAACAAGGATGTCTACACCTTTGGCGATATAATTCAACACCGATATAGAGATGATCATGTAATCCCAAATAGAGAGTCAGGTCAAATTTCCGTAAATATTTGGGGCTGTATAAGTGCGGATGGTGTAGTAGAATTATGACCATATGACTGCGTAGTTGTTGATGGTTGTGATTGTGGCAATTTAATAAAAGGATACATCTATTTCAAGCTTGTCTTTCTGACAATATAATAAAAACGAATCCCGAAATAAACCATTTTATTTAACGCATATTGTAATAACAAGTTTATGTAGTTTGTAAATTCCGACAGGTGGACTCGCCTTAAGTCAGAACTTTACAATTTTATGTAACTTGTGATCATTGGTTTCATCAAGTTCAAACTAAGAACAGCTGTCACGTAACAAACAGTCATCGTCGTTATCAATACTCAATAAAAGATGACAATAGAAGTTGTTAGATCGATCTGCAAGCGAAACTTATCAATATCACCTATGAATCTGCAAGTGGCATTCAACCTTAGACCGGTAAACCAATTTTTTGTCGATCGATAGGCATCGTTTGACTGATTTGTTTTAATATTTTGTTGGCAATGATTACAATAAACAGTTCTACCATTTTTAACGACCACGAAATTTTCATTAAATGCTTTTTTGTAGTTACTTTATTAGTTTTTTAGTCTGATCTGATCGATAAAAAATTTGGCACCCTGTTACATCAATGATATTGCAAGAATATACAATATGATTAGCTGTTTCTTATCTCTTATCTAAAATGAACATTCTAACAGCAAAACGATCAAAATAACAATATGTAGGTAAGTGGTAGGTGTTGTCTCTAAGAATTCTCAAGCAAAAGTGAGGCCGTTGCAGGCGCGTGCTTCACATTTATAGTCGATAGTAGAATATTAATTTAAAAAAAAAATTGAAAATCAGCACGTTCTAACTTGGGTCTTTATTCACCTTTAAATAGAATTACTAAAGCATGCAACGCCATCCATAAAAAGAAAACTATTATCTCTATGAGGAACATTTATCAAACTATTACTTTCTGTCTACGAGGACGGGTAATGTGGATAAGCATCAGGAAATTGATATATTTTTAACACCCTGTATACCTTTAGGAAATTTTGCAGTGTTTCCTTTAATCTTGATGTTCACAAATGTTTAATTTGTTGTTGTGTATTTAAATTTATAAAAAAATTTAATATGAATTCTTCTTAGGTATTTTTATTCAACATAAAGTTTTCAAGCTTTTGTCTGCATGTAAATTATTATTTTTTGAATTTTTAGGCATTGTTGTTTAATATTTTCATTGTGGTTTCTACCTGTAATTAGGGTAGCACTTTACTCTTTTTTGGAACTGGAATGATTTTTTCGAGTATGTTTCGGTGTAGGTATACTTTGTTAGTATAACTTAATCTGATTTTCGAATCCGAAATCTCCGAAATCTTCTTGAACTGGGGTTAGGAGGAACCGGCACCAAGATTCACTAGCATGTAAGAAGACGATTCAAAGTGGTCCTTGTGATTTTATTGAATAAATAAATATTGAATTTAGGAATTTCGATTTTTAATAAATAAATAAATAAATAAATTGATATTATAGAATTCCGAAATACTAATTTCAATATAATATATTCAGAAATATTATCAGTTCCTTTTTGTAGAATAAACCCTACAAGAGTCTTGACTTTTCATTTAAATTTAAAAGTAGATCAGGACTAGTTATCTAAATTCTAGGAACGAGACAATTTAAATAATATACTTATATGTATATAACCTATATTATATTTTTTTACAAAAAAAGGTGTACTTACACAACTTGATGATACAATTGTAAGAATTTGTCTTGTCACCAGACACTGGCAGCAATGCCACGTTAAATGGCAATGCTAATACGCTAAGTCAGATAGAAGTTAGCTCATGGGTCACGCATTGTTTTTCGAGGCTTTACGAATTTTTGTAGTGCTAAAATTATAAATAACAAAAAAACCTTAAAAAATAAATAAAAGGTATTTAAGTTTTAAACCAGTTAAATTAGTTTCCATCGCTTTGCTTTGTTTGGGAGTAGATAGTGCTGTGTGAAACGTCCACCAATATTTATTTATTTATGTTGATAAAAAACGTAGGTCTAAATTATCTGACTGTAGGTCTAAGGAAGCCGTTTGGTGCAAGTATATTAATTTATAGCACTGGCCTCGTCTTCCGTCTAACTTTCCTCAGGTTAGAATTCAGTCGTGCACCGATTATTTTTTTCGTTCGAAAATTGTATGTGCTAGCTATACTGTACTCTCGAATCGTTAAGGAAAACATTGTAACGAAACCGGCATATCGTAAACTAAAAAAGTTTGAAGACGTGTGGCAAGTGTCAAAAGGTGCACGAAAGGACCCCTTGATGTGCACTTTAATCGTTTCAAACTAATTAATCGTTCCAAACAGACACGTTAAGAAGAAGAATATAATTTTCAGATGATAGAACTCGAGATGTTTGGCCAAATGCTACAACTCTTGCGACAATATTGTTGGGATACCTATACTTTGTTAAAAAGGCTGGACCAGCTTGGATTAAAGACAAGAAACCATACGAACTGAAAAACACTATTCTGGTGTACAACGTTTTTCAGATTGTCGCCAGTGCTTATATATTTTATGAGGTAAGTGAATATTTGATTTAATATATTAATATACCCAAATATAAGTCTAAACAAAACTTTTTCTATATCAGATCTGGAGTTTCGCTTTGTCCGTTTGTCTGTCTGTAGTAGTAACCCCTATGACCAATTTATTTGTATTGTAAACATTAACACTGATTTTTATTTAATTAATTTTAACGTTAAAACCAAATTTAAACATTTATTAATGTATCATTTTGTATTATAAATATTAGTTGCGATAATATAAAAAAAAATATATTTACTTTGAGTAGGTAGTTAAGTTACTGTCCGTTTATAACGACTATTTTAAACAACTATTTTTTATCTCTTGAAGGTAATTAGCTCATTAATTCAAGGATCAACGAAAGTGTTGTCAGAGTTGGTTTGAAATTTAAGGGTTCGATTCCCTTTTAGGACAAGCAATTATGCGATGAACATAGGCGCTTGTTCCGTGTCTGAGTGTTGCAATGTTTGTATATAAAATATATATAAGTACTTAAGTTTTTTATGAAATTACCATCATATATCATATGTGTAGTTTGATAAAGATAAAGATAATGATCATTTATTTGCATAAACATGTGTAGATATAAGATTTTACAAACAGGTGAGTATCAACATGTTTTACCGATTGCGGTGTACAAATTGTGAGAGATGGCATGCAACAGTAACTAAAATAATAATTGAGATATTCGAAGGAAGTAATGTCAAGCCCAATAATTAATCCTATAATAACAACTCTATACATTTTTATTAGGAAATTAAAATTTATCATTTAAAAAATCGACAATCTTATAATACCATTTTTGAGGCTAGTTGATGTGTTCTGTGTCAACTAATATTTATTGTTAATATAGAAGTATAACAATGTGTTTTTACCTCTTATTGTAGTCCAATAAAATAAGTACTTAACAAATATTTTTTAAACTTTACAGATGCACAATCTAGTTTTGTTATATTTTGTAATGAAAATCGTGGATCTTTTGGACACAGTATTCTTTGTGTTGAGGAAGAAAGATCGCCAAATTTCTGGATTGCATCTCTACCATCACTTTTTAATTTGGTTGGTACTTGGTTCGAATTCTTAAACATTCCTATTCTAATACGAAAAGAGTCTCTGAGGCGCATTTTAATCCATTCACCACACTGGTTAGAAATAACTAGTGACACGATAAGAAGAAACAAATTCCAAGACTAAACTAAAAACAAGTAAAGTCGCAATCAACATTCCATATTTTTTAGCCTGCTTCAAAAACAAGAGTGTGGTTCTCAATTCGGGTGTATTTTTTTCATTTATTGTATATTTTTTTATGTAAATCAGGTAACACAATTTGATCAGGTAAAAAGGTAATCTCCGGCAATTATTTGCCGATTTTCATAATTCCTTTATTATTCTGTAAGAAAAGTCTACATCCGAATTCGTCCTTAATTAGTTAAGTTCGTATTTGTATCTAGTTTGCAATCATCAAATTGATGATTGAAAACATGATACAATTACGAAACTCCTAAACGCATGAGAACATATTCATCGCAAAATTTTAATTATTTTGGTAAATTGAGTAAGGGGATACCTAAAAGTATAGTATATATCTTTTTTCTTTTCTTAACTGGCTTGACAATAGGCATTGTATATACTTTACAGAACTTTTTAAAGACAAACACCTCATGTGTCGCAATCGAAGTATTGTATTGGAGATCTCGGGCAATATTTTTATACATTCTTATCAGTTGATCAGATATTGAAATTATCCTGTGGAACTCTTCAACGACAAACAGCTCATATTTTGCAGTTAAGGCATTGCATTCTTTTTCTTGTATCACTGGTTATTTAGAACCAGAGTGGTGAAAGAATTGAAGGAACGCAGGTGAAACTCCGCGTGGTAACTAGTATTAGGTATATAAAATATGTAGGTTCTGTTCAGAATATATATATATACATGATGTTTTTCGTGGCAATTCATAAGACTTCGTGCATTCAACTTTTACCGTCAGTATGCTCGTAATTCAAGTAGTACGTAAATAGGAACTTTAACTTCAATGCCTTTATATTTTCTTACAGACGGTCATTCAACCTTTTTCGGAGTCATCAACTGCTTCGTTCACATAGTCATGTACACGTACTACCTAATCGCAGGCCTTGGACCGCAGTACCAGAAGTATTTGTGGTGGAAGAAACATGTGACCACTCTTCAACTGGTACGTTTTTAGGGTTCCGAAGTTTACAAGGAGCTTTTAGTTTCGCTATGACCTATGTAATAGGTATTATGAATGAATTTATGAAATAAAATCATTGAATAAATGTTTTTAGTACAATCTAAAGAAACACAAGAAAAAAAAAACTAAATAAATATTGTAGGACATTGAACACAATACCATCTACCTCCAAACTAACCAAATTACTGATAGAACACTTTTATATTTTTAAATACATACTTATGATTATATTACGTCGCTTCATTCTTCAGTTATAAAACATGGTAGTATCTTTTTATGCTCTGGCAAGTTCGTTGCAACATTAAAATAAAGTCACATTTGACATTTCCTTCCTGCGGCGTGGCCCGCTACAGCCTATCATTCTTTTTTCGTGCGCGGCAACTAGCACACACTTTTACCTAAAAATTCCTAAGCGTAAGAAAAATAATAAACTTAAAAACCGTAATGCCACGAAAAAGTGACGTGTGGTTGTATATTCATCTGATTCCGATGAAAACCCAGGTTAGTTTTGACAATTTGTAATACCTAAGGGATAATACTGTCTCATGCCGATTTAAATAGCATCTGTAAGCTTCCCTGGAGGATTAACTGCGGGTTATCACGATGGGTTAGCATAATGCTCAAAAAATTACCTAGAGGTTCGACTGCGGGTCAACATGAAGGTTTCAACTACCCTCAAAAAAAAACAGAGCGCAATTACCAAACGAATGCAATCATGTGGATAGTGGAGCACCACCTGCGCCGGCTCTCCTCACGATATCAGATGAGGCCTCAGTGCTCCCACAAGAGATTAACGAAGCTGTTTCCGACTCAATACAGAGTTATAACAGGCTTTGGGCAATGCTTGAGATGACCTTCCAGTGTATAGCTTTGATATACATGACAAGCTGGCCCACTTTTGGCTATCAGTCCTTAAAAAAGGAATATACAAGGAAGTATGAATGATACACAAACTCGAAAATATCCGTCGCCGTCTCTGATAAGAAAATTCAGGCTTAACAAGACCAGCTGGGTGTAGGCATATCGGCAATTAACAAAGCTATGAGTCTGCTGCTAACCAGCAATGAAAAGATACAAGCCGTAAAAGTATTATCTGACGGCTGCCGTATACTGACGGACGTACCGCCATTATACCGAAATTCAAGTGAGAACCAAGCTCATCACTTCAGGCTTGCACAAAGCGTTTCTTACTTTAATACAAAACCAAGAAAGAGACAAAACTATCTTTGGTAGCAAAGTATCTGAAAAAAAATTAAGGCCTAAAGGCGATCGAAAAATAAAAAAAAAAGGGTTGCCTTAATCCCAAGCGAAGGGGGGGGGACACAAACGACAGCTGCATACAAGACGACAACGCAATAACCGTATCGTCGAGCCTAACCAAGAACTACAAACTCTCACCCCTCTTGTGTACAACGACTGCACGATTCCGTTTTCTTCTACTGTTAAAAATCTCGGCTTACTCATTGATGCCAACCTGAGCTGGTCAGCTCAGGTAAAGGAGATGTCTAGAAAATGTTTCGCATCACTACACTTTATTATCCGCTTCAAGAACTTCCTTCCTACTCAAACCAAAATTTCACTTGTCAACGCCCTTCTCCTACCTATTATTGACTATGCGGACATTGCGTATCTTGACCTGAACCAAGTTCTCCTTAATAAACTCGATCGCTATCGCTTGCTTAATACGTGTATTAAGTTCATATACAACCTCCGCAAGTACGATCACGTCTCTGAGTATCGGTCTAAATTTAAGTGGCTCCAAATTCGTGATAGAAGAAATGTAAGAATATTGTGTCTGCCCTTCTCAATTCTTAATGATCCCTTTTCCCCACAGTATCTGAAATCCCAATTTTCCTTCCTCTCTAACACCCAAAACCGTAACCTAAGATCTACCGATACTCTTCTTCTGGCAACTCCAAATCACTCAACCTCTTATCGTGCTAAATCTTTTGAAGTGGTGGCTGTTGGTTTATGGAATTCTCTCCCCACTAAAATAAAATCTGCACCCAGTAAACCAGTGTTTAAGAAACTTGTCTTGGAATACTTTCTGAGTAAAGTTCAAGACGTGTAGCTTTCTTTGGTTCTAGTTTAAGGTATACACTATAATGTCCCTCATCCCCTTGCTTCTCAGCCGAGCGCTTGCTCGATGCTCAGTTTCACTACCGAACTCGTCACTCGTACTATTTTTATATAATTATCTTCAATATTTTCTGTACTGTTGTTATTGATAATTGTTATTGTATGTATTTTTTAAATAAATCTTATTTGTTATATATATTAATATTATTTTATTATATTTTATTTACTTTATTTAATTTTTAGGAGTTTATTTTTAAATATGTTGTCTTTGTGTTATATTTTCCTATTTTTAGATTAATTTAGCACGCCTACTTTTTACTTTTTCAACCTTGCAGGTTGGCCGGTAGAAAATGCTCTAAGCATTAAGCCCACCTATTGTACATTTATATATATTTTTGTCCAATAAAGGATTAAATAAAAAAATATAATAAATAACCAACGACGATGGCGCAGTTTACGCGTGGTCACGGACCACGACAGAGTGTAAACCTGTCGAAACGTCGGGAAAAATAGGTAAATAAACGCGATAAATACCCGTAAGTATTTATAATAATGTTTTCTGATCGCGTAAGTTTAAAAAACTTTAATAACACAGTACATGCCGGCAGATTTTTTTTTTTTATAATTGCTGGATTAGCATTACTAATAATCCAGTTATTTTGGTTATAGTATACCTTTTCATCGTAAGGCAGAACAAACTTATCATTCTAATAATTATCTTTCAATCAAAGAAAATAATGAAATCCAGAAACTGATAGACTGCACCTAAGTTTATTACTAAATGTAAACCTGAAAAACATCAATTTGTATCAATATCGTTTTAGCACAAAAACTTAGTGGTCATAGATTTATAATAAACCTTAAACAGTTAAATAAGTTCGTTTCTAATTTCAAAATGGAAGATCATAAAACTGCATAACTGCATCGAAAATGATACCTAGCCATGGATTCATGTTGACCATCGATCTTAAAGAATCGTACTTACTTGTACCTGTAGCTATGACACATCGCAAGTATTAAAGATTTCAATTTTACAAAATTACATAATGAATTTAGTGCTATGTCTTATGGCCTTTGCTCAGCCTCTCGAACTTTCACAAAGATAATTAAAGAAGTGGTAGGTTATCTGAGACATTGCGGATTTAAATCCGTTATAAATCTCTGTCTAGGATATACCTAGTTTCGATGAGTGTCAAAGAAATGTAACTGAAACTCTCTTAAGTTACTAAACTGTTTAGGTTTTGTGGTCAATTTCGATAAAAGTTTTTACTTCCTCAACAATATCGAAATTTTTTTAGATTTAAGTATTTATAACTCTGTAGATATGTCAATATCACTGTAATTAGATAAGCTACACAAAATACTACAATTAGTACAGAAGTTTTTGCGATTACCAGTTTGTACCTACTATTAGGTATTTTGCCCATTTATTATGAGTGCTTACATCAGCTTGCCCAGCTTTCAAGTATGGATGGCTCTATACTAAAGAGTTAGAGAGACATAAATATTTACCTATTATAAAACATCAGACATATGAAACTAAATTTAAACCTTCTGCTTCTTTAATACCATGATACCATGACCATACCACGAATGGTGATTAAAATATATATTTATTCCACATCATTCCCTCTTAGAGCTTCCAATTTTGTCCTAGAAATGTTTACTGATACATCTAGAACAGGAAGGGGCGCATATTGTAAGAAAAAGCGATGGATGGACAAGGATGGAAAGATAGTAAACTGCATTTCCATATCAATTATTTAGAGTTACTCGCTGTTTTCCTCGGATTAAAATGCTTTGCTCGCGAATACAATAATTGTGGTATTCTGTTATTCGCTGATAACACAACTGCTATAAGTTACATCAATAGGATGGGAGGGATCCAATTCCCTCATCTGACAAATCTAACAAGAACCATTTGACAGTGGTGCGAAAAGCGAAATATCTGGATGTTCGCTTCATATATTAATACATAGAAGCAAACATAGAAGCAAATCAGGAGTCTAGAAAAGTGAATCCTGATATTTAGTGGTATTTTACGAAATGGATTGAATTGAATTTTGAATTGAATAGTGGTACCTTTCTGTCTCTGAATATCAAAGAGTAGTTACAGCTTTTGGAGAACCTGAGATAGATCTTTTCGCTTCTCGCACCAACGCAATAGGTTGACGCAATATGTAGACTATGTCTCATGGAGGCCTGATCCGGACGCCATTGCAGTTGATGCATTTAATATGAGCTGGAAAGGGATGTACTTCTATGCATTTCCACCGTTTTCAATACAGAAACAGAAGATAACAGAAAGTTATGTTAGATGAGGCTGAAGGTATCCTAATATTTCCTAATTGGCCGTCCAAGCATTGGTTTACCCTGTTTATAAGGCTGATTCGGTTTGATATTTTATGTTTTACCCCAAATCCATTGTTCTGTTCTAGGACTCCTCAGCTTAGTAATGGCTTCCCTTTCCAAAAACAGTCTACTTCAGTATAATGGTACCTATAAACTGTGGTGGCAGTTTTGTTATACTCGTAATCAAAATTCTTATTCATGTTCACTCTCAAACGTTATGTTATTTTTCACTGAACAGTTAAACAATGGGGCTGCTTACGGATCTGCTACCTACCTAAAATTTTCTTTGGATTCCTCGTCGTTCAAAGCACAATGCACCACAACACACATACAATCCAATTATCCATACCCATCCCGCAGCCACAATTTATTCATTAAAATATCGCCAAGATTACTGAATAAAACATGTAATAAAACGGGTAAAAAATATTAAATTAGCAGAGCTCCATGTTGCTCCATGAAATGACCGACGGAGAATCCGTGCGAAAGTTGTATCAAAGAGTGTTCTTATACCATCTGTTTTTGACACTAGTCAAATTATACTGTCAGGACCAATTATTGTTTTCAAGTTTGTAATCTCCAAAAATTTTTTATGGATGTGATATAAATAAAAACTCGGAATTTTCATGGATTTTAATTTACTAGTGAGTTCGAAATATTTGGCATAAAATTACGAAAAACCGTAAGAGAAAGAGAAAATGAAGGAGACCGATAACTAGTCTCCCACATATAATATATATATGTGTGTATATATATATATATGAATGCGAAAGGGACTTCGTTTCAAACGCGTGTCACGCGACACGTTCATTTTTACAGCTTCAAGGGACGGCAGGCACCCACTGCTCGGTATAAGCCCCCTTATTATGCCACTCTTCCCGGTTCCTAGCAAATCTCATCCAGTGGTTCCCGACAACGCTGACTATATCGTTCGACCATCGGGCGGGTTGTTGACCTCTGTTATTTTTTCTGAAATATTGTTTTCCTGTTTGTACTGATTGTGTATGCTTGAGTAACAAATAAATAAGTATCTATGATTTTATAGGGTTACATTGTTCATGTTTTTAATAATTCATGATCACGAGTTGCCTTGGCTTTAGTTTAATTATTGTAGGATTTCTATTCACGAATGCAGTATAAATCAATTAATAAGGGTTAAACAAAGGCTAAAATGGGGAAATACAATTATCTATACATCGTAGAGATGTCTCTATGATTTTTAGATACGTGCAATCCCCAATTTGCTTACTGATCTTAACCCTAAACAATATTTATTTTATTCTTAGTTTTATACATATACTAGCTGTTGCCCACGGCTTCGTCCGCATTTTTTTTGTAATTGTGGTTTAAATCCTTCCCCCGAACGCAATTTATCTCCTTGCCAAATTTTATTGCCCATTAAAAAGTTTCCATACAAATTTTTACACCCCATTTTACGCCTTTGTAAATGTGGGTTATTTTGAAAAATCCTAAAACACGTGTCCTATTCTTTTGCATTTTGACAAGTTTCAAAAAAATCACACCTCCGGTTAAAAAGTTCCCATACAAACTTTGACATCTGTAAGGGTAATTTTGATGGGGTAAAATGCGGTGTCCTGAAATACTTGTTTATTTATTTTGCATTTTAATATTCAAATTAAGTTTTAAGCAAATTGCATTACGCGTTAATAAGTTTCATACATTAATTTTCACCCTTTTTCACCCTCTTAGGGATTGAATTTCAAAAAAACCCGCCTTTGTGGGTGATTTTGCTACAAAAGGAAGCTACTTTCCAAATTTCAGCTTTCTAGCTTCAGCGGCTTAGGCTCGGCGATGATTTATTTATTTATTTATAAAAAGTACTTACACTATTTTTACAGGGGCCCCTAATGCAATAGTGTAAAAAAAAAGAATTAAAATCAATAAAAATATTCATAGCATTTGTCAGACCTAGATAATATAAATAAACATGAACTAAAAATTCAAAGTTACGCAATAACATTTAAAATTCTTCAATTAATAACTTCGAATTACATAATGTCAAACCAAATGTCAAAATGTCAAAACACAATCAAACGTAATGTCAAATATAATAAACAAAATAAAAAAAACTTAACATTCAACAGATGGACATATATTTAGTACAATTCCGCCAATCTAAAGAGTTATCTCCAAAAGAAATTCGATACGTGTTTCGCCCCTCCACGAGGCATCCTCAGGAACACTTGACTCACTCCGCACCCCGACGAAAAAACACTCTGCTCTGCATACTTGTTGCTTCGACCAACGTCAGACTTAGACTGAGCCAGTTGCGCTCCGACTTTACTATTTATGCACTCAGTCAGACCGGACTGCCACGTCACCCGTTTGAATCAGCGCCAACCGTAGTAAACAAACGTAATAGCGGTGATCTTGAAAAACTTGTATTTAGTTCGTTCAACAGTGTAAAATCTACTGAATTATGTCTTGTTATTTCTAGTGTTTCTAGTACAGACATTCTAAAACCTTTTTCGCAGGTATGTAAAATTTCAAAAGTATTATTATTACTCAATGAATGTCCTGAATCTATCAAATGTTTGGCAAAATGAGACCTTTCTGGACAATTATTTCTATAAGTTGCGATATGTTCTTTGTACCTAGTTTCAAAATTACGACCGGTTTGACCTACATAAACATCATTACATTCATCGCAAATTAATTTATAAACCCTTTATAAACTCCTGGGTGCATACGCTGTCTTTGAAAATGACCGTCTAGTATCTGCAATGCAAACACTCCCCCTAAGGAACGTTTGTAAATAAAGTCCACTCATGGCTGATATTTTCATGGACTATTTTGAAAATAAATTTATTATAGGTCAACCTAATATCTTATATTATTACAGGTATGTCGATGACATTATTATGTGCTAGAACGGTACTCTTAGACAAATCGATGAGTTTGTTAATAAAATTAATAGATTACATCCCAAATTTAATTTCAAATTAGAAGTAGAAGTTGATAGTTCCCTCAACTTTTTGGATTTAACTGTTACAAGAATGGGCGAGAAATATGATTTCGTGTGTTAGTACACAGTTCCAAAAGTACTTCTGCTGGTGCTCCTGGTTTCAGGAAGCCACTAACTGAATATTTTTCATAAACACTATCACTACGTAGCTTCGATAGATTTGACGCTACGTTTTGACACTGACCTCCACCGATGACGTATATTTTATTTTCCGTTTCTTCTTTTATTATTTTCTTGTATTCGCGAATCATTTCCTTTCCGGCACTAGCTAGTTTCTCTTCGTTCTGTTTATCATTCATGGTTCGAATTATTGGCATTTGTATTATTTCTGGAACACAATCGTCAATCACTTGTTTATCTACCTTCAGAAATTCATTATTTTGGGTCATGATATTACTTAAACGTTTCTGTAATTTATTTGGTGTAGATTTCCTTGAGATACTTTCGCTTGTGTTCAGTAGATTCTTATACAGTTCCATCTTTTTTTTCTGTTCCTCAAGCTTCTTTTTGAGACTAGTCACTTCTAAGTATAGGCGATCGATTTCATTATGGGCACTAGTTAGATCCATGATTATGGTGTCAATTTCCATTCTCAGTTCTGTTATTTGCGAGATATTAATTGTAGATATATTTGGTAAACTCTGCGAGCTCTCATTCAACAGAGAATCATTTTCTGACTCCTCACTCATATCAATTTGGCTTATATCTTCCATTGATTTGCTAACATTTAATGTTAATGGCGTTTTCCGGCGTGTTATATTTTCGTCAATTGTTGATTTTGGATCCGATGTTTTTCTATTTTTTTTAGAATCATTAATCATAGCTTTTGAAGATGAACGTGTGATGGGTTTGTTAACGCAGTCGGAACATTTCCAATTACATTTTTGCGTCTTTGTCATAGCTTTAAACATTTTGCCTGATATATTTGCGCAAGTCAAATCGCAAGTACTCTCACAGATTTTGCATTTTAACTTGTCTTTTATACTTTGCAAGTCACTATTGCATTTTTTACAATGTTGCAGCATTGTTCTAGGTGTACTTGCCCTTGCTTAATAAAAAATCAAAATCAAGAAGAAAGAAAAAAAAATCAAACAAAAAGTAATCTTGATCTCGCAGAATCGAACCCGCAGTGTACCACGTCGAAACCAGAGTACTCGCTTACTACGCCACGCGCTTCGTGACGATACAGGTGAAATAAACCATCCGTTGTATTCCTAGGTTTTTTTAAAAGTTAGTACTGCTTTATCGGCTTAGCTAGTACTAGCCAGTACTATAAGTGTTTCAAAGATGTCGTTGTAAGTAACTCACTTGGTCTGCGTTACATTGCAGTTTTTGAATGTATGAATTTGTGATTGATGACTCATTTCAGTCATAGAAAGAATCGCAGTGAACTTTACAACCAGCTATTTTTATTAATAACTGCTCTGTATACATCAATATTTAGTTAGAGACAACTTACAGCTACTTGTATTAGTTCTGTTGGTGTATGATAGGTACTTCTTGCCAGTTTTTATCCTTTTTAGCAGTTTTTATACGAAATGGTATTGGATTCAACTTTTACAGTACAGTCCGAAGAATTCTTTGAGATAACACTTGTGCTTGATAATTGAGACTAACTTCACAAAAAAATAGCACTGTATTGCTTAAACAACTGATAATTCTTAAACAACTGATAATTCAGAGCTTACCATACTTTATCACATAGCTGAGAGTAACGGCTACAAAAGAAATATAATTGACAGTCTAATTAGAAGTAAACGGTCTAGTATTGTTCGTTCTCTTTTGTATCCAGTGCGTCCTGATGGACCAGAAAGATATTTAGGTAGTCTGACCTACTTGGGATCCATTAGTGATAGGATTTCAAACACTTTTTTGAGAAACAAGGTAAGAGTGGCCTTTAAAACCAATAACACTTTAAAACGGATTTGTAATGGAAAAGACAGATTAGAGAACCATAAAAAATCAGGGGTTTATAAATTAACTTGCGATGAATGTAATGGTGTTTATGTGGGTCAAACCGGTCGTAATTTTGAAACTAGGTACAAAGAACATATCGCAGCTTATAGAAATAATTGTCCAGAAAGGTCTCATTTTGCCAAACATTTGATAGATTCAGGACATTCATTGAGTAATAATAATACTTTTGAAATTTTACATACCTGCGAAAAAGGTTTTAGAATGTCTTTACTAGAAACTTTAGAAATAACAAGACATAATTCAGTAGATTTTACACTGTTGAACGAATTAAATACAAGTTTTTCAAGATCACCGCTATTACGTTTGTAGCATACGCACAACCAGCCGAAAATTGGTGTGGCTTTCTGCTACTTTGGGAAGATCTTTCGTGGAAGAGTCTAACGAATTTGCTTTTGATAACACACGATGTTCACATCAAGTTTTGCTGACAGACGGTAGAAATAGAATGCGAGTACATACCTTAGACTGCGATCAGCATACGTTGGTCCCTCCGGTGTTTAACACGAATTTTCACGAGCTCACGTTGGTGGTTCTTGAGATTGAGATAGAAGGGAGGTTCACCGGTTGATGAATGATGAAAGATGCGCGCGATTCGGTCGGTGTCCCACAGACAACTGCTGGTCCCTCCAAGCTTCGACGGATATGTGTCGCATGACAACCAAAAAAAATGGCGTCTTTCATACCGCTGTCAAAGCTAGAAATAACATAAACATCGCGCGTGTATGATTTGAAACGAAAAGAAATATAGTTTTTGAAAATGAAAGACATTCAGAGGCTAAGGAAACGAAACATCAAACGCACAAAAATATATTACGTTTTAAAAACTAAAAATAAAACCGACTTCTTTGAGTAATAGTTTGAGCCGATATAAAATGCAAGCCCATTAAAAATCCTATCCTCTATTTTTCACCCTTGGGGGAAATTTCATAAATTTGTTTACTACGGTTGGCGCTGATTCAAACGGGTGGCGTGGCAGTCCGGTCTGACTGAGTGCATAAATAGTAAAGTTGGAGCGCAACTGGCTCAGCCTCAGTCTGACGTTGGTCGAAGCAATAAGTCTGCAGAGCAGAGTGTTTTTTCGTCGGGGTGCGGAGTGAGTCAAGTGTTCCTGAGGATGCCTCGTGGAGGGGCGAAACACGTGTCGAATTTCTTTTCGAGGTAACTCTTTAGGAATAGATTGTCGGAATTGTACTAAATATTTGTCCATCTGTTTAATGTTTTGTAATGGGTTTCCGCAAAGTCACGCTTGAATCAATTATCTAAAAAAAACTTGTTAATCAATATACAATGTCAAATAATTTCACAATAAACATAAACATTCTTCAATAAATAAATTCAAATCACATAAAGCAAACCAAATCTATATAATAAAAATCAATTGCTGTTTGTTAGTCTCGCTAAAACTCGAGAACGGCTGGTCTGATTTGGCTAATTTTTTGAATTATTTGTGGAAGTCCAAAGGAGGTTTAAACGGTGAGAAAATTTGTGGCATTGCAACGCATGCCGGGTACAGCTAGTAACATATAAAAATTCTTCAATCAATATACCTACCATGTCCGATAACTACACAATGTCAAATCTAATTATAATAGCATTGAATAAATAACAGAGTACTGCGACATTCGCTCAGGGAGCAGTAAAAAAGATCGAGTCTCTCCTCTACTTGATTGAGCGTGTGAATGCAACGCGTTAGAGGTGCCTTATTCAGGAGGTTGGTCCTTCTTCTTAGTACAGCCAATAGGGCGGGCCGCCTCCGTATGTGCACAAACTCATCAGGAAAATTTAGCCGCAATTCCTCTAAAATACCTGGGTTGGCGATCATCCCACGAAGTATCCTAACCAAATACAGAGCGAGCGCTGCATCTCTCCTCACCTCCAGTTTGTTGTATCCAACCATGCCTATAACAAACAAGGTTGAATACATCAATGGGAAGAACGGATAGATGCCGTAGATCTTCAAGTACATAAATCTGGTAAATTTGTTTTGAATGCGCTCCACTATTTCACGGTACTTGGCCTCGTGTGGTGCCCATACCGCAGAATTAAACTCTAAATGATGAATCAGACAGTCAGTCACGTTAAGCTCTTTTATAGGATAAAATAATATTTTTTATGGATATGGATAAAATAATATTTTTTGATAATCCACATAACACCATCTAGCTTCAGAATAAGCATGGCTTGTACTATGGGAAACAGATGAGTGATAGAATACTTTTACAATTTTATATACATACTTATGATATAACACCCAGCTATAGAAGACAAATATCATAATAATCAATCACACAAATATTCTGCCCTGACAGCTCAGTTGATAGTAGCTCTTGCCTTCTGCGCTGTAGGTTGAGGGTTCGATTCCATCCCAGGGTGAACATTTGTGTGATGAACATAGGGGTTTGTTCTGTGTCTGGGTGTTACAAAGTATCATAAGTATGTATTTAAATACTATTATTTAAATATAACTTTTGTCACAATCAATGTCTATCAGTTTCAATTAGCAATAGGCATAATTTAAATCGTTTGATTGATTGTAGTTGGAACCAGTTTTGACTAGACGGATTACTGTTACGTACGTTCAGTTTCTATCTCAGACCAAATAGCTATTTAGATAGAAGGCCGTGAAGCCTCAAAACTTTGCTCTTCTGTTTAAATACACGCACCCATGCATTCACATCCACCCAAACTGTACTCCTTGCTTTAAGTATAATCATATGCTTGTACATACTTGTACTATTAAGTATTCTCTCATGTACTCGTCTAAAAAACATCTTACAAAAATAACATTAAATTATTCCGTGACAAAAAAGTGTTTCAGAATTTATTTATTTTGGTTGATCGCGGTGCCTCGTCTTAACATTTATTTGGTTTGAGGTTTGTATTTATATGAGAGCATGTATGTCAATCAACATCAACCTTCTGAATACCAAATCATCAATAGTAACTGAAAGCGATTAGTATCAAAGTTTTGATAATACCAGAATTCAATAATCGCCCGGCTGGTCACCATAATACAAGCTATGCTTTGATTGATGGTGTTGTGTGCACTGTCCACCAATATTTATTTATTTATTTGTCCTGGAATGGCATCAGTATGGCGATTATGGAACTTTTGACACAACCAACGTCTATCAGTTTTGATTGGCAATTGGCATAATTTCAATCATTAGTTTGATTGTAATTAGAACCAGTTTTAACAAGATGGATTTCTATTACGTACGTTCGCTTTCTATATCAGACCAAATAAATATTTAGACAGAGGACCGTAGTAACCTAAGTGAAACCTCAAACCATTCTCCTCTGTGTAAATACACGCACCCACGCACACAGATCTATCCAAACTGTACTTCTTCCTCTTAATATATGCATACATACTTGTACTATTAATTATTCTCTCATATCATCGTCTAGAACACATCTTACAAAAAAAACATTAACATATTCCGTGACAAAAAGTGTCACAGAATTTATTTTTTATAGTTGATGGCGGTGCTCCGTCTTAATATTTATTTGGTCTCAGGTTTTTATTCATATGACAGCATGTATGACAATCAACATCAATCTTCCGTAATACCAATTAATCGATAATAACTGAAAGCGATTGGTATCAAAGTTTTGATAGTATCAGAATTCCATAATCGCCCCGCAGAACTCGCAATACAAACGAGGTACCTACTACCAATGGAGCTGTGAGGTTAATTAGATTTATAAATAAATAAATAATGCCGAACATTTCACAGATCATCATCTGACCCTAATGTAAGTAGAGTTTGTGTCATGGGTACCACATGACTGATATCCTACTTAAATACTTTTTTTTGTAAATAATTACATATTATACATAGAAACACCCAGATTCGAGATAAATACTTGCAGATCATACAAACATTTGTCCCTCGGCGGGAATCGAACCCGCAACATTATGCGTCTTAGCTGGGCCTTGGCCCCCTTGCGTCACAGAGGTCGTCAAATAATTGTTCATAACTATTATCAAGTAGGTACAATATTCACACTGGATCTTGTTACCTCTGAAGTTAGGCGCAAAGCAATATTGCGCATGTACTGTTGTGCAGATAAATGTTGGCTACAGGTGTTCGAAGCCCGATACAGATCACAATGGATAGTTTCTCAAATGTGTAGAGCCTGAGCTAGGTCCATGATACCTACCTATTTTTTATATAACCTCAACAACCGCAACAATTACTTATTATATTCACATTTCATAAAAGCTTATTTTATGATGTAAGTCAATAAACGTGAAACTCACTAATAACAGAAAACGAGACGAGGCACTTATACAAATAAGAATTTATACAACGACGTTTGTTTCCCTCCTCCGCGCCCCTTGCTTGCCGCCAATTTGACCCAAAAATTACTTCTGTTTGTTACGTTTTCATGGATATTGATGAAATTTGGTAAAAAAATATATTGCATTCGGTGAAAGAACATAGGCTATTTTTTGTCTCAAAAAACCTTAACTCATATTTTCTTAAGTTTGGGATCTGAAAATTTATATTTAGGATTTAAGTAAGAAATAAAGAAATACCTACGTGTTTCAACGTTTTTTGCTAAATCATTGCCGTAGGGGGTAAAAAAGGGGTAATAAAAATATGAGATGTTTTTTAGATGCAGAATGCATTCCTTACAAAAATAAAAATAAAGGTTCTAAGCATACGCGTACGAAGTCGCGGGTAACAACTAGTAATTATTAATATAGTATATGTATATTAACTACAATTATGCAATTTCACGTACCTCATCATTAATGTATGAATGACACAAAGTTATTTTTTAATGATTTAAATTTTGGTTGGTATACCTTGTTATTTAAATTTTATTATTTTATTTTCATGAGTGTTTAGTTGCTTGTCATTGGCCTTGATTCTGTAGTTTTTCAGGACTAAACAACATTTCGTATAATACCAACGATTTATTTATGTAATGGAATACATAGATGTTTGTTCTGTGTCTGGGTGTTATAAAGTATCATAATGTATTTCAAAATATATAAGTATTCTATGAGTCATCTACGGGGCCATTACGGACTTCTGATACTATCAAAACTTTGATACTAATCACATTCAGTTACTATTGATAAATTGATATTACGGAAGGTTGATGTTGATTGTCATACATGCTGTCATATAAATAAATCCTCAGATCAAATGAATATGAAGACGGAGCGCCGCAATCAACTAAAATAAAGTCCGTGCCCCTGTGTGTAGATACCAGCACCTACGCACACACTTACACTGAAATCGTACTTTTTGCTTTTATATATATATTAAATGATGTTATTATTTGTAATATGTTTTATTGACCAAGACATTACATAAAAGTTAATAGTATAAGTATGTATGCATATACAAAGAGCAATGAGCATGGTTTGGGTAGATGTGTGTGCGTGGGTGCGTGTATTTACACAGAGAAGCATGGTTTTGAGACTTCACTTTAGTTATTCATGGCAGTCTTCGTCTATTTATTTAGGCTGAGATAGATATAGAATGTACGTAATAGAAGGATTACCTTCTTGTCAAAACTGGTTCCAATTACAATCAAACATATGATTGAAATTATGTCCATTGCTAATCAAAACTATTAGACATTGAATCTGTCAAAAGTTGCATAATAGCCATACTAGTCTCCGTAATACAAGCTATACCTCGTTTAGGGCTAGAAGGTGTAGTTTGTATTGTCCACAAATATTTATTTTGTTTGAGTTCAAGTCTGAATTACTAATCTGACATGTAGTAATTGGCGTGTTTTAGCTCATGTTAGTCGCCATGTAATTTTTTTTGATGGAAACCACAAAAAGTCCGTAAACCTCCACAATAAACTATACGAGGAAATATAGACGTATTGTCTTTATTTCCTCGTAAAGTTTAAATTTAAATGAAATGAATTGAATTAAATGAATTGTATATATAATTGAATGAATTATACATTAAAGCTAATATCAATCGACTACCGTGATAGTGATTTACAAAACTCATCGTTACGTAAAGAAAATTAGATATAATTTGAAGTTTACATTTAAATAAGACATTGTTATGTTTTTTCAGTTAAACTTTTTATATATCAATGTAATCTATCTAATATCTAATCTAAGGCCCAAAAAAACAGATACGTTACGTTTTTGGTTCCAACGTTTTCGTTCTAGAAATTTCGACCTTCAGAACATGCCCCGTGGACGGCCGGAGACCAAAGTGGATACTGAAAAATTAAAGGCTATTGTGAAAGCGGCGGATCCATCGCAAACCACTTCAGAGTTAGCTGCAGGAGTAGTATATATTCACCGGCTCTGGCTCGCTGGCTCTAGCTGCTAAAAAAAACAAGAGCGCACGGAGACAGTTTGACCTCACTGCCTAAAAAAAAAAAAAAAGTTTCTTTTCCTAGGTTTTCGGGGTCGCTGAATCGATCTGTTGCATCCGTTTTTCGATAGCTTTCGCGGATCGTGAGATAAGTAGCAGATCTAGAGAGCTCCACTACATTGCTAATCATCTCTTCATTACCCTATTATTTCCTAATCACCTGATGAACTCGGCGCGCCATTCTTTGCCAACGATGCCTAATTAGCTAAAAATCTCGGTGACTGGGGTATTCTAGTAAACAACATTTTTTGATCGATCACAAATCTTTATTTTCTTTAAAATATGTACAGAACAATTTGTGTAAAAATACATCATTATTTATTTTATTGCTACTAAATAAATTTATAAAATCAATCATTGTATTTCCATAAAATTTGTTATAAAGATATGTTATACAATATTGTCCGCAAACAGATGTAAAATCATCTTGTAATCTATACCTATTAAAATTCCACTGCTTCGAATTCCTGTTCAAGAAATCTCTATGATATCCTGTAGGCGGTCGTCCATATGAATCAATATACTGACCACCTCTATTACTATCTATGTGTATGGCCACCCAATGAGAACCTGGCATGATGTCGATGTCCAAATTACATATTAGGTACGTTGGAACTTTAACGTGCAGGGGTAACCTGTTTGCTGCATACACATTTTTTTGTAAAGTAGGATGGATGATGTTCAAATATTTCTGAATCTCAATTGTGTTCATATTCAATAAACCTTTATCGTAAAGCTGTGCTATGCTTAATCTTCACATCAAGAATGTGGAACAAAATAAACTGAACTTCTTTATAAACATTGTTGAAGGACGTAAATAAAAAGATTGGAATATGTGTTGATGTTTTTTATTGCTAACACTTAACTGCTATAGTCTACGGTTACATTACGGTTTTTATCTATTTCAATAACATTATCAAATTCTGCATAAACAATACAATTTATAGTCTGAGTATGAGTAGACTCAAACCGAACTTCTAATATAATACTACCATGTTTTATAAGATTCCAATGTGTGTTTGAATTTGAGCTGAGATCAGCTGTTAGATCAAACGCCAACAAACAGTATCCGTTTGCATATTTTTCCCTAGATATCCCATTACCTTCATTAAGAAAATGTATACCTGTTCCTGAAAATAGTGTGTGATAAGCAGCAGTAAAAATATTACTCCCAAACGATGGTTGCAAAGCTTTTGAAGGTATTTGCTGACCATAAATGTATAAACCAAAATTTTTTAATTCATAGTTATCATAATTGAATGGATTTTTAGTCAGACACCCATTAAACGCTGCATTGTTTACAAATCCAACTAAACATCTTTTAGGAACATGTCCTAGAAAAATATTGGCAAGAGTCTTGCCCTGAATCCCTGAAGGTATGGTTAAAACTTTGACTTCAGCACGAGTAATTGGATATTTAGCTGTAGTAGAGGCTAAAACTAAAACATGGGGATGATCTATATTTTCTATTTTTATCTTTGTGTGACACTTTGATAAGTAAAATCAGCTCATTTGAGAAAAAAGACAGTGGTTGGAGTCTTAAGGAAATAAAAGCATTGGATATGAATGTTAATGAATTAAACCCTCTTTGCGGTACTTCATATATTGAGTTGCCGAAGGATATAAGAACTAAAAAAGGTGTAGTAAATGTTAAAAATGGTGACGATTTATGCTTCAAATGGGCATTGCTTTCCGCTTTGTACCAAGTTAACAAAAATGTTGAACGGATATCATCGTACACCGCACATTCAAACAAATTAAAATTTGATGTAGTACATTTTCCTGTAAAGCTGTCTGATATATCCAAAGTCGAAAAATTAAACAATATTAGCATTAACGTGTTTGGTTTAGAATTCAACAAAGATAAAAAGTGTCATAGAGTTGTTGGTCCATTGCATTTAACAAAATCTCGCAAAAATGTTCACATCAATTTATTATTGATTTCAAACGGAATTAATAAACACTATTGCTATATTAAAAACATGTCTCGTCTCGTTAGTAAACAGATTTCAAATCAAGATCATGCAGTCCATATTTGTGATGGGTGTTTGCTACACTTTCCAAAAAAAGAAAGGTTGATCGATCATCAACAGCATGACTGTGCTCACATTGCAACAGAATTACCAAATGTTGATAAGACATCAAAGGTTTGTTTGGTCGACCAGTATCTAATGACAAATTGAAATTTGATAAATACAATAAAAAGCTAAAAATACCGTTTTTTATATATGCTGATTTCTAAGCTTTTCTAAACCCAATCAAATCATGTTTTAACGATCCCTAAAAACCATACACTCGCAATACTCACGAGCACGAACCGTATAGTTTTGGTTATTACATCAAATGTTCATATGATGATACATTTTCAAAATATGAGACTTACAGTGGACAAAATTGTGCTCAAGTATTCATGAATCGTTTACATGAGGATTTAAAAAATAATAAGTAGAAAAAATTGCTTTCAAACTTGTCCAACCCTTTGTCAGCTACTGAAGAAAATAAAGTTTTAATTGCAACAATATGTCATATTTGTGAGAGTAATTTGAATGGTGAAAACACGTTAGATTATGATTGGCAAACTGGTGATTTTCGAGGTATTGCACATGTGTAAAAAAGTTTCGACCACCACATTACATCCCAGTTTTTTTTCATAACTTAAGCAACTATGACGCCCATTTCATAGTCCATGCCTTAAATTTTGTTGAAGGAGAAATAGATGTGATTCCTCAAACCAAAGAAAAATATATTTCATTTGCAAAAACCATGAATATAAATAATCAAAAAATTTGCTTAAGATTTGTAGATTCCTTTAAATTTTTACCATGTAGTCTTGATCAGCTAGCAAAAAATTTAAGCAATGAGCAATTTAAAACTTTAAGACATAGCTTTCTTATCAATGAAGATTTTAATCGTCTTAGAAAAAAAGGTATATATATGAGAGATATATGAGAGATATTGATTCCTTTAAATTTTTACCATGTAGTCTTGATCAGCTAGCAAAAAATTTAAGCAATGAGCTATTTAAAACTTTAAGACATAGCTTTCTTATCAATGAAGATTTTAATCGTCTTAGAAAAAAAGGTATATATATGAGAGATATATGATATATATACCCATATGAGTTCATGACATCTGAAGACTGTTTGGAAAAAATAACACTCCCTGGTTACCCTCCCTCTTCCTCCTCCCTGAAGGTTCATAGGATATTAAAATTCAACCAACGTCCTTGTTTAAAACATTACATCGATTTAAACACAACATTGCGGACATCTGCGAAATCCGATTTCAAAAAAGATTTTTACATGTTAATGAATAATTCTGTATTTGGAAAGACAATGGAAAATATTGAAAAGAGGGTGAATGTCAAACTATTAACACATTGGGAAAATCGAGGTAAAAAACTTGGTGTACAAGACTTTGCGAAACAAGAATTTCAAAATTCCTCAACTTTTGGAGAGAATTTAGTAGCGGTTCAGTTAAGAAAAACTAAATTGTTTTATAATAAGCCATTTTACTTAGGTTTTTGCATTTTGGATATTTCAAAAATTTTACTTTACACTGATACTGATAGTTTGATATATCAAGTTTTTACAAATAACTTCTATGAAGATATAAAACCAGATCTGTCTTCTAAGTTTGATACATCCGATTATGCAGATGACAACATATTTGGTTATCCGAAAATAAACAAAAAGAAGTTGGGTTTTTTTAGAGATGAAAATAATGGGAAAATTCGTCGGGCTAAGGTCCAAAATGTATGCATTAGATGTTGATGATAAATTTGTTGCTAAGGCCAAAGGTGTAAAGAAATGTGTCACAAAGAATTTGAATATTGAAAATCATAAATCATGTCTATTTAACAAAAATATTCAATACAGTACCATGAATCTGTTTAAATCATTAAAACATAGAATATTTACTCAACAAGTAGGTAATCAAAATATGTTTGTCTTATAATGACACCAAACGTTACATTTTATCAAATAATAATATTAACACATTAGCTTGGGGTCATTATAGACTAAGATAGTTTTATCTTATGAGTGTTAGTTTGTAATTTAGTTTAAGTATGTATTTTGAAAGAATCAACGATAAATTATCAGTAATTGATTTAACAATAGCATAGTTTGTTATTTAGTTAATATATGTAAAGTTAGTATATAGGTAGGATGAATGTACTGTAAATAACAATTTGTCTTATTTTAAGTTATTTTATGTTAAGTTAAACAATTATTGTGTTTTTTGTGTTATCTATATAAGAATTTTGTTCGCACTGATTGTTAATGTTATAATTGGTTACTTCATCACTGGGTTTTAACGATCGAACGATTCATTCGCTCGTCGAATCATCAGTAATACGTCTTAATGATAGCCAAATTAGTATATTAATAGTATAAGTATATTAATGTTATAATTTAAAAAATATAAATACTCGAAATTTAAACTGATTGTTTCATTATTTAAACAAATGCCTTACAAACAACACATCAAAATGCATCATTTTAGTCATCCGTTTAGTGCAATAGTGGCCGGTCCAAGCGGTTGTGGAAAATCTAACTTTGTAAGAAACTTCATAAAGTATGCAAAATAAATTTGTAGTGTAGATTTTACCCAAATAACTTGGTGTTTTGATGAAATGCAGCCATTATATAACCTTAAAAACGAAAACTATTGTCAAGGCATACCAGATCTTAATATGTTTGATGGAAAGGAAGCACAACTAGTAATCATCGATGATCTTATGAGAGAATCAGATGGACGCGTTGTTGATATATTTACAAAAGGTAGGTAGCCATCATAGAAACCTGAGTGTGTTTTATATAACACAAAACTGGTTTCATCAAGGTAAAGGACAGAGAGATATATCTTTGAATTCTAGTTATATTATCTATTTTAAAAATCCTCGAGATAAAACTCAAATTCGATAGCACGTCAAGTATCACCAGAAAATACAAAGTTTATGGAAGATTCATACAAAGATGCAACTAAAGAAGCTCATGGATATTTGATGATAGATCTACAACAAGACACCAGTGAAATGTGTCGATTTAAGACCAAAATATTTCCCTCAGATGGATATTGCATTGTTTATATCCCAACAAAATCATTTAAATATGCAAGGAATCAACAAATTCCAATCATTTATCAATAATGCATCGAAGCTTAAAGACGCCTAAAGATTTACTAAGTGTTCTGCATACACTTAAACCAAAATATCGAAAAGAACTTTTAAAGTCCTGCGATGAAGATGAAATCAATTGTATATGTAAAATAATTCATAACGTTTTAAAAGGTAAAGTACCTCTTGAAGAAAAGGCTAAAAAAAGTTAAAAAATTTAAAGAACTACTTCGCAAACTAGTGCGTAAAAGTACAAACAAAGTTCGAAAGCATATAATTGTTCAAGAAGTAGGATCTTTTCTACCAATTATATTAGGCTCTATTTTGAACGCATTAGTTAACTCTATCGTTTGAAAAATGGAACACGCTAAAACAATGTTACTCGTGGATCCAAGTATATTTGAAAAAAATAAAGCAACAAAATTCTGCTGATAGCCCATGACACGATTAGACATTGAAATGCAAAATATTTTGAAAAGTCCCGTGGAAGATAGAAAGAAGTGTATTTTATACCAACAAATTTTGCAAAGATACTTACATTTTACTGAAGAAGGGCGACAACCTCTCGAATTGCATTTAGTTTCAAATACTAATCTACCAGAAGACGTTGTAACTGATGATAAAAACAAAGACACTGATGATAAAGATGCAGTTGCTATAGTGACATCAAACAGAGAAGAGAAACAGGATAAAAATATAGTTTTGAATAAAACACATCCATACACCCCCAGACATATACTCAGCTTAATACCAAAAACATATACAAGAAATGGTAAGTTATTATTAAATTTGGTGTCTTCCAATACAGACAAAATTGATTGGGATGATGTGGGTACAGTTATTATTAACAAAGAAAAAATCCCTGGAAGTAACATTTTAGACTTAATAAATGATTGTGTAAGACCAAAATGATCAAAAATGATCCAATAGGGTGGCAACAGTTTGCTACCGCATTAAAAGAAATACAAATACCATTGACTTACATTGGAAACTCAAAAAGAAGTGATTTTATAAAACAGCTTCAGCTAAAAGATCTTGAACAACCCACAACACGGCAAGTGGAGGTTTTTTCAACACCAATATCTCGCAACAGGTATAAACACGTCCGAAAAGTCAAACAGAAAATAGATTGGGAGAAATGGACTCCTTATTAGAAATAAATAATATCTATTATAATCCATCGCATCCAGCTGGGTATGCTAGTATCAACAAACTAGCTAAAACTATGAAAGGTAAAATGAATAGAGAAGATGTAATAAAATGGTTGCAATCACAAGAAACATACACACTTCATAAACCAGTACATAGGAAGTTTCCACGAAACAAATATGTATTATCTAATCTTAATGAACTATGGCAGGCTGACTTAAGTGATATGAGAACTTATTCAAAATATAACGATGGTTTTAATTATATTATTTGTGTTGTTGATGTTTTTACCAAATATGCATACGCCCGACCAATGAAAAGGAAAAATTCGAGTACTATTAAAACATGTTTAGAGAGCATATTCAATGAGGCTAATACAACACCAACTCATATGCAATTCGACAAAGGAACTGAATTTGTTTCTAAGGATGTTCAGAGATACTTAAAAACTAAAAATGTTAATTACTATACAACAAATAACCCAGATATAAAGCAAGCATTGTTGAAAGATTTCAAAAAGTGCAAATTCATTTTACTGTGATTTTACATACAGACAGGATTCCTCCGCCATTTTGAACGCGCACCGTACTAGAGAAAGAAAATATTGTGGAAACGTAATAAACTCAAATTGTTCCTGTACATCGTCTCGACTCTTCATGTCAAGAAGTTCCCTGCACCCACAATAGGCTGATGCAACATATGGACCTTCAGAGCCGGATCAATAAAGCAATTGAAGAATCGTGGAACCAGTAACTGCCGTTGAAACATCCATATTCACCGTTGGAGAACTGGAAGAGGGGACTACGGGAGCACCAACACGCAGAGGAATAATACCCGAGAGGAATCGCATCCATCCGGGAGCTACAAAATGGGAAGAAGTCTGTTCCGGACCTCAAAACGCGCATAATAGGTACGGCCAGCCATCCTGCCCATTCCTGCTCCTCCATTTCATTGGTGTAATCGTGTGCTGTTTCTACATTATTTCAGTGAATTCTGGTTGTGAGGTCTGTGCGCTGCCAACGCATTAGAGCAGTCTCATCGTAACGGACATCATTCAAACGTGAGTACTCCATCCTTACTACTTTCCACCAAAATGAGTAAACCAAACACGTCAGAGGTTTCGGTACCTAGTAAATCACGCGATAAATCGCCTTATAAACTTGATGTCGGCGAAGATAGTCCAGTGATTAGAGAACTAATTAAAAAACGAGGTATATGTAAAGGTAGATTAACTAAATTCTCAAACTTCCTAGCTAGTTTTGAAGATGAAAGTTTGTCTAGTCAAAAACGCATAGATCTGAAATTACGGATTCAGGGGGCCACTACTTTGTTCAGTGAGTTCAATGATATTCAAGGTAAAATCGAGGAATTAGTCTCTGATGTAGATAAGAGATATGTTTGAAAATACCTATTACACTATATTATCTCAAGCTGAATGTTTGGCAAGCAAAGGTAAGGTGACTGACAGTTCTAGTAAATGTAATCATCATAAAAAGACCGTTAAGTTGCCTACAATTTCTATGCCGACCTTTGACGGTTCGTATGAGCAATGGTTGGAGTTTAGGGACACTTTCCTATCGTTAGTGCACAAGTCAGATGATCTTAGCATTTTAGAAAAGTTTCATTACCTAAAATCAGCACTAAAGGGCAGCGCGGAGCTAGTTATAAATTCAGTAGAATTTTGTAGTAATAACTATCCAGTTGCATGGGACTTACTTCTCAATCGATACAATAATAGCAGATTGTTAGTGCATAACCATGTGAAGTCTTTGTTTACTATGCAGAGTGTAGGCAGGGAGTCGCCAGTTCTTATCAGAAGGCTAATTGATACCGTGTCAAAGAATTTACGCGCACTAAAAATCCTCGGCGAGCCAAGTGACTCGTGGAATACTCTGGTTATCTATTTAGTTGTGTCGAAGTTAGATCAAATCACAGAACGCGAGTGGAAACAACACAAAGGTACTCTGTTTTCTAGAACTGACGACTCTAAAGCTCGGCTTAAATTGGATGATTTGTTGAAGTTTCTAAAAGACCGGGCTGACAGGCTGGAAACATTGCAGGTGTCACATAGCAATATACGCACGAAAATAAAAAATGTCCGTGGAATATACCACTATTCAAGCAAATCAAGCACACATAGACACACCTTGCACTGAAACTGTTGCAATGAAACAGATTTTACCATCGACTGCATTAGTTGAGATAGCTGATAGTAATCACAAAAAAATATCATCTGGCTCGCCCGCTTCTTGACAGCGTTAGTGAACGTTGTTTTATTACTAAATCATTATGCAATAAAATACAAGCGCCAGTTATACAGTCCACTCAAGAAATTCGTGGTGTAGGCAACTCGGTCACAAATTCCACGCAAGTATGTGACATCGAGCTTAGGTCACGCATCCACCAGTACACCGAGAATTTACAATGTTTTGTTTTGCCCAATATAACATCGGCGTTGCCTGCTTTAACAACTTTGCATTCCTGAGAATGTTGTTTTAGCAGACCCGCAGTTTAATGAATGTAAAATTATAGATTTATTAATCGGCGCCGATATATTTTGGGATCTAATCAAATCAAATAAAATAGGATTACTTAGTGGACCTTTCTTATTAGATACAAAATTGGGATGGGTTATTTCCGGACCTATTTGTTCTACTACGCGTCATGACAGGTACATTCAGTGTAATTTTACTCAGTCAATTGATTCTCAGTTACGCAAATTCTGGGAATTGGAAGAAACGCCTATGTATCGCGATACGCGCACGGACGAGGAGCGTGCATGTGAAAACCATTTCGTCGAGACTACTACACGCGACAATGACGGAAGGTTTATTGTACGTATTCCTTTTAAAAGTCCACCCGATACATTAGGTAAAACTTGTTCGCACGCAGAACGTAGGTTTTTTGCCTTAGAGAAACGTTTATCACGCAATCCAGACTACAAGGGTCTGTACCGCGACTTCATTCATGAATACATTCGCTTAGGTCACATGAGTCGTGTAGACAGTGCCCCATTGTTTTTTACCGCATCACAGAGTTTTTCGGGAACACAGCACCACTACAAAGCTTCGTGTAGTGTTCGATGCCAGCGCTGCATCTAGTAATAACATCTCGCTCAATGATTTGCAAATGACGGGCCCACCGATACAAGGCGATCTGGTGCTAAGATTTAGGCAACACAAATACACAACTTGTGCAGACATTGAGAAAATGTATAGGCAATGCTTAATAGATCATTCACAACGTGATCTCCAACTGATATTGAGATGTGATGATCCGTCGCAGCCGCTGGATGTCTTTCAGCTAAAAACAGTAACGTACGGAACCACCTCAGGTTCCGTTCTTCCGTTCACCATTCTTGAGTTGTAGATGCCTCAAACAATTAGCGGCTGAGTGTACGGATCCCCACGTCGCAAGGATCATTAAAGAAGATTTCTTTGTTGACGATATTTTGACGGGTAGCAACAATAAACAACAATTGATAAAGATTTGTGAAGACGTTTCAAATGTTTTGAAGTCAAGTTGTTTTTCCCTTCGGAAATGGTTGTTTAGTTTCAGATTAGATAACTCCGCGAACAATGAGTCTAATCTTTTCAAAGATTTATCACTAGACGAAAATGTCCATTCAAAAACGTTAGGTCTAGGATGGCGTAATCTTGATGATGAATTTTATTTTAACACACAGTTCAACATAACAGCTGATCAGTCAATAACAAAGCGTTATATCATGTCAACGATTTCACAAATCTTTGATCCTTTAGGATTGCTAAGTCCTGTTATTGACGTAGCAAAAATTTTATTGCAACAACTATGGTTGTTGAAAATAGGGTGGGGCGATGAGGTACCTAGTGACGTCAGACGCACTTGGGATTGATTGTATAAGGAAATAGTTATACCGCGGCACGCTATAGGTACCGACCCGGCTCGTATCGAGTTGCACATATTTACTGATCCGTCGGAGTCTGCATACGGGACATGTATTTATATTCGCACAAAAAATCAAGACTCATCAGTAACTGTCAGATTGTTCTGCTCGAAGAGTAGGGTCGCGCCCTTAAATCCCGTAAGCATACTTAGGTTAGAACTATGCGGAGCTTTACTAGGCGCTAGGTTATATAACAAAGTACAATACAACGCGAATCGCTCAACTGTCAGTTCGATAGCATTATTTTCTGGTGTGATTCTACGATTGTATTAGGTTGGCTGCGCATGGCACCTAATTTACTCAAGACTTTCGTACAAAACCGAGCGGCAGAAATTCATGAAATCACTAATGAGCTTCCGTGGTGTCATGTGAGCGGAAAACACAACCCAGCTGACCTAGTATCTCGCGGAATCAGCCTAGAAGATCTCAAATCTTCATCTTTATGGTGGGAGGGCCCCACATTTTTGCATGACCCGGAGTTTGACAGTAGTCAAACGATTTCAGATAAAACTCACAAAGTGCAAACTGATTTGCCTGAATGATAACCGATCAAAACACAAGCATTCTTGTCTACGACGGCGGAAAATTCATTGTTTTCATTTCAAAGGTTTTCTCAGTTCAATCGTTTGCAGCGAGCGTGCGCTTACGCATTACATTTTATTTTCAATACACGCAATAAAAATAATATTCGCTGCGGACCGCTTACTGTAGATGAACTGAGGAATGCTCGAATGAACTTAGTGAAGTTATCTCAATGTGAATCTTTCCCCGATGAATACAAATCATTATCCCACAATCAGAATCTGAAAATTAAAAATGTCCTTAATAAATAATATATTTTTATGGATGGTATTTAATTTCGATAAAAAACATCCAATATTATTTTTTTCTAAACACTGGTTTCCAGTACTGTTGTTTCGGCACGAGCACAAGCGGCTGCAGCACGCCGCGCCTCAGGCGTTGCTATATAACATACGCAAGTCACACTGGCCAGTAGGAGGTAGAAACCTAGCCAAGCGCATTGTACACGAGTGCGTCACGTGTACACGGTTCAGAGGTAAATATTTATCTCCTATTATGGGCAACTTACCGGAGCAAAGAATCACGCCAATCTTTCCATTCTTACGTAGTGGCGTCGACTACGCCGGACCAGTGCTCATACTGAACCGCAAGGGTCGAGGTTCAAAATTAATAAAGGGATACATTTGTCTTTTTATCTGCTTAGTAACACGCGCAATACATTTAGAACTAGTCAGTGACCTTTCTTCTGATGCGTATCTACTTGCCTGAAAGCGATTTATTTCTCGACGTGGCAAACCGAATGAAATAATTTCAGATAACGGTAGGAATTTTGTAGGTCTCGCAAACAAACTTTCAAAATTTTTGTCAAAATGCTCTGACGATTTAATTGAATACGCGACTAGTCAAGACATCAAATTCTCTTTTATACCGCCTTACGCGCCTCATTTTGGTGGATTGTGGGAGGCTGGGGTCAAGTCGTGCAAGCATCACTTGTTACGAGTAGTTGGCAACGCACACCTAACATTTGAGGAATATAGCACTGCTTTATCGCAAATTGAATCTATTCTAAATTCCCGTCCTCTCAGTCCCTTATCCGCAGATCTGAATGACTTCCTTCCCATGTGTCCTTCTCATTTCCTGGTTGGTCGTCTCCTTACAGCGCCTGCGACAGAACAGCTTTCTGATGTTGCTGCCCATCCTCTGACACGATACCAGAGGCTCGAGCAGATAAGACAACATTTCTGGACTCGCTGGTCAAAGGAATATATATCGGAAATGCAAACGAGAGCAATATGGAGAGAAGATGGACGTCATCAAAAAAGACAACACGCCGCCACTTAAATGGAGCCTGGGACGAATTATCTCTACTATGCCAGGAAAGGATGGGATTTCTCGAGTCGCTGATATTCAAACCAAGGCCGGAGTCATTAGACGCGCAGTTCCTCGGATCTGTCCTCTGTTCAATGATGAAGATGATACCTAGCTGTTTGACTTGGATAGTACCAAGGTCGAGGGCATGTTCGCCTTAACACTCCCGCGCTGTCACAGCTTTCAAAAAGTGCAAATTCATTTTACTGTGATTTTACATACAGACAGGATTCCTCCGCCATTTTGAACGCGCACCGTACTAGAGAAAGAAAATATTGTGGAAACGTAATAAACTCAAATTGTTCCTGTACATCGTCTCGACTCTTCATTTCAAGAAGTTCCCTGCACCCACAATAGGCTGATGCAACACATTACTCAGTAACAGTTTTATGGAATATTATCCAGACAATATGACTACAAGATTTTCAACGAAATTACCAAAATCTATCAAGTTAGAAGGAGAATGGTCAGTTGGAGTGGTTGAATTTCAATATCCTTGTACTATGTTTACTGTACAAGACCATGAAAATATTATTTACATAACAAAATGGATGTTGATACCACATGAAGAAAAACCTTCACTGGTTTATTATAAAACTCACATTCCAGCCACGAATTATGATAACATTAATCACATTCTATCAGCGTTGAAAAACATAAAGGAAAAAATTCGATTTTGATATGACGATATATCAAAGTTTGTATCCGCTACGGTAATAGATGAAAGCATCAAATCGTTAAAGTTATTACCCAAGTTAGGTGTTCAACTTGGGTTCGAGCCCGATATAAATCTTGTAGAAAATGGATTTGGAAAATGTCCTGCAAATTTACATTTGGCGTTACCATCTCAATTATTTGTTTATTGTGATATTATCGAACTTCAGATAGTTGGAGATGTTATGACTCCTCTCTTAAGAATTATACCTTTGGATCCTGCAAAGAATATATATATGGAGCAAATAAAATTCATGTTTTCTCACCACCTCACTACTTACCTGTTATGCGTAGAGAGTTTGACACGCTAGAAGTGGATATAAGATCTAACACAGGTCAAAAAATACCATTTCAGTTTGGAACAGTATGTATTAAACTACATTTCTGAAAATTCTAATGCATTCTCATGATAACATAACTTGCCCATACGAACATTATTATTCACATCAAGCTGGCTCTGGGATCGGAGTAATTTATAAAGGAGCTCCTTATCAACGTGGTCATGGTATAGGTAGCTTCTTAGGAGGATTGTTTAGATCAGTTTTACCATTAGTTTCTAGTGGTGCTCGAGTAAGGAGGCCTTAAATACTGGTGTCGGCCTTCTATCAGATATGATAAGTGCTTGCCCAATGGAAGATTCAATTAAATCTCGACTCAAAAAAGCTAGTTCAAATTTGAAAAGAAAAGCAGATAGTAAAATAGAACGATTGAATATGTCTGGCTCGGGATATATAACGAAAAGAAAACGTCTCTCTGCATTCATTCCACTAGCGACCGCTAAAGTGAAAGCTGTTAAAAAATCAAGAGCTAGACCCAATAATTTAAAAGATATATTTTCAGATAATTAATTAAAGATGTCTTTTTTACATAGTCATTCTTGTGAGTGCATTAAATCAGAGTTCAATTTATTTGCTTTGCCATCCACACAAACTAGTATTGAAAATGGACTATGGATACACCACAAACCTATTTCTTCTCTTGCTGATGATGGTCCTATAGAATTTCAAGTACCTGGAACCGGTGATGACTACATAGATTTATCCCACACGTTGATACACATCAAAGCTAAAATACTTAAACAAGACTTAACAAAAATTGCTAAATCAACCACGGTGGCACCAATTAATAATTGGCTTCATTCACTCTTCTGTCAACTAGATGTTTATTTGAATCAGAATCTCGTATCACCTCCAAACAATACACGTTTAATGGGTGTATGACTAAAAATCCATTCAATTTTGAAAACTATGATTTAAATACATTTTGTTTGTACATTGATGGTCAGCAAATACCTTCAAAAGCTTTGCAACCATCGTTTGGGAGTAAAATTTTTACTGCTGCTTATCACACACTATTTTCAGTAACAGGTATACAATTTCTTAATGAAGGTAATGGGATATCTAGGGAAAAATATGCAAACGGATACTGTTTGTTGGCGTTTGATCATACAGCTGATCTCAGCTCAAATTCAAACACACATTGAAATCTTATAAAACATGGTAGTGTTAGATTAGAAGTTCGGTTTGAGTCTACTCATACTCAGACCATAAGATAAGATAAGATAAGATAAGAATTTTATAATGTTATTGAAATAGATAAGAACCGTAATGTAACCGTAGACTATAGCAGTTAAGAGTTAGCAATAAAAAAACATCAACACATATTCCAATCTTTTTATTTACGTCCTTCAACAATGTTTATAAAGAAGTTCAGTTTATTTAGTTCCACATTCTTGATGTGAAGATTAAGCATAGCACAGCTTTACGATAAAGGTTTATTGAATATGAACACAATTAAGATTCAGAAATAATTGAACATCATCCATCCTACTTTACAAAAAAATGTGTATGCAGCAAACAGGTTACCCCTGCACGTTAAAGTTCCAACGTACCTAATATGTAATTTGGACATCGACATCATGCCAGGTTCTCATTGGGTGGCCATACACATAGATAGAAATAGAGTTGGTCAGTATTTTGATTCATATGGACGACCGCCTGCAGGATATCATAGAGATTTCTTGAACAGGAATTCGAAGCAGTGGAATTTTAATAAAATTTAATAGGTATAGATTACAAGATGAATTTACATCTGTCTGAATACCCCAGTCACCAAGCTTTTTAGCTAATTAGGCATCGTTAACAAAGAATGGCGCGCCGAGTTCATCAGGTGATTAGGAAATAATAGGGTAATGAAGAGATGATTAGCAATGTAGTGGAGCTCTCTAGATCTGCTACTTATCTCACGATCCGTGAAAGCTATCGAAAAATGGATGCAACAGATCGATTCAGCGACCCCGAAAACCTAGGAAAAGACATCAAACTTTTTTTTTTTTAGGCAGCGAGGTCAACTTTCCGTCTGCTCTTGTTTTTTTTAGGAGCTAGAGCCAGTGAGCCAGATCCAGTGAATATATACTACTTGCAGGCTTCGCAGTGAGTGATAAAACTGTTTTAATCCACTAGAAGCAAACAGGGAAAGTAAAAAAGCTTGAATGGTGGGTACCTCATAAATTGAAATGAATGAAGCAAACCAGCAAACACGCGTCGACTGCTGCGTTACACTGCTCAATCGGCACGATAATGAAGAGATTTTAAATCGGGTCGTTACCTGTGATGATAAGTGGATTCTGTACGATAATCGGAAGCATTCAGAGCAATGGCTTACACCTGGAGAACCAGCCAAATTGTGCCCCAAGCGAAAACTTACTCAGAACATGTTACTTCAAGAATTTGGTGGACTAGTGCCGGTGTCGTTTACTACAGCATTCTGAAATCTGGTCAAACGATTACGGCAGATATCTATTGTCAGCAACTGAAACCATGATGGAAGAACTAGCCGCTAAATGACCTAGGCTGATCAATCGCTCTAGGCCACTGCTTCAGGACAACGCTAGACCACACACTGCACAACAGACGGCTGCTAAACTAGAGGAGCAGCTCCTCTAGTTTAGCAGCCGTCTGTTGTGTAATTGGAATGTTTGCGACATCCACCGTACTCCTCAGGCCTCAGGCTCCAACAGATTACCAGTTTTTCCGGAATTTGTATAAATTACAACAAAAAAAAAGCAAACCTTTTTAGTAAAGCAAACCTATGAGATGGCAAAAGTGCATTGATAACAATGGTGCATACTTTAAATAATTAAATTATGTTTTACAAAATATAACAACATTATATTCCTCCCATACAAAACGCCAATTTCATATGTAAGGACCTAATATATGAAAATCTTATATTATGGTTACAAAAATGATCATTTGTTTTCAGAAAATAGCGATAACCATGTAATACCATAAAACGAGCAATTATTGTGTATATAATTATATCTCGGAAACGGCTTCAACGATTTACATAAATTTTTGTATGCAGGGGGTTTCGAGGGCGATGAATCGGTTTCATTTTTAAGAAACGTCGTTTATCCGTGTTTTATACCGAGCAAAGCTCGCTCATCTAGGCACTATTATTAATACTAGAAATAAACATAATCGCGCTGGTTCCACAGTAAGGCTCGCTAAAGTTTATAAATCTTATAAAAACAATGTGTAGGTACGCTTCTATAACAAGGACCCAAGCAACGTGTTCGATTTATCAGTTGGCAAATTAAAAACATAGTAAAACAAAACTGTCTCTTAAAGCATTTATAAAATAATAGATTATTTAAATGACAAAAAAAGCTTTGGATGGATCTACTCGACTCGGCATCCGTAACTATATTGGCATGGATCATACAAAAAAAATAAGATTAGACGAATTTATTGCCGAAATCTTTTTAAAGGAAGAAGAACCGGCACCTAGATTCACTATCATGAAATAATTACGTTTCAAAAACTAAAAAGAAACCATTGAATGAAATTTGAGCCTATTATACATTTTTAGTGGAAAGTAGATGTATTTTGTATATATATAATATGGGAAGGCCAAATAAACGCACTGCTCCAATGAGACAGCGAGGTATCGAAGTTCATGAAAACATCATCGATGTATACAATTTTTAAATTTTCGTTGATTTTTCAGCTCGACCGATTTTGATAAAATTTATATTATCAAAATCGGTACCAATCAAAATTATACCCTTTCGAACAAAAAAAACAAACAAGTAATCGGTGAACATACTTAAAAAAAAAATCGGCGAATTGATAACCTCCTTTTTGATAAGGTCGGTTAATAAGACAATTTAAAGTGGTGCTTGTGATTTTATTGAGTCAACAATGTTTTGACCTTGACTTGACTTTGACTAAGAGTATGTTACAGTCCCGCGCTAAAAGCATCTACGAGTAAATCACAATATAGAGTATGACATTTGATATTAAAGGAAAAAAACACGGTTTTAGTTTTGGTTCAAAACATATTTTATGTAAGTTACATCTACACTAATATTATAAAGGGGAAAGATTTGTATTTTTGTATGTAACGAATAAACTTAAAAACTTCTGGACCGATTTGAATAAATCTTTTACCGTTGGAAAGCAACATTATCCTCGGGTGACATAGGCTACATTTTGTCCCGGGTAAATTAGTTTGTCCAGGGAAAAATCTTACGAGGCCAGCTAGTTTATTATAATTTAATTAAACTCTACATAACACGTAGAAATTTGAAAAAAATACCTTCATGCATAAAAATCTGTGTAAAAAAGGTAAGTGCGCGACGTCAAAACATTAGATCAAAGTAAGTTACATCTAATATAATTATTTATTTTATCGCGTAATTATTTTTAATTAATTTCCAACGTGTTGGTTATTTTGCAATAACCGTGGTCGTGGTACTAATAAAATATTATGAATTGGAAATAATTAAATAAACAATGCATAATCTAGCCCCTAAGTAAGCAGAGCTCGGATTTTGGGAAACACATTACTGATATATTATATTATATTACTCGACGACCTCTGTGGCGCAGTGGGCTTAGGTCCGGCTGAGACGCAAAAAGTTGCGGGTTCGATTCCCGCCGCGGGACAAATGTTTGTATGATCTGCAAGAATTTGTCTCGGGTCTGGGTGTTTCTATGTATAATATGTATGTATTTACAAAAAAAAGGTATACAAGCTCTGCTTACTTTGGGATCAGATGATGCTGTGTGAAATGTTCGGTATTATTATTATATACTACTATCGTTTCTCTCGTTGCTGTGTGTTTCTATGAATAATATGTATTTACAAATATAAAAAAGGTATAAGCAGGTACATATCATGTGGTACCCATAACACAAGCTTTGCTTTCTTTAGGACTAGATGATGCTGTGTGAAATATCCGGTATTATTTATTTCTAACTAATTTGGTTTTTAAAACTACTTTATATTGGCTGTCACTAAAATGTCAATATACAATATAATATCAATACAATAAGAAATAAAATAAAATGTCAATACAATAGAATACAAAGCTAATATAATACTATGTAAATACAAAAGTTATTATAATACTATGTCAATACAATCAAAATAAGTAAAATATATAAATTTGACTTATCAAAGTAAGTATTACAATTTCAAATAAATTACATGTCAACATAGTACCAAACACAAAGTTGGTAGGTTTCTAATCAATTATCAATATTTTGTACAATAGGTATACATATTATGCTACATTTAAAGTCTAAGCAAGACAGTTGTGATTGTGAGACATTTCATCAACAGTAACAGTTAAAGTCTTTTTCATCTAAGCTAGTTATACATTCGGCTAGTATATTATAATAAAGAATACTGTTAACACAAAAAGACTTATTGGTTTTAGCTAAGCGTGTTGAAGGCAAGATAAAATTGTCTTTGTTCCTTGTTGGATACCAATGAATATCGCTATGTTTTACAGAATGATGGGCATGTTTACGCGCGTACATTAAATTGGACAGGATGTACTGGCTAGGCATGGTCAAAATGCCGACATCTTTAAATTTCTCTCCTGGTGAGACCCTAGGCCCTAGTCCATAAATAGCCCTCACAGCCCTCTTTTGCAATATAAATATGCTGTTCGCATCAGCCGCCTTTCCCAATAAAAGCAGCCCATATAACATGAGGGAGTGAAAATAACTAAAATATGTAATTCTAGCTGTGGCAGAATCGGTCAACTGTCTTATTTTAAAAACAGCAAAGGTAGCTCAGCTCAATTTGCTCGCTAGTTCCAAAATATGACGCCCACACTGAAGTTTACCATCAAGTGTCAAACCAAGAAATTTGGTACAGTCTGAATAGCTCAAATCTTGGCCAGCAATATTGATTGGAGTAAATATTCTGTTTCTTGCTAGCGAAAACCTAACACATTTAGTTTTAAGGGCATTCAATGCTAGGTTATTAGTATTAAACCATTCATAAACATTGTTTAGTGAATGGTTTATCTATTCATAATTTGCTTAGCTTTGTACACCATAAAACATTAATTTATTTAGTAGAATGTCGTGGTTCACACAGTCGAACGCCTTTGACAAGTCATAAAACATTCCCAAAATATCATTTCTACTTTCCCATGCCTTGTAAACACTTTCGACAAATACGGCGGTAGCATCGACCGTGGAACAGCCCTTTGTGAATCCAAATTGATAGTTGTCAAGCAATTTATTCGTCCTAAATAAATCTTCTAGTTGATTGAATTTTTTTTTTTCAAATACTTTACTGAGACATGGAAGCAAAGAAATTGGCCTGTAATTTCCGGGTTAATTTTGACTGCCTTTTTTATATAAAGGATGGACTCGGCTGCATTTCATACCATCTGGAAAAATATTTTGCCTCAAACAGGCGTTGAAAATATCTGCAAGATATGGGGCTAATGTTACAATCACTGATTTGATTACGTTTATTGATAATCCCCAGATATCTTCTGCTTTTTTTAGTTTTAATAGATTAAACATTTTTATTATGGTGTGGGCAGATATCTCGTCAAATTGGAAACTACTTACAGTGCAAGCTACATTATTGACGAGCATTTTATTGGCTTTCAAGTTGCATGATCCCAGAGATTTTGTAGTTTCAAATGGTACATTCTTGAAATATTCTGCAAATTTATTTGCAACGTCCCGTCCCGCCCGTCCGTTATTTTTATATTTGATATTATTAATTAATAACTGTATATTTTGGTCATGATACGCATTTTTACCTGTTTCTGTTTTAATAATGGACCATATTGTTTTTATCTTATTTGTAGCAGTTTTTAGTTTGTTCCTTAAATATATGGCTTTTGCTTGATTATAAACCAGCTTAAATATTTTACTGTAGCGCCTCACATAGCTTACTAGGTTTTCTGAGTTACTATTTTTTGCTTTTTCATCATAAAGGCTGTAAAATGTATTTCTGCTTTAAATAATTCCCTTAGTGGCCCACTCATTAAATGAAATTTTGTTCGGGCATTCAATGTTTCTACGAGGAAAAACTTTTTCAAAGTTAGATTTTACAATATCAAAGAAATCATTAAAGTATTTATTAGGATCATTAAAAGCGCACTGAAGTTTTACATTATTTTCGGCAAGTTTGGTTTGGAAGGGCTCAATGTTTTTATAGATATTTACACCTCTTATCGCAATTATTTTATTTTTAGTATTTTTTTGGTTCTAGGCATTCTAACGTATTGCCCTAAGTAATCTGATTCTAGACAATTTATAATGGACCTATCCAATATTGGACAATTACAAAAAATGTTGTCTAGGCAAGTAGCCGATGTTTTAGTGATGCGTATTGGGTCTATAAACAGATTATCTAAGTCATAACAACGAAAGATTTCGAGTAAGGTACCTCAGTTATTTGCCAAAATTTTTTTTCCATTTGGTTTTAACAAACTTTTATCCAGAACAAAGCATGAGTAGATATGTATCTACGTTTTATGTTTTCTTGTATAATTAAGTATTCTAATGAATTCTGTAGATAATGTGCATAATTCTTAAATTAAATTCATTGCTTATGAAATGAGTCTTCAAAGTTAATTTATACTTTTACAAAAACATTAGTTCTCAGTTAAAAACAGTAGCTATAACTTGTTTATTGTGAAAGAATATAAAATAAATTCACGAAAAAATATATCGCTATCGAGTACTCCATATCGAGTTCTATTAAATATGAGTGTACTTTTGAACAGGGTTTGGGATAATTTCAATTATTTACTTTACGAATTAAACGGTGAGTAGTTGTTTAATAAGGAAATTTGTTAATGTTGCTTGTGTCTGCATCTGAAGACTTTTAGTTTCCAGTTGCCGACACAGAACACCTTTTGATCGTCAATGAGTATGTGTTAAGTGGAAGCAACTGGACACAAAAAATATTAACGTGTGCGCAGAGAGTAGATGATTTCATACTGGTTCTATAGAAATTAAATATTCATCGGTTTCTTGTATTCGACACAAGACATAAAAGTGTCCACGTTTGCGCCCTGCCTAAGAGTTGTTTAGTTATATTGCCATTTTATTTTTTTCTAATCATATTTTTTGTAAAGGATTATGAAATAAATAAATAATGCCTGACATTTCACACAACTACATCTAGCCCAAAAGTAAGTAGAGGTTGTGTCATGGGAACTCCATCACTGATATATTATTTAAATACCATTTTTTCTTTTTTAAATAAGTGCAATACAAATTAGAAATAGACAAAACCCAGATCCGAGACAAATACTTGCAGATTATACAATCATTTGTCCCGCGACGGAAATTGAGCCCCCAACCTTCTCAGTACTATTAAAGGAACATTTATCTAGCGTGTAATTATAATATTATAATTAATTTTAAAATTGAGGAAGGTGTATTGTTTGTCCTTGTCTTTCTAATATAATAGAGAGAGATGGCAAGATTTTCATAACACATTATCTAATGCGTGATTAAAGGATAGAAATCGGCTCAAAAAAGGCACCTACAATATTATTACTTGTCATCTAAAAAATATAGTAGACTGATATTATAGAATTCCAAAATACTAATTTCATTATCATAAATATATATAAATATTATAATTATAAATATTATAAGTTCCTACTTGTAAGAATAAACCCTAAAAGGGTCTTGATTTTTCTTTTGCATTTAATAGTAGATCAGGACTATTTATCTAATTTCTAGGAACGAGACAATTTTTATACCTATAAATATATCTATACCTATATAAGAGCTTAACCTGACTGACTGACTGACTGACTGATTCATCATCGCCGAATCGAAACCGCTGTAGCTAGAATGCTGAAATTTGGAAGCTTCCTTTTATAGCACTAAGGCGGGATTTTGGAAATTCAACCTCTAAGAGGGTGAAAAGGGGTGAAAACTAATATATGAAACTTTTTAACGCGTTTTGCGAAGTGCTTGAAACTTGATTTGGATAATTAAAATACAAAATAAATGAAGACGTGTTTCTGTATTTTTCAAAATAACTCCTACAAAAGGGTAAAATGAGGTGTCAAAGTTTATATGGGAACTTTTTAACGGGTGGTGTGATTTCTTAGAAACTTGGTTTGGATACTTAAAATAATTAAGTTTTAAAAACTTAAAAGAAACCGACTTCATTGAATGAAATTTGAGCCTATAATACATTTTTAATGGAAAGTAGATGTATTTTGTACATATATTTATAATATGGGTAGGCCAAATAAACGCACCGCTCCAATGAGACAGCGAGGTATGAAAACACATGAAAACATCATCGATGAATAAAATTTTTAGATTTTCGTTATATTTTCAGCTCGACCGATTTTGATATAATTTATATGGGACTAACTGTGAAGCAAACTTTCAAATATTTTTTTTTTTCCAAATCGTTTCAGCCGTTTTCGAGTAATCGGTGAACATACATATAAAAAAAAAAAAAAGATTCCGTCGAATTGAGAACCTCCTCCTTTTTGATAAAGTCGGTTAATGATTATTATTTTTAAAATGACTTATTTAAAATGATTTTTCAAAATAACCCTCATAAAGGAGTACAATGGAGTGTGAATGTTTGTATGGAATATCTTTTTAAAACGCGGCGCGCGGACAAAGTCGCGAACGGGACAGCTAGTAATACATATTATAATGGAATTTTTTAAACAAAAGGTGGACACTACTTGATGATACATTGTATGAGTTTATCTTGTCACCAGACACTGGCAGCAATGCCACGTTAAATGGCAAAGCTAATACTCTAAGTCAGATAAAAATTAGCTCATGGGTCACGCAATGTTATTCCCAGGCTTCATTAATTTTTATAATGCTAAAATTATAAATAACAAAAAAACCTTCACAAAAAACATAAATTTATATTCTTCTAGTTTATGCTGCAGATCAAGTCAAGAGTTTATTTATTATTAAAATATATTATACTTATATACATAATAAATAAATATATTTGTATAAATATTGATAATGATCGAAGGTTATACCAGAAGAATATATATATATTTAATATTATTGCAATACATTGATATAAAAGGATGCCAAATTTCGAATCGATCAGATCAGACTAAAAAACTACTAAAAGAACTACAAAAAAGCATTTTAAGTGCATCTCGTGGTCTTTAAAAATGGTAGAAGAGTATTTTTTTATCATTGCTAACAAAATATTAAAACGAAATATTATATTATATCGTCACTCAGTGGGTGCCCGATAGTCGGAGACGACGCGGCAGACCCAGGAAAAGATGGCGAGACGATCTAGATGCATTCGATCCAAATTGGAAAACTGTGGCCTTGGAGCGCAAAGAGTGGAAGGTAAAGGGGGGGACCTTTGCCCAGCAGTGGGACACTATAGGTTAAATAAAAAAAAAAAAATTATATTATAAAAAAATATATCAAGGTTGGTTATCAAACGATGCCTCTAACAGTCACATACATACATTCGTACACAGATACACCCTTCTATTTGTATCGGAGGTTTAGAAGTAATCTTACGGAATTTGACTGGTCTCTCAGTTGGTATTAACTCTGCCTTTTATGCTTAAGGTTGTGGGTTTGATCCCCATCCAGAACAAACATTGTGTGATGAATATATATATATATATAATGTGTATATATATATATATATATATATAATACATTCTGTGTCTGGGTGTTAATCTTATATACTAATATAATTCAAGGTATTTAAGTTTTAAACCAGTCCTTTACGTTCCATCGCTTTGCTTTGTTTGGGACTAGGATGGTGTTCTGTGAAACGTCCAAATATATTTATTTATTTATGTTGATAAAAAACGTAGGTCCAATTTAGCTGACTGTAGGTTGGTGCATGTATCCTAATTTATAGCACTGGTAAGTCTAGTAGTGGTGGCCCCGTTTCCCGTCTAACCTTCCTAAGGTTAGAATCCGGTCGTAAGCCAAATAATTTTTTCGTTTGAAAATTGTATGTGCTCCATACTGCACTCTCGAATCGTTAAGGAAAACATTGTGACGAAACTGGCACGTCGTGAACTTAAAAAGGTTGAAGACGCGTGTCAAGTGCAATAAAAGGTACACGAAAGGAGCCCTTGGAGCCCTTGGCCCTTGGCCCTTATATCTTTTTTTACTAGTTTAAAACTGACACAATATGAAGGGGAATATAATTTTCAGATGATAGAACTCGAGATACTTGGCCAAACGTTACAACTCTTGTGACAATAATGTTGGGATACCTATACTTTGTGAAAAAGGCTGGACCAGCTTGGATGAAAGACAAGAAACCATTCAAACTGAAGAACACTATTCTGGTGTACAACGTTTTTCAGATTGTCGCCAGTGCTTATATATTTTGTGGAGTAATTGAATCTTTGATTTTATTTATTAATATATCCAAATTTATGTCTGAACTAAACTTAGTCTATATGGATCTGGAGTTTCGCTTTTTCCGTATGTCTGTCTGTCTATCTGTCTGTCTGTCAGTCTGTCCGACCCTATTAAAAGCTCTTGCTCATAGTAGTAGCCCCTACATTTTGAAACAAAAAGTTAGAGAAAATGTTTTTTGCCCCTACATGTGGTATTTATTTACTTTACTAACCTATTTAGTAGCATACCGTCGGATATGTCTTGGTATAAGGAGGAGGCTCTTTAACAGTTTGTCGATACGAATATTTATTTAATAAATAAGATGAGAAGTCCAGTGCAAACGATTATTCACGTAACTTCTAATATTATGTAAATTAGTTACGATAATATATAGAAGTATTTCTAAAATGCATGTTAAGTGGTTGAGTTACTGTCCGTGTAAAACGAGCATTTTTAAACAATCCGTTATTATTATCCCTTAAAGATAATCAGATCTTTTCTAGTTGATAAAGAGATAAGAGCAAATTCCACAGATCCTGATATATTCAAACAAGAATAAAGTTATCTAGACCTGATGCTGCAGCGTCTCCTGGAATCTACGGGATACCCAACTCTTTACCAACTTACAGCAGAAGTATCATGTTTGGGCTCATTGGAACCTTCTTAATGAATGGGATATCTATAGATATTTATTTTGTGTCGGGCGTTTTTTTTTTATGTTTACCGAGTTATAATGTTTGTTTTTAGTTGGCTTTCATATGGATGACGGAGTATAACTGGAAGTGCCAGCCTATAAATTATTCAAATGATCATATAACTACAAAGGTTGGTAATAAACACATATAAATAGAATACTGCTTTTTTGTATTTACCTACATATAAAAAGGTTATTTTGTTTCTGATCTAATGTTTGGATGCTGTTTCTTTGTCCTGTATTTTAATTACTAGTTCAAAGATCATTAGTCGTAGTTGGTTTGTTAGTTGAGGGTTCGATTTCCTCCCAGGACAAACATTTATGCGATGAACATAGGCTCTTGTTCCGTGTCTGAGTGTTGCGAAGTATAAGAATGTATTTAAAAATATATAGGTACTATCCTTACTAATATAATAAACCCGAAAGTTTGTATGTATGTTTGTTACTCTTTACTAAATATATTTTAATGAAACTTAACAATAATATAGCTTATACATCAGAATAACACAGGCTATAATTTATAAAGACCTGGCCTCAATTCTGTTGGCACCAACCTAACAAATTTTAGCTAAAATTAGGTTTTGAACTGTCAAATTAAGCTTTGGTATTCTGCTGCTACCAACTTATCCTAATTTAATTTTATCTAATTTAATTATGCGTTCCTAATTTAGTTAGATGGTACCAACCGAATAGGTTTTACAAATGCTATGACTAACTAAATATATTTCAGACAATTTCTAATTTTAAAAATGAACCAACCGAATTGCCTCCAATGTGTGAATTGTCCAAAATATAAAGATAAGTGTCAAGTAAGTAGGAACAAATTCTGCCATCTTAGAAATTATACGAAGTACTAATCCTGCACAGACGAAGTCGCGGGCACCAGCTAGTATTAAATAATTATCATATCATAAATAAATAAATATCAGATAAATATATATAAATATATATGAATAAATACGTTCTTTTACCTCTCACTGTAGTCCAATAAAATAAGTACTTGGCTAATATTTTTTAAACATTACAGACACACAAACTGATTTGGTTATATTTATTAATTAAAATCGTGGATCTTTTGGACACTGTATTTTTTGTGTTGAGGAAGAAAGATCGCCAAATTTCTGGATTGCATCTCTACCATCACTTCTTGATGCCCGTTTGTGCTTGGGTTGGATTCAAGTTCTTTCCAAGTAAGTATATCAGGTGGGCCGTACACCATTATAAGCAAATTCCTTAAAACGGTTAAACGCATTTCAATACTATCACCACACTTGTTCGAAATATCTAGTGACACGATAAGAAGAAGCAAGTTCCCAGACTAAACTAAAAACAAGTAAAGTCACTTGCAACAGTCATATTCCATATTTATTAACCTGCTTCAAAAATAAGACGGTGGTTCTCATTTCCGCTGTATTTTTTTTATATAAATGTATTTTTTTGGATGTAAATCAGGAGGTAACATCTGATATCTCCGGCAATTATTGGCAATATATAATATTATCGTCATCTTTCATCATCATTCAGCCCGATTGCACCCACTGCTGGGTATAGAGCTTCGCTTTATTATGCCACTCTTTCCGGTCCCTAGCAAGTCTCATCCAGTGGTTCCCGACAACGCTGACTATATCGTTCGACCACCGGGCAGGTGGTCTGCCTCTTGGCCGTTGAGCATCCCTTGGCCACCACTCCGTTACCGCCTTTGTCTATCTCCCGTTATCCATTCTTGCCAAGTGTCCCGGCCATTTCCACTTCAACCTGGCGATCTGCATACCCACGTCCACGACTTTGGTCCGACGTCTTATATCGACATTGGGTATGTGATCCAAAAGTAATAATTCGAGAATGGCGCGCTCCATATTCCGTCGTACTACTCTGATCTTATGCATGTATTCCTTTTTGAGCGCCCATGTATCGGATCCATAAGTTAGTATAGGCAGGACACATTGGTTGAACATCTTGGTTTTCAAACTCTGTGGATTTTCGATTTCAAGACGTCATCCAACTTACTAAAGGCGGCCCATCTTAGCTGGATTCGTCTTGAGATCTCTTTTAATTGGGACTGTGGGCTGAAAGATAAACAATGTCCGAGGTATATGTAGTCGTCCACTGCCTCTATCTGGCAATTATCTACGATTGTGTCTGGTTTAGGACCCGGAAGGTTGGATATACCTTGGTTTTGGACATGTTCATCTTACGGCCCACCATTAGTGGGCCTGCAGCAGGCCCTACTTGTCGACGTTTTTAGATAGGAGGACTAAATCGTCGGCAAAGTGCAGGTGCGATATGCTACGGCCATCAATGTTAATGCCTTTTTTTTTTGACGAGGAAAAATCTGCTACCAGATTTCCAATGCACTGAGAGGTGTAAATGGAATATGTGAGGTTGGCTGTCTAAAAAATTACAGACGACTCACTAAATCTCCCCGGTGACCAGCCTCATTGCATGTCAATGGACTCCGGGATCTCCATAGGAACGCACCGGTGCCCCTCTCGCAAAGTGCTGCGGCCGCACCCCATCCCAGGAGTGGCAAGCCACCCCCACACACCCGCCTGGTGCTTACGGCAGAACACGTCACATATGTTAACTGCCACCTTTCCCGAGCCCGCGAACGGATTTCCGGGAGCTTTCACTCCGACTACCCACGTACCCAGTGCGCCGCTCAGCCCTAAAATAATCTAAAAGAAACTGCGAATACCGTGCGGCGGGTCGTCGGCAAAGGAGATCCCATCTCATGAGCCTGCTGGGTGTATCGACGACACTTACTCGCAGAATGCCATCGCCCGGCTAGAAGAAGGTGGGTTGCAGATTACTCTGCCAACTTCCAACCAGGTACATACACACCAAGCTCGTCCCCGCTTTAACCACTGCACCCTCATTGAAGAGACGAGCGGAGGAAGCCCCCATCCCTTTCGCCACTCGGTCCCACTAAGATCTGACGACCCAGCGAATACCGAGCGGCCGGACGCTGGCAAGGAGAAAAATCCCCCTTAGCCTGCCTGGGTACATGCGTCGACACATCCTCGCAAAATGCCGCCGCCCCTCCCGAGGGTCAAAGACCCCCAAGATCACTCGGTCCCTATGTGTGGATACCAAGCGGCCGCAAGTCAGAAAAAGACACTGCGAGTGTCTTCCTCAAACAAGCGACTGGGCGATAACTATATAGGGCTATAGGCGATAACTATATAGGGCGATAACTATATATGGCTATAGGGCTATATAGGGATAGGGCGATAATTTCTAGTCTGGAGTTATCGCCTTTATTATGAAGAATCGTGATAATGGCATTCTCCCAGGCTTTCGGAATGACACCATCATATAAAACTTTGTTGTATAGTAATGAGAGATTTATTTTGTATATTGACGTCTAGAAACGTCCCTAACTTTAATTTAACTGTCGCCATGAATTTGCAACAACCTTCAATTTCTACATTTATTTATCCTTAATGAATCAACTTTATTTCTTACAAAGCTATTATAATAATATATAAATATGCTATATATTATGGTATATAAAAAATATATGTATTCCTATCATTATTATTCATTATTTTCTTTCCCTTTTTCCTTGACGGCGTTGTTATATACATATATATATATATACGAATAAATACAATAATTATGTACTCGTTATGTACACAGTTTTTATTTTCCAACCGTTTTCTATCAGCAACAATCTCTAGCAATGCTTCTTATATGCCATTTGAAACATGAAAATAATTTACTTTGATGCAATATATATATATATTTATTTTTATATTTTATTAATGTATAAAATTTGGTAATCTTAACTAAGGTTACATAAATGTTTACAACAAATTGCTTAATTAGGCAACTAAACAAACATTTTGTTTCAATTAATTTTAAATAACAGTCTACCTGAATGATTAAATTATAATTAATTAATCCGGAGACTTAAAATAATAAGAATTCATATTATAAAATAATATAAATACGTTTATTAGTTGGTTCTAATTATTCAGAACATGCATCAAGGTGTTTAAGATTGGAACCTAATTCATTGTAAGGGTGCTGACCCCATTTATCTAAAACATTCGCAATATTTTAACCTCACAAAATGAAGAAACAAAATGCTTCTTACTTAGTAAACAGTTCAACATTATAATAATTTAACAAAACAAAACAATTATTATAATAATCATAATAAAACTCTCATTATTCAATTAACAGAATAATTACAATTTAACTCTATCTTTGTTGCACAGTGTGGTAGCAATCAATTATATGGGCTCCAAAAATAACCTGGCGAAGAACGGTCTTTGCGTAGGTGAGAAACTTCTATCTACAATCGTCATAAGCTATAATTACATGCAAATTTCATTATATCTATGTTCATTGCGCTCTCGTAGTCATACCTCAGCCTGGAAAATCTACAACATTCCACCAGTACCTACATAAAAAGAGAGGTTTCATTTGGCTCAACGCAAAACCAACTTTATCTTCTGTTACAGGTAACAGATCTGAACAGGTCTCGATTGTATACTGTTGCCTCAGGAGGCAACAGTATACAATCGAGACGTTCAACTGGTTCTACCCTTGGGTCTTGATCTTCCGGTGATTCAGATGCCTCAACTTTCGGTGCATAAGGACTCGTGTAAAACTCTTCAACAACTCTTACGATCCCGTCACAATCTGTAATTAGGTGCCCATCACTATTTTTTAATTTATTAACTACTAATTTATTTTTGTTTAGTTTTCTTCTAAGACTTTTGGACTCTACTTTGCTTAATTGATTGCCTTTTCTAAAGTTTTTTTTTTAACTCGTTTTGACCTGGTTGACTTTTCATTTTTAAATTTCTTCTTTGTGCTAATAAAGACAGCGTGTTCGGTGTTCGTTTTTTCTACTTGGTTCTGATGCTACCAATTAGTTTTTTTTTCTGTTTCTACAGTTATGCTACAGAATTTCTCGTTCAGTAGGTCAACATCCAAGTTTTCTTCTACCAGGATATCGAACTGGTTATTTAAATCAAGATGAAACTAATTTTGAAGAAATGTGTATGTTGTACTATCATATTTTGGGTGATGTGTTTTGACCATATTTTGATCTCTCCTTGTGTAGGTTATACTTAAATGTAGCTCTCATTAAGCGATGATCACTGTTGGTTTTGACACGGCTGAGAACGTTAACATCAGTGATGCTGTTATGAAATACTTCTTCTGCCCGTTATGAAATAGTCTATTTCATTTGTTTGTACTAATGTGTTTGTACTTTTATTCAAAGGTTAATAAAAATATTTTTAAAGAAGGTGTTCATAGCGTAGAAATTTTGCTCTAGAAAGTTTACCAGCACTTGCCCTCGTGGGTTCCGATTTCCTAGACCATATTTTCCAACTGAATGTTCATTTTCTTATGGTGGACCGATTTTAGCATTAAAATCTCACATTAATGTGGTATAAAAGCAAGGGCTTTCATTATATATGCTCTCTCTATTTCCTCATAGAAAATCTCGATTTCCTCAACAGTGCTACATGATGTCGGGGCATACACTTAAATTAATTTTACAGCAAATCGCTTGTTAAGGTTCAACGTAAGATCATAAACTCGTGGAGAGATGCTTTGATTACTCTGGATATAGGATGAAAGCTTTTTGTTGATGAGGAATCCAACGCCCCCATATGACGAATCGTCATGCCCTTTGTGATAAAATAAGTGGTTACAAGCTAGTCTTGTAAGGTTTTCTCCTTTTCGCATTCGCAGACAAACCAAGCACTTCCTATTTAATCTGATCTAACTCTTCTAATAATTCAAAAAACCTGTCATCGGTGCCAGGGTTATTGTAGTAGTTTGGCAACTGGGAAAACCATAAAACACCACGCTGGCCAATGTGAGTCGCCAGAGCTTATAAAACATAAACAAATATATTATACCTGCACTGTTATTAAACCAACACATTTGCTTATTTTTATTAGTCAACATTTCCATACAGCTGAACCATTTACATAGGTTTTGTTTTTATACTATTGATATCATTACATAGTATAAAACAAAGTCGCTTTCCGCTGTCTGTCTGTCCCTATGTATGCTTAGATCTATAAAAGTTCGCAACTGATTTTAATGCGGTTTTTTTAATAGATAGAGTGATACAAGAGGAAGGTTTAAATGTATAATACATGCATAGTATAAAACAAAGTCGCTTTCCGCTGTCTGTCTGTCCCTATGTATGTTTAGATCTTAAAAAGAACGCAACTGATTTTAATGAGGGTTTTTTCAATAGATGGAGTAATTCAAGAGGAAGGTTTAAATGCATAATATAATGGATAAACACTGATAATTTTAGAGGTTTCCAATGTGGTGTCGTAAATAAACTCATATTTTTGCGCTTACTTTGCAAACGCTGTCTGAACGAGATAGATCAAAATACTACACATATGTACATAATGTACACCCTCAAAAGGTCTACAAAAAAGTCCGCGATGGTATATGGCTATCTCATAGGAATAACCATTCTGTAGTATATTAGTATCAGCATTGCACCCGTGCGAAGCCGGGGCGGGTCGCTACTCCTTCATAAAGCAGCACATTACCCTTTCATCTCTTTAAAAATAAAACACTCGTCATGTTTTATTTGTTCACATCAATGAATGAAAGAAAAATAAAATTGATGACAATTAATTTATAATTTACATAAATTGACTTATACTTTAAGTGGTTCTTCAAAGAGGATTGATAATAATATTACAAAAAGGTAAGTATTAATACCTATTATATGTGAAGTACCTACCGGGCGGATCTTTTTCCCACTTGAGTGTACCGTAATATCCATAGTAGTTTTATTTGGAAACCAAAATGTTCGATTAGTCAGTCTAACAATTAGGAATATTTCTGTCCAAACAGTTAGATAATCGGACTACCTACTAGTAGGACTAGGAGGAATAAACGGATTTCCATAATTCTTTTTTTATCCTGCTTTTAAAATGGTGCTCAATTAGTTAAGTTAGTAAGTATTTGTATCATGTTTTCAATCAACGATCTGATGATTATATATCAGATCGTTTATAAATACGAAATTTCCCAAATGAGAACAAATTCATCACACAAGCGATGCAGAGGCACGATCGGGCTAAGCGTGCGGCTTGACGCATCTTAAAAGTTTATAATTACGTTTTAAAAATTAAAAAGAAACCGACTTCATTGAATGAAATTATAATATGGGTAGGCCAAATAAACGCAACGCTCCAATGATACAGCGAGGTATGAAAGTACATGAAAACATCATCGATGTATACAATTTTTAGATATTCGTTTATTTTTCAGCTCGACCGATTTCATAAAATTTATATGGGACCACCTGTGAAGTATACCCTTTCAAACAAAAAAGAATTTACCAAATCGGTTCAGCCGTTTTCAAGTAATCGGGGAACAAACATAAAAATATAAAAAAAATATAAATAAAAAGATTCTGACGAATTGAGAACCTCCTCCTTTTTGATAAAGTCGGTTAAAAATAGTTATTATTTTGGCAAATGCAGCAAGGGAATATAGTATTATATCTTTGAGTGGCTTGACAATGGACGTTAATGATACCTTACAGATTTTTTCAACGACAAACACCTCATGTGACGCAATTGAAGCATTGTATTATGGATCTCAGGCAATAACTTTATACATACTTATCAGTTGATCAGATATTGGGCAATAAAGATAACCTGTGGAGCTCTTCAACGATAAGCAGCTCACATGTTTTGCAGTTAAGGCATTACATCCTTCTTCTTATCGTGTCACTGGTTATTTCGAACTAGTGTGGTGAAAGGATTGAAGAAGTAGCCTCTCCTTAGGTGCACTTTGCATTGCATTCGTAATTATAGACAATAGCTTAATAGCAACTTGTCAGTTGATCAGACCATGGGCTTGACATTGACCAAGGAGGTACACTACGGAACGCATCGATGACAAAAATATGTATCGTGATTAGAATAGGAATCGTATTGGTTATTTGATTCGGTTCTAATATTCAGGTTTAAGAAGCCGGTTTCCTGGTTTTTGTTAAAATATATTATGTAAAATATAGGTAAGTACTGTTAAGAATATAATCATACATGTTGTTTTTGTTGGCAATTCATAAGACTGCGTGTTTTCAACTTTGGTAAGGCGTTTACCGTTAGTATGCTCGTACTTTCGAGTGGTACATATATAGGAACTTAAACTTCAACGCCTTTATATTTTCTTACAGACGGTCATTCAACCCTTCTCATAGTCTTCAATTGCTTCGTTCACACAGTCATGTACACGTACTACCTGATCGCAGGCCTCGGACCGCAGTACCAGAAGTATTTGTGGTGGAAGAAACATGTGACCACTCTTCAACTGGTACGATTTTAGGGTTCCGAAGTTTACAAGGAGCTCTTTTAGTTTCGCTATGACCGTCTGTCTATCTGTTTATCTAACCTCCCTTAATCTTGCTCTTGCTCGCAGACTAATAGCGTGTTGAAATTTTGCACGATTATATTTATTACAGTCAGTGTCGTCTTCGTCCCCTGCCGGCTAAGTTGCTGTTTGGAGAAACCCGAAATGTTTAACTTGATGGTTATTTGCCTCGAGTCTGGGTGTTTCTTTGTATAATATGTATTTACAAAAAATAAGTACATTAGTAGTCATGTGGTCATAACACAAGCTCTGCTTATTTTGGGGCCAGATGATGCTATGTGAAATGTCCGGCATTATTATTAATATTATTATTATTATCTAAAGATATAAAAGCATTCCATCATCGGGTTACCATAGCAAGCTTTAAAAGCGTACAAGCTTAGCTTGGGCCATGGCGCTGTTGGTAGGTTATTTTACTGTAACTAACTGCATTAATTATGTTACCAGGTGCAGTTCCTAATAATCTTCATCCACGAAATGTGTCCTCTTTACGTTGGCTGCGACTACCCACGATGGATCAACTGGTTCATTGGCTTGAATTCCCTGCTGTTTGTTTACATGTTTGGCAGCTTCTATTATGTAAACTACATCAAAAATGAAATTGGTCACAAAAAACAGAAACAAAAATAAAATGCTTAGTTTTAGTTGGTAATATTAAATGGCCCAGAACTACACCGCAGTGATTTCAATTTACACTCGCACTTCCCCGTTTCATACCCCACAACTAGAAAGAAAGAAGGAAGAAAGAAATATTTTTATTTGTGACGTGTATGATTGACAAAATACATGGAAAAATTACAAGCAATACATACAAAATATAAAGCCGCCACAAAAAGCGTATGCTGGGTACCATTATGAAATAAAATGAAATGAAATGAAAATGAAATGATATAAATTTATTTTGACACACACACACTGATAAAAGTTACGATAATATGGTAGGTACACAGATCCAACCAATACTAACTAACTAACTAATACTAAACCTACGTGTACCCACCTTGTTCCAAACATAGTCTGCGTTTGTCAAAAAAGCACAGTCTCAGCTTTATGCTATTTCACACAGTGCGAAATAGCGCTGGTTTTCAGACTGCGCCGAACAAGGAGGGTGACATCATGCCGTGACAAAACGAATAATATTACAATTAGAACAGGAGTAAACAAAAAACAATAATAAGAAAACTTAAAATATAACTTAGTTAAAAGGATAACAATACATATATAAATAGCAATATACATTTATACTCACACAACTAAAATAATTAACTAAAATGACTGGGAACAAACTGGGCTACATAAAATTAAAATTGTTTTTACTACTACTAACACAAGTAACCATAAATTATTATAATCATAAACATACAATGTTGATAACCTACATTACCGGTATATAAATTACATATAATAAATATTACCTACGAGGATTTCATATTCTACAACGCACTTGACAGAGGCTTGACGGTGCCAATTAGTCTGTGTCACTCGCGCAAGCTCTTTTTCTCTATGGTTGGCGTCGCGTGCGTCTAAGATGGATGATAAAAAAGTGGTGTTCTTATGTTCGTTCTAAAGTATTGATGGTACAAGCAGATAAATGCATCATGCATGTTCGTTAATCCGTTGAGGTGAAGTGAAAGAGGTGAGAAACGAAAAGTGAAATGCAATACAAGGTAATCGATAGTAGAATGAACGCTTCCCCATCAAAATGGACGTGCCGGGAACTTTTGGTAAGTTGGCTATTCGTAAGTAGGTATTTGGTACCTAGCTATGATTTCTGCGAAGAGATAAGAAGTTTCTTAAGGGTTAATTTAAAAGTATTCACTGTTAAGGGCACGAATTGGTGGGGGCAAATCATTCCAACACTTCGACGCCGCGAACCGGAACGAGCCGCGGAAAGCAACACATTTGTGACTTTGCGTAAGAAGAGGAGGAGCACACTGCCTCCTATGATAACGTGAGTGTTCACTAGCCCATTTTAATTTCCTGAAAAGGTATGTCGGCATTTGGTCATGTACAACACCAAAAAGAAGGGTAGCGAGATGCAACTTCCTACGATCCTTCATCTTTCGGAGGCTCTTCGAATTGAGGTAAGGAGTCACATGTGTGCGAGGTGGAATATAGAAACAAAACCTTGCACAAGCATTTTGGACTCGCTGAATCAAATTCTCGGTCTAGCAAGAAGACATGTCCCATAAACAACATCACAATAATTGAGTTTGGACAAGACTAGTGACTCGCACAATGTAACTCTCACCTCTTCACTCAAGTATGGACGTATCCGATATAGCAGCCGGTAGAAACAGTTCCGCACACATTCTGCCACATGGCTTTCAAAACGGAGACAACTGTCTATAGTCAAACCAAGACTTCTTGCCTCAGGAACACACTCAACATCCTCCCCACCCACTCGAATGTTAAACTGTATACTAGCGACCTTCTCTAGGCCAATTCTCGTACCAATCCTCATATATTTAGATTTCTTAGGGTTTAACACGAGAGAGTTTGATTCAGACCAAAGAAGGATCTGGGCTAAGTCATGGTTAATTCCAATTACAGCTTTAGCCCACTCTGCAGGCAAGAAAGAATGGTACAATTGGACATCATCAGCGTACAAATGGAACTTACAGTTAGAGATTGAATTGATGATGTCTGCACTGTAGAGTATGAATAGGATTGGCCCGAGGATCGAACCTTGAGGTACACCTCTGTAGACAGGCTGGATGGATGATCTGAGCACGCTACCATCAGCCTGCAACACTTCTACACACTGATGCCGTTGATTCAGGTAACTAGTGAACCAGTTAATTGCCCTTTCGTCAAAGCCATAATAAACTAGTTTTAAAAGAAGGAGAGGAATGCTAATCGAATCGAAGGCACGTGAAAAGTCTAGCAGTACCAAAATACTGCACATACCCTGGTCTTGGGCACTGAGCAGGTTATCAACTATATCAAGTAGAGCTGTGGATGTGCTCAGACCCTTCCGAAATCCCGACTGAAACTCTGGCAGGATCTTATGTTCCTCTAAGTACTTAATGAGCTGTATGCTTACAACCTTCTCAAGCACCTTCGAGACACATGGAAGCAAGCTGATTGCCTAAGGTCACCCAGTGTAGAGGGGGCACCAGTTTTAGGTATGGGTTTCACCACTGCTACCCTCCATGTCTCCGGAAAAATTCCACTAACTAATGATCCATTAATAATAGCAGTCAATGCAGCCAAAGACTGAGGCATTGTAATCAGAAGCATATCTAGAGAGATTCCATCTATGCCCTGAGCATTGGATTCAAAGCCCTGCAAAACTTTTAGGACAGTGTATTCGCTAACCAGATGTAGAGCAAAATTATGAGAGTCATAACGATTATGCTCAAAATAGGCCATCAGAGAGTTGTTGGGTTTACCATCACCAGGCACATTAAGGAAATGGGAATTAATCAGATTAGGGTCATTAAATTGTGGAGGTAGCTCTAGTGCCTGCCTTTTATTTGGTAAGATTATGTCATTTTTTAGATTTCGCCAAAGTAACTTAGAATTTTTTATATTTTTATGATTGAAAAAGGCTGTTTTCTCACTTTGAATGGCCGTCACAACTGTCTGCTTCATTGATTTGTATGAAATTTTAAGATGATCAGTCCTGTGCAACTTAAACTTTGCATGATAGTCATCACGGATACTCATCATGGTTTTCACTGTGTCTGTAATCCACGGGTGCGGGGGTCCCTTAAACTTAGTTGTTTTAAGTGGAGCATGCAGATCAAAGAGGGACATTAATGCATTAGTGAAAGCAGAAACAAGTTCATTGACCTCCATATGTATTTGGAAATAATCCCAACAGATTGAGTTAAGGTCATTAGAGAACAAGTCCAATATGATATTATTGAGGGGCCTATAAGAAACTAAACGGGGCCGTACCTTTTCTTTTTTTATGTTGAATTCGACTACTATCATGGCATGTCGTCCCAGATCCTCAGTGTGCTTCATGGCAATTTTGCGAACTGGAATATCAGTGCACACAATATCTATCAGGGTCTGAGTGTGCTCATCCGTATAATGAGTAGGCTCAGAAACTACCTGTTCAAGATTTAAGGTATGCAAGAACTGCTTAAGTAATGGGAGGTTAACGTTTTTTGGATTTAGCATATCCATATTAAAGTCACCAGCCACAACAACATGATCACATCTAGCAAATGAAGCAATAGACTCAGTAACGGCATCAAAGCCGTTCACCAGCTCACCAGCATGCTGCCACGGTGGCCTGTAAGCGGTCCCAATAATTATACTTTTGCCTACTACACTCAAACGCAGCCACATTTGCTCTACAGAAGGGGCAACCGGGTGGGCACATATACGAGCATTGATACCTCTGCGAATATAGAACCCGACCCCACCCCCTCGTCCTCCCTTGACACTCTTCGACCTTGGCAAGTTCACCATTCTATAACCTGAAATACAAGGGGCTTTACCATCTTGACCTTCCCCGATCCAAGTTTCGTTAATTGCCAGAATGTCAGGGGCCAGCTCCGCCACTGCTGCAATAAACTCGTCATGACCGGTATTCAATGAGCCAGAGTTAAAAAGACCAACCTTTAGATGGTTCAGAGGAAGTATATCGAGCTTGTATTACCATAGACATTAAAAGAGCAATATAAACTTATTAAAAGAATAGCAGATTCATGAGGTAATAAGACATAGTTAAATATACAATAATATAGGCAAATTAAATAATTGAATATAAATGTTACAACATCAATGTTACAACAAATTAAGAAATCCAGTATAAACCTTAGTATTGATCTTACTGTACTTTAGTATGTGGCGTATTTGAATATTATAATTAAAAACCTTACTTGTTACAATGTTGCTGACATAGTTGACATACAATAAATAAAGAATTAACATTATATGTTTTTTAAACTCAGTTGTGTAGAACCTTTCTATTATGAACTCAATAGGTTGTTCAGTTGGTACCTTATTTTTAGGAAACAATAAAGACAAGTTAATTACAATAACAAAAATCGTTGGTGGGGAAAAGGTAAAAAACAGAGTGGCTTCGGCTAGCTGCAAATATACATAACAGCATTTTAAATTAAGAAGAGTATATATAAAAAATATGTTATTAAAATAAGTAATGAAACAAATATAACTAAAGAGATAAATACATTTCATTAAACATAATTCTATAAATATCCATAATAGATACCTCGGTCGATTTACAGGTAAAGAAAAATCAAACGGTACTGGGTCCAAAAACCCGACACACATCCGCCTCACATCTGATGGGATACGCCTGCTTGCCATCTCCTTGGCGGGCGTACACTCTGCCGCGCTTGGTCCACGCGTACTTCCACTGCGCCCGCCGACACTCCTCGCGGGCCCGGTAGTACAGCGACCGGTTTGCGCGCGTCAATCGTTCGTTAACGAATATGCGCAGCGCTGAAGAGGCAGCCGGGCCACAGCCAGCATCAGCCGCAGTTAAGGTGCGGCGTACTCTCGCGCCCTGCAGCAGGCGGTCGCGAAGATCGCGGCGCGCCAAGCGCACCACGACGCGGCGCGTGCGCGGCTCATCGCGCCCCGCCCCCGCGCCCTTCGCCACGCCCACGCGCTCTGCGAACACCACGTCTCGCTCCTCCAACGGTACACCCAGCTTGCTCGCTAGCACCGTGACGGCGTGAAGCACGCTCTCCCCCCGCTCCTCCGGCAGGTGCCCGATCTCCAAGTCGGAGAGGAGAGCGTCCTGGTCCCTGTCGTTAAGGTCCTGCTGGAGCCGCACGACGACTGCGAGGCGTTCTTCCAGACCATCCATGCGCACTGTGACACCGCCCAGAGTCACGCGAAAGTCGGTCATCTCAACACGGACCTCCCTGAGTTCAGACCGTAAGCTCCGTACCTCCGACCTGAGCCCCCTCATCTCAGCAAGGATGCTGTCTTGCATCTTGTGGACTTCTTGAAGCAGCTCCTCCTTGCATGGACTCATATCATGCTGTGGCCTTTTCTCTATAAACTCGGCCGTGTTGTCAGCGGTGTTGAGCAACAGCGTGCACTCGTCTCGGAGCACCCCTGCCACCGCCGTGCCCAGTACCTGTCGCTCAGCGAGCCGGTCGACCGCCCGCACCGCGCTCTCACCTGTGGGTTGGACGTCCAGATAGACTTGCGACACGCGCACCGGCGTAGAAGGATCCCTGCCTTTGGGGTAATTAACCTGGCAGTCACCACAGCGCCATCCGTTAGGGACAATAGCCCCTGGAGGTAATCTGACGCACTCGTTATGCGATTGAGAGCCGCATTTTGGACAGACAACGCCACCTTTTAAAAATTTTCCGCAAGCCGCACATTTAAGAACCATTTTTGTCCTGTTATTGAGTGAGACAGACGCGGTTCATGCGAAAGTTCACAGATGGCGTAGCTGCGCGGCTAAGCAGTAGGTGCACTAATCGACAACAGATGGCGCCAAACGTATAATCGATTCAATAAATAAGTTAATCGAGATCTACTCCACCTGCGCCTGCGAGATCAACACGGGGAATACGAGCAGGAGAGATTTATTTGTCTACACTCAACTTAGCGTAGAAACGGCAATCAAATTTAACACAGTTTGACAAATTAAATTTTAGTTTTTTATTAAACGTAGAGGGTATTTAACACTAATGTAAATGTTGAAGCTTGTTATAATTGTCAATAAAACTGTTATTACACTGATATTTTCGAAGAAAACAATATCAACACTGCACAACACTGCGATCCTTGTATTCCTTACATCAATGGTAGGCAACTCGACCAAAAAACTTTTTAAAACTCCGTAAACGGTACGGTCAGATGTTCGCTCGTCACGACGTAACGCCACCATTAGCTACCAAGCGCTGGTCTTCCCTTGGAACCTGATCGAATGAGGCACGGATGTCAGCTTTTACTGCTAGGCACAACCGCATTAAATTTACCTATTTTTAATTGAACTTAATTTATTTGATAAAATTTATTACCTATAATATATAAGTTTAATACTAAAGTAATAAGTAGGTAGATAGTAAAATATTAGTAGGGATAGGCACATTATATTTACGAGTAGACATGTTACAACAGTACCAATTTATTTAAACAAAATAAAAATAAGAAGTTTGAATGTAGATAATTATTGCTCAGGTAGCCATCTCGTGAAACTATTCTCCCCATATTCAAAATGTGTGTGGATATGTGTATATACCTATAACATATAATATTATGATAAGGCATAAAATTATGTTTGTTTGTGGCCCAATCACACTGAAATGGCTGAACGAATTAGGATGAAACTTGTTATAGATGTAATCCTGGAATGGCACCTTTTATGAAGGCACCACGTGTGCGAAGCCGTGGCCAGAAGCTAGAAATAAATATGTATAGGAAAATTTTACCGAAGGCACATAGGTACCTATTAACATTAAATTACCAATATTATGTAGGTATGCTAAGAACACAAATACATAATTACTAAAGAGCCTCAGATAATAACATGACTTGGAGAAATGCTAAACACTGACTTAGTAGCAGGTTACTTAGGTTTATTCGACCTCTCTGGCGCAGTGGGCTAAGACCCGGCTGAGACGCAGAAGGTTGCGGGTTCGATTCCCGCCGCGGGACAAATGTTTGTACGATCTGCAAGTATTTGTCTCGGGTCTGGGTGTTTCTATGTATAATATGTATGTATTTACAAAAAAAATAAAAAAAGTATATAAGTGGTATATCAGTCATGTGGTACCCATAACACAAGCTCTGCTTACTTTGGGGCCAGATGATGTTGTGTGGAATGTCCGGGATTATTATTAAAATTATTATTAATATTTCAGCTTTTTGACTAACGAAACTTATGACTACAAATAAAACACTAAAACTAGAACTGAGAATCTAAACAAGTAAAATATAGCTATGTATACACTATAACCCTATTTATATCAATTATCAAAAAAAACACATACTTGACATAAAGCGCGACAGTTGCCAGAATATAATTTGAAATTTACTTAGTCATTGATATTATGTTATATTAATATGAAATAAAAATACTAAAATTTTAGATTCCCAAGCAGGAAATATAAAATGGGTATAAGCTATACGAAAAAGCCGAAATAGTCCACAATGGCTATAATCAAACACTGACGTAGCTCCAATCATTTTGAATGCAATGACTTGTATACAACTAGACGTGGACTTTATCGTGTGATCATAAACGGATAACCTAACGAAGAAAAAGAAAAACATATTTCTAAGTAAAAAAAATATATTCTAGATGCTATTATTAAAAAAATTCAAAAATTCAAAATTAAATTCAAAAATATTTATTTGGAACAATTAACACATGTAACACAAAAGAAACGAGTGAAAACGTTGACAACTGCAAAAGTTAGAAACTGTGCGGCAGAGTCAGCGCCCTCCTCTCTAGCAAGGAAGGACAATGTTCCAAGACAAGCTTTGTTAAACTAAATGATATAATATTAAATGGTAGTCTATTCAATAACATAATTATAACTTAAACTTAATATAAAAGAATAAATACTGTGTGAACTAAACAGTGAACTAAAATATAAAAACTAAACAGATCTGTGTATTCGAGAATGTATGTGTGTGCGTGTGTGTTTGTGTGTGTGTGGGTGTGTGTGTGTGTGTGTGTGTGTGTGAGAGAGAGAGTGTGTGTGTATAGGCTATGAGTTTAACTAAATTGTACCATAAATATCAGCAAAATTATTATGTTTGAGTAATCAAGAGGTTCTCAGTGTCATCGTAAGATAGGGATCGTAGCCAAGATATGCATACAAGTATACATTTGTGGAGTGGTAAAGGGTAAATATTTATAGCTTTATTGACTCTGTTGTACAAGGAACAACTTAGGTAGAAGAAATGTCTACCAGCAGCAGCAGTTCTGCGTGGCTCTATTCTGCAGACTAAGTCCGACCGTCGTTTTACACTCGTAATGTCATTACGGGTCATAAGACAGTTGTGTATGTTTTCGTAAAATTGTGGCCTGAATAAACAACTGACGTACTGTGAGCACGTCACAGAGTGAGTAGAGGGAGGAAGTTGGGAAACGTCTAGGGTTCGAGGACATCACCTTTAGGACAGCTCACTGTGCCCTTTCAAGTCTAATCATGGAAGTCTTAGTAGAACCACCCCAAGCAGAAATGCAGTACGATAAGATCGATTGTGCAATATACATAAGCTTCCTTACTCTAGAGACAGTGCACTCAATTTGTGGGGTCCAGGACATGTACCTATCCAACCACACACCTAAATATTTAATATTATTAGTGCGCTCTAGTTCAGGGCATTGGCACGTATCAGTATTTGAGTGGCAGGTGTGGGCTCGAAGGATGAATGAGGTTGGAGGTTGGGATTTTGCTGTTGGGGAAAAGGTTATGTATTTAGTTTTTGTTATATTTAGAGTAAGAAGATTCAGAGAGAGCCACTTTAGAACCAATTTTAGTGCAGCTTCCGCAAATAAACCGGCCTCCACCCAGTCTCGGCCAGTAACAATCAAAGCTGTGTCATCTGCATATGTAAATAGGCTACAGTTAGGAAGCGGAAGCTTGCACAGGTCATTTATGTAGACGAGAAAGAGCGTAGGTCCAAGAACACTTCCCTGAGGAACTCCGAAACTAAGCTCTTCCACATTGCTTGACACATCGTTGATTACGACTAACTGACGGCGGTCGGTAAGGTAACTTTTAAAAAGGTCATTGACGTCACCTCTAATACCAATGTTAGTGAGTTTGTTCAATAAAATAGGGACAGAGACAGTGTCGAAAGCTTTTGCTAAATCGAGTAAAATGCCAACTGTCTTTACTTTTTTGTCAAGATTTTTAGCTATAACCGATGTGAGCTCAACGACAGCATCTTCTGTCGACTTAGAGTTTCTAAACCCAAATTGATGGTCAGATAATATATTTTTGTCATTCAAGAATGTAACGAGGCGCTGGTTGATAATTTTTTCAAAAACCTTAGACATCACGCTAAGTACGGAAATTGGGCGATAGTTGTTGACACTGGCTCTGTCTCCACCTTTGTAAATGGGATGAACGATGGCTTTTTTGAAGACTGAAGGGAATGTACCAGAAGACATGCATAGGTTAAAGAGGAAGCTTAAAATAGGGGATAGAATGTGCTTAGCATTCTTTATGACAGACGTAGGTATCCTGTCCCAACCAACTGCACACTTATCCTTCAGACCGATGATCACCTTTTCTATCTCTTCACAGTCGGTAGATAGTAAAGCCATTGAGTCAATAGGGAGTGAGTTCGCAGAATTCTGGGAGCAAAAAGTAGAACAAAAGGATACATTAATATTAGATGCTAAGTTCTTACCCACATTTGCGAAGAAGCTATTTACCATGTTAACAGATGTGTGGGGATTCGGGGATAGTTTTAAGAGATCTTCCGAATGAGATTGCCTTTGATTAAGGTTTGCCATTTTCTTAATAATATTCCACGTCATTTTTGGGTTATTCCTGGCCCTCTGAAGCTCGGATCGCTCATACTCACGCTTTACCCTTTTCAGTAAATTGTTACAATAGTTGCGGTGCCGAGTAAATGTATGCTTAAGAGTGAGATTATCTTTATTTTTGTTGAATTTACGGTAAAGACGATCACGATGACGTATGCACCTCAGAAGACCAGGGGTAATCCACGGCTTGATGATGCGTTTACTACTTGACATCGAAAAACCCTGACTGTGCTATTCCAAAATGGAAGATAGCAATTGAACGAGGGAATGGGCAGCAGCGTTTGCATTAATTGACAACATGATTGAAGAGAAGTCCGTGATTTCAATTTCTTTGGTAATCGCACTGTAATCCAGTTTGATCGATGAGTTTTTGAGAGATCGACGTTGAGTTACCATGTTCAAGGAAAAGAGAATAGGGGCGTGATCGGTGACAAGTGAGTCCAAAACCAGAGTTACTGCGGAGAAGGGAGATTTTAGAATGATGTGGTCCAGACAGCTGGTATAACGAGTAGGTATAACATGTGCAGGGAGCATAGCGTGTGAAAATACCAGGTTAAGATACTCATCAGAATTCGAGTCGCCAATATTCGGAACAATGTTTATATTAATATCGCCAACAATGATGATAGTGGGGAATATGCAATTCAGCTAAGCAGCTATCTAGACCATTTGTCGTCCACATTTTTATGAGATGGTGAGCGATAAACAGCTATGACAGCTACTCGGTTGTCAAAGGTGAGCAATATTGAGTTTAAATCAGCAATCATAGGTAACACTCCGTTGCAGGCTAGGTTATTTTTTACGAACGCCACTACACCTTCATTTTGTGTTATGTGGTCGGAGACAAATGAGTTAAATCCAGGAATAGATGGGAGATTTGGGCACTTGCTTAGCCAGCACTCGGAGAGTATTATGATATCAAGATCCACTTGAATCCTGTGTAATAAAAGTTTTACTTTTATTACACAGTTACAATCGAAGTTACAATTTATACTTCTTATATTCAGATGCATTAAATTAAAAGAACTGTCGATCTTTAAGTACTGGGAAGCGTTTTCTGGAGAACAGATGTAGCTAGAGATACGCGATAAATACCTGTTAACTACTAAAACAAAATGAATTCTGATCGAGAAAGTGACAAAAAAATACACCGTTTATTGCATATCATTGCACAATTAGTTGTGCAATATCATTGCACAACTAATTTGAGTAGTGCACAACATTATAATTGATTTGTTTATGAATCAACGACCACAATATTTTACTCATTCATGCCAATTTACCCAATTACAGGGAACCATTTAACAAATGGCGACCCTCTAAATGCGCACATACATAAAATGGTAGCTTCAATATGGTTGCTAGCGGCAATCCGTCTATATATCCTAGGTCTGTGATTGAAACAAAATAAATACCGACTCCAAATAAAACAAAGCATTTTAATTAGTTAGTCAGACATTGATGAAATTTTTAAGATATCTTCAGATTGGCCTAGCGGGGTGATCCTGTGAAGTTTAGGAGCGATCGGATCAACAGAACTTTTTTTTTGCATCAATCAAATTTGGTATAGATATAGATTGTATCTTAGAAACGGACATAGGCAACATTTTATGTATGTAACTATGCGTACGAAGTCGCGGGAAGAAGCTTGTATTGGATAAAAAATGATTTAATATAATCGGCTTTAGATCAAAAACTATTATTTTTCATATATACTTTTAAAATATTGACAATACATAAAAACCGTGGTTAGGGATACTGTGTTAATAAGAAATGACTTTCCATCATTTATACAATCATACCTCTACTTTTTTATCGTTAAAGGCGTCTGTCATAATAATGTAAATTTTGCCAATGTTAGTGTCAATATTTTTCATGGTATGATGTCTCAAAGTCGTATCTTGTCGTTCGTCATTTGTTATTTTATATAAAGTAGTGTCTTTCATATGAAACTAGCTGTTGCTCGCGACTTCGTCCGCATTTTTTTGAAATGAATTGTAGTTTTAATCCTTCCCCAGGATGCAATTTATATCCTAAACCAATCACAGTGGTAGGTATGATTAAAAAGTTTAAAAAAAATCCATACAAATATTCACACCCCATTTTACATCTATATGAGGGTAATTTTGAAAAATCCTGAAACACGTGTCCATTCATTTTTTTATTATTAGTTTCCAAACCAAGTTTCTAAGAAATCACACGACCCGTTAAAAAGTACCCATACAAACTTTGATACCCCATTTTACCCCATTGTTAGGGTTAGTTTGAAAAATCCTAAAACACGTGTCTATTTATTTTGTATATAATTTATTTTTATGTTTCAAGCAAATAGCACAAGCGTTAAAAAGTTTTATACATTCGTTTTCACCCCTTTTTCACCCTATTAGGGGTTGAATTTCAAAAATCCCACCTTAGTGGGTGGTTTGGCTTTAAAAGAAAGCTACCTTCTAAATTTCAGCTTTCTAGCTTAAGAAGCGGTTTCGGCTCGGCGATGATGAATCAGTCAGTCAGTCAGTCAGGTTAAGCTCTTATAGGTAGAGATTTAATTATACGGATTATTTTTGCTCGAATTACAATGAAACAGAAAATGTTTAATTCAAAGATTCACACCCGAGTCAATAACCCAAGCTTTATTTGCATAAAAACAACCCAAAATCACTAATAAAAAAATAATTAATTCGTTTAATTTTAAAAATAATCCTATGTACTATCCTAACTAACTACTATGCTAATTGACGGTAAACTGTCAAAACAATGATTTTTTAAAGCGTGTATTTCTTTTAATAAACAATAAAAACTTTATACCTAGCCCACCACGTTTTATATAAATTATCTCATGGCGTCTGGTAGATACATTGCGTGATCCAAGAGCTGGCTCCTATCTGGCTCAGCGTAGTAGCATTGCCATTCAACGTGGAAATGCCGCCAGTGTCTTGGGAATGTTGCCCTCAGGCAGTGATCTGGATCAGTTGATGAGCTATCTATAGATCGTTTTAAACGGTCCTTAGAATGCTTAACTTTTTCACATGTATTTTATATTATTCTGTACATTTTTGTAAATAAATGTACTTACATTTATATTGCCAGTGTCAATTGATTTATTGGTTATAAGTACAAGTCGATCGTGGAATGGCCGTCTAAAGATCTAGATCTTTCTCGAGACTCCTTGTCGTTCAAATCACATTGCAACATAATACACTTATAATTAAATTCCTTATATTGCTTGATAAAGTCACAATTTATTGATTAAAATTCCGCTAAGATTACTGAATCAAACATGCAAGAGTATAAGAAAAAATAGTTAACTTAGAAATGCTATATTACTTCATGAAATGACTAACGTAGAATCGTCACCACGCTTTATCGAGTGCTAGAAAAGCAGGACGTGTGCTACGTCATACCTCAATAAATCATATCAGTTGGCTTTTTGTCAGTGTCAGTGTCACAGATGTTCTATAACCGAATGGTTTGATGCGTGCTGATGAAAAAGACCTGATGGCATAACACTCTTGGAAGATGAGAAGCCATTGATATGGGATCCTACCTGTGGAGATACCGTTGCCTGTCGCATCTTGCCGGCACACTTGATGGGGTTGTCCCTAAGGACTAAGAACATAATTTCGATTGAGATAAGACTACCTATTCAGTTATTAATGGACTGATTGATTAATGGCTGAGACGCAGAAGGTTGCGGGTTCAATTCCCGCCGTGGGACAAATGTTTGTATTATCTGCAAGTATGTGTCTCGGGTCTGGGTGTTTCTATGTATGATAATGTAAGTATTTATAAAAAAAAACAGTATAATAAGTAGTATAATTAGTCATGTGGTACCCATAACACAAGCTCTGCTTACTTTGGAGCCAGATGATGCTGTGGAAAATGTCTGGGGTTATTTATTATTTATTAAGTGATATTACAAAACTGTATTTTGTTCATATTGGAGTTCAAATGCATAACTAATTGAATAACACATTTTTAATTATTGACCAGCTTCTACCCGTGGTTTAACAAGCGTGTTAAATAAAATACTAGTAGGATTAATATATAATTTACTAGCTGACCCGGCCACGCGTTGCTGTAGCTCAGTAGTTCTAATACGTTGAACCACATACCTCTAAAATTATCAATGATTCTCTACTATATTATGCATTATACATAAAAACCTTCCTATTGAATCACTCTATCTATTTAAAAAAACACATTATTATCCGTTGCGTGGTTTTGAAGATCTAAGCATACATAGGGACAGACAGACAGCGGTAAGCGACTTTGTTTTATACTATGTAGTAAAAATTCATTTATAAAAATAACCTATGCTTCTTTTGGGTAAGCAAAAACTTGACCCATGGCTCCTATCTGACCCAGCGTACTAGCTTGCCAATCAATGAAGTTATGTTGCCAGTGTTTTGGAGAAACTGTTCTCGCGCAGTGATCTAAATCAGTAGAGCAATCGTTAGATCGTTTTAAACTGCCCTTAGATAAGTTAATTGTTTTACGTGTATTTTATATTGTATATTGTAACGACCATTTAAATAGGTATAAAGAGGTCCTAAAGAGACCGTAAATTGCTTTACAAAACCTGTAAAGATGGCCATTAATTTTATTGTCAGATTCTCTGACGTAAGTAGGGTTATCCAAAAAACATTTTATCGTATAAATTAATTGTGTTAATGTGGTCATTCGTGGGTTTTTTATGCCTTATCTTTTATTAAATTGTGATTTAGAATATAATAATATATTTACCGACTTCTTAAAATAAATGATAACTATTATATACAAATATTTCTGTCTCTGTCGTGGTCACGGGATGACTAGTCATCCCGTGACCACGACAGAGTGTAAACCTGTCGAAACGTCGGGAAAAATAGGTAAATAAACGCGATAAATACCCGTAAGTATTTATAATAATGTGTTCTGATCGCGTAAGTTTAAAAAACGTATTGGATATTTGGATAACTTTTCCGCTATTGTAATTTGCAAGTTGTGTGTGTTGGGGATGGCTATATCTATAAGAAGTGCTGTCTTATTTATTTTGTCAATAAGTGTGAGGTCCGGTCTATTGTAGTGTATTGTATTGATTTGTAGGTAGAGTTTTCCAGCACAGTTTGAGGGTTGTTTTTGTAGTACAGAGTTGCTCTTGTAGTTGTCTCTATAAGGTTGTATTTCGTCGCTGATCGTTGGTGTATAATGTTAGCTACCTGGTCGTATCTGAACTTATAGTCCGTTTGAGCTATTGATTTACAAGCCCCCGTAATATGATGTATCGTTTCGGACGAGCTGATGCAACGTCTGCACATGTCTGTAGCTAAATTGCGTATCTTCATGATGAACTTTTGGTAGTTCCGAGTTACAACCACCTTGGATGGTCTGGTCTGAATGGCTGGTCTTGGATGGCTATCATAAACCCCTCCGTCTCAGGGAAAAGTTCGCCACGACTAAGCCATTTGTTCGACGCCCGCATGTCGACGATGAGCTGGCTCGGATCATGGTGATGTCATCCGTGTAGAGACTTGATGCTCCATTCAGAAACTAAAGTCTGTTTGTCAGTCAGTTTTTTTTGTTTATTGTGGTCATGTTGGTTAAGTGGTGTAAGTTTACAGTCCAGTTTAACTACTGAATTGTGGAGAATAGATTATTCGGATTTGTTGTGAAAGTAGGTATGTCCGTAATGTTGTTATTTGTCAGTTATTTAAATTATGAATGTTAATGATATTTCTTCCTCCTTCTGCTCGTGGCAGCATCTGTCGCTGAACGCAAGCTCGCGGGTGATGTTTTCGTTGCTTCGTCATGGTGACATAAATAAGACGCTGCAATTTTTTAAATTCCGTTTGGTTTCAATTGATTAAGCCGAAGGAGTAGGTTAGAATTGGGATGGCGTATGAGTTTATTGCTTTTGTTGTATTTTTTGAACATATTATTATTACATTAAATTAACCTAAGAAATCCATTAGCGCGGTTCGTACGAGCATATTGTACAATATTTGAAGAATACAAGTATGCGAGATGTGACAATCTACATTGACACTGTCACTAGTTAATATTTACTGTACGTATTGTACTTAAGTGCCCAGCGGAGCGAATTACCCATACAAATGTTATACCAAAATGATTTTTAACTCAAGCATAATTCCGCTATATTTTTGTATTCGAATAGTATTTATCTAAGTTCCTGGATTTTTTTTCGAATTACTTAGCTAAAATGAAATAAGAGCCAATCGCATTTTGAACATTTTTATGCTAAAACTTACAAGTTTTCTTCCTACTTGTTACGTATTAAAAACACAATGTCTTACGTCTTGTTTGTTAATGACCATAGCTTATATTGTCTAGTTACAGAATAACATTACTATGTGAAGAATACAAAATGTTTTCAGTCATCATTTTTGGTATTAAGGAACACAACCAAATTCATACCACTTTTGCACACACATGAATGCAACGTGTATTTACACGGTACGACTCCGCCGCTCGGGGCTTGTTCGGAGGACTTCTTAGGGGTAAATAGATAGGTAAGTACTTACCTACTATGGTAGACGGAGAGGCTAAATTATTATTTACTATTTTTTAAATTAGTGTCTGACAAGTTATTGTGCTGTGCATGCGTATTTGTTTGTTCACTATTCTATTGACCAGTGCCACTGACTTGGATTAAGATTTGGGACGTTGTTTGGAAACAATAACCTACCTCCTTACATACTACTACGACTTTGCCTTTTTTTTACAGATATGTTTCACTCATAGTAACCCAAGAGGCTAAATAGGTATTTACTCGAGCATCGTGGGGACCTATTGGATTATAAGGTAAGATACTAAAAAGAAAAAATGTTTGTATGATATCCTTTTACTACTGGAGAGAGCATGTACAGGTTTTCAAAAAAAAAAAAAAATTGTCACAAAGAAATACTCGAGCGTTTCAGATATTAATAGTGTATGCGCCCCACGCATATTTATTAATTATCTACTATTAAGAAATCGGTAGTGAAAAGTGCTTAAATTATTTCCTTTTTTATGTATTTTAGATAAATACCTTTTAGTTCGTTTCTTTGCTAATAAATTCGTTAAAATGTTGTGATCCCTTGCTTGTCGTAAACTTTTATTTTTGTATTTAGGTACTAATATCTTATTGTAAAAATAATCATAGATATATACAAAATAGAATACAATAATATAAAATACAATCATGTAAAACAGTTAAACAAAGGATCGTTTAAAACGATCTATAGATAGCTTAAATGATCAAGATCAGTTATTTATTTATTAATATATTTTCTAGGTTAGTATTTACTAACCTAGCTTCTATTATTACCTTCTGTTCAATGCACTTTACTTGTATGTAAAGATAAGTAGGTACATATCTATTTTTCAAACCTGTACTTAGGCAGGCTTTGTTATTTTATATTTGTTCGCGTGTCAGGTCCGTGCGTCAACCACGTCTGTGTTGAAAACCAGTGCTACAGTTTACTGCAGCATTATGCTGAACACTGACCCTTTTTAACCGACTTCAAAATAAGGAGGATTCTCAATTCGACCGTATCTTTTTTTTATTGTGTGTTCGCGGATAACCATGATAAGGAAACCAGGATCTGATGATGGCCTCCCAGAGAAATTGAGGGGAACCTTCGAAAATCGTAGTGGCGACTAGTGCGTTTGTTTTTTTTTTTCATTTATTTAAAGACTATTACTATTAAATGAAGGTCTGGAATCGATCTGATGATGGAGCCGAAGGACATTTGAAGGAGCTCCTCAACGGTTTACAGCAATTACTTGGTGTTTGGGCTTGATTAATTTGTATTGATGAGAACTTTAAACCTAGATAGGTTGTGATTGTCATTAGAGGTCTGATAATGAAGTCAAAGGACAGTCAAGGGAACTCCTCACTGTTTTACAGTAGTTGTGTAAATACATGAACAAAACGACTAATTGAAAACATGACATGTCTTTATGCAGAACATTGTAGGTAAAGGTAAACAATTTTATAGCTTTGACAACAGCATAGAGCAGTTGAAGAACTAGCATGAATAAACAGGACTTTGCATTATGACCAGACGATTAATACAGTGCCAAGTGGAATCGCAGGACGCTGTACCTGAGAGTTTTCAGATGCTTGCAGCAATTATACCCTCCTCTCAGCTAAGTCGTATCCACAGGAAATACATCGTCAATACGTGTGGAGCTGACAATTCTGCGGGTTCACTTACAGCGTTTTCACGATTTCAGAGCAATGGCACTGCGCATATAAACTTGGCGAAAATTCATGCACGACCAGGTTATATCCACAACTTCAAGATAGAAGAAGATGAATACATTTATTACAAAAAACTTAGGCAAATGGGTACATAGTCCTTAAATTAAATATAAATTAGGTCATAAATTATATATAAATTAGGTCACATTAAACAATTTGTGATCATAATGCACTATGAAGTATGGAACAAACCTCTGTAACTGTGTTACAGCGAGCTCTCCCTTCCTTATACAAAATAATCATTTAAGTATGTTATTTACGTGAGTGTCGTAAATATTCAAAGATTAACGATATTACAATACTAGCTACTGCCCGCGACTTCGCATGCATTGTACCTACTAAAAAAGTAGCCTATGTCCTTCTCGAAGGTTCCATCTATTTCTATACTAAAAGTCATAAAAATCGGTTCGGCGGTTTTGGCGTGAAAACGTGACAGACAGACAAACAGACCGAGTTACTTTCGCATTTATAATATTAGTAGGGATTAGCAGTAGTTAGCTGGTAAATTACACTTAAATCTAGGATTAAATCTAGGATTACAATGATTGAAATAAGATAGCAACTTCAAAATAGCAACTTCAAGGTAGTCCGCTTGTGGAACGCGTTGCCTGTAGGTATCAGAAAGGCCAAGACTCTTCCCATCTTCAAAAACATGGTCATGAAATATTATTTGTCGTGCTTGCTAAACGTAGTCATTTCGGCTTATTCCACTAATCCCCGTTGACAATCCCCGCCAACGGGGATTAGTGAACTTTTTGTTCATTATTCCCCGTTGACGCCGATTCGTACTCGTAATGGGGATTAGTGAACTAAAAAGTTCAGTGATCCCCATTACGTTAAAAAGAAAATACTAATACCTATAAGAATCATGTTTTTAATTTTGTATAAGGTAAGGACTCGCTTATTGATTATTTTTATAATCAAATTAAAATGCCTAGGCAACGATTCATTAACCTTTTTAATAAAACACGATTTTTAACTATTACTTATGTTTCTTCAATAAAATCACAGAGCTATAAAAAATAAAACATAAGTACTATAAAATAAAATACAGATACTTATGTAATCACATCTCTTTATTTTACATTTCTTAACACCTACAATCACAGTTTAACAGTTTAATCAATCTAATATTCCTAATAAAATCACAGTTTGTTACAATTATTAATTAAAAAGGTAACATTAAAAGCATAATATTCCTATATGTACCTAATAAAATCACAGATTGTTACAATTATTAATTAAAAAGGTAACATTAAAAGCATAATATTCCTATATGTACCTAATAAAATCACAGATTGTTACAATTATTAATTAAAAAGGTAACATTAAAAGCATAATATTCCTATATGTACCTAATAAAATCACAGATTGTTACAATTATTAATTAAAAAGGTCACATTAAAAGGATAATATTCCTATATGTACCTAATAAAATCACAGATTGTTACAATTATTAATTAAAAAGGTAACATTAAAAGCATAATATTCCTATATGTACCTAATAAAATCACAGATTGTTACAATTATTAATTAAAAAGGTAACATTAAAAGCATAATATTCCTATATGTACCTAATAAAATCACAGATTGTTACAATTATTAATTTAAAAGGTAACAATAAAAGCAGAATATTCCTATATGTACTGAATAAAATCACAGTTTGTTACAATTATTACTTAAAAAGGTAACATTAAAAGCATAATATTCCTATATGTACCTAATAAAATCACAGATTGTTACAATTATTAATTAAAAATTAACACGAAAAACATAACACTAAAACTAAGCACTATTAAAAAATGCAATTTGGGAAGCAATACCCACAAAACAAACTCTTACATAATAAATGACGTGTTAATATTAAAAAGGGTTGAATCACTTAAGTTTTTCTAAGCAGTGTCCAATCGTTATTTCGTTATTTCGATGTAGGTAATTTAAAAGTAGTTAAGTTTAGACGTTAGGTGTAGCTAAACAACAAATTCCACGAGATTTTTTTTTAAGAGTTTGTTTTGTGGGTATTGCTTTCCAAATTGCATTTTATAATAGTGCTTAGTTTTAGTGTTATGTTTTTCATGTTAATTTTTATGTAATAATTGTAACAATCTGTGATTTTATTAGGTAACTATATGAATGTTATATTTTTGATGCTACATATTTAATTGTAACAATCTGTGATTTTATTAGGTAACTATATGAATGTTATGTTTTTGATGCTACATATTTAATTGTAACAATCTGTGATTTTATTAGGTACATTTAGGAATATTATGCTTGTAATGTTACCTTTTTAATTAATAATTGTAACAAACTGTGATTTATTAGGAATATTAGATTGATTAAACTGTTAAACTGTGATTGTAGGTGTTAAGAAATGTAAAATAAAGAGATGTGATTACATAAGTATCTGTATTTTATTTTATAGTACTTATGTTTTATTTTTTATAGCTCTGTGATTTTATTGAAGAAACATAAGTAATAGTTAAAAATCGTGTTTTATTAAAAAGGTTAATGAATCGTTGCCTAGGCATTTTAATTTGATTATAAAAATAATCAATAAGCGAGTCCTTATACAACCTTAGACCTTATACAAAATTAAAAACGTGATTCTTATAGGTATTTGTATTTAATTTTTAACGTAATGGGGATTAATGAACTTTTTAGTTCACTAATCCCCATTACGAGTACGAATCGGCGTCAACGGGGAATAATGAACAAAAAGTTCACTAATCCCCGTTGACGGGGATTGTCAACGGGGATTAGTGGAATAAGCCGTCATTTCTGTATTGTTGATTTTTTATACTGTTTATCTTTATTATTACCTATATCTATTGAGTACATAATCTATGTATATATTTATATCAGTATTTTTTTAGTTTATAAATAAATAAAAAAAAAAATAACCCGGACATTTCACACAACATCATCTGGCCCCAAAGTAAGCAGAGCTCGTGTTATGGGTACCACATGACTGATATACTACTTATATACTTTTTTTTTGTAAATACATACATATTATACATAGAAACACCCAGACCCGAGACAAATACTTGCAGGTCATACAAACATTTGTCCTGCGGCGGGAATCGAACCCACAACCTTCTGCGTCTCAGTCGGACCTAAGCCCACTGCACTACAGAGGTCGTCCCACCCCACCTACATGCCCTTTCTCTGTTTATTTATAGTCCAGTTCATCCAACGGTTGTCTGGTAGAAATCGCTATTCGCGATAAGGCCGCCCATTGTATTGCCTTAAATAAGTTAAGTTATTTTTATTGTAATATTCCGTTTGGTAGTCAATAAAGAGTTATCTATCTATCTATCCCTCCTAAAAGCCGGTTAAAAAACATAGCTTTTAATTTAATTTTAATTATATGTAAAGTAATTTGCCCCGAACTGCGATCTCGCGATGTTCGTATCGTATCGTCTGGTTCGATAAGCACGAGTAATTATACACCTACATAAAAAAAAAGTATTTATCAATTAATGCTTTCATTAGTGCAAACGGTTTAAAAAGAGCGGATCAAAATGATGAGGTTTGATTCAATAAGAAGCTTCATTGAAGAGCTGACTCCATCCCATCACCAGATCAACCATATGTTTTAGCCTAATCGGTATTTTTGTTCCATTTAACAGCACCCTGGCTAAGTCGTAATATCGACTCCCTATCACCATAATTCAAGTTTAAGTTTTTTCATTTTCCCATAAGAATATTTTTTTTAGATGAGAACACAAAAATATTAGTAAATAAAGGCTTAAGGATACACTAGAAAGCGACACTATTTCACCTAGCATAGTATGAGAAAAGGATAGACTTACACGAAGGATAGTGATGAGCAGTAAGAAAATAGTATGATTATAATTTCGAGCCATATGATCAGATAAGACTATGACTTCTACATAAAACGACCGCACAAAAATCATGAACTGACTTTTGACTCAAGGGTTTTCATGAAAAAACTAAATTTGTCCTAAAATCAGTGGTAAAATACGTTATTTTGAGGTTTATAACATATAAAGTATTTTTTTTTATAGCGTTGAATTTACATTTCTCGACAGTTACCTTCTCGACAGTTATTTTCTCGACAGTTACCTTCTCGACAGTTACCTTCTCGACAGTTATCTTCTCGACAGTTACTTTCTCGACAGTTATTTTCTCGACAGTTATATTCTCGACAGTTATCTTCAGAGTCAAAGAAAAATCGCTTATCAGTTAGTAACATTGTGTAGTTAGACGACATTAGTCGATTATGCATTTCTTATACGAAATATGGTATAGAGGCGACAGCCAAAATCACGAACGGTGACTTTTAATTACGTAGAACAAATGTTTGTAATACCTCTGTGGCGCAGAGAGCCAAGGCCCGTCTGAGACGCAGATGGTTTGGTGTATGATCTGCAAGTATGTATTTGTCTCGGGTCTGGGTATTTCTATGTATAATGTGTATCTACGTATTATTGCTTGTTGATCCTCTAAACCACAAGTATTTTCTGTATCTGACGTAGGATAATAACCAGACATTCATTTATTCGTATCTTTAAATTCAGGGTCAACTCGGTCAATTACATTAATATTATGGCCAACTAATTTTCCTGATCATACATAAAATTTGGGTATTTTATTTGTTTTAATTTAAATTTGCGTCAACATAAAAAACGTATGAAGATAATGTAGAATACTGTTACGCAATTGTAAATGTCTCGCTCGCACATGTCTCAGTGCACACCATTTTGAACTTGATTTGTAAGAGGACTAAACTTATTATCGGCTTTTTCAGATGATGCCAATGTAAAGTAAATAATTATATAATCCTATTAGTATTCAGAATGCGAAAGTTTGTATAGCTGTTTGGATGTTAGTTTCTTACTTAATCACGCCTAAACGGCTAAACGGAACTACATTGATGAAATTTGCTATAATGATATATTAAAACCTGGAATAACTTATAGGTACTTTTTTATCCAGAAATATGATCAGATCAGAAACCTGATCAAACAAAAAAATATAAACCCTTCCCTTGAATAACCTTCACCAACATGAATATATAAATGTCGCCAACAGATGGCGTTACGTGTGTACAAATGATGCGAGGGAAAAAAACAGTGGGAAAGTAAGTATAGGTTAATAAAAAAAAATGAATAGTACGTAGTAAACTTTTGGCTTTCTAAACAGCCTAAAGCAGACACAAGTATTGAATTAATTTAATTCACAACAAACGTTTAAAGACCCACATAATAAAAGTAGCATAAAAATAAAGATCATCACGCAGATCCAATACCAAATATCTTAGAAATCGGTTTAATTGTTTTAATGTAATTGAGTAACTAAGAATTTAAAACAATATGATGCACTTATCAGTGTGACAGTGTCAAAAAGTCAAAGTCAAAAGATTCTTTATTCAATACAATCACAAGGCAATGACACTAAAACGTCTTACAAACTAGGTGAATTTAGGTGCCAATTCCTCCAAACCCAAGCTCGAGATTAACCGGCAAGAAACTCATCCTGGTCCTAGCGCTTTTTTGCATGATCCATCTTATAACTATGTTAACTACGAAAAACGAATACAAGAGAGTTTATACATTTCAAATGTGTCGATTAACTGTCTAAGGGCAGAGCGACATGAGGCCATGCATTGCTATCAATAATGTAGTCATTTATATTATAATACGCTTTCTTTAAAAGACTACCCTTTATGTAAGTTTTATGTGTTAAATATGATGTGATAGTAAGATCAATGAGCTTGCTTCGTTCGCTACAAAAATACAGAAGCTCCCTTCACTCGCACGTAGTTGTTATGAGCTACTTGCTTTATTTTCTCTTAAACGTATAAAAATCCCGCTTCGAACGCTAAGTACGTAAGTAATTTTTCTTTAAGGTCATTTTCTTTAAAGTCTTGGTAATTTTTGGTAAACCTTTGTAGATGGTCAGAGCTCGCTTTGCTCGCAGTACAGGCACAGTACGCACAGTACAGGACACAGTAGACTCATACGTCTATGCCTAAGCATACGTCGTAGGCGTTGTAAAGTCGCGGGTGACAGCTAGTGTACAAATAAAGATCATATGTTCAGTGCAAGTGAGATATAGCTCGGCACAGACATAGTATAACATTGATCATGGCTATAATTAGGCCAGTTATGATCATCTCTCTTGGTAGTAGCTCTGCCTTCTGCGTTGTAGGTAAGGGGTTCGATTCCCTACCAGGACAAACATTTGTGTGATGAGCATATATGTTTATTCAGCGCTGGGTGTTATAAAGTATTATAAGAAATGTATTTCGAAATATATTTTAAAGCTAAAGTTTTATATCAGCCATCTAGTTTTTATAGTACTCGTACTAGCAGTGTAGGTATTTTCAATATTTAATTAATGAATAACGCTTTAATATGGTTATATCATATTAAAAATTAAAATGTTAGCAGTACACTCGTTACCGCGTTTATTATAACACATTCAAAAAAAATCGGGGAATTAAAAATATGTTTATCGATAAATTCGATACATTATTAAATTCACGTATCTTAATGTTTTATTGTGTAAAATATTAATTAACCTTATTAGAGATTAGTATAATACATCGTTTGCAAGAGAATGTGCGTTTATTGCATTTGCAAGCACGTACTAACTCACTCACCTAGAAATTAAACTAATAAAGGTCTTTGTAAAGATGTGTACTGCCATTTTAGTTTACTGGCAGTACAATTAAGCAGAAACTTATAAATAGTTTCTACTTCATTTTGAATTGATATAAGCGATTTGCACATTAGAAGTCGGCTTAGTCTTAATGTAGCATCCGTTTATAGCGCAGAGTTTGCGGAGACGTGTCAATTATAAGAAATAATATATAGTTTCAAAAATATAGTGAGATTAATTTACTAACTATTTGTTCGATAATATGGCGGTTTTTCAGGATGCACTGCAAGGATACCACTATCTTGTAACTGATTTGGCTGGTAAGTTTATCGAGTTCATTGATTTTTTTGAGACAATTTTATTTCTAATTTTATTTTCTTACCTGAATATATCTAGCACTAGTTTTGTGTAAGACGTATGTTTTATTTTAGGCATGAAAAAGTATGTTTTTATTTATTTTACTTATTACTATGTTTTTATCTTATTTTAACGTTTTTAACTGACTTAAAAAAGGAGACAACTCAATTCGATCGTATAATTTTTTTTATGTGTGTTAGCGAATAACTTTGATGATTTTGATGCGAACTGATTTTGATGATTGTTTGGTGGTACCATGAAAAGGAAACCAGGACCTGATGATAGTAACTAGTGCGTTTGTTATTTTTTTTTCATTATGAATTTTAAAGCACTTCTATTTAATTAAGGTCTAGAGTCGATCTGATGATGGAGCCGAAAGACAGTCGAGGGAACTCCTCAACGATTTACAGCAATTACCTGGTGTTTCGGCTTGATCAATTTGTATTGATGAGAACTTTACACCTAAATGGGATGTGACTGTCATTAGGGGTCTGATTATGAAAACGAAGGACAGTCAAGGGAACTTCTCCACGTTTTACAGTAGCTTGTGTATATAATGAAGTCGGTTGTCTGTTTAATTTTTAAAACGTAATTATTTTTAATTCGTTTACTTAAATTATTTGATAAAAAATCGCAAGGTACGTAGATATATTCAATAAATATTTACTACGCTCTAGGCTAGTATTTGTTTTGTTGCGATAGCCTTGAATTTGGTAAATATTATTGAGTCTTCACTAATTTAATCATTAACAGGTCAAATTACAAGTTGTTGGTAATTAAGTATTACGCAAATAAAAGTAGAGAAAAGAAGTGTACACCATATTTGTTATTGTTAGCTTTTGTCAGCGGCTTTGCCCACGCAGATCTAGATCAATTGTATGTTATTCCAGGTCAAAATTTTGAGATCGAAATTGAGAAACAATCAAATTATTTTATTATTAAATTTTGAAAGATTTGTTTTTAAAAAAGACTCAGTTGCCTTAATTAATAATAATAATACCGGACATTTTATACAGCATCACCTGGCCCCAAATTAAGCAGGGCTTGTGTTATGGGTACCACATGACTGATATACTACTTTTTTTTGTAAATACATAAATATTGTACATCGAAACACCCAGACCCGAGACAAATACCTGCAGATCATACAAACATTTGTTCCTCGGCGGGAATCTAACTCGCAACCTACTGCGACTCAGCCGGACCTTGGCCCACTTCGTCACAGAAGTCGTCAGAAAACAACATCCAAGAAATTATGATAATCAGAATAATAATAATAATGTTTTTTTTTTAATTTTATACAGGTAAACATAACCTTTTTGTTGTATACTTAAGAACTGATCAACATAGCATTAGAACAAACATGAAACTTAGGTATTGAATAGTAATGAATTGAATCTATGATGGTATGTGGACAATAAATTATAATATATTTTTTTTTTAATAAATATTGCTGGACAATGCACACAACACCATCTAGTCCCAAACTAAGCACAGCTTGTATTATGGTGACTAGATGACTGATATAATACTTACACGGAACAAACACCTATGTTCTTCACACAAATTTTTATCCAGGGAGGGAATCGAACCCTCAACCTACAGCGCAGAAGGCAGAGCTACTACCAACTGAGCTGACAAGCCAGTCAGTCAATTGTTATCATAGAGCCATATTCAAGATTTAAATCTGAATTCGTTCATTACGCAACACGTTATAGGTTTACTTTATAAGCAAATAACACGAACAAAGCCGCATGTTCAAACTTATACGTTCGTAATACCTAATCAAATAAACTACTCTGAGGCGACCTCTGTGGCGCAGTGGGCCAAGGTCCGGCTGAGACGCCGAATGTTGCGGGTTCGATTTCCACCGTGGGACTAATGTTTTTATGATCTGCAAGTATTTGCTTCGGGTCTGGGTGTTTCTATGTACGATATGTACGAATTTACAAATATATACATATATAAAAGTCATGTTGTACCCGTAACACAAGCTATGCTTACTTTGGGGTTAGATGATGTTCTGTAAAATGTGCGTTATATTTTTTAGATTTATTTTTTACTACTTGTATAAAGAGAATAAGATCCAAACTCCAGACTAACAAGTACAAATCCAAAACCGTTGGTCTTGAAGACTTGAGATTTATAAAGCTTCTTTACTGTGTATAGACACGCACTACGAAATAAATTCCCCATTAAACTCGTAAAGTGGTATAAATATTAAAATAAATCAGTAGCAAAAAACTTAAAATTAATCTGGTCGAAAAATGTCCAGAAGAATAGGGGTTTCGGAATGAGCAGTGGAGCGTTGAATAAAAATATTATGAAGAAACTAAAATTACGCGGAGGTACGAAGATGAAGGAAGTTCCACTAATACCTGATATAACCTACTTAAAAATGTCAACAATGAACCTACCTAATCGACATACAATGTGACTTAGTACATAAGTACTTAGTATAGCAGTAATATATCTAGGGAGTGAATAGAATACAATCATACAAAACGACCAATTGAAATTATGACATGTCTTTATGCAGAACATTGTAGGTAAAGGTAAACAATTTTATAGCTTTGACAACAGCATAGAGCAGTTGAAGAACTAGCATGAATTAACAGGTCTTTGCATTATAACTAGACGATTTATACAGTGTCAAGTGGAATATAATCGCAGGACGCTGTACCTGAGAGTTTTCAGATACCTGCAGCAATACCCTCCTCTCAGCTAAGTCGTATCCACAGGAAATACATCGTCAATACGAGTGGAGCTGACAATTCTGCGGGTTCACTTACAGCGTTTTCACGATTTCAGAGCAATGGCACTGCGCATATAAACTTTGCGAAAATCCTTGCACGACTTTATCCACATATCCACAACTTTAAGATGGAAGAAGAATAAATTTATTGCAAAAAACTTAGGTGAAACATAGTGCTTAAATTACGCTTTTACTAAATTAAACTAATTTTTAACTAATTTTGCTTATATTAATTACGTTTTGAAAACTAAAAAGAAAACCGTCTTCATTGGATACAATTTGGGACTATATAATTACGTTTTAAAAACTAAAAAGAAAAACGACTACATTGAATAAAATTTGAGCCTATAATACATTTTTAGTGGAAAGTAGATGTATTTTGTATATGAGACAGCGAGGTATCGGAGTAAACGAAAATATCATCGATGTATACAATTTTTAGATTTTTGATGATATTTCAGCTCAATCGATTTCGATAAAATTTAAATGGCACCACCTGGGAATTATACCCTTTCAAACAAAAATAGAATTTTCCAAATCACACACACACACATCAAAAATAAAAAAAAAATAAAAAAAAAAATCAGAAGAATTGAGAACCTCCTCCTTTTTGATAAAGTCGGTTAACTATATATAAATTAGGTCATGTTAAACAATTTGTCATCATAATGCACTATGAAGTATGGAACAAACCTCCCGTGCTAGTATTTAACTGTGTTACGAGGAAGCCAACCTTATACAAAACAATCATTTTAGTAAGCCATTGACGAGAATGTCTTAAACAATCAAGGATTAACAATATTAACAGTAGTTGGTAAATTACACCTAAATCTAGGGTTACAATGGTTGAGACAAGATAACAAGGGAAAACTTCAAGACAGGTTAGCAAGGGTCTCAACAGTGCCAGTTGAAAGCCTCAACACATATATAATAAGCTTTTATCGCATCAAGATCTTATAGGTATATAATATTTCCATAGCATATTTGCAGCGGTCCTAATGGCAATCAGGACCGATGCAAATACCCAAATATGAAATACATTGCAATATAAAAAGTAGGACTTTTATTCTGCGTCAGATGAACGAGTTATTCTTATTATTTTGATTTCAAGTGTCTACCTGCTTATGAGGGTATCTTAACCTCGAAGCGTACAATCAAGAGCAAAGACCTCAAAAGGTCTGTAAAAAATCGGTTCATGCGCAGCCTCTCTCTAAAATTTGTCTTGAGTTAGCGTTGCCAGCCTTTTGTGTGAAATTTATGAGATATCCATCTCACACACATACACAATTAGTGTGTGTGAGTGATACACAATTAAAAATAAAACTTAAAGCATTTAAATCGATCCAAAATAAATCTCTACTTTAATCTTATTGTAGGTATCCGATTTTAATTAAGTTTTTTTTGTTTGAAAGGTGACCTGCGTGGCGATTATGGAACTATTGATACAATCAACATATCAGTTTCGATTAGCATTAGGCATTTTTTCACTATTACGAACGTTCGGTTTATATCTCAGTTTCTATTCATATGACAGTGTGTGCTACAATAAACTTCAACCATCCGTAAAACCAATTCAACATTAGTAACTAAAAGTTGTTAGTAGCAATGTTTTGAGTATCAAAATTCCATAATCGCCCCTGATCGAGTGTTCTTAACTAGGATTCAAAAAATCTGTTCAGCCATTAGAAAATCTTTTCATTTGAAGATAGCTCTTTATTAGTTGATGAAGGAATGTCAGTAACTTTCAAATGTCTGAACGATTTGAAACATGGTACCCTGCTACTTCAATGATATTGCAAGAACATGGTAACCGTGACCTGATGCTGCAGCATGCAGCTCAGCTGCAGCTCTCCTGGAATCTGCAAAATACCCAACTCCTCATGAACTAACAGCATAGGCTTGGGGGCATTTGAATAGTCTCAATGGATAGGTTTTTTTTAGGACCGGAGATTTTTTACTTATACTAGCTTGTCTTAATGACTTAGATAATTAGGCAATGTTACGCATCGTGAATCTTTGACTCTTTTCTTCGGCCTAGCACGCACTAGCTTATTAATCCGCATAGTTTGAACTGCACTATTCTGAAGTTTGTAGTATTCAACGGGATTATTTTCGCTAGAGAGTGCTGATATATCTGATTCCCCAGTATAGCGCGAAAAAACTCGCCGCAGATTGAAACCACGCTATTTCGTAGTATCTAATTTACAACGCTCTTTTTTCGTGCGAAATAGTGCGAAAAAGATCGACGCGGATTAATCCGCAAGGCGATCTTAGTCAGATTTAGCAGACTACAAAAAACTATATTATTAAATTTTATACTTGTTTTTATGTACAATAATTATTTTTAAAATAACCAGAGAGCAAGAGCCTGGTTAAGAGCAAGAAGGTACTTTGTTAATAAAATTTATTCAAGGGACTATTTTTAAGATGACGTCTAGGTACTTAAATTTAGGTACCCGATTATTTTGAATAATAGAATTTATTTTATTTATTAAAGATCACCGTACCAAAGACTGGTGGCTGGTAGAAAGCCCTGGTCCTATCCTCACCATATTGGCCACGTACCTCTTCTTCTGCGCCTACGCCGGTCCAAACTACATGAAGGATAGAAAACCGTACCAGCTCAAGCAAGTGATAGCGGCGTACAATTTAATACAAGTGCTGTTTAGCATCTTTATAACGATTCAGGTGAGTTGAAATAAAAATGGAAATATAAATCATTTATTTGCAAGAAATATGGTAGGTAACATTATATTGAGTCATGAAGTAGGTACACATATTTCACCAAAGAACATTGGCATGCAAATTTTAATATTTTCAAACACATAAAATTAAACTATACATTATTATATTTTAGCATTCATCAATAATATTCATTAGCTTTTAAGAAATTCGTTAACAGTGTAAAAAGTTCTGGCAACATTTTAATTTTATTTTAATTTTAAAGTCTTATTGGCAACTTCTTTATTTCGGCAGGAATTATATTAAATATTTGTCCACACATTGCAAAAGAACCTTTTTAAATTTATATGAGAGACAGCTCTTGATAGATGCTATTGTTAATTGTTGATTGAAGTTGATGAAGACTCGTCAGTAAGAGTCCTCATGTTGGGAACAGAAAGAGGACTCGGCATATATTCACGGCATACTCGTATAAGCGAATTATTTGTCCTATAAACAAAAACAACAATAAGAAAGAAACGTGGCGTAGCTTACAAAGCAAAGTTCAGTACCTAGGTGGATGACCCAGGTGGCATTTATTTTTTGTTTTTTTAAGTTTTGAGGCATAGATGCAGGCTTATATGCGGCCTAATACCTCCGTCGCCAGAATCGGCTGCTGAATCATCAAAATAACAGTGACTTATTGCAAAACAAAATTATGTTTAGGTTAAAATATTTTAACGAGCATCATTAGATAATAGCATTCTTGCTAATTAACTGAGCTTTCTTTTCTTTATAAAGCATTCAATAACGTATTAATAATTTGGTAAATACGCAATCTTTGGTAATAATCTTTATGCAAAATATGTAGGTACATGAATAATTCCATTATTGAGTAATTACCTGTTAATGTTCATTATTATTTATTTATTTTATTATTATTATATTGGTTTTTTTTTAAGGGTTGAATTATATATTTTTGTCTACCCCACTGGATTGCATATCTTTGGATAGGTCTCTCAAAGATATTGAAGGTCTCTTAAAGGTTCATTAGGCACTAGCTGCTGCTTGCGGCTTACATAAAAAGTAGCCTATGTCTTGTTCCAAGATCCCATATATCTCTATACCAAAATTCATGAAAATCGGTTCAGCGGTTTAGGCGTGAAAATGTTATAAACAGACAGACTGACAGAGCTACTATCGGATTTATAATATATTAGTTAGATTGAAGTGGCCACATTAAATTATTGTACCATCAGATTCGAACCCACGACCGTAGGATCGAAAGTCAAGGGTACTCGTACCACTGAGCAAACTATCAATAGTTCTGACCGTACCTTATCAATTGTACGTGACTTATCAATATTGTATCAATCGTGACTGTTTCTTGATGATCTGGCATGTTTTTAGGAGGCCTATCACTAAATGTCGCAGTAGACTATTAGCGTCCGATGCATCGTTTAAGTAAATAATAAATAAATCATGCAGGACATTCCACATAGCATCATCTGGCCCCAAAGTAAGCAGAGCTTGTGTTATGGGTACAATATGATTCATATATTATCCTTATATATTCTTCTTTTTAATAAATATCTATTATACATAGAATCACCCTACCCAAGATAAATATTTGCAAATCATACAAACATTTGTTCCGCGGTGGTAATCGATTCCACAACCTTCTGCGTCTCAGCCAGGCCTTTGTCCAATGCACCACAGAGGTCGTCAAGTAATTTATGTAGCATTTTGTGCACTTTGAGATTTTGTATAGTCTAAAGTTATAATCAAAACAATAGTAAAAAATCTTATGAAGTAACGTTTATCCTGGTTTTAATATTACTTAATATTATAAGGTAGTAAAGATAAATTAACAGCGAATTCTAAAGGTGTTTAATAGTTTTGGTTTTGCATAAGATTTTCCTGTAGGTATCTCTTACATATATCTGAATCTCAATTTTCAGAGGTCACTTTAAACTCAACCACTAAATATATTATAATATATTTTTTATTTTGTTTGCTTTATATAATAGTTAAATCCATGACCTTAAAAAATGCATTTGCACATTTTATTATAAATATGCTTGGGAATTTTGATTAAATTATAAATATGTCTGTATATAAATAGATAAGAATAAATTGCAAAAAGCGAGGCCGTCATAAAATATACTTAACAATACAATAAGTCTAAATTGACGGCAGGAAGGAACTGCAAAGATTGGTATTTAAATCTTAATCACGGTTGTAATGTAATAGACCTCTAAAACATTTTATTGTACACAGAGAAAACAATGAAGAAATAATATAAATAAAATGGTACAATGGGCAGTACTCTCGCTAAAAACGATCTCTTCCAGGCAACCTTTAGATGGACTGGATAAATAAAAACAGAACGACGGCGTATTATGTGTATTATGTAAAAAGTTACATAATACACTAACACAAAATATCATGATAATTATGTCTATCTACATACCTCGATGCCTCGATGATTTTATATTATACTAGCTCTTGCTCACGGCCTCGCACGCATGGTACCTACATTAAAAGTAGCCTGTGTCCTTCTCAAAAGTCCCATCTATCTCTATACTTAAATTCATCAAAATTGGTTCAGCGGTTTTGGCGTGAAAACGTAACAAACAAAAGGGTTTCTTTCGGATTTATAATATTAGTTAGATATAAATATTCTACTTTGTTACAGGGCGTTCAATTCATTTTCTACACTGGCTATAAGTTCAAGTGTCATGACATTGACTATTCAGAAAACGGCGTGAGAGTAAGTATTAATAATGACTTGGTACTACTAATATTTTTTTAAACTCGGACTTGGGTTGTTAGACGATTTGTTAGACGATTTGAAGTGATTATATTAAGTCAAGTACGAGTAAGTCGCAGTTGAGAAGGTACCGTATTACGTACCTAGTTTTTTCCACCATAATGGCTTTTTTACCATCGATTTATATAACTAGTCCAATTCTGTGAATGAATTTGAAATGTATAAACTCTCTTGTATTAGTTTTTCGTAGTTAAAGTAGTTATAAGATGGATCATGTAAAAAGCGCTAGGACCAAGACAAGTTTCTTGCTAGTTCTTCTCGGGCTTGGGTTAGGATGCATTGGCACCTAAATTTACCTAGTATGTAAGACGTTTCAAAGTGATCCTTGTGATTGTATTGTATAAAGTATCTTTTGCCTTTTGACTTCTGCGTCTCAGCCGGATCTTAGCCCACTGCGCCACAGAGTTCGTCATATGTATAGATATAATCAGAATCTCGGAAACGGCTCCAACGATTTTCATGAAATGTAGTATGCAGGGGGTTTCGGGCGCAATAAATCGATCTAGCTAAGTTTCATTTTTAGAAAACGTCGTTTTATCCGTGTTATACCGAGAAATGCTCGGTCATTCAAGTACTGACATGTATAAAACTTTATTTTTTCTTTTAGTGGGCAGCAGCAGTTTGGTGGTACTATATAGCTAAGATCACAGAGTTGTTAGACACCGTGTTCTTCGTGTTACGAAAGAAGAATAACCAGGTGTCATTCCTTCATCTTTACCATCACACTCTTATGCCATTGCTGTCTTGGTTTGGGTCAAAGTATACACCAGGTAAATACTTTACTTGAATTTAGTCCGAAGTCCCATAATTATGAACGCTATGAACATCTGTTTTCTATCTGTTTATCTGTCTATGCCTAAGCTCTATTTAGGGATGGACAGATAAACATATAGAGAGACGCTCATGATCAGAAGCCCATGATGAGAATAATAAACTACGAAATTTGTTTTTCTCAACATAGTAAAAGTTGCATGGAAATACGTATTTATAACCCCTACAAAGTTTAGACATATTGGGTTTCAAAAACGAGCTCCCACACGAAATCATAATTGGTTTTATAAAAAAAAAACTATGTTTTTAGAACTTTATTAAGTATATGTTGTTGTTAAGTGTTGTTTATTAAGTGGATGTTGGAAAATAAGTCGATGCAAAAAAAAATATAATATAAATTATTTATTAACAATTCATGAGTGATAAAATTTTAAAAACAATCACATGACTCCAAATGCACCGTGATTGGCCGTCTTGTTTGTGACGTCAAAATATTAAAGTAAGTCCACGTTAGTCACAGCCACCGGTTAAAACGATTAATTAATAATTATGCAAAATTTTGTGTATATAAAAAGTTTTTCATAGTAAATTTCATCGAGTGAATAATGTTTGATAAAAGATTTATAAAAACAAAGTCTGATAATATACCTGGTGTAGATATATTTGTAATAACGGATATTCTCAAAAAATATGGTATACATTTTTTGAGTATCGGTATAAAAAGAAGAATTAAGAGGTGCTAAAGCATCAATGTAAGTTTGTTAAAGGATCATATAATATTGTAAATAATAATTAAATAAATTTTATTTCTAATTAGTAATTATTTGAAGTGTACAGAACAATAATATGAAATACATGTGAAATAGTTGAGCGAAAATTTAACACGATCTATAGATGAGCTATCTAACTGATCCAGATCACTGCCAGAGGGCAGAGTTTTCAAGCCTCTTTTGGCATTGCCACGTTGAATGGAAATGCTAATAACCTGAGCCAGATAGGAGCCAGCGCTGTTAAAGAATTAATCAACTCCTTGGCCTTGTCCTTAGATCGACCAAATAACTCTCAAATCTGCAGTCTTTTGTACCTTATTAATACCTTGGTTAGATGAGTTCTGGAGTTTATATATATATATATATATATATATATATATAGTAGTCCAATATACCTTCTACCAAATACTAATTTATCTGGAAAGAGTCCAGATAAAATGCCTTAAAATGTTAATAAATAAAATAAATAAATATTGCTGGACAATGCACACAACACCATCTAGTCCCAAACTAAGCATAGCTTATAATATGGTGACTTGATGACTGAAATAATACTTATAACACGCAGACACAGAACAAAAACCTATGTTCTTCACACTAATGTTTATCCTGGTAGGGAATCGAACCCTCAACCTACAGCGCAGAACGCAGAGCTACAACCAACTGAGCTGACAGGCCAGTCTAATATTAAACTATCGTTATGAATCAGGTTGTTCTTGCCTGAGTTATTAAGACAGATTAAATAAATTTAACGTACTATTGTTGGAGACACGTCGTATATAAATTGATTTAGATTATTTCTACAAAATAATCTATTCCATAATTGACTCCCATAAACTATTATCCAAAATCTCTTTCAATATTAAATTTAGTGACCGTAGATCTAATCAAACCTATATTTTTAGCCCAATAATAATTTATAAATATATTGACAATAATATCAAGATTTAATTGAAAAAAACGTAAACCACTGTATCTCTAATGCATGTAATGGTGAGTAGAAATTAACATTGTGACTTCACCCTCAAACCCGGGTTTGTTCGCTAACTATCGGCATGTTTTCGGTACATAGTTTAAAATATATATAAATTTTTATTAACAACAAAACCAAAAAATAATTGTTTTGCTATAAAATTTATATATTTTTTTTGGATTTAGGATAAATATTTTTTTTTCAAAAACCAAATTATGTCGTCTTTTACCAAATATTATCGTCTTATAATTATGGAAATATCAATATATTTTTATTCACGCACGAGCACGAGAATCAAACGCGTTTCATCCTCTGACCATTACAGAGGTCAAAAACGTATCAATACATGTATACTTGTAGCAAAACCTTATTATTTTTAACATATTAAACATATGTAAGCGATTCTGACGGCAAAAGTATAGAACTGAGTTGCTACCAGTAGCGCCTTCATCATCACACGTCACGGTAACGGTAACATCGAAATTAAAAAATCTCTCACCTATAGAAAGCTAAATTATAAGGTAGTAATATAGACTTTGTTTTATTTAAAAAGTGATTGTCTGTAAAGTCGGTTTACGGACGATTATTTTACGTGATAACGTCATAAGAAAACATTGAAGAAACATTGCATACTTTTAACCTATTATGATGCGTCACAAGCCGAACGCTTAGGCCGATCGTGCCTTTCTATCGCTTGTTCCGCGCTCTCGCCACGCTCGGCTCAGTAGACAATATTTGGTGCATGCAGCCGGCGGCGGCGTTCATCGATTTATAAGACGTTATTACGTCAAAAAATATGTGGTGGGTAGATGATGTATAAGGTGAAAATATTATTTCAGATGTGTTCATAATGTAGGTCAATCTTAACATAAATGCAGCCTCTGGTACAATAACAGTTTCACCTTTGGTTTGAAAAAAATACTATTGATACGAGAAGAAGAAGAACGTTAAATAGTACTATTTTAGTATTACATTTGTTTTTCTGCTTCAGGAGGTCAATCGATCGCAGAGGGCACGATAAACTCATTCATCCATATCCTAATGTACGGGTACTACTTCGTGTCAGGACTCGGTCCGCAGTACCAGAAGTATTTATGGTGGAAGAAATATTTGACATCGTTGCAATTGGTGAGTAAGACTTAGATTTAGCTTCGTAGAGTTGGGGCAACTACCTTGTTGGAGCTTCTATCAAAACGTTGGCAACTCTGTTTTATCTGAGCTAATTCTTTCTCAGATTCATCGTAGGTACACCAGCTGCTCGTGATTTGTACTTTTTCAGTGCCTGTATATATGTTTGCTGGTCTGGAATAATAATAATAACTAGTGGTCGCCCAGTGGTCGAAATTCGACCATAATTAATTTTAATTAAGTTTGAACATTATTATAAGGTTCTATTATCAAAGAATACTCCATAATCACAGATTTCGCCGAGGCTGCACTGTTGATTTGCCTATTTTTTTCAAACAAATTATATGATATTTCAATCATATAATCCAATATTTATTAATATAACGAATACCTCTTTTTTTTATTGAAACAAAAAACCATGCTATAAAAAAATTCTGTCGACTTACCTACATATATTTACTTACTTAGATATTTACTTACGTACTTACATATTTACTTACATACATATTTCGATAATTTAATTATAATGATAGAAAACTTCTCTGTAAACGGTGGTTTTTGGTTTTTTTTGTAATTTGATGCGCATTCTTGTTCCATTGACTAATACTTCCTTTATATTTAAGTTTCTGATCAGCAAAACGAAGCAATTAACTTTCAATACTAACTTATGTAGTGGTAAACTACTAACAGTCAAAGAATTTAAAATCTCTAGCGGATAGTTATTGATGACATTGTCATTATCACAAATTATTATATCATAGCTATGATATGTTTGCTGTTCTCCAGGAATTTCATTAAGTATATCAGTATTAATCAAGGTACAATCATCATTTGTAGGTGCTAAAATAACTGAGTTCAAAATATTTTCTGAGAGTATATTTTCGGAAATCTATTCTCAATTTGACCACAGACTTAAACAAAAAAGTATATACGAAAGAGTATCTATGCTCATGTGCTCTTATACTCGTATTATGCTCATATATGTGTGCGTGTCAAATATATGATTTGATTTTATTTTTTATGCATTACTAAAAAAAATATTAGCAGAAGTGCAGAATGCACTTCTTCTCTATATAAACTATAAGTGTGCGAAATTTCATACTCCTCCGTCCGTGTAATTTTTGTAAAAAGGGGTACAAAAATTTTGCTTCACGTATTACTATATAGATTAATATATAGATAATGCCGGACATTTCACACAGCATCATCTGGCCCCAAAGTATGCATAGCTTGTGTTATGGTACTGATATACTTATATTTTTTTTTGTAAATAGGTACATACAAATTATACATAGAAAAACCCAGACTCGAGACAAATGTATTGGTCCTGCGGCGGGAATCGAACCCGCAACCTTCTGCGTCTCAGCCGGACCTTTGCCCACTGTGCCACAGAGGTCGTCAAAAAATTTTAATTATTATAATGGAATGCCACTTATCATAATAATGTAAATCTGAAACAGTGCGGTAACCTAACCAAGAATCGTTTTAAATTATTTATAGGTAAAGATTTAAAAAACTGCATATAGGTAATTTTAAACTAGGTTTGTATAAATGTGTTATTTTTCTATTTCAGATCCAATTCGCTATAGTTCTGTACCTCAACGTCACTGGATTTTTTGCCCAGAATTGTAACTACCCAAAATACTTGAACGTTTTCGTAATTATCAACTGCTTGGCGTTTTTGTATATGTTTGGAAAGTTCTATATTAAAAGCTACGTGAGTAAAAAAACCAAAAGACAAGAAATTAAAGAGGACACTCAAACGTCAGGAAAGAATAAAGACAGTTAAAATTAAAATAAGTTATTTAATTTGGTAGAGTTAAATTAGATAGTAAAAATCATATGGTGTTTTTTTATTTATAACGACACGAATTGTTTTAATTTGCACTTTAAAACGGATTTACCACGATTACTGAGTTTTACTGTATCTCACGAAACAAGGTAATAAATTTAATTTATTTTTAAGCTTATTTTTTATTTTACTTACCTACATTAGGTCTTGCGAAACAATACGACTATTTCACTTACAAAGAATACTGAGCTAAGAACCTAGCAGTACAACAGCCTTCGCGTATTCATATAATACCTAAGGTTGTATGTCTTGACATGACACCAGTTTTACTAAGATTTATGTCTACGATAATAACTGCTTTCAAACTAACCATTACTGTCAAGTATCGGCAGAAACTATAAAATTAGTATCAAGTATTTTGTTTATAAGTAATTCCAACACGAATATAAAATTAGTTTGCTCGCAGATTCTAACTTTTGTTGATTCACGGTACTGTTTTTTTCGTTAAAAAGTATATTTTTTTATATAGGGCAATTAAATAAAATATACATAAAAATTTTAAAACCTTTCACACAAAAAAAATCATTAAATAAAACATATCTATTCAATGAGCCAAAACACAATCCTGAAAACCTCTGGTGTATTTGTTAGTGAGGAATTGATTATCCTGCAGATTTCTGCTGATGGTGCAGCATCAGGTCAAAGTTATCATGTTCCTGAAATAATATTGAAGTAACAGGATAAGTACCAAATTTCGAATCGATAGACCTGTGTAAATTGCTCACATCCCTTCATCAACTAGACGGAGATAAAGAAATTATGATTTGGCTGCAATTGGCTAAACGAATTTTCTTTCTAATTATATTACAACATGTTTGGCAAAATTAATTAATGCGAATAACAGTTAAGCGGAACGGAGTTAAATAATCATAACCTTCCATTATGAAAAACAAATACCAGAAACTGGTACTTCCAACTGGCCTTCCAACTTGTAACTCTTTTGTTTAGTCAGCTCCACGTACTCTTTGACGCAAGTAGAACTTTTCTAGGGAGTTACCGAACGGAGTCTGTACCATTGCCTGTACCTTCCTTACTTAAATAAGTAAGGAAGGTACGAAGAAAGGAAGACTGTTGGGAGTCTTCTGCCTATCCTGTCACTAGTTCAGTCCTGTGTGGTAAAAATTTTAAAGTACGCTTCTATAAAGGCTTCTTTCTTTCAAAGTGCACAGCCCCACATTGTAAGAAAGGCTTATCGCTCTATTATAAACCAGATAAAAAGCATTGACCTCAAAAAACATGATTTTACTGATCATTATAATATCTATCTGGCAATTTTGGAAATGGCTGGAACTAAGGAAGGTGATTGCAGTGTCGAGACAAGTGAAGTGCGATTATACAGCCTACCCTCTGATCGGACACGGATATATGTTTATAGGAAATGGATACAGTAAGTCTTACAACATTTTATTTATAGACTATCTGCTACCGAGCTTCACACGCGGGGTACCTACATGATTAGTCCTAAGTCGTAGGTGCTTCCTCAAAATCTCTAGATAGTGTATCAGTACATTATTTTTATCAACGATTTAGTTGCCAGCATTTCGACTTCGTAGACCATATTTTCCAACCGAATGTTCATCTCTTTGTACTGGACCGATTTTAGCATATAAACCTCCCATTAATTTGGTATATAAGCAAGAACTTTCATTATATGCTCTTTTTATTGTTTCAATAGAACTTAGAGAGATGTCATACACTTGAATAAATTTTATAGCGTGAGATAACAAACACGTGGTGAGAAGCTTTGAACACTCCGAATGGGAGATGATTTCTTTTTGTTGATAAAAAATTCAACGCCTCCTTAGGACGAATCGTTATGCTCTTCATGGTAAAACAATTGGCAACAAACTAGTCTTGTAATTCTTGTAAGTTTTTTCTAATTATTCTTCTTACTTCCGACAAACCAAGAACGTAAAAATAAAAAAGATAAATAAAATATTATTTATTTATACCTAGATATAGAAAGATATCTAGAATAGGTAACGTACCTACTACAGATGGACCAATAAAAAAATAAATAGACGTCTCACTTTATTTGATCTAATTATAACTAGTGGTCGCCCAATTGTCGAAATTCGGCCATACTTAATTAATAATTAATGTATTTTATATGAATAATTTAAAATATATTAACATTCTGCACTTCATATAACTATATAACTATATCGTCTATATAAATCTATAAGTGTGCGAAATTTCATACAAATTTCAAGTGTGCGATAAATTGGCGTGTACCTCCGTCCACGCTATTTTCGTAAAGTAATTTTCGTATTTTTGTACAAGGTTTTTTTTTCACGTATTATTAATTCTAATAATTCACAGATCGTCTTCATCACTTTTTCCATTAAACGGAGTCAGGGTCATTGTAGTAGTTTGGAAATTGAGAATCTGCTGGTGATTCTTAGTACCCTTTGCCCCACTGGAGAGCCTCTGCCAGAACTCGGGATACCGGTTTGTAGGGGATTTAGGGTCGTATTAAATTGGCATCATAGAGAGAGGTTTTAGCCATAAAACACCACGGTGTCCAGTGCGTCTTTGTGAGACGCTTGAGCCTCGTTGGTAATTCTGTTACACTCCTAAATGTGAAGTGTCAATTGAAACATTTCAATTAATTATGGTTTTGAGTTCACACAAAAAATCCCATGGAAGGGGAAATATACAAAAAGTACATTTTCCCGAATTTATATATATTCCGGGATTCTTTCTAGGCTTAGCCACTCTCAAGTGAAACCAACGAATAGCATTTTTGTTTTGTAAAGCCTTTAGTACTACATACGTTTTGCCAAAGAATAAACTGTTAAGAAATAAACTGGTCGGGCTTGATTAAAATATTTATTTATTTTTACTAGCCTAACTTAAATAGGTTCAAAGGGTTTATAATAAATGTGGGTTTTATTGATTTCTTCGTTAACCAGTAGTTCAAATTTCAAATTCAAATTCAAATATTTTTATTTCGGACAACATAGATCATAATAATATGACAAAAGAGAGTTAGTAATATAATGATATAAAAGATACAAAGTAAAAAAAAGAAGCTGACGCTGGTTCACAGAGCGTTCACCAGAGTAACGAGCAGTTTTCTGGGATCACCCTGCATACCAATTTTGCCCACATCGGCGACGAGTACCTATCCGGTATAGTTTTCAGGATGCTGTTGTGACTGTCTCGCACTCTACGGATCAGGGATGCAGATTTCTTGCGAATAAGTGCTTCAAAGCCATCAGTTTGGTATTCAGCAAACATCCCTGAAGCACTGCAGAAGCGAGGCAGCCCAACATCATCCTGAAAATATTATTGTACTGGATGCGTATGGTGGCCAGCGACTTCTTGGTATACTTGAACCACAGGCTTCCCGTGTACATATTCTGACAGTAGGCTTTAAACAGAGTAATTTTCACTTGTTCAGTACAACGGGAAAACTTGCGGGCCAGCATATTACCCCTAACTGCTAGTGACCTACGTTCCCTTTCAATATCAGCATCGTCTTTAAGGTCGTCGGCAATGAAATGTCCCAGATACTTAAACTGAGTTACTCGTTTAACGTTCATGCCATTCAGGGTTACATTATAGGTGTTGTTATCGGGACCTTTTCCGACGGCCATAAAGACCATGTATTCCGTTTTCTTCACATTATAGACAAGTCCATGGTCTGCAGCATAACGTTCACAGATTTTCAACATATCTTGCAGACCACCCGCCGTTGGGTTATTTTAATTTTTGATTGGTTCACGGGATATGCTATTTTTTTATACATTGTTGATTTCTGTTTGTTTTTGTGTGTTTGTATAAATTTCCCCTTGGGGCCTATTTTTAGTCTGTTTTCCGCTCTTGTGTTTGCTTTTGTTTTTGTGTGTGCTAAATAAATGTTTTACTTTCTCTCTTTCATATGGCTTTGCGAAGATCGTGAACAATTTACTACGACTCTGTGTTTAACAAAATAACGTCTATAATCAGTGAAATAAGCCAGCTAAGATAGTGCTAATCAACGTACGTTTTAATATACCAAATTTGGTAGATTAGAACTACCGAATTTGGTATAATACAATGTACTGCAGTCAGAACGTTCTATTATATTTCTATTAGGTACGTTCTATTATCAGGTCAGTACCTGATTCATTAAATCATTATAAATCAAAGTTTATTAAACACGGAGTCCAATAAAACTTAATTTTGTGTATGTTTCCAGGAAGAATGCAAGCTCTCATATCGTTCGGGAGAGAAGCTCTCAAACAATGTGGGTTAACTAATCTATGGGTGGGCAGAAACTATTTATTAGGTATGTTTTAGCTGAGCTTACTTTAAATACTAGTAATTATGAATACTCTCTGTTCAATATAAGTCGTGAATCATCGCATTTTGTATCTTATGAGATAAGTTTAACTGCAAACTATTCCAAGCTATATACATTGTGACAACATCAAAATGTTTTCTTAGTAAAATTAACTGTTTTGAGACGTGTTTGAACGTTAAATAAACTTACAACATTCAAACCTACTTTTATAACACGACGTACGACGGCAGAGCGGTTTATGAGTGTTTTTATCTGTGGCTAAGCTAAAAGTTTAACCGTTCTTGTTACAGTGGTAGCAGATCCTGTAGATGTAGATGTATTAGCCAAATCTTGTCTTGAAAAGGGCGATTTAATGAGATTTGCGAGAGAATTAATTGGCAATGGAACTTTATTTGCACCAGGTAACCTGTTATAGAAAAATTAAAACTAGCTTATAGGATAGTTTAGTTTATATCTGAGAAGTGATGAATATGGTTAGGTGTTATGTACATACCTTAGGTTGGTAATAATTATGGTAATTATTTATAAATGGTAATATATATACCTTTTCCAATCTGCTAATAATAAAACAAACAAAACATTGTTGCATATTTTCTCAGTGCTGACCATCAAGGTTCAAATATGTATCAAGACCGGCATATTTCCGCCTTTTGAAGTCATCGGCACATTTAGACGCTGTATTCAGCTCTAACGGAAGTCTCCAACAGATGGGAAGCAACCAGAGTATCGACGCATGTAGCATCCCATACCAATGGCATACCCATCTCCCATAGGACAAGAGTCATACCATCATCACGTATCAGAACGTTCAGCTCGAGAACAGCTGGTACGTTGACGGTGATAAGACTCGCGTAGTGGGCAATCCTACCGGTGGCCCTAGAACACGATAACCCGTGGAGACCACGCTGATTGCCTGCTGTACCAGACTAGCACTGATGAGAGATGCAGTACGGCGCACCCTACCACAGATAAATTGCAATTCGAAATGTTGTAGGATTTAATAAGGTGCCAATGTTAAATGATAGTAGTGCTTGTAACCAATTTCTTGACTCCCATTTCGAAACGGCTAAGAGACGTGCGGAATCTACGAAGCTTGAGCATGTTTCTAAAAGATGATTCTATGTAAGCTCACATATAGGACCGTCCCATTGCCGTTGGGCCGGAAGGTTCTCGAGGGTTTCGGAATTAGGACAAGCACTGTTCGAAGCGTATGTAATCGTTTCATTCAGTCTAAATGAAACTGCAAATGATAAACACAGCGAAAAGCTTTCGCATGGCACTGATCGAGGGCACTGTTTGCACAAATCATTAATGTAGCAGCCCGCATACATTCTGCTGAGTCGCTCGACAAGTTCTTTCACGTACAGGCAGAAAAGCCAGAAAGATCTGAACTCTACCTACACACCCCGCATTCCAAGACCACCCAGTTACCTGACACGCTTCTCCTGGTACCAAAATTTAAAGATTTCAACCAACTAATGTGGCAGTATTGTCTCCTGTACCTTTCCCCACAAAATATCTCAAGACCAAGTCGATGGCTTTAGTGAGGTCCAAGAAGGAGGCGTAAACTGGAGTTTTCTGACCGTGTAATACTCGACAATGTGCTTTAAACAAAACATTTTTTCATGTGGCTGTGACCACTTTAAAAAAATCAATCCTTACTTTAAATGGAAATAATTTCCATAAAAAAATGTTTTTCTAAATTAATATTAAGATAAAATATGTAAATATCTTTGTATGCGCTACTAACATATATTACCCCGCAAAAATTCATTACGGCAAGACTGCGAACAATAGCTCTGATTAGAGGCTGACAAATAAACGGACATGACGAAGCTATAAAGATTCTACAAGGAACCTTTATAGTTTGACAATAATATTGAAAAATCAGCATAAATCAGCAATTTGTGTTGAAAATTACTACTTTGGCAATCCTTATTCGTTAAAAATAGTTAAGTTAAATAAATCAGAATGTAACCCAAACATATTGATCGTAGTTAAAATATGGCATCCACGTCGTAAGATCCTTGCTTCAACCTTCCACCTGAGAAACCTCAAGAACTTCGTGAATATATTCTCCAAGCAGAGCAATCTGATGGTGAACCAGTTGAAGGGAATGGCTGGGAAAGGAAGCTTCTCGATCTGGACCTATCTCACATCTTATACTATGAATTCCGTTTGTGGTTAGTAAAATTATCTATCCTATGGCAACCACTTGTTTTTGTGGTGTAGTTTTATTAGTATAATCTGCTTGTTGAACCCAAACATTGCTCATTAAAGGGAGTATCTTCACTCTTTGCCCCTTAGAGCTTTTATGGTCTAATATAGATTTTTGAGTATACATGAGTAAAACATTTGTTTTCCTTTGTTGGGTTCACTCTGGAGCGGTTTTTGTTTTATAGCAATATACAACACTACTGTAATATCGAACTATGTTTATAGCGTATGGATGAAATTTGCTAGGCATGATCACAGTTACAAGTTACTTACAGCGACTCGTCATATATACAATAGCATAAAATATATTTGATTTCAGAGACAGCTTTGGGGGTAGATATGAGTCAGGAAACGCATAAAAACTCATTACTCCTCAAATCTTTTGAAAAGATCTGCCAGTTAGTTGCAGAGAGAACTGTTTCTCCATGGTTACATTCCGATTACGTATATAAAATGCTACCAAGCTATCACACTTTTATCAAAAACGAAAAAAATCTATGTGAATTTGTTGACGATGTAAGTATAGTAAGTGCAACTACTATTATTTAGATACTAACGTCAATAAAACATTTATTTTTATTTTAGTTAATAAAATCCAAACGTGAGCTTCTAAGATCTGGAGTTCTAACTGCTAACAAAAAAGAAGGTAATGTATCTATCAGTGTTTTTAATCGTCTATTCCCATCTGTTCTGTTGGCAGAACTATTGGGATTTATTTCCCATTAGTTCTGTGACTTATAAGACTATGCTTTACCCCTGGCTTCAATCTCATTGACAGAGAACTATATTCTTCTGCCGCTTTGGCGGCCGCTGTCGCGGCACGCTCGCCTTGCGCATTGTTTCCTATACTCTAACATAACCTAACCAACTGGTTTCGATCTGAATTTCATGTCACAAGAATCGTAAGCTGGGAGTTATTTTCCCATTTGTTCTGTGAACAGAACTAATGGTAAAAAACAACCCAATAGTTCTACCAACAGAACTATTCGACAGAACAGGTGTCAGTAGACTTTTTAAACACGGTAATTGCCGAACTATTAACAATACCTAATCATTAATCTACTCTTTGTACCAGGGTCCACAGAAAGCAAAATTGAAACATTACTAGAACTGCTAATCAAGTCGTCGGCCATGGAGAAAGGATATAATGATATAGAACTCCGTGAAGAAATCCTGGTGATCCTAATAGCTGGTACTGATACGTCTGCTGTAGGGTCTTCGTTCATTTCTCTGATGTTGTCTAGACACCAAGACGTTCAGGAGAAGGTTTATCAAGAGTAAGTTAGCTTTTAAACGGTTATTGATAGATAATAATTTGCAAATAAATAATTTGCAGCAGTAAATATTAAAAAAAAAAATATTGGTGGACAATGCACACAACACCATCTAGCCCCAAACGAAGCATAGCTTGTATTACGGTGACAAGATGACCGATAGAAAATAACAAACTGAGAAATTAGGAGTGCATAAGTTCTAAGGAAGTCGAGCGCAATACCCTGCACTACGAACGCGTGATTTGTTACTACTAAATCCTAATACCTAATACTACACTATATTGTCAACCTAGTGTGCGTGTACCGACGTACCGATGGTAGGCAACGCGCCTACCACAACTCACGCAAGAGTACTGTAGCGTAACCACCACAGTAAACGTAATAGTAGGTAATGCAGCAATTCGACTGACACGCGACTCAACAGAACTTTCGAGCTTCCATTTTCTTACCTCCACTACCTACTGTACTGGTCTGTGTACCGAGAGCTATTTATAATTTTGACATCATGATGGACAATATAACCAAAGCTAATAGATCTGTATCAGACTCCGAACTAAACCAGTTTGTACATGAAAAAACTCCACCTAACGCTTTTCTTAGTTACAAAATAAAAAGGACCGAAGAATATACTACGGAGCTAAGTAGTATTAGGGACGATATAAAATCGATGCTCTCTGGCCAGGAAAGTCAAAGTCAAAGTACTTTATGTGAATGATATAAACTGTAAATTCAAAAGTTTCTAAAAGAGCAAGCAGCGCTTACGCGACTCGCGCGCGGTGTCGCGCCGAAAAGTATCTATCTGTGGTGTAATGTAGGTAGGTAGGTATTTTTTTTAGTAACTTAAAGTAAAAAAAAAAATAAAAAAAATTATATTGCATTTCAAGAGTAGGTACTATAATAATGATAGGTTTGTACCTAACCATGTACATGGTTAGGTACAAACCTATCATTATTAAAGTATGTAGGTATTACGTACCTACTATTTGGGAATCATTTATTTTATTATGCATGTGTTCTAAGCAAACTAAACAGCCAGGCTCAAATAGGTAGGAAGATTAAAGTAGGTAGGCTTTTCGTAGGTACCTAACTAACCTGCCGACACTTGTTAAAGTTTTATTTACGTACCTACCAAAACAAACATCGTACAAATTCGTAATTTTGTATATTTTCATCATGTCATATTTAGTTCCTGTCGTAATCTGTACTTTAATGCCTATTACTTGTACAAAATAATTTAGATGTTTCACATCTGCCAGCCGTCACGTGACAGCTCAATTTTTTTTTAATAGTAAATAATTTGTGTAATTTAACATAGGAAATGCTAGAATTTTTTCGTATGCCGATGATACTGCGGTTATCTTCAGTGATAAATCTTGGAAGAATGTTAAATTAAACGATGAAGTTGGCTTAGCTAAAATCAAATTGCCTAAGAGAAAACTTATTAACATCGAACGCTTCTAAGACTAATTTTATGTGCTACACTATTTACAACAGGACTCAACCAGGAGCAGACTTTAACGTACGCATCTATAATTCTAGATAATGATCATTGTAACTGCCCATATAATAATAAAGTCTCCTCAACAAAGTATTTGGGTATTATAATAGATCAGAATATGTCATGGTATCCTCAAATTAAAGCCTTGAGTAACAGGATAAGAAAACTAATATGGATTTTTAAAACCTTAAGGATACACAAGTCAGTGGCACAAACTCGCTAGTGGGCGCAGTTAAAATGCATGCTATTTCACCTAGCTTAGTGTGAGAAAAAAATAGACGTGCACCAAGGATATAGATGAGCAGTAAAGAGATAGCGTGATTATAATTTCGAGTCATATGATCAGATTAATCTATGGTTTCTAAATAAAACGATTGCGTAAAAATAATGAATAGACCTTTGGCTCAAGGGTTCTCATAAAAAAACTACTGAATTTATTTATAAAAAAAAAGTTAATTGAGCTCTTGAATGAGCTCTCCGTTTTTATTTATTCACACCTAAAGTTGCGCTAAAATCAGTGATGAAAAACGATTTTTTTTGAGTCTTGTATCTTTCAAACCCATATTATTTTCACAATTCTGTATTGATACAAGCATAGATTATGACAAGACAAATTTATATCACTTTTAGTATTGGTTGTTCATCATCAGACGGTGGTGTGATCACCCTTCGACGTTTGTATGGAAAGATAATCGACTTGTTCACTCTTACGACACGTTGCTCAAGAACTAAGGGTTCTTGAGCTTAAAGAAAATTTATATTGCCTAGCTCAATCCGTGATGGGATATTGTATTTCCATCTGGGGAGGAGCAGCAAAAACTAAATTCATCGAAATAGAAAGAGCTCAACGAGTACTAATTAAAGTAATGTATTTTAAATTATACAGATTCTCAACAAATACGCTTTACTCTATGACGAAACTATTGTCTTTCAGACGTTTCTACATCCTACAAGTGGTTCTAAGAATGTACAAAACTCTAGCTTATAATCCTAATATCATAAATCGTAGACGAAAAGACAAGGTCGGAAAAACTATTAGAAACGAAAACTTCATTTGCCCGTAACCAGTATGCAATCCAATCTGCCCACCTTTATAACGTAATGAATATGAAATTAAATATTCATCCTATGCCATATTATGAGAGTAAAAAAGTCCTGACAAATTGGCTGCAGACAAAAAGCTACGAGGATACGGAAGCGCTACTACATGTTATTACCTAACACCATTGGTACCTATCACCACACTTTTACCTAGTTGACACCAAATTACTCCCTAACCCTTCTATTCAATGACACACACACACACACAATTTTTATCTATCATTTAGTTTTAAATATATATATACTTATCTAAATTTAAAAATTTACAAAATAGTAGTAGTAGTGGTATATATTTCTGTAAATTAATCTAAAGCCACTAGTTTGATATTGTAAATCTGTTACAGAAATAAATTATTTTCTATTTTTCTATTTTCAATCACACAAATGTTTGTCCTAAGAAGGAATCGAACCCCTAACCTACATCATAGAAGGCAGCAAGTCAAATAGAATAATACTATTTCATAAGATAAAGAAAAAAGGCACATACCTGCCCACCGAAAAGAAAAAACTCTTAAATTATTTACGCTTGCCGTAGAAGGCAAGCTTGCAATATTTTCAAATATTGTAAAAACAAGGACATGGATTTTTAGGTGAACATGTTAACATGAACAGTTTGGGCAAATGACAATACGATGAATTTTTATTTCAGAATACAATGTGTCCTTAACAACACAAATAGATCTATAGAGTTCCAAGACTTGTCTCGTCTCAAATATCTAGAAGCTGTGATCAACGAAACCCTAAGGTTATTTCCTCCAGTACCCGCTACAATTAGAAAAGTTGAAGCTGATATTACTCTACGTAAGTATAATAAGCGAAAAAAAATATAAGCGCCTGTTAGTTTTAACCTATCACACTGCATCATATTGTGTACACGCGCCACAAAAACATTATTTAAGTGTCATAATGTATCCCATAATGTTAAAAAAAATAGATGCTTGCCCACCGTCCACCTCCCTGAGACTATCTGGGTGAACCGTTGAAAGTTTTACAACGACTCACCTCTCACATTAAATTTGAACGCGCTTAAATTTATATTGTTGGCAGTTACTGCCTGTACACCTCAGAAATTAATCAGATCAGAACCAGTTAGTTAGGTTATGTTAGTGAATAGAAAACAACGCGCAAGGCGAGCGAGCAAAGCGAGCGTGACACGGCAGCGGCCACCAAAGTGCCAGAAGAATATAGTTCGTATGTCAAGATACATAACTCTGTCCAGTTGCTAACCTGTAACCTAAATAATCTCTATGCACTTCAAATCTGAAAAGGTGGATTGATAACAAGGTGGACGATGGAAACTAAATATTTCCCAAGGATCATCATCACCCAGGTGAACAAGGCTGAGCCGTTGTAAAAAAAACTTTCAACGCAGATAGTCTCAGGGAGGTGGACGGTGGGTAAGCTCTAACTAAAAAATGATTTTCTTATAACACTCAGAGTGATGCTCCATCTATCTCGTTACCTTATTTGTACAGTGCAAAGCTTAAATTGTAAATTGGCAAACGAAAAAGTGGTTATTAATTAATGTGCGTGTGTTTAGCATCAGGAGTTAAACTCGTGCCAGGCTGCGGTGTCTTATTTCACATATGGGCCATTCAGCGGAACCCTCGGTACTGGGGAGCTGATGCAGAAGTTTTCCGCCCTGAACGATTCCTTGACTCGCCAGCTTCTCATCCACAAGCATATATTTCGTTCAGCACAGGGCCTAGAAATTGCTTAGGTAATTTTTGAATATGTTATATCGTTAAATGTTGAAAGCGGTCATTATCGCCGTAATTACCTGTTTCGACGATTCGACTTAACGCACAATGCGTCTCTTTAGCGAGAGTTCTTTTACATAAAGCATTCGTCCAGTGTAGCCTTTATAAAACATATAAGTAAAGTAATTATAGTAAAGAAGATACATAGGATAGTGAAAAGTTTTGTTTTATACTACTGAACCGGAAAATCAGCATACGCCCCACCTAATGGTAAGTGGTTACCGTAACCTATGGGCGTTTGCAATACCAGAGGTAACAAACTCACGTTGTCGACCCTAAGACACTGTTATTTTATATATTTGGTTAGTAAATTTTCATGGTCCAGTGCCAGAAAATTTATTTTACTTTTGTATTGTCAATTTTCAGGCTACAAATACGCCATGATGTCGATGAAAACTGTGGTATCATCGTTGGTCCGTCGGTATCGTCTGCTGCCAGCCAAAGCAAGCGTAGGCGCAGATGACTCAGATTTACGGCTGACATTCGACATTATGATGAAAGATGAGGATCAGTTTAATGTTAAACTGGAAAATAGGCTGTAATCATGATGGCATCGTACTCGTTTCTACTTTGTTAAAATTAGTACTAAATATAACTTCAAAATTAGTTCATATTATTTTCTTTATTTATTTTTGTACTATTGATCGCAATCAATTTACAACATTGTAAAATGACAATTGTAGTCAAGTTAACCAAACTAATAGGTACATGAAATTGTCGTCAAACATAAGTTCTTTGAAACAAACACTGTCATTTTTCCCTATCACAACTAAAATACACATTTTATCTGGCAAGTTGAACATAAACCACTACACACTATATAAAATAACAGTACCTACACAAGCAATCCTCTATGAATAGTTTGGAATTTCTCCGTTTTGTGAAGTCATTTTATCGAAAGCAAACAAATACTTCTAATACCTACTCTTATTGACAAAATTAAAAAGAAAATGTTACAATGTAACTAAAGGTACGCGCAAACTGAGGCGGGTTGAAACGAAACAGGATTTATCAATGATAGTACAAAGTAGTGTCTATCTAGCCTTAAAAAGAACGCCCCACCAGTGTGTTTACTCTCAAATGCAATGTAAGTATTCTGAATACTGATATAACTGAATAAGTCGTCGCCATTGTTGGTCAAATTCAGCATGCCCAAACAGCCGGATCTGTAGATCAACCAGTGCCTAATAACTCGAACGCACGACAGATCGGACGTGTCGATCCACACGTCGCGCTCGCTCTCAGCCGTACTATATCGATACTTAGACTGATTCATCTCACACATTGAAACAATCACGTTTAGTGGAGAAGCGTTCATTTTAAAACTAGACCATCACCACTTCTTCGATTATACACTCAATAATCAAATGGTACAAGTGTATACGCTAAAGCTTCAACTAGTGCTTGAGTATAGCGAAATAGAACGAACCCTACAGCAAACAATAAGAGACCCATATTTTGAACATCCCGCCTTTTCACCTTAAGCCTACCATTAAACCGTTTGTTTGTACAAAGTAGCCGTTGTAAAAGAATATTGGTCCTTTTAATACGACCATACAGGAAGTAAAAAAATTGCTTCCGAAAACTAAAAGCTCATTCGTTCTTGTTTTGTTTAGTTTAAGAAATATTTTTATACATCCTGCACAAACAAAACAGTGTTTTATTCCCTTACATTATTACAAAGTATTAAAATATTTTAAGCAAACAGCTTTTGTTGCACGATCACTTAGTGAACTTTTTCTATAAATCATGCAAGAAAAACCATACGCCAAACGCTTAGACAATTTATAGTCCCTTTTTAAATTAGATGTTATTCTTAAGATAAGATGGACGCTTGACAAAATATTCACTCAAACGATATAATTGTTGCCGTTATTTTTAGCAAAAACTTTTAGAGATACTTATTTTCGAAAGAAAATATTGTTCAAAATGATATTCTACCTACAAAATGGAAGATAAAAAAGGAGACAATTTTAAATGAGTGAAAAGTCACAATCAACGTCCACCCCACCTTATGTCGAACAACGCATACAATTATAGTAGAATTACACGTAACAATATTATATTCTGGACGAAATTGATGTCAACGTAATTGACTTACTTGAAATAAACCATCTTACTTCAGCAATCATATTATTAATTGATGATTTCAATTTAATTGAACAGAATCTAATATTATAAGCGTTGCACTTGGTATTAGCAGTGTACAAATTTACAGTAATTTAGGCAACTGACAATTCTTATAACACTATCTTAATACAATTGTGCGGTTGGCAATTTATAAGTAATAGTTTCTTTTATAAAGCGTATCGTTCCATTATTACAATTTATTATTGTTTTTAATTTCACTTGCAACATTATCAGCTACGATATGCGTTGATTTAGAATTTTGACTATTGTTCTTATTTTAAAATTTAGGGCTTATTCAAATTATAACAAATCCTAAGAACACACTATAAGCACCAAATGGTCCTCTTTGTTTCTTTTTACAAACGTCTGAATTAGCCCCAAATGACCTATTCACTCTTAACACTAACATTCATAGCTGTCGTAAGCCATCATCATCACAAAATCAGTCTCAGTAGAACTTTGGAAGTCCCTATCGAATCATTTCTTTACTATACTATCAAAATCGTATTCGGGGCCATAAGTTGCTTTAGCGGTGCGCCTAGTTAAGAACACTTTTCCATCTTTAATGTAATCCCCACAAGCTTTGTTAACTTCGTAGGGGATATCGTCCTGAGCATCTTTGCTATCGTTGCCTGTCACACCGTTTTTTTTTACTTCTTTTGCAAAGCCATTAGCGTGAAGGACACCATTGGCCTTGACTCCGTTACGGCTCTTCGCGTATTCGTCTTTGATTTCTTTCTCGATGTCTTTGTTCCTCTTGTAGCTTTTGGAGTAGAAGTTGAGGAATAGGAAGAGGAATATTGTGATGTTCGAGCAAATAAAGTAAGTAAAGCCAGCGGCGTACTGGCAGCGTGGAGAGAAGTGCGTCCACGCGCAGTATACAAGCATCAACAGAAACTGGAACTGAGAAAAAACATTTTTATAAACAGAAGAATTAATTTACACTGTCCTTTGTCCAAACGCATTTGACGCTTCATTACCCAGTTTGTTGCGGGGTGCCCGGGGTGTATCGAACGTTAACGACTCAACAAAACTACAAATATCTCCAAAGTTTTATCTATCTAATTATGGTATGAAAAATGGAGAGCTATCTATAATTATATGACGTTTGAATTGCTATGAACTTATTTAACCGAATATAGATGAATTATAGTACCCTTATAATTATTGTTAATATTAAGTTGAAAATATGGTGAGCTGTATGTTTTTTTTCGGTTTATTGTTCAAAAGTCGTTTCAATGTTTTTATTTTTACTACCAATCGAATATCTATTTAACATAAAGCTATTTTATATTTATCACACCATACGCTTTACAATATATCATGCCTCATTAAAGCGACCCCAGCGTAGGACTAGATAGACCGTACCTGACTGTCGCGAAGCCCCTAGTGATCGGTCATATTTGCGTTTCTATTTTACGCAGTCTAATCAAATAAACAAATCTAATGTTAGATACGTAATTATTTACGTATGTAAATAATATACAAATATAAATAAAAAATAAATATTGGAGGACACATTGCACACAGCATCTAGTCCCAACCTAAGCGTAGCTTGTATTATTCTGACCACTGACTAGATGAACGTATACTTATGACGACCTCTGTGGCGCAGTGGGCTAAAGTTCAGCTGAGACGCAGAAGGTTGCGGGTTCGATTCCCGCCGCAGTACAAATATTTGTATGATCTGCAAGTATTTGTCTCGGGTCTGGGTGTTTCTATGTATGATATGTATGTATTTACAAAAAAAAAGTATATAAGTAGTATATCAGTCATGCGGTACCCATAACACAAGCTCTGCTTACTTTGGGGCCAGATGATGTTGTGTGAAATGTCTGGGATTATTATTATTATATATTTTTAAATATAAAACCTACTTTTATATTTGAAAAATAATGTTAACGACTTATTATTACAGTACTTTAGTGCGTTTATTATTAATAACAAGTAGGAGTGTAAGAAATGCATGCCGTACAAGATGGTCAGCCATCATGTGCGGACATGTGCGGTGGGCGACGAACATTATAATTTCTGTGCAAAATCTCTATGTAGTAGACGGTCTACGAAATAGAAACAGTTTAATATTAACTCTACTATGAAGTAAATGGATATTAAAACGAAATGATCTCTAAGCTTTTATTATTAAGACTCGCAGAATGTTTGTAATTAGATAACATTATATTACCAAATAATAAAATAACATAGTGATAGTGATCCCCAGGCTCGGTAGAAATATTTTCAGATCTTTGAAGATGTCTATGGGGTAGACAGAGTCATGCCCAAAAATGAATTGTGGCACGTGCCGATTTGTACAGTACTTAATTACTATTAGTTAGTTATATGATGTGTGAAATGTCCGGCATTATTTATTATTTATTCCGTCACGGGCCTCTTTATTTATAAACGTGTAAGATGGATACAAACAAATGCTGACAGAAATATAATTTTTAAATGTTTAATTAACCCTTTGAGTAGCAAACCTAAATCTAGACTACCTAACTATGACGTTTAGCGGTGGTGGCGGCAAAATGGCAAAGATGTATTCTCAGAAAATTAACTATTTTGAACAAACTACTGTTCCTATCAACAGTGAATGAACAGCTAAAGAATCCTATTGGATTTTTCTATTAGATTATTGTAAATTCATCCATTATTTTATAAATATTTTAATTGTTCAGTTAATTATATAAGTATATAAGTAGTATATCAGTCATGTGGTACCCATAACACAAGCTCTGTGTTTGGGGCCAGATGATGCTGTGTGAAATGTCCGGGATTATTTATTTATTTATTTATTTAATTAACATTTATTCTTACGGTTCCTGAACAGCCAAAAATAATTATTACAGTTTTGTCTTAGTGCTATTAGTCGCTACCGATTGCGTCAAAAACTTACCAGCTGCATCTTGGTGACGTATTTCTTCCACCACAAATACTTTTGGAACCTCGGCCCTAGTCCAGACAGAAGGTAGTAAGTATACATCACCACATGTACTATTGAGTTGAGGAGAGCTAGGACAGCACCTTCCCCACCTGCTGCAAACTTCAGATAACTCCAGGAGTAGAGAGCCATTACAACGTGGTGGTAGACATGAAGGAATGTGATCTGAAACAGAAAAATGTTTTGCAAAAACGGAAGGTTATGAAACATAACTAAATGACGCTCTTACTTTAATTCAACCGCGACTTCTTCTTACCATGCCACTAGTTATTTCGAACGAATGTGGTGAATGGATTGAAGTGCGCCTTAAAGGCTCCTTTCCTCTGTCAATGCATAACATACCTGCTTATTTTTCTTCCTTAGTACAAAGAAAATGGTATCAAGTAGTTCAGTGAATTTCGCGAAGAAATACCACCATCCAAGGTCCAGTAACTGAAAATTTATTAAGACCACTTTAAAAATAATTTCTCAAAATGAAAATTTTCTTTTTAGGATTTTTGTCAGTGCATTCTGGTAGCAAACATTATGATACCAGGAGTATAAAAAAAATATTGCTGCTTGATACCTAAAAGTTGGTGCAAATAAACCATAGATTTTATGCTAATTTTGATATTTAGTTTTAAAACTTCGTGTGAATCTATGGTGTCAGAGTTAGTAAGCCACTCAAAGAGCTCCATCAAGGTCTAGCTAATTTGGAAAAGTTGAAACCGACAGCTTAATGTCCTCTTTAGCATGAAATCGCTTATTTTTTATTTTTTATTTGAGGACATCCAACAGTATTTATACAAGTAGTTACGTATATTTCTAAAGAGAGTCCTAATATCTACAAGTAGGTACTACTAATTCTATAATATATAGTAGTTGGACTATGACAAAAATACTAAGAAACAATAACCCATAGCAAACTACTTTATCGATTTTATTATTACAACCGTAATAATAAAGTCGATAGAGTAGTTTGGGAATTATGATGATCTGATGACTGGAGTACTTTGAGAATAATTTCAGCTAGGTACCTGCGGAGTAGGATGCAACTTAAATGCAATATTTGAATAAACAAAATTTATAAGAAATAATTTGTTGGAGTAGTTTGAGAATGAATGTATAGGATTCTTATCTTTTTAGAACAAAAGAATGGAGTAGTTTGGGAATAACCCAAAATACCAGGTATTTGAATAATTCATTATAATAATATGTTGTGGTGCACACCCACAATTTTGATCGCGTGTAGTGTTTTTTTGCAGCTCTTTGTTGTATAGAATTGTTTTGTATTCATTGTCCTATAAGGTTGAATTTCAGAAGTGAATTTTTGAGTATACACTTAGTTTTCTGGAAGTTACCTCTTCTTACCATAGTGTTCTGCGTGCTTGATGGAAAACGACATCCAGCATAGATGATGCCGTCCCTAAATATATTTAGATTGAAGACCTGAAAAACAAGATCCAATCAGTTCTTGCTTAGTTACAAGCAACGCCTGACAAAATGGGATAGCAAAGCATTTTGCAAATAGCAGCTGGAACAATATTACCTCCTGCTTTTTGCTGGTGAAAAGTCGCTCATATCTATAGCTCTCTCAAATGATTTGATTGAAATGTAAGTTTTAAAACAATTGAAGTTAGTTTCTACTTGTTTAAGTTCATTTTTTTGTGCTAAATTTCTTCATAAATGTATGAACAAACGAAAACTTCAGTAGAGATTGAGTTGGAGAATAATGCGGCATTTTGGTTTCCGCTATCCAAAACTGACTAAATATTATGTTATTATTTTACTATCTTCGTAAAAAAATAATTAAAAATCAACATTAATAATTTGACAAGTCGTTTTACTGGCAGGTACTATCTGCACATTTCTATTATAGTCTCCAATGAGCTTACAAATGAACATGCATTTTTTTGATTGAAATGCATGGTATGTTGTATCTTTGAAGATTTTTCATCTTTTAGCTGCCACCTCTCTCGTTGCGATGGTTCTTTTGGGGTCATTATAATAATTTAATTTATTTACTCAGACAATTTCATAGTCCATTGTGTTAGTCAGCTTATAACTAAGGGTTGGTACTTAAAATTAATTATAGATTTTGTCCTTTGGACCAATTTATACATAACAGGACAATCATTTTTTTCAGCTATCGCGGTTAGGATGCTGTTGCTGCTCCCTCGGCTTCTTCTGAGCAGTGAGGCTGACTTTTTTGGCCAGATGGCCTCGAAGGTGTCAGTGCGTGCCTGGGCGAACATGGTTGAGGCACTGCAGAATCGCGGCAGTCGCAAAGCAACGTAAACGCGTTGTTATATTGGACCCGCAAAACATTGTAAGCCTTTTGGTTATAGTTGACCTACAGACTCGCTGAGTAAAATATAGTACAGTATGCTCTGAATAAGGTGACCTTCACCGCATCTGTACACCGTGCGAATCTGCGGGCCAGCATATTCGCCCTGACCAACAGTGCTCTGATTTGCCTTGACTGACTTATGTGAGCCTTTGTTTTTTACAATATATAAAGCAACCCTGCAGCATTACAACAATATAATGGAAACAAACCCTTGTTTGCTTACAAACATAAGAAGATGTAAGCTAATTGAAAGCTTATATATCAAACTAAGGTAATAGCGATGCTGGCGACACCTATCGGAGTAAAAGTGAGCTTCCTCATTGGACTGTGTGTGCAAAGTCAGGGCCAACGACCGCATCGCACCTGTATCGATTTGCATGGTGACTGTATTGATACTGCATCGCCGTTGTATCGCAAAAATTAGCAATGTGGTACAAGGCCATTATCTATTAGATTAGATAAAACAAGAGCACCTAAGCCAATTTTATTTGGCGTGGGATTAAAATTCGTCGGCGTGGACTAGTCTAAAGTGGAGCGCAAGTCATTGAACCGTTATGACCTATGAATGAAATTATTCACTTGCACAATGAATTAGGAACTAGACATGTCATTCTATATCCAATTTAGTAGGCCTCTTTCGGATCCAAAGGTTACGTATGTGTTCGAACCCGATGGTCGGGAATTTGGATTGCACTGCTATCACTATACGCTCACGTGTACCAGACTATCATCATTACATAGTATAAAACAAAGTCGCCTCCCTCTGTCTGTCTGTCCCGATGTATGCTTAGATCTTTAAAACTACGCAACGGATTTTGATGTGGTTTTTTTTAATAGATAGAGAGATTCAAGAGGCAGGTTTATATGTACAATACATGGATAGTATAGTATAGAAACACTGATCATTTTAGAGGTTTCCAATGTGATGTCGTAAATAAACAAATTTTTTTGCGCTTACATTGTAAACGTTAACTGCACCCTACGAGATAGATCAAAATAATGTACCACAGTATTGTATACCTTAAAAAGGTCAACTAAAAAGTCCGCGATGGTATATGTCCATCTCTTAGGTTATGTTATTCTTTTAGATAATGTTGTATATTAAGATATTCAGTAGTATATTTATCATCAGCATGCACCCGTGCGAAGCCGGGGCGGGTCGCTAGTTCATAATAAAATACTAACTACTTTCAACATCGTTTGAAGAATAAACAAAAATATATAATCCAGGGTAGATTAAGATCTTTACTTAGTGCCATTGAAATTCAGTGCTGCAGGTCTACCTGCTCTTGTAGCACAATAAGCTGAATGATCACTTATATTACTGTCATATTCGTACGGATTTATTGTTATTGGAGTAAGATAAAGATTTTTATTCAGTTCCTATTTTACATTCCAATTTAACGAATAAAAAATTGTTTCATATCGTGTAATAAAAGTAAATTACCTTATAGCAAAGAGTAACAGCTAACAAAACTTGAAAAGCGTTGTAATATGCTAGAGGCTTGTTCATTCTCATTGGCGCTCTGTTTTTCATAAACCTCGGTCCAATGCGAATGAGGACAAGATACGCCACGACCACTGAGATGATCGGCACTGGACTAGACATCATGAACCAGGAGTCCACTAGTGCACCTGAAATAGAAAGGTTCCTATTTAAAAGAGTTGGCTTAGCAATCATGATAAGATTCGATTTGAATACCATTTAAACATTTATACCTATCACATCGAGAGTTTTGGGCAAGCAATGAAAAATTTTTACTGGAAAATGTGGAAAATGCACATAACATAATAGATGCGTGAAACATTGCATTTTGAGTCTTATACCAAAGATTCAATCTATGTATTTGACTTGAAGGTAAGGAAGGTATTTGACCCAATTATAAAAACAAAAACACAATATTTCTTGTTTTTTTGTACCTAACCAAAAATCTGCATAATAAAAACGTGACTGTTTCTCATCAAGAAATTTATATATTCTAAGATCCAAGTTCGCGAGACGAGATGTGAAATGAATCAACTGGAAAACTTTACACGTTTGTTCTATTGCTAGAACAATACTTACTTTTCCCAACTTTCAGGGAGTCCAAATAGCGATCAACTTTCTCTATGTAGCTCATGATGGTTTATTTTACCTGAAATAAGAAACCAATTTATCTTCAGTAACGTGCCACGTAATACTTTGGCATTTTTTTGACAATGACATTTAGAAATAAAACTTCTTTGTATGGAACTTTTTGAAACATACAAAACTTTTTCTAACATGTTAGGAATCAGATAAAGAGGTTTTAACTAATTTAGCTAGTAAACTTTTTTCTGAAACAAAAATCGTTTGATGTTTCTTTGGTTGAAATTTTTGATTTATTATTCTAAAAATAGCTCAATAACTGTTTTACATGTATTTTATATCACCATCATCATAATTAGCCTTTAAGAAGTCCACTGCTGAGCATAGGCCTCATAGGATATTTTATATTATTATACCTATTATATTATTCCGTACATTTCTATATATAACATTTCATTTATTTTTTTACCATTTTCATAAGTTTATCCGAGGCTTAGTTATTTAGCTAGAAAAAAACTTGTCTTGTTTTATTAATTAACATTTAATGTTCAACTACAAAGGCCACAGGTTGAATGCAACACGCTACTCAAAGTCATAGTTCCTCTATTATTACCTACTGAGTGCCAATTACATATATTTCACAGCAATAACCATCGATTTATATTAATGCCACTCGTCCGTGTGAATCAAATGAATTGTTGATTGATTTTAACTAAGTAATTGTTATTTAATAGCATTCAGTAGTTTACACTAAACGACATAAAACCTCCGTCAATCAGATAGCTATCGAATAATAATAATCCCGGACATTTCACACAACATCATCTGGCCCCAAAGTAAGCAGAGTTTGAGTTATGGTTACCACATGACTGAATTACTTAAATACTTTGTGTTTGTAAATACATGCATATTATAATAGATAGAAACACCCAGACCCGAGACAAATACTTGCTGTTCATACAAACATTTGTTCGGCAGGAGTCGAATCCGCAACCTTCTGCGTCTCAGCCGGACCGTAGACCACTGCGCCACAGAGGTCGTAAAGTCAATACAAAAGCGCTATTTAAAAGAGATCTGCCAGTATCTCTCAAACGTAATCTCATGGACCCTCCCTGCCAAACCTCCAAATTCTAACATGTGCTCAAACTTGGACCTTTATGTTCAGAAGTCCAACTCAAGGTTTGTTAAAAGGAGATGGGAAGAAGCATCCTCGACAAAACTATTCGCTCCAAAATTAACGTTCTCGACGTGGCTCAAAAAACAGAGATACTAATTTGTACTGGGCACAGCACGTTTGCTGCATGGTAGACATACTGAAGTCACAAAATTCCACTGAGTGGTAGACAATGATGGCACGGTAGAACAAGCATGCGATGGCGCGCGAACTAGACACATTTAGCGTCAGTCGGTGGAAGGCAATGGCGTTGTAAAACTCTAGGCCTTTGCCCAGCAGAAAGTCTACGGGCTAGTAACAACAATAATAAATCAGTATAGGAGAAATCACAGCTGGTATAAAGTCTAATTTACCATCAAGACATTTATCTAAGGTTACAAGCTCATACGCCATAATCAATAGCTTAGTCTCGAAAGTACCAGGAAAATAACTCAAGACCTTCGTCTAGCGAAAGTAGGCTAAATTTTAAACCTGTCAACAGTGTCAGGTCAGTCGTGTAGTTTAGAATTTGTATGGTTTCAGCTGTAAATGACCGATCGTACCACTGGTCTACTAACCTATCGATATAGGTAGTACAACTGGGTATAAATACAATCGTATTACAAGCTTTTGCATGAACGTCAATTTGAAGGCCTATTATGAAGGCAAGTTAAACTGCTGGACATAAGATGCAAGCGCAAATGTCATGAAAGTCCTATAATGATTCTAAGCAATATCTAGAAGACACGTTAACCTACTTGTCAATAGAACCCTCTTCTAACACTTCAAATGCACCTAGTTAAATTACAATTTGCAAAGCGTTACGGCTTTTTGTTACAATAGTTCGAATAACAGGGATCTTGATTTGCTTCGCCATTAAGGTTGCCATGTTCCAACCTGTATTAATCCAAATCTTTAAAAAAAAAATCTCAATACCTACTCTATTAATGCATACTTTAAATAATAATAATAAATAAATAATCCCGAACATTTCACACAGCATCATCTGGCCCCAATGTAAGCAGAGCTTGTGCTATGGGTACTGACTGATACACTAATTATCTACTTATTTTTTTGTAAATACATTCATCTTATACATAGAAACATCCAGACCCGATACAAATATTTTCAGATCATACAAACATTTATCCCGCGGTGGGAATTGAATCCGGAACCTTCTGCGTCTCAGCCGGATTTATACTTGACTAGCTGACCCGGCAAACTTTGTTTTGCCATATATTTTTTTAAAGTATGCAATGTTACTTCTAATACCTCCAAGAATATGTGTACAAAGTTTCATGATGATCGGTTAAGTAGTTTTTGCGTGAAAGCGTAACAAACAAACTTAAATTCACATTTATATTATTAGGATGAGGATACTTTGCTGACTCTGAAACATGTAGGCAGTCACTAATAGGTTTATCCTCTTTCTTATAATCAGATAGTTAGCTAGAGCGGCTTTTAAGTTCGCTCTGTCCTTGTATAATGAATAAAGCTAGGTACTCGTAGCAACAGATTAAAACAACACTGTTGCAATTACAAAATGTCCTCATGGTCTTACACCATTCAGTCACAAAAAATTCAGTCCGAGTTCGGTTAGGTACTTTTCAATCAAAGTCAAGTTTCTAAGTAGGTTTAAGATGTGGAAAGCTAGCTAGCTGGCAACCCTCAACCTCTCCACCTGCGCATTGTCGGTCAATGTTCGACTAAAGACATTATTGTTACACTGATTGACGGTGTACTTAGTGCGAATCGGGAGCAGGCCAAGATGTTTGCAGTTTGAATGACGCGCGACCTACGATTGCGACTTTCTACGATCAGCAGGTCAAAAATAGTGTTATTGCAATACATTTTGACTTTTCGCAGGCGTGAATGCCATTATAAAGCGGATGTTGTCTTGGCCCTTAGAACGAACAAACACATGGGTCATTTGGCCATTTGGATATATAATAAATAAATAATCAATCTCGGAGATTTCACACAGCAGCATCTGGCCCCAAAGTAAGTAAAGCTTGTGTTATAATGTGGTACCCACATGACTGATATACTACTTATATACTATTTTTTTTGTAAATACATATTATACATAGAAACACCCAGAGCCGAGACAAATAAAACCATACAAACATTTATCCCGCGGCGGGAATCGAACCCGCAACCTTCTTCGTCTCAGCCGAACCTTAGCTCTCTGCGCCACAGATGTCGTCTTTTATGAAAACGCGGTTGTTTTAAAAATACGACGAAGCTGACGGTCTTTTCTGTATCCTACAGCGGCATGGTGATTTTATTTCTTTTTAGATAAGATTAACTGCTTTTTCAATAAAATGTGTGTCATATACAAAAAAACATGTGTGCAATTCACACGTGGTAGAAGTGAAACCTTCAAAAATTTTAGAACCACGAATATAAGAAACACTGAATAATGCTTACTATCTCATTTTCTCTCACTTTAAATCTTATGAATTTATGTGTCTGTCTCTTTACTGTCACTTTTTCGTTTCATCGACTTTCAGATCACAACGATGCTAAAGAAGTTTTCACTTCGAAAGATGATAAAATGTAAGAAGCAGGTTTTTTTTTTTATTCTTGCTGCAGATCAAAATTGTTGTATAGTTTTATGATACACCGTCAGAGTTATACCTACTATGAGACATTTCAAAATTAATAAAATTATTTCTCACGATTTGTGGTCGCAAATCAAAGTCGCTAACATGAGCAACTCACCTTAACGTGCCTTAACATAATGATGCCCGCTTGCCTAGGGCTCTTATTGAAGGGTTAACATACTGAATATAGTAGGTAAGTATATTCAGCTTTCCGATGGAAACTAGGTGCAAACACTGTCTACAGTTCTATATAGAAAGTGAGTAATGTATGCATGATCGACGAAGACGTGATTTTGACCTAGGTTTCTCTGTTTAGTTCCCTCAGTGGATCAATATGATTTGATTGTTGTACTTAGGTAACAGCACATCTTCAATATTCAAAAGATTTCTCTGATTATCTATATATTAATACGTGAAGCAAAAAGTTTGTACCCCTTTTTACGAAAATGGCGCGGACGGAGGAGTATGAAATTTCGCACACTTATACTAATATTATGAATTTGAAAGTAACTCTGTCTGTCTGTCTGTCACGTTTTCACGCCTAAACCGATGAACCGATTTTGATGAATTATGGTATAGAGATAGATGGGACCTTGGAAAAGGACATAGACTGCTTTTTATGTAGGTACCACGCGTGCGAAGCCGCGGGCAGCAGCTAGTAATTTTTAAAGAGAAGAAGTGCAGAATGCTAATATTTTTTTGAATTATTCATAAAAAATACATTAATTATTAATTTATTATGGTCGTATTTCGACCACTATTGGGCGACCATTATATTAGTATTAGTAATGCTTGCTTGTCTTGATAATTTACTTATGCAAGTTAGTTTCAGACATCAATACAAAATATTTGCCATAATTTAGTCTAGAGATAAATTAAAACCTAGGCATATATTTTTAACAGTATATCATTCATAAGATTCGGAGATAAAACTTAGCATGAGACGTAATTCGATTTCACATACGGACGATTAGCCCTAGAACTGCCAGAAAATCTATACCTAGTACTCAATCATATCTTGGAGTTTTAGTAATGTTGTGGAATACGGCCTAGTGGTTTTCTTTGGTACAATAAATTGATCTAGCATGTAAAATAAAAAAATCCGGATCCGTTTTAAACGTTCATTCCACTGGACAACTCCAGAACGAAACCACCGGTGGTGTCGTTTGGAATCACTATTCCGATCGACACTAGCGACTATTAGTGATGTCCTGCAAATTATCACAGGTGTATTATATATACCTACTGGCTACCTACCCTTCACTTCATATTCTACATTATATTCTTATCATATTCCACACTTCCTTGACCCAAACGACACCACCGGTGATGTCGTTCTGGTTGTGTCGACTGGAATGAACAGTTTTAACGTGAGTATATTACCTATTAATTATGAATGTAGGGTCGTGTGCCTTACATAACAAGTAGATACACGCATGGATTCTCTCCATGTGATAAATAAAGCTCATGTTACTAAAATCACGCCCACCCTGAACCAAATACTCGCAAATATGTGTACTCTCCTAGAAATCAAACTTACATCTACTAATGTCTACCGTTTATGATTGGTCGTTTATTATAAGGGTCAGTTAATTTAAAAAATCTTACGGTATTTTTCACGACATACTTTAATAGAGAGATGGAGGAGGAGAGATTAGGAGATCTTTAGAGCCTACGATTACAGTTATCCCTAATAATATTATAAATGTGAAAGTAACTATGCCTGTCTGTCTGTCTGTCACGTTTTCACGCCTAAACCGCTGAGCCGATTTTGATGAATTTTGGTATAGAGATATATGGGATCTTGGAGAAGGACATAAGTTACTTTTTACGTAGGTACCACGCGTGCGAAGCCGCGGGCAGCAGCTAGTGAGTATATATTTCTGTATATACATATAAATAAAAAGTACCTGGATGACCGAGCGTTGCTTGGTTTAAACCACGAACAAAACGACGTTTTCTAAAAATGAAACCTAGCTAGATCGATTTATCGCCCCCGAAACCCCCTGCATACAAAATTTCATGAAAATCGTTAGAGACGTTTCCGAGATTCAGATTATATATGTACATATATACAAGAATTTGCTCGTTTAAGGGTACCAGATAGATAAATTAAGAAAATATAAGGTTAAAGAAAAGAGGATGATATTGAAGGGGATTATTATTGGGCACCTTATACAGACTAGAAATTCTCAAACATCTTATAGAAAGGAAAGTTAGATAGTGAGGAAGAAGAAAGTCTCTTTCTACATGAGGATGACTTAGGAGATACCTAGCTATCGCGTCATTTAAGAACATTTAAATAAAAAACATGTGCATTTGTATTAACTAGAGCTTATAAAATAGAAAAGAAAATTATGATATAAAAATAATATTTAATGATAGTTAAAAATAAAACAAGGTCAATCATGACGCGTTATTTAAAACGAAACTATCAATTTCCCTCATACCTCTACCAATGGTCACAGAGAGAATGAATTTCAATCGAAAAATCCGAATAATATCGACACCGATGTAAACTAGGCAACAAAACATATCTTCTATTATTAGTTTTTTATAAGTGTATTATAGAGTTATGTAAGCTGATTTTTATATTTTTTTTTATTGTATGTACTACCTACAGTTTGTTTTCGTTTATTTCACAAATAGGTACGAGTGTAATGACGGTTATATTTTTTTTATTTTTTAATCTCTCTTGAATTTTAATACGTAGTAAATTGTAAAACCCTAAAACCTTATTAGGCTTATAAATAAATATATAAACAAATAATGCCGAAGATTTCACACAACATCACCTGGCCCCAAAGTAAGCTGAATTTGTATTATACTTTTTTTTGTAAATTTATACATATTATACATAGAAACACCCAGACCCGAGACATCTACTTGCAAATCATACAAACATTTGTCCCGCGGCGGGAATCGAACATGCAACTTTCTGCGTCTCAGCCGGGCTTTGGCCCATTGGGCAAAAATGGTCGTCCGTGATATAAAGTTTATAGTTCAATAATATACACGTCTTCGTTAAATGAAATAACGGTTTTGCATCTTATTAATTTTGCGTTGCTCCAACATTTTTATTATTATACGTATATTAGGTAAGTATAAAAGTCGACCAATAAGGTATTAGTAGATACTCGAATTAGTATTCTCATCGAATTTTCGTAGTAAGGTTATTTCATACTCCTACAATTAGCTTGATGGTAAAATTGCTTTCTTGATTAGTGTGGGTGTATGAATGGACAAGGAAATAATGTTATTTATTAATAGAAGAAATACTACTAAAATACTTTTCAACAGCGTTTTTTCACGGTTTAGGTTCTGTGGAATCGACATAATATGTCTTCAGTTCTGGGGGTCTACGGCGAAACGATATATCTAGACATAAATCGTGCAAAAACTCCTGTACGCTACAACGCCAACGTTCCGACTGTCGTTTTAAACGATAATCCGATTCTAACACAATGACGAGAGAAATATATAGACTGGATATACCTACGAAAAACGAGTGTATACCTACATCATCCGAGCCATATAAATAATGGCAGGCATTGCTAGGCATTTATTTCCTTCCAGCACAACAAAATTACGGCTCTAAAGATATGGTACGTTTTTCCGACGTAATGTCGATGAAATTCCGATGAAATGTTAGTAGGAAAATAATCAACAAATAGATGCCATATTTTTCTTCAAACGACAATACACATTGGTTAACAAAAGACAAATTGTAGATTCATATTTCTGTAATGATTCAGTAGATATTTGTAGCAATAGACGATTAAGTACTTAGTTTACTATACTCTAAGCTATAACATCAAAACTGACGTACATTAATTGAAATCTGACAACGAAAATTTTCGACTGAATTCGTCGAACATTTCGTTTACAACAACATAATAATTCCGATATATCGAAATTGGTTTGTCTAATAGTGCCCCTGATCTTTTATGAATGTCGTAAGACCAACACAGTGTTGTGACAGTGCCACTAATAGACTGTCTTAAGCCCTGTGTGGTCTCAACTTTTGGTTCACCTATTTACTAAAATGTTCATAGATACTTAGAAAAACTAAGTTTATATAAACATTCTAGTACACGAACATTTTAGTACGAAAAATCCACAAAAACCATCAAGGCCAGCCAGGTAGACATGTCCTTGAGCCACCGATGAGTTACCGCCGTAAATCTCCGCTGCAACCGCAATGCGACAGTTCTTGCTCACTCAAAAAAAATATTTATTAGAAGACACGTCGTAGTCTGCCGTTATTCTCATCATTATCTTTCTCTTTCACACATTAGTTTTCTCTCCTTTTGAATTTTCAGTATCAAAGGGGTGATGAACCAAAGCCTAGAGCTGCGAACACGCCCACTTGAAAGCATAAATCATTTAATTTTCAAAACCTATAAAAATAAGTACAACAATATAATTATTAATCTGGTATGTATGAATTACTTGGTTTTACGTTTGCATAATATTTTCATTATTATTTCAAAATATTTCAATAAAATTATAGTATTGCTGTAGGTACTATTGGAATCCGGGCTATGTCGTTAGAAGTTAGAACTAATTATGTATTAATTAAAAACACATTGTTGTTACAGTTTATAAATGCGCCTGGCATCACACTTCAAGAACTGTTTAATTACTTAAAAAAGGCTGAAGTAGGTGATTGTACTTTCACAAAAGTTTTTCTTATTTGTAACCTTATGAATTCAGTTTTACCCCTTAGTACGATTCATTTTGAAATAAAATAAATTCATTAAGTTCTAGCTAGCGCACATAGTTTAATATATTCCATTTGGTTTGCATTTTAATTCAACGTAGGTATTGCAATGTCATTTTGTGACCTTTTTAACTTTATCTTTCATTGGTATTGTGGATCATTTTATCAAATATTTAACTCATTAAAGTACCTTCCTCGCTGGACTTAATTCAGCTTAGCTTCATCTCAGAATTTTAGACATTTATATACTTATATATTGCTCCTGAGCACAAACTATTAATGATCAAACGAACTTCAGTGAAGTTCGATCATTATTATATCTACGAGTCGCTTTATTCGAATATTTAATACAGGTGCTCATCAAGTTAATATAGAAACACGTTGTATTTTATATAAAACACCCTAAGAAAGCTTTGTTTCCAAAACCTCTAACAGAATGAGGGTCAACTGTTGACAGGACATCGGCATCGATTCGATACTTTAATCCATTTAAATCTCTGAACTTGAGCAAAGATGACTGTACACTAAGGATACATTGGTTATTATACTATATATGAAGAATGAAGCGACGAAGTATTAATCTAATAGATAGTGTCCACTACTTTGTACCAAAATAAAACGCGCCGCGCGCCCTCTGCCAGGCATTTGTACAAGCTTCACTGATGAACTAAAATAGGATAGAACTAACAACAAATGAATTACGATATTATTCGATTCGACTCAGTCATATTAGTATTATTATTTATTTGTATATGTAAATGGGTGTTATAAAAATTTTGTACATATTAGTTTATGTTATTTTGTTTTATTTCTGCCATTCATAAGGTTGAGTGACTGGATCGAATGTCTCGGCAGAATAACAGCGCTGATCTGTCACCTGATAAGGAAGCATAACGCTGAGACGAGATTTTTTTGCTGCTGTAGCACACAGCAAGTATGCAGAATAATTTTAAGCTTTTTAAATATCTTTTCTCTTTTTACTTATTAATATTTACTTATTTACCTAATATTTTTTTGTCTTTATTTTAATTCTTGTGTATGTGTGCTTATTCAGTAAATAAACAAATGTCCTACTAGACATTGCCCCTAAACAAACTGATTCATTGGTGAAATGTATACCTAATAGCAAACCTAACGCGTCCGGAAATCGGGTTACTCCGTCGATTCAATTCAATGTAGATTTTTCTTTCGAAACGTTCCTGAAAGTATGACGATGCCCTTTATTGTAATTCAATGTATTTGTAATACTGTTTTAATTCTAAATCATTGTCATTCATCAAAATGTTGGCCTACATTATAAGCAACACGCTTTTATAGGTACTGAAACACACGTGACGCTTCTTAGCATAGGTGACGCGGTGACCGGCTGAGTAAGGAATTACGGTTTCAATTCCCGTCCAGATAATAGTTTGCACGATCTGAAGGTATTTAGTACTGGATCTATATGATTTATGTAATTTGGGCAGTCACATTCACTGAAACGCAAGTTTTAGAAGCTTTGGTATGTGTTAGACAAGCGCTACCTTAAACAAATAATATTATGAAATGTGAAACTATGTGTGGAAGTTTATAATAAAATAATCTATATAATAAAAATCAATTGCTGTTCGTTAGTCTCGCTAAAACTCGAGAACGGCTGGACTGATTTAGCTGATTTTGGTGTTGAAATGTTTGTCGTAGTCCAGGGAACGTTTACACAGTGAGAAAATTTGTGGCATTGCAACGCATGCCGGGTACAGCTAGTAATAAATAAATATTTGTGGACAATGCACACAACACCATCTAGACCCAAACTAAGCATAGCTTGTATTATGGTAAATAGATGACTGATAGAATACTAATATATTTTTAAATACATACTTCTGATACTTTATAACATCCAGACACAGAAAAAACACCTATGTTCTTCAGTGCTACTAGTAATAGATTTCATAAATCGTCTCATTTATAATCACTCTTACTTTCTTCTTATTGTGTCACTAGTTATATTGAACCTGTGTGAGAGGATTAAAGTGCGCCTCAGAAGCTCTTTTCGTGCTCTTAGCACAAAACCTTCAAACTTTTTAGGTTCTACGACATTCCGGCTAACTCACTATTTTTTCCTCCATCATTTGAAAGTACTAGTATAAAGCATATACATTTTTTGAATAGATACAATTGGTACACGACCGGATTTGAACCCACGACCTTAGAAACGAAGGCTAGGCCACTACCAACAGTGCTCCACCAACTTTCTATATATTTTGAAGACAGGTTGTTTTAGCAGATGGCTATTGCTGTAAAATAAATAAATGAACGATGTTAATTTCTAGTTATTCTTAAAAAAGTCTGAGGTTCAAAGTCTACAGTCAACAAAATAGTAACTACTGCACCGATTTTGTTGAGGGTTGGTATTTCAAACATGCGAATTTTTGTCTACAATTATTATTGTTATAGTGATTCAAATCCTGTTTTAAGCAGTGTTTTCTTACGTTTTTACGCTACTTATGGAAACAATAAACGCGTAGAGCATTAAGTATTTTAAAAAGTAAAAAAGCAAATGCCAACTCTCGCCTCTGAGGCATTCTCTAATTCTTTTACCTAGTAACATGATTGGAAAAGTCGGAGAAGATGCTTAAAGGCCTCGACATAGCCCAAAGTTCTGTTATTTTCTGTTCAGTTAGATAAGTACATTTAAATTGAAGTCACAAATTTGATTTGCAAACGAAATAGTTAGAAATCTTACACCATATGTGGCCCGAAGCACTAATAATGTACCCCTTTTGATTTTTTGATATGAATATTCTTGATATTAAATTTCAGATTTTAATGATTTCAGCGATAGATTTCAGCGTTAGATTTCAGATTGTTGTCCATCTGTTTCAGTTTTCAGCTGAACTTAAATTGCTACTTCTTAGAACAAATGTAGACAATTTAATTATAAGTGTGTTATGTTGCAATGTGATTTGAATGACGATGTTTTTTTTCAATAATTTGAATATTAAGATGTTTTTAATATGATTCTCCTTGGACTTGGGTTAGAGCAGGAACAGGCTCCCAATTCACATAGCATGTAAGACAAATCAAACAAGTCCTTCTGATTTTATTAAACAAAACTGTTTTTGGCTTGATTTGTTTCTACAATAATAATTTTAATACCTAATTGAAAAAAATTATAAATAATGCTGACATTTCACAAAGTATCATTTAACACCAAAGTACGCAGAGCTTGTGTTTTCGGAACCACATGACTGATATAATTATAGTACTTTTTTCTTGCCTTTCCATTACGTAAAATTGTTTTTGTCACTTTCTAGGTTTAATTAACGTAATATTTATCATATGTATGTTTTATTTTTGTACGTACCTGAATAAATAAATATTTTAATTAATTAATTACATTGTAGTCAGAGTGTTAGTAACATAATATCATAATCAGAAGAACTATAGTAAACCCATACAAGGCTTGTCAGAAATTCGTGTCGCGAAAATACGCACTTTGTTTACTTACGTAAGTCTTCCACCCAAATGCGCAGGTTACCATGTACCTAATGTTTTTGGATTCTTACCACTATTTAGAGGAAACATAAAGCTCTTTTTTCTATCAATGGTTAGTTTTTCACTATAATAACAAACTTTTTTTTAATATTATAAATTTAGGGCAGTTATTTTTATTTTGTAAGCAATTTGCGTTATTGATAACCTACGAATCTATGTTATAATTCACGGTTCACGTTTTCTTAATATATCTTTCCAAATAAATTTAAACACATGTAAACATTACCACTTTTTCATAAAACCGACCTTGTGTCACGGAAAAAATCAATATCCAATTTCCGGCAAATTGGCTCTAAAACAAAAAATAAAAATGTATCCTTTCTATCACTTTTGAAAAACTCACCGTTCGTAAATTTGAAATCAACAGCTTCAAACTAAGCAGAGCACAGCAATACCAGCCGTGTGGAGCGCAAGCCGATCCAAACAGCACTGCGGCATATCGACCGACAGACAAAACGGGCTAACACGCAATGTAAGGACTTCTAAGATGTCCTACTTATGGCACAGGTAAATACAATTCAGAATATATGCTTTGATATATATTAAGCATGAAATTGATAAGAATAGACAACGACATGCCTTTGCTAAATTGAATACCTACTGAAACCCTAACTGGCTGTGTAGCTTTTTTGATAAATATTCATTCATCCTAGCCATTCCCATACCTCAAAAAGTTGTATGAAATACGTATTAGACCTGTATTACCAAGATGTAAGGCAACATACATAAATGTAGAAAGAAAAGTGGAGGTATAAATATGTATCTACATATTATGCGTGCATAAGAATACCTTATCCTGCCAGTCAAAAACAGCAAAGTTTTCTTGGCCACAGTTAGGAAGTTGAAAGTCATGAACGGCCTAAAAATAGAACTTGTGAGCAATCCATACTACATCCATACATCCATCCATATCCATACTATATCCATACTATACGATTCATACTAGAGCATTTTTATTTCGGGATGACTAATACTTACTAAGATATATCACCGTTTTGCTTCACATGTATTCTTTCTGTATACATTTGAAGGACTTGTATAGTGGTAGACTTGTGTAGTGGTAGACTTGTGTAGTGGTAGACTTGTGTAGTGGTATACTTGTGTAGTGGTAGACTTGTGTAGTGGATGAAGAAAGCTGGAAAAATGTGTGATATAATAAGATATATCACAAATTTTTGCGGCTTACTTCATTCTAGTATACTCAATCATATAGTTCATGACTTTATTCTAGATATTTAAGGTTTTTTTTATAGCTTTAGAAATCTATAGGCGAGGATTATTTTAAAAGCCCTCTCAGCTCGTAGTTGGTAGTAGCTCTGGCTTCTCCGCTGTTGCGGGTTTGATTTCCTCCCAGAATAAACCCTTGTGTGATGAACATGGATGTTTGTTCTGTGTTCGGTTGATACAAAGTATCAAAAGTGACAACCAACAACCTCTGTGGCGCAGTGGGCTAAGGTCTGGCTGAGACACAGAAGGTTGCGGGTTCGATTCCCACTGCGAGTAAAATGTTTATATGATCTGCAAGTATCTGTCTCGGGTCTGGGTGTTTCTATGTATAATATGTATGTATTTACAAAAAATAGTATGTAAGTAGTATATCAGTCATATGGTACCCATAACACAAGCTCTGCTTACTTTGGAGCCAGGTGACGCTGTAATAAATAAAATAAAAAAAGGTATGTATTTACGAGTGTAAAGTGCGTTCTATCATCTGTTTCCCATAGTATCTACATACGTTAGGATTTATTTATTTAAGCAGTACACATTATTTAAAGTTAATTTTATGACGTCTAGTGCGATGACCTTTACATTATTGATATCACTACATAGTATAAAACAATGTCGCTTCCCGCTGTCTGTCTGTCCCTATGTATGCTTAGATCATTAAAACTACGCAACGGATTTTGATGCGGTTTTTAATAGATAGAGTGATTCAAGAGGAAGGTTTATATGTATAATACATGCAATATAGTAGTGAAACACTGATAATTATAGAGTTTTATAATGTGATCTCGTAAATAAACATATTTTTTTGCACTTACATTGCAAACGCTATCTGAACCCTACGAGATAGATCAAAATAATGTACTACAGTATTATCCACCTTAAAAAGGTCTACAAAAAAGTCTGCGATGGTATATGTCTATCTCTAAGGTTATGTTATTCTCTTAGATATTGGTCTATGTAAAGACATTCTGTAGTATATTTAGTATCAGCATTGCAGCCGTGCGAGGCCGAGGTGGGTCGCTAGTTAGCTTATAAAATCAATAATTCACAGTTTGCGAAATAGAATAACTAGGTACTTACTACAATTGATGTTATTTAAGGGTTAGATAATATAAATTTGAACGAAATAAAATGTTCAATTGAGATACACTTTAGCTGAAATAACGCATTCTGAATTTATAATATTTTAATAAATAATTTATATTCCTAACAAATAATCGTTGTGTTAGTCCCTAGTAAGGAAAAGTAACCTATATGGATTTAAATGCATTATGATGTAAATGAAATATCAGCTGACGTAAAATAATATATTTAATATGATTGTAAAAACATTATAAATTTAACTAACGGAGCAAGCATGCATGATGCACATCTTTTACTTATATATATATTTATACCTAAGTAAAAGGTGTTCTTATAATCAAGACTCATTAGTGCTAGGAGCTCTAATTAGCCATCTTGTCAAGTTTTTAGGAATATGCGGTCGACGAGTAGTATACACCCTATTATAATAGTACTTCAAAATTCTCTTTGATGATAGATAGGTACTAATTTATTTTTAAAGTGAAAAAGCAGGTAACTAAGTATTTTAAATGCTCGCAGTTCCACTAAATAAAAACAAATCACAAAGTACACATACATAGTGTCAGAGCAATCAATTTATTTGTTACTAGCTTTTGCTCGCGACTTCGTCCGCACTTCGTAAAATATATATTTTTTTCATAAAAAGTTCCTATGTTACTTCTAATACCTCCAAGAGTACAGAATATGTGTACAAAGTTTCATGATGATCGGTTAAGTAGTTTTCGCCTGAAAGCGTACAAACTTACATTCACATTTATAATATTATAAGTATGATGACCGCTGTACACATTGGGCTATGGTACTGGGCCAGTATGTTGGGCCAGAATATTGGATCCCAAAAGTAGCTGATTACACATTGGCGTTTTGGTCATTCTGCATTGGGGCTTTGATAAAAATTAAATGTAAACGATTCATGCAGCCATGGCAATATATATATTACAGTTACGTTTAGTCATAATTTAAATGTGCAAGAAAGTAGATTCACTAAAAATAAATGGCTCAAAACAAATGGTAAATAGTGACTATTCATCAGAGCAGAACGAGGTGAATGTTTTATTAGTTATTATGAATAATTGTACTCGTATACAACTTATAAATAAGACGCCATCGTGTGAATACTTTTAGCGGAGCGCGCCAATACATTTGAATATATGCACGATAAACCACAATATTCGGTTGGCCGGCCAGCGTTGATCGCTACCAACATACGCCAAGTAGATCTCTACACGTTGGCCCAACACCTTGGCCTAATGTGTACAGCGGGCTTTAGGCAAGGGTGGCCCGTGGCGCCATTAACTATTATATATATTTAATTGAAAAACCAACAGTCTATGCTAATATTAGTAAAGCCAAAAATAAAAGTATATATAGATACATAGGATTAGATTCAGTTTAAGTAGGTTCAATACTAACACCTTAGCGATGTATTTGAGTAGTAACAATACAATTAAGCCGGTAATTGAATTTTAGGGAGCTGATTCTTAGAAAGTGAGATGAATACCTCATGCTAGACTACGAGTACGTAGCTCTAGCCTATTGCGCTACATAGTCATGAATTGCGCAATCACTGCTGTCAAAAACACTGTACGTTTAAATTACTGCGTATTTCCAGCAGGTGTGCGACAGGTGATTAATAAGCATCCATAATAAGTCTTTTTTACAACTTGACTGACTGATTGACTGATTTTGCAGCTATTTTCTGTCGCGTTGTTATTGCTGTCACTAATGGTAATTTTACGTAATAATCCTGTGAGATGATGGTGTCATCATGACTGAGATATGCATCTCGCTTTCTGAGGATCAGCTCCCTAAAACTTTATTGGCTCAGAAGTTCAATCAATTGTACTGGGGGCGAATCATGAGTCTTGACAGTTTATTAAACAAGATGAGTTGGTTTTTTAAATCTAATACAATAAATAAAAAAGCATAGGGCTGCTTTTTAAAATAGCAATTACTCTGTTCCCAATCCAAATTATTATAGTTCAGTGTAACAACTGTTAGAGGCGCTAATAAAATTTTCATACAAAATGATTTTTCATTTTGCAGAGCTAGTTTTGAGCGTTTTGAGCGTGTCACCTCGTTCGATCGAAGTGTTATATCAATTGCGAACTGTCAACAACTCGTAATTAGCCCTCCGGTAACATATTTTACGGGCAGTGCTTTTCATTTACATGCATACGGTTCTATAGCAACTGGCAACGTAGGTGTTATTGTTTTGCGTGCGCGGAGGTTATTTTCTGGAAATTACTTCAACCTGAATGTCGAGTTTAGTGAATTACAATGAACTCTAGTGTCCCTTTTTCAATTTACTGTGTTTTCCTATTTAACTTTATTTAATGTTGTAGAAATTGCCATTCACTTTTGAATTTTCAGCAGGATTATGGCGTTATCCATTTTGACATCCTTGTGATCCATTTTATAATCGATGTTACTAAGCGCAGAGATCTGTTTGTGGGTTTTGTTCTATTCCATGTTTCATAATATTTTTTTCCCTTCACCACCATTACTAATAACGCCATTTTCGTTACAAAAGCCAATTCTTACGTCATGTCCGTTGTTTAGTTTTTTGCATGTTTTCTTTTCAATATCTGTAATTTGCTTTGCTTGCGGTTTTCTGATATAGTTTTTGATGTAAAAGTCTACAAAGAGGACTAGTATAAAGCAGTTCTGGGGAAGGAATACAGCGCTGACCCATCGAGGGTAGGCGCAGTCGGGCACGAAGACTATGGTTAACATATGAACAACGCACCAGAAGAACTGTAACTGAAAATAAAAAAATCTTATATAGGTATCTTATATACTATTATACTTTCAAAACTATCGTGAGTTGTACATTTTGATAAACACGGGCTTTACTCACGTATTATTTTGTCGATAGAGTGCGAACCGTGAACTCGAGCGGCAACGAGCGGACCGCGGATCAAACTCACCCTGATGAAGATTCATTAGATGAATCGAAACAGTGTCAGTGCCTCCATCGCAAAATAATACGTGAGTAAAGCCCGTGTTTATAAAATGTATATCTTATTACATACACATTATCCAAATTATTGTAATAAATGAGAGATTTATTGATAGAATACTGGCGGTCTAGTGGTAGTGGGCCCGTCTTTCGATCCTAGGTTTGAACCCAGTCGCACCAATGGGTTTTTTACTCGAAAAATGTATGTGCGGTATACACGTACTACTCTCAAACAGTGTAGGATAAAATCGTATGGAAACAGGCATGTAGTAGAACGTAAAAAGTAAGAATACGACGATGTGGCAAGTGCACGAAAGGAGCCTCTGAGGGGCACTTAAATCCTTTCACCACACTGGTTCGAAATAACTAGTGACACGATAAGTAGAAGAATTGTTTAAATCTGTTGTCATTCTTATATATTAATATGAGTGTCAAGAAAATACAATAATTTGACTAATTATGTGATTATATTATGACAGAGCCAATAGTTATAAGATAAATAAATAAACATTAGTGGAAAATTTTAGACAGCACTATCTAGCCAATAACTAAGCATATCTTGTATTATAGATATACTTATATTTTTATATACTAGTGGCTCTGCAAGCTGTAAACCTCGCGAACAATTTTCTAACTGAAATGTAACTTTTTTTACATTTTTAACCCCTATATCTCCGCCATTTAAAAAAAAACAAAAACTGAATCGACAAAAAAAATCCATATAGTTATAGAACCTGCTCACAAAATTTCACGAGAATCGGTTGAGAAATGCGACCTGTAGAGGAGAACATCCGGACAGACGCCGGCCGGACCCCGTTCGGACAGACACACGAAAGCATTTTTGCCTAAGCTGAAAGCATCGCTCGGTCAATGAGTATATTACAATATTTAAATACCTAGGTACTTTATATATATGTACTTTATATACAGGTAGTAAATATTCCTCATCTGAAGTTCAAGCGCGCACTGCGATTATTTCACGCTGAGTTTTTTCTATTCTGAAGTAAATATATATTTTTCAACGCTGCTTTTTCCGCTAGTGCATGCACCTATATCTAATTCCATGTTCCACAGATTAGCGCGAAAAATTCACCGCAAAATAATTCGAAGTTACCATTCATGGTATCCTCAGTTCTTGGTATCCGCAGTATGATGTGTGTGAAAGAGACGACTAGAGTGTCGTCTAAATGTTGAACAGTGTCATTTTTTATGTCGTTACATAAAAAGATGTAACTATTTTTTTAAAGTTAGATGGGTAAATATTTACTGCTTATACTGTATTAGGTGATATCAGTGAAACATACTATTTGTAGCTGAGTGATGTATTTTTTCCACCAAAGAGACTGCTTCGCACTTGGGTTTACCACCGTGTACAGGTAGTAGGAGTACATCACTATGTGAACAAACGTGTTGATTACTCCAATAAGAGTTCCATGGCCTCCTGTAAAAGTCAAAACCATAATCAAATCTCAAATTAAAAAAAACTTTGTCAGTCAGACTGACACTAGAGTCGATTCTTTGTTTCGGTAACATACAAATGATTTTATTTTGCTAACCAAATTTTATATTTTTTTAATGCCAGACATTTCACGCAACATCATCTGGTCCCAAAGTAAGCAGAGCTTGAGTATGTAACATGACCATACATTTATTTTTGTAATTAGGTAAAAAACATACATATTGTTGTAACATTACTAGATTAGAGTTTTCAGGTATGTTAATGTTATCATTTTGTTCCTCTATTGATATTTTCCATGGATTTTCCCCAGTTTTATTCAACACCAAACTAAGTACATGGCGCCTAAAATGAGGAATGAACAAGTCAATCACACGTCATTTACTTGAGCAAAACAACAGAATAAATAAATTGATATTGGTAGAAAATGTACACAACACAATCTGGCTCCAATCTAAGTACAGCTTGTATTATGTTATATACACATACATACTTACATACTTATACATACTTACGATACTTTATAACACACAGACACAGAGCAACCAATTATGTTTATCACACTACTGTTTATCCTAGGGGGTAATCGAACCCCAACCAACGGGGCAAAAGGCTGAACGACTACCAACTGAGCAACAATATTTATTTAGCTCACAGGGCAGTCAATGAAAAGTCTTGAACCGACAAAAAAGGTGACCTAAAAAATGGCGAAAATCTTTGTATGAAAAATCGTATTCCTTGCACATACAAATTTGAAAGTGAATACATGCTTATAAACTACCGCTGATGCAGGTGTTAAATATTATCATTTCATTTCATTTTTCTTGTCAAAATCTAAGGATGAATAATTTGTTTCTGTTCCTAGAATTGATTCTATGAAGATCACTATTTGCTGAAATCTCTATTTTTATATTCTCTGGTTCTCTTTCTTCTGCTTTTAATAATGTTCATATATACAATTACATACATATAATGAGGAGCTTTTGTGAGAATATTAATTTCTTAGCATATTTCTTGCAAAGACTGCCGCGGTTTCCATTTATAAATGACACGTATTGCCCTTTTTTGAACATCAAATATTTTTTGAATATCAGCTGCTTCCTCCAAGAGAATGATGCCAAATGACATAACACTATGGAGTAGCTGAAATAAACTAGTCTAACTGTGGCTACACTTGTGCTCTAAACGTGTGCCCCTGAGTTGTCTCCCATACTCACAAGAGTTTTTCGTCTATCTCTGAAAACTGGAGTAGTCCCAAAATTCTGGGACTTGCTCATGTGCAAAATAAGCAGTCGTGCTGACCTATCATACTACCGCCCAATTTGGGTCACCTCCCTACTATGCAAATGTATGGAGCATGTCTTGAATACGAAGCAACATACATACATTGAAGACAACGACCTCCTCAATGATCGACAATACGGTTTTCACTTTCATAACTTTCATGAGTTGTACTATACATTTTGACAAACACGGGCTTTACTCACGTATTATTTTGTCGATGGAGGCACCGACATTGTACGACTCGCGCCGCAAGATACCTCACCCGCAGTACGAACCGTGAGCTCGAGCGGCAACGAGCGGACCGCGGATCAAACTCACCCTGATAAAGATTCTCTAGATGAATCGAAACAATGTCGGTGCCTCCATCAACAAAATAATACGTGAGTAAAGCCCGTGTTTGTCAAAATGTATAATACGGTTTTCGCTGAAAACGATCTACTGGGGATCTTCTTGTGTATGTCACGCACATTTGGAGAGATGCCATAGAGAAATACGGTTAAGCAATAGCTGTATGACTCGATATCTCAAAAATCTTTGACAGTGTCTGGTACGCCAGCCTTATTGCTAAGCTTCCAGCTTACTGATTGCCAGTTCAGTTCTGCTCATGGCTTGTTGACTTCTTGAGGGAAAGATCCATTCTAGTAGTTGCTGACGGCTTCTCGTCTGATCGATTGGCAACTAAGCCGTGGTACCTTAAACCCTTAGGGTACCACGGCATTAGTTGCCAATCGATGTGCTCAGACAGTGCTCTCTGCCACACTGTTTTTACTGCATATAAACGATCTGCTTATGCCCGGAATCATTGGGTATGCATACGACAATACAGCTGTTCAGAGACACTTTGCACAGTACAGACTCGTGTACTGGCACGAGCCTGTTAAACTGACATTCAGAACCACAAAAAGCAGATGCTTGTCTGGATTTGACTCTCCGGGTCTGGCCGATTGGGACGATGCCAATCTTGTTAAGGTCAATGCATCCAAAACGTAGGCTTGTCTCTTTTCGGTAAAAGTAAGTGAGTTTCTCCTAGTCAGTTTCTCCTAGATATCAGTGAGATATAGCTGCGCTATTTATTATTTACTGATGGCTTCACTTTGTGATTGTGATGGAATCACTTTATATTAAAGGGATTCAGACTTTGACAAAACAGGCAGGCTGAATTCGTATGATTGAGAAACCAGTTTAGTTAAAAAAAGTATCCTATCCTATACTCCGATCACGGGCCACTAAACGTAATCGTCAAGTAGAACGTACAGGGTTTAGGGAAGGCCTAATTGCAAATATGAGTGCTTTGGCGGTCGTCGCTGCTGCTAGATATAAAACTGCACTAAAGAGGCTCCGATTGGACTGGCGTAACCATCACTGACATACTGACAAGCTGCTAGACAAAGAACGACCTCTAAATCTTGTAAATCTTCTAAATCTAAATCTTCTCTTTACTAGTTTCCTTTTGATTTTTCTTTCGTCGTAAATAATCATCACTGTTCTTGTTTTTCTGACTTCGTTTTGACATCATTTCACATTTTAGCATTTAAAATGAAGTAATGTGGTTTTTGGCAAGACACTAAAACGATAATGAATTTCATTGCGGCAGGCGTTTGTCTGGATAGAAATAAGGAAAAAAAATTAAAAACGGCAGGATATTTACTTTCAAATTGATAGTTAAAGGCGATAGACGTATACTACAAAATGTTTTAATAATTATCTCGAGAGACGAAGCAAAAAGAAATGCAATTTACTACTCATTGACATAATTATTCTACCAACTCGCGATAAATTAAGGGGCGGTTATTGATAATATTTGAAAGTTTAATTACCCAGATAATTAGGAGATAGTAGGAGAAAACCCGAATAACTCCCTTTCTAAAACATTCATAATGATTTCTTGATTGGAAACATTAATTATTGTCAACAATGTAGATAATAAATATTCAGGAGTGACTTTGCGGAAAACCATTATAAAACATTAAACAGACATTAAACATTGCCGCCTATTTGTCGAACAAGGTAATTGTTCGGAGAGCAAATGATTTAAACGAGAAATGCACTGCCGTACTTTTCATTGTGTAGAGGTGAGCCAACGAAAAGTGCCATTTCCGAAACCACGCACCAAATTTTTTGATGGCAGCTTACAGTCTTATACGCACCCGATTGGCATTCCGGCCGGATAAGTATGTGTATATGGCTGTGTCGTCTGCGAATAAGCGAAACACGACTCTTAGACGAGATTAACAGATGAAACAAATGTATCAATCAGTGTGTCCCTGAACTTTCTTTGAAGCAGCATCATAGGTTTTTTGCTCCTTGCCGTGTCTATGATCATTTTGTGACCGATAGTCACAAAATGATCATGCCCTTACCACCGTACTTTTCCGGTGACAATTTTAAAATATTTTGCTTGCCGTCGAAAACGAATCTACGACAACTCGGGCTCAGCTCGCATCACGAATACAAATATATAGCTTGCATTACCGTGCGCCTGGCGTTTCTGTCATAGTCACATTATGAGTTGCTCCGCCTGCAACAGTATCATCCTTGCTACGGAAGATTTTTTTGTACGGGTGGAAAATACCCTATTGTACGGGTGGAAATACCCGTGAAGTATACATGACTCCTGAAAGTAGCTGCGCTGCCAAAAGGGGAGGTGAAAACAACTCTATGCCTGTAGGTACATAGGGGGTTCGAGATCCGAACGTTACTTATAAGAAGAAGATCTCGTCTCCCTCAAAAGGCACTCACCTTTAAGATTCGATGGGCCTATCGACTTACCTACTAAAACCACAATAACAGATCAGCTGAGATGATCACAATAACAGATCAGCTGAGATGATCACAATAACAGATTAGCTCACCAAAGCTATATCTCTAAGCACAGTGGAAGGTATCAAGGATAACACCGATCCCAAAAACCTCAAACAAGCTGTTTGTTGAAGAGCATCGCTCTTAGCCATGCTGTCCACTCCTGTTGAGGTATTTGAAAATATCCTGCAGAAAATCATTTACAACACAAGTCAAGACATTTTTAGGCAACGCATAGCATGGTTTCAGACATGGTTTGTAATTACTATTTGACAAATCGAATTAATGAATACTTAAACTGCGGTAGTTTTTGAGATATATTTTTTTTAAATTAATGTACTAATTTTACAATTATATCGTCATCAATGGCCTTTGTTTATCTGTTGAAAATGATTTAGGTGGCGTCAGTAATGTTACAGAGCAGTTAATTGTAATTGAAAACATTGTAATTGAAACATGGACCCACTCCAGCAAGCTAAGGTGAGTGAAGTTTCTTCTCCACTGACGTCACTCTGCCTGGAACTTTGTTTGATAGCGAAGGCCTTCCCAGGTACGCACTCTAACCTCTCGATCTTGACACTTCGACACCTCTTTGACAAGACCCGCAGGAAAGAAGAATCAGTACATGCGGTGTCGGTTCAGTTGCAGGTGCATAAAAATTATATATTTACATATATATACTATATACTCATGAAAATACAGATTTGTTTCAGCAAAATAGTGATAAATAGTAGAATAAATATTAGGAACAGAAAATTATATATCCCTTATTTTCGTCTAGTAATAAATCAATACGTCCTATAAGCTTATTAAAACTTTCTGGAAACGCAACTAAATTACCTATAGAAATTTAAGTTCCATGAAAAGTAATCGTAAAACGAAGGAGTAATAAATACTAATTAAATTTAGGGTTGATAGGGTATTACGAAAGAGTAATAAATATTAATTAAATTTAGGGTTGATAGGATGTTGCTCTACCCTCAGACACCTAATTGATAGGATTGCAATGACAATTAGTTCGATAGTTTTTATTTTTTGTAGATAAGGTAAGATAAGATAAGAAGTCACATACAAAAAAGCGAGACAAGGCTTAAGAGTGAACAAGTCGATTATCTTTCCATACAAACGTCGAAGGGTGATCACACCACCGTCTGATGATGAACAACCCAAACTAGAAGTGATATAAATTTGTCTTGTCATAATCTATGCTTGTGTCAATACAGAATTGTAAAAATAATATGGGTTTGAAAGATAGAAGACTCAAAAAAATCGTTTTTCATCACTGATTTTAGCGCAACTTTAGGTGTGAATAAATACCAAACGGAGTACGCAGACTAAAAATTATTCCTATACAAGCATAGATTATTTATTCAAGAGCTCAAATAACTTTTTTTTTAATTAATACATTCAGTAGTTTTTTCATGAGAACCCTTGAGCCAAAGATCTATTCATTATTTTTACGCAATAGTTTTATTTAGAAATCATAGATTAATCTGAACATATGACTCGAAATTATAATCACGCTATCTCCTTACTGCTCATCTCTATCCTTGGTGCACGTCTATCCTTTTCTCACACTAAGTTAGGTGAAATAGCATGCATTTTAGCTGCGCTCACTAACGAGCTTGTGCCGCTGACTTGTGTATCCTTAAGGCGAGTTTCTTTTCAATTTTTCGCGGAGTTTGGTTAAAAACGTCGGCATTTAAGTAACGATTACCATACGAGTAGGTCGATTCATAGTGATCCTTGGGATTGTATTATATATAATTATGTTTTAAAAACTTAAAAGAAAACCGACTTCATTTATACTAAAATACGTTTACTGGGATGACATATTTTTTCCAGTTCCTTGATATAAAAAAACCAAAAAACTGAGCTGATTTTAATTAAATTTATGTCCAAAAGGAAATTATATCCTTTGACATAAAAAAACTACTAAAAAAACAACTGAGTTGAGAAACTGCTTCCTTTTTTGAAGTCGTTACGTAAGCCCTAAAAACGTTAAAAAAGTTTTCAATTTGAATTTGAAGACTATATGAACTATAATATCAGTAGTTCGCGTTTATATTCTACCTTACCTGGTAAATACGTGACCGCTGCCCATGTCAGCAAAACCATGCCAGTGTGATGGTAAATGTGAAGGAACGAAATTTGCCGATACTTCTTACGCAGCACAAAGAAAACCTGAAATGAATAGCAATGACAATACAAATAATATGTAATTCATTTTCGCTTAGGACTTATACGACTATAAACCTGTCGCGAGTAGTTGAGTTGGCCTATCGACATACAATACATACTAAACAAACACATAGAGCATTATTAGTTATGCGTCAGTAATTATTAGTGAAATAAAATGAAATGAAATATTATTTATTTGCTTGAACATTTATGTGATACAATTAGGCCTTATAGTAAATAAATAAAAAAAGCAGGACGTTTCACACAGCATCATCTGGCCCCAAAATAAGCAGAGCTTGTGTTATGGGTACCACATGACTGATATACTACTTACATACATTTTTTTTGTAAACATACTTAATTATATATAGAAACACCCAGACCCGAGACAAATACTTGCAGATCTTACAAACAATTGTCCCGTGGCGGGAATCGAACCCGCAACCTTTTGCGTCTCAGCCGAACTTTGGCCCACTGCGCCATAAAGGTCCATTGTGTCCTACCATATTCTTTGGAATGCAAATTTTATCTAATGTTTCCTTAAACTACTTAGTTCTTACCTTTACTTAATTTTCATGGAAGATATTAGAATTAATAAATGAGGTACCTAATAATAAACAATACCATTTCATATTAATTATTACTTAATAATAATAAATAATAAATAAATATTGCTGGACAATGCACACAACACCATCTAGTCCCAAACTAATCATATCTTGTAATATGGTGACTAGATGACTGATAGACAACTTGTGTATTTTAAATACATACATAAGATACTTTATAACAAGGTGCGTATAATAATAATAATAATAATAGTTCAATAATGTTACATTTTAGAATTCCCTTTAATTAAAATATTCACTAATTGTATAAAAACATTTGTCCATTATATGTCCAAAAATATCACCTGGAAATTTATGAAACTAAAATTTTCAAAAAAAAAAAAAGGAATTTAGAGAACAAGCAATTACAATAATCTTACGTGTATACGACCTCTGTGGCGCAGTTGGCTAAGACCCCACTGAGATGCAGAAGGTTGCGGGTTCGATTCCCGCCGCGGGACAAATGTTTGTACGATCTGCAAGTTTTTGTCTCGGGTCTGGGTGTTTCTATGTATAATAAGTATGTATTTACGTATACATATAAAAAAGTATATAAGTAGTATATCAGTAATGTGGTACCCATAACACAAACTCTGCTTACTTTGGGGCCAAATGATGTTGTGTGAAATGTCCGGGATTATTTACTTGTGACTAGGTTAGAATAACAATGTTTCTAGTTCACCGGTTCGGATCAGTTTGGTTCAAACCCATTACATTGTTGTCGACACTTACAAACGTACTTGTGTTTGTATTTTTTGTATACAACCAATCTGGTAGACAAGCTTACGGTCCATGTGATGGCAAGCGGTTAACTTATGGCTGCTTTGCAATAACGAGGTTAGCACATGCACGTTTGTGATCCAAGACACAATTATTATAGATAATATATATAGTTGTATCTGATTGTACGATAAAATCCTTATGCATTAAGACATTAACCTCAGCAAATTACCTTTTGTATGAAAAAAAAAATGTCTATTTTCGACGCTATTTAGAGGCTATCTACTCGTTAATTGATAGAGTAATCATTATTAAAAAGTATGTACATATTTTCAATATTTTGCCTTTAACTTACTCGTTTGTTCAACTTCTGTCCAAATTGTTTTTAAAGTATTATTGTTAGTTATGTAGTACACGAAATGAGCCTCTGAAGCGCCTTTAATCCTTTCACCACACTGGTTAGAACTAGTGACACAATAAGAAGAAGAACGTACCTGACCGTGACTGACCATTACCGGTATCTATCATTCGTGTGATGTCAGGAAGCGTCATATTGATGTGTGTGCTTTAGGCAGAGCGCAAACGTGGACACTTTTGTGTCTTGTGTCAGATACAAGCTACCGGTGAATATTTAATTTCTATAGAACCAGTACGAAATAATCTACTCCCAGCGCATACTTAAACATTAATTGTGTTGCTCCCACTTAACACTTACTCATTGACAATCGAAAAGTGTTCGGTATCGGTAACTGGAAACTAAAATTCGTCTGTTGAAGACACAAGCAACATTAACAAATTTCTTACAATTTTACTGAGTTTCTTCATCGACATCCATCGTGAGACTGACGGAAAACAAGCAACGAATTGTACCAATGGCCAGTAGTAGCAACGGGCAACTGTGTCTGATCACCGCCACAAGACACAGCAACTACAGTTCCCTGTGATGGTGTGCCGTGTCGGCAACAAAAAGTGCCTACGTTTGCGCACCGCCTAAAACTTTATATACCTACATTAATACCATAATACTTTCATCAGTGTAAGCGAGGACTACATCCAGTTTATAATTATTTCATTAATTCTTCTTTTCATTTAACTAACTTCCATTGTTTGATAATTAACTTAAATTATCAAAGGTCAACTTCACCGCTAGTGTTTAGCATTACAAATTATTGTGACGTTAAATGTATACGAAGTAAATTTTTTCACTGTCACCGATTATTTATAACATTACTAGCTGCTGCCCGCGTCCTCGCACGCGTGATATTTAAATTAACAGTAGCCTATGTTCTTCTCCAAGGTCCCATCCATCTCTATATTAAAATTTATAAAAATCCGTTCAGCCGTTTAGCCGTGAAAACGTAACAGACAGACAGAGACACTAGCATTTATAATATACTAGTATATATAGTATACTAGCGAAGGAATACGCGTAATTTTAACGGTTTTTGCAGCGCTCGCCAGATTAGCCCGCAGATGGCAGATTTATTTCCAACCTACTTTACACTTATCGTTATATTTTGGACAATTCACACAATATCTCTATTAATTATAGCCTATGTGTTGTTCTGATGTATAAGAAGCTATACTATTGTAAAGTTTCATTAAAATCCAATCAGTTGTTTTTGCGTGAAAGAGTAACAAACATACATACAAACTTTCGCGTTTATAATATTAGTAAGGATAAGGTAAGGTAGTAAGGCAAGGTAGATACCTATGTACATGAGAACAAATTGACTAGAGACTTTTGATGCTGTGAGAGAATACTAAAATCCTTACAATACACTAATATATGTAAATTGGTCAAGGTGCAATTAAACAACCCACCAACTACTTGTCTTACCGTCCTTCTATACTATACAATCTATTATCTATACATATCTTACAATAAAGAACTGTAGAGGTCAATGTATCTAAATATATCTAAATTTTTCCTAAATACATTTTCATTGTACAGGAGAACTTAGGAGTCACCTAAAGGAGGCCACCCATTGTACAACTGTATTGCAAATAATTTTTTGACGTGATAACATCTTTTAAATCTATGATCACTGGCTGCACGCACGAAAAATTGTCACGTTCCGCATGAGCCGAGCGTACAAGCGAGAGCGCGGAACAAGCGATAGACAGGGCACGATCGGCCTCAGCGTTTATCTTAGTAGTTAAAAGTATGCAACTTTTCATAAATGTTTTCTTATGGTGTTATTACGTAAAATTATCGTCTATGGACGACTTTACAGACAACAATTTTTTGTGTTGTTTTCTTTGTGTACAATAATGTGTTTATCTGTCTAAAATATTCGCAGAATACAATTCTCGCGTTTTAAGATTTTTTGTCTTTGTTTTGTAGCCAATCGTGTGCAGACAGCATTGGATTGCACAAAACACGATCGCGTAAAGTCTACTGGAGCAATTTGGATGGGGTTTTCACTTATTTTAAGCATATAATCCAATAAAATGGTAGGTAAATCTAGTCACGCTGAACTAGCATGAGACAAACAATTGGTTTCTTTTTGTATAGCAAATGAAATGAAATGAAATGAAATGAAATGAAATATTATTTATTTGCTACAATTTATGTGATACAAATTAGGTCTTATAATAGTCCATTGTATGTCCTACCATATTCTTTGGCATGCAAACTTAATCTAGTGTCGTTAACCTAGCTTACTTAATTTTCTTGGGAGATATATTATTAGAATGAATTCAAAGTTCAAACTTTCATTCTTATAATGATAAAAACAATGATAAACTTATATTCTTTCATTGCAAATGAAATCAGTCCATAATCCATTATATACATATAAGAACCGCGTGCTATGTACTAAGTTTTTTTTGGAATCTCGGGTTCAGTCACACGCACACGACATGCAATTCAATATGTTAATTTTATAACATCAATAGTAATCGTATAGAATATACCTATTTCTTTTAGAAATAAAAGTACGGACGGATTTGTGAGCGAGTCCGCTAGTTAGGTATAAAAACGTATAAAAAGTCGCATAGTAGGTATTTATAAACGATAGCATGCGTATGCACAATGAAGTATAATGATAACCTTCTGCCGTAGTAGGTAGGTACTTACTGTATCAATTAAATCAATTACTTTCATTAGAAAGTACAAATGTGTGAACCTGGCGATGTTTATTGCTTCTTCACTGGTAGAATAGTCGACTGGCTCGCAAATCCACTTGTATTTCCAACCCCAAGCCAGAATCAATGACTAAAAACACAAGATATGACATCATTATTTTTATTGACGACCACTGGTGGTGGCTGAGATGCAGAAGGTTGCGGGTTTGATTCCCACCACGGGACAAATGTTTGTATTATACGCAAGTATTTGTTTAGTTCTGGGTGTTTCTATGTATAATATGTATATATTTACAAAATGTATATAAGGTGTATATCAGTCGTGTGGTACCCATATCACAAGCTCTGCATTCTTTGGGGTCCGATAATGCTGAGTGAAATGTTTATTTATTATATTTTATGTTCGCTTAAGCACCCTAAATGATAAGATGAATACAGACAAAGTCATAGTATAGAAGTAACCTGTTTAATAAATTGTACTATTGACTATTTTATTTATCATTCTCTTGCGGCTTGAAGATAAACCATAGACAAGCACATAAACTACATTGCACCTTGGTACTCATATTGAAACAAAAATTTGTACCTATAATCAATCCTATCGACGATATATATTAAAATTAAACTCCATTAAACTGCTTTCTCGCACTGAAAGATAAGGTAAGTACCTCTCTGTAGAATCTCAAACACAAACTTACATTGTAAAAGATGTAAATACAAGTTATTACTTGTAAAAAGTTGTAAAGAATCAACGGCTTATCTAAATTATAGGCAGGTTTTTTCTTCATTAGCTTAGGACCCCATTTCAATACAAACATTAGGTAGAGACCAAGTATCGCTAGCACTTGGTACGGCTTTGCTGCTAAGAACCATGGTTTTGTTCTTGGATCTGAAAATAGAAAACGGCTGCTTCATTCAGGTATACCAGACGTCATCAAAACTTAATCTAAGTATAGAGTATTTGTTAGAAATAGGTAGTAGAGGGTAGTAGCTCTACTTTCTGGCGCTGTAGGTTGAATTTTCGATTTCCTCCCAGGATAAACATTTGTGTGATGAACATAGGTGTTTGTTCTATGGATGTTATAAATCATAAGTAAATACTTATTTAGAAATATAAAAATATTTTATGTCTTCTGGTCACCATAATACAAGCTTTACGTAGTTTGGGGCTAGATGATGTTGTGTACATTGTCCACCAATATATATTATTATTGGTTCTGAATGGAAAACTCTCTAAATAATCTAAGCGTATATCTCAGTTGGAGATTGTGATAGACTGGAGTAAGGCTCTTCAAATAGGTATCTACCTGATTTTTTTTAATTAAGTATGTATTACAATAAAGTTACTCAAGTGTTTTCCTGGATGACTGATAGTTTAGTTATAATTAATAAATTAACTATTTGCAGAATTACTGGCAGTAGGCAAAAATGAATATGCAAATGTACCTACATACCTATTTATCAACTTGTAACGTTTTGTTACTAACTGACAATCGATAAAAGCTTGAACCATTGTCCGATTGTATTTTTTATATGTTTATTAAATAAATTCTACTAGTAGTAACAGAATTTATTTTATGGACATAGAGAAACACTACCTCGTATGGGTAAATGGTAAACATTGGTGTCGAAGTTTATAAGTTTACCAGCTGTCCCGTTCGCAACAACGTCCGCGCGTTTTAAAATGAAAAAATTAATTCTAACCATTCTCGAAACCACTGGCTCGAAACCGGCTAGACCGATTTGGATGAAATGTTTTGTATGTGTTCAACCTACAAAACATTTCATCCAAATCGGTCCAGCCGTTTAGGAAGAGTTTAATTACAAACACACGCACAGAAGATTGATATATATAAATACTAGCTGTCCCGTTCGCGATTTTGTCCGCGCGTTTTAAAAAGAAAATAAAAATAATTGTACCGACTAAACAAACCATCCAAAACGCATACAAAAAAAACATTGAAATCGGTCTAGCCGTTTAGGAGTTCAGTAACACACGTACAGTAGAATTATATATATAAAGATAAGAAGCCAAGACGAGTTCTTTGTCATTTCTGTCGATTCAATTCTTCGATTTGAAGAAATCGGCATAGGTAATATTGACTCAAAAAAAAAACATTTGATATAATCATTAACGAGCTTTTCTGAAATGTTAAAATAAAAAGCCTTACCTGGAAGCGTATCAAACAAAAACGTATAACCTTCCCACATTTTTCTTAAAAGGGCTGCCATATTGAACACGAAGAAGAACAAGTTTAAAAAAACATTGACCAAGTAAACTGCATACTGTGAATAGACTGGCTAACTTTTTAGTTGTAGTAGTCAGTACTTTGGTTTGATTAATTAACCTTTATTGGTTGCGTGGGGTATTTTGCACCCCAATACATTAAAGCAAATTTTAGATAATATCTTCCAGATAAAACGAAACAGTGTCAGTGGCTCCATTGATAAAATAATACGTGAGTAAAACCCGGGTTCATCAAAATGTACATATAGATATTATCAAATATGTGTTATAATGCATTGGGGTGCAAAATACCCCACGCAAACAAAAAAGTTTCATAAATCAATTCTTTTGCTATTATTAATTTAATGTCATTTTTTATTTATTATTCATTTTGAATTCATTTATTTATTTATTTATTTAATCCTTTATTGTACAAAAAAAAATATAAACGTACAATAGGTGGGCTTAATGCTTAGAGCATTTTCTACCAGCCAACCTGCAAGGTTGAGAAAGTAAAAAGTAGGCGTGCTAACTTAATCTAAAAATAGGGAAATATAACACAGAGACAACATATTTAAAACTAAACTCCTAAAAATAAAATAAAATAAAATTAAATAATATTAATATACATAATATTATAAATAATATACATAATATACATAAATATACATAATAATATACATAAATATACATAAGAAACATTTAAAATACACAATAACAATTATCAATTACAATAGTACAGAAAATATATAAAAAATAGTACGAGTGAAGAGTTCAGTAGTGAAACCAAACATCAAGCAAGCGCTCGGCTGAGAAGCAAGGGGATGAGGGACATTATAGTGTATACCTTAAACGAGATTCAAAGAAAGCTACAAGTCTTGAATTTTACTCTACTCTTAACTTTACTTTACTTTACTGAACTGTATTCGTAGACAAGTTTTTTAAACACTGGTTTACTGGGTGCAGATTTTTTTTAGTGGGGGGAGAATTCCATAAATCAACAGCCACCACTTCAAAATATTTAGCACGATAAGAAGTTGAGTGATTTGGAGTTGCCAGAAGAAGAGTATCGGTAGATCTTAGGATACGGTTATGGGTGTTAGAGAGGAAGGAAAATTGGGATTTCAGATACTGTGGGGAATAGCGATCATGAAGAATTGAGGAGAGCAGAAACAATATTCTTACGTTTCTTCTATCACGAATTTGGAGCCACTTAAGTTTAGACCGATACTCAGAGACGTGATCGTACTTGCGGAGGTAGGAGAAGGGCGTTGACAAGTGAAGTTTTGGTTTGAGTAGGAAGGAAGATCTTGATGAGGATAATAAAGTGTAGTGATGCGAAACATTTTCTAGACACCTCCTTTACCTGAGCTAATCAGCTCAGGTTGGCATCAATGAGTAAGCCGAGATTTTTAACAGTAGAAGAAAACGGAATCGTGCAGTCGTTGTACACAAGAGGGGTGAGAGTTTGTGGGTCGATTTTAGCTATCTGGCGAGTACTACCAACAATGATTGCTTGACACTAAGACTTGTTAGTGTTGACCTGGATGCCGTTACTGTCAGACCAGGATTTAAGTTAAAGTAAATCAGAATTAAGGAAATCAAGTGCAGCGTTTAAGTTATCAGTTTCACAGAGTGGTAGTAGAGCTGTAGGTCGTCAGCGTAAAAATGATATTTGGATTGAAATCTAGAGGACAACAAATTAATAAGTAGAGAAAACAGCAATGGTGATAATATTCCGCCTTGCGGAACCCCGGCTTCCAAGTCACACCAGTCAGAGAAAGTTTGACCACTACGGACAGATAGACGGCGGCCCAAGAGATATGATGAGAACCATTGCACGGCTACTGTAGAGAAGTTGAGATGGCCCAAAATAGCGAGGAGCAAATCATGGTCAGCGGCATTAAATCCGTTGCTAAAATCGATAAGAACCAAGACGGTAACCTGGGTACTCTCCAAAGCTGATCTAATATCCTCAGTGACCTTAAGTAAAGCCGTTGTGGTACTGTGGCCAGTTCTGAAGCCTGATTGAAAAGTGTTAAATAGGTCGCCATTGGACAGAAACTAGGTCACTTGCTTGTGGACAACTGACTCAATGATTTTAGACACAAACGGGAGAATAGATATGGGACGAAATTGGTTAGGAAGTAGAGGGTTGGGTACTTTAGGCAGTGGCAGCACGTAAGCTTTGCGCCATTGATCAGGAAAATGGCCAGTGCTTAGGGAGTAGTTAACTATATGCAAGATTGAGCGAAGGATGTGGTCATTAAGACGCAACACCATGATACGATCAATTTCATCACTGCCAACCGCTCTAGATTTGAGGGTACTGAGATTTTTTTTTATTGTGTTTAAAGATACACAGGTAAATTCAAATGGTTTAGTGTTAGGGTGAGTTTAAATATGAGAGTGAAATATTGTTTGACAGAAACTCAACCTTTTCATCAACAGACTCCAGGCTCTCAACATCAATCCAATTTGTATCTGATGCATCATTCTCAAACTTAATTGCTTTTATACGAGAAAAATTTGGTTCAAGATTATTGGCTTGGGTTTAGGGATTTTTATTTTAACTGAAGCATAGATTAGATCGTGATGAGACAATGCTGGTGATGATAGTTGACCATGAGCAAGCAAGATTGGTATCAGAAACAATAATCAAGTCTAAGAGAGTGTCACTTGCAGCAGTGTGATGGGTAGTGGATAAATCTAGGATGTTTAGATTTGAAGACTCTATCATCATGCACAGCTTTCCGGCTCGTGGAGCTAGTTCAATCATACACGAGTTAAAGTCTCCCATAATAAAAGTGCAGGTATAGTTCGCTGAGATATCTTCCAGAAGACTTTCAAAATGGGTATGTTCAATCTTTGGGGGCACATACACAACACCAAGAGCAAATTTAATGCCCACATCAATCTCGATAAACAAGTATTCAGGAGATGAGCTGAGGGCGACTGTGAGATATCTTTGTAAGGAATATGGCTTTTCAAGTAAATGGCTACACCTCCACCACCTTTACCTGTGCGATCATTACGTATAAGAACAAAAATTTACGTATTATTATGTCGAAACATCGTCACTGTTTCGATTCATCGGTTCAACTGTTTGATCCGAGGTCCGCACGTTGTCTCTCGCGTTCACGGTTCGCACGTGCGATGCGATTCTCTAGAATAATCAAACAGTGTCGGTGCCTCCATCGACAAAATAGTACGTGCGTAAAGCCTGTGTTTATCAAAATGTATAGTACAACTCACAATTTTCTCGAGCCAGCATAATCACATATATAAGCTAACTTAAGTTTTTTTTAACGTATTTGACGCAGAATTTTGCGGTCAATACCAGATTGACTTATTTTTAGCTGGCTAGTCCATACAAACTAGAAAATAATTGCTTGATGTAATTTGTTCTACTTCAAAATACTCGTTATTTCCCAGATTAAATACAATTTATTTTATAGATATTTTACGATTTACTGCATAATAATGCCAGTAGTTTGGGGTTTCACGTACCCCAGTAGAACGACAATATACAATTTTACTAGCTACTCGATGTTACTATTAATTAAATTACAATGTTTATTAATTATTCATTTTGAATTAATTTACAAGTTCAATGCTTCAGCGTTTTTAAAACTACTTTCATCATTACTTTCATCAATTACTTGAATCATACCTTCAATCATTTTTAACCAGCACTAAAACAACACTGTCTTAACTTTAAGCAGCATTTCGAACGTTTGTTATTTATTTTGCCAGTTTGTGAATACCTAATTTGTATAGATGTGATACTCGTAATTTGTATAGATGTCTCTTACAAGCAATAACTTTAAATTATTTCTAATAATTTAACTATTTGATTTTAATTTTCAATAAAGATATTTTCTTTCAACTACGTAGTAATGTAATCATTATCACTACAATACAAAGGACGTATTTTTTGCTAAGAACCAAAACAGTGCAGTAATGTTATATGAAATCTCATTATTGCACTGATTTTTACTTTTTATTTAGGTATAGATTAAAAATTTATAAATTTAAAAATTAAAAAGTTAAAAATTAAGTTTAATATAAAATGTTTGCATTAGATCAAAAAGATAATAAAAATCGGCTGAATAAAACCGAATTGGTGAAAAAAAATAACAATTGACGCGCATTTTGTACCATTGTAAAACTTTGATTCTCATATTTTTTAAGTATGTGTATTTAATCACAGTAGGTAGATTGGTAGTTGAAAGAAAAGTAAATTACGCACCTTGCTAAAGAGAGTACTTAATGCACTCGTGTTAATGCAGTGCCCTCGCTTGCGCTCGGGCACCAACATAACACTCGTGCATTAATAACTCACTTTGCGCTCGGTGCAACAATCTACTATTTTTGCATTTTGTTTAGTCGTTTGTAAGTTTTGGAACCATGAGACAAGGTAGGAAATTGGTGCAGTCGTTTCCAGAAATATCAGCTCTAACAATTCAAAATTCATCTTATTCCGATTTGGTAATTATGTATGAAAATAATACATAATTACATTTTTTTAATGCAATACAATTTGCAGATGGAAACATCCAAGTGCTTTATTTGACGACATCACGACATTAAGACAGGAAGGTGAGGTTTTGTAACCAGTATAATTCTATCATTGAGTTCAAAAAACAGTCAAAACAATTGAGGTTAATGACTTCGTTTAAATAGGCATACGTTGACATATTTCCAGACCTATAGCTTTATAATTCATGTTATTTGTTGTTTTGATTTTAAATGTAACTAAGCTATATATCTTTATATATCTTTGTATTTCAAAAAGAATCAATGATCATTCGGGTGGTGGTTCAGGGGTGACCGCTAGCAGAACAGTACGATGGAAATTACGCCAATCAAAAACTGTTTCACAGATAACAAACGAAAGCAAGGTTCCTTGATAAGTAATGACGTCATCATCAAAACTAGAAACTCAAACCGTTTGGGTTATTCCAATGATCGAAATATTCAATTAACTTATCTAGGTATTCAAAGTAGTATATCAAGCGACACTCAAACAAGATCGCGTCTGTTATGGTACGACCGGTATCCCCCGATCCCCCGACGCGTAGATGAAAAAGGGATTGTAAGCAGCAATTAATATTAGAATTTGGTAATTTAGAATTGGGAAAGATTACTACTTAACTAATGTAAGCGCGGGACAAATGTTCGTATGATCTGCAAGTATTTGTCTCGGGTGTGGGTGTTTCTATGTAAAATATGTATGTATTTATGGTTAAAGATATTTATTTCCCAAAGAACAAGGTTCACTTTTAGAGAATATTTGATTACAATGTATGTACATTAAGTACTGGTTTGGGTCCAGTGTTATAACAGTTTCATTACTACTTATACTTATATAAAAACTATGTTACATATTTGTCATGTTATGGAAGTGTTTTTCTGTATATAATTTTTTAACTTTTTTTTAAATGAATACATACTTGTGTCTTCTTTAATACAGCTAGGTAATTTATTGTACAGTTGTGCTCCTTCATATGTTATGTTTCTTTTACCATAGTTGGTTCTGGGAGGATCAAGTACTAGATTTTTAGAGCTTCTTGTGTTATATTTGTGTATTTGATTCGTTCGTTGGAATGTTATGTCTGTGTGTATTTCTTTCTTAATTATTTTACGTATGAGCAGGCAAGTATTATAAATGTAGATTTGATTTACGCTCATGATTTGGGTTTCCTTATAGAGTTTTTCTGTCCGAGTAAAGTAGTCATAATTGAATAAGACTTTGATAATGTTGTTCTGTGCAGTTTGCAGTTCCCTTAAGTTTGATTTAGCCGCGGTTCCCCACACTTCTATCAAGTATTTCAAATTAGATTTTACAAGTGAGTTGTTTATTAGTATTTTTACGTTTTTTGGAAAACAACTTGTAACTGGCCGGAGTAGCCCCATTAGGGATGTTATTTTAGATCTAAGTTTATCTATGTGTGGTTTCCAGGTTAAGTGTTCATCCAATACCAACCCGAGATATTTCTCACTATTACACTTTTTAAGAGTTTCACCGTTTAGTGTTAGCAACACATAGTCATCGATTCTTTTATTAATAGCTTTAAATATCATATATGAAGTTTTAGAAACATTGACTGTAAGCAAGTTATACTGAAACCATGTATTTATCAGATTCAAGTCATTCTGCGCCTCGCCAATGATATTGTGAATCGAGTTGCCAAAATAAAACAGGCAGGTATCGTCGGCATACAGCATTATATGTCCACTAAGACCTGCTTTATACATATTGTTTATGTATATTAGGAACAAGAGCGGTCCAAGTATTGATCCCTGTGGGACTTATATACTACTTATATACTTTTTTTGTGAATACATACATATTATACATACATAGAAACACCCAGACCCCGAGACAAATACTTGCAGATCATACAAACATTTGTCCCGCGGCGGGATACGAACCCGCAACCTTTTGCGACTCAGCCAGACCTAAGCCCACTGTGCCACAGAGGTCGTCAAATTATATCAAACATAACAATATAAATAATAATAAATAACATCATAAATAATAAAACTATATAATAAAAATCAATTGCTGTTCGTTAGTCTCGCTAAAACTCGAGAACGGCTGGACTGATTTAGCTGATTTTGGTTTTGAATTATTTGTGGAAGTCCAGGGAAGGTTTAAAATGTGAGTAAATATAAAAAAAATGCTTGCTTTTTTGTTATTGATTCTGAGGCGGTGCGAAGTTTGCCGGGTCAGCTAGTAACACATATAATTTTACTGTACATGTGTACGTCACTGAACTCCTCCAAAACGGCTGGACCGATTAGAATGGATTTTTTTTGTGTGTGTTCAAATGGATTCGAGAATGGTTTAGACTTACAATTAGAACTTTTTTTATAAAAACGCGCGGACGAATTCGCAAACGGGACTGCTAGTTTTAAATAAAATGGTGTCTTTCATATAAAATAACTATACGGATTATTTTTGCGCGAGTCACAAAAGAAACCCAGAACTTTTATTCCAATTATTCTCACCCGAGTCAACAACCGTAACTTTATTTGCATAATATCATCAAAATTACAAATAAAACCCGACGTAACTCGGGAAAAATAATGATATATATTTTTTATTTTATTTCTCTCACAAAGGTTGTAAACAATAACAGGCTTATGTATAATTTAAAGCAATGGTCCTAAAACTTCTGTTTACCTGTTTTGTGAGAGACTGGTGCCTGAGAAAGGTTCGAAGACCTGTATGACAGGTCACCAGTGCTCTCGCTCCACAGATCTAACTTGGTTTGGACAGCTTGTAGGATCTCGGGAAAAATAAATAATATAAAAGCGCAATGTTTGCTCTGCAAGACGATTAGAAATAATAGAAAAAAAAGCGGCAAAGTGCGAGTCGGACTCGCGCACCGAGGGTTCCGTACAAACCTGTAGGTATATAAGTAAAAGTTCACCCATCACGACAATCGAGTCATAGTTATGGTATTTTTATTGCAAAATGAAATCCATCTAAAAATTTACGGTTTACGCAATTTTTCCTTTATCTGTGCTATTAGACGTTGCTTTGTTCCAAATTTCAAGATTCTGAGTTCACGGGAAGTACCTGAAATTTGCGGCATGAACTTCTGTATCTTTTGATTCGTTGGCTTAGAAGTTTGTTTTTTTTACAGCTTTAAGGGACAATAGATTTGATTATTTGATTAAAATTTCAGCTTGATACTTCCACGCGTTCCTGAGAAAAAGGGTCTTGACAGACAGACAGACGGACGGACGGACGGACGGACGGACGGACGGACGGACGGACAGACGGACGGACGGACAACAAAGTGATCGTATAAGGGTTCCGTTTTTTCCTTTCCAGGTACGGAACCTTAAAAAGACATAAGAGCATAGATTTATTGACAGTTTACCTTTTAGAGCTCAGTAATTATAAAATATACAGAAAACTATCACGTTTTCTATTCGAGTTTCGAGGTTGAGTTTTGTTCTGAAATACGGGCATAAATTGGCGATTAGAACCAATCAAAGCGCAACCATCGACTTGGATATTAAATGTATAATCACAATTAAACTACTATATTTATTTTTCTATCCGATCCGTGAACAAAACCACTCGTTTTGTCATATTTCCTTTTACTGTTCTCTTTCAGTATGAAGCCCACTCTGAATGCATATATACAAACACATTCATGAGGCCTTGTAGAGTGCACAAGTTGTGGCAGGATGGACACTGAACACCGCATTTATATCATGTAAGTATATAATTATTGTTAAAAATTGTTTCGCAAACTAAGTTTAATATGTAAATTTTGAGATAAGTTAGATAGATGACATTAGTAAGAAAGGAGTGAGTGTTGAGGTGACGGCTGATTGAGGAGAATGGGAGAAAAACACATGTTGTGCCGACCCTACATAATGTGTGAAAAGGGCAGGAAGATGATGATGTTTTACATGTTTATTGTTCGCGAGTTTTGATATACTTATATTATTATGTAGGTATACATTAAACAGTAGTCATATTTTGTATTTAAGTAATGTCTTAAACTAAGCTTACGAGTAGGTTGTATGTATAATATACACGTATGTATAAGCTATTAATTTCCCAATAACTTACGATAAATTACGATATACGAATATGAGTAAGTAGGAGTAAAAAAATATGTAGTTAAGTAAATACTAATATAATTTATACGGATTTTGTTAATCTAGTTTATAATGAGTATGTTTTTTTTGCAACAATTGTTTTTGCTTCAGGCTTTTTGTAGTCTTCGTTTATACATTATTTAGGATTATTTACTAATTAGTGATATTTAATAATATTTAATATTTCAAGCAGTACAGGTGCAATACATGGTTTGTTCTTAAAATATTAGCGATAGCTTGTTTCAGTATAAAATGTGCAGACAGGACCTACTCTACACTTTTGTTGTGATCCTGCTCTCTTTTAAGGGTCTTTACAATTCGTAGCCATATCTCATGGCCTGTCAGCTCAGTTGGTAGTAGCTCTGCCTCCGACAGCGCAGGTTAAGGGTTCAATTCTCTCCCAAACATATGTATGAAGAACATAGGAGTTTGTTCTGATTCTGGGTGTTATCAGTCATCTAGTCACCATAATACAAGCTACGCTTAGTTTGGAAAAACATGAGGAAAGTATGTAATACCATATTACTGACTTAGTAAGTAGCTCTGCCTCTGCTCTGCTCTACCTCTCATGTTGCTCTGCCCTCAGACTGTTAACCAGCACATTTGAAATGTATCTCTTGTATTCCTTTTTCATAGTTAAGGTAGTTATTAGATGGATCATACAAAAAAGCGCTAGGACCAGGGCTAGTTTCTTGCTAGTTCTTCTTGGGCTTGGATAAGGAGGAGTTGGCAGCTAAATTCACCTAGATGTAAGACGTTTCAAAGTGATCCTTGTAATTGTATTGAATAAAATATCTTTTGACTTTGAATTTGACTTTGAAAAACATGATCATTTCTTTTGAAAATAATTAGCTATGTTCTTTTTTTGGATATATGTATGTATAATGATTCCTGTTTATAACCTACCTATATTATTATCAAATTTTATTGAAATAAGTTCAGTTGTACGACATTCATTTGTTTAAAATAACTACATATATAGATACGTATTTACTTACGAATAAGATAAATGAATGAATGAGTGAAAACACTTTATTGTGGACCTTACTTGACAACTAAGAATACCTTAATATAGATGTATAATGGCCGGTCTTCCAGAAAGCAATTTCTTTCTGACAACCTGTTATATATTTTTAATAAGACAACATTTATTAAACAAGGATTTTTTTAAAGATTAATAAACTAGTGTTTTACTCATGTAAATTTGTGTTTAAAAACACTATCATAATGATGATAATAATAATAATAAACACAGCATCATCTAGCTCTAGAGTAAGCAGAGCTTGTGTTGAGCCACAAGACTGACTTAGTACTTTATACTTTTTTTCGTAAATACATACATAATTATGTACTGATAGTAAAACACCCAAACCTGAAACAAATATTTAGAGATCATACAACCATTTGTCCCGCAGCGGAAATCGAACCCACAACGTTTCTATCTTAGACAGGCCTTCGCCCACTGCACCACAGAGGTGACCAGCAATCTTTTTATTTTGTATTTTCTACAAACAAAGTATCAATGTTCGAACATCCAAAATTTTAGACATCCTCACTTTCGCATTAATAATAATGATACGTATCTTAATGATTAGCTCTAATTTCTGATAAATGATGATAATTGGTTGTGAAGAATCCTAACGCGGTCTGACTCACTAGGCCTTTCAATTTAAAAATAATATCTACGTTTAGTAAATATGATTAAAAAAAACCCCAAAATACAAATCAAACTGATGTGACGTAGTACTTAATAATCTGTAAATAATATAGTCATATTTTAGACGAATTGTCACCATCCTGTATTTAATCTTTGGTTTTTTGGGCGTGAGTTTACTCACACAAACTTAGTCATCTTTTTTCCAACACCCAAGATAATGAGTCTCAAATCATCGTGTCGCGCGTCGCTACGCTTCAAGGTCCTATACCTCCTTCTACTATTTAATATGAAGCCCTAACATTATTTACAAAGATTCGCATGAGAAGTGTACCGTGCTGCCTGTCTTCAAAATATATAGTGTGCTAATCTGATATTTTAAAGATTATTCAACGTTTTTAATTGAATTGTGAGTATAGTGAAACATCGGATTAAAAAAAATAAATGAATATAAAAAAAACAGCGAGAAAGTTTAGGAAAGTGCATGTTTAGCATTTTTTTTTTGTGTATTTTTGTAACTGTTTTCTCAAATTGTTTTCGATGTCTTGGTATTCATAGAATTTTTGTTTACATATTATGAATGTTTTTTTATTAATGCTGAGCTATGGATCGTTATCGTCGTCGAGTCGTTAATTAGATTTAGTCTTCTACAATTATTTTTTTGTAGCTGCAACGTAACATTAGCAGATTGCAAAACTGAACATAAATGCCTTTCAAGTTCATCACTGCTTAAGATTCGCCCTGTCACTATTCACTATCTGTAACTAACTATCTTACAATAATTACGTATTAAAAACTAAAAAGACAACCGACTTCATTGAATAAAAAAAATACAATCGAATTGAGAACCTCCTCCTTTTTAAAGTCGGTTCAAAAACAATCATCGAAATCGGTTGGCGTGATATTGAGTTTTTCATCCATTTGTCGCGCACATACTTAATGCAATTTTAAGATATGTATGAATTTCTCATAAATGCCATTGTCTGGATTAAACTGAAATGGGAAGCACCAGCTTTCAAATGAAAAAAAAATCATCAGAATCGGTTCACCCAGTCGAAAGTTCTAAGGTAACAAACATAAAAAAAGAGTCGAATTGAAAACCTCCATTTTGAAGTCGGTTAAAAATGGATGGCACTATTATAGACAGTGATTAACTTTTGACAGAAGTTTCGAAGTAAAGCCGAGAATTTCTGACAGTTGACAGTGTGAAAACAGTGACAGACCAATGACTAATAATATATATGCTCAGTTCTCAATCTAAGATAGAGTAATGTTAAACGCGATAGTTTCTGCTTTCCACCGTGTTACTAACTAGTCATGTATGTATTACAAAAAATAAAAGTATTTAAGTAGTATTATCAGTCATGTGGTACCCATAACACAAGCTCTGCTTTCTTTGGGGCCAGATGATGCTGTGTGAAATGTCCGGCATTATTATTATTACTAGTAGTCGCCCACTGGTCAAAATTCGACCATAATTAATTAACAATTTATGTATTTTTTATGCATAATTTAATAAAAATATAAGCATTGTGCACTCCTTCTCTATATAAACTATAAGTGTGCGAAATTTCATACTCCTCCGTCGGCGCAGTTTTTGTAAAATGTACTCGTATATAGATTATGTCATTGCACGTGTACAAATGTACGGTAGGTACATTTTGAACGGACTCGTTACATAATGTCATCAAAACAATTTGAGGGTGTTATTTATAACATAATGATACCTAATCAATAATAATCATTATTAATATTGATGGATTCAAAACCATCTAGCCCTAAATTAAACATTTTATTATGATGACCAGATGATAGAATTCTTATATATTTTTAAATACATATTCAATTCAATTCAATAAATCTTTATTCAATAAAATCACAAATACCATTCGAATCGTCTTCTTACATGCTAGTGAATCTAGGTGCTGGTTCCTCCTAACCCCAGTTCAAGGAGAATCCGGCAAGAAACTCGTCTGGTCTTAACATTTTTTGTATGATCCTTGCCAATTTTGTTACGGATGCCGAGTCGAGCTGGAACAGATTCATCTCAAGCTTTTTTGTCATCTAAATAATCCGATATTTTATAATATGCTTTATTAGACAGTTTCTGTTTAAATACGTTTTTAAATTTGCCAATCGACAAATCTAACACTTAATATGATACTTTATTATACATTTTGTTCATCATGCAAATGTTTATCCTGAAAGGGAATCGATCCCTACAGCGGTAAAGCCAGAGCTACTACCTACTGAGCTGGCAGGCCAGTCAATTATATAAATTATGCAGCTGAATGACGACACATCGCTAACGTCACTGATCAAAATGAGTGCATTTGCGTTAAAATGAATTCCAAGTATATAATTACGTTTTAAAAACTAAAAAGAAAACCTACTTTATTGAATGAAATTTGAGCCTATCATACATTTTTAGAGGAATTTTAAATGTATTTTCTACATATACATATAATATGGGTAGGCCAAATAAACGCACCGCTCCAATGAGACAGCGAGGTTCAGCTCGACCGATTTTGATAAATTTAAAAAGGGACCACTTGTGATTTGTGAAGTATAAAAAAAAAAGAATTTTCTAAATCGGTTCAGGCGTTTCCGAGTAATCGGTGAACATACATATAGAAAAAAAACATTCTGACGAATTGAGAACCTCCTCATTTTTGATGAAGTCGGTTAAAAATACCAGTTAAAATACAAGCACTCTAACCCGTCTCGTTAGATACTACCGTTCTATCAGCTGCTTATTTCGATACTATCCAGACTGCAGTACAGCAGGCGTGGGTATTGGTTGCAGTCATGGAAATTCTTGTATTGTTTACAAGAATATCGTTGTTGAGCTATGCGTCGAATACGACTTCTGTGGCGCAGTGAAGGCCTGCCTGAGACGCAGAAGGTTTCGAGTTCGATTGTCGCCGAGGGTCAAATGTTTGTTTGATCTCCAAATATTTGTCTTGGGTATTTTTCTATGTATAATATGTATGTATTTACAAAAACAAAAGAATTAGTGGTGTATCAGTCATTTGGTTCCCACAACACAAGATCTGGTTATTTAACTATATGATGTTGTGTGAAATTTAACTTGGATTTATAATTAAATTTATAGATACAACTATGTATTTTGAAAAACGATTAAAAATGGACACCTTAATATTTGTCACAAATCATTATATCGAAAAACTGTATAGGAAAACGTCGTAGTACCCTTAAATACATGTCCAACAATATGCCCACGATGGGGTAGTAATATGAAAAAAAACAACCCCACTTTACATTCCAAAAACAGTTAATTTTTTATTTGATAACTACTAATAATTGTACGTTTTACCGTGCAAATTTCACGATAAAATATAGTCGATAAGCAAGCAAGATTAGGGGCAGACAGACAGAAAGACAGACGGATATAGCGAAACTATAAGGGGTCCTTGAGGACTTCGAAACCCTAATAATTACGTTTTAAAAACTAAAAAGATAACCGACTTCATGTATAAAATAGCAAAATATCAAAATTTTGTTTCATCCAAGTGGATGACATATTTTTTTCAGTTATTGATTTAAAAACCTAACTAATAAACCGATTTTTATGGTATTTATATGGGACCAATTGGAAATATAATATAGTTTCAGATTCAGATTCAGATAGTTTCAGATTTTTTCAAATCGGTTTATAAATGACGGAGTTAGGAGGTAGGTAATATCTGGTTTTGGTTAAAAAAATCATGCAAATATTCCGACTAATGCTATTTTTTAAAGTGAAAACTTCTTTTAGCGCGGTGCGCATATTTTTAGATGAGGTAAAACCTCTGGACTCGCGACACCGTTACCGAGACGCAGGGCTGCCGCGCTCGCCCCATTTGATTATAAACCTTAATTCACATGTTTACAGTCTACTTTTGTATAGAGAAGTTTACTGAGTTAGGTTCTTTGATATATTATCTACATTCTGAACAAAAACATAAAAGAATATTAAATGTATTTTAAAGTTTCTAATAACTAATAAAATACAAGTCATAAATAAAATGCAATTCATAACCCAATAACCCAATAACCCTAGTACCCATCTAAAAAATTTCTAACGCGCCAAAATAAGTTTTCACTTCTGTCTGCACTCCCGGAGTGCAACCCGTAATTTTAATTTGTAAATACATATATCATTGGCCTTAGTTTATCTGTTGAAGGTGGTGAAGGTGGTGTCAGTCGAGTTTCAGAGCAGTCATTTGTAATTGAAAATCCTCGTTCATGGATGCACTCCAGCAAGCTGAGGTGGTTGAAGTTTCCTCTCCACTGACGCCACTCTGTCTGAGATTCTTTTATACATAGAAACACCCAGACTTGAGACAAATACTTGCAGATCATACAAATATTTGTCCCGTATCGTCTCAACTGAGTCTTTGCGCCCATTGCGCCACAGATGTCGTCGAAGAAAGATTGGTATTAAGGACGTCTAGGAAAATTGTAATACATTTTATATTAATACATTTGTTGAAGGAGCTAGCAGCATCTTACGTGTGTAACCATAACTCTAAATTATGTGTGCCGATGTTGCGGCATACAAGTCTTGGTTTGCAATAGATTGCAATGCACGAGTGTATTACGGCATTTCAATAGATTTGTTTCCGCTTTATATTTCCGTTTTTAAAGTGATAACTTGGGAGGGTAATGGGAGGGTAAACCGCTTCGTTATGTAACGCGTTACGGCGCTAGTCTGTCTGGCTTCCCTTTCTCAAACGTGTACGGCAGCGGTAGGCAGACTCCTCCTCTCTCACTCTAACCCACAGCGCTAGTTAGATTCGTTTATGTTATCACTTCTTCGTTCAATGTGATTTTGTTTGTAGATGTTCAATACGAACAAGGACGTTATCAGGTTCACGAACGCATGATTATTAATTTAACGCAAACAAAGTTGTCATGATTGGCATTTTCAACTACTTATTTGAACAATACTGTATGTCCAAAGTACTCGTGCTGCCTGTTTTACATAAAAGTACGCCCGCCCGCGACTTCATCCGCGTGCCTTTACCTAAGTTAAGTTATGTTTTTATAGATAAAGGTTCTGTCTTATAAACACTAATTGCCCATCTATTGTTTAAATCTGATGCCATCTCTTTTTTTTGACATTCGAACGACAAAGAAGACTGACATTAGAAGTGAACCTTCAACAGTCTCGCAAAAACCTGATGAAGTGCTCAAAAACTGTTGATTGTCTGCTTATTTATTTTTGTCAGTTGAAGTCCATTATTAACCGACTTCATCAAAAAGGAAGGAGGTTCTCAATTCGTCAGAATCTTCTTTTTGTTTTTCTGTAGAGTTAAAAAATCATCAAAAATCAAAAAATTGTTAACATCGATGATATTTTCGTTTACTCCGATACCTCGCTGTCTCATTGGGGCAGTGCTTTTATTTAGCCTACCCATATTATATATATTAAAAATACATCTACTATTCACTAAAAATGTATAATAGGATCAAATTTCATTCAATGAAGTCGGTTTTCTTTTTAGTTTTTAAAACGTAATTATGACTTAGGAAATTGTATTCTGACCCAGATCATTGTGCTCGACAGACTAGGCAAGATTCTTTGTTTCAAAGAATAAATTAGCATACTTTCCAGAAATCGCATCATGCCAGCTTGAATACACGCAGTTCATAGTACCTAAGCATTAATAGAATGTTTATACAAATCGTACCATCCGTTAAAATATCTCCATAAAAATATGAACACTCCAACGTTGTGCAACCACCACGTCTGAGGAATAAGGAGTTTGAATATAAAATCATTTGTACCCTGAAGCATCATGTGAACTTTTCACCTGCTGAAGAATATTTTATAAAAGTTTTAGCACTTGTCTAAACGATCTTATACAAAGTTTTTTAAACTTACGCGATCAGAACACATTATTATAAATATTAACGGGTATTTATCGCGTTTATTTACCTATTTTTCCCGACGTTTCGACAGGTTTACACTCTGTCGTGTTCACGGGATGACTGGAGTACTGGAGCTACCGCCTCTGCGAAGCGGGGGCAGCATTTTTTGCAACTACTCTCACTTGTTCTTTCGAAATAGAAATGTCCATCTGCACACTCGGGCGACACACAACACTAACCGTGTCCATGACGCATTGAGAAACTGGTCTACGCTGAGTACACTTAGCTATAACTGGATTCCATGAGGCAGAGAGTCTGAAACCGTCTTCACGATTGAAATATTTCTTAATTTCAATCGCTTCCCGAACCATTCTCTTGTAGTAATGCCTTTCATTACATATAACTTGAGGTTTATGTAATTCAATCCAGTGATTGGGTCCTAAGTCCACTATGTGCTCTGCTATTGCAGACTTGTTTACTTGTCGAATTTAACTGATACTCGTTTTGATGATGACACGTTTTAGAAAAGGGTCTAAATTTTGCTCTAACACCGAAAAGAATACCGTATGAGGATATTGTCAGTAGCGTGGAGGAGGCCATTGTTCGTAATAAAATACCTACTATAAACGCGGAAACGCTGAGACAAGATGTTTCAATTATATTGCGAAAATGTAGACTCCCGAAACCAAACATAACTGCGGGTGAGCGTCAAGCTCTGCAAGACCTTAGCAAAAACAAGGAGATTCTAGTACTCAAAGCTGACAAAGGAAATGCCACCGTAATTATAAACACACAGGATTACGATACTAAAATACGGATATTGCTTAGTGACAAAAAAGTGTATAAGCCGGTTGCTTACAATCCCACGGCTAGAGTAACAAAACGGGTACGAACACTAATACACGAGTATAAGGACCTGTTCACTGATGATGTTTTCGACCGTTTATACAGACCAGCTATTGTGCAGCCGCCTAAGTTATATGGTCTGCCGAAGGTACATAAAGCTGACGCACCGTTACGACCAATAGTAAGTCAAATAGACTCGCCGACTTACAATCTAGCAAAACACGTCGCTGGTATCCTACAGCCACTTACGGGAAAGACGTTGTCTTTTGTGAAGGATTCGCGCCATTTTGTCAGCATCATCAGGGACATAAAGTTGGAATCCGGAGACTTACTGGTGAGCTTCGATGTTGAGTCGCTTTTCACCAACGTTCCTCTTAAAGATTGCCTTGATGTAGTGAGACATAGATTGAGTGATCACGAACTTCCTGATCAGTACATTTTGCTCCTTCGGAACTGTCTTGATGGAAACATCTTTTTGTATCAAGGGCAACATTACCTCCAGATAGACGGCGTAGCAATGGGAAGCCCTGTGGCACCTGTCCTTGCCAATATCTGGATGGAACATTTTGAATCCATGATAGACCTGGCAGCCCATGGTATAAAACTTTGGAAGAGGTACGTCGATGAAGTGTTCTGTATAATTAACGGGAATAACCAGGAAGTTGATCAGCTAACTAATTATCTGAACTCCATACACCCTAAGATTCGCTCTACACATGAAATGGAGGAAAACAGAATGTTAGCTTTTCTCGACCTTAAAGTGATGGTAAAATGTGACGGGACCTTGGCACACACAGTGTATAGAAAACCTACACATACAGACAGATACTTGAATGCAGCGTCACACCACCATCCAAGACACCTGGAGTCAGTAGTCTCCTCACTAGTAAACAGAGCTCATAACCTTTGCGATCCTGAACATCTGCAGGGTGAGCTGGATCATGTTAAAGGGGTTCTGAAAAGGAATGGCTACAATACTCGAATCGGATGTCGTTCTAACTGGAGGCGCAAACAGGAACACATTGATGTGAATAGACAGCCTGCGTTCTTGCCTCATGTGAAAGGAGTTACGGACACAATTGGTAACATGCTTGGTAAATTTTCAATCAAGTCGATCTACACTCCACTCACCAAGATGACGAAGTATCTACGAACACCAAAAGACGTCGTACCTCTGCAAGCTCCTGGGGTTTACAAAATAGATTGTAGCTGCGGGCGTTCCTACATAGGCCAGACTAAACGCACGGTCGCGGAACGTGTTAAAGAACAAATAGCGGCGGTCAAAAATCGACAAGTAAACAAGTCTGCAATAGCAGAGCACATAGTGGACTCAGGACCCAATCACTGGATTGAATTACATAAACCTCAAGTTATATGTAATGAAAGGCATTACTACAAGAGAATGGTTCGGGAAGCGATTGAAATTAAGAAATATCCTAATTTCAATCGTGAAGACGGTTTCAGACTCTCTGCCTCATGGAATCCAGTTATAGCTAAGTGTACTCAGCGTAGACCAGTTTCTCAATGCGTCATGGACACGGTTAGTGTTGTGTGTCGCCCGAGTGTGCAGATGGACATTTCTATTTCGAAAGAACAAGTGAGAGTAGTTGCAAAAAATGCTGCCCCCGCTTCGCAGAGGCGGTAGCTCCAGTACTCCAGTCATCCCGTGAACACGACAGAGTGTAAACCTGTCGAAACGTCGGGAAAAATAGGTAAATAAACGCGATAAATACCCGTTAATATTTATAATAATGTGATCTTATACAAACTTGAACTCCCTGTCCCCTTTTTCAGGGGTAGTTATCAAAGTGTTATTTCATAGACATTTACATGTGTTGAAGAGTATACTTTAGTTTTAAGCTTATAATTTCACGGAATACGATTTTCATTTGTATCCGTTCTATTGCATTCAACGTTTTTATCCCTTTTCACCCATTTAAAAGTAAAGTGTTAAAGTATTTAATGTTCAGTTGTTGGTACTTAACTGTTGGTATTGAAATGCCTTTGTAACTGGTATAGTATAAGTTTTTCAGATATTTCACTAAAAATAGGAAGCACTGATTTACTAGGTCAAATAATACTAGGATCAGAATGACTACCAGAATCAAAATGACCTGCGAATGGTATCATGCATTTGTTTTTGGAATAGATAAGTAATTTTTGATAATACATATTTTATTGTTAGTAATTGTTTGAAAGTTGAGAAACTTTCAACCTATTTTTTCTTCATTTGGTTTCAACTCATCTTTTACTTGGTAGTCGCTGGACTTAGCCTCGCCAGCGGTTTTATCTTGTTCGTTCATCTCTCTTTTGGTCTTCTGCTGTTCTTTCTTTTGAGTGAGCTTAGTTGTTATTTTTTTTGTCCATTTTTCATCATTCATATACGATTCGTATCGTATTTCTATTTAACTTATCACAATTTTCTAGAGCTTCAATAACATTATAGTTCTTCATATGTATTTAATTTTCAATCTTTACATAAAAAGAAAAGATCTAAATCGCTTAAATCGCTTTTTTCCATTGACTGTTGGCAAGCTAGTTTTTGTTTTGTACGGATTATTGTAAAAATGTTTGTTTGTTTGGCATCGAGAAGCATGACATATTTTTGTTTCATTCTGCCACTTCATAACTTTTTTTAACATATAGAATCATATTGAATAGAGTTTTTATTTAACTGAGTTTATTGTTTCGCTTGAGATACCATACAAGCTTACCACTTTCTTCATTATTTCTCGTGTAGAAAATCTATCTAGGTCTAGCTTAAAAAGTATGCTTTATTGGTGATCACTGTAAACAGAATAAAGCTTTTAATAAATGTAGCAGTTTCTACAGTCTTTGATCTATAAATATGTTGTTAAAATCAGAGTTCTCTTAAAATACCGGTAAGAATAACGTCAGCGCACCAGATAGTTATCAACCAGCTCATGTGATGGGAATCGTGAAAGACTGTATAAGGCTGTGGTGATAATACTAATGTATACTGAGCAGTCTAATTATTGCCTAATTATAAAGTATTTTAATTAACTGGTATAACTGGTACCTACTTAGATAAGTATTTGAATGCAATTTATAAGTTGTAACACGAGTTACTGGACTGTCAGCAAAAGAAAACTCGTGGTATAATAACACAGCGTTAGCCAGGTTGGGATCTACTCCGTATGTTCTTTGTCGTAGGCCCGTATTCCAGAATATAACTTTACCACTTTACACACACACACACACACACACATGCACGCACACATACACACATTCACAAACACACACACACACTCACACATACACATACACATTCACAAACACACACACACTCTTTACACACTACACACTTGCTACTTCAGATTTAATTATTATGTGTGAAATGGTCTACAATCCCCCTATTTTGCTATATTGGTGGAAATTTGGTTGGTTCATTTCTAAAATTAGGAATGGTCTAAAATATATTTAGTTAGTCATAGCATTTGTAAAACCTATTCGGTTGTTACCATTTAACTAATTTAGGAACGCTTAATTAAGTTAGATAAAATTAAATTAGGATGAGTTGGTAGCAGCAGAATACCAAAGGTTAATTTGACAGTTCAAAACCTAATTTTAGCTAAAATTAGTTAGGTTGGTGCCAACAGAATTGAGGCCAGTGTCTAATGTGGGTTCTGTTTTATTATCTTCGGAGCGTTAACATTCGCGACACAGTTAATTTAACTTCTGCGTAATGTTATCGTTCTTGCCATGTTCTTGTATATACTTGTTTATGCTCCGAAATAAATACATTTTGATTTTGAATTTGATTTGAACTATCAAAAACTAAGCATAGAATTTTTGAAAGCATTTTATTCGGAACTGTTAGAAATTCTTTGAAATCTCAGTTTGAGTTTTGTTCTGAAATACGCGCCCATGTGGAAAAATTAATATTACGGATATTATTGTCGTTCTGACAGATAATAATAGTTGAATCTCATGCTACGTGTAAAAGATGTATCTGGTTTCTATTGGGATGAATTTTGTGCTAGCTTCTGTCCACGGCTTTGCCTGTGCCAAAGTCTTTGATCATCGCATGCTTTTACCGAACTTCACTAAGATCCATTCAGTTGCTAAGCCGTAAAAACGAAATAAACAAACAAATACAGAGACTACTTCGAATATATAATATTAGTATGACGTATGTCTTGATTTGAATTAATTATAATTTTAGGGCTCACGTACTTTTTCCGTCAACCGTACCTACTTATTGATTTCGGATTTTGTATTGGATTTTTGCGACATTCGTTTTAATTTGCTTGTATTGATAACACGTTACTTGTTTCAGTGTCGACCGTAAAATGAACTCCATTATTGGACTAAAAACCCCGGATTGGGACCTGAGTAAAAGTAAATGTAAGTACCTATCTAGAAAATTATGACATAGGAACTTGAAATGTAGATATAAACCGACCTATACGTAGAATCGTGCCTATAGTATATACAGTATTTACACTATTGACATGACTACATAGTATAGCGACTTCCCCGTATTGTATTACGTCACAAGCCTATTTCTTATATACTTTTAATCTTCATAGTAGGGTGTACGCCATTTATTTTCGGTTTTCTTCCTTGAACTACTCTTTGATGAGTGAATCCTTACTAATAATATTATAAATTTGAAAATAACTATGTCTGTCTGTCTGTCACGTTTTCACGCCTAAACCGCTGAACCGATTTTAATGAATTTTGGTATAGAGCTAGATGGGACCTTGGAAAAGGACATAGGCTACTTTTTATGTAGGTACCACACGTGCGAAGCCACGGGTAGCAACTAGTATTATATAAAACATAATTGTCCATCGCGTGCCGGGCCACGCACAGTGCTGGCTTCCGAAGTCAGAATTAGAATGACTGGTGTTCAAAATAGCATTCATACCAATTATTTAGCAAAAAGAACTAAGTATGGAACTTTCATTGTGTTTTTTAGGTTAAGCAATTAAGCAAAGTCTTCATTACGTAACTCACAATAGACCTTAAGACTTTATTTTGCATCTTATTTATTCATATTAATTTTCAAAAAAGGAAGCTACCTTCCAAATTTCAGCATTCTAGCATCAGCGGTTTGGGTTCAGCGATGATGAATCAGTCAGTCGGCCAGGTTTAAGGTTAAACATTTCAAAATAAAATAATTTTATGTTCCCAAATTGTATCCAATGAAGTCGGTTTTCTTTTTAGTTTTTATAACGTAATTATATATGGACAATGTTTTTTTTTATAATTCACAAACATTTATTTTAAAATAATTACAGATACTAATGCACAAAATAATATAAAATAATATTACATGTGAAAAGGTTGAGCTAACTAAGGCCCGTTTAAAGCGATCTATAGATAGCTCAACTGAACCAGATCAGTACCAGAAAGTAGCGTCCCAAAGACACTGACAGCATCACCACATTGATGGCAGTGCCAATATACTGGGCCAGATAGGAGCCAGATCTGGGTTCACGCGATGTTTGTACCAGATGCCGTGAAATAGTTGTCAAAACGCGATGAGCTCCTGTTCTCCACGGGCCCAGAGTCCCGAAAATACTCCTAAACGCTCAAATGTGTAGGCCTTAACAAGACTTAAGGGTTTTGATTTACTGCCTGTTTCTAAGTATGAGGCATAAATAAAAAAATAAATAAAAATAAATATTCGTGGACAATGCACTAAACACCATTTAGCCCCACCACCACCATTTAGACTGACAGAATACTTATATATTTTTAAATACATACTTATGATAGGGAATCGAACCCCCCACCTACCAACCTAGGCAGAGCAACTACCAACTGAGCTGATAAGTCAGTCGTATTTTTTTATTGCGTTGACATAGAAGCAAAATATTTTAACAGATTTCAGAGTATTTCATAAAAATATTTAACCCCACATTTCTGAAAAAAAGGTCTTGACATTCAGACAGACAGACTGACAAACAGACGGATAACGATGTGATAGGGGTTTTTTTTTGAGATACGGTACCCTAAAAACAAATCATTGCCATATAACTAGATGATAATTGTAAAGATCGTCAAGTAGGAAACATCGCGAGGAAGAATTTTTTTCTATTTTAAATAGATACTTACTACCTACTTATTACAAGTATTGGTAGGTTCTGTTTGGCTACACACACAAAGCAGGACCAGTTCGTGTCTTCAGCCTACCTACCCACTATAATATACTTTGTACCTACGTACCTAGTTTGACCTCTGTCATACATAAAAGTATTTTACGGTGTATGTATCTAATTGTAGGTAGCAATTAGATATATTCCGGTACCTATATTGCAAGTACAAAGAAAAAAAACTTTTAACGTTAGTAATGAACTAAAAATATTTTTTTGAAATGAAAACATTCATAAACAAGAAGAAAAAAAACGAAACTAAAATTGCCACTTCTAGTATTGCTCGACCCATGTTTGTCCGGAAGTTCGAGGTGTTTACGTCGTAGCGATGCGTAGTTTTTTATAACTACCGACATTTTGTCATATTTTAACTTTTTTCTATTTTTGTACGATAAGCCTAACAAAAATCATATTACATCATTAAATTAAGATTACTCTGTAAGTGAATGTTCATTCTTAAGAGAAATAATTGATCTTAATCCGGATTGTGTTAGTTCCTGCCACTTAGTTGAAATAAAACAAGTTCGCTTGTATCAACGAATGGAGCTAGATTTGAAAAGTAATTTTTAAAGCTTATTTCTTGGATAAGATACGAGGGTGAAAACTGAAATCACAGCGGTGGAGTTCTGCGTCTTAAACCTAATTACTCAATACTCATATTCCCGTATATCGTAAGAATTGGTGACGCATTGACTCAACAGACAACCGTGACGTCGTTATCCGAAATCGTGACGCACTGTTACAAATCACACCATCACACTAATTATTATGAATACAAATTTTGATGTTTTGAGTTCGAAGCGCACGTGACATAGCCCAAATGTATCTAACTAAGTCGTTTCTGACAAGTCAATAACAACAATGCAACAATGCACTATTGTACACCTAGACAAGAAAGTGCCCAATTCCTATCGAGTGTGTCATTAGTGCTTTATACTACACCTACGAGAAAAATGAAAAGGAGAATTATTTTTTAATTGAAATTCATATTAATAAAATTACCAAACCCAAATTCAAATTTCGAAGAAATTCCCGCGCATGCCTTTATTACTGGGGTTCTTTTTTCAAAATATTGTTTGGAAATCGGAAGACGATTAGATCATTTGGCGGACTTGGAGTAAAAACTTTTTGTCGTTTGACCTATAATGAAAATAACCATAGCTACCGGCTGATCTATGAAGAAATAAAAAAAATAACGCGTTAGAAATGAAATTCCATAGACTTTAACGTCCCGCATTTTAGTTGGCCTGAAATTATGACTTTCTAACCACTTGAACGTCTAGGTAACAAAATCGACCCAAAACTTTGTTGCGTAGAACGTCCGGGTGACTTTTTCTTCCCATCGGACCTCCATGACTTTTGTGTGAAGTTCTGTTGGCTGGCGCCTGAAAGTTGCTGTATAACGTCACTAGATTAATAAAATTGGCGTATGGTAGAATCCAAGAAAAGCATACCTGGCAACAAAAATATTAAAAATAAAATTTAAAAACAAAAAAGTTTTGCGTAAGTTTGCGTTTTGTGAAGTGAGTGCGTGCGGGTGTTGTTTAGAAACTCAGTATGAATGAATGAATGGATAGACGAATATAGTTTATCACATTTATGTATTTTCACAGTTAGCGATGTCGGCGGAGAAGATACCTTGTTCAGATGAAAGCATAAATATTTAGTCTTATTAGCATTGAGGGTGAGCAAATTTGAGTCAAACCATTTCGAAACCAGATAAAGCCCATGTTCTGCTTTGGAAAAGGCTTCCATCCACGTTCGGCCCTTAAAAGTTATAGCAGTGTCATCGGCATAACACACAATTTGAATGTCAGTTACTTTCGCCAAACTACTAGTAATATCATTTATATAAATGGTAAAGAGCGTAGGACCCAAAACGCTACCCTGGGGTATGCCAAATAGTACTCTGAACACTACTTAAGTATTTAATTAATTAATTAATTAAACTACTTAATAATTCCTTGTGCCTGGAATACCTGGATGGGAGACCGTAGTGGCTTTGAAGAGCACGGCTGGTGGTCCCGTATTTTAAAATGTTGACGGGGGTCCTTGTATGCTTATTTGGTTACTTACTAATACGAGGGTGGTAGAAGTTGATATTTGAATTTGTTGCTAATCACGCCGTTATTTGTAACTGTTTCTTAAGCAAATTTTGCTAAGCTTCAAAAATCATAATAGTATTTGTATTATAACTTTTAAAACTTTCATGGTTTTGCACATAATTTTCACTCAAAACGGGATATTTACCATGATATATGAGTTTTTCTGCTTCTCGATATTTCGGCGCAGTTGCATGCGCCATGATCACGAGATAAACTTTAGTATTTGTATTGTTGACTATACTTACTATATAATAATCTAAAAAAAAACCTGAAAGGCCTTAGAAGTTACTAATACTATGATACTCGTAATAACCATAGCGTTTTGAACATTTGTACATTATAATAAGTACAGACACCTTGCGCGAGTTGTAACCAAGACCTTGACATAAATAAAATTACCGGGAAAATCTGACTTGCAATTGGCAAACCTTGTAAGTCTTTTGATAATAATTGATGCTTACATCATTGACAGGCGAAATTTGCCAAAACAAAGTGCTTCAGGCCCTACAATTATTTAAAACCACTTTTTCTCTCTTTGACGTGGCGAGATTAAGCAATCTTGTAACAAAATAACAGGAAAATGCGTCTGACCTCTCAACTGAGTTGGTAGCTTTAAATTTTGCGCTGTAGGTTCAATTCGCACTTTGGAAAAACAGTTAATATTGTGTGTTTATATATGTACTAAATGGGTGCTGTAGTTAAATGGTCTATCTTATAATGACACTTTAGCTATAAGCAACATTATTGTGGCTTTAAATCTGTTACAATCTTTATTCAGTGACATGAAAATAACAAGAACAGACCACTCCTAACGCTACGTCTATACTACATATATTATGAAGAGGAAAGATTGAATTGTTTGTTTGTTTTGAATAGGCTCCGAAACTACTAGACCGATTTGAAAAACTCTTTTACCGTTGGAAAGCTACATTATCCCCGGGTGACAAAGGCTACTTTTTATCTCGGGAAAGTTGGTTTGTGCCGGGAATGATCTTCAACGCAGGCGAAGCTGCGCGCGGACAGCTAGTTAGATATTTAACTGATAATTAGATAGACGAAAAGAGATATGAAACACTTTTTTTCAATCATAAATAGATATATAAGTTTGACCTCGATCTCGCCGGAGATCAATGGAGCCCGAAGAGAGCCCGGTTTAGAACACACCTCTACTCTTGACTTGAATAGACCCAGATGTAGTTATCAGGAAAGACATACGACGGCAAAGTATTCCAATCCTTGGCTGTATGCATTATAAATGTGGATACAAAGCGCTTTATTCATAAGGGTGGTCGATTGACAAGGTATGGATGGGACTGAGCGGTACGTCTATTGTACTGTTGTAAAAAAAGATAGTTGAATTAGCTTGATGGTGTTGTGTGAACTCCTTCATTATTTTTATAATTTTCAGATGCTGAAATAGATGAGCTTCCACTCATGTCTTCGCTAGGCCCAGTGCTGACCATCCTGGCGGTATATCTGGTTTTCGTGCTGAAGGTTGGACCGTCATTCATGAGAAAACGAGAGGCGTTCAAATTAAGTTCCTTTATGCTTGTGTACAATGCCGTACAAGTGGCTATATCCGCATATTTAGTTTTTAGGGTAAGTTTAAGATAATATGACACTATGGTTTTGTTGTAGTAGTGATGTACCGTGTAGTTGTAGACAGGCATGTTAGCTTAGTTGGTAGTAGCTCTGCCTTCTGCGCTGCAGGTTGAGGGTTCGTTTCCCTCCCAGGACAAACATTTGTGTAATTAACAAATGAAATGTTTGTTTTGTGTCTGGATGTTAAAAAAAATATATAAATCGCTACTAATATTATAAATGTAAAAGTAACTCTATCTGTCTGTCTGTCTGTATGTTACGTTTTCACGCCTAAACCGCTGAACCAATTTCGATGAATTTTGGTATAGAGATAGATGGGACCTTGGAAAAGGATATAGGCTACTTTTTATGTAGGTACCATGCGTGCGAAGCCACGGGCAGCAGCTAGTATTCTATAAATAAATATTGTAAATATTCTATCAGTAATCTGATCACCATAACATATGTTATGTTTAGTTTGGTGCTAGACTGTGTTGTGTGCATTGTTCTCTAATATTTATCCAATATTTTAAAAAAAATGCGTCGTTAATTTTTATACACGGTATCTATTTTAATGGTACTAAGGATACAAAGTTGTGTCACTTGTACCATCAATGGTACAAATCAAAGCAAATCTAGGTATGCCTTAAAACTACGGTCGAAACTGTTTGCTAAGTGTGAAGTGCTGGAGTGACCTTTATGTCGATGATATAAAATACAAAATGCAATGATTTACGAATCTACTAATATTGAATAGACCTTACTTGCGTAGGAATAACAGATAATATTTATACAAAAGCATATTTACGGGCGATCGTTGACTATGTTGGATAGATACCCCGTCGTTTACCTATCCAACCTCGCTTATGGTCATTAAATATTTACAATGCATAATCTAAGTAGTATGTACGTAAAAAGGTAAAAGACACTTACGTAATTGTTTTTATTATTGCAAAAAACTAAAATGCTGCTGAAAATGATGATGTCTAGAAAACAACATTATTATTACATGTTTTTCAAAATTACCTAGGTGTAATTTACCTAGGTGTAAATTACCTAGGTGTAAATTCGCAAATTGCTACGTTGCTATTATATACGACCTCTGTGGCGTAGCCAAGGCCCGGCTGAGATGCAGAAGGTTGCTGGTTCGATTTCCGCCGCCTGATTAATTATCTGCACTCAGACCAAAATATATATAGACGGATTGCCGCTATCAACCAAAGTGAAGCCACCATAATTTTATGTATGTGCGCGTTTAGAGGATTGCCATTAGTTAAATGGTTCCCTATAATTGGGTAAATTTGTATGAATGAGTAATATTGTGGTTGTTAATTCATAAACCAATGAATTATAATGATGTGCACTACTCAACTCACTACTCACTACTAGTTTTGCAATACAATTGCACAACTAATAGTAGTGTATTTGTTTGTAACTTTCACGATCAGGATTCGTATTTGTCGCAGGCTTACTGGTTGCCTTAGAAGTTTCCACCGACTTGCTTGTTTATTTCATTGCCATCTATTGAGCTATTTAGAGATATTACAAACTGAATAGTACTTTTGTTGTAATAAAATATATTATACGTAGAAAAATACATACGGGAACAGACGCAAAGGATGCACTTGGTAACTCCATGTTATCAATGACCACGTCGGACGGCGAAAATAGCATCTAGAATGTATTTTTTTTTATTTAAAAAATGGTTCAGTTTGGTTGATAGCGGCAATCCGTCTATATATCCTAGGTCTGAGGATCTGCAAGTATTTGTCTCGGGTCCGGGTGTTATGTATAATATGTATGTATTTACAAAAAAAAAGTGTTTAAGTAGTATTTCAGTCATGTGGTTCCCATAATACAAGCTCAGCTATCTTTGGGGCTAGATGATGCCGTCTGAAATGTTTTATTCAAAATTAATTAATATCTCGTATATAATACCAAATCTGTATTCGTGGTATTTTCGTGAGAAAGCCCACAGCGTAGACAGCTCTGACGTATTGTATTTATTGTTATGGGTCTATTTTATAAACATATATTAGCTGAATTTAACGTATTGTTTAAATTATTCCCATCGTTATTTATTGACAGATAACAAGAACTAGGAGTAGAACAAGGATAATAGACCAAACTCTAACGCCACGCCCGCTAATATTATAAATGTCAATTAACTCTGTCTGTCTGTTTGTTACGTTTTCACGCCTAAACCACTGAACCGATTTCGATGAATTTTAATATAGAGATAGATGGGACCTTGGAGAAAGACATAGGCTACTTTTTATGTAGGTACCATGCGTGCGAAGCCGCGGGCAGCTGCTAGTGTGATTATAAATTAGAGGACATGTCTTTCCTGGTGGATTCAGCTTACCAAGCTAAGATGTTTAGTTGATTGGCATTGAACAATCCTACTCCATCTAAAATATGTTTGTCTGTAAAGTCGGTTTTCGAACGATAATTTTAACGTCATAATGATAACGTCATGAGAAAACATTGATGAAAATTGCATACTATTAACCTAAGATGCGTCACAAACCGAACGCTTAGGCCGATCGTGCCTCTCTATCGTAAATTGCTTGTGCGTGAAGCTGGCCATCCTCGATTCATAAGACGTTATCACGTCAAAAATGTCCCAGCGTCCAGTAAGTTAGTAAACAGTAATACTTAACGTTATGTACGTCATTAGTTGTATACATCATGGTTTTTTGCTGTTAATTTGGTTGTTTTTGTTTCAGTTTTTTTCGGATCTGATGAATATTGGACTGGTGCCAAGGAAATGTTATTTGAGCGACGATGCTTCAAGATCTCGGGTAGGTTTATAGCTTTTATTTATTTATTTTGTTTTAACGTAAATGACGTTTCACATCTACATTCACGAAACATTACAATAATAAATAGCACTAACATACACAGTCACAATAAATTTATTAACAAAAAAAACATGACAATTGTGATCCCTGGGCTCGGTATTAAGACGACCTCTGTGGCGCAGTGGGCGTAGGCCCGCCTGAGACGCAGATGGTTGCGGGTTCCATTCCCCCGCGGCGGGGATCGAACCCGCAACCTTCTGGGTCTCAGCCGGGCCATAGCCCACAGAGCCACAGAAGCCACAGAGGTCGTCGTTTGTCGTCGTCGCTTTGCTTACTTAGGGGCTAGATGATGCTGTGTGAAATGTCCAGTATTGGGTATGGGTACCACATGACTGATATACTACTTATATACGTGTTTTTTAAATACATACGTATTATACATAGAAACACCCAGACCCGAGACAAATACTTGAAGATCATACAAACATTTGTCCCGCGGCGGGAATCAAACCCGAAACCTTCTGCGCCTCATGCAGGCTTTCGCACACTGCGCCACAGAGGTCATCAAATTTGTCACATTTGTTCAATGTATGATAAGTATATCACACCGATATAATGGTCATGGGTTCGAATTCGGTCATGCAACAATATATATTACTGTCGAAAAGTGCGCTATACCAGTACCAGGCTAAGAAAAACGTCTTCAGAAAACCAGCATGTTCTAAAACTTAAAATCTCACAGATTTTTCACGAATGAAACCTCTGAAGCGCTCCTTAATCCTTACACTAGGCTGGTTTAAAATAACTGTTACTGCGACTTCGTCCGCAAAGATCCATCAATAGCCACCCATACCTTGTCAGTCCACCAAACTTACGAACAAAGCGCTTTGCTTCCACATTTATAATGCGTTGCCATCGTATTTCTTTCCTGAAAACTACAATCTAGGTGTCTTCAAGTCAAGAGTAAATAGGTATCTTCTAGACTTGCGTGCCCCGTCGTCGGCCTCATCGTCGCTTAACATTAGGCGAGTTCGTGGTCAAACGTAGGTCTAAATTACGAACCACTGATATGAAAGACATTAACAGTCCGATCATATATTTAAACGAAAATTATAAACTTTCTATTGGATAAGTCTTTTTACTCTATTGACGAATTAATGACATAATATATAGGACTTGACATTAAAATTATCAAATATTATGTCCCTATTACTAATATTTTCTGCTTTATTAAGTTGATTTGTATTTTTTTTTATACTAATTCTTTATTGATTGTTTTGTGTTTATTAATTGTAATTAATTCATAGTATGGGAAGTCACAGCAGAGTCATATTATACACGAGTAATCTTTGATTTATTACCTTTGAATTCTAGTAGATATTTATAAGATAAAATATAGAAAAAATATAAAATTTCAATTTAACTGAGATCAACGAATCCATTTTGGCACATTTGTGGCATACCACATTTTTATGGACTCAAAGACTTATACGACACAAGTTATAAATTTGAAGCCAAAGCTCGCAAATGAAACGCTTGGTTCGTTTAGAAACGTTCGAGCAAGAGGTGTGGGCCCAATGCAAACATTTTAAACACTGCAACCACTCTTCTCCCTGTTTTGATCGGGAAAAAAATCGTTGCAATATATTACGCAAACGCTATCAAATAGGCCAAGCAACGCTCAAAATAACGAAGAGGTCGTTATCTTGAGCGTTGCTTGGCCTATATTCTTCATCACTGTCTTTTTCGAATAAGACTTGACTTGATTTCGTTCCTAAACACATTGCAGCGGACTTCAAAATTTGTTACTATTCGAAGCAAGTCTTCTGCGAGTTGCTTGGTGCACTCCAAATGTTTTAGATGCCAAAAACCAGCCCATTTTGTTACTGCAAACTGCTTCTATAGCTTTACGCATTGATTCCTTACTCCAGGATTGGCAATTAGTCGTACACTTATAATTACGCGGCATTTTGGTATTTCTGAAGCGAAACAAACCCTTTTTATGAACGGTAAATAAGTATTGGATACCTGCATTGAGATCTTATGTACAAAACGACATACCTATGTCATTTTGTCCATTACCTGTGTATGTAATTTTGTCGATATAGCGTTATAAAAATTCAATTCAAAATAAGTTCAACAATAAAATACATAATGAATATTATTCACGGAAAAAAACTATTCATATGCAACAATAAGAACTGAAAGGATTTTATAAATGTACATGCAAGGTAAAACTATGAAAAATAAAATATTAATACAAAAAAATCCCTGCAGTTAAAAAATATCTTAATTTACTAATGGTTGTCGTCAACCATACTACTCGAACTAAAGACTGGCGCGAGTGTACGTTTTAACAGTATTATATGAGCCGGTAGAGTCACATTATGTAGTTATCTAGGGCGGGCTAGAAGCGGCGGAATTTGTAATATGATGTCTAAATAATTTTGTCCGTGTAAGTAATTTTGTACGTACTTCCTCCTACATTAAAATGCGCTTTTACAAGTAATTGTGGTTGAATAAATTAAATTCATTTTAATTTTAAAATCATCCTATATTGCCGTCCACTCTACTTTATACGATCCTTTCCACTCAAAGGTTGCCAGGAAGAGATTGCTCTCAAGCGATATGGCCACCCATTGTACCACTTAAATACTTGTACCTACTTTAATTAAATTGGAATATTGTGTTTTATTTTATAAGGTGTACAATATATATATATTCTATTCTATTCTTTTTTGGGAATTTTATTGGGAATTGCATGTATATTTACTTTTGCAGATAGCTTTATCTTTTGATAACAGATTTTTTAAGGAAATATACAATACAATACTAAACCATTTTTCATTATAAGATGACAGCAAATTTTTGTTTAATATCCTTATGACGCACCCTCTCTCTCTCTACATTATCTATTCGGTCTCTGCTAATCCAATACTCGTTCATCTATGCTGATGCTGTGTTCCAACCAAAACTCCGTTCGACTACACTAACAATGTATTCTGACTATCGGCAATAATAAAAACAACAAAATTTTCAGATTCTCTTCGGCACGTATCTCTACTTTGCAGCAAAGCTGACGGAGCTTCTTGACACCGTGTTCTTCGTGGTCAGAAAAAAAGATAGCCAAATAACGTTTCTCCATCTCTACCACCATACAGTCATGGTAATTGGAACTTGGGCGTTGCTGAAGTACTCACCAACGCATACAATGTTCTTCACCGGCTTCCTGAACTCCTTGGTCCATGTTTTCATGTATACGTATTATGGGCTAGCGGCGCTTGGACCGAACGTCGCCAAGTATTTGACATGGAAAAAGTACATGACCACCTTTCAGTTGGTAAGTATCTAAGCTACGAAAATAATACTGAGTTTATACAATATGAGTATAATATTTGGTAATTATGTATTAACAATTTTTCAACCCCTTTTTTAGGGGTTGTTTAGAAAAACCCTGAAAAATGTGTCTATTTATATTGCATTTAAGGTATATAAACCAAGTTTCAAGCAAATCGCATCACATGATGTCCCTTAAAAAGTCCTTATACAAATTTTAAGCCCCCATTGCACCTTTGTTCAGGAGTTGTTTGAAAATATGAATTTATAAGTCTTTTATCATTTTTACCAAAGCATATTTGAGCAAATTAACAGAATTGTAAGTTCAAGGAATACGATTTTTTATACAAACGTGTTTACCCTATTGCACCCTCTTAGGGGTTAAATTTCGAAAAAAACCTCTTAGCGAGCGCCTACCCTCCTCAAAAAATGCTCGTACCAAATTTCAAATCTTTAACCTTTGTAGTTTTGGAGATTTCGTGATGAGTGAGTGAGCCAGTGAGTGGACTTCTCTTATATATATAAGTATAGATTGCTCGCTGCTCCCCGCGTCTTTACATTTACATAAACCTACATAAACATAAAAAGTAGCCTATGTTCGTCTCCAAGGTTCCGTCTATCTATACACCAATATTCATCAAAATCGATTCAGCGGTTTATGCGTGAAAACGTAACAAGCAGACAGACAGACAGAGTTACTTTCGCATTTATAATATTAGTAGGGACTGGCTGCTAACCAGCTACGGTTAGCAGCCATGCCCGCGTATGTATGACCATACCATTTTGACACTTAGATTAGCCATATCTTTGCCAAAACTAATCCGTTCAATGGCAATTACGTGAACAAATAGCGCTTTCGCCCTAAATGTAAACAATTTATCTATAAATTATCTATAAATATCTATAAATTATCTATTTCATTTACAGGTTCAGTTCGTGTCTATCCTCATCCAGTATGTTGCTACTATCAGGGTGTCAGAATGTCCGCCATGTCGAGAAGTTTCCATCTTTATTGCTGGCAACACCTCCGTTATTCTCATTTTATTCCTAAATTTCTATAGGCAGAGCTATTTGAAAAAATCTAGATGTGCAGTAAATAGTTCCAGCAGTTTAAACACACCAAAAAAAATTGATTAGTATAGGATGTTGGCATCTTTGGTTGATTAACGGTGCATTAACACTAAAATTACATTTTACCGGATAAAAAAAAACTAACGTATCGCGGGACACGCGTTTGGAACGAAGTCCCTTACGTATGCAGGGTTGGCATAATTCTTTAACGTGTGTCTGTAACGTGCCAGGCTCTCAATTTCTCTACCCACTCTTTAATTTTAATTATTGATGTAATAAATTATTATATTCATAAAAATATTTATGTTTATATATATATGTATATTTACATATATTTGTATTTATGTGGGAGACTAGTTATCGGTCTCCTTCATTTTCTGTTTCTCTTACGGTTTTTCGTAACGCGTAACTTTTTCTCTAGGTCCCCTTGCCAACCCGCGAAGCCTCTTAAGTTACTTAATTTTATTACGTTGCCAAATATTACACCTGAAAACGTAACTTCGGTGTGAGTCCACTATAAGGTTGACGATTGCGCGCAAAATACAATACAAAACCGGCCTAAATGGTGTAAAAGAAATAAATGTGATTTTAATTAAGTCTATTCATTGAATTAGAATTTGGCGGCAGACCTTTATAATTAAAGTAATGTTATTTATTACATAAGAAGATAATTAACTGGTCTGTCAACTCAGTTGATAGTAGCTCTTCCTTCTACGCTGAAGGGTTCGATTTCCTCCCAGGACAGACATTTGTGTGATAGACATACATAGGGGTTTTTACTGTGTCTGGGTGTTAATAGTATAAGTATATAAAAATATATGAGCATTCTACGAGTTTCAGTCATCTGATCATAATACAAGCTATAATACTAGATGGTGTTGTGTGCATTGTCCAACGATATTTATTTATAAAAAATATATAGATTTTTTAAATATATAGGATTTTAGATCTTTATATTTTTATTCGTCTTACTGCTCAGAGTCTGGCTATGGGTATTGGATATTAAGTCCTCCCTTATATATGATAATTAGATTAGATTTTACTTGTCAAATACCAAGGAGCGACTAACAATTCTGACTGCGGCAGTTAGGTATCTACCGTTAGTTAAAATTTTAAAATATATATTACCTACTTGATATAACTTTTAAAATTATCATGGTTTTGAATTGTTCGGTTAATTTTCACTCAAAACGGCATGTTAACCATGCGTTTATCTAGTGATCATGGCGCATACAACTGTGCTGAAATGTTGAGAAGCAGAAAAACTCAGATAATGGCCTCAATTCTGTTTGCACCAACCTAACTAATTTTAGCTAAAATAGGTTTAGAACTGTCAAATGAAACTTTGGTATTCTGCTGTTACCAACATATCCTAATTTAATTTGATCTAATATAATTAAGCGTTCTAAAATTTGTTAGATGGTACCAACCGAATAGGTTTTACAAATGCTATGACTAACTAAAATATATTTTAAACAATTCCTAATTTTAGAAATGTACCAACCGTATTGCTACCATTATCATGTGTGTAAATATCCCGTTTTGAGTTAAATTTATTACCTTTTTGGTTTTTATACTTTAAGGGTGAAAATGCTAGAGTAGGTATTACTATTATTTGTGATATATATATGCCATTTTATATAAAAATACTACTCCTACATTAATTTATGAATAGGTAAATAATTATTTTAATTTATGTAGATAAAGGAATTTATGATTATAAGAACTTTAGTAAACTAAACAGACCAAGGAATTTAATAGGATTATAGTTACAGGATTTTGTACGAGGTGAATAAAAGTACAAAACATTTTGGAAGACAGTTTTTTTATTTATTGTAATTAAGTATGCACTCTAACACGGTTTTTATCCCCAAATGGGAGCCTCCCTTTTGGTAACATACCATCGACCTAGTGTTTTTTTCACGATTACTATAGGTATTGAGAAAATAAACCACACGAGAAAGTATCGATTAAGTTTAAGTAAAGTTTATGCATATAACATTTTATTTTTAAACATTTTATTATTACAACAAAAATGTTCTTATGTACTCATTTTATTTTTGTTAATTTTTTTATACCATATCATATATATTTACTGTTTAAAGGTTAATGTTAACATAGACAGAGTTACGTAAGTAACGAGTAAGTCTCGCTTTGGCTTCCTATTTAACTTATCAAATGTTTTTATATGGTATTATTTTGTAAAATTACTTATTAACCAACTCAATAAGTTTTACTTAACTATCCTTTATATTAATAATGGTAACTTTGATCGTATAATATAATACTACATTATAGCCATCCCTAATTGATTACGCATAATTATCAAGAATTGACCATATTAGTTATTGCTTTAAAATTTTCATTTTAATAAAATTCTTAAAACTAACCTAGGATTTCTTGAAACAGCAAACCTTTGAGCATATATTTTAAAAGATAAAACCCTTCCATATTTACATCAATATAACAAATCATTCAACCTCGTATCTACTAAAATAAAGCACCTGTATACTATACATTCTGTATGTACTAAACATACTGTGAATGAAATAATACCTAGGTACATAGCTGGTAATATCACTGAAATGTTGTCTACAATTTGATCATTACCGATAGGTAAAAGAAATATGTAGGCGTTATCAAAACGTACATTACTATTTTTATCAACTTATAATGTTAAATCTAGAGTAGTTTACTTAAAAACTTATTTACAATAATCATCACATTAGCTTCTCAATCTTCTTTTTTAACAACGCCATTACTAACTTGTCCATTCGTATGTTTATTTTCAATTTCATGTTTCATTCCATTTTGTTTGATTTGAGCATTCCCGTTCGCGAGTTCCTTGGCTTTCCTCCTATCTTCGGGCGTACCGTAAGCATTGTAGTAGAAGTCGTAGAAGAGATAGTAGAAGAAGATGGAGTTAGGAAGCGTGAAGGCAACTGACCAGCGAGGGTAGCCGCAGTCGTAGAAGAGAAGTTGCGAAGAGTGGAGGAAGGCGATACAGAACTGGAGCTGTAGACAAAGAAAACAAACATGTGATTCGTTGATGGTATACTTGTCACTCACTACTGTCACACACTCACAAGTCATTAAAAATGTTAAACGCCATCTTATAATGTATAGGTACACTATTCATTATTTCTAGATTATTATCTTCTAGGAGTCGTGTACAATATAGAAATCTGAAAATCTATGATTTAAACATAACGTTTGTAGAAACACTATGTAAAAATGCTTACCATTTGCAAAGTAGTGATGTACTTCTTCCAAAACAAATATCTCTGGAACCGCGGACCGAAGGCCGCAAGCATATAGTACGTGTACATAATAATATGTACGAACGAGTTAATCACCCCAATTAAGGTGCCGTGACCCCCAGGGTAGTACTTCGTGGCACCCCAAGAGATCATGGGCATGACTGTGTGGTGGTAAAGATGGAGGAACGTGATCTGACGCTCCTTCTTCCTGATCACGAAGAAGACAGTATCGAGGAGCTCAGACATCTTCGCCAGAAAGTAGATGTAGACTCCTCGGGCTACCTGAAATTGACAGCAGTTTATTTATTAAATACCTTAGTACACAGTACAAAGTGTAAGTATACGATTAAAAGACTCAATGTGACGACCCTTTGCAAGGAGGTTGTTCTATGTTCTATAAAGCCACCATTATTTTAAGATCTTATCACGATGATAAACAATCAAGAAATTATTACACTTAAGGTAAGGAAAAGTATAAATTACCATGATCATTTAAGTATGTAATGGATTTTATATTAATCTTAGTACTGCATTAGATGACTTCCGTGATCCGTGTTTACACAAGGCGCAATATCATGCATAAAGTGTCTGAATGCATAAATTACGTAGTTTATTAAAACTGATTCATATATTCTGATATTATATGCACATTTTATTACTGTATTTGTGAAATTATGCATTTGTATTTTTATATAGAATAGAATAGAATAATGGTTTATATGACATACAACACGAAGAAAGTTACAGACAGAGAGAAACAAATAAGTAAATGATTAGAGTAGGTAAGCCAAATTACACATGTTAAGAGATTACATTTTTTGCTTGTGGTGTCAAACAGGTCCAGTAATAATCACATTAATAATAAATCTTTATTTGGAACCACAAACAATATTAATCTAAAACATAATGAAAAACGGTGATGCTCGTGGTAGTATAAATTATACTGTGCTAAGCACATCAACTTCCTCCTCCGTGGTACACTCGAAATTCCAAAAAACAAATTACACATGTTAAGAGATTACATTTTTTGCTTGTGGTGTCAAACAGGTCCAGTAATAATCATATTAATAATAATAAATCTTTATTTGGAACCACAAACAATATTAATCTAAAACATAATGAAAAACGGTGATGCTCGTGGTATTATAAATTATACTGTGCTACGCACATCAACGTCCTCCTCCGTGGTACACTCGAAATTCCAAAAAACAAATTACACATGTTAAGAGATTACATTTTTTGCTTGTGGTGTCAAACAGGTCCAGTAATAATCATATTAATAATAATAAATCTTTATTTGGAACCACAAACAATATTAATCTAAAACATAATGAAAAACGGTGATGCTCGTGGTAGTATAAATTATACTGTGCTAGCATCAACGTCCTCCTCCGTGGTACACTCGAAATTCCAGAAAACAAATAAAAAGTGACATACTCGATAATTAAATGTATAAGATGAAGTTGTAGAATATGAGTGTGAGAAAGGGTATATGTGAGTTATTGGGGTATGTGGGATGTGTTGTGTACGTGACTTAATGACGCCAGGCTGTTAAGAGCTTGATGTCGGGATTCTTCGTCTGTCATTTCATAGCTCTGCTAATTTAATATTTTTTACCCGTTTTATTGCATGTTTTATTTAGTAATCTTAGCGGATTTTTAATGAATAAATTATGAGTACAGGACGGGTATGTATAATTGAATTATATGTGTATTGTGGTGCAATGTGATTTGAACGACGAGGAATCCCAAGAAAATTCTAGACGCCATTCCGCGTGACGTCTAGAATTGACAAATGACCATCGACTAAGACTCTAATAACAAACAAACTGACTATAATCTATAAAACCTTGACACTGGTAAAATTGACATTGGTATGTCACAGGCCATTAACAAAGAACAAGAAGAGCTTGGTGACATTTGGAACATTTGGCAACAGGAGTCTCAGCTTAAGTGCCACTCCTATGGGAGACAGCGCTGGTTTTCAGACTGGGCCTTTCAAGGTGACATCACGGGCGAGATATTTATACATAAATAAAATACTATCAATTAAAAAAGTTATGGTTACAAACATTAAATAATGGAGAGACTTATTGGTAGAATACGAACTAAATACAAGCAGACAATGTTTTTAAATTTTTAAATGTTTACAAATTCATGTCCAGGGTCGACAATATGTATAGACGATGGGTGTAAATCGCATCCTGATAGGTATAGTAGAGAACCTAATTATTGTTTTTTTTAATTTGAATTTTTGACTTTATCTTGTATTATGTGTTCTTATTTATACTAAGATAGGTTACTTTAATATGGATCTTGTGTCTGAATAAAGAATATTATTATTATTTAAGGTGACAGGTGACAGATTTGAAAAATGGGTTGATAAATAAATAAATAATAAATAAATATTGATGGACAATGCACACAACACCATCTTGTCCCAAACTAAGCATAGCTTGTATTATGGTGACTAGATGACTGATAGAATACTTATATATTTTTAAATACATACTTATGATACTTTATAACACCCAGACACAGAGCAAACACCTATGTTCTTCACACAAATGTTTATCCTGGGAGGGAATCCAACCCGAATGATAGAATTTAATTGTTTATAAAATTAACTTCTCAGTCTCGAATTCAAAATTTCATAAAAAAATTGACAGCAACGAGCGCCTTTGACAAGATAGCGGATAGACAAAAACACTGCATTGTACAAAATATGTAATAATATACTACATAAACTAATTTATTTCACAAACATACTTTGTTTCATATTATCTAAATAGCGCTATCCACTTTCAAGAGTTTATCATAAATTAGTGACAGAGATAGGCCCTTCATGGCCCGAAGGCCTACATCATGGCCTAAAAACAAGACTGAACAATTTTGCGCGAGCCTGCAAAAACGTTAAAAATACTAGTTATAACCCAATCAATAATAATCGCGCAGAATATTGCTTTACTTGCTTTGCAAATCTTTGAATCTTGCAAACGAAATCAAACTACACTTCTGGTAAGTCTGCTAGTTACCCGCTGCGACAGAGAAGACATCAAATAAAAACACTTACTCTCAATGCCTCTGGTGAATTTGAAGGATCTACGGGCTGGCATTTCCAACTGTAGGTTCTCAACCAGCCTGCTTCGAGACCCTGAAATGATAATGTTATTTTCTGTAGTTAAGCTAATTATGATAATGATTGCATCATCAATTTACAGTTCTCATTAATCAGTATTAAGTCTTTGGTGCTTAAACAATCGGCATCACGATAATATCCTTAAATTCAATCACAAATTCAGCTGTTCCCATGAAAACACTTTTCGAAATGTCGTTGTCGTTTCAGGGAAAATTCTGGCATGAAAATAGTGCTATTTGAATTTAACAGCTAGGTTTTAGAACATATATCTTCACATGCAATAAACTCATTGGACCTAAATCTTTTAATCTCAAAGACATAAGATCTGACAATGACCATTATACATCATACCTCATTGAACAACCAGACGCTGACAACCACTTGTATGAAATTGTAAACTAGCAGCGTCTTCTTCAGCTGGAACGGTTTTCTGTCGATCATGTATCGGGGACCCCATTTCAAAGTAAAAAATAGGTACAGAATCAGGATGGTCAGCCCTGGGATCGGGCTGCTTATGAGGAACCAGTCGTTTGTTCTTTGATCTGGAAATTATAAAATTTAATAGTTAAAACACGGTAACTTACTAAACACAATTCTAGAGATATTAATGACCTTTTTATTTTCCTCATCATCAGGAAAAGCTCGTAGCAGACCAAAATAAGTCGTTTTTAATAGATCAACGAAATTAAACTAGCCCCATGCTTATTTCTCGACCAGTTTAAATGTAGTTCTGAAACACCTTGTTCATATGTCATATGTGCAAGTGTCAGAGATGCGTATGTTAAGATGGATAGATGTGCGGAGTGACGAGCGACATATGGATAATATGGAATATATCTAGGGAAGTTTAAAAGAAGCGCCCGTTACGGAAAAGATGAGGCGTTAGCGTTAGCGTGGTATGGGCATGTTATGCGGAGAAAAAAAAACTCATGTTAAAAGATGGGTGATTTGATTGTGGAAGAATGTAGTAGGGGTTATTCTAAGAAAAGATACATCCTCAATACTGTGTGAAAGATGATATGAGTTAGAATGGAGTGACTACGAAGATGACGAATGATAGGGAAGAGAGAAAGAGCGCTTAAGAAAATAACTAGTTATGCTGACCGCAGTTAGTGGGACAAGAGCAGGCTAATGATGATTTAAACTAATGTCTTTAGTCAACATACCTTGAAAATTAGATATTCATTGAATTAATAATATAATGAATGAGTAACAATCAAATGTGTACGTAAGTAGTGCACTGTATACAATATTTCGCAATTATAATTTTATATGTACCATTATACCAAGCTTTAGCTTGCTACAAAATGTCGGCCGTCGTGATTCGACAAAAGTCTTAGCGTTTCTGATATATAACCTTTATCTTGAATACATAATTTAAATCGAAATTGCATACCGTTTCTTTCAATAGATAATTGATTCGAGGCGTGACTTTGCGGAAATCCATTACAAAACATTAAACAGATGGACAAATATTAAGATTGACGGAATACTAAACATTTATCCACCAGTAATTTTTTCCGTTTTATTCAATACGATCACAACAATGACTTTGAATCGTCTTACATGCTATGTGAATTTAGGATTCAATCTTTCTAACACATGTCCGAGAAGAAATTATAAGTATAAAATAAATATAAGTGGACAATGCACACGTCACCATCTGGACCAAAACTAAGCATAGCCAAATCATAGTATCATGGTGACCAAATGACTAATAGAAAACTTATATATTTCCAACAGTTAATACATACTTACGGTAAGTAAATTTGTGTAGGAAGAATCATACATAGAGCGCCAGGAACAAGATGAGTTTCTATTCTATTCTATCTACAAACTGAGCTGACAGACAGAATTGTCTGTCAACTCAGTTTGTAGATCTGCTTTTTATGGTGTAGGTCGGAGGTTCGATTCACTCGAGGACAAACATTTGTGTGTTCTATGTCTGGGTGCTATAAAATTTAAATATATATAGGTAAGTATTCTATCAGTGATTCCCATATTACAAGCTTTGCTTAGTTTATGACTAAGTGGTGTTGTGTGAATGGTCCACCAATATTTGTATATTGAATACAAGTTACATAATACTAATGTACATACTTACCAGCTAATTCACTAAATATACGGTTGTAGCCCTTAACTATAGTGTTGTTTGACACCACCTCCATTGTGTCTGTCTAACTGCTTCGTTTTTCCGATGCTACAAAAGCAACTCCGGCATAATTATGCGTAAGCGCACTTTGTTTATCTGAAACAAAAACAAAAATTGCCATTGAATAATTACGGAAAGAGAAGTTTCCCGGATAGCCTTAATTTTAGCTGTTCTGAGATTGTTTGATGATAATAAGTACCAAAAAATATAAGGTAATATTAAGTAAGTACCTAAAAGGTATTTACAATACACAGTTTATTTTTAAATACTTATGTTTTTATGTATAATTTTTTATATTTGGAAACTTTAATTAGCCTTTCGCATAAAATATATTATGCTCTGCATACATAATCTTAATTTAACTTAACTTAACTTAATAAAACTTAATTTAACTACATTGCTGTAGTTTTTGGAAATTATTATATTATTATTATTATATATTACTATAAATTTGTAAATTAACATCATTTTATTATTATTATTTTTTCATTTTATCTGACTCTTTTTAGTTTCTGTTTTTGCTATGAATTTTAAATTAATATGAGATTTTGTAAATTGATGATTTTATGATTTTATCTGCCTCTTATAGTTTCTTTTAATGTTTTAATCTTAAATTGTTAGTCTTAGGTTTGTTTTAATTTGTGTTTTGTATTGTGCTTATATGTAGTAATTGTACGTACCTATGGTTTTTTTCTGAAATAAATAATTAAATAAAAATTAAAAAAATTATATACTTATTAACGTCTCTCAATTTTTGTCACAAGTTAATCGCTGTTCAAAAAAGTGTCATCCCTTTTTTGAAATTTTGTTACAAATAGTGACAGGGCGAATCCTAAGCAGTGATAAGGCAGTAGTTTGCAAGTTAGGTGTCTATAAGGGCGTAAGGGCGAAAATATAAAATAAAAATAATTATATTTCGAAAGTAAAAATATCAAATAACCTAATCGAAAAACAGAAAAACTTATAAATACTCGTATCATGGTAAATATCGCTTTTTGAGTGCATATTATGTTAACAATGATAATCACCGCGGATTATTCCGCAGCGACGTTTTATTCTTAAGAACATGGAATATGTAACGTAGACGCGCTCAATAATAGCGGAAACAATACGTTGAAAACTACATACTTAAGAAGAGCGCGAAGAGGAGAAGAGTACGAGGTCACCCTACAATTTATTTATGGCATTCTAGACTTTGAACCTCTGAAAATAAACACTAACGTTTCATTCGTTGTGAATTGTATCGATTAGTTGCTTGCAGTGTAAAATATTACAAGCGCTCTATTTTTGACAAAAGCTTACTTAGGCAGTTGTTACCTTTCAATTGTATCGAATGAACAGAGGCTTATACTCAGAAAAGTGAGATCATTGAGAGCGATTACGGTAAATTTCAGTGTAAACTGAATCACTTTTCTTTTTTGATTGTAATGATGTGACGTACACAAAACTTTATTCATACATATATATATATATATATAATTATAGTATATATTTATTATAGTCTTTCTCATTGCCATCTTTGGTTTGCGAGAATAACCAAAGATAGAAAAATGGCTTCAAAGAACAGAAAAAAATCATCAATTGTTTTAAAATGCATTTTTTTATCAATATCCTGTCATTTGGCTGACAGCAATCTTAAACATAAATCAAAATAGACAATAAACAAGTTATTCGTGCTGCTAATACTTAAATAAAAACGAAATCTTAAAAACGAGCTGTGGATTTGAGAAACAGCGTCCACACCGGTCTACTTACATCATTGATCATAACTCAAACATTTCGTAAAACTGGTAGTACCACAAACACAAAAATTGCAACAAAATACCGTTTCGTAATACCGATAATTTCATATCCACTATATTATTCTAATGTTGCCCTAGTGGCAATTTCATAATGGCGGTTTTCGTCCCATGCGACCGATCGTTACCGATCTGGCATCGCCACTGAGCTTTCCCCAACCTTGCGATAGGGGATTCGAGAGGGTGAGGGGTTATTGGCAAACGGAGTGTTCTTTATTGTATTCTAACTATCTAAAGACGCGCTCGTTTCGTTGTTAAAACCGATTGATGTATTTTTTTATGAAACCTAAGTACGTAAACTGGAAGGGTTCGACTGAAAAGAGAGGAACGGGAATACAGATATATATATATTGATCGATAAAGGCATTTATTTGTAATAGCTACAAACACACATACATAAAATAACAAAAGAAAAAGAAGGAATCTTAGTTGGTACATATAAAACAAAAACAATACATAAAAAAGTAAATAAAAACATAAAATAAAACATTTACATTGGTGCCCCATTAATCTATGTGTGTGTTGCAGCCAGAGAAAAAGGTCATAGCTCAGGGCATAATTTTGCTCAAAGAGCAAACACTGATTTTCAGCTAGAACCTTTCGAGATGACAATTTGAACGAGATGAAATACCTGCAGCAGCAACACGTAACATGTGTGTGTGCGTGTAAACCAAGCAATGTGTGTCTGTGCAAGTTACCAGTGATTACCTTACCCCTTGGTAATTATGTTACAAAAGACAAACAAAGTGTTTAGGAATAAAGAAAGCATTCAGAAAGCTGGCCCGATAGTCCGATAAAATTCCGAAAAAAAATACCAACACAACGAACTGGACAGAAATAGCAAAGGACCGCGAACAGTGGAAGCAGCTGGAGAAGCCTTTATCCGAGAGGGGTGCTACTGTAAAATCGTATAATATATAAATAATAATATAGTATAAAAAGTAATATAATATAAAAAGTAATATAATGAATATGTATTCATAAAAACATCTTAAAATACAATAAATACGAGTAATAAAAAAATAATAATGATACCACCATCATTAATTTAATAGTTACTAACATACTTAAGTACCTACCTACTAATACGAATTAATGTTAAAATGATAATGTAATTACGTACCTACTTATTAAATTAAGGAATAAACAGGCTTTCTTATTTTATTTATTTATTTAAGTTTGTAGGTAATCTATGTTCATCACACGATGTTATGGTTAGAATCGAATACATAACCAACAATGCAAAAGGGGAACTACTATGTACCTAGGTCATCATCATCATGTGCTGCTTAGCTCCCACAGCTAGGGCTCTCATTGTTTGGGCTTGCGTTAATCTAGACCATGTACGATCCAAGGCTTTAACTATATCGTCGAACCATCTGGCCGGCGGATAACCTACATTCATTCTCTGGACCATCACTTGGTCAGCACCCTATACCAAGCCTAACCAAGTGTCTTGCTAAACTTAAATTTAAGTCTATTCGTTATAAATTGTAATATCCTTGGGAGTTTAAGATTGAGTCCATGATCGACTGTACGACTCCGATCCTGTGAGTGTTTGTGCGTGTCCAGGTCTCTGCATCATTCATTAGTCATAGTTGGCAGGGCACAGTGATTGTATAGGCTAGTCTTTAGATATTGTAGTACCGTGGATAGTTTTGAAATATCGTCTTGACTACTAAACTCTGTCCGTCCTAGTTGGATCCTTCTAGTTATTTTCTTTGCCTGTCACTCTTTCTCAAAAAATAGAACATGACCAAAGTACACATAACTATCGACTGTCTTCAGAACCTCGCCTCCAAAGAGTTTCGAATCAAGGTTCCAGAGACTCTTGGCTTAATGTTAACCTTACATAAGTAATCTTTGGTTTGGTCATATTTATCATTAAACCGCCTCTGAGAGATGCAGTATGGAGCATCGATTAGCGTCTGTGGAGAGCTTCTGGGTTTTAAGCGAAGAGTACCAGGACCTTTGCAAATCTAAGGTGAGACAAGACACCGTTAAGTTTAATTCCAGATCTGACCCATGCAAGCTTTTTACAACATCACCTAGAACTACTGTAAGAAACTTGGGTGAAATAATGTCTCCTTGTCACACCCCTTTTTATAGACGTCAGGTAAAACAAGTTGTGCAGTACCTGCTTGATAGACCCTCGAAGTATTTACATATAGCAGCAAGTTTATGTGGATTTTTGAATGTTTATAAATGTCTGCGACTCATAATGCTGCTACATCTGATCGTGTTTAGATAAAACTTGCTATAGATGTAGTATGTGACCTTGAATGCTACTTTTTATTTTGGAACTAATTTTACAATGTTTTCTGAAGGAAGAAGCTAATTAGAAATAAACATATCCAACAAAACATTGCTGAAAACTATAGGACCTCTGATTTCCTCACTAAAGCTGATAAGGACGTAACCAAACATAACCCGGGTTAGGTAAATTTACTCGTCGAAGTGAATACACATAGCATTTCATCAGAGGACCTTCAACGATGCAGGCACTTCCTTTCGTTTATCTATAATTGCCGAAACATAATGTTGTGAAAATACGGATAAATGAACTGCCTTTAAATTTAAATTTAATCAGGAGAGAAAATAAGACTGCTCGTAAATAAAAGACCAATAAATATTATGTATTATCAACTCTCTACCTCGTACTTCCTTGTTTTCAATTGTTTTTAAAGTTGTTGTTATTATATAATTTGGTTCAGAAAAGAGGTTTAAATATTTTTAAAAAAAGGTCAGCTACTAGTTAAATTGACGTAGTTTTAACATTCAGCTTACATTAATGAAATAGAGAATAAACTAACTAAACCATTAAATACTCGTTCAATATTGTTAAAACGTTTAATTATTTTTTTAGGGTGCCGTACCTCGAAAGGAAAAAACGGAACCCTTATAGGATCACTTTGTTGTCTGTCCGTCCGCCCGTCTGTCTGTCACGTGGACAGACGTGTTCCACGGGCTCACGTGTCACGTGAACACGTGGAGGTATCAAGCTGAAATTTATATCAAATACTCAAGTCTACTGTCCCTTAAAGCTGTGAAAAAATCAAACTTCTAAGCCAACGCAATCAAAAGATACAGCCGTTTATGCCGCAGATTTCTGCAAATTTTAGACACTCGCTTTAGGGAAGACACTTTAGGGAATCAAAGCCTACAGGGTACTTCCCGTGAACTCAGAATCTTAAAATTTTGTACGAAGCAACGTCTAGCACAGATAAAGGAAAAATTGCGAAAACCGTAAATTTTTAGTTACATCATATAATAAAAATATTTTTAATAAATATTGTCATGTTATGGATTTCATTTTGCAATAAAGATACCATAACTATGACTCGATTGTCGTGATGGGTGAACTTTTACTTATATACCTACAGGTTTGTACGGAACCCTTGGTGCGCGAGTCCGACTCGCACTTGGCTGGTTATTTTTTTATTATAAAAGTTGCGGTTGCCTGAAATCTAAGTTACAGATAAGGTAGTTTCCAAATTATCGCTTACTTACTCATAGGACCACACTTAGCAATGTTGAGAATTTAGCGCCAATAACAATAATAATAATTATAAGTCAGGTGACAGGAAGTACATCTGGGCATACTCTAAAACTGTGTTCATAACCATTTAAAATCAAATATAATAAACCTTGAAAATAATATATGTAAATTTATTTGTTGGTATATACATGGCTACCAATCAACTTGTTAACTGTGGAAGTACAACGATACTATCATAGTATTACAACAATTTCACAACACTCTTTCATATCAATCGTTAACTCCTTACAGGTTGCAAAAACCAGTTATCTCTGACCCCTGTCTGATGTCGCATTGCGTATAACAAGACAACTCCTCCATATAATGCGTGGATCATGTAAACTGGTTTTCTTTCATAAACAGACGCACAGTTATAGTGATATAAACTCTACAGTGCGGTGTTAGAGGTGGGTTTTGCGTGGGAGAGATGGTCGAAGTAGTGTTGAAATGACCAACCACGGTTGGCTGGTGTCCCAAATACCGCGTTCCATAGATTGCCATTCGGAAATCCCTCACACTCTTTCTCTCTAGTAATTACTTAGGTATGTAAATTATCATAGTATTTTTGCACGTTCAAGTTCTGTCCGTATCATTAACTTCCTAGCATAAGTATCATAATCCCGTACTGTTATATATTCTGTTGCAAGAGATATCGTCTACGTATGCGGTAACGATCCATGTAATAATGACCTCTAGCTAGGAGAAAGGGCCTGTATGTTGTTACGTTTTTGCTACATTAATACATTACCTAACTGATATTTTGAACTATTTAATGGTGCGTAAGTCTCACTTATAAGCCGCATTTAATCATAAGTACCTACAAGTCCCATTAATCTGACGGCCTCTGTCGCGCAGTGGGCTAAGATCCGGCTGAGACGCAGAAGCTTGCGGGTTCGATTCCCGCTGCGGGACAAATGTTTGTATGATCTGCATGTATTTGTCTCTGGTCTGGGTGTTTCAATGTATAATATGTACGTATTTAAAAAAAAGTATATAAGTAGTATATCAGTCATGTGGTACCCATAACACAAGCTCTGCTTACCTTAGGGCCAGATGATGCTGTGTGAAATGTCCGGGATTATTTATTTATTTATTTATATAATAATGACATTTGGTTACATCAAAATGATATTTGTGTATGGGAAGCCATACATTATATTGAGAATAAAGTTCATTTTTTCTTGGAAATTTTTTAATAAAATAAGCATAGACTTAACATAGATTTTGCAACAGTTCTGAATGAAATTCTTTCAAAATCGAGCCTTAGACAAATAACTGTTGTAAACAACGAGAGAAATATAAATACATCATAGTTACATAACCTAATTATAATCAGAATTTAAAATAATAATAAATTCTAATAATAAATACTAGGCTTACATTTTATGGAACAATAAACATCATCACATATTATGTAAAATTATGAATAACATTAATATGTAAGTAATTCTCAAGAGCACCGCGTCTAATTAATGAATCTAATTTTATTAAGACTCGTAAGACCTGAATTTACAAAAATTTAGCAGCTGTTTAAGAAATAAGAAAACCATACTTCATTCATAAGATTATTTTATCTACTAGCATAACTTAATCTACCAGCGACTTAACCCGCGTGAAATGTTTTTTGACGTGACAACGTCTAATAAATCGATAAACGCCGGCTGCACGCACGAAAAAGGATGACACATTGTCCCGTTGTGCTCATTGTAACGTTACGATCGGAGCGAGAGCGCATCTATCTGTTTGGTATGACGTTGTCACGTTAAACTGACTTTACAGACAACCAACTTTTATACGCTTTATATTAGCTTCACTTGTATGTATGTTTGTAACCGACTGCTTAGGACGCGATTTTGACCCACTTTAGACGGCCAGATTTCATTCAAATTTTTCACACCTGTCAAATCCCGACGACAATGCAATAATTCGAATAAAAATTAAAAAAAAAAAACGATTAGGTATCCTAATACTTAAAAGTAGTAAATATATAATAGGTTAATAAAACTAAAAAACACGCTTTATATAGAAAACAAAACTAAAAAATAGAAAATAAATTTTAATAAATATAAGTAAGAAAATATGTTTTATTAAAAAAAAAAAGCGTGGGGTGCTTTTTAAGATATTATCGAAATGATAATCCTTCTTCTCATATCTGTCAATGAAATATTTATAACTATTGACACCATGCACCCCACGCTTTTTTTTTAAATAAAACATTTTTTTCTTACTTACATATATTAAAATTTATTTTTTCACGCTTTATATAAAATTTATTTTATATAAAGCGTGTTTTTTAGTTTTTTAAACTATTATTTATTTCAGATACAAATCTTAATGTACAGTTTTATCCCAGTCAGTTCAACATATTGCGCGATTGAGTAATATACAAACATCAAACCATACAAACTAGATGGCGCTACAGAAAAAAATGTTTGCACTATCGACGCTTTTTGGATTTTAGTATAAGTATTATTTAATTCGTAACCAGATTAAAAGAGTGTGTAACGATGTCACAGACTGTCAAGACAGCTTTACAATATTAAATGCAGAACGATAAAAACCTAAGAGATTTTAATTACAAGTAAGATGATTGAATCTAGATTTTGTTTTGGCCATCTCGCGAAGCAGACATTGCTCCTATTTTATTTATTCTCTCGAGTTATGCCTAGTTTTTATGCGTTTTAGTTATTCTTTTAGTGATTTTATTGAAATAAAGTTAGAGTTTGACTCTGGTGTGAATAATTGGAATAGAGGTTTTGTTTTTTTGTGATTCGAGAAAACTAATCCGTTAATTATTAAATATGAAAAGAGAATAATACTATAAAGAGGAAAGATTTGATTGTTAATATGTATTGTTTGTATTGAATAGGCTCCGAAACTACTGGACCAATTTGAAAAAATATTTTACCGTTAGAAGGCTACACTATCCCCGAGTGACATAGGCTACTTTTTATCCCTGGAAAATTGATTGGTCCTGTGAAAAATCTCCAACGCGGGCGAAGCTGCGTGCGGACAGCTAGTATATAATAACGAATGACGAACGATAACATACGACTTTGTTACGACTTACTATAAAATCTTATTACTTGACATTAGTAAAATTAGTAATAATAATGCAGGACATTTCACACAACATCATCTGGCCCTAAGGTAAGCAGAGCTTGCGTTATGGGTACCACATGACTGATATACTACTTATATACTTTTTTTGTAAATATTAAACATAATTGACATCATTATGTCAAACCATTAACGAAGAAGACTAAATATCTAAAAACAGAAACATATACAAAAAGCTTTTGTTCAACTGTCATTCGTCAAGAAATAAGTGAAGCACTTTGTTACAAACCATTGAGTGTTACCTAAAACCTAGGAGTACCTAGGCTACTACTTGCGGTTGCGGAACCGTGCGTGTGGTTAGTGGTTTAAATAATTTGCAGCTTGTGTTATTGACCTGCTTGTGGTAAACTTTGTAAATATTTGAGGTAATGACCAACAGGTGGGACTGTGCATGTTTTCCAGCTTAGTATAAAAAACTCAGGACTCAACCCATTGTTTTTCCAAACTATAAAATAAAATAATAAATAAATACTGCCCGACATTTAACACAGCATCATTTGGCCCCAAAGTAAGCAGGGCAGGGTTATGGGTACCACATGACTGATATACTACTTCCTACAATCCTACTAGTTTGTTTGTTACACTTTCACGCAAAAACTACTTAACCGATCATCATGAAACTTTGTACACATATTGTTGGAGGTATTAGAAGTAACATAGGATATTACGAAAAAAAAAATGTTTTTACTAAAGATATATATATGGCAAAACAACGTTTGCCGGGTCGGCTGGTATATACGAGTATATATATTTTGAAAATACATACATATTATACTTAGAAACACCCAGACTCCAGACAAATACTTGCAGATGATACAAACATTTGTTCCGCGGCGGGAATCGAACCCGCGATCATTTGCGTCTCTGACGGGCCTTCGCCCAGTGCACAAATAGAGGTCGTCATATATTATACTTAAGTCCTTACGGATATCAAAGTAGGTACCTTTAAAATTAAACGTCATAAATGTTTCTAATAGTGATACTACGAGTAAGTTACTTATTGTTTTACCATATTTTTTAAAGACTTTATAATAATAAATAATGCTGGACATTTCACACAGCATCATCTACCTCATCTAGGTTTAAAGGTACCAGATGAGTGATTCTTATTTTTTTTTAATTTTTGTTAAAACATACAGGTAGTTGTTATTAGGTATAAGAAGTTTATATAATTATATAAGTATTCTATCAGGTTTTCAAGCTATGTTTAGGACTAGACGGTGCTCTGTGAAATATGCATTAACATTTATTTATTTTGAGTAGCATCGAAGCCATAGAAGGAATTTCCCAAGGCACGCTACTGAGGCGATCTTCGGTTCTTCTCATCCATGTCCCGTCAGCTTCATTACGCAAATAAAACAATTACAAAAATGCATAAGTAATATGATATGTAACATCTGACATCTCACCTTGGTAGTAAGCAACATGAACAATTATATCCAGTACACTTTATACACAACTCTGTTTAGCGCACAGCTGATGCGTTCTCCTTCTTTATTTCCCTTTCTCTTTCTCGTGACACACACGCACACTCTATTGGCTGACAGTACCAACCTCTCGGTAAATCAAATCAAAATTCCTTTCAAACAAAAAACAAATTTTTCAAATCGGGCCAGGCGTTTTCGATTAATCGGTGAACATATTGAACGAATTGAGAACCTCGTCCTTTTTGATGAAGTTGGTTAAAAATCATCACTCCCCCATCTAGCCGGAGGGCGTACTAATCTCCATTTCAGAGTTTTAGCATCAACTCTCACTGAATGCATAGTAATTAGAGCCTGATTGTTACCTACAAAAACAAGCACGTAATAAAAGATTGCAAAAAAAAACTAAAATGATACGAGATTCGGCCTTATGTAATAGACGACCGGTTCTAACGGTAGAAAAGAATGAGTGATAGCATCAATTTCAAAGTGAAACTTTTGGTACGCGTTTCGGTACCTACTTAACAGTTTGTAGGTTAACGTAATGAAAATTAGATAATAGAGGATTTATGTTTTTTAACCGACTTCATCAAAAAAGAGGAGATTCTCAATTCGTCGAAATCTTTTTTTGTTTTTTATGTGTGTCACCGATTACTCAAAGACGCCTGAACCGATTTAAAAATTCGTTTTTTTTTAGAGGGTATACTTCCCAGGTGGTACTTAAATTTTATCGAAATCAGTTAAACGGTTTTTAAACTATCATCAAAAATCTAAAAATTGTACACATCGATGATATTTTCGTTACATGCAGTGCAGAGCAGTGCGTTTAGTTGGTCTACCCATATTACATAAAAACAAAATACATGTACTTTCCACTAAAAAAATCAAAATAAAATAATTTTATGGCCTCAAATTGTATCCAATGAAGTCGTTTTTCTTTTTAGTTTCTGAAATGTAATTATTTCATACACAAAAATGAGAAAACAAACGTATATCTTTACGACTATGATCCTAAGGCTTGGTAGATAGTTCTTTTGTCTCTTGTGCAAATACTAGTTATTTAGGATTCAGAGGCTGTTTCAGAGGCTGTCATGTTGTTTATAGAAGTAATCAGAGGCAAGTCCAAACTCCGAAACTACTGAATCGATTTGAAAAATTATTTGGAAAGCTTTACTATTCCCGGGTGACATAGGATACTTTTTATCCCGGCAAAATTGGGTTTTCCCGGGAAAAATCTTTAACGCAGGCGAAGCTACGCGCGGACAGCTAGGTAATAATATAGTAATTTATATAATTATACGCTTTCTTGAAAAGACTATCATTTATGTATGCTTTCATCTACTTTATACATGAGTTCCCAACCGATACCAAAAAATATTTTTTCTAGGATTCCATGAATTTGTCAGTCGACGTAAAGTGTACTGGTTTTTTCCATCTGGTACGAAGAACATGCTTAGTTTTTAGAATTGAACGAATCATCAAAAGATTTTGAATCCTAAAAACAAGATATTTCATTAAAATTGATTCATTATGCCCTGCACTATATAAACCAGTTTATCTGAAGCTGTGAAATAATGGCATGCGGAGAAAATATCTTGTTTTGTAATACGAGAATCTTATGACATGCCCTCCGAGGTTGCATGGCTAGTGCAGCCATAAACATTCACCCGACCTAGTGGCGGTAAACATATTTTAACTACTTACATAATATGACATAACCTCAAAATAGTTATAAAAAAGGAGACGTCGCGGGATGCCTGGCAGGTCTGAAACATCCCGAGTTGAGGCGGATTTATGAGCCACTAACTACATAAAAAGCCTGTGCCCGTCTACAAGATACATTTTTATTATCAAATTTTGACATGATCTATTCAGCCGTTTTGCTGTGAAAGTGTTACAAACAAACAGAGAGACCTTCATATTTCTAATTTAGTTTGGATGTTCTATTCATAAACAATATAGTTGTTACGTTAATATAATATAATATAATATATAATATAATATAATATAATATAATATAATATATAAAATAATATAATATAGTTAATATAAGTTAAAATAGTACACTTTGTATTGTAGCATAAATAGTATAGTTTCGAAAACCTACTCTTGGTATTCGACGGCAACTCCTTACCGTCCAATCAGTCCGCCACCATGTTCAATTTCAACATAACGGAAATGTCGGGCAATTTTTTAAATTAATTATATTACATATTACACAGTATTATCTGGCCCCAAGGTAAGCAGAGCTTGTGTTATGGGTACAAGATAACTGATATATTTATATACTTTCTTCTTTTCCTTTTAAAATATAAATACATGCAGATCATACAAACACTATTTCCGCGGCGGGAATCGAACCCCGTCCATCCGCGTCTCAGTCAGGCCTTAGCCCACCGCGGCACAGAGGTTGTCAAAAATAATAATTAGACGCGATAATTACTTATTCACTACTAAAACAGCATGAGCTAGTTTACGTAAACTAAAACTAACCTAAAACTTAATCATGACTAAACTATTTTATATAAGCAAAATACTTATGAAATTGTGTCTACATCCTTACTATATATATATATCCTTACTAATATTATAAAAGTGAATGTTTGTATGTATGTTTGTAACTCTAACGAAAAAACTACTGAATGGATTTTTATGAAACTTTACAATAATATAGCTTATTCATCAAAATAACACATAGGCTATAATTTAAAAAGGTATTCTGTGAAATTTCCAAAGTATAACGATATGTGTCAAGTAAGTAGGAAAAAATCTGCCATCTGCAAGCTATTCTGGCTATTCTTTGCACGAAGTACTAATCCTGCGCTGATAAAGTTGCGGGCTCCAGCTAGTTTGTTGTAAATATTGCAGTGAATGCATAGACTGCATGGTCATTGCACTTGTAAGTATTGCACAGTTAGCAAATAGCACTTGTAGGTAATGTATAGGCATTTGTCATGAAATGTCTTACACATGATAGGCTAGCACCAGTGCCTTACACATTAACGTCTTTCTCAACAACGGAGCGCAGCGTTCGAATTAGTGTTTCACTATGATGCCCTAGTTTCAGTACAACCTTGTTTTACTTCGGAATGTTCCATCATATTAGAGACATTTGAGGCTCAGTTAGTAAGTGAATAGTTTTTTTAAGTGATAACTTCTTATATGGTAGGGTAAAACGGATCGTTACGTAACGCGTTACGGCGCCAGTTAGTCTGGCTTCCTTTTCTCTCACGCATACGGCAGCGGTAGGCAGGCTCTCTCACTCTAACCCAAAGCGCTAGTTAAATTAGTTTTAGTTATCACTTCTGTCAAGCGTCTCGAGACACACAAAATCTTGTAATCTTGTAAAAAATGCAAAAAGAAAAACATTCCACAATAAAATTAAAGTTAATATAAAGATGATAAGCTAGGTTTAATAATTGACGACCTCGGTGGCGCAGTGGGCCAAGTGCCGGGTGAGACGCAGAAAGTTGCGGGTTTGATTCCCGCTTCGAGGCAAATATTCGTATGATCTGCAAGTATTTGTCTCGGGTCTGGGTGTTTCTATGTATTACATGTATTTAAAAAAAAAGTATATATGAAGTATATCAGTCATGCTCATTTATAAAAGCTCTGCTTACTTTGGGGCCAGATGATGCTGTGTGAATTGTCCGGTATTATTATTATTATTATAAAGAGAAGAATTGAATAATGGGTTACAAAAAAAAGTGTATTAAGTACATTAGCGGGTTTGGTTCCCGCTGCGGGACTAACTCATACTCGTAATTGTAATACATACATCTTACTAATATTATAAACTTCATTAAGTAGCGCCATCTAGTTTGGGTAGATGAAACTATGTTTATATATTTATTTTAGCCTTAATCACGACGTAACAACGGCTGAACGGATTTCGATGAAATTTAGTATAGATGTTGTCTATGACATGAAATAGCATATAGGCTACTTTTTATATTGATACCATGCGTGCAAAGTGGTAGGCGAAAGCTAGTTAATAATGTTAGTCGAAAATTTGTGAGGTCTTTGTGAATGTGATTTGTAACTCCTTCACGTCAAAACAGCAGATCGGATCGGTATATAATTTATCAAGTACACAAAAAATAAAATAAAACATAAAAAAAGGCTGGTTTTACTCAATATACTTTTTGAAAATAAAAAGAAAACCGACTTCATGTAAAAACGAAATTTAATTTACTTGGATGACATTATTTGTAGGTACAAGCTATTGAACCGATTTTGATCATATTTCTATAGGACCAAACGGGAAATAATATCTTTTCACATTAAAATGTGTTTTTTTTCAAATCGGTTCGTAAATGGCGAAGACATGAGGTAATAAACATAGAAACAATTCAGCGCGGATCAGCGGAGGGAAGGTCATCATGTAAAAATGTTATTAGAAATCGGTAGGTATACGATAGCTGCTGAGTTGACGATGACGACCGAACAACAAAAATAAGTAATAGGTACTTAATATATACGATATTAAGTAAGTTTTTCGATTGAAGTTAAACAGCTCTAACTAATAACCATAAAAATGATTTATGATGATTTAAGACCGTGACCTGAATTATTCTAATATTTTAATAAAGTATTTTCTAAAAAGTAACCTTTAAGCAACCCAAAGTACTACTTTCTAGAAAATACCGAAGCTAAAGACATCACTACATAGTAAAAAAAAAAGTCGCTTTCCGCTGTCTGTCTGTCTTTATGCATGTTAACGGATTTTTATGCGGATTTTTTTAATAGATAGAGTGATTCAAGAGGAAGGTTTATTTGTATAATACATGCATAATATAGTAGAGAAACACTCATAATTTTAGAGGTTTCTAATCATATTAGACATTCTGTAGTAGGTATATTTAGGTATATTTATAAGCATTGCACCCGTGCGAAGCCGGGGCGGGTCGCTAGTAATGTATAAAAAATTTAAGCTATTTTTTTTCAGTATCTACTGAAATCTACAAAACTACATAATTGCTAGCCAAAACTGTAAAAAGTAAGGTAAGCGAAATTAGATGGCACGATTGCATCACTTGCGTGTTACCATTAGTCAAGATTACACCTAAAATAAAGTGAAATTGTTCTACAAAATCGTGGTTTTCTAAGTAGCGGCACTGTCAAATAACGTTTGTGATATAAAGACCGTACCCAGCTCAAGGGCGCTAGAAGCAAAGACGCTAACCGAATTCCATAGAATAGTTATTAAACCAAAACAAATCAAACTTCTTTATTTAATAAATTCACAAGAACCACTTTGAATCGTCGTCTTACATGCTAGTAAATTTCGGTACTGGTTCTTCCTAACCCCAGCTAAAAAAGAATCCGGCAAAAACCCCGTCTGGTCTAACACTTTTTTGTATTACGGATGGCGAGTCCAGTTGAAGCACATTCATCCCAAGATTTTTCTATTTCTAATTTATAATAAGCGTTATTAGTAAAGGAACGAAGTCGGACTTTGCGAAAAAAATAAAGAAATAGCTACTTTTAATTCTCACTCCATTATGTACACAGTTAAAACGTTGATGGTGTAGACATTCCTTAATTTTAATATAGAATTATTATTTTCTTCTTTGACCAACATAAAAAAAGAAGATCTCAATTCAGTTGTTTTTTTATCAATTTTTACCTTATTACTGCGTCATTTATGAACCGATTTAAATTTGTATTTTTATGGGAAAGGATAACTTTTCGATTGCTCTCATAGAAATTTCATCAAAATTGGTTCGGGAGTTTGGTTTTTAAATTAAAATAGGTAGAAAAATATGTCTTCCAAGTAAACTTAATTTCGTATATCTACATAATTGATGTCGGTTTTCTTTGTAGTTTTTAAAACATAACTATTTTTTACGTTTAGCGTTAGTAAGGTTCATGCATTATTTATAACAATGCAATATAAGGTATGTATATATTTTTATATTTACTATTACTATTATTATAAATATGTATGTGTTAATAACTTCCTAATTGCAGGTTTATATAAGTTATAAAGAAAATAATCCGTGAGTAAAAATCTCCGTTTCTCCAAATGTAATACATAACACATGTACTCATTAATAATGTGTTCCGTTACTTATCAAATTTTTTTGGATTCATTAAAATGTTACATACATTGTTTTATTTAATGAGTGTAGGTCGTGTTCGAGTTTTTGTTTAGATTTCAAACATTATCATTACGTCATGAGACTCACCCAGTTTCGGAGAGTACGCTGATGCTCAACAATGAACTATCATTTGTTAGGTGCTTACGTACCGGTTAGAAGTGAAATAATGTAATAACGCTGAAAATTTTACACAGCATCATCTAGCCTCAAAGTAAATAGAGCCTGGGTTATGGGAACCAGATTACTGTTAAACCACTTATATGATTTTTTTTGTAAATACATATATATTATTTACATACATACATATTATTTGACTGGCCTGACAACTCAGTAGGTAGTAGTCTCTGCCATCTGCGCTGTAGGTTGAGGGTTCGATTCCCTCCCAGGTAAAACATTTGCGTGAAGAACATAGGTGTTTGCTCTGTGTCTGGGTGTTTTAAAATATCATAAGTATGTATTTAAAAATATATATGTTTTCTATCAGTCATCTAATCACCATAATACAAGCTTTGCTTAGTTTGGGGCTAGATGGTGGTGTGTGCATTGTCCAGCAATATTTATTATACGAGTACGTAGAAAAAAAAACATCATACAACACTTGTCCAATGGGAATCAATCCCGTAACCTTCTACGTCTAAGGCGGGCTTTCGCCGGCTGCATCTCAGAGGTCGTCAAAATATTTAATAGAAAGACAGAACTTACATAAACCACTAGTCGTAGAGACTTGAAATTATGAGAGTGAATTATTTATAGAAGGATCATACAAATGATAAAACTAAGACGAGTATCTTGCTTGATTCTACACGGACTTGCCTTAGGAAGTATCGGCACTTAAACTCTTCCAGCATGTAAGATGATTCGAAGTGTTATTTTTTTTGTATAAACGCGCACTTAGAGGTGCTACGAAGTTTTCACGAGAAGTTTCTATGAAAAATTTAATGAACAATACAAACAATACAATTTTAAAAACTAAAATGAATAAGATAAAAATAAAAATTTGAGTATACTGCCAAATAGAAGTAGTATTTTCTAAATCCGTTAATGATTTTAATTTTCAAGATATATTTGTATCTATAATTCCTCATTAATATATTTCTCAATTTAAAGTCCAATACAACATGTATTCGCATATTTTTTAACCCTTCGTGGTGGTATTGACCAAAGGGGAACTATACCCTCCCAAAGAAAATAAGAAATCTGTTCATAAATTATAGAGTTCTTAGGTATTATAAACAAACTTGATACGCTACCAAAATTCTAAATACAAAAAATGCGTGTGAAAAATAATTAGCATATTCTTTACCAGTAATATATTAATACTACTTTACATAGATATGTTATGAAACTAACATGCAAGACAAAGAAAACGAGTTTACTATGAAGTGTCTTGCATAAGTCAAAGTCAAAGTTCAAGATATTTTTATGATACAAAAAACATACCAATTAGAAATGTATATCGTACAACGATATACATTATAACGATATACATTATAACGAGATTATAACGATATAATATAAAAGAAACATGTGAAACAGTTCAGCTATCTAAGGACGCGGTTTAAACTGATCCAGATCACTGCCTGAGGGCAGCGTCCCCAAGGCAGTAGTAGCAGTTTGCCCTGTTGAATGGCAATGCTGATACGCTGGGTCAGATAAGACCCAGCTCTTGAATCACGCGATTTTTCTACCAGATGCCTTAAAATAATTTTGATGGAGGCAATGCGATGGGCTCCTGTTCCCCACGGACCCAGAGTCTCGACTGCAAAAGCCTTAAATATATATCAAGACCGACATATTTGCGCTTTTTGAGGTCCTCGGCACATTCATCCGATGCACCAGCTATATTACAAGAATTACTTTGAAACGTTTTACATAATAGGTGAATATAGATATCATTTCCTCCATAGTTCCTCCATGTCGGAAAAAATTGATAGAAGAAACTCGTCCTGGCCCTAGCACTTTTTTATATGATGCTTCATATAACTAGCAGCTCATTGAATTATTCTAAGCTAATTGGCAGGTATTTGAACACTAACCGTTTTTTTGATGAGAGAAAAATGTTGGGGTGATATTTATCTAAATGATATAAAGGTACAAAATGCAATGTTTTACGAATATACTTGTATTGAACAGACTAGTTCAATAATCCCCGAAGAAAACAAAAGTTGTAAAGTAAAGTTGAATAGTGGATTTGTCAGCACGTAGCAAATTGAGAAATCTACTACTCAACCACTACTTAACATGGGCATCGTCAAAGAATCCATGAAGCAGAAGACCAGCTTCTCCAGGTCATGTTGTTGAAATATCGCTGTAACGTGAATTTCATTTCAATAAATCATTAAATAATCGCTGACCAACGATCTCCTATCTGGGCTCAGTGTACTTATAAAACTATAATAATATATATATTGACGACCTTTGTGGCGCAGTTGGCTAAGACCCGGCTGAGACGCAAAAGGTTGCGGGTTCGATTCCCGCCGCGGGACAAATGTTTGTACGATCTGCAAGTATTTGTCTCGGGTCTGGGTGTTTCTATGTATAATATGTATGTATTTACAAAAAAAAAAGTATATAAGTAGTATTTCAGTCATGTGGTACCCATAACACAAGCTCTGCTTACTTTGGAGCCAGATGATGTTGTGTGAAATGTCCGGGATTATTTATTTATTTATATATATATTATAAAAATATACCGCATGGGACGCTACCATCTGGCAGTGATCTGGATAGTTCAGATAACTCTATAGTTTCATAGTATTTTTGTGTATTCTGTTTCTACCATTCATTTTTGTGTAAAGTGCTGACTGATCGTCTGTCAACATTCATGAACAGGTGGACTTCGGCTGTAAGGTGTCGTGTTCTGGTAGTTTATCGGAATTCAAGTCTGACACGAAAGTCCACGCTCATTGATATGGTTCTCGGCGATACAACATGAACCACATTAAAATTCAAAACAGTTTTATTATGTATAATCATAAGGACCAAATCATCATATCACCATATTTAGCTGAATTTAGGTGCCAATTCTTACTGGCTCTGATATGGGCCAGGCACAAAATTCGTCTTGGTTCTTGGTTTTTACGTATGATCCTTATTATTTAGGAAAAATAAATATGTAGTTGCAGCTCCATTGTCTCAAACCAGAGTCTATGGTGTTGTGAACTAGATTGTGCTAGCGACATTTAAAATTTTCTAATATCCTGTCGACCCAAATGTTTTCTTTATTATATACCTACCACCAAATAAAATTGTAGTACTGTTTTTTTTTTATTACTCTTTCTAGCTAATGGTTACATGGTGAAACCATTTCCGAGTATTAGGCTTGACATATTATATAATCCAATGTTTAATGATTAGCTTATAATATAATTATGTAGGAGAATAGTTGACCTACTATTCTGGTAAGTTTGATTTAGTAAACATAATGTAGGTTACAATTTTGTGACGCAACCATAGGGCGTGGAAATTTTGATACTTCCTTCTGGTCAGTGATTGTGTAACCAAATTCAGGTCAGGCCACTAACAACTTTACGATTCAAACTTGGACTACTGCAGGTTCTAAAGGCTTATTTTTGAGCACAAGGCTACAGTGAATCTTGAATTGAAACAACACGTGGCTCGAGTTACAAAACTGTTAGGTATCTGTCGCTTTAATTAAAACTCAAGTTCACGATTTAATGTTTGCAAGTAATACAACATAGTTTACAAGAAAGGCTTCTATTACAGGTGTATAGAGATCAAAGTTCAATGCGAAAGTAGCCTTTGGAATTCGCGTGCGACGGCGTCATTGATGAGTTCTAAACAGACGACGTTACAGCAATTTATTGTTGATGCAATATCTTTCATGATAACGTTACCGTCATTACGACATTTGCAGAATAAATATAAATAAATAATCTTCGAGGAAAAAGGCCTAAACGGGATTATTTTTAGCCGTCTTGCGACCCTTGTAATATTTATTTTTCTCTAGTGATTTAGTTTTTTAAAATTTGGTTTTGATTATTTTTTTTGTGAATTTTATTAGAATAAAGCTAGAATTATTGATTCCTCTGGTGTAAGTAATTGCAATAAAAGCTTTATGTTTCTTTGTGATTCAAGAAAAAATAATCTGTATAATTATTTAATATAAAATATACAAATGACGAACGACTATAAACAAATATAAACTCTTGACACTGGCAAAATTTACATTATTATTTCACATGCAACAAAGAAAAAGAAGGTGTACAACAAATAATTTTCATTCAGTCATAATTATGCTGTAAAATGACGGCCACTAGGTTTAAGGAAACCATGGACTTTAAAAGGGTATGATTATGCTAGATATTGAATGAAAGGTCAGAGTTGTAAATGGAATCTTAGCTACAAAATAGATTCTAGTGCGATACAATTATTTTTCTTTCATCTACGTAGTAATGTTATCATTAATCACTACAAAACCGATCAAAAAGGACGTATTTTTTGCTTAGAACCAAAACAGTGTAGTAATGTTATATGAAATCTCATTATTGCACTGTTTTTTACTTTTTATTTAGATATAAATTTACCACAGAGGTTTAATATCTCCCATTTAGTTTAAAAACTGTTTGCATTAGATCAAAAAGATACTGGCTGATAATAAACATCGGCTGAACAAAACCGACTTGGTGAAAAAATAACAAATGGCGCGCATTTTGAGCCATTGTAAAACTTTGATTCTTCATATTTTTAGTTTGAGTAGATATATTTTATCACAGTAGGTAGATTTGTAGTTGAAAGAAAAGTAAATTACGCACCTTGCTAAAGAAAGAAATCAATGCACTCGTGTTAATTCAGTGCCCTCGCTTGCGCTCGGGCACCAACATAACACTCGTGTATTAATAACTTACTTTGCGCTCGGTGCAACAATCTACTATAGTTTAGTATCTTCCTATAATAATAAATTTAGAATGTATTTAAGGAATTAATGTTTGGCCTTCTATCTGACCAAAGGGTTAAACAGTGGTGGTAATTCTGATGTTTTACTGAACTGTCCTTATCGTAAAATACGATCGATTTTATTTTTGATAGTCTAATTGAAAGTAACATTTTTAAATGACATTGTTAAAATATGTAAAAAATTAAATTGTATATTTTAGATAATCAATTTTCCTTTTGTAAAGTTCTGTAAATGTTAGACTTTGGTGCAAACAAAATAAGACCGTTTGTATTTAACGATGTTTTAGTTAGTCCAGCTAAACAACAGAATCTACACCATCCAGTATATTTAACAAGGTCATTTTTCTTTTACACTAATCAATCATTTGTGAAATAATTTATTCAAATATAGTAATTTTATTTTTTAGACAGATAACGGGAATAAACGTCACTTGTTATTTGACCTGTTTCAATATAGAATCCACTTGCTTCATAGCTCAGTTTACAGTGAGTATGTCTTATGGGCTGTAGGTTGGGGGTTCGTTTCTCATTCAGGACAAACATTTGTGAACATAAATGTGTGTTCTGTCTGGATGGTATAACGTATCATAAATCTACAAAAGTATTTTATTAGTCACCTGGTTCCGATAGTGCAAGCTTTGTTTCAGGTTAAATGGTGCTGTGTGAATTATAATCCAATATTGATTACTAGTGACACACCCCTAGTGAGTTTCTTTCTATTTAATTCACTGTTCCGATTTTTAAATCGACCAACAACAAACTAGGTGTTGGTCAACAGGCAAGCTCCTGTGTGGCTTGTAGGTGATACGATTAGGCCTTCAATCGTCTATAGATTCTTTTACGTCAAAATGCATAAACGGTATGTCGTGCTAATCCAAACCATCCATGCATGTGGGATTAGACGTGCAAACACAAGGGTATAAAACCGTGAATGATACATAAAGGTCCTAACAGTCAGATAGTCAATAGTTGCAGTAGGAAATGTTTGTTACCTTGGCTTATATTTTTTCTCGCCTGGTGGTAAGTGACGATGCCACCGGCGATGGGGCACGAAGGTCTAGAATACACTTATTTACTGTTGACTTGAAGAGACCCAGATTGTAGTTTTCGGGAAAGAAATACGACGGCAATTGGCTGTACGCATCGATAATATTCGTAAAACTGACAAGGTACAGATAATACTGAGCGATACGTCTGCTTGTCATGTGTAAAAAGGAGATGGTAGAATTAGATCATGCAATTTCTGGGCACATTCTCTGAAATGTTTTCAATATAAAAGTTCGAATAGCTAGCAATTTTACGGCGGTGCTCGAGACTATGGAACTTAGTCTCAGCGTTTAGCTGCTTACCATCTGTATCAGCTTCAATGCTCAATTATTGAAATTTTTGTTATTTCATTATTTCAACGAATAATACGCCATTGTTACTCGCTGATAATGTATTATTTTAAAAGTGAAAGAATTTTAAAATCTATTATACAGTTTCCGTTAGTTAGAAACATCGCATGAGCCAAGAGCTGGCTCTTATCTGGTCCAGCGTATTAGTTTAGTATTGGCATTCAACGTGATAAAGCCGCCAGTGTCTTGGAGACGCTACCCTGTGGCTGTTATCTGGATCAGTTGAGCTATCTACAGCTTATTTTAAACGGTTCTCATTTTAAACTGTTTCACATGTATTTTATGTTTTTGTTTATTATCCTATACATTTCTGTAATTATTTTAAAACAATAGTAGTTTTTGAGTTTATCTATTTACAAATATACATCCATAAAATCAAATCTTTTACACGTGATAACGTCTTATAAATCGATGAACGCCGGCTGTGCGCACGAAAAAGCATGATTCATTGTCACGTTCTACCTGAGCCGAGCGTGCAAGCGTGAGAGCGGAACAAGCGATAGTGAGGCACGATTGGCCTAAGCGTTCGGCTTGTGACGCCGCCGGTTTTCTAATGACGTTATCACGTAAACTTATGATTCGTGAACCGACTATATAGATGACCATTATTTTCTGTATAATATTTGTTAAGATTAGATAACATACTATACCTACTCAGTGTCGATTTGAAAGAAAAAAAACATTTATTTATCACACACTCAAAATAAGGAAAAAAGACAAACACAAAACCAAAACAAAACAATTATGCCTAGAAATTAGCCCTTCCCGCGAACCAATCAACATTTTTATCTGGCCAAAAAGGTTCAATCTCAGCATGTGCTACTTCCAGGCACGGAAGTAGCGCTGGTTTTCAGATTGAACCAGTTTTGATGAATATTTGGACGCGTACGATACATTTTCCTTTAGCGCTGATACAGCATTCATAGTCGCGTCTCTTGATTACTTTTTGGGCCCCAATCAATGTAAAATTATTCTAATAAGTAAACGCCAAAACCTAACCAGTACCATAAATTAGCTTTAAAAACTCCACGAACGCTAATACATATTATATAAAGCATCTATTCATTGTAGTGCTAAGGCCAAACGAATTAAAATTTTGCCAAAAGGTCGTTTTAAATTAAGTATTAATTAAGATTCTGGAATAATGATTTTATTTTTATTGTTGCTAATTCCGGAATGTTCTAATTAAGTAGCTACTTATTTAAAACTTCCTGGAATTGAGTTATTCTTTGCTATTTCCTAAGATATTCTGGTACTTAGATACATTAATTATTTACTAAGTGCACTAGTAAGTTTTCAGTAAATAGACTTTTCGACGAATTGTTTTAGCTTGACATATATAATTAAAAATATATAATAATTCTAGCAGTCATCTGGTCACCATAATAGGTGGGTAGGAGTTCTGCTTTCTGCGCGTCAGGTTACATGCTATATTCCCTGCTAGAACCAACATTTGTGTGATGAACATAAGTGTTTGTTCTGTGTCTGAGTGTTATAAAGTATCATAAGTATGTATTTAAAAAACCAAAAAGAAAACTTCACTTCATTAAACCAAATTACAGCCCATAAAAGCACACCCGATTTGTGAAACCTCCTTTTTTGAAGTCCGGCATATAAGTTTTTATTTTACGTCTATTAGTACTCGTATCAATTTTAGATATTAACAAACACCAATGGAAAGTCAGGAAAGCAAAATATCGAAATTTCGTTTACTTGTGTGACTTTTTATATTTTTTGAAGTAAAACTTCTTTAGCATCGTGATTTGAAAGTCGATGAAACGAAAAAGCGACAGTAAAAAGAGACAGACACATAAAATCATAAGATCTAACGAGAGAGAAAATGAGATAGGAAGCATTATACAATGTTTTTTTTTCAACTATTTTGATTTAAAAACTAAACTACTGAACAGATTTTGATGAAATTTCTATGACTTAACACGAAATACCTTTTATTTAATCGGTTATTAAATGACGGAGTTATTGATGTATATTATATATTATTTATTTCATAAATAAAGAAATAAACATAAAATAAAACAAAAAAAATTGTTGTCTTTAAAGTCGGTTTACAGACTATAATTTAACGTGATAACGTCATAAGAAAACCGGCGTCACACGCGTCACCGATCGTGCCTCTCTATCGCTTGTTCCGCGCTCTCGCTTGCACTCTCGGCTCAGGCGGAACGTGATAATTTTTCGTGCGTGCACCCGGCGTTCATTGATTACGAGACGTTATTATGTAAAAAAAAATGGTTATAAGTAAATAAATTTAACGTGATAACGTTATAAGAAAGCATTGATGAACCGATCGTGCCTCTCTTATCGCTTGTTCCGCGCTCTCGCTTGCACGCTCGGCTCAGGCGGAACGTGACAATGAGTATTGCTTTTTCGTACGTGCAGCCGGCGTTCATCGCATTTATAAGACGTTATCACGTCAAAAATACAATTTAATTGAGTCACCTGGTCATTTGGTCACCATTTTACAAGCTATGAGTTAGGAGCTGAATTGTATTGTATGAATTGTATGCATTGTCCATCAATGGTGGCAATTCTGTTGGTTCATTTCTAAAATTAGGAATTGTCTAAAATATATTTTAGTTAGTCATAGCAATTGTAAAACTTATTCGGTTAGTACCATCTAACTAAATTAGGAAAGCTTAATTAAATTATATAAAATTATAAATTATACCAAGTTTCATTTAATACTTCTAAGCCTAATTTTAGCTAAAATTAGTAAGGTTGGTGCCAACAGAGTTTAAGGCCATTGTCTATAATTATTTATTATAAACAAGCTGACCCGGCAAACTTCGTACCGCCTCAGAATCAATAAATAAAAAAGCAAGCATTTTTCGCACCTTTTAAACCTTCCCTGGACTTCGACAAATAATTCCAAAACCAAAATCAGCCAAATCAGTCCAGCCGTTCTCGAATTTTAGCAAGACTAACGAACAGCAATTGATTTTTATTATATAGATTTACAGTAAGTATTTCTTTCCTTAATGTCTCGTTATTGTACGTACCTACAAAAAAAGAAAGTAAACAAGAAAGTAGCCTCTGAGGCGCACATTGATCCTTTCACCCCAATGCTAATGGTTCGATAAAACTAGTGACACAACTTTTAAATCCATGCTCGTTTTGAGTATAACTTTTACCCAAAACGGGATATTTACTCACTTATCATGTATATGAGATTTTTTGCTTCCCGATATTTCGGCACAGTTATATGTCATAACTGTGCCGAAATATCGGGAATCACGGCATGCGCCATAATCACACTCACAAAATAGAAAAACTCATATATCATGATAAATATCCCGATTTGAGTGAAAATTAACTAGTGACACAATATAAAGAAGACCATCCTATACAAAATGGTATTTATTGGTTTTAATCGAACTAATATTATAAATGTGAAAGTAGCTCTGTCTGTCGGTCTGTTTGTTACGTTTTTACGCCTAAACCGCTGAACCGATTTTGATGAATTTTGGTATAGAGATAGATGGGACCTTGGAAAAGGACATAGGCTACTTTTTATGTTGGTACCACGCGTGCGAAGCCGCAGGCAGCAGCTAGTATTCTATAATTTTTCACTTCACAATGTAACGGTAAAGCATACAAGTGCAAACAGGCAATTATTTTTAAAAATAAACAAAATTTACCTATTTTTAAGAACAATTAACACACCAAAGCTATAAAACTGCGCTTTGGTAATTTAGGTAACCTCTTGAATATTAATTACTACTTCTACTTTCTGTTAACGGCCAACTTTGGTGACGGAATTTATAGGCACAATTATAAAAAAAAACGGGTTGCACTCCGGGAGTGCCGACAGAAGTGAAAACTTATTTTGGCGCGTTAGACATTTTTTAGATGGGTACTAGGGTTATTGGGTTATGAATTGCATTTTATTTATGAATTGTATTTTATTAGTTATTAGAAACTTAAAAATACATATAATATTATTTTATGTTTTTGTTCAGAATGTAGATAATATATCAAAGAACCTAACTCAGTAAACTTCTCCATACAAAAGTAGACTGTAAACATGTTAATTAAGGTTTATAATCAAATGGGGCGAGCGCGGCAGCCCTGCGTCTCGTAACGGTGTCGCGAGTTCAGAGGTTTTACCTCATCTAAAAATATGTGTACCGCGCTAAAAGAAGTTTTCACTTCAAAAATATATCCTATCCAGATACTCATAATGCGAATAATTGTGTGGATGTTTATAGACTGGGATGTCAGCTAACTTGGTAGAAGCTCTGCCTTCTGCGCTGTAGGTTGAGGGTTCGATTAGGGAATTAAACCAAAATCAAGCGCAAATGTTTGTCCTGGGAGGGTCCCAGGGCAAACATTTGTGTAATGAACATAGGTGTGTGTTCTGTGTTATAAAGTATCATGTTTTTAAATATATATATACGTATATATCAGTTATCTGATCACAATAATATAAGCTATGATTAGTTTGGGGCCAGATAGTGTTATGTTTATTGTCCAACATTATTTATTATCATTATTATTATTTTATGTTTGTCTATAGTTTAATCACGTCATAACAACTGAGTGGATTTGGATGAATCTTGATGTAGATAATAGCTTATGTACCTAAAACTTGGGTATTTTTAATAAATAAAGTTTTGTCCAAAGTAATATACCGCAGCAGAAGTGTTTAGGATGTCGTGAAACCAAAACCCTTTGTTCAAATATTGACTGGCCCGTCAGCTCAGTTGGTAGTAGTTCTGCCTCCTGCGCTGTAGGTTGAGGGTTCGATTCCCTCCCAGGATAAACATTTGTGTGAAGAACATAGGTGTTTGTTCTGTGTCTGGGTGTTATAAACTATCATAAGTATGTACTAAAAAATATATAAGTATTCTATCAGTCATCTAGTCACCATATTACAAGCTATGCTTAGTTTGGGGCTAGATGGTGTTGTGTGCATTGTCCAGCAATATTAAAAAAAAAACAGGCCGCTATAGATTTTAAAGAAAAAAAATATGGAGTAAGTAGGTATGTAGGTACTCACATTTTTCCAGTACAGTAGTACCACTTTGCACAGCTACTGATAGATCGAGAAAACGATGCAGCCTTGATTTCCTCAAGCTTAGGTTTTAATTTAGAAAGAAACAAACTAAATGGAACGCAATATTTCACGACTTTTGTATCGTGCTTTGAGGGATTCCTTTAACAATGATAATGATACGCAGCACAAACCGTATGAACCTACACAAGCCCATTGCCAAATGGCTCCTTGTGGTCAATAAGCGATATTTTCCGAACCGGACACGATAACGCAATGGCCCTCCTTAGTAAGGATGTGAAGAAACACAGTACAAATACGGTTATGAAAAGTATAATTAAAATTGTATTGCTTCAGGGTAACGAATAATGTGCGGGTAAATGACTATAGCACGCATCAGCAATACTTCTGGTGTAGCAGATGCCAACAGGTGACAAAGGTAGCGTTTACCATCAGGAGGACGTAGGTAAGTCTGTTTGATGCTTGCCTCATAATACAAATATGTTGGGTCTATCTTACATGTACAAAATTGTTTAAAACTGTTGCTATCTCTATTCAATTATTAAAACTCTTAAAAAAAATGTTTGTCTGTAAAGTCGGTTTACCGACGATAATTTTACATGATAACGTCATAAGAAAACATTCGATCGTGCCTCTCTATCGCTTGTTCCACGCTCGGCTCAGGAGGACCGTGACACTTTTTCGTACGTGAAGCCAGCGTTCATCCATTTATAAGACGTTATCACGTCAAAAACCTGAAACTGGGCCTATTTCAGCGTACACAGGGAGGGACTGTCGATTGTAGGTGTGTATTTTGGTGGGTAGATAAAGTGTTTTAGGTACCCATCCATCTGGGTGGATGCCTATACCTGTGCTTATATTATTTTGTTTTTATTTTATAATGTCTTTTTACATATTTTTACATTATTTTCTTTGTGTGTATACTAATTAAAAGTCCATTATATTCTATTAATCTATAAAGCTTATTTATCAAACGAATATCTATATCGAAAACTATTTAACAACCTCCTAGTATCTCTAATAGACCAATCTTACGATATGCCACACGATGGGATAGTAAAATAGAAATAACAAAATTAAAAACACCTAACAACCTTTTTTGTCAGATTGCTTTTATAACATTGTGTGTGGAATGGTAATAAGTATTATTGGTCCATTGAGGACCAATAATACTTATTACCATTCAAAATTTAATCACGATAGAAGTAATAATCTGCAAGCGAGAGCAAGATTAGTGGCGGGTAGACAGAGACAGACATAGCGAAACTGTAATAGTTATTTATGAACTTCGGAACCTTATAATAAGACAAACGCCGAATTAGCAAATGAAAAACTCAAACAATAGGTCATATCTCGCAGAGGACGTTATACACACAAAACGACTTTGGACAAAATATCTATATGTCTTAGATTCGCACTTATATTAACAACTTTGTAATAAATATCAAAAGTTACGATAGATCCGAATAACCGTGGAATATGAGACCATTGCAAATGGTTTGTTTCATAATCAATGTCAATTTAGTTTCCACATTATATCCACTTATTGAATAATGAATAATCTTACATGCATGTAATTTTAAATTTTACATGTAAATTTAGGTGCCAATCCTCCAAAGCTAATCTAAAAAGAATCAGGCACCCGTCTTATTCCTAGCGCTTTGAGTATGATCTTTCTGCCATCTAACTCAATTAGACCGTGGTTGATGAATCTCTTTATATTTGACAAGCTAATCCGTCTAAAAGTATCGAATAGTGTTATCTATATATTAATACGTGAAGCAAACACTTTGTACCCCGTTTTACGAAAATTGCATGGACGGAGGAGTTTGAAATTTCACACACTTATCCTTACTATATATATAATATATAATTATGATAAAATATTATAAATGCGAAAGTAACTCTGTATGTCTGTCTCGCTTTCACACCAAAACTACTAAACCGACTTAAATGAAATTTGGTACACAGATAGTCTAAAGCCTGAGAAAGGACATAGGCTACTTTTTAATTCGAAAAAAGTGTTGTAAAGTGTTCCAAAGGGGGATGAAAGGTTGTACGAAAGTATTGTCATTTTCAGAACTAGAAGCATACAAGTTTAGGCTATTGATGAATGTGAAAGTTTCTCTGTCTGTCGTCTGTCTGTCTGTTACGTTTTCACGTCTAAACCGCTCAACCGATTTTGATGAATTTTAATATATAGAGATAGATGAGACCTTGGAGAAGGACATAGGCTACTTTTTATGTAGGTACCATGCGTGCGAAGCCGCGGGGAGCAGCTAGCATATAATATATTAATAATAATGATGGACATATCACAGCGTCATCTAGCTCCGAAGTATGCAGAGCTTGTCTTATTAGGTGATATACTACATAAATTTATTTGGTTGAATTGGAAATGGGCGGAACACTTGGCAAGAGTGGATAACGGGAGATGGACAAAGGCATTAACGGAGTGGTGGCCAAGGAATGTTCAACGGCCAAGAGGCAGACCACCAGCCCGTTGGTCGAACGATATACTCAGCGTTGTCGGGAACCACTGGATGAGACTTGCTAGGGACCGGAAAGAGTGGCATAATAAAGAAGAAGCCTATACCCAGCAGTGGAAGCATCGTATTATACATAGAATAACACAAGAAGCCCCAAAAATGTTGTACTCGATCCTCCCAGAACCAACTATGGGAAAAAAAACATTACATAATGAAGGAGCACAAATAAATTATCTGGCTGTAGCAATCACTTGACAAAAAAGATGCTATTATAGGAAGAAAAGTTTGTCATTTCATGAAGTAACATAGCTCTGCTAATTTAATATTTCTTACTCGTTTTATTGCATGTTTTATTCAGTAATCTTAGCGGAATTTTAATGAATAAGTTGTGACTACATGGGGCATGTATGAACAATTGAATTAACTGTGAATTATGGTGCAATGTGATTTGAACGACGAGAAATCCCAAGAAAAATTTAGACGGCCATTCCGCGTGACGTCTAGATTTGACAATTGACCATCGACTAAGACTTTAACAAACTTTGACACTGGCAAAATTTACATGATTATGTTACATGCCATAAACAAAGAACGGTAATTAAATTATTACGATCTTAGTCAAATTTTACAGGAAACTTGTAACTAACCGGTAAGTATGTAGAGCTACTAAGTTCAGAGTATTACATATCATTTCCTAGCGAAAGTGACCTGTCTTCCTCTGCACTGTTATTCAACTTAACAACTCAGTGCACAAACTCAGTTCTGAATATTATATATATTCTTACAATAAATGATAAAAACTAGTCATACAAAAAACTTGACTGTCTTAACTGTAGAGTTAAGGAAAAGATTGCATATTCGTGTACCTTTTACGAGTAGGTTATTGTTTCGCCCGTTATCCCAGACAAATAAAAGGTAAATCTTTAATAATCTTAAGATTTCTTAACTACGTTAACAAAAGGCTTTTTAGACTATATGTATAAAAAATCAAAATATCAAAATTTTTCAAAGTTTTTTTTATTTAAAAACCTACCTACTGAACCGATTTTTATGAAATTTATATGAGACTACTTCATACTTCACATGAAATATTTTTTTTAAACCGGTTCATAAATGTAGGAGTTACGAGGTAACAAACATAAAAAAAAGAGTCGATTTAGGACCTTCTCCTTTTTTGAAGTCTGTTGAAAATAGGATGTCACTAAGAGTTCCAATAATACCTAACAATATAGCTCGTTAGAAAGGCGGTGGCCTAGAGAAAGCGATAATGGTAGGGTCGGAGGCCAGCGTTAGGTCTAGAATTGATTCCACACTATACATTGTAAGAAACACTTGCATAGAATTAGTATATTTTTCAAGCAATAGCTTAGTTTTTTACCAAATTGTTTTTGTAAATATGAAAAAGTATTTAAAAAAATAACATGTGTGTGTGCAATTCACACGTGGTAGAATTGAAACCTTCAAAAATTTTAGAACCACAGATATAAGAAACACTGCATAATGCTCCCTATCTCATTTTCTCCTTAAATCTTATTAATTTATGTATCTATCTCTTTTTACTGTCGCTTTTTCGTTTCATCGACTTTCAAATCACAACGACCCAGGATATTGTCGCACTAATAATAATAATAATCCCGGACATTCCACACAACATCATCTGGCCGCAAAGTAAGCAGAGCTTTTGTTATGGGTACCACATGATTGATATAGTACTTATATACTTGTTTTTTTTGTAAATACATAAATATTATACATAGTAAATACTCAGACCCGAGAGAAATACTTGCAGATCATACAAACATTTGTCCCGCGGCGGGAATCGAACCCGAAACCTTCTGCGTCTCAGTCGGTAAGGTCCCATCGCGTCACAGACGTTGTCTAATGGGATAACTATTTCTCGTAGTTCCATTGGTTTCTGTTGTTTTATATCTTCGATTCTATATACCATTACATAGTTTTACGAAAATTGTTTCTTACTGATGAAAACCTTATATGTTCGGTGAAACGGTTCGGTGTTCCTTACTATAAATGATAATAGCCTTATTCTTACTAATATTATAAATGCGAAATTTTGTATGAATGTTACTCTTCCACGCAAAAACTACTATATGGATTTTATGGAAACTTTACAATAATATAGCTTATACATCAGAATAACACATAGGCTGTAATTTATAAAGATATTGTGTGATTCGTCCAATATATAACGATAAGTGCCAAGTAGGAAAAATTTCTGCCATCTGCAAGCTATTCTGGTGTGCGCTGCTAAAACCATTAGAATTACACGTATATTATGTACAATGGAAATGTTTGTCTTAAATAGTCCTACAAAAAAGCCCGCGACAGCATATAATCTATATATAATGTGTAAGCCATTATCGCCAAAATAGTGAACCAGAAATTAAAAAATTAATATGATAATTCATTTCTAATGCACATTTGGTAGTAATAAATTAATCCTTATATCAAAATATATACAAACCTAAAAACTCCCAGACCTGAGACAAATACGTGCAGATCATATAAACATTTGTCTCGCGGCGGGAATCGAACCCAGCCGGGCCTTGGCCGACTGCGCAAAGAACGGCTGCATTCTGAATCGTTATGAATCATCAATTTGTTGTTTTTGTAAAATTATTTATTTATTTTTGATTTTATTCTTTTTAAGCAAACTTACAGCTATTTAGGTTAATTATGAAATAAATAATATATGCAAGGCATATATTTTACAGAGGGCTAATTAAAAGTTTCCACTTGTATTTAAAAAAAGAAAATAAGTACCTAAGTAGAAATACAATAGCAGACGACAGATTCTAGAAAAACAATGAATGTATGAAATTTAGATAGAAGAACAAAAAATAAAACAAAACAATTATATAACTAGTAGCTGCGCGCGGCTTCACACGTGTGGTACCTACATAAAAAGTAGGATATATCCTTCTCAAGGGTCCCATCTATCTCTATACCAAAATTCATCAAAATCGGTTCAGTGGTTTAGGAGTGAAAACGTGGTGGACAGACAGCCAGACAGAGTTCCTTTCTAATTTATAATATTAGTAAGGACGAGTAATCTACGATTGACTAACCAAGAATAATTAATCATAGAGAATGCGCTTTAAGGATACACAAGTCAGCGGCACAAACTCGTTAGTGGGCGCAGCTAAAATGCATGCTATTTCACCTAACTTAGTGTGAGAAAAGGATAGACGTGCACCAAAGATAGAGATGAGCAGTAAGGAGATTGCGTGATTATAATTTCGAGTCATATGATCAGATTAATCTATGATTTCTAAATAAAACGATTGCGTAAAAATAATGAATAGACCTTTGGTACAAGGGTTCTCATGAAAAAACTACTGAATGTATATATATAAAAAAAAGTTATAAATAATAAATAATCTATGCTTGTATCGGAACAATTTTTTAGTTTGCGTACTCCGTTTGTTATTAATTCACACCTAAAGTTGCGCTAAAATCAGTGATGAAAAACTAATGTTTTTGAGTCTTGTATCTTCCAAACCCATATTATTTTTACAATTCTGTATTTATACAAGCATAGATTATGACAAGACAAATTTATATCACTTTTAGTTTTGGTTGTTCATCATCAGACGGTGGTGTGATCACCCTTCGACGTTTGTATGGAAAGATAATCGACTTGTTCACTCTTAACTTACTTATTGGGTTGTTGGAAATGTAAATGTCAATGTTTACCTTTGCCAAACAACTTCGTTCAACTCGAACAAAGAGCATGCTCTGATTATGAAAGCATTTTGCCTATAATTCCTTTTATAATTTTATAACTATTAAAATATTTGTTAGGTATCTGTATTAGTGTATATAGAATAGAACGAACAAAGTCGCCTCCCTCTGTCTGTCTGTCCCGATGTATGCTTAGATCTTTAAAACTATGCAACAGATTTTGATGCGGTTTTTTTATTAGATAGAGTAATTCAAGAGGAAGGTTTATATGTATAAAACATGCATAATATAGTAGAAAAACACTGATAATTTTAGAGGTTTCCAATGTGGTGTCGTAAATAAACACATTTTTTTGCGCTTACATTGCAAACGCTGGCTGAACCCTACGAGATAGATAAAAATAATGTGCTACAGTATTGTACACCCTCAGAAGGTCTACAAAAAAGTATATGGTGTATCGCTATCTCTTAGGGATAACCATTCTGTAGTATAATTAGTATCAGCATTGCACCCGTGCAATCCGGGGCGGGTCGCTATTATATATAATATAATAAAATTGTGTATGTTTTTTGCGTTTATTTGATTTATATAAGTAAGTTATAGTTTATAATTTAGTGCACCCCGAGCAATCTTATAAATAAGTTAAGCTTCTCTCCATCCAAATGTTGTCTGGAAGAAATCGCTTCCTTAGCGGTAAGACCGCCCATTGTACATAAGTTTTCATAAGTAAATTTAGTTATCAAGTTGTTATATTTATTTTTAAGGTGTATAATATAATAATTTTCATTAATTCATTCATTCATTCATCCAGTGTTATTTATCAGTATAATTACATTTTAAAATCTAAAAAGAAACCGACTTCATTGAATGAAATTTGAGCCTATAATACATTTTTTGTGGAGGGTAGATGTATTTTGTATATATATATTCTGGGTAGGCCAAATAAACGCAACGCTCCAATGAGACAGCGAGGTATCGAAGTACATGAAAACATCATCGATGTATACAAATTGTATAACAATAACAATTTTTAAAATAAATAATTAATAAAAAAAGGGGATGTTTTTTTTTAACTTTAATTGAGTGATTTATTTATGAAGAGTAAATAGATATAATGTAATTAAAATGTAAATATAATGTATGTATTTGTATATATATGTATATGTATATGTATATATTTATACATTTGAAAAAAAAATAAGCATAAAACTGGAGAAGCAAATTTTTATGGGGTCAAATTTTATTTAATGAAGTTGGTTTCTTATAGTTAAAACGAAATTATTTATGTATAAAGTTTTGCGTATATATCTGAATCGTACCTTAAATTTCCCGGTTTGCTAGGTAAGCACCTAAACTTTACCAAATCACGCAATTCGATTGCCATTTGCCCTATTTACGTGAAAACAGTAAAAACCTTTTACTTTCGTTGAACAACGGTTAACTTTTACTTAAAAAATAACCATAAAAAACATTACCCTCATTTTGGGTAGTTGGGTAAAAATTTTGAAGTAAGCTTATATAGATGGTATCTGTATTTTCTATGATAAAAGTGAAAAAGATGACACTGTAAAAATAAACTGACCTGTCGCCAATTGATGATTTTTATTCAATAACACTCGCGAATTTTGGAGGTTAGAGCAACTCGCACGACCGGCCTGTACGGTGTCTTCACGAAACTGAAGCCTTAGCAGGTTGTGTTGAAGCTGCGCTCGCGCAACCTTTGAATGGGTTTCTAGTGGGCCGTATGATTTTACGCAGCCAATAACTTTTACGTTTAGAGGTATGTTTGCCAACTTACTTTTCGCAGCATAGTTTACATAAAAATGTAAGTGATTACGCATCACACCAGTTTTTTTTTCATCACACCTGTTTTTAATATCAACATAATTGTACTCGTATTTTCATTCAGAACCGCATCAAACATGGCTCAACACAGCACCTGACTGACTGAGCATCTGACTGTAAAATCGGGTTGGTAATTTTCGCTGAATTATATAACACTTCGAGTCAGGATTTCTACGTGGAACTGATCCCAGATGAGTGCTGCTTGGAGACTGATGATGGAGACGACTGCGATAGTCTTCAAATTATTGGGGGTTAGTCCTCCTGCTGACTAATAGAAGAGCTAACAGTAGAGAAACTTGAAACAAACCTGGCTCGGTTAAGCCGTTATGCACCTGCAACCGAACCGAAACCGCATGCACTGATTCGTCTTTCCTGCGGGTCCTGTCGGCAAGGTCAAGAGCTTACATTAAGGCTTACCTAAGTGCACGAAAGGAGCCTCTAAGGTGCATTTTAATCCTTTCACCACAATGGTTAAAAATAACTAGTGACACGATAAGAAGAAGACCGCATGAAAGTTGGAAGCATCCTGTGTACGTAGTTAGTGAGTTATAAAAGATGTATAAGTCTATCTTATAAACACAAGATATTGGTTGTTTAATCTGTTATCCTCTCTATTCTTTGACATTAAAAAGACAAGGCCAGAGCATACTACGCCACGCTAACTAATTAAGTGATATTATAGGGGAGTATTTCAGGAGCATCTGAGGCGCACTTTATTCCTTGCACCACACTGGTTAGAAATAACTAGTGACACAATAAAAAGAAGAATTTCAGTATAGTTCAATTTGAAGTTTTAATTAAACTAGTGGTCGCCTACTAGTCGAAGTTCGACCATAATTAATTAATAATTAATGTATTTTTTATGCATAATTAAAAAATAGTATTAGCATTCTGCACTCTTTCTCTATAATATATAAACTATAAGTGTGAGAAATTTCATACTCCTCCGTCCGCGCGATTTTCGTAAAAAGGTGTACATACTAAGTTTTTGCTTCACGTATTAATATTATTAATATCAATATTGTTTGAAAAATAAATTAACTAAATCACTTCTTTTTATTTGGTAATGTTAAGTGTTTTCTTTAGTGGGTAATTTTATCAAACTACTGGGTCTTTTGTGGTTTAAAATTAACTGTCGTTTCAAAATAAGTCTGTAGTTGATTCTGTATAGAGGAATTTAACATTATGCATCTGTGGAGAACAAAATAGAGAAAAAAAAATTTTTTGTATTATAAAACGCCTCCGTGAGAACTTTCTTAATTTTTTTTAAGGTATGGAGTTATTATGCACTAGATTTTTTCATAGGCTTGTAGTTTCTGAAGTAAAACTTCATGAAGAGCACGAAGAATGACGTAATTAGCGTCATGCAAAAGTAGTAGAATGCAGAAGGGATGGGGCATGGGGAAAGCTTCTGCTGGTAATGTAGGTCTACCACAACGAGGATAAACTGGACCTGAAACAATTAGAAATATATAAATAACACCCTACCAGAAATAATATACATATTATTTTTTTTGAGTTAAGTACTAGTTATTTCCAACCAGTGTGATAAAATAATAATAAATATTGCTGAACAATGCACACAACACCATCTAATCCCAAACTAAGCATAGCTTGTAGTATGGTGACTATATGACTGTTAGAACACTTATATATTTTTAATACATACTTGTGATACTTTTTGACACCCAGACACAGAACAAACACCTATGTTCTTTAGACAAATGTTTATCCTGGGAGGGAATCGAACCCTCAACCGATAGTGCAGAATGTAGAGCTACTACCCACTGAGCAGCCAAGCCAATGATTAAAGTCCGCTTCAAAAGACCTTTTTGTGTACTTCACTACATATGTAAAACAAAGTCGCTTCCTGCTGTCTGTCTGTCCCTATGTATGCTTAGATCTTTAAAACTACGCAACGGATTTTGATGCGGTTTTTTTAATAGATAAGAGTGATTTAAGAGGAAGGTTTATACTTATACTACATGCAGAATATAATAGAGAAACACTGATCATTTTAGAGGTTTCTAATGTGATGTCGTAAATAAACACATATTTTTGCGCTTACATTGCAAACGCTGGCTGAACCCTACGAGATAGAACAAAATAATGTACATACTACAGTATTGTACACCTTAAAAAGGTCTACACAAAAGTCCGCAATGGTATACGTCTTTCTCTTAGGTTATGTTATTCTCTTAGATATCGTTGTATATAAAGACATTCTGATATTTAGTATAAGCATTGCACCCGTGCGAAGCCGGGGTGGGTCGCTAGTAACAGATATTAGTAAAAGAAGAAGAGTCATTAATATCTTAAAAACTACGCTTTTCTAGAATAAAATATTTTGTTTTGTTAATCACACTATTCATTAATTAAATTCATTGATATTTGTTTTTTCTTTTTATGTTGCTTTTCTCTAAAAGCGTGTTTTATAGATTTTTTTAACTACGATTACGATTTCGATTAGCCCATTGTGTCCCACTGCTGGGCAAAGGCCTCCCCTTGATCTCTCCAGTCATCTTGGTTTTGAGCTGTTTGGACCCAAGCTCTATCAAAGGTGTCGAGATCATCTCGCCATTTCTTATTGGGTCTACCACCGCGCCGGCGCCGTCTCGTTGTCTCATTGCTCCACTGAGTGGTGATTTTGGCCCACAGCTCATCCGGGATGCGAGTATTTTTAACTATTATTTATTTTTTATATTCATTGAAGTTGGTTTTCCTTTTAGTTTTTTAAACGTTTTATATATTACTAAGTGTGCTTTCTGAATAGATGCCTTTTTATTATTATGAATACCTAATTTTATTATTTACCTACTATATACAACATCACATAACTATAGGACAGAGTTAGGTAAGCTTTATTAGATTCAAGTCTTTCCAATCTGTTGCAGGCTTTTGGTGACAAATATTTGGAAAATTATACTAAAATTCAATGATATAACCTTGGTTATGCAAACTGATCGTTAGCCCGTTTTAGGACCGGTTGCGATAGGGTCAATCGATTTTTTTAATTTGATTAGATTTTGGCTGATTTAGGCATGTTTTAGCGGTGATGGGTTTGCAACCTATCACATACGTAATACAAACTATCGTGTAATGCGTAGGTATGATGTGACAAATGTAATCCTTACAAATATTATAAATGCGAAAGTAACTCTGTCTGTCTGTCTGTCTGTCTCGCTTTCACGCCAGAACTACTGAACCGATTTAAATGAAATTTGGTACACACATAGTCTGAAGCCTAAAAAAGGGCATAGGCTATTTTTTATTCGAAAAAGGTGTTGTAAAGGGTTGAATAGGTTAGGAAAGGAAAGGTTGTATGAAAGTATTGTCATTTTCAGAACTAGAAGCATACAATTTTAGCTGTTGATCTATACACTATACTAATATTATAAATGTGAAAGTAGCTCTGTGTGTCTGTCTATTACGTTTTCACGCCTAAACCGCTTAACCAATTTTGATGAATTTTGGTATAGAGATAGATAGGACCTTGGAGAAGGTCATAGTCTACTTTTTATTTAGGTACCACGCGTGCAAAGCCGCTGGCAGCAGCTAATAAGTGTCACTTTGATGTCGAGACCCTGGGCCATGGGGAGGAGGAGCCAAGCGTGTTGTTAAATTTATTTCACGGCGTCTAGTAGAATAATAAAAATAATTATAGTCATGTCGGACATTTCACACAGCCTCATCTGGCCTCAAAGTAAGAAGAGCTTGTGTTATGGGTACCACATGACTGATATGCAACATTTTTACTTTTTTTTGTGTATCATACATATTATACACAGAACCACCCAGACCCGAGACAAATACTTGCAGTTCATACAAACATTTGTACAATAAGTGATTGACTTAGCAGAATCAACACCCTGATATAGACAGCACAACCGTATTATACATCATCTTATACAGAACTTCGCACGGATGTTCTTGTCTCATTCACTCATATCACCACTCTGATTTCAAAATATCTAGTGACACAATAAGAAAGATAATATATTTTTTATTTAATTTTATTTCATGTATATATCATGATACAGATACCTACCACGGTATCTGTATCATGATATATACATGGATGATCATTTAATTGTAAGTCATTCAGAGTAAACAGTAAATTACGTTTTAAAACTAAAAATACAACCGACTTCATGTATATAAAAAATATCATCGATGTATACAATTTTTTAATTTTTAACAAAATAATAATTTTCAATATCGGTTCAGGCGTCTTTGAGTAATTGGTGAACATACATAAAAAAACCGACGAATTGAGAACCTCCTCCTTTTTTTAAATTGGTTTAAAAATTGCTGATTAAATAAAAGTGAAGACAGAGAACTTTATGTATCTGTATGCGAGAATATCAAAAACGTCTGACTCAGCATAATATTCGCCAAGTACATGTTACCACGCACAATGAAGGTTTCCGAAGACAGTATGGATAAGAATTACTTCTGATCAGGTTTCTAACCGATTCAATACCAAGTAGAAAAAAAATAAAAAAAATATAGGAAAGACGGACGATACTGACTTCTACCAAGAGTTGTAACGAATATATATATCGAAAAATTGATTAAAAAACTTCCTAGTATCTCTATAATGTTTTAATTTCATAACCTTATACGGGTCACTAATATAATACTACTTTTATATTTCGCAGTATCGCCATCCACAATCAGGCAGTGGCAACTCTGATTTGTACCAAACTACCGAACGAAAGCGTGACGTCACGGCGACTCATGCATACTCACGCTCGAGCGGACGTGTCTTTTCGATTTACTCTATTACTTTGATTGTGTACCTACTTTAACTGCTATAATGAATGTTAGGTACTCGATTTACTTTGATTACCGCCGTGATTATTTGCTCAATGCTACCCATAATGTCGGAACAAAACGAGAATATATGCCCACTGAGTCCTATAAACCACCCTGCTGCGACACATTTAGTAGTCAGACAGACAAACGGTCATAGCGAAACTATAAGGTTTCCTTGTGGATTTCGGAAACCTAAAAACGTCTGTCTACTACAGGGTATGTTTCTTAAACCAGACCCGCTTTCAAAATGACAATGGTTGGATAATCAAAGATGCCGATAAAAATTAAAAGATTGTGCAAATAACGGACTGGCTAAAGATGCTCAACGCTAAGAGGCAGACCACCCGCCTGATGGTCGAACAATATAGTCAGCATTGTTAGAAACCACTGGATGAGACTTGCTAGAAACCGGGAAGAGTAGCGTGATAATGAGGAAGCCTGTACCCAGCAGTGGCTGCAATCGGTCTTAATGATAATGATAATGAGCATCTAAGGATACGACCATCTTAAAACCTTAGCAACTGTATTTAGAAGCGACTGTTACGTACAATGTACCGTAGACTTCCGTATGCTGCTCATCAACCTGTCTTTGACAGGTTCCCGTTATAGAGGTAGGTCGTCATCAAGGTTGAGTGAGGTGAAGTTTAGTCGTTGAAATAGGTGAGAAGGTATGTATAATTTAATGAGTTAGTCGGTAATTGCAGAAGTTTGCATTTTTCATTTTTAAATCGTTGCGATCATTGCCATTGTTATTTTCCGATTTTAACAATTGGTTTCATTCTGACTGGATTGAACTTTAAAAATAATAAATAATTGATGCCGATGATGACATTACACAAATTATCATCTGGCCTCAAAGTAAGCAGAGATTGTGATAAGGGAACCGTGACTGATATACTACTTAAATACTTTTGTAAATACATACATTATTATACATAGAAACACCCAGACCCGAGTCAAACACTTGCAGATCATACAAATATTTGTCCCGCGTCGGGAATCAAACCCGCAACCTTTTCTTCTCAGATGGGTCTTGGCCCACTGCGCCAGAAGAAAACAAACCTTGAACTATAGTCAGATTTTTTTCACGTAATATTATATTATTGACTCTTAATTAGGTGCCTTCCTGGCTATAGTTACCCTTAAAAAAAATGTTAACTACCTATAAAGTCGGTTAACGGACGATAATTTTACGTGATAACGTCATAAGAAAACCGGCATCACAAGCTGAACGCTTCGGCCGATCGTGCTTCTTTATTGCTTGTTCCGCGCTCTCGTTTGCACGCTCGGCTCAGGCGGAACGTGACAATGAGTCATGCTTTTTTGTGCGATCGTTCATTGATTGATAAGACGTTATCACATCAAAAAGAAAACTCACCAGTTGCACTTTAGTGAGATGCTTTTTCCACCAAATATACTTGGCATACTCCGGACCAAGAGACGCAATTCCGTAATACGCGTACATCAGCACATGGACGGAACTGTTGAGCATGCCGACCACTACGAAGTTGTCCGTCGGGTGATACATTAAATGGAACCATGTCCAAGTCAGCATGGCTGCGTGGTGGTACAGGTGGAGGAAGGTGACTTGGTTGTCTTTCTTCCGCAACGCGAAGAATACGGTGTCTAAGAGATCCAGGTGCTTGGCTATGAAGTATGGGTAAATTTCTTTGATAACCTAAAAATATCAAAGTTATCAATGTAAGTTACTTGGACAAAAAATATATCAAGTAAATCCTTAGCCTTAATTCCTTACTATATTATAAACGCTAAAGTTTGTATGTATGTTTGTTACTCTTTCACCCAAAAACTACTAAATGGATTTTAATGAAACTTTACAATAGCTTGTACATTAGAATAATTAGAATACATAATTTATAAAGATATTGTGTGAATTGTCCAAAATATAACGATAAGTGTCAGGTAAGTTAGTAAAAATTCTCCCATCTGCGAGCTATTTTGGCGTGCGCTGCAAAAACCTTTAGAATTACACGAAGTACTAATCCTGCGCAGACGAAGTCGCGGGCAACAGCTAGTAATATAATAAGGTAAACTCTGTTAATAATTTATTTTGGAGGGCGTTGACATTTTGTGTGTCTACAAAAATGCGTCTATAACCCAATTTTGTAGTTCAACAGATGCCATCGTTTTCATACCGTTTTCTGTTCAATTGTTATCTGTTCTAAAATAAAGATTTTTGGATTGAATTTTTTGAATAATGTTCCAAGCTATTTCCCCGCGTCTACTTCGCGTACAAATTTTGTCATCTGATATAATGCCCTTCGGGATAAAAAGTAAAATTATGTACTAAGCCTTATACACAGTGTAACTGGAAGTAACAGTCATTCAAGCTCCAAATGGTTTGATTGATTTACACGGTGTAACTGGAAGGGTCGGTGGCAGGGCGATGGGTGACCTAAATGCCTATCAATTTAACCCCCCTGAATGTTCCGCGATTTTCAATCGTTCAAAAGTTATTCTGATTTTTATGAAATTTTGGTCAAAATCCGATTTTAGGCTTCATGTCCCAAGTGTAGCTAAACTGTTAAGTCCACGACCTTAATTTTTTTTTAGGTTATAGCTCATTAGTAGATCTTGCGTTCTACAATATCGTTTTGAGTCATTATTTGATTAAATTCCAAATATAAAATAATCTTTACAAAAAAAACAACAAACTTAATTTTTCAACAAACTTTGAAGGATCCCAGAGAAAAAAAAATACTAACTTTTTTTTCTATTACCTACCTTAAAAACTACTTCCATTCATGGAGAAGTAACCCGGCAAATTTCAATTGGCTAGTAGTAAGGCATCATGTTCAAATAATTTTTTTAACAATTGAAGTGCCAATAATCCCTAATTACCTAAAGTCACTAACTAACTCCTTTATGGTCGTTGTAATGTAATTAGGTATCTACTTATTGTTATCAGGTAGCAGCAACCGGCTTACATTAGAAATGAATAGCTAAATAATTTTTTTGTCTCGCTCATCCACTCCTATGATGGATTAGATTGATTAGGTGAGATGTTTATGGTATTATTACATTGTATTTTTTGAAGGAATTGTTGTTTCGCTTAACGTTCCTTAGTCGTTTATCGTCTGGCCTTACCTGTGTTACGTTTTGTTTCCCAGTCTTTTTACTCCGGTACCGGTACTTCTCGACCTGAGGGAGAGCCGAGAATCGACCCAGATCAAATAGAAGAAGTCTTGGAAGAAGCACAAAGAGATTCGTCGACAAGTACGAAAACCATTAGCCGTCACACGGGCCTGTCTCATATGTCTGTGCACAGAATTTTGCAAGCGGAAGGCATGCACCCGTACCATGTGAAAAAAGTCCAAGAAAAAAGTCGCCTTTTGTCAAGATATGATAAATAGGTGCCAAGCAGATGAAAATGTTTTGGACAACATAATGTGGACTGATGAGTCAACTCTCCGCCGGAACAGAATTTTCAATATACATAACTATCACTCGAGGAATTTTGAAAATCCACATGCTGTTCGCCGGCACAGCTTTCAACATCAGTTTAGCGTCAATTTGTGGACAATTTCTTTTCAATAGACAGCTGATCGGACCATTCGAGTTGCCAGTTAGAGTAAACGGAGAAGCTTATTTGCAAATAGTTTGCAAAAGTTTTCTGCAAAATAACTTGCATCAATTGTTGGAAGACGTCAACTTAGCAGTACGCAGACAAATGTATTTTCAGTGTGATGGAGCGCCATGCCACTTTGCGAGAAATGTAAAGGAGTATTTGAATGAAATTTTTCCACGCCGATGGATTGACCGTGGGGGACCCATAGCCTGGCCTCCAAGGTCCCCAGATCTTAATCCCGTAGATTTTCTTATCTGGGGCTATTTTTGGGGGAGTTGGTGTACAAATCCGAATATTCCTCCATAGAACAATTGAGGCAAAAACTAAACCAGGCCCAAATGAAGATCAGAGAAAAGGAAGATTCGTTCCGCAGGCTCAAAAGGAGTTTTATTAAAAGGTGTAGGCTATGCATAGCCAATAATGGAGCCCAATTTGAGCATTTACTATAAAAATAAATAAATTACTTACATGTATTTTTTGACCTTTGATGGACAGAAAAAAAATCGGTTTTAGCACTTGTCAATTTTCAAGTTCACTTTTTAACATGATGCCATGATACTGACACTGAAAATTTCAGGGTTACTTCTCCATTAATGATAGTAGTTTTAAAGGTAGGTTGTAGAGAAGAAAATTGGTAATATTTTTTTCTCTGGGTACCTTCAAAGTTTGCTGAAAAATTCAGTTTGCAGTTTTTTTTGCAAAGATTATTTTTTATTTTGAATTTAATCAAATAATGACTCAAAACGATATTGTGGGACAAAAGATCTACTATTGAACTACAACCTACAAGAAAATTAAGGTCATAGACCTAACAGTTTCGCTACACTTGGGACATGAAGTCTAAAATCGGAATTTGACTAACATTTCATAAAAATCTAAATAACTTTTGAACGACTGAATATCGCGGAACATACAGGGGGGTTAAATCGATAGGCATTTAGGTCACCCATCGCCCTGCCACCGACCCTTCCAGTTACACCGTGTATATAGATTTGCCATATAGATAGTATCTATATGCCAAATTTAATCATACTCGTAATATGTCGTTACTACGTGATTGAGTAATATACTTCCATAATTTTTCACTTATGATTTATTATAAGATTATGATAAAACTTTCACAATTAATAATTTATTTAGTTGTGCCAAATCGGGGCACAGTTTCATATGCTTATCATATGCTAATATTTCATTTTTGCATATGCTCATCGTTCAAACCAATTTGGAGCTTGAATGACTGGTTCAGAAATAAAAACACCTATAGTAAAAACATGAATAAAAATATATCGACATCCCTTATAGCATACATGGTACATTACCCATTATATAAGTTTTTATTTTTGAACATAATTGAATAGTAAATAATATAAACAAAAGTAAACACTTAAGACGACCTCTGTGGCGCAGTGGGCTAAGGTCCAGCTGAGACGCAGAAGGTTGCGGGTTGGATTCCCGCTGCGGGACATATGTTTTTATGTTCTGCAAGTATTTGTCTCGGGTCTGGGTGTTTCTATGTATAATATGTATGTATTTACAAAAAAAAGTTTATAAGTAGTATATCAGTCATGTGATACCCATAACACAAGCTTACTTTGGGGCCAGATGATGCTGTGTGAAATGCCCGGGATAATTTATTTTAGAGGATGTCAGACAACTTAAAAATGAACAACAAAAAATTTGGTAAACTAAAAATAATAAAGTAGTGCGTGAATAAAAAAGATAAAAGAGGTAAAAACATTTTAAATTTAACTAGTTCTAATCTAATCTAAACTAATCTCACTGCAAAATGGTGTGCGTATTTACAATACTGTGGAAATATTTATACACATTGTAATCAATTTAACACCATAGATATTACATGCAATATTGCATTACACTCACCATGACACGGAGATCATTTTATTTAATTTATACATATTTATTTATGCTTATTATTTATATAAATAAAAATAAATAAATAATGCCGGACATTTCATAAAGCATCATCTGGTACCAAAGTATGTAACATTTGTCTCGCGGCGGGAATCGAATCCTTAACCTTCTGCGTCTCAGCCAGACTCACTGCGCCACAGAGGTCGTAACAGAGGTTAATAATAAACTATGGGAGAAGCCACAGGCTCCTGAAACACAATTTTTACTAGTTTGGAATCTTTGGAACATTATAGATCTGTAACATTGTACTAGTATTATGTTAATCAATTTATTGGTGTTGGTGTATTAAATTTATATAGTACAAAACTTATAAGAAAACTTGCTGGCCCGTTCGCAATTTCATCCGTGCGTTTTAAAAAAAAATATCTAATTGTAAAACTAAACCATTCTCGAATCCACTTCCACACATATAAAAGTTCATCAAATTCAGTCCAACCGTGTTGGAAGAGGTTAATTACAAACACACGCACACAGAAGATATATAATATATGTACTAGCTGCTGCCTGCGGCTTCACGCGCGTGGTACCTACATAAAAAGTAGCCTATGTTCTTCCCCCGAATGCAATACATCTTCTTACAAAATTTCATTCAAATCCGTTCAGTCGTATAGCCGTGAAAACGTAACAAACAGACAGACACTTTCGCATGTATAATATTAAAATAGATAAAGATTTATCTTAATAGATAATGACTTACCCCTCTCATATCTGATCCTTTTGGACATCTCGTTGATATAACATTGTAGTTGTATATATATCTTAGGTACTGCAAAATTAAAACATAAATTTATGGTCGAGCAAATGTTACCTTGTCTCGCGCATGTCCAAAGCGCCTGCCGTAAATCTAGCAGCAAATACTTACAATGAAAACTATATATACTGAGAAGGCAACTTGGAATGCGTTGTATGCTAACAGTAAGTTTTTCAGCTTATAAGCAGGTCTTGTTTTCATGACTGCTGGTAGCACTTGCACGGTGAGGGCAAGGTAGAGGAAGATAACCGTTCCTAAGCCAATGAGTGTTTGTGGGACCGTCCATGTTTCAAAATCTATCCCATCTGCAGTAGTGAAATCTGATAAACATAATTATGTTTTTAAATCTAAAAAGAAAACCCACTTCATTAAATTAAAGAGCCCAAAAACGATGCATTTTTTTTTTTCAATGTTTCTATTTGTATTTATAAATACACTAGTTTCTGCCCGCGGCTTTGCACGCATAGTACATACATAAAAAGTAGCCTATGTCCGTTCCTAAGATACAATCTATACCCATACCAAATTTTATTAATGCAAAAAAAAAAGTTCTGTACATCCGATCGCTATCAAACTTCAAAGGATCACCCGCTAGGTCAATCTGAAGATTTCCTAAAAATGTCATCGAAATTGGGCCAGCCGTTTTGGAGTCTATAGGGAACATACATACATACACACATCGCATTTTATAGATATAGATATATAAATTAGATCAAACGTGAATTTTCCTAAAAAACAGAGGTTTTGAGTAATTCTAAGATAAGAAACAAAATCAATGAAGAACCTCATTTTTTGAAGTAAATTTCAAAGTATATGCATAAAGTCAAAGTCAAAGTCAAAAGATGATTTATTCAATACAATCACAAGGATCACTTTGAAACGTCTTACATACTAGGTGAATTAAGGTGCCAATTCATCCTAACCCAAGCTCGAGAAGAATTGGCAAGAAACTCATCTTGGTCCTAGCGCTTTTTTATATGATCCATCTTATAACTACCTTAACTACGAAATACAAATACAAGAGAGTTTATACATTTCAAGTGTGTCGGTTAACTGTCTGACGGCAGAGCGACATGAGGCCATGCATTCTTATCAATAATATAGTCATCTATATTATAATAAGCTTTCTTCAAAAGACTACCTTTAATGTATGCTTTAAATTTCTTAATAGGTAGTTTAGTAGCATTTTCAGGAAGCTTATTATAGAAGCGCACCGTGTTCCCCATAAATGACTTATTAACTTTTTCTAGTCGAAACCTAGGGATGTATAATTTATGTTTATTCCTAGTGTTGATTTTATGAAGGTCACTATTTTGCTGAATCCCATCTTTATTTTTATGTGTATATAACAAATTTTCATATATATATTGTGAAGCTATTGTGAGAATATTAATTTCTTTGAATATTTCTCTCAAAGATTCTCGTGGTTTCATTTTATAAATGGCACGTATTGCCCTTTTTTGAATTACAAATATTTTACCAATATCAGCTGCTTTCCCCCAGAGAATGATGCCGTATGAAATAACACTATGGAAGTAACTGAAATAAACTAGTCTAGCTGTAGCTTCATCAGTAAGCCACCGTATCGCACGAACTGCATATGCAGCGGAACTAAGCCTACCAGCAAGCGTTTCAATTTGTGGTCCCCACTGTAGTTTTGAATCAATATTAAGACCTAGGAAGATCGTGGAATTTACAAGATTCATTGCCTCTCCATTTATTTCAATGTTGGACGGGCTATGAATAACATTTGGCAAAGTGAATTTGATACATTTAGTTTTTTTGGAATTAAGCAAAAGATTATTTACAGTGAACCAGTTAAGAACTAACGATAAGGATTCATTTACGTTATCGCATATACTGGTTATACCTCTATAATATGGTGACTAACTTTGTGTTTAATACCTAATTTTTATTTTTTTTTACTTTTATATAATTTCGTATCTGCTGACCGCTGCGTACTGCGTGGTACGTAAGTATATAAAAGTAGCTTATGTATAATTTTTAGTCTACGTCTATATATCTAGACCAAGTTTCAATCAAATCTAACCAGCCGTATGAGCGTGCAGCAAGCAAGACACATGAACAAATTTTAGCTCTTTTTTTTTAAATTACATACCACTTTTGAATCGTTGACTATCTTCTAATACTAAAGTTTCAAAATTTAAATCCATTATCACTTCACTATAATATTATAGAATAATTTGAAAAATAACAAGTCTTGTATTCACTGCATTATTTCTTCAAATGAATTCAAACTACAGTGAAGTAGGTACCGACAAAAGGGTTTTTATTAACTCTGTGCTATTTAAATAAGTGAATGTACTATTCCTATTGTATTCAAACACAGGTCCCGATTTCAATAAGTACCTATACAATATTATACATTTTATTTGTTTAATGATGCGGCAGAATGCAGTATTTTTAAAATAGTTAAATATACAGGATGTCCCAGAAAATAGTGTCAAGCGAAAGTCCAGAGATAGAACACCCCTTGGGGTACCCGAATCACCCCATAAATGTTCCGCGATATTTTATAGTTTTCGAGTTATGAATTTTTGGAAATTTTCGACTTGAACATATTTAAAAAAAAAGAAGAAAACTTTCTTGAGACTTTTTTTTTAAGAATTTTCCACCACTCCTTCTTTGAAGGCCGATTTTAGCCAAAGTAGCCCATTAAGTACTACTTTTTTTTAATGATTATGAAAGCTGAGAGTCTGGAGAATTCTTAAGTCTTATTTTAGAACCACGAAACCACTTGTTAAGATTTTTAATTTAAAGTTGAAAATTTAAGTCATAATTCACCGAATGTTATTTTCTGACTTTACACCAACATTTTCATAGTTTTCATCAAAGTCTTATAGCTGATTATTTTATGCATAAAAAAACAACTCATAAAAATTCAGTAGCAAAAAAAAATCTCAAGAAAGTTTTCTACTTTTTTTTTTAAAGAATTTTTTAAGTTGTTCAAGTCGAATATTTTCAAAAATTCATAACTCATAAACTAACTCGCGGAACATACATGGGGGTAATTTGGGGTACCCCAAGGGATGTTCTATCTCTGGACTTTCGCTTGACACTATTTTCTGGGACATCCTATATAATTACGTTTTGGAAACTAAAAAGACAACTGACTTCATGTATAAAAAGCAAAACATCATTTATTGATTTAAAAACCTTACTAAACTTTTACTGAACCGACTTTTATGAAATTTATATAGGACCAATCGGGAAGTATATCATTTCACATGAAATCAGATTTTTTCAAATCGGAGATGACGGAGTTATGAGGTAACAAACAAAAAAAAATACAGTCGAATAGAGAACCTCCTCCTTTTTTGAAGTTGGTTAAAAATCTACAGGTCTCCTTAGTTTTCTATAAGCTGGATTTGTTCATAGCCAAGTCATATCCAGATCACGCAACTGTACCTTATAATAATATGTAACAATGTTTTTTCAATTGGAACCAGCCCGATGAATCCACTATAGACACCACTTCCTATCTTATCGTCATATTTTTTTGCGGCGATGTATGGCTTGCAACCTGGTTATGAAGTTCTGATACTATAAAAACATTTATACTACTAGCTTGATGAATTGGTTTGAAGACATTCTGTCATATGAATAGAAACTGAGATAGAAACAGAACAAACAGAAGAACATAAAAAACTCAGGCTACCACCAAATACAACTGCATTATTTAACATGTTAGTTTTGGCTATTCGTGTCTACAATCGTCTACCTTCATTTTCATTAGATACTTCAAGCCCAGTGGTGTTTAAAGAAAGGCTGAAAAAAATATTATTAAAAAAGGCTTATTATTCTACCTTATAATTATTTAAACGATAAAAGTATTGACATTTAACTTTATTATTTTAAAACATTGACTTACTTACATTATTTTAATGCATGCTTGTACCTACCTATTCAATTTGAATAATAATGCATAATAAAATATTGCATGCGGACCACGCTGATTATGGATGTTCTAAAATGTATTACAAAACAACTGTTACAAACCCATATTACGCAACAAATTACTTTGATTTGATTTGATTTGAAGATATGTAACACCAACCCGTGAAATAACGCCAAAACTGATCAAAACTGATAGACATTGATTGTATCAGAAGCTCCGTAATTGCCATGCTGTTACTTACGGAATATAAACTACTACGCAAAACGTTGACATTTTATTCCAAATATCATGTTAGGATGTGCCTTGCTTCCATAATACATCCTCAGTAGGTAAGGATCAGAGGGAATGTCTACCAAGTCTGGGGATTAGTTGTTATTTTTAACCTCTTCTTAATTCAACCAAATTGTAAACATCTTGGAAATAAACAAGAAAAATGCAGATTTTTTTTAGATTTATCGAAAGCGTTCGATTCCGTCAATCATAAACTGCTTCTAAAAAACCTAAAAGTCCGGGTGCGGGTACTTGGTCTGAATCATCATCTTCCTGCCCTTTTCCCACATTATGTGGGGTCGGCACAACATGTGTTTTTCTTCCATTCTCCTCTATCAGTCGTCATCTCAACACTCACTCCTTTCTTACTCATGTCATCCTTCACACAATCCATCCATGTTTCCTTGGCCTACCTCTACTCGTAAATCCATCAACATTCATACCAAGCACTTTCCTAGTTACATGCCATTCTTTCCTTCTCATTACATGCCCATACCATGCTAGCCTATTGCTCCTCTATTGCTCATCTTTTCATTCACTGGCGCCACTTTCACACAAGAGGAATCTTATGTACTCATTCCTTACTCTGTCCATTCGCGTCACTCTACACATCCACCTCAGCATTCGCATCTCAGCCACGTGCACCTTTTGTTCATCCGTCTTTTTTGTTACCCAACACTCAGATCCATACAATACGACAGGTCTTACGATCGTTTTATATATTTTCTCCTTAAGCTTAAGTCTACGTGGATTGCAAATTGTTCCTGAGACCTGTCGCCATTTCATCCATCCCGCATTTATTCGACTTCTTACATCTTTCTCTATCTTACCATCATTTAGTACTACTGAACCGAGGTACCGAAAATCGGAACAGACTGGTAGGTGTACACCATCTAAGGCAATATGGGCAAAACTGGATGGACCACCGAAGTTGCAGAACATGAGCTCGGTTTTTGTCCTGCTTATCTTTAGTCCGACACTCTCCAATTTGCCCTGCCATTTTCCCAGACTGTTCTGGACCTCGGTTGCGTCTTCTCCGATGAGAACAATGTCGTCGGCAAAAAGCATGCACCTGGGTGCCTCCTCCTGTATGTACTTGGTCTGAATATCCTAAAATATTTTTAGAGTAGAGGGAACAGACTTGAAGTGAATATAAATGATAAACGATAATAGATAAGATAAGATGTGGCTAAAACAAAAATAATCGAAGTGATTGTACAATCTCTCGATATTACTATAATTAACTCGATTTACTTTAATTAACTCGAACTCGGTTGACTCACGGACTTGGTACGCTACGAAACTGCTCTGTTTACTTATGTGTTAAAATACAGTTTAAGTGATTTTGCTTGCTCAAAAAGTTCTAAATAATATTAATAGTGATACAACAAAGCCGTAGTGAATATTATCTCACATTAATATCAAGTAGTTATTACGCATTTATCAATAATATAATCAACAGACGAAGATTGATTCCCTGAGTACCCTCAAATAAAAAAAGTGGTGAATTATTAATTTAACATACTAAGATGGCAAAGTGCGTTGCATGTGCAAAATTCATGTCAGTAAAAGATGGACTAACATGCCCGAATTGTTCCTCAAGCACCATTGCGAATGCGTTGGCATACCAGTCGGAGCAGTCGTTAACGACAAATGGCGCTGCGGTGTCTGCCAGACCAAAAAGCCCAAGGGACGAGACCCAACTACTCCAGTCCGTGGTATGCAGGATACTACTATATACCCTACTGCTAGTGCGCAACAGAGCCCTGAGTGCGAGCTCTTTTCTCGTGATGCATTTACTGGGTTTGTCGTTGAGATGCGCGCTCAATTTGAAAACATGAAATCTGAATTACTGTTGGAGTTTCAGTCTTTTAAAGAAGAATTACGGGAGGTACGTTCTGTCGTGAGTGAACTTAAATCAGACATAACTGCAATAACTAGAGATATTACTGTTAGCATGAGTCGAATCAGCGTCTTAGAAAATAATGTATTCGATTTAGAAAACTATTTAGGTAACTCAAGGAATACAGTAAGTGCTAGCGAGCTTGAGAAAACTGTTGTTGGCCTTAAGATGACACTTAACGATAGTGAACAAGAGTCCTTATTATATGACTTGGAGATAGCAGGTCTTCCAGAGCAAACCGAAGAAAAACTGTCGGATCTAGTTCCACTTTTGGCCGATAAAATTGGCATTACAATAGAAGATCGTGAGGTGATTTCAATCGAACGATTGGGATCATCACAGCTGGAGCATAATAACACTGCACTGCCTGTCAAACCCAGAAGAGTAGTAATTCGGTTCTCTCGTCGCTTATCTCGAGACATCTGCCTACAGAGAGCGCGCGAGCGCCGTGGTCTCACGAGCACTGAGCTGGGACTGGAGGGGCCACCCGCACGATTGTTTTTCAACGAGCGGCTAACCAGATATAACCGGCAGCTGCTCGCAAAGTCCAGGGAACAATGTCGCCTCTATCACTGGAGATACTGCTAGACCAGAGGTGGACGTATTTACTTACGAAAAGAAGACGGGTCGGTGACAGTTCGTATTCGCGTAGAAGAAGACCTATCACAGGTTTTTTTATGAATGTAGACACTAGACACTCCATTATATAGGTACATTTACTGCTTTGATTTCCTTAGAGTGTTCGTGTGTAGGTACTTACCAAAAATGTCGTTATACCTATACCTACCATCAATGGTTTTCTAGTATTTAACTATGGGCGCGATCATTTATAATAATACCTACTCCCTACTACATAAATACGAGTATGTTTAAATCGTTCATATTTTGTTGCCAAGTTTTGTTTAGTTGTTGTTTATAAATTAATATAAATAGCTTGGTAGTTATGTTGAGTGTATTGTAAGTCAAATAATTAATAAATATGTTGATTAAGTGATTCGTAGAAATAGTAGTTAAAATTGGTAATATTACAAAATGTATCAACAAATCGATTTTAATTGTGTGCTGGTTTCGGTTAATATTTATACATTACCAATATCTTTGCTCGGGTATGTGTATTAAAGGAATATTTTAACTGTTCATATATCTTAGGTTATAAGTAACTGCTGTTTATAAATAACTGCTGTTTAACTCACCTTCTATTCTGTGTTCTATTTTTATGCATGAAATGCATTTACCAATTATCTTTAATATTGGGATGACAGTGCTTACAGTGTACTTTTTATGTAGGTAACTATTTACTTACCAAACTTATAAATTACTTCTATCACCTTAATCATGTACATATTTTATTTATATAAAATCAGTTCATGTGCTGACTTGGGCAGGATCATAAATTTCTTTAATGTTTTATATTATTTCACCTAATTTGTTTTTACTTGTGTATTAGGTCCGTCCGTCAAACACGGTCTGTGTTGAAAACCAGCGTTGCAGTTTACTGCAGCATTAAGCTGAACACAGAACCCTTTTTGACTTGCTGTACACAGTCAGTGCTATTTATGTATGCAAACCTTGCTTATTGTCATATTTTAATCTGTGTATAGTTTGTCGAAATAAATTTTTTACTTACTTACTTACTTACATGGTATCTTTTCAGATACCATGGAAGAACTTTTAGAAATTATAAGTTAATTATTTCTAAAAATTAACATTCTTATATTATAAGTGCTTATCAGTGCAACATAACGATCCCAATTATAAGTCAACTTCTAGGTTTTAAAGTAAGATCCGGCCCTTACATGGAAATAGCACATAGACGCAACAAGCATAAAAATGACAACAAGAGTCTTTGTATTTAAGCAGTTCAAGTCTATGTCATCTGAAATTAATTTAAAATACATTATATAATGCCCATGCACTTCACAATGACATAGGGGATCATAATGTGGAGCAACTTGTCATGAAAGAGTATTGAAGATGAATAAACGAGGGTACTGACTAAGGCCATATATACAGGGACATGTGCAGGAAACACTTCGAGAAACTTCAAATTTTGACCGCGATATCTATTCATATATTATATGAAATCATTAAATATGTATGGCAAACAAAACAATTGAAGTAACAGACATTAAACGAGCTTGGAGACAACTAGGCATAGGCTGAACTTGTTCTCAAAATAACCTCAGATTATTGACCCAAGATTATTTACCAATTTAAATTTAATTTCAATTCATAAACAATTATATATACTAGCTTCTATCCACGGCTTCGCATGCATAGTACATACATAAAAGTGCCTAAGATACAATCTATATTATATATTATATCTGACGACCTCTGTGGCGCAATGGGCTAAGATCCGGCTGAGACGCAGAAGGTTGCGGACTCGATTCCCGCCGCGGGACAAATGTTTGTACGTTCTGCAAGTATTTGTCTCGGGTCTGGGTATTTATATGTAACATATGTATGTATTTACAAAAAAAAAAGTATATCAGTCATGACTATTAGGTACCCATAACACAAGCTCTGCTTACTTTGGGGCCAGATGATGCTGTGTGAAATGTCCGGGATTTATTTATTTATTTATTTATATCCATACGATAGATTCCTAAAAATGTAGGAAGATTTAGGGAGATTTCTTAAAAATTTCATCGATGTCAGTCCAACATACTCACATCGCCTTTTATATATATAGATAGACTAATTTTCATTCGAATTAAATTTAGTGATATTTACAGGCTAATCAAGTCAAGTCAAAAGCCAATATTCAATAAAATCACAAGGACAACTTTGAATCGTCTTCTTACATGCTTGTGAATCTAGGTGCCGGTTTCTCCTAATCCTAGTTCAAGAATAATCCGGCCAGAAACTCGTCTGGTCTTCACACTTTTTTGTATGATCATTGCCAATTTTGTTACGGACGCCGAGTCGAGTTGGAGTAGATTCATCCCAGCTTTTTTATCATCTAAATAATCTATTTTTTTATAAAATAGTTTAACAGACAGTTTCTGTTTTATTGCGTTTTTAAAATTACCAATCGACAAATCTAACTCGTCGCTTGAGACCTTATTATAGAAGCGTACTTTGCCTTATAAATTTACTTATTAACTTTGTAAACCTAAATGTGAGAACAGCGAGTTTACCACATAAATAACGATGATATTATAGACTTTACTAACAATATAACAACATTTTTGCCTATTGACAAAATGTTATTGTATGTAAACCACATAATCAATGGATCACATATTTTATCTTTATTATATAAATGTAGCCTTTCCTAGTGTACAAAATGTATCAAACGGAATAAAAATATTTGAATTGATTTAAATAGAATTGATGGGGCGATAGAGTTAAGCGTCCTCGGCAAAAAACTCACTGACCTAATTAATAATTACGTTTTAAAAACTTAAAAGACAACCGACTTCATGTATAAAAAAAAATATATTAAAATTTCGTTTCGATATCTTTCGCGATTCCTCTGCACAGATAATGATATGTTATTCTGGTTTAAAAAGTACGTTTCCATTAAATCCAAATTATTATGATACGCAATGGTAATTAAACTGGTAATTGGTAATTATCAATTGCAAAAAACATAAACGAAATTTAATAAAAAACAAAGGAATAGGCGTTTGAAAATGGAACAATTTTTTTTTTTAAAGTAAAATAAAGTAAATGCACTAAAATTTATGTAATTTTAAAATCACATCAATATTTTATTATACACTTTTTATAGGGAAATTTTACATATTTCTCAATTAGTAATTCTTTAAATGATAAAATCAGACGTTAGGCGCACTGCAAAGTAAAAGGGAAGGCTTGGGTAGTATTAATTTTCCTGATACTAAAAGTTTTATAATCTTCCTTTTATTGAAGATGCTGTGTTATTTGGAAAAAATAATCCCTACGATTGCGCCTTATAATCGGTGTCGTAAAATTACGAGGTGTTTTTTTGGCGTAATCGATTCCCGGTTCCCAATCGCCAAACAGGCGATTATTCAAAAATTATTGAATGCAGTTTCAATTGTTTTCTAAAATCAAAATGAAGTCTATTTTTAACCGAGATTATCAAAAAGGAGGAGGTTCTCAATTCGTCGGAATCTTTTTTTTTTAAGTGAAAACTTCTTTTAGCTTCTTCATATTTTCTTCTTCTTCATACTTCTTCATATTTTTATATGAGGTAAAACCTCTGGATTCGCGACACCGTTAATGTCTGGGGCGAGACGCAGCCGGCTGCCGCACTCGCCCCATTTAATTATAAACCTTAATTCACATGTTTACAGTCTACTTTTGTATGGAAAAGTTTACTGAGTTAGGTTTCTTGATATATTAACTACATTCTGAACAAAAAATATTGCATCATCTGTGTTCGTTCAGTATTTGATTGGCAGTCGCCATAATGACTGATTTTGAAGTTATTTATTACTAAACTCTAACGCGCCAAAATAAGTTTTCACTTCTGTCGGCACTCCCGGAGTGCAACCCGATTTTTTTATTACTCGAAAACGGCTGAACCGATTTGGAAATATCTTTTTTGTTTGAAAGGGTATACTTCACAGGTGGTCCCATATAAATTTTATAAAAATCGGTCGACCTGAAAAATCAACGAATATCTAAAAATTGTATACATCGATGATGTTTTCATGTACTTCGATACCTCGTCTCATTGGAGCGTTGCGTTTATTTGGCCTACCCATATTATATATATACGAAATACATCTATTTACTACTTTGTTTGGAATGGCTCTTGTCTTTATCATATGAAGAAACTGAATCCCTCTTACAGTTTTCTGAATAATTATGTACTAATATATTACTAAAATTTACCAACGCACAGCACTACACAACATCCACACACATTTTCTCTTACACACACACACACACACACACACACACACACACAAACACACACACACACACACCGTCACTCTCGAAAACTCATTTTTTGTATCCTACTTAGGTTATAAGTAGCTTTATATTAGTTTAATCTTAGTGTTAAACGTCCTGTAAAATTGGAACCCGGTTCTCTTCGGTATGGAGGAGGGCGCTGGTACTTGCGACACATTATTCATATTTCTGTGAGTATCATCGTTTCCAAATTGTCTACTGTACTTTTATTAAGTTCCAAATAAAGAAAGATATTTGATTTGATTTCCACTAAAAAAATATTATAGGCTCAAATTTCATTTAATGAAGTCGGTTTCTTTTTAGTTTTTAAAACGTAATTATCAGTAAAATGGTCTATTTACATTTATATATTGTATATATATTGTAAGATACTTTCCCTCCACGCGGCATAGCTGTGGGATGACATTTATATGTATTATGTCAGCATTGTAGTAGATACCTTTAACAAGATCTACTTATTACTGCTTATTATTGCTTTTTATTATTAACATACAAAACATAGAACCGATCGGGTACCCGAGTACCCGATCAACCCGTCTAAGTAACGATTAAAAAGGGTGGGTGAAGTCAAGCCTCCTTGTCTCCCCCACACTCCAACTGATAACGTTCCGACATTGCGCCCCCCCGAGGCACACTGTGGTTATTGTACCAATATTGAAATATGTTAACAAGTTCAGGTGGTAATTTTATAATACTTTCCAGCTTCTTCCTTAGAATTTTATATTCTACCAGATCAAACGCTTTTGACAGATCAAAGAAGCAGGCATACACCGGAGTCCCACGTTCTTTGTAGTATCGGACGGTACACGGTATTGACTCTCAGAGGACAGCTTAGGTCCAAACCCAAACTGGTTGTCGTGCAAAGTAACATACTGATCTACTGTGTAATAGGATAACGGAAATCACCTTTGCAATGAGCTAGCGACATAGGTATGTAGTTTGTCTTGTCACTGAGATCCCCAGTCTTGTCTTTCACCACAGGCACTACAATAGTCTCTATAAAGTCGGCGGGCAAATATAAGTGACTCACGCATAGAGAAAAGAACATTGCCAATACTCCTATGGTATAATGGCCTGCATGTTTGAGATGCTCAATGCTAATACAATCGTGACTCGGTGATTTGCCTTTAGAAAGAGTTTTTATAATTTTCTTGGCAGTAAATCTATATTGAAGTATCTCCTCATTTGGTATCCAATTCTCACAAATTTACTTACGCCATCTTCACTTATCGGCCGACTTGGACGCACATTCACTTTATTAGTACTCCTCCAAGAAGGTTCTCACTTACATGCTTTCTGGCCAAGTCATCCATTATAATTTAATCCTGATTGTTTTAGGACCATTTGAAACGTGACATAAACACTTTCTTTCTTTGGCTTATTTCTTTATAAACATCACCATACCTCGGCCTACCACACATAACCCATCCTTTGAAACTTAACCTAGCCTACCTACGAGCCGCCTTTACATACGTGTTCCAACCAATTTTATGCAATTTGGTTTGAATTTTTACACCAACTCTACTATCCTTCGCTGCGTTAGAGTCATCAGACAGACAGAGCACATCCATTAAAAAAATATGTCTATGTCCCGAATCACTACATACATGAACACTACATTTTATGAATGCTGAAGGAAAATGAACACATCTTAATTGTGAATGTAATTTCTTATGATACGAAATCATACGAAAAGTAGCTCCATCGATATTTTTATTTTCGGCATTAAGAGAGGAAACACATAATCGCACCATAATCGTCGATCACGGATACTTTGTTCTGTAATTAGGATAGTAATTCATCTATCACTACATTGTAAGCTTTACATTATTTACAACACCACTAGAACAATTAATACCACGCATATACACTATACATACAGCACGCATTCGTCACGGATGAGCGCTCGCTCGCTACTTCTAAACGTACCTACAACTAGGCCCAAAATTAACCTTTCCCGCGAACAAAAAACCAACCAACCAGCGTAGTGGCATGGCCAAAAATATCCAATCTCAAGATAAGATATTAATATAAAATGACAGTCTTGGCTTCAAAAGTTGTCAGGTGTAACGGAACAGAAGGTAATTCCGTTACGGTTCACAATTATTATAGTATGCTTGGGTACAAACCTTATTAATATCACGTAGGCATACATGGGTCATTCTTATCAGAACAGATTTACCAGCAATTCTATCTCAGATCTTTAATTATTGAATAAAATAGTGCGTAATTCATTACAATGTAAATAAACAAAGCATCTGTCATGACAGACTATACCATAGACGGAATATGGCAGATGTATGCAATTGTCAAGGTCCGTGAGAGAAAGCTAGCAAAAAGTAATTAATACTAAGTTTATAGACTATGGTTTAGAAATATCTTACGACTCATAGAGTATAATAATAAATAATACTGGATTTGAATTAGTAAGATTAAATAGAATTTGATTCTATAAGATAGAATGATCTATCCTTCTATTAATATATTATTGATAGAATGATTTGGGACGGGAAGATCTCTAAGTAGGTTGAATTCGAAAGGGTAAACAATTAAATAGCTATATAAAAACAATATTAAAACTAGAATAGATAAATTAAAATCTATTTATGTTAACGATATAATATATAAATTATGAAATAACTACAAACAGTTGGGAATAAATTGAAATTTTAATTAATTTAGGACTTGATTTAGTAAAGAGGTTATTTAGCTATACCACGGAGGTTGGGACGTAAATTGAAATGGAATCGAAATTTCAAATGTGTTTGAAAATGGAAAGAAAAGAGAAAAAAGGATGAAAAAGAAGATGGCGGATTTTGTCATTTTGTCATCGAGATAGGAGGGACGCGTGAGGCTGGTCGAGCTGAACGTTTTTGGGAGAATTTTCTCTCATGGTTTCTTACAATTACATGGTGTCTTGTCGTGCGTTGTTTCTGTGATAATTTTACTGTGTGAGTTACGTAATAGTTTATCCGGTCGGTAAGTCGAAAAGAAGACAAGATTCACCAAAGTAATTGTATGAGGCTCTTACACGGCATGGTCTGTGGGTCAGATGGAAACCTAGCGGTGTTATACCCAAGTCTGGCTTTCCCACCCTGTTAGGAGTTCTCCGAGGACCTTGCGGAACGAGCCTGGAGCCAGATTTTACCTCTCCTGAGGATCGGCTTAATGGTTCCCTATGATTGGTTGCATTCTGTGTAAGGAAGGCAGAACCGGACTTAACAGAAGCAATCGGCATAGTCTATCTTTATCTATTTATATACTTGCACATTATATTGCCTTTAATCTACGGAAGACATCCCAGGACTTCGGTCTGTCGGAAGTAGATTGTAGGGACGTACTAGGGGTTAGGTAAAAAGTCGAGGTTTACAACTCGCTGTCCCCCAATTAGCAGCTGGGTAGCTCATCATTGCACCCTGATGAGTGACATACACAATTAAATGTACGAAGCTTGCTTCCAGTATTGCTGATTCACACACCAGATTAGGTTAGGTAGGACATCAGGTGCACAACACAATTCGACCAGTTTGCCTAAGTTGTCGAATTACTATTTTACATACTTATACAGTAGTATAAATCTACTTATGGTTCTCGTAGGACTATGTAGTTTACCTGTAACTAAATCGGTGCGCGAATCAGTGGGGAAAACTAATATTGACTAAAAGTTATTAAAGTTATAAACTCAATTATCCAATGAGATAGTAATACCAATTATTTACTAAAGATTTAGCTGAAAAATTGCACTAGATAATAAATGTCTAGTTGGAAGCAATTATAAATTCTTATGAAATGGAATAATGATTTCTTACACCTTAAATTCAAATGTTCAATATTTGTACATTGTAGTACATATTTAATGGAGATCTTATGGATCAGTCCTACTATTGATTTATTAATAATCATATTAGATAAGTTCTATCAAGCTCTTGAGGCGAAAGTCCTTATAGCTTGCTTGAATCTATGGAAAGACTAAAGCTGCTATCGACGAAGAGTCAGTATGAATATTACTGTTGATATAATTTTATCTAATTCAGACTTTTACTTAGTAATAGTATAGAGAAATATCTCTCAAGGCTCAGAATTAAGCTATCCAAATTTGATATTATTCATGAAATTAAGGTTAAACTATTCATATAATTGGTATATCTATCACACGTTATCAATTTTCTTTACTCTACGGACCTAAAAAATAAAATCACAACATATTGTATTAGATAATAATCTGTATTAGGGTTGAATAGGGTAAAATTCTTGTGTTGTAGGATTAGGGAACTTCGCCAAGTAGGATAGGAGTTAGGCAGGGCTCTTCTATGTATCCAGTTGCATTCTAAGATGCGATACTAGAAGTTTAACCAGTGGATGGATGGTATGTGAGTTGCTTGCAGACAAAAGTAAAGTAAATGCCCTTGAATGTGTTGGACCGACCTACTACGTTGGACGATTTGATAAGGGATTAAGCCCTCTGATGCCCCTTTGCTGAACTATGACAGGCATACTAATTACTGAAGTAACTGTTTTTTTTGTTGTCAAAATTAAAGTTGGAGTTCCCTTGGGACATGGAATTGTCCATAGCGGAGGAGGGCTATCCAGGTCACATGGAAGGGAACCTGCTATCGCTAGCGAGGAGGGGCTGGTGATCTAAGCCGCAATAAAAATATATCAATGTAGGACTAGAATGACATAAGCTGCTATTAGGAAGTATATATATAGAACAAGAATGTTTACCTTGCTTAACTATTGAAATTACCGAAACTATTATCTATACTATATTAACGAGAAAGTGACTATGTCTGTCTGTCTGATACGTTTCGTGGCTGAACTGATTTTGATGGATTTTGATAAAAAGATAGATCGACTTTGAGGAATGATTTAGGCTGCTGTTTGAGTAGATATCACGCGTGCGGAGCTTGATATTATACAAAGTAACAATTCATGACAAGAACTAATATCGAATATCGAAAATATTGAAATAACTTAGGCCGTTATTATAAGGTCTCACAGTAATTCCAGATTGGATATAATACTTATTTACTTTATCATATAATATCATAATATCACTAAAGGACAATAATTAATATAATTATTAACCTTAATATCGAGACACAGCGTAGGCAAATCAAAGATATTCTTCATTATAGAGGATGATTACTTCTAATAATAAAGTTATAATATTTTAAATGCATATATCAACATAATTCTCTTAAAGGATCCGAGTTACTATATTCGAAACACAACGTAGGATTTTAATCACAAACACTAGACGAATCATTGGCCAAATTAATAATAGATCAAAGTATGTTTAGGGATTTAAATTATATTATATAACTAGAGGTTGCGTGGTGCGCGAGCTGCATACAGCTCGCGGGTTTAACCCCTAAAAACCCCTACAACCCCTAAAAACCCCTACAACCCCTAAAAACCCCTACAACCCCTAAAAACCCCTACTTACCCCTACAACCCCTAAAATTCCCTACAAACCCCTACAACCCCTAAAAACCCCTGCAACCCCTAAAAACCCCTACAAACCCTACAACCCCTTAAAACCCCTACAAACCCCTACAACCCCTAAAAACCCCTAAAAACCCCTAGAACCCCTAAAAACCCCTAACACCCCTAAAAACCCCTACAACCCCTAAAAACCCCTACAAACCCCTACAACCCCTAAAAATCCCTACAACCCCTAAAAACCCCTACAAACCCCTACAAACCCCTACAACCCCTAAAAACCCCTACAACCCCTAAAAACCCCTACAAATCCCTACAACCCCTAAAAACCCCTACAACCCCTAAAAACCCCTACAACCCCTAAAAACCCCTACAAACCATTACAATCCCTAAAAACCCCTACAACCCCTAAAAACCCCTACAACCCCTAAAAACCCTTACAAACCCCTACAATCCCTAAAAACCCCTACAACCCCTTAAAACCCCTACAAACCCCTACAAACCCCTACAACCCCTAAAAACCCCTACAACCTCTAAAAACCCCTACAACCCCTAAAAATCCCTACAACCCCTAAAAACCCCTACAAACCCCTACAAACCCCTACAACCCCTAAAAACCCCTACAACCCCTAAAAACCCCTACAACCCCTACAAACCCATAAAAACCCCTACAACACCTAAAAACCTCTACAACCCCTAAAAACCCCTAAAACCCCTAAAAACCCGTACAACCCCTAAAAATCCCTACAACCCCTCAAAACCCCTACAACCCCTAAAAACCCCTACAAACCCCTACAACCCCTAAAAACCCCTACAACCCCTTAAAAATCCTACAAACCCCTGCAACCCCTAAAAACCCCTTCAACCCCTAAAAACCCCTACAACCCCTAATAAATCCTACAAATCCCTACAACCCCTAAAAACCCCTACAACCCCTTAAAACCCCTACAAACCCTAAAAATCCCTACAACCCCTTAAAAATCCTACAAATCCCTACAACCCCTAAAAACCCCTACAAACCCCTACAACCCCTAAAAACCCCTACAACCCCTAAAAACCCCTACAAACCCCTACAACCCCTAAAAACCCCTAAAAACCCCTACAACCCCTAAAAACCCCTACAACCCCTATAAAATCCTACAAACCCCTACAACCCCTAAAAACCCCTACAACCCTTAAAAATCTTTACAACCCCTGAAAACCCCTACAACCCCTAAAAACCCATACAACCCCTAAAAACCCCTACAACCCCTAAAAATCCCTACAAACCCCTACAACCCCTACAACCACTAAAACCTCTACAAACCCCTAAAAACCCCTAAAAACCCCTACAACCCCTAAAAACCCCTACAACCCCTATTATCCCCTAAAAACCCCTACAACCCCTAAAAACCCCTAAAAACCCCTACAACCCCTAAAAACCCCTACAACCCCTAAAAACCTCTACAACCCCTACAACCCCTAAAAACCCCTAAAAAATCCTACAACCCCTAAAAACCCCTACAACCCCAAAAAACCCCTACAACCCCTAAAAACCCCTACGACCCCTAAAAACCCCTACAAACCCCTACAACCCCTAAAAACCCCTAAAATCCCCTACAACCCCTAAAAAATCCTACAAACCCCTACAACCCCTAAAAACCCCTAAAAACCCCAACAACTCCTACAACCCCTAAAAATCCCTACAACCCCTAAAAACCCCTACAACCCCTAAAAAATCTTACAAATCCCTACAACTCCTAAAAACCCCTACAACCCCTTAAAACCCCTACAAACCCCTAAAAACCCCTACAACCCCTTAAAACCCCGACACAAACCCCTACAACCCCTAAAAACCCCAACAACCCCTAAAAACCCCTACAACCCCTAAAAATCCTACAAACCTCTACAACCCCTTAAAACCCCTACAACCCCTACAACCCCTAAAAATCCCTACAAACCCCTAAAACCCCTAAAAACCCCTACAACCAATAAAAAATCCTACAAACCCCTACAACCCCTAAAAACCCCTACAAACCCCTACAACCCCTAAAAACCCCTAAGAACCCCTACAACCCCTAAAAACCCCTACAACCCCTAAAAATCCCTACATCCCCTAAAAACCCCTACAACCCCTAAAAACCCCTACAAACCCCTACAACCCCTAAAAACCCCTACACCCCTAAAAACCCCTAAAAACCCCTACAACCCCTAAAAAACCCCTAAAAACCCCAACAACCCCTAAAAACCCCTACAACCCCTAAAAACCCCTACAAACCCTAAAAACCCCTACAACCCCTTAAAACCCCTACAACCCCAAAAATTCCTACAACCCCTAATAACCCCTACTAACCCCTACAACCCCTAAAAACCCCTACAACCCCTAAAAACCCCTACAAACCCCTACAACCCCTACAACCCCTAAAAACCCCTACAACCCCTACAACCCCTAAAAACCCCTACAACCCCTAAAAACCCCTACAACCCCTAAAAACCCCTACAAACCCCTACAACCCCTAAAAACCCCTACAACCCCTAAAAACCCCTACATTCCCTACAAACCCCTAAAAACCCCTACAACACCTAAAAACCTCTACAACCCCTAAAAACCCCTAAAAACCCCTACAACCCCTACAACCCCTACAACCCCTAAAAACCCCTACAACCCCTAAAAACCCCTACAAACCCCTACAACCCCTAAAAACCCCTACAACCCCTACAAATCCCTACAACCCCTAAAAACCCCTACAACCGCTAAAAACCCCTACAAACCCCTACAACCCCTAAAAACCCCTACAACCCCTAAAAACCCCTACAAACCCCTACAACCCCTAAAAAACCCCTTAAAACCCCAACAACCCCTAAAAACCCCTACAACACCTAAAAACCCCTACAACCCCTAAAAACCCCTACAACCCCTAAAAACCCCTACAAACCCCTACAACCCCTAAAAACCCCTACAACCCCTAAAAACCCCTACAACCCCTACAAACCCCTAAAAACCCCTACAACACCTAAAAACCTCTACAACCCCTAAAAACCCCTAAAAACCCCTACAACCCCTAAAAACCCCTACAACCCCTACAACCCCTACAACCCCTAAAAACCCCTACAACCCCTAAAAACCCCTACAAACCCCTACAACCCCTAAAAACCCCTACAACCCCTAAAAACCCCTACAACCCCTAAAAACCCCTACATTCCTTACAAACCCCTAAAAACCCCTACAACACCTAAAAACCTCTACAACCCCTAAAAACCCCTAAAAACCCCTACAACCCCTACAACCCCTACAACCCCTAAAAACCCCTACAACCCCTAAAAACCCCTACAAACCCCTACAACCCCTAAAAACCCCTACAACCCCTACAAATCCCTACAACCCCTAAAAACCCCTACAACCGCTAAAAACCCCTACAAACCCCTACAACCCCTAAAAACCCCTACAACCCCTAAAAACCCCTACAAACCCCTACAACCCCTAAAAAACCCCTTTAAACCCCAACAACCCCTAAAAACCCCTACAACACCTAAAAATCCCTACAACCCCTAAAAACCCCTACAACCCCTAAAAACCCCTACAAACCCCTACAACCCCTAAAAACCCCTACAACCCCTAAAAACCCCTACAACCCCTACAAACCCCTAAAAACCCCTACAACACCTAAAAACCTCTACAACCCCTAAAAACCCCTAAAAACCCCTACAACCCCTAAAAACCCCTACAACCCCTACAACCCCTACAACCCCTAAAAACCCCTACAACCCCTAAAAACCCCTACAAACCCCTACAACCCCTAAAAACCCCTACAACCCCTAAAAACCCCTACAACCCCTACAAACCCCTAAAAACCCCTACAACACCTAAAAACCTCTACAACCCCTAAAAACCCCTAAAAACCCCTACAACCCCTAAAAACCCCTACAAACCCCTACAACCCCTAAAAACCCCTACAACCCCTACAAACCCCTAAAAACCCCTACAACACCTAAAAACCTCTACAACCCCTAAAAACCCCTAAAAACCCCTACAACCCCTAAAAACCCCTACAAACCCCTACAACCCCTAAAAACCCCTACAAACCCCTACAACCCCTAAAAACCCCTACAACCCCTAAAAATTCCTACAACCCCTGAAAACCCCTACAAACCCCTACAACCCCTAAAACCCCTACAACCCCTAAAAACCCCTACAAACCCCTACAACCCCTACAACCCCTAAAAACCCCTAAAAACCTCTACAACCCCTAAAAACCCCTACAACCCCTAAAAACCCCTACAAATCCCTACAACCCCTACAACCCCTAAAAACCCCTACAAACCCCTACAACCCCTAAAAACCCCTACAACCCCTAAAAACTCCTACAAACCCCTACAACCCCTAAAAACCCCTACAAACCCCTACAACCCCTAAAAACCCCTACAACCAAAACCGCTACAAACCCCTACAACCCCTTAAAATCCCTACAACCCCTAAAAACCCCTACAACCCCTAAAAACCCCTACAACCCCTAAAAACCCCTACAAACCCCTACAACCCCTAAAAACCCTTAGAACCCCTTAAAACCCCTACAAACCCCTACAACCCCTAAAAACCCCTACAAACCCCTACAAACCCTAAAAATCCCTACAACCCCTAAAAACCCCTACAACCCTTAAAAATCCCTTCAAACCCCCAAAAACCCCTAAAAACCCCTACAAACCCCTACAACCCCTAAAAACCCCTAAAAACCCCTACAACCCCTAAAAACCCCTACAAACCCCTACAACCCTTAAAAACCCCTACAACCCCTAAAAACCCCTACAACCCCTACAAACCCATAAAAACCCCTACAACACCTAAAAACCTCTACAACCCCTAAAAACCCCTAAAACCCCTAAAAACCCGTACAACCCCTAAAAATCCCTACAACCCCTCAAAACCCCTACAACCCCTAAAAACCCCTACAAACCCCTACAACCCCTAAAAACCCCTACAACCCCTTAAAAATCCTACAAACCCCTGCAACCCCTAAAAACCCCTTCAACCCCTAAAAACCCCTACAAACCCCTACAACCCCTACAAACCCCTACAACCCCTGAAAACCCCTACAACCCCTAAAAAATCCTACAAACCCCTACAACTCCTACAAACCCTTACAAATCTCTAAAAACCCCTGCAATCCTTAAAATTCCTTACAACCCAAGGTTAAGTTTGCTATGTGTATCTAGCACCGTTTAAAAGTTATGAACGTTTGAATTTTTTTATTTCTGAATCGGATAATGAAAAGGGTCTTGAGCAACATTAGTTGGAGCACCAACCCTCTCCGACTTGTAGTTTCCGAGATAATGTGGGGGGAGTCAAAAAGGGGGGCAAGGAGGGGGTGTCACACACTTATTTTCAACTCTTCCGAGCATCCCATACGATCCCAATAAAATTTCAATTCCAACATAACGCCTTCTGGGTATACCTTAAAGGGGGGGGGGTGAAAAATCGAGGGGGGTTCAGTTTAAAAAAACTTTTATATTTCTTGAAGCACCATCTATACAAATCCCCAAAAAAAACACTAAAATTCCTTACAACCCAAGGTAAAGTTTGCTATGTCTATCTAGCACCGTTTAGAAGTTATGTGGGTTCAAAGTTTTTTTTTTCTGAATCGGATAATAAAGATGGTCTTGAGCGACATTTGTTCGAGAACTAACCTTCTCCGACTTGTAGTTTCCGAGATAATGTGGGGGGAGTCAAAAAGGGGGGCAAGGAGGGGGTGTCACACACCTTTTTTCAACTCTTCCGAGCATCCTCTATACGATCCCACTATAGTTTTTTTTCCAACATGACGCCTTCTGGGTAAACCTTAAAGGGGGGTGAGAAAAATGGTGGGAAGGGGGAGGAGTTTTAAATTGTTTCTTAGTCTTAGGAGCATCCTCTATACGATCATAATAAAATTTCAATTCCAACATGACGCCTTCTGGGTACGCCTTAAAAGAGGGGGAGCAAATTGGAGGAAGGGGGGGAGTTTTGAAATCGTTTCTGAATCCTTCAAGCATCCTATATACGATCCCACTAAAATTTAAATTCCAACAAACGCTTTTCGGGTATACCTTAAAGGGGAGTGAGAAAAAGGGGGGTGGGGGGAGTTTAAAAATTGTTTTTTAATCCTTGGAACATCCTCTTTAAGATTCTCAAAAATTTTAATTCCATCATGACGCCTTCCGGGTACACCTTAAAAGGGGGGAGAAAATGGGGGAGGGGGGAGTTTAATTTTTTTTTTGTATTTCTTAAAGCACCATGTATACAAATCCTCAAAAAAAAACACTAAAATTCCTTACAACCCAACGTAAAGTTTGCTATGTCTCTCTAGCACCGTTTAGAAGTTTGGCAGTTTAAAGTTTTTTATTTCTTAATCGGATAATGAAGTAGTTCTTGAGCAACATTTGATAGAGCACTATCCCTCTTCGACTTGTAGTTTCCGAGATAAGTGGAGAGAGAGAGAGAGGGGGCAGAGGAGGCAAGGACGGGGGGTCGGGTAACACATTTTTTTTCAACTCTACGAAGCATCCTCTATACGATCCCACCGAAGTGTACAACCCTACATGATGCCATCAAGTCTGCGAGATTTTGTATGGGAGTGCACATTTTAGTATGGGACAATATATTTTTGTATGGCGGCCATCTTTTATTTTATAGATTCGGATATTGAAAAGGGTATTGAGCAACATTAGTTTGAGCACCAACCCTCTCCGACTGTAGTTTCCGAGATAATGTGGGGGGTCAAAAGGGGGGGCAAAGAGGGAAGGTCACACAACTTTTTTCAACTTTTCCGAGCATCCTCTATACGATCCCACTAAAATTCAAATTCCAACTTGACGCCTTCTGGGTATACCTTGAAGGGGGGTGAGAAAAATGGGGGGAGAGGGGGGAGTTTTAAAATCGTTTCTGAATCCTTGGAGCATCCTCTATACGATCCCAATAAAATTTCAATTCCAACATGACGCCTTTTGGGTATACCTTAAAAGGGGGTTAAAAAATGGGGGAACGGGGGGGTTAAATAAAATTTTTGTATTTCTTAAAGCACCATCTATACAAATCCTTAAAAAAAACACTAAAATTCCTTGCAACCCAAGGTAAAGTTTGCTATGTCTATCTAGCACCGTTTAGAAGTTATGAGGCTTTAAAGTTTTTTTTTTCTGAATTGGATAAAGAAGAGGGTCTTGAGCAACATTTGTTCCAGCACCATCCCTCTCAGACTTGTAGTTTCCGAGATAATGAGAGAGGGGGGAAAAGGGGGCAAGGACGGGGGTGGGTAAAACATATTTTTTCAACTCTACGAAGCGTCCTCTAAACGATTCCACTAAAATTTCAATTCCTATTCAATTAATGATGCCTTCTGGGTATACCTAAAGAGGGAGGGGAGAAATGGGGGGAGGGGGGAGTTTAAAATAACTTTTGTATGTCTTGAAGCACCATATACAGATCCTTATACAAATCCTCAAAAAAAAACACTAAAATTCCTTACAACCCAAGGTCAAGTTTGCTATGTCTATCTAGCACCGTTTAGAAGTTATGAGGCTTTAAAGTTTTTTTTTTCTGAATCGGATAAAGAAGAGGGTCTTGAGCAACATTTGTTCCAGCACCATCCCTCTCAGACTTGTAGTTTCCGAGATAATGAGAGAGGGGGGAAAAGGGGGCAAGGACGGGGGTGGGTAAAACATATTTTTTCAACTCTACGAAGCGTCCTCTAAACGATTCTACCAAAACGATTCCACTAAAATTTCAATTCTTATTCAATTCATGATGCCTTCTGGGTATACCTAAGAAGGGGGGGGGGGGGGAGAAATGGGGGGAGGGGGGAGTTTAAAATAACTTTTGTATGTCTTGAAGCACCATACACAGATCCTTATACAAATTCTCAAAAAAAAACACTAAAATTCCTTCCAACCCAAGGTCAAGTTTGTTATCTAGCACCGTTTAGAAGTTATGAGGGTTTAAAGATTTTTATTTCTGAATCTGATAATGAAGAGGGTCTTGAGCAACATTTGTTCGAGCACCATCCCTCTCAGACTTGTAGTTTCCGAGATAATGAGAGTGGGGGGAAAAGGGGGCAAGGACGGGGGTGGGTAAGACACATTTTTACTACTCTACGAAGCATCCTCTACGAACGATCCGACCAAAACGATTCCACTAAGATTTAAATTCCAACATGATGCCTTCTGGGTATACTTAAAAAAGGGGGGTGGGGGGGAAATGGGGAAAAGGGTGCATTTTAAAAAAACTTTTGTACATTTTGAAGCACCATGTACAAATCCTTATACAAATCCTCAAAAAAAAACACTAAAATTCCTTACAACCCAAGGTCAAGTTTGCTATGTCTATCTAGCACCGTTTAGAAGTTATGAGGCTTTAAAGTTTTTTTTTTCTGAATTGGATAAAGAAGAGGGTCTTGAGCAACATTTGTACCAGCACCATCCCTCTCAGACTTGTAGTTTCCGATATATTAAGAGAGTTTACAAAGAAGATGCAGGTGCTTTAAGATTTTGTATGGGAATGTACTTTTTTGTATGGGACAAAATTTTTTTTGTATGGCAGCCTTCTTTTTTTTTATGGATTCGGATATTGAAAAGGATCTTGAGCAACATTAGTTTGAGCACCAACCCTCTACAACTTGTAGTTTCTGAGATAATGTGTGGGGGGGTCAGTTGGGGGGGGAAAAGGGGTACTTTCGGATTTTTCCCCCAGTCACCAAAACCCCCTCTATAGCTTTCTATAAAAAAAAACACACCTCCCCATTCACCATCTGGGAGAACAATTATGTCAATCAGTCAATCAATCAGTGGTAATTAAGCTATATATAGTATAATAATACCATTTAGTTATTTGGGGTTAATATAGGTACTTTAATCAGTAGAGAAGGCGAAAAAAAAGTTAGGTGCATCGAGGAGTAGTAGTAGGTGGAGGGGGCGTTACACAGGCTATAGAAAAATGAGCCTTTTTTAGGAAATAATAACAATAATTATAATAACAAATAAAATATATATATTCAATATTTTGCCTCCCAACTTCCTTGTTTAAAATTTTATTTAAAGTTATTGCTAGTTCTGTAATTTTATTATGAAATAAGATCAGCAATACTCAAAAATAATCTATTTTTCCTAAAGTTAACGTCGTTTTTTTGCATATAATACTTTGATATAAGGGATTAACTAATTAAATTATTGTCTTTTCAACTTATTTTGAAATAGCATATTAGATTTTTTCTGATAAAAAAACGCAATTTGAGTAAAATCCAAATGGCCTTAATTCCATCACCAGAGTTGACGTATACGAAAGTAGTAGTAGTAACAAAATGGTTTTCAAGTTCCTTACGCGATCACGTTCGCAAATCGTCCGAGTGAACTAACGCTCTTCATGCTAAAATCTGATTATTACCATAAAAGTAGAATCGTGAAACATAGCATTTTAAATCTTACATCATTAAGATAAATGTCCCTGCAGCACTTTCTTAGAGAACAGACTATCAGCGCCTACTTCGTATATAATAGCAATAACCAAAGTTATTTTTATGGGTTTGTAATGGCGTGTCTAGGCGCAATACTGCATCTTAAGCAGTAGCGAAGCGAAATACATTTGACACAGCGCATTATTTTATTGTTTTCACTGCTTTATACACGGTGGGGTCTTGGTTCTTAAAAACGCTGGCTGTAGCTCAATATCAAAACAATCTGTTATCTATAATTAGGGCCGTATACAAATATCAGTTACTGTGTTTTATTTAAATTTTACCTCACAGTTAAACATATTTTATAACTAGATTTTTTGCACCTCACTGTACGTCATCTATCTTTGGAGTAGCAACATAAAATTAATTAATAATATTCTTATGACAAATTCGTGCAGTTGTTTGAGAATTAATATACGGTGTATTTAATTTTTGAAACCAGAGCATTGGAGTACTTTGAAAACATTTTTATATTCTCTTGGAGTAAAATGATACTCATTTTATAATGTATTATTTTTCGTGGAGCACTTTGGGTAATAATCTTGGAGTACTTGGGGAAAAAGCCTTCTAAACCAAAACTCACTCGGCGAACCAATTTTCTGTTATTTTTTTTAACCAATTGTGTTTTTTTTTCAATGTTAAAGTCGTTATAATGTACGTCAAATTCAGTCAGCCAAACTGACAGCTGTTTCGTTGTCAAATTCTCGTATCATTTAATATGGAGGATGACAACATCTATTGTCAAATATAATGACGGTTGTTCCATCGATTTTGCTAAGGGTACGTTTTTGCACGATTATTGACACGAAGTATCGTTTGTCGACTTCAAGAACTAGATTTAGATAATTGAAAATTTTGCTAATGTGTGATTGTTTTTTATATATCACAAAGTTACAGTCGATCGTCATTTGTTTATTCTAAACGTTATCCCGGATGACCGTCTAGAATTTTCTAAGATTGCTCGTCGTATAAAACACAAAGCAACATAAATGTACGCGGATGCCCGAATAGTCTCTTTCAATGCTATCCAGCGTAAGAGGATAACGTCATTCATGTCTAGAGTTGACGCGTGTGGCAATATTATTATCAACAGTCTGGCAGAAAGGCTTATACTGACGAAAATGTATATGAAATGAAATGAAATTGTTTATTGAAAAAGAAAACACATGAATAGCTGTAACACATGGTTCACACAATCAATCGTAATCAGTTTCTCGTCAGTTTTATTTTTATTTTTTTATTAGGTACATCTTAGTAAGTAAATGTGTTACTTATATTAAACTCCTTATTAGCATGTTCGCTGTAAAGGGGCGTTATAGATTGGTTAATTACATTTCTAAAATAATCATATCAAAGAAGTAAACAACATACTTACAATATAAATTAGACGTGCCTACTTATAAATTAACGCTGTAAAGAAAATCGTCAATAATAATATAGTAATACTAAGGAATTATTTCATAATATGTATTTTTATAATAGGTCTAATAAATATTCTAAATAAATAACTGGCAAATTGGCATGTAGCGGCTGCAAACGGTGGGTGGATATTGCCACCTAACATAATTATGTACCTAGTATTGTGTTAGGTTTGTTTCTTTTTTAAGTAGGTATGTACAATATGGGACATGTTCCTGAAATAAAGATTTTTATTATTATTATAATATTTAAGATTATTATTATTATTATAAAACGCTTTGAATTCAGTTGGCAACATTTCTGCTACGAAGTTCCAATTGATGAAAATTCTGATAATTTCATAATACAGGAAATGACACAAACGATTAAATTTAACACAGCTATGTTACTTCATCAAATGTTAAACAAATATTTCGGCTCAAATATCCAAATAACATTCGGACATTTGTCTCGTGCAGTGACTTTTATATCGATGACATAATTATCATGATACAAAGTGCGATGATTAACGAGATTTCTTACAGTGAACGGTTATTATTATTATTATTAAGAGCCCGTGACGTCCCATATCATATCATCATCATCATCATAACAGCCTTTATGAAGTCCACTGCTGAACATAGGCCTCCCCAATAAATTTCCAGGAAGAACGATTTTGAGCCCTCTCCATCTACTGACTACCTGCGATCTTTACAATGTCGTCAGACAACGGGTGGGGGTCGGAATATGCTTCGTTTTCCTATCCTTGGTCGCTATTCGAGATCTTTTATTCCCCAACGGTAATCGGTTCTGCGAGATATATGGCCTGCCCATTGCCACTTCAACTTGCAAATTTTGAGTGCTATGTCGGTGACTTTGGTTCTTCCACGGATTTCCTCGTTGCGGATTTTATCACGTAGTGAAACACCCAGCAAAGCTCTCTCCATAGCACGTTGCGCGACTCTGAGCTTGTGCACGTGACGTCCCACTGCAGGACAAAGGCCTTCCTTCCTTTTCTCCAATCGTTCCTGTCTAAAGCCACTGTAGGCCAATCCTTAAGATGGGCGTCTATCTCGTCCATCCATCTTCGCCACGGTCTGCCGCGAGTTCGTTTTCCGTTCAGGGGTATCCACTCTGTGATGGCTTTAGCCCATAACGCATCCGACAGTGAACGAAGTATGACCTAAATTTATAGTTGACATTTTCTTTACTTAATTCACTTCATTCTGTAGGGTAGATACATCACAACTTATTCGGGGGCTGGCAAATATCCAACGCGCTGAACCTTGTAGTTGGTTTATCGACACCTCAATTTCCTTCTAGATAAAGTTTAGTATTGTTAAAGGTTGTCTGGAAGATATCGTCATATGCGATAAGACCGCTGTTTATTTGTACGTACCTAAAATGTTATGTTTTTAATAAAGTTCATTATTGTTATTATGACGTGCCCCGAGAGCTGGCTCTTACCTGGCCTAGCGTATTCAACGTGGCAATGCCATCAGTGTCTTGGGGACGCTGCCTTCTATCAGTGATCTGGATCAGTTAAGCTATTTATAGATCGTTTTAAACAGTTCTTAGATAACTCAACTATTTCACATTCACAAAATAATATTATTGTAATATTCTGTACATTTATATTATAATATTTTTTATACAATATTTTGTAGAATACCAATGGAAATTTACGAGTGCAGTCAGAAGATTTTTTATTACATGTAAAAATTACTAAAAATCCCTACTAATATTATAAATGTTAAATGAACTCTGTCTGTCTGTCTGTCTGTCTGTTTGTTACGTTTTCACGCCTGAACCGCCGAACCGATTTTGATTTATTTTGGTATAGAGATAGATGGGACCTTGGAGAAGAACATAGGCTACTATTTATGTAGGTACCACGCGCACGAAGCCGCGGGCAGTAGCTAGTACTTAATATGTTTTTGAAATGAAATATTGTGCTCTAGCCATAGTCCATAGGTAGACACTGTTTGCTAAGAGCAGAGTGTCAGGGAAGCACTTAATATCAACAACATAAGATAAAAAATTCAATAATTCACGACTCTACTTATTAGATAAGCCTAATACGAGTAGGTGTTAAGCCGATGACGACTTTTCACAGACAATAATTGCAATCGACGGTTAAGAAGACCGATTAAGGTGAACGCCTTATGATGTTGGATTAACACTAAAATAAATGATAATAATAATAAAATAATAATACCGGACATTCCACACAGCATCATCTGGCCCCAATGTAAGCAGAGCGTGTGTTATGGGTACCACAACATGACTGATATACTACTTATATAATATATTTTTTTTGTAAATACATACATATTATACATAGAAACACCTAGACCCGAGACAAATACTTGCAGATCATACAAACATTTGTCCCGCGGCGGGAATCGAGCCCGCAACCTTTTGCACCTCAGCCGGACCTAAGCCCACTGCGCCACAGAGGTCGTCATACTTCTTATAGTGTCACTAGTTATTTCAAACCATTGTGTTGAAAGGATTAAAGTACGCCACAGAGGCTTCTTACAAGCACATGGCACATGTCTTCTAAATTTTAATGTTCTACGACATGCCGGCTTCCACAAGATATTCATTCACCGTTTGAGCACACATACATTTTTCGATCAGAAAAATTCATTGGTACATGGTTGGATTCGAACCCACGACCTTGAGATCAGCAAGGTTACTACCATTAGATGACCAATAAATAAATAAAAATAAATTATCCCGGAAATTTCACATACCATCATCTGGCCTCAAAAGAAGCTCAGCTTGTGTTATGGGTACAACATGACTGATATACTACTTATATACTTTTTTTTTTATTCCATACTTGTTATACATAGAAACACCCAGACCCGAGACAAATACTTGCAGATCATACAAACATTTATCCCGCGGTGGGAATCGAACCCACAACCTTCTGCGTCTCAGCCGGACCTTAGCCTACTGCGCCACAGAGGTCATCAATGCTCTATGCTTTCAATAAATACTAGAAGTACTTAGTAGCGATTGCCCTTCGCTCAATAATAAGTACCCTATTACATTAGCACCAATAATTGCCACATTTCAGAGTACCTTGACCATTGCCTTTTCATCTTAGAAGTTGGCAAATATCATTCACACAATACTGTTGCTACAACGCATACAACTAGCTTTTCTATAAGCACTTACAAATTTTTAATGCCATGGTGCCAATATGACATTGGCCTTGACTGTGTTATTTCATCGGACTTACTATAATATATTTATTTTTACGTAAAAGAAATAGAAGATAGTGGTGGCAATTCGGTCGGTTCATTTATAAAATTAGGAATTGTCTAAAATATATTTTAGTTAGTATATATTTAGTTTTTACATTTGTAAAACCAGTTCGGTTGGTACCATCGAACTAAATTAGGAACGCCTAATTTAATTAGGATAGGTTGGTAGTTTAGCTATAATTTTCACTCAAAGTTTCCCGATATTTCGAAACAGCTGCATGCGCCATGGTCACGAGATGAGTTCATCTCGTGACCATGGCACATATCATGGTAAATATCCCGTTTTGAGTGTAATTTGAGTGTAATTTTCACTTACGTTTTAAAAACTATAATAGTTTTAAAAATAGTATAGGAGAACTTGGTTAGTTTGTTAATTATTTATACCTATTTGTAAGCTTGCTGAATAATCTAATACTATATATCTAATACTATAAATGCTACTAATATTATAAATGCGAAAGTAACTCTTTCAGTCTCTCTGTCTGTCTCGCTTTCACGCCAAAACTACGGAACCGATTTAAATGAAATTAGATAAACAGATAGTCTAAAGACTGAGAAAGAACATAGGCTACTTTTTAATTGGAAAAAAGTCTTTTAAGGGTTCAAAAGGGGGATGAAAAGATGCATGAAAGTATTATCATTTTCAGAACTAGAAGCTTAAAATTTTAGGCTGTTGATTCCTACTAACATTATAAAATGTGAAAGTAACTCTGTCTGTCTGTTAAGTTTTCACGTCTAAAACGCTGAACCGATTTTGATGAATTTTTGGTATAGAGTATAGATGGGATATGGGTATAGATGGGATCTTGGAGAAGGACATAGGCTACTTTTTATGTAGGTACCATGCGTGCGAAGCCGAGGGCAGCAGCTAGTAATAATAATAATTTATTCAGGTTCTAAAAATTAATTTGGTACAAGGTTTTTGGTACTATTTCCTATCATCTTAAAGTACTACATTCTTACAAAAAAATAACAGGTAATCTCATTTGTCCATTGCCTTATATCTGACCTAAGTACCTAACGTAACTCTGTCCCCTACACTAGGTCTCTAATGAGCCTGTATTGTAGGGTCACAGTGCCCCGTCTCGGACATTCGTCATAACAAAAAAAAAAAAAAAACGGTTTGAAATAAATCACTTCAAAATAAGTAATTATGGCGACTACCAATCAAATAATGAACAAACACAGATGATGCAATATATTTTGTTCAGAATGTAGATAATATATCAAAGAACCTAACTCAGTAAACTTCTCCATACAAAATCTTCATCAGGGTGAGTTTGATCCGCGGTCCGCTCGTTGCCGCTCGAGTTCACAGGTCGCATTGAAAAAGTGATAAGTGATTTTGAAAGTGATATATCAATGTTTATTAACGAGTATATAATTCATAAAAAAATACTACAATATTATTACAATCAATAAAAATGAAGTATCATGATATTAATACTTATCCAACTAATTTAGTTTCATAATCAAAGTTGATTATGTACTTGTAAATTCCATCTCATAATTCCACACGTCCGAAGCCGGGGCGGGTCGCTAGTTATATAATAAAAAGGGAATTCTTATCTACTGTGAATCGTGTAAGCGATTAGAACTTTTTAACGACTTAATTATTTATTGGTGAACGAGATTTGAATAACCTCAGCTCTATGGTAGTAGCTCTGCCTTCTGTGTTGTTGGTTGTGGTTTTAATTACCATTGAAGACAAACATTTGTGTAATGTATATATAATGTGTAATGTAATAATAATGATCATAATGTTTGTTTTGTGTTTGGATGTAATAAATCCAGCCCTAAACTAAGCATAGCTTGTATTATGGTGACCAAATGACTGAATGAATATATATATATATATTTAAATACATACTTATGATTTTTTATAACACCCAGACACAGAACAAAAACCTATGTTCATCGTCCAAATGTTTTCCTGGAAGAGAATCGAACTTTAACCTACAGCGCAGAAGGAGGAGCTACTATTAACGAAACTGAGCTGACAAGCCGGTAAATCACAACATAGTATAAAACAAAGTCGCTTCCCGCTGTCTGTTTGTCCCTTTGTATGCTTAGATCTTTAAAACTACGCAACGGATTTTGATGCGGTTTTTTTTTATAGATATAGAGAGGAAGGTTTATATTGTATAAAACATGCATAATATAGTAGAGAGACACTTACAATTTAAGAGGTATCAAATCACATTACACATTCTGTAGTATATTTAGTATCAGTATTGCACCCGTGCGAAGCCGGGGCGGTTCGCTAGTAAATTAGAAAGTATCATACGTATATATGTATCATGTATGTATATATCAATATATACGTATTCTATCAGTGATCTGCTTCCCATACAAGCTATGATTAGCTGGATGGTGATGTGTGGATTCTTCACCGATATTTATTTATTTATTTGAACCTAAGACTTTAGGGTCAGAAGGCACACCGTTACATTATCAGGCTCTTAAATATTATGCAGTGGCATATAAAGTTCGCCGAGAAACACACAACCAAGAGGCTGAAGACGTGACCTTTTCTTGTGGTGAATACTTACCTATTGCCAATTTAACAACGATCCCTACAAAATTTATTGAAGGTACGTAATGCATACTAATATTATAAATGCGAAAGTGTCTCTGTCTATCTGTCTGTCTGTTTGTTTGTTACCTTTTCACGGCTAAGCGGCTGAAAGGATCTTGATGAAATTTGTTAAAAAGATTGCATTTCATTTGGGTGAAGAACATAGGCTACTTTTTGTCTCAAAAAACAACCTTGAAGGGAGTAAAACCCTGTTTTACTCAAAAAACAACCTAGAAGGGAGTAAAACCCTGTTTTACTCCCTTCAAGTTTGAAGAAAGTTTGGTTGGGCAACTCATATTTCCTTAAGTTAGGGATCTGAAAAATCGTATTAAGGCTTTTGGAAGAAATACCATACTAATATTATAAATGCAAAAGTCTGTCCGTCTGTTTGTCTGTCTGTCTGTTACGTATCACACCTAAACCGCCGATCCGATTTTGATGAATTTTGGAATAGAAATAACTGGGACCTTGTAGAAGGACATAGGCTACTTTTATGGAGGTACCACGCGTGCAAAGCCGCGGATATCAGCTAGTTTACTATACATTCCAGTAGCCAATCAGATATACCATATCAGAAATACAAAAATGTAACTGCTTTTACACGATGAAAGAACGTCGTGAGGAAGTCCGCAACAGAATCAGCTGTTTTGTGGACGAGGCCGACAACAGTAACAAATTTGCATTTCCTGTATAATTCAGACTAATCTGAGATTGCAGTAACAGGTAATGTGCAAGCTAATCTCCACCTTATTACTTAGCATTATAAATCAAAAGATCCAATGGATGTTGGATTTATCCTGAAAACTTTAAAGAAAGAAATCACATTTATTTGCGACAGTAAATGTGTAGACAAAAAAAATACATAATTACAACGGCAAATGTGAGATACATACACATACGAGTACACTTTTTAGGTATTACAGAAATGTGTATCCGGCATCGATCATCTATACCTACACTATTGCAAATTGGCGTCCAACTTAGCATTACTCAGCAACTCAACGCTGATCCAAGAAACAAAGTTGAAACCAAGAGCCCAAAGCCATCTATACCTAACCTATCGCAAATTGGCGTCCAACTGTATGTTTGTATGTATTTAAAAAAAGATATAAAGAAATATTGGATTTGCCAAACAAAAGATGGATGGATTGTGTGAAGGATGACATGAGTAAGAAAGGAGCGAGTGTTGAGATGACGGCTGATAGAGAATGGAAGAAGAACACATGTTGTGCTGACCCCACATAATGTGGGAAAAGGGCAGGAAGATGATGATATAAAAAAAAAAATATAAGTAGCATACCAGTCATGTACCCATAACACAAGCTCTGCTTACTTTGTGGCCAGATGACAATGTGTAAAATGTCCGGTATTATTATTTGTATTATTATAACTCAGCATTACTCAGCAACACAACGTTGATCCAAGAAACAAAGTTGGAACCAAGAGCCCAAAGCCTACCCTATCGCAAATTGGCGAGCAACTCAGCATTAGTTATGTTATAGCAACGCAACGCTGATCTTCCGTTGGAACGAAGAGCCCAAAGCAAAATTACGGATGTTCACCAAAGTTTATCTCTCTACTACGGGTGTCATAAGTTGTTTTTTACTTCGTAACCGGGTGCATTCGAGTTTGGAACGTAGGATTATTGATTTCTCTAGATACCTTTGAGTACTACGTCATGCCATATCAAATAAAAACTGGACAAGCGCGTGTTAAACCAAACACAGTAATCGTTACCAAAGTCAGTAGAAATAGAAATGCCCAGTCCAGTAGTCTGGTCCCTAACAAAAAAAAAATGCTCCTTGTTTATATTAAAGTTTACAAATCAGGCTGTTACTAAAAATAAAGTAAAGGCAATACAATTATAACGGCTAGTAATTCCTTGTAATTTCATCATATATCGACTGGCCTGTCAGCTCTGTTGGTAGTAGCTCTGCCTTTTGTTTCTTCTGTAGGTTGAGAGTGCGATTTCCTCCCAGGATAAACATTTGTGTGATGAGCACAGGTGTTCGTTCTGTATCTGGGTGTTATAAAGCATCATCAGTATGTATTTAAAAATATATACGAGCTGTCCTCGCGCAGCTTCGCCTGCGTTGAAGATTTTTTCCGGGACAAACTAATTTTACCGGGATAAAAAGTAGCCTATGTCACTCGGGGATAGTGTAGCTTTCCAACGGTAAAATAATTTTTCAAATCAGTTCTCTAGTTTTTAAGTTTATTGGTTACATACAAAAATACAAATCTTTCCTCTTTATAATATTAGTGTAGAGTCTATCAGTAATCTGGTCACCATAATACAAGCTATGATTAGTTTGGTACTAGATAGTGTTGTGTGCATTGTCCAGAATATTTGTCGACTTCTGTGGCGCAGTGGGCTAAGGTCCGAGTGAGACGCCGAAGGTTGCGGGTTCGATTCCGCCGCGGGGCAAATGTTTGTATGATCTGCAAATATTTGTCTTGGGTCTGGGTATTTCTATGTATAATGTATGTATTTACAAAAAAGGATATGTCTAGTATATCAGTCATGTGGCACCCATAATACAAGCTCTGCTTACTTTGAGGCCAGATGATGCTGTGTAAAATGCATTATTATTATTTATTTATCTATTTTTAAAACCTTTTCAGGTTTCCATAAATAGAAGCTTAACCTGTTGGGTTTGAACACTGATCTCTATAATAAAAATACCACTTCAAAGCTTTATATTTATCAAACGCAAAATCTGTATCCAGAAACTGTATTATGATTTTTTATATTCTTTTAACATTAATCTAAAGATAAACTGAAAAATAAAAAAAAATAACGCAGTGGGGGTGTTTCTATGTATAATACAAAAAAGTATATAAGTAGTATCAGTCATGTGGACATAACACAAGCTCTGCTTACTTAAATGATTTGTGAAATTATTTCACGGCGTCTGGTCAATATTGCGTGACCCAAGAGCTGGCTCCTATCTGGCCCAGCGTATTAGAATTGCCATTCAACGGGACAATGCCGTTAGTGTCATGGGGACACTGGACACTGGACACAGATCTCTGGCAGTGATCTGGATTACTCAACTGTTTCACTTGTATTTTATATTATTATATTACTATACTCCAGCCATATTCGAGCTATAATGTTTAATAACAAAGCGTTGCTAGGCAACCATGTGACGGCATGGGTAAAAAAAATTTTTTTCAATGCTCATTTTGGTAAATGATAGTAGGAAGTACGCATGTGGTTCAAATTTACTTGACTTTTCCCCCATATTTTTGTTCGGATTTTGTATATAAATTTTAAATAAGCGCGCGAAATTAAAGTTTGCGAATAGCGGCGTTTAAGCACACCACATATAAGCGATGTTTTAAATATTTGTAACTGAATTAAAACAAAAATATTACATGCATATTTCCTATTGATAATGATTATGAATAAATAATCGAGTTTTTAAACAAAAAAACTGTACGTGATATAATAAAAAAAACGGTAGGTGATTTATTTACATTTACTATATATTTATTTCATTTTTTACTTCGCACTCATGTGGGGCTCACCAACTAAATGACATAATACAAAACTGCAAAAATATTCACGACTTCTTTCAAAGCAAGAAAGCATTAGGGATGGCACTATTATCAACCATCATAGCCAATCCTAAATAAAAAAGGATAATACTTCCACTTACATGTGATTTGAAATGTTTATTAATCAATTTTTATCATTTAAATGACTTTACAAATCGAATTATGAATAGTTTGATCGATTTTTAGGGTAAAACGATTGAACGAGTGAAATTGTGAAATACTCTAAAGTGAAAACCCTAAAAATCAGCTGTTGTGGTTTGTTTACAAATATTATGTCTCGAATATAGCTGGAGTATAGCTGACCCGGCCACGCGTTGCTGTAGCTCAGTTAGTTCTAATACGTTGAACCCATATAAGCTAACTTCTAAAATTATCATCTATTAAAGCTAGTTGGAAGGATTTGGAGGAGATCTTTGCCCAGCAGTGAGACGATATAGGTTAAATTAAAAAAAAAACATTATATTATATTTTTTGTAATTAACTAATTTCTGTAATTAAATCTATTTCTAAGTCCGTTATTTTTTATTTTTTTAACCTTAGGTAAGTATACTATTTTGTTTAGCTATGGCCAAAATGTAGCACATGAATTTTCAACGTGGCGTCAAAATTATATTATCAGAAAAAAAATTAACTCTCTCAATTGCGCAATTTATTTAAGTAATGAATATTGTAACGATAAGTTCATAGATAGTTAAGAAATTATAAAAGAAAAAAGTAAAACAAGTATTTACCCTTGTCGATACAATCGCTAAGTATTAAGACATAGCAGGGTTGTGCAATAGTGGCGCAGGCGCACGCTAGGCTCTCAGTAGCGAGCTGGCTGCGGTGTGATTTGTGCCACTCCTGCGCAGTGACCTTCAGGTGAGTGACCTTGCTTCTAATTAACAGTTCTAGGTTCTAACTCAGTTCATCTTTGTGAACCGAGGAAATTAGTCTCGGATAAATCAGTTTCCGAATATATATTTTTTATTTATTTTAAAAATACTTTAAATGATTGGAAAATTACCTATTATTTAAATATAGTAAATTCAAAAATAAATTCAAAAACCGGCTATTGCGGTAGTTATATTGATATCATTTTTTTATAATAGAAGACTGCTGGTATGACAGTTATGTCAATAAAATACGATGCAAAATAGCATAATCCACGAGTCTACTCATATAAAACATACCGTAGTTGTTATTATCTCTATGACCTTGACATAAGCCATAGTTTTATTTATAAAAAACATGTTTTAATGCCAGTTAAGATTCGGCTAAACTTTAAGGTATTTAAATGTTTTTAAGTTTATAAAAAATATTCTCAATATTCTTGTAACGAAACCACTCAAAATAAGCTCACATCCTTCTGTCTCCATAAAAAAAAAGAATATTTACTTTATAAAAATGAAAAAGAAAACCGACTTCATTCTTATAAAAATACAAAATTTTGTTTGACATATTTCCAGTTATTTTGATTTAAAAACTAAACCAAACCAAAACAACTGAACCGATTTTAATAACATTTCTATGGGAGCAATCGAAAAGTCCTTTCACATAAAAAATCGTTTTTCAAATTGGGTCATAAATGACGCAGTTATGAGGTATATAAAAAAAACAACCAAATTGAGAACCACCTTCTTTTTTTAAGTCGGTTAAAAATTTAATCAACCGCAAGATATATTTTGATTTTTAAATTTATAAAACGTTTTGTTATTTCAGTCACGAACATTTTTTAATGTATTATAAAGTATATCTTAATTATTATTATTATACGCATTCTAAAAACAATTTATACATAACTACATATATATATAAAACAGAAATCAGTGTATGTTCATAAATTTATTTATCACTAGCTATTTAGATAGTAATTACATACATAGTATACATAAAAACACCCAAACCCGAGACAAATACTTGCAGATAATACAAACATTTGCCCCGCGGTGAGAATCAAACCCGCAACCTTTACAGATATAAATCGGATCAAGGGAGTATCAAACCCAAAACAAACTTTGAATCACAGCATGTAATAATTATTATATTAATACGTGAAGTAAAAACTTTATACTCCTTTTTAATGAAATTGCGCGGAATGAGGAGTATGAAATTTCGCACACTTATAGTTTATATAGAGAAGGAGTGCAGAATGATAATATTTTATAATAGTGGGCGACCAGTTATTAAAAATAAATATAGTTAGGTTCAAGGCTTCACAATTATTCGAGGGTCAAAATAAAACTAATTACAGCAGTTATGTCATGTAATGGGTTTTTGTCATGTATTGCATTACAATGGTGTCCATTACATGATAAGTATGATAATGAAATTGTCTGAGACCCTGGGACGTTATCATAGTAAGCGACGAAGGCCTTGCAACCCATCACGTTATATCACAATCACAAGTATCACAAGTCTATATCAAAATTATATAAAACTGACGACACAAAACAACAAAAATTTATCTAGACCTATACACAAGAATGTACAGAATAATATACAAAAACATTCTTGAATCCACTTAAACACACACAAACAATTTCATCAAAATCAGTCCAGCCGTTTAGGAGGAGTTAAATTACAAACACACGCACAGAAGATTTATATAATACTAGTAGTCCCGATCGCGTTTTAAAGAGAAAAAAAAAGGTCTAATTGTGCTGACTGCAGCGCCATCTGCCGGGCTGATTTGTGAATCTAAACCATCCAGGGCGCCACACAAACGCATACAAAAAAAATCATTCAAATCGATCCAGCCGCTTAGGAGGAGTTCAGTGACATACACACGTACAGTAGAATTATATATATATATAGATAAAGACAAATGTTTGTATGATATGCAAATCTTTGGATGATACTGTGTGAAATGTCCGGGATTATTTATTATTTTTATTATTATTATTAAGGTTTTAAAATATAATGTGAAATAGTTGATATAATATGTAAGGATCCGTTTAAAACGATCTAAGGCTAGCTCAACTGATTCAGATCACTGCCAGAGGGCAGCGTTCCCAAGATGTTGAATGGCAATGCTAATATGCTGAGCCAGATAGAAAACTACATCTGATCTCTACTGATACCACTAATGACAAGAAGGGCGATCGCGCTAGTTGTCAACGAAATTGCCATTGAACGGATTGGTTTTCGCAATGGTTTGGATATGGCTAATCTGAATATTAAAATGGTACTGCGCTTCTTCCTGAACAATTTAACCGTTAATTTTACCAATCGAACAAATTTACATATAAACTACCTAGTATTACTCTATGTGCAGACTACTAGGGTGTACTAAATTAAAACCAATCGTTTGAAAGCACTGTCAAAAATATCGCGATCCAGCAACGTTTGATTAACTTATAATCCAAATTAGAGCTAAATCGTTTCCGTTATAGTGATTAGCGCGGTACGAAATATGTCAAAAATAACGTTTTGACTTTGGTTTAGTTTGGTTCAAACGTTCAAAATTACCGCGGTCGCCCCACAAAGCTATCTAACTAATACTAGAGTAGTTTAGAGTAGTATTGAGATCTTTTCAATGAGCACAAATACGATATCTTTGCTGTAAGTTACTGAGGAGTTGGGTATATTGCAGATCTCAGGTGATACACCAGCATCAGGTCAAGGTTACCATATTCATGCAATATCAGTGAAGTAACATAATACTTTCACGGCGTCTGGCTGAAACATCATAAAATTAATTATCTATATATTATGTACGTGAAGTAAAAACTTTGTACCCCTTTTTACGAAAATTGCGCGGACGGAGGAGTATGAAATTTCGCACACTTATAGTTTATATAGAGAAGGAGTTTTTTTAATTTAAATTAATTATGGTCGAATTTTGACCAGTGGGCGACCACTAGTAATAATAATAATTAGTTCATTCATTTTCAACACAGGTATACATGGTTTGTTCTTAAGATATTTGCGATGGCTTGTGATGGCTTGTACATAATGTTCAGATAGGACCTACACTAAGTCATGGAGACATGATGTGTTAGATCCTGCTGTCCCTCAAGGGTCTTTACAATTCATAGCCGTATCATCCTTATAGTTTAAGATAAGGAAAGTATGTACATACATAACCATTTCTTAAATCGCGTGTTCTTTGAGCTGGTTCCTATCTGGCTAAGCGTATTAGCATTGCTATTTAACCTGGCAATTCCGCCAGTGTCTTGGAGAGGCTGCCCAAGTGATCTGAATAAGTTTATCTATCTTTAAATTCATAGAAAGCTCAACTATTTCACATGTATTTTATATTATTGTACATTATACTGTACATTTCTCGTTTGTCAAATAAAACAATCCAGTAATAGAATACGAGATTTTATTTTTCATGAAACTTGCTTACGTCTTTTCATCAAATAGAATGAAGCTGATGATATTTAAATTAATGAACAGATTTTTTTAATCATAACTTAAAACACTCGATCAAGTAACCTTTCAAATAAAAAATAATCGAATCGGTTGATCCGTTTGGGAGCTACGAGTATGCTACAGACGCATACCCATCTACGATATGTATAAAAGGCGATATGTGTATGTTTGTATGTTCTCTATAGACTCCAAAACGGCTGGACCCATTTCGATGAAATTTTAAGGAAATCTTCAGACTGATTCAGTGAAGTTTGGTAGCGATCGGATCAACAGAACAGAAGCAAGTATATACTCGTATAAACAAAGACACAGATAAATACACATAGTCAACTTATAACACCCCAATGCGTCGAGGGTTATATTGGTAGGATTGTATTACAAACTACATTGGCGTTTTTCTTCTTTTCTTCCTAAAATGGTATCTGTCATCTATATATTAATACGTAAAGCAAAATCTTTGTACCCAATTTACGAAAATTGCGCGGACGGAGGAGTATGAAATTTCGCACACTTATAGTTTATGTAGAGAAGAAGTGCAGAATGCTAATACTTTTTTTTGTTATGCATAAAAAATACATTAAATCAATAAAAAACACATTACACACACACATAGACATATGATCATAATACGAGTAAAAGAGCACATGAGCATAGATACTCTTTTGTATATACTTTTTTGTTTTTTGTTAAAGTCTGAGAGTCTCTTTGTTAAAGTCGGTCAAATTGAGAATAGATTAGTATATTATTTGTCTATAATCTTACTGAATTTAATGATTTTTTTTTTCTATTTTTATTATGCCTCGACATAGAACATTAACGGGTGTGAGTGAGACACAAAATAGACGGAATCTATACTCGCGGACACATAATAATAGTAATGAAAATTCAAATAGTGTTAATATTATACTGAATGAGGAAGTGAATTTGATAGATACATTTAAATGTGCACGAAATGTCATTCCCAAAGGTTTTTTGTAGTTATGATTGTGAATTAATGGATTTAGAATGCAGGTTTTGCAATGCAATTTTGAATCTGAAGTCACTTTACGTGACAAAACTGCATTCACTTCATGTTATCATAAGGGTAAAGCAATAAGAATATTGTAAATCATTCTAAATCAATCAAGTCAAAATGAATACTTTTAATCATTGTATGATGGACTTATTTCAAATGAACCATCAATGACAAGTAAGTCAAAAAATTACTTCGTAGATATTCGCAAATACAATTCATCGTTTGCTATGGTTAGCTCAGAAACTAAAGTTTCCGAGGCAGTTACACGTGGAGTGTATCATTGGATTTTTTGATTGAAATTTCATATAATTTGTTAGAGAAAAATAGGCAAATCAACAGTGTAGCCTCGTCGAAATCTGTGATTATGGAGTAGTCTTTGACAATAGCACCTTAATAATGTTGAAACTTATAATTAAAATTAATTATGGTCGAATTTCGACCACTGGGCGACCACTAGCTATGATAATTCTACTAATGATTGTATTATTTCAATATCATAATGTTTTAGCATGATTCGAGTCACAAAGAGATACTTCGTTTGTCATTTCATAAAGTAACATAGCACTTCTAAATTAATATTTTTTTCTTGTGTTATTGCAAATTTTGTTCAGTAATCTTAGCGGAATTTTAATGAATAAGTTGTTTCTTCATAGCACAAGTATGAACAATTGAATTATAAGTGTATTATGGTGCAATGTGATTTGAATGACGAGGTATCCCGAGAAAGTTCTAGGCGGCCATTCCGCGTTGATGTGTACAAATGACGATCGACTAAGACTTTATTATCTTACAATCACTTGACACTGGCAAAATTGTCATCAATACAGATGTCATTATAGGAAGAAATGAAGAAGAAGAGTCACAAAAAAACAACTACACATCCACACAAACTGTATAGTTGTTCATACACAGTTTTTGTGGATTTATGTACAGGGGCACTCAACTCTTTTGATGAATGTTTAGTAGGTATACTTTTGGAGCTGGAGTCTGGTGCAGTTTCTAATGGTTCCTTGGAGATGGTTACTGGAGGTTTTTTATCAGGGGCAGTTATAGACTCAGTTTTGGCCTTTTTAGGCAGATTGCCAATTCTCCTAATAAGTCCAGGTTTTGATAAACACTGGTTTTAATTACGTATTATTTTGGCGATGGAGACACCGACATTGTTTCGATTCATCTGTTTTGAAAAAGTCTAGATTTCTTGAAATGTACATCTCTTCTGGTATACGAAGATTCCTCGTCTCTCTGACAATCTATCGTCATTATAGATCTGAGTAAATCAACTACCATAAGACAGGGTGCAAACATGGACACTTTTGTGTCTTGTGTCAGATACAGGCTACCGATGAATATTTGATATCTATAGAACCAGTATGAAATCCTCCACTCCCTGCGCATACTTAAACATTTTTAGTGTCCAATTGCTCCCACTTAAATTTACTCATTGACGATCGAAAAGTGTTCGGTGTCGGTAACTGGAAACTAAAAGTCGACAGTTGAAGACACACAATGTTGCTTACATTAACAAATTTCCTTACAATTGTACTGAGATTCTTCATCGACGTCCATCGTGAGACTGACGAAAAACAAGCAACGAATTGTACCAATGGCCAGTAGTAGTAACGGGCAACTGTGTCCAATCACCGCCACAAGACACACAAACTATGGTTCCATGTGATGATGTGCCGTGTCGGCAACAAAAAGTGTCTACGTTTGCGCAGCGCCTAAATGGGAACTGCAACACGTACATAACTATTATTAATATAATAATCATTTAATTACATGTTTCTTTTTAATGTATTGTGTGGCTACTTGTACCATTCATGACATTTGCAAATCGTTTAATAGTTTTTAATTGCGTCTTGTTATCGTTCTTGGCAATGTTTTTCTCCAAAAATTTTAAACATTAATAAAAAAGGAGCCGGCCATTCACACAGCGTTATCTAAGGCCAAAGTAAGCTTGTCTTATGAGTACCACATGACCGATATACTATTTATATACTTTTTTATTGTAAATAAATACATACATTATAAATAGAAAAACCCAAACGCGAGAGAAATACTTGCACATCATAAAAACCATCTCCCATCTCCCATCTCCCATCTCCCATCTCCCATCTCCCATCTCCCATCTCCCATCTCCCATCTCCCATCTCCCATCTCCCATCTCCCATCTCCCATCTCCCATCTCCCATCTCCCATCTCCCATCTCCCATCTCCCATCTCCCATCTCCCATCTCCTATCTCCCATCTCCCATCTCCCATCTCCCAGATTTGAATAAGAATTATTGAATTATATGTGTGAGTATAGGTTGTTCCCGATATTTCGGCACAGTTGCATGCGCCATGATCACGGGAGAAACATCAAACGATTGTACTAATATAGTGAAAATTGTATGAATAGATAGAATGATTGTATTATACACATAGAGAATATACAAAAAACAATTATCAATAAAGTGGTACAATGATCTTATCGCTAAAAGCGATCTCTTCCAAGCAACCTTTGGATGGCCAAGATAGACAAAACCAAAAATACGGCGGTGTACAAAAAGTTATTTAAAATATCTAATAAAAATATAAAATATGATAATGATATTAATTAAACCTACAAAACAAAAATTACACAAAGAAAGAAAAAATACATAACAACAGACAGTTTTCTACAGTGACCTACGAACCAGTTGTAGATATATCTTTTATAGTGAAAATTATGTGTATGATACTATATATATAATTTTAAGTTTACTTTTAATTGGAATAGATGCCTTCTTATATATTACTATGAATGAAATCTTTCACACGTCCTAAAATAAATGTCATTATCTTAGCCTGCAATGCTTAATTTTTATAATTACCAAAACAAAAGAATTGTGATGCCATGTGATGCCGATTGCCACCATATGATCCGTTCATATCGTGGCAATGGGAATATTTCATGGTCCCTTACAAAACTTGTAACGCGAATACACCGTCAACTGAAGCGGCGATGTTTCAGCCACAGAGTACTTATTAATACAAGTACAGATTACTGCTCGATGAAAACGCTTTAGAAGACAGGTTGCTTAAATATAAAATGACATTTGTTGTTGTACTTAACAATTTTAATGTCAATTTTAGTAGCAAAGTGAAACCTTAAATCACATAATTAATTAAATACTTGTGGACAATACACACAACACCATCTAGCACCAAACTAAACATAGGTTGCATTATGGTGATCAGTTAACTGATAGAATACTTATTATTATATATACAAAGAAATAATCACGGACATAATATCACACAGCATCATCGGACCTCAAAGTAAGCAGAGCTTGTGTTATGGGTATCACATGACTGTTATACTACCTAAATACTTGTTTCCGTTAAAACATACATATTATACAGAGAAACACCCAGACCCGAGACAAATACTTGCAGATCATACAAAAATTTGTCCCGAAAAACCTGCGTCTCAGAATAGAATTAACAGAATTGAGGCCCTAGTGTAGGCTTGCTTCACGACCTAGGTATTCTAAAACACTCTAGATTACCTGTGTAGGTTTAGCTAGAATTCTACTTGCAACTAGGAAAAGTCCGAGTGGAATATCCGGTCGTCCAGCGTGTCGCAAGCCGAGCTGTCGTGTCGCAAGCATTGCAAGGTTATACTACAATATTTGCTTTTAAATTTTGTAATGAAATTTACTACCTTTAAAGGACATCATTATAATCATACGATTAAATCATAGACTGTATAATCATAGACATTGTGCAAATGCGTCGTGGATATGGACGTGCCTCTAACTAACCCTTTAGACGTCCTAAAGAGCACGGAGATTATAGTAGTGAATTAATTTCATCTGGTAAGCAAGACGTTTCAAAGTGATGCTTGTGATTGTAATGAAAATAATTACGTTTTAAAAACTAAATAGAAAACCGCCTTCATTTATTATGTAAATACGAAATTACGTTTACTTGGATGAATGTTTTTTCCACCATCTTATTTAAAAACTAAACAACTGAGCCGATTTTATGGGACGAATCATAAAGTATATCCATTCACATAAAAAAATATTTTGTAAATCGTTTCATAAATGACGAAGTTATGTAACAAACATTTTAAAAAATCGCATCGAGAACCTCCTCTTTTTTAAGTTTAAAAACCTATTCGATCATGTTACACTACTGGGTAAACCTATTTTCCTTTTTTGTTTTGAAAGAAAATAGTTTTTAACGATTTCAGTCTTCAGCGGACGTCATTGCGTACATCGGTTGCAGATGATTACTGTCTTGTTTTATTCTTTTTTAATTTTTTTGTTCGCCGCAGAGGCACGATTTGCAGAATCTTTCGTGTTTTAGATGGAAAAAAACGTGTTTAGTTCTAAAACACTCCATTGTTCTTCTTCTTCGGTAATAGCATGTGTCGTAACCATGCCAATTTTGACAATGTCAAGTGATAAAATTTTATAGTCACAAAGTTGTATGTCGGTCGTGATTTATTTTCTCGAAAACTGAGGATTTTCTTATGTTAAAAGTGATAATTATGTAATCAGAAAGCAAAACCCTACCAGATTTGAGCCTTTTCACCCTCTAATTCGTGTATCCAGAAACTAAAGTCAAGCCGTTATTTTATATAAAATTATACCTTTTCATATAAAAATCATATATATACGGATTAATTGACGACCTCTGTGGCGCACTGGCCTAAAGTCCAGATGAGACGCAGAAGGTTGCGGATCCGATTCCCGCCGCGGGACAAATGTTTGCGTGCTCTGCAACTGTTTAACTCGGGTCTGAGTGTTTCTATGTATAATTATTATGTATTTACAAAAAAATATATATCAGTCATGTGGTACCCATAACACAAGCTCTGCTTACCTTGGGGCCAGATGATGCTGTGTGAAATATCCAGGATTATATATTTATTATTTAGTTTTGCTTGACTCATGAAGAAACACCAAACTTTTATTATAATTATTCCCGATCATACTATAGCTTGTTTTAAATAAAATCACCAAAACTACTAATACTACTACCTGAAAAAACTCTAGTTAAATAAATAAAATTACCGCGAAATGTGTTCTTCACAAGACAATGCTACTCATTGACATAGCTCGTCCATAACCGATGTCCGCAGCTGACGTCCTCAACTGACGTCCGCCGAAGACAGAAAGTGACAAAGTAATTATAAGTAATTATGAGATTCTTCGTTTGTCATTTCATGAAGTAACATAGCTCTGCTAATTTAATATTTATTACTCGTTTTATTCCATGTTTTATTCAGTAATCTTAGCGGAATTTTAATGATTAAATTGTGACTACATAGGACAAGTATGGACAATTGAATTATATGTGTATTATGGTGCAATGTGATTTAAACGACGAGGAATCCCAAGAAAATTCTGGACGGTCAAAACAAATTGACTATTAACAAATATAAACACTGAAAGTGACAAAATTAACATTATTATGTCACATGCAATTAATAAAGTAGAGGAAGAAGTGATTATGAAAATTTTGACAACCTCAAGACAGCACGGAACGTGTTAAACAAACATTGGCGTTGGGCTAGGAAGGTCAAGTAGTTATGATGGCGTAATTTCACTGGTTGCTTGCCCTTGATACATGAACTTAGTGTTTGTAATAGAGTAATTTGTGTCTACCACGGCATGTATGTCAATGTCATAAAATATGACATGCGATTTACGACTCTTCTTTTATTGTTCTAGTTATTTAGAACCAGTGTGGAGAAAGGATTAAACTGCGCCTGAGTGGTTCCTTTCGTGCATCTGTCAGATGTCTTGGAACTTAGGTTTTATGATAAAAACTGAAGAAACTGAAAAAAAACATCGCGTTGCTTTACGATGCTTTTGAGAGTTCACATATAGGGCACATTATTTTTTTGGACAGAAAAAGCTATTGGTGCACGACCGGATTCGAACTCTAAATCTTAGAAACGGAAGGTTTACACCGTTTACTGATAGTGAAAAAATAAACATAAATAAAAAATTCTAGTAACTATCTCGTTTAAACTAAAAATTATGATTAAATTGACTATGCTCGTTAAATTATGCACTATTAATATTCATTAATTTTGTAAATAATATAAGTTTTAATATTAATTTTTCGAACAGAAAAAAACAGTGCCTCTTATTACGAAACTCGCAACAGTTAGCAATAGGCGTTAATTGCGCGATCACTACTACCAAGAAAAATAACTTTTTGTACGCTAATATCTTTGCCATGAGCGTATTTTCGTGTGTGGTCGACAGGCAAGTTACACGAGGTTTTTACGACTTAAGATTTTGCTGATATTGCTGATTCATTGATATTGCTGCTACTGCTAATTTTACATAATAACCTTGCTGTTTAGAACCCACTATGTGCCAAAGAATTGAAAGGCAAGGTTACTACTAAAAACCATAAATGCTCTCTTTGATTTTCTTCCTATGTTTTTAAACAGCCGATATAAACTCATTACATGGACAACTTGATTTTTTTTACTCGCTTAAAACCATCCTGACTTAAAAATGACCTATTTATTCCCGTTTGAGCCACAATATCTATACCTCCATACTAGTATTATGAATTCTAATGTGTTGCTGTCTATTTTAGCTGACCTGTCAGCTCAGTTGGTAGTAGCTCTGACTTCTGCGCTGTAGGTTGAAGGTTCGATTCCCTGCCTTAACATTTGAGAGGTGAACATTGGTGTTTCTTCTGTGTCTGTTATAATGTATCATAAGTATGTATTTAAAAATATATAATTTAGTATAATTTAATTTAGGACTAGATGGTGTTCATCTAGTCCTAAACTAAGTATAGCTTGTATTATGGTGACCAGATGACTGATAGAATACTTATATATTTTTAAATACATACTTATTATACATTATAACAGACATTTGCATGTGCATTTGTTTCCCTATTTTTTTTTTATATATGTCTGTTTGCTAGTTACCTTTTCACGGCTAACCGGCTTAGCGGATCTTGATGAAATTCGGTAAGAGATAGAATGTATCATGAGGAAGACTATAGGTAATTTTTTTATAGGTACCACGCGTGCTAGACGCAGTAGGAAATAAGGCTTAGACTCAAAGATAACATCACTACATGGTATAAAACAAAGTCGGCTCCCGCCTTCAGTCTGTCCCTATGTATGCTTAGATCTTTAAAACTATGCAACTGATTTTGATGCGGTCTTTTCTAATAAATAGAATGATTCAAGCGAAAGGTTTATATGTATAATACATGCATAATATAGTAGAGAAACAGTGATAATTTTAAAGGTTAGCGTATATTGGTTCAACGTTTTAGAACTACTGAGCTACAGCAACGCGTGGCTGGGTCAGCTAGTTATATTAATATATGAATTCGTGATCGGTGATTCTGGAGTGTTGTACAGTTTCAGTGCGCAACAAGTTCTTCATCTTCTTTTCGTGTCAATGATGCATTTATTTCAAGAAGCTCTGATTGTGATATTCTGAGTCATGAGCTCGCAAATATTGCTCATATTTGTACGAAGGTGAGTGGATGGTGCAATGCCGAATTTTATCCTTGAAACTCTATTATACGAGTTTTGTACCATTTAACCTGATGCAGGCGACTTACTACTTTCTTATGAGAAACTGGCCCTGAGAAATTTAAACCTTAAAATGGTACTCTTATGATAATAATATAATAATAATAATAATAAATCTTTATTCATTACCTTAGAGCTAAGGGTTACAACAGGTAAAATAATATTTATTATTACATTATAATACTTATTATGTAACTATACTTAGGTAACTGTTTACAATATGCCCGAACTAGGAAAGAAATGAAATGATGAAAGCGTGTTATTATTAAATGACTTTAATGTTGATAAGAAAGCATGCCCTCGTATTGCTCTGCTCTCAGACAGTTAACTGACAGATTTGCTATGTACTCGTATAAACGACTGTTACCTTGTATACATTTTTGTAGCTCTGCTAGTTCAGGATCATACAAAAAAGCGCTAGGACCAGGACTGGTTTATTGTCAATTCTTCTCAGACTAGGAAGTATTGGTACCTAAGTTCACCTAGTATGTAATCCTTGTGTATTTAATAAAAATACATATTGTAAATTGAATTTATAAATTGAAATTGAATTTATAATTGAATTTGTAAATGGGCCGTCCAAAAGCCACTGTTATGTTTTAACATTGAAAAAGCCGGAAGCGACAGCCTAATGTAAGCATTGAACTGCAAAGACTCCCTTCAGTAAAAATAACAGCCACCTGCAGCAATAGCGGGCAGTCGGAGGCAAAAAATTGAAAATTGATACCATATTTACTTTTTTCACTATTATTATTCAAATAGCCATTAAAAAACAGTAAATATGACTAATGTTTCCCATTTTCCATTGTTTTTCAAATTTATTACAAAAAATCATTTGCTGAGCGTACCGTCTCGGTCGTAAGTGATATCTTTTAAAATATAACACAAAATAATAATAAAAATAATACTGCCGTACATTACGCGCACGCCAGAATAGCTCGCAGATGGCAGATTTTTGCCTACTTACTTGATACTTATCGTTTTATTTTGAACAATTCACATAATATATTTATAAATTAAAGCATTTGTGTTATTCTGATGTATAAGTTATATTCTTGTAAAGTTTAATTAAAATCCATTCCGTAGTTTTTTCGTAAAAGAGTAACAATCATCCATACATACAAACATTCGCGTTTATTATATTAGTAACGATTTGTTATATAAAAAACAAATGAAAAGATCGGTCTGAAAGCGGTTTCTTGTTAAACTGATGTCATTTGATATTTAAATGTCTGTTTTAAAAAGCATGCCCTACTTAACATCTGAATCCAGTTCAAAAAGTGCGCCCGCGCATTTTATTGCATAATCATTTGCAATTTGCAAATAAAGGAGTCATGACATGAAAAACGATGGGCTGTCAGTCATTTCTGTGTAATTTGTAGCTTCAAGTGTACAAAGGTCAGTTTCGCTTAGCAAAGCAATTGTTGCCCTTTGTAATACGTGAAGATGTACTTGTACTTGGCTATTGCATACTATGCTTTGTACGACCTGTAGGTATGGTACAGTGGGCTGAGATCCGGCTGAGACGCAGCAGGTTGCGGGTTTGATTCCAGCTGCGGGACAAATGTTTGTATGATCTGCAAGTATTTGTCTCAGGTCTGGGTGTTTATATGTATAATATTTACCTATGTATTTAGAAAAAAAAGTATATAATTATTATATCAGTCATTTGGTACCCATAACACAAGCACTGTTTACTTTGGGGCCAGATTATGGTGTGTGAAATGTCCGCGACTATTTATTTATTATTTATTTATTTACTAAGCGTAAACATACCAGTGTAAAACATAAAGTAGATGTGTATTTTCAGTAGGAATGGAACATGGTGGTAGGACTCTACAGAAAGAGTTTGTATTGTCTCCAATAGTGTGCATGGATTGCTGTTTTTTAACAGACTCAAAAAAAAATAGGAGGTTCTTAATTTGTCAGTTTATGTATGTTCACCGATTACTCAAAGATGATTGAACCGATTTGGAAAATTCTTTTATGTTTTAAAGGGACTTCTCAGGTCCCATTTAAATTTTATCAAAATCGATCGAGCGGTTTTTAAAAAATCAACAAAAATCGAAAAATTGTTTACATCGATGATATTTTTTATATAGATCAATTCGGTTGGCTTTTTAGTTTTTAAAACGTAACGGCTTCAAAAATAGGTTCTCAATTATTTTTTTATGTTTGTTACCCCGTAACTCCGTATCTCCTTCATTTATGAATCGATTGGTTTTTTTTTTATGAATGGATATATTTCGATTGATCCTATTTGACCGGGATGGGTCTATATAAGGGATTTTATTATGACGCTTGTGGCAGACAGGGAGCTGATATATAGACATGATGAGGCAGACAAGACATGAACGTGGATCTTTCTTGTCTATTTATGTTAGCTGTTACGTTCTTACCTATCCCTGGTATTGGTTTTACCTTATCTATAAAGTAGTCGTGAAAGGTATTTGTAAAATCTTGTGGGTTTGTTCCCTTAAAAAAGTAATCAAAATTGGTTAATTACTTTGGTTTTTTAATCAAAATAGTTGTAAAAATATATCATCATTTTGTTTCCAGTGATGTTAAGAGTTTCTAATAGTACTAAAATAAAATTATTTTTACCCGACTAATAAATAAGAGGAGGTAAATTCGGCTTTATTTTATGGGCTTAAATTTTATTCAATGAAATCGATTTACTTTTTAGTTTTAAAAACGTAATTATGAATTTTAATGGGCTTTGAAACCGGTGAAATTTTTGGGCAAACAGACAAAAAACTTATGTATATGGTCGGCACATGTGATACCTTCAGGTTTTGCAAGCGTCATCATCATCATCATATCAGTCCCTAGAAGTCCACTTCTGAACATAAGCCTCCCCAATAGATTTCGAGGAAGAACGATTTTGAGCCCTCTCCATCCACCGATTTCCCGCGATCTTTACAATGTCATCAGCCCATCGGGTGAGGGGTCGTCCTACGCTTCGTTTTCCTGTCCTTGCAAGCGTCATAGTTTAAAACAACCACAAACTGTTATATGCTTGTATATAAATAAAACTTTAACTCATATTAATAACCTACCGGTATGACGACAGACATCGACAATATTTCGATATAACTACAAGTCAAAATCAAATCAAAACATTCTTTATTTAAAAAAATCTTAAAGAGCACCTTGAATCGTATTTTACGTACTAGTAAATCTAGATGCCGGTTCCTCATAACCCCAGTTCAAAAAGAATCCGGCAAGAAACTCGTCTGGTCTTAACACTTTTTTGTATGATCCTTGACAATTTTGTTATGGATGCAGTCTAGTAAATTCATACCAAGCTTTTTGTTATTTGATCTGTTATTTTATAATATAATTTATGAGACAGTTTCTGTTTTATTACGTTAAATTAGCCAATCGTCAAATGTTACAAGTATATAAGTAACAAGACAAAAAAACAAATTGCTTCAAATATCAAACAGCTGCCCGCCGATGTATTCAGTTCTTGCAATTTGTTTTTTTGTTCTCGGGTAACTAATACTATATTATACACATAGTATATCAAATTATATGATGCAAGCACCATGTTGCTTGAGGAGTAAGGATAAACAAATTAACAAAATCGTGATAGACAGCTCACACATTGCGTATTATAATATTAATGACTATATTATTGATAAGAATGCATGGCCTCATGCTCTGCCTTCAGACAGATAACTGACAGGTTTAAAATGTATAAACTACTGTAATTTTGTATTAGTTTTTCGTAGCTAAGATGGATCAAATAATAAGCACTAGGACCAGGACGAGTTTCTTGCCAGTTATTCTTGGGCTTGGGTTTGGGGGAATTAGCACCTAAATTATCCTAGTACGAGTATGGTATGTAAGGCATTTAAGTTATCCATGTGATTGTATTGAATAAACATATTTATTACCTTTTTCTGACTTTTTGACAGCATCATCTATACATTTGGATAAACACTTGCTTTACTCACGTATTATTTTGTCGATGAAGGCACCGAAACTGTTTCGATTCATCTAGAGAATCTTCATCAGGGTGAGTTTGATCCGAGTTTGGTCCGGTCGTTGCCGCTTGAGTTCACGGTTCGCACATCAACATCTAGCCCAAAACCTAAGCAAAACTTGTTCTATTGAAATCAGATGACTATATAATCATATCCTACTAATTCAAACTCCGTCTTTGTCCGTCCGTCTATCTAACTATCTATTGTTTTCTTTTCACAGCTAAATCTACGAATCTTGATCAAAATGTGTAAGCAGTTTTTATTTTGGGGGACGGACATAATATGTAGGCAATACGACACGACGTAGGCACGACGAAAAATAAAATTATGACAGAATTAATTTATGATTGTAATAAATAACACTTTTTTCATCAATAATCCAGTCGGTTATATAAGCAATAAGTAAGTATGTTTATAATAACGTGTTCATAAAATTTTATTATATATTTTAATTACTAGCAATCAGCCTCGGCTTCGCACGGGTGTACCTACGGGTTTGGTATTGCAATTTTTGTAGGATCGTATTTTTTTGTAAATAAATAATTATTTTTATTCGCTGATAATATAGCATAAATAGGCCAAATAGTTTCAAAAATCAGGTGATTCATTTTTGAATTTATCCATTACAAACAAACCAAAAATCAAATCCTTAACTCTTTATTATATTAGTCAAAATCTTTGCTAAATATAATTATTATTCAAAACGCTCGTGGTATAAATAACTTCGTTTTTCGAAGCAGAGCAACGAAGTCACTCGTGGACAATTCCTGGATGGGTGACCGCAGTCCTATTAACATCTTCACGCTTCCGTGCTTCGGGAATCGTGCAAGTTAAGCTATCGGTCCTGGCTTTTCAAAAATTGTTAGATTATCACGGCCTATGAACTCATACGGAAATTTTTTAAAAGTTAACGTGTGCTTCAAATGTGGGGAGAACTTCAGGAGACTCGGCCTTAAAATTAACTTTAAGTAAGTAGATCTGCTCCTGCAAATTTAAGAGATGTGCTCTTGTTATCTTCTCTGCTATGTATCTTCTTTATCTTATACGACATGACTACTATCTTCTTAACTTCGTTGATATACTCGTTGCATACATTTTCCATTCCAGGCCTTTGTTAAGCTTTCTTTCCTTAAACTTTTTCTTCTATGACGTTATGACTAGCCTGTCATCTCAGTTGGTAGTAGCTCTGCCTTCTGCGCTGTAGGTTAAAGGTTCGATTTTCTGCAAGAACACACATTTGTGTAACAAACATAGATGTTCTGTGTCTGGGTGTTAAATTATTTAATGTATGTATTTATAAGTGTATGTATTCAATCTGGTCACTATAATACAAGCTATGGTTAAGTTTAGGGCTAGATGGTGTCGTGTGCATTGTCCACCAATATTTGTTATTTATTAATTTATCTGTCGTGCTGTATAATTATATTAGGGTTCCGAAGTCAACAAGGAAGCCATTTAGTTTTGCTATGTCCTTTTATGTCTGTGTCTGTCTGCTTATCTCTCCGCCATAAAACAGAGCTCTTACCCACAGACTATAAGCCTAATCGTTATTAAATTACGTACGTTATTAGTTTAAATTCTGACGGCCTCTGTGGCGCAGTGAGCCAAGGCCCGGCTGAGACGCAAAAGGTAGCAGGTTCGATACCGCCGCAGGACAAGTCTTTATATGTTCTGCAACTATGTATCTCGGGTTTGGGTGTTTCTATGTATAGTATGTACACATTTATAAAAAGAAAAAAAATTATGTAAGTAGTACATCGGTCATGTGGTACCCATGATAACAGAAGCTCTCCTTACTTCAGGGCCAGATGATGTTGCGTGAAATGTCCAGCATTATTTATTTTGCTTATTATTAGTGGCCTCTATAAAATTAGGAAACAAAAATAAAAAAAAGGTTTTTAGAGATTCATGTAAAGTGGAGTTAATTTTACAAAAAAGTTTATTATAATACAGAATATTACAAGAAAAATTATCATCCTGTTTTATAAAATCTTAAAAAAACAAAGTGCCCTCTTGATTTTTTTACTATGCTATTGAGATGGTGTTAAAATGGTTTATGACTACTCATTCTTATCCTTATTCAAAGTCAAATGATATCTTGTTCAATACAATCACAAGGATCACTTTGAAACGACTTACATACTATGTGACTTTAGGTGTCAATTCCTCCTAAACGAAGCCCGAGAAGAACAAGAAGAGACTCGTCCGGGTCCTGGCGCATTATCTATCTTACGACTATCTTAACTACGAAAAACGAATACAAGAGAGTTTATACATTACAAATATTTCGGTTAACTGTCTGCGGGCAGAGCAACATGAGGCCATGCATTCTTATTAATAATATAGTTATTTTTATTATACTAAATTTGGAAGCCTTTGTTCTGCATGATCGCATTGGCTTGGTTAATTTTTCTTCTTATATATATAAAAGAGAGTTGTGTTATAACCGTTTACAACTTAAGAACCGCTGGACCGATATGGATGAATTAAAATGAATATAGTTAGTAACTTGGATTAGGATATAAGCTATTTTTTATCCCGGAAAAACAACGGGAACGGGGCGAGCGAAGCCGCGGGTGGTTGCTAGCGTCATCTATTAATATTTATCCGTAACTTTGTTAATCTCTATAATTATTACAATAATTTGAATAGCGATATTAGTACTTTAATATTTTTTCTGAAATTGTAACCGCCCAACGAAGTGGGCACGGGTCAGCTAGTTTAACTAAACTTCTAACATCCACATTTTATACTGTCTCGCTAATCTTTTCCATATATCTCCAACACCAGATCTCAAATGCTTACAGTAGGTAGACAACTTGTCATATTATGATGTTCATGTCGCAAGATCTCTGGTGGTCCTCAGTACATTAACTTAGCATGTGGTATCACCTTGACCTACTGTGACGCTACTGTGGTATGCGTTTAAACTGTTCAAAAATACTTTATTAAGAACTTGTAGAGAGTTTTGTTTGCATAAGTTATTTCATTCTTAAATATCAGCGGTCTTACAAACACCTCTCGACTAACACACTATAATAATAATGCCGGACATTTCACACATCACCTAGCCCAAAGGTAAGCAGAGCTTGTGTTGTGGGTACTACATGACTAATACTTATATAGTTTTTGTACATACATACATATTATACATAAAAACACCCAGATCCGAAATAAATACTTGCAGATCATACAAACATTTGTCCCGCGGCGGTAATCGAACCCGCAAGCTTCTGCGTCTTAGCCGGATCTTAACCCTCTGCGCCATAGGGGTTGTCGTATGGTTTACGATTTTGAGTACTTGACAATTTTTTGAAATTCGTAAATACAACTGGAATGTCACAGGAAAACAAAATAAAAAATTTCGTTTACTTAGATGGCATATTTATCCAGATATTTTGATTTAAAAACCAAACTACTGAACCGATTTTGATGAAATTCTTATAAGACCAATCAGTATATAAATGACGGAGTTGTATAGTAAAAAACAAACAGAAACAAATTTTAAAAAAAAAGTTATTGAGAACCTCCTCTTAATTTTTAGTCGGTTAAAAGTATTAGCACTATTTTAAACAGTTATATATTTTTGACAGAGTCGTTTATAAGTAAGGCCAGCAGTGTCATTAATGAAAATCATTTTGACATGCGTTTTTGGTTACGGTTTCACAGATAAAGGTACCTATATAGTGGTTTAAAAAATGCGTTTGTTATAGTATATTGTACACCTACCTAGGCGAGAAGGTGCCCAATTCCTATCGAGTGTTTCATTTGCGTTAAAACACACGAGGTAGGAATCGCACTTTCTTCCAAGTGATACACAGTGCTTTTTACTACACCTACGAGGAAAATAAAAATAATATTACCAAACACAAATTAAAATTTCGAATAAATTCCCGCGCATGCAGTTATTACTTGAGTTCTTTTTTAAGTTGTTCGTAGAAGCGACATTATTTAATGTGAGTTATTTGTATATAAATAATAATTAATATTTAATTTTAATTATTTACGAAGAAATAAAAAAAATAACAAGTTAGAAATGGATTTCCATACACTTTTCTCTCGCGCTCCCGAAATTCAATAGACTTTTCCGTCCCGCATTTTAGTAGGCCTAAAATGATGTACTTTCTAAGTTATATTTAGAAAAGGAATGGGCAAGTTTCTCAATAGGTGTGGTACAATTTGTTTTAACCGTTGCATGAAATAACGATGACCCCATCGAATAAACGTATAAAGTAAAAACTTTAACTTTACAGGAGCAATTAAAAACGTAAAAAAAATATTACTCGGTGATTATTATATATACCTATAAACAATGTATTATTAAATTAAAGGTAAAAATACTTCTTTTCTCTAATAAAATATAAAATACCAATATACGGATAGAATTTGAAATATTAAAAAAAGCCCTTTTAAATTTTTATTCTTGCCAAAACTTTTCGAGGTTGGTTCGTTTTCAATGTTTACACTATTATTCGTCGGAAATGTTATAGTCTCACAAAATTTGTAACAAAATATTGAGCTGGTTTAATACGGGTATTTTGATTTGGTAATGTGGTTATTAGATAGTTACATGGGTATTCCAGTAATTGGGTTTATATTTTAAAAGTGCAAAATTGTATTACTGTTTTATTCATTTAGCTTTTTATTTTACAATATTTTGTAAAATGCGTTTGTTCAACTACAAAGTACTTAAAATATTTTAGAATAACTTAGAACTTACAGGTTATTCTAAATTATTTTGAGGGATAAAACAATTAGGTACCTAATTATAAAAGTACCTATCTAGTTATGTCGCTTTTTACTGAAATAGAAATAAATAAAACAGTTTATTAAGTTTGAAATAAGTCATTGTTAGTCATTTGGTTCTTAACACAAATTTTACTAAAAACAAGATGACACTCCAAAACAATGTTTTTTTTATCATAGATAGACCTACGTTTGACCACGAACTCGCCTAATGTTAAGCGACGATGTGGTCGAAGATGGGGCACGCAGGTCTAGAAGATACCTAATTACTCTTGACTTGAAGAAACCCAGATTATAGTTTTCAGGAAAGACAAGACGACGGCAAAGCATTCCAATCCTTGGCTGTACGCATTAAAAATGTGGAAGCGAAGCGTTTTGTTTGTAAGGGTGGTAGACTGACAATGTATGGATGGTATTGAGCGGTACCTCTGCTTGTCCTGTTGTGAAAGGGACATGGTGGAATGAGATCATGCAATTCCTGGGCACATTCTCCGAAATGTATTCTATAAAAGATCGAAAGCAACTCTACGCCGGTGCTCGAGATTCTGGAACTTAGTCTTAGCGTTTAGCTGCTCACTTATCACCCTCAATGCTCTACGCTCGATCGAGTGCATAGCAGCCAGCTGGTGTTTGGCTGAACCATCCCATAGATGGTAGCAATACTCCATACCCGACCGGACGTAACTTTATATAAAGTTGAAGCTGAAAGCAGCTGTCCTTGAAAGCTGAAGTATCGCCTCACCTTGTTGGAAATTCCAAGCTTCCAGCAGTCTTGGCTTAGGACTCGATATAGGAGCAAAAACTGAAAGTCCGAGTAAGTGAAACTCTCAAAAGTTTGAGATGATCTTCTACAGTTACCGGTACATTTCGGAAAACGGGGAACGCCGAAAAGAGACAAACTTGCGTTTTAGATGCGTTAAATTTAATTAGATTGGCATCGCCCCAATCGGACGACCTGGAGAGTTAATTCCAGACTCATAAGCATTTCGTCTCTGTTTTTATGAATTACAGTCTTACTGGTTCGTGCGTTGGCAAAGTATCTCTCCACAACTGTACTGTCGTCTGCATACCCAATGATTCCCGGCATAAGCAGATCGTTTATCTGCAGTAAAAACAGTGTGGCCGAGAGCACTGACCCTTGAGGTACTCCGGAATGAATTTCCAATCTATCAGATTTTCGAATGGATCTTTCCCTCAAGAAGGCAGCAAGCCATGAGCAGAACTGAACTGGCAATCCGTAGGCTGGAAATTTGCCAATAAGGCTAGCGTGAGGCTTTGCTGCCAGCTGGATGTGTCGCAAGCATTGCGTGACACCTTCTTGAAGGACTTAGCATCTTGATTAAAGGCTTTCTTCTTAGTTCGTGTATCGGTGGCTTTGCTGTTGTGAGCGTTAGCCCAAGAAAAAGTAAGTAAGTAAGAAAAAGAAAAGTAAGCTGCATGTTTTACCGATTCTGACCTTGTGTGATGTAATGACTTAATGCATCCCCCCCGCTAGGACCTCCATCCTCCAGAACCAGGGCACGAATCCCATCCCATTGCATAAAGGGGTGAGAGAGGGAGATGTTATTTCTCTGAAACTGTTCCCTTCTGCATTTGAGGATGTTTTCAAGCACTTATACTGGCATAGACATGGTATCAACATCAATGGCGAACGCATCACTCACCTTCGATTTGCCAACGATATAGTCCTCATGGCAGAATCGCTAGAAGACCTTGGCACAATGATCAGCGACCTTTATATCGCCTCCCAACAGGTGGGTCTTAAAATGAACATGAGCAAGACAAAAATCATGTGAAATGCTCATGTTGCACCTGTACCGCGATATACATGCTGGGAGCGATATAATCGAAGTTGTGGACCATTATGTCTATTTGGGTTAGACGATTCAACTAGGCAAGTCCAACTTCGACAAAGAGGTCAGCCAATGAATCCAACTCAGATGGGCAGCGTTTGGGAAATTACGGCACATCTTCTCGTCACAGATACCGCAGAGCCTCGAGACGAAAGTCTATAATCAGTGCGTGTTGCCAGTGATGACATATGGAACTGAGACTTGGTCGCTAACTATTGGTCATACACAAGCTCAGTCGCGCAACGTGCTATGGAGAGAGCTATGTTGAGTGTTTCACTACGTGATAAAATCCGCAACGAGGCAATCCGTAGAAGAACCACAGTCACCGACATAGCACTCAAAATTTGCAAGTTTAAGTGGCAATGGGCAGGCCATATAACTCGCAGAACTGATAACCGATTAGAAATAAAAGTTCTCGAATGGCGACCAAGGACAGGAAAACGAAGCGTAGGACGACATTGTAAAGATCGCAGGAAGTCGGTGGATGGAGAGGGCTCAAAATCGTTCTTCCTGGAAATCTATTGGGGAGGCCTATGTTCAGCAGTGGACTTAAAAGGCTGATATGATGAGGATGATGATCCCCCCTTCGCATTTATCTATTGTCCATCCATCTTTTACGGAATATATCATAATTTTGATAGGCAATAAAATGCTTTTACTAAATCGATATGTAAAAGAAACAACGAGAAAATGTGTGCAATAAAAGTAACACATTTTTGTATTCATTATGTTTTTGGTAAAGTTTGGTAAAATTCTTTAGGAAAACGAAGATCAAAAAGTACAAATGAATAAAATTATATAGAAAGTTACCTACTATAGGCAAACTCTAAAATTCAGTAAACACTTTTACGATTATTATTTTGTTTCCAAATTCCCACGAATAATATTACAAAGTTAGTTTGCAATAAACGAGTGAAAGTAGACAGTGTGCAAAATACATACTCGCAATATTCGTGCGAGATTGGTGTTTTTATTTTCTGTAGAATTAACATTCATAGTAACGTAAATATAAATTTAATTCAAAAATGTTTCTGAAAAAAAATTAGGAGGTGTATTTTAAGCGTAAAAATCAAAAAAAAAAGATTTACGGCAAAAGCCTTTACCCGTTTATTCGGTGGGACCGTCGATAAGATGAGTAATATTTTTAATAATTAAATATAGAGTCATCTTGCGACTACGATAAATACTTGTTAACTTAACCAATATGAATTCTGAATATTTAAAAATATAGTAAAAAATTGCCCTCTTAGCTCTTAACAGAGTTCTAACTCTGTCTTGTGATTGTCAGTTCCATTTGCTCCCTGGGAAAACAAAATATATTATGGACATAGATAATATTGTGTCTGAGCGAAACTAAAGTAAGTATGTTTATAAAAATATTATGTATAAGACAATTAGTCTAATAAGTTATTGAAGCCGGAAAAATAAACAATGTTTTTTCGTATTCATCGATCGAATGTTTTTTGTTTGTTTGCAGAGATAACAGAATAGATTTATAGGTAATTATCAGAACATAATTAATAAAAAAAAAAATATATAAAAAAAATCCTGGACATTTCACACAGCATCATCTGGCCCCAAAGTAAGCAGAGCTTGTGTTATGGGTACCACATGACTGATATACTACTTATTTACTATTTTTGATACATATTATACATAGAAACACCCAAACGAGACAAATTTTTGCAGATCATACAAACATTTGTCCCGCGGCGGGAATCGAACCCGCAACCTTCTGCGTCTCAGCCAGACCTTAGCCCACTGCGCCACAGAGGTTGTCAAATTGGAGTTAAACGTTGATGGATTAGAATAGAATGATAACCATTTTGATTTGTGGTTGTGATTTTATGGTTTCCCTAATATTACGTAAAACACGAATGATTTTATTTTAGTTAAGCAAAACAACAGAATTGAGGCCATTGTCTAACTACGTCTAAAAAGCAGTAGGTTTAAGTACATGTGACGGAAAATGTTGAATTGAACTTAAATGTATCTGGAAATGTAATGTTGAGACACGAACTGGAAAATTGCTTCATCGGCTTGCGCGGCGACGTTCTAGACGTTTCTTATTTTATAGGTTCCAAGAGCGAACGTAAAATGATTTCTTCTCTTCAATAAATGCATGTATCTTGATAGTTTTGAAAATGTCAAGTGATTGTTCTGTTAATTCTTCGTTTGTCATTTCATGAAGTAACATAGCTCTGTTATTTTAATATTTTTAACTCGTTTTATTGCACGTTTTATTCAGTAATCTTAGCAGAATTTTAATGAGTAAATTGTGACTACAGGACGGGTATGAACAATTGAATTAAATGTGTATTGTGGTGCAATGTGGTTTGAACGACGAGGAATCCCATGAAAATTTTAGACGGCCATTCCGCGTGACGTCTAGAATTGACAATTGACCATCGACTAAGACCTTAACAAACAAATTGACTACAAACCAAAATAAACACTTGACACTGGCAAAATTGACATTATTATGTCACATGCCATAAACAAAGAAGAAGAAGAAGATATTTCGGTTATAACAACGTCACAATGTCGTAGTCGATTGTCATTTGTCTATCGTTTATAATGTCTAGAATTTTCTTGGATTCCTCGTCGTACAAATCACAAAACAACACAATGCATATATTATTTAATACTCTTTAACATTTGAGTTAGTAAGTCTACATAATATTGGTAATATTAATCATTTAATATTCCGCTAATATTATATCTAAATTTGAATCGCAAGTTCAAATGTCATATTGCAAAAGGCTTATTCCCCAAGTACTCCAAGATTATTTCCCAAACTGCTCCACGAAAAAAAATACTTTAAAAAATGAGTTTCATTTTACTCCAAGAAAATATAAAAATGTTCTCAAAGTACTCCAGTGTTCAGGTTTCAAAAAATTTAATACGCCGTACATTCATTCTCAAATAACTCTACGAATTTACCATAAGAATATTATTGATTAATGTTATGTTGCATCCTACTCCAAAAGATAGCTGACGCACAGTCAGCTGTCATCAGCTGAGGTGCAAAGATACTAGTTTTATGATATGTTTAACTATGAGCTAGAACTAAAATACAACACAGTAACTGATATTTGTAATTTTTAATATAAATGGAATCGTACATGCATAACATAAAAAGGAACTCTGGATATAAATGTTCACTAAACAATAAAATAATTTAGCAAAAACAAACAAAATTATATATCTATGAACTTTAAAAACGACAAGAAAAAGAATAAACATGATAGCGAAACAAAAAAACATAGAAGGCCTTATCTAACAAAAATAAATCATCATTTAACAGTCAAAATAGTTAAAGATAAAAATCCGCCTATTTCTAAACCTCTGGAGATAGAAGGTTAGAAAAAGGCGGATTTTTATCCTTATCTTATCTTAGCAATGAAGCTAAGAATATAATCAACACACACAATCATATCACGAATTATATACTTAGGTAAATAAAGTACATACATTAAAAAAAAAAAAATTTGTTGATGCTTTGTAATGCTTGTAATACTGTTACATCTTTTTCTCTAAACTGGTTCATAATCAAAGCCTGTTTAAGGTCCCTGTTTATGGACTGTCGGCTTCTATTTACGGTAGGAGTCCAACAATATCTTTTGAAGTGGACAGCTTCATCTTTAATAGTTTGTAAAATTTTAATCAGGAGTGGTTTTTTACATAACACGTTATTGAATCACCACGATTCAACCAAATTGGTGGTTCTGTGACGTTGTCCTTCGCAATTCCATAAATGTATTGGAAAAGACGTACTCTCAAGCCAAGTGGTAACAAAATAATCATTAAATTTAATGATACTTTCGGTTTTTGGGGCTTCTTCCATATTATTACCAGCCAACTATCTTCTACAAACTTAATTGGAAGATGAACTAAAGCACCACATAAAGCCACATGCTGTTTTTCGTCTTTCTTTTTCAATCCAAACCAAAAGATCATTGGTCTTAGCTGCTTTGTATATCATACAAAATGCTTGGGTTTTGAGAGCTTGGCGTAAAGTCTCACTTGTATAAGCGTGACAAAAGGCATAGTCTCTTTTACACTTATTTTTTTAATTATGATTTTTATTCCATTTACCACAAACGTAAACGACTTATACAGTGTAATGGAAACTTTAGTGAATATTATTTTACAATTAATTATAATTATAAATATTCTGGCTTACTGCACCTCTTCAACATTTCATGGAGTAGAATGTACTAAAATATTAAACTAAACTAAATTTAAAATACTAAAATAATAATAATATTTTGATGTTTTCAATGGAGTAATTTGGGAATTATGATGATCAATCACTGGAGTACCTTGAGAATAATTTCAGCTACCTGCGGAGTAGGATACAACTTAAATGCAATATTTTTATAAACAAAATTTATAGAAATATTTTTTTTGAAGTATTTTGAGAATGAATGTATGAGATTCTTATCTTTTTAGAACAAAAGAATAGAGAAGTTTGGGAATAACCCTCGCAGAATATGTTTATGCCATTTTATAAAAAAAAACTTACGTGAGTGTCGTGGAACACACGGTTGGAACGAAGTTCGTAGTATATTATTATTGATAAACGTATTATATTATTGATTAATAAATACAAATTAATAGATTACTAGCGTCTAAGAGCATTTAAATGAAACGTAGAAATAACTAATGAATTGAAGGAATGGTAGGAAATTTCGTAATTTATAAACATTTTATTTTACATCATTCAATTCATCTAATTTATTCGTTCATCTAATTCATTCATTTTTGTCACCCTATGGTTAACCGTCTACAATATTGGATACTCTTTGGTCTACACTGAAGAAAGGGTCGTAACGGAAATTCGTGACGGAAAAATCTTACACATTTTTTCGCTACACGGAAAGCTACACATAAGGTCCTGTAGTTTAGTTTCAATACAAACAAACAAACAATTAAATATTTCAAATAAATCATAGAAAAATTAAATAAATCTAATATTTATAATATTAGTATAGATAAATGCACATTTGCTAATGTATTGGTTAAATCTCTTGCCTTATTTACGCATTGACGCCAATGCGTAAATAATGACAAGAACAGAAAATACTTAACCGCCACAATAGAACTAAGTATGTGATTATAAAAAAATGAATCATTATATTCGAAAACGCAAACCAGAAATCAATATTTTTTATTCTAAAAACGAAGTACATAATTACACAATTTTTTTGAACACCACAGTTGTTGTTTCGTCAAAAAACCTAATTGATTGTGCATTAGATGTTTCAAGGATTTAAGCTGATGCTATTTATAAATTTTATTATTCACAATGCAGACAAAAACACTATAATTTTAACTATTATTAAAAAAAACTATGTCTGATTGCATATATCATATGAAAAACTTTAGGTAACAGGTATTTACACTACTAGCTATCCGCGCGCAGCTTCGCCTGCGTTGAAGATTTTTCTCGGGACAAGCCAATTTTCCCGGGATCAAAAGTAGCCTATGTCCCCCGGGGATAGTGTAACAGAATTTTTCAAATCGGTCCAGTAGTTTTTAAGTTTATTGGTTACATACAAAAATACAAATCTTTCCTCCTTATAATACTGGTGTAGATTAGTGTAGATAATATATTATTAGCAAATCATGTAATTTAATTAGCAACATATTTACATTTATACATCATTTCATTCCGTTATTAAGTCTATTGTTAAACCTTTTTTATATATCTTTAGCTTCTGACCGCAGCTTCGCACGCATAGTACATACATAAAAAGTAGCCTATGTTCTTAAGATAAAATATTTGATAGATGCAAAAAAAAAGTTCTGTTGATCCGATCGCTATCAAACTTCATAGGATCACCCGCTAGAACAATCTGAAGATTTCCTAAAAATCGATAAAAAAGTCATCGATATTGGTCGAGCCTTTCGGAGTATCTATGGAACATACATACACACATTGCCCTATATATATTTTAGATTTCATTAGTGCTGTATTTTGAACTCTGTTTCTATTCATGTAGGTGCCTAATTCGACAATACAATACGTAACTAAAAATCCATATTTATCAAAATGCCGTTTCATTCTACCGCAGATTTGTGCGTAGTTTGGATTCATTAATCATTTATTCACACAAACAATTTTTTATTAAGCACCCAAAAGAAATGTGTTATGTAATATATCATAAAACTTGGTTGTCTGTAAAGTCGGTTTACGGACGATAGTTTAACGTGACAACGTCATTACAACGTAAAAGCGGCGCAAGCCGCATCTATCTGTATTGTTATGCGCTCTCGCTCCGATCGTTACGTTACAATGAGCGTAACGGGACAATGAGTCATCATTTTTCGTGCGTGCAGCCGGCGTTCATCGATTTATTAGACGTTGTCACGTCAATATAACCTTTTTTATTTACGAAACAATTATACATTTATAACTAGCTGTACACGCATAAACATCAAAACTCCTAGATTTGTAAATAGGTATTAGGTTGAAAACTTTAGGAGTAAGTCAAGTACACCGTGTACTTGACTATTACTACTATACTATTACTACTATACTAGTACTACTATACTAGTACTATTATAACAAGCCATAGATACCATCCTAAGTAGGCTACTGGTGGCAATTCGGTTGGTTCATTTCTAAAATTAGGAATTGTCTAAAATATAAGTTAGTCATAGCATTTGTAAAACCTATTCGGTTGGTACCATCTAACTAAATTAGGCACGCTTAATTAAATTAGATGAAATTATATTAGGATAAGTTGGTAACAGCAGAATACCAAAGTTTCATTTAACAGTTCTAAACCTAATTTTAGCTAAAATTAGTTAGGTTGGTGCCAACAGAATTGAGGCCACTGTCTCACTGTACCATTGAGTCGCGTTCATTTTGCAAGTGTATCAACCTCGGACGGAAGGACATACAATTTACATAAGATATAATGTTGATAAAGCAAGCACGAATACATGGACTAACTATTTATGTACTTTCAAGATTTGCACGTGAGATAATTTGAGTACTACGTGTTTGTTTTTTTTAATAGTGTTATTAAAATGATAAAAAATTAACATTATACACATTAAAACTAATTTTAAATATGAACAGATTTAATCACAATATTACTGCACTGTGCATGTGCATTATGCGTACAAAACTTCTTCGTTTCAAAGAGATGCATTTAAACAAAAAGATATAATTTGAATACTGCGGTAGATCATAATAATTGGCGGTACACACTTCCTTGTAAAGTTTTGCATAAAGATAAAATATTTTGTCAAAACACATTTTGGTTTCGAGACTTGCCTACCAATGAGTTTAGCTATGAATAGAAATACTGAGAACTCCACTAAAGTTAGAAAAAAACAAATCATTACAATTATATTAAATTACATTATAAAGTCGGATGTATACGAGTATACATTATAGAGTTGTAGAGGTCTAGATTTATTTTCAAAGTTAACAACCTTTATAACTACTGTTTGGTTTTAGCAAAAAGTATCTAACAGAGAAACAAAAACATAATCTGTTAAAAATACAATTGAAAAAAGACCATAATAGTGCGATGAACTTTACAATGATATTGTTTCTATTACACGATCGTACTTCACTCGCTTATAAAGGCAAAATGTTATTTAAATCGATGGGCAAAACAAACCTATTATTTTTAACAAGACAGTTCACATGTTTCTTTTCAAAACGTCATCTACGAGATACGATTTGATTTTTTGTACGTTTGTTTGTAACTAAAAACAAAAAAAAACTATACCAGTTGTAAAAATGCTGACAGAAAGCTAAGTAAGTAATAGGGGCAGTATTTTATTTTATTTAATTTTACATAAATTTTATTTAAAAATATAATAGATGCCTACAAATCAACAATAATGTAACCTAAGGTATCAAATTCAAATTCTAATTCAAATATATATACCGATTTCATAAAAAAAGAGGAGGTTCGCAATTTGTTTTTTTTTTATATCTGTTAGACCGTAATTTATGAATTGATTTCAAAAAATATTTTTGATACTTTTAGATAGGTCCTATAGAAATTTCATTAAAATAGGTTTCGTTTATAAATCAAAATTGCTGAAAAAAAATTGTGATGCAAGTAAACGAAATTTAGTTTTTTTATATAAATGAAGTCGATTTTCTTTTTAGTGTTTAAAACGTAATTATCACTACAATCACAAGAATCATTTTGAAACGTCTCACATACTAGGTATATTTAGGTGCTATTTCGTCCAAGTCCAAGTCTGAGAAGAACTGGCAAGAAACACGTTGCTCCTAGCGCTTTTTTGTATGATCCATTTTATAACTAGCTAATACAAGATTACAGTATTTGACAGTACATGAGGCAATAAGTCATTAAAACCACGGGTTGAATCAAAAGATGATGATTTGTATCATGATATCAATCCTTATCCAACTAAGTAGTTTTTTTACAACCAATGTAATAAATAAATGTATATCTGTACTTAATCAATGTATATTTATATATTTATTTATCTATTTATTTTTAAAGGATAAGCATTATATAATAGTGTGGTTAAATTTAAAAACATAATGTCAATATTTTTAATATTAAGATTTCCGTATTGTCAATGTTCTATAATATTAATACGTGAAGCAAAAACTTTATACCCCTTTTTACGAAAATTGCGCTGACGGAGGAGTATGAAATTTCGTACACATAGTTTATATAGAGGAGTGCAGAATGCTTATATATTTTTTTAATTATGTATAAAAAATACATTATTAACTAATTTATTATGGTCGAATTTCGACCAGTGGGCCACCTACTACCCACTAGTTTCTATAATTAACTGATTACCATGACACAATACAAACAGTAATCATTTCTAAAAATTACTTATTAATTTTAAATATAAATGCAAATTAATTACAGGTTCATTTGTTTAATGTACGCCGTGCCGTCCACTCTAGTTCATAAAAATCTTTCGATCCAAAGGTTACCAGGAAGAGATCGCTCTCAAATGATATGGCCGCCCATTGTACCACTTAAGTTCTCTCACTACATATAAACTGTTATTTTGTGTTTTATTTCAAAAGGTATACAACAAAGATTTATTCTATTATATTTTATTCTACAACTCTAAATTAGACCCGTACGAAACCGCGGCGAATCGCTAGTAAGATAATACGGTAGTACATAAACATGATAGCACAAGCTACTATCATTTATCTAAGCTATTATAAAACAATAACAGGTGGAAATAAGGAAAACAGTCAAAATACACAAAAGGTATTATGACTGGACAACGTTATATACACTTTATTTTAGAACAAAATGAATTTGCCAAACGCGTGCCAGACCAGGTACAGTGACGTGAAAAATTTATCTAATAAGATTCCTGAAAATTCTAAAATAAATAATAGAAAATAAATAAAAAATTTGGTTTCCTTATTATGGTACCACCTTTGGTATATATTGGTATGGTATATCTCCTTTCCAACAAAAAAACATCAAAATTGGTTTATAAACGTCGAAGTTATCCGCCAACACACACAAAAAAAAAATATACGGTGGAAGTCGGTTAAATAGATATTTTTTTATAATGTTTTTATATTTTTATATTCATATTACCTTATTACCAAAACACAATACAAACAATAATTATTCCTATATAATCATTCTTATAAATGACTAATTTAGTTGAAAATTTAAGGCCAATTCATTACTTAGATAATTGATTTAGGCTTTACTTTGCGGAAATCCAAATATATGGACAAATTTTAAGTACTATTTCGCCATTCTAATCCTTCGCCAAAAATAAATTCGAATACTATTTCGCCAATCTATTCCTTCCTCAAAAATAAACTCAAATTCTATTCTGCCAATCTAATCCTTCCTCAAAAGAAATGCATTTAGTACTATTCCGCCAATATATCTATAGTAGATTTTCTTTTTGAGGCAGGAGTAGATTGGCGAATAATACGAAATATTTATCCATCTGTTTAATGTTTTTTAATGAATAACCGAGTACAAAAACTACAACAATACAACAGACTAGTCTGATGCTCGTTTTAATATAATTGTGTTGTCACTAAGGTGGTTTAGTATCTCAGGTTTCGGTTTGGTAAATATTTCAAATCTTTGGCTTACACAAATGTGCATTATAATAAAACTGTTGTCCATAATTTGATCCTCCAATACAGGAAAAACCTAGTAGCATGAAGTCTTTGAGTCTAGACGTAATGAGTTAATAGATAATATGACACATTGCAACTGACGCAAAGGTCACAGAGTTCGGTTAAATATCATACTGGCATAATTATAATGTCATGTCTTGACGTCAATCAGATTTCTGGCTCTTTCGTTTATTTGAACAAATTAGGCTACTAATCAAGAATTGAATTTGACAAATTATGACGATTGACTATGACTTGTATATATACGAGTATATTATGTGACGTAACATTATTATTATTCTCTTTCTACTTCTGCTTCTAAATACTTATTCTTAATAGCATGTGTAATAATAATGTCAATTTTGCCAGTGTCAAGTTTATATTGTTTATGGTATGTCACAAAGTCGTATCTTGTTGTACGTCATATGTTATTTTTAATAAAATGGTTTATATGAAATAAATAATTTTACTGATTTTTTTTGCTCGAATCACAAAAAAACATAAAGCTTTTATTCCAATTATTAATACCCGAGTCAATAACCCTAGTTGTTAACGAAATTACTAATAAAACCGTAAATAATTCGAGGAAAATATATTATATAAGAGTGCAATGTTTGCTTTGCAAGGCGGCCAACGACAAGATACGACTATGTGACATAAACAATTGATATTGGTAAAATTTAAGAAGAACAAGAAGGAGATATGTAAGACAATAATTACGTTTTAAAACCTAAAGGAAAACCGACTTCATATATATAAAAATACGAAATTATGTTGATGACATATTTTTCCAGCTTTTTTGATTCAAAATCTAAACTACAAAACTGATTTTTATGAAACTTTTATGAGCTCAATCGGAAAGTATATCTTTTAACATAAAAAAGATTATTTCAAATCGGTTCATAAATAACGGAGTTAGGAGCACCGAATTGAGCACTTCCTTTTTTTAAACAAAAAACAGGAAATATGCTGCACCTATTTAAAGGTTGCTGATGATCTTACAGTAACAGCACAATGCTTGGATGAGAAGTGGGAAAATAAAAGTGGATGCAGCTATAGACATTTCCTCCCAGAATAGTCAGAATAGAATAGTCAACTCATCTTAATCAGACCTCTATGATGATTCTGATTAACGAAGAATGAATTACAATCTTTACAGCTGCATGTTGATTAACCTTTGTACAGGATGCGCCGGTCACTTCCTGGAGTATCACTGTAATGGCATATTTACTACGACGATTACAGAATGACATAGTGTACGGAAACAGAAGGGAAACTTGCTATACATTCCAAGAATGACCAGACGAGTTTCTTGCCGGATTCTTCTTGAACTGGGGTTAGGAGGGACCGGCACCTAGATTCACTAGCATGTAAGAAGTCGATTCAAAGTGGTCCTTGTGATTTTATTTGATTTTGGTTTGCTGTTCGGTCGGAGAGTTTATAGAGATCACTAGGTAAAATTAAGAGCTAAAGAAATCCAACTTTTGCTAAAACATTATCAAATATATGTTATATATGTATTCAATAAAAACGTGTAAAGTGAGAATTAAGTAACATGTGAATTGTATCGTCAAGCTATTAGATTATTATTATTGAATTATTTTTGGCTTATAAAGAAGTGTTAATGACCAATTTATAATATTTGATCCTAAACACTTCTTTATAAACCAAAAATAATTATAAAATAATAATCTAATATTGTTATATTGTAGCTCATGGGAAGCGTGCGGTCACAATGACGCGAGTTCACGCTTTTTGTTCACCCAAAAAGTACACATATATACACAGTATACATATAGCTCATGGAAAGCGTTCGGTGACGATGACGCGAATTCCATAATTTTTGTTCACCCAAAAGTGCTCAACGCGCCAAAAGAATTTTTAATTTCAAAAATATCGAAGACAGGAGGATGGAGTCTCTGAGGCGCACTTTAATCTTCTCACCAAACTTGTTAGAAATAACTAACAAAATAGAAGTCAGTATGTATATTTTTTACGTTTACGTCTTCATCTTGTAATTTGTTCACTAAAGCACAACAATATGGCAAGAATACTTATATTTTCCTCAGCAATACTGCGTCATAGCGCAAAAACTCTTCGCCTAGCACTTAATTCACCTCTACGCAAGAAACTAGGGATTTTACCGATTCAAGGTGTCTCACGGCTAATATTTAACACTAGCTTCTGCCCGCGGCTTCACACGCATAGTACATACATAAAAAGTATACTATGTCCGTTCCTAAGATACAATCTATATCCATACCAAATATGATTGATGCAAAAAAAAAGTTCTGTTGATCCGATCGCTACCAAACTTAACAGGATCACCCGTTAGGCCAATTTGAAGATTTCCTAAAAATTTCATCGAAATCGGTCAACCCGTTTCGGAGTCTATAGGGAACATTTTATGTACATACATACACACATCGCCTTTAATAGATAGACAAAGTACCTACAGCTAAAGCTACTTTATTTGCATAATGTAAGGATGATTCCACGCCCCATTTTTAATTCCTTAGGTTGAGTTTCAGGAACTCTTTGATTTTGTCTACTCGCTAGATACATAATAACGTTATAAAAACTAAAAAGAAAACCGACTTCATTGAATGTAATTTGAGCCCATAAAAATACAGCCGAAATGAGAACCTTCTCTTTTTTTTGAAGTCGGTAAAATAAAGCGGTTTTTATGCTTTAAATACAATATTATTTTACAAAATTCATGAACACCACTGGAAAGTCGCAGGAAAGCAAAATATAAAATTTTCGTTTACTTGAATGATATATATTTCATCTATTTTGATTTAAAAACCAAGTGACTGAACAGATTACGATGTAATTTCTGTGGGACCTATGTATATTCTTTCACAAGACAAAAATATGTTTTTAAATTGATTTATAAATGACGGACGGAGATAAGATAACAAAAAAATACAAACAACTTGAGAAACTCCTCCTTTTTTTAAGTTAACACAGCAAAATATCGATATAAAGAGATCGATTAATTTGAACGCTAATACGCTAATCGATTTATTTGCTTTATTGTCAGTTATTCCAAAGAGGTGCACTCACTTTTTTCATATTAGTTATAGGTATAGAGGTTAAATGGAACTAATGATAAAAAGTGAGCAAGGCGGAGGTATATTCACCCTAGCAGAGGTCAAATAGAAGATTTGACGGTAGTAAAAACTTTAAGTAAGCATTCGATTATAAAAACAAAATCGTTATTACGTTCTTATAATAACCAAATCAAATTTGTTGCATGTTATAGTTCTCCAAGAGAACAGTAATTAAGTTATATCTGTAAAAAATTCACCATGCATATGATTTTAATTGTCTTTGTCATCTTCTTAGTTTTTCCTACAATTACCTCTCTTTGTGTTTTCCATGGCGTAATGTGATATTTTTCAACATCACCCTTACTCTTGTTAATCAGGAGTTTCCGCAATTTTAATTACTGATTAGGGAAATACTTTATAATCTCTTTAACACGGTACAAATGTTTGTATGATCTTCAAGTATTTTGGGTCTGGGTGTTTTTCTATGTATAATGTGTATGTCTTTACAAAAAAGGAAAAATAAATAAATAATATAAATATTGCTGGACAATGCACACAACACCATCTAGTCCCAAAATAAGCATAGCTTGTAATATGGTGACTAGATGACTGATAGAATACTTATATATTTTTAAATACATACTTATGATACTTTATAACACCCAGACACAGAACAAACACCTATGTTCTTCAAATAAATGTTTATTCTGGGAGGGAATCGAACCCTTAACTTACAGTGCAAAAGGCAGAGCTACTACCAACAGAGCTGACAGGCCACAATATAAAGTATATACATAAGTAGTATATTAGTCAAGTAACACAAGCTTTGCTTACGACCTCTGTGGCTCAGTGGAGACGCAGAAAATTGCGGGTTTGATTCCCGCTGCGGGACATATGTTTGTATGACCTAGGTATTTCTATGTGTAATATGTATGTATTTACAAAAAAAAGAGTGTATTAGTAGTTGACCGAGAGCGCGCGAAGCGCGAACGAGTGCCCGTTTTAGCTTAGGCAAAAATGCTTTCGTTGGTCTGTCTGTCCGGCCGGCGTCTGTCTGGATGTTTTCCTCTACAGGTCTCAATGCTCAACCGATTCTCGTTTAATTCTGAGAAGATTCTTTATCTATATTGAATTAATTTGAGTATCATTTTTTGGCAATTTTTCAAAATGGCGGATGTATGGGGTTTGAAAACGTAAAAAAAGCTATATTTCAGTCATTTCGACAATTTTTTGCGAGGTCTACAGCTCACACAGCAACTAGTATATCAATTATGTGATACACTAACAGAAGCTCTGCTTACTTTGGGGCCAGATAATGCTGTGTGAAATGTACGAAATTATTTATTTATTTGTTACAGATACAACGTCATCGACGTAATAGAACGCAATGTGGTTTAGTATTTTAGTCTACTTGGTCTACTACAGCGCGTACACTATCTTGCTGGCTATAGCCGGTCTATGGTGTTTTGAAGAGTGCACCCTCACCGAAGAAGAGGAGCATGAATTCTACCAGCACCGGCCTATTCTTTACTAAGTGACCACACGAGTAAGTACATTTTGATATCGCTTACCTAGCTAGGTGCAGCCATTGAGTAATAATATACACTTTGTATTTTGTGTTTATTGTATAATTTTAAATACATTGTTATTTATATTTCCACATTTGCATATTTTATTTATTTATAAAACTTTTTGCATGTTTAGCCAGATTAAATGGTTGTTCAACGTCAGTCAAATTACAATTTAATTGCAACAGTCAAAAAACGTATTTGACCTATAGATATACGGAGTAATTGGTTAAACTATACAACTGTAAAAAATCCTGCTTAACCAGGTCTCAGGTCTCAGGTCTGCTTAACCAAACTCAGGTCACTTTTCTTTTACGAAAATATGTATGATATTTCGATAAACGTAGATACTTCTAGCATAAATGAACACTGAACTTTTTAATATATAAACTGACAAAAACTAAGGCCAACAAAAACCAATAGTTATTTCTTATACAAGAGTGCAATGTTGCTTTTTAACCGCATGCTCAATTTTGAAGACCGAGCAAGCAAAGGACTCTAAAATTAGAATCCGCGTTAGCGAGGGAATCAAAAGAGCACTAGGTAAAAAATCTTTGTACTCGAGTGCAACACGTAACATTTCATTCCACCTCAGCGAGGAAATGACTAAATGCAAAAAATAACATTTGCGCCCTTTGAAACTGTTAGTTTCAGTCAATTCTGTTGGACTCAAATAAACTTCATAATCTTTAGAATCACTCATTTTAAGTTTTTCACTTGTTTTCAAGTTGCTTGTATTGAACCTAATGTTTTAACGACGTGAAAAGAAAATATAGCGCGCAAAGTAAATTATATAATAATAACGTTTTAAAAACTAAAAAGAAACCGACTTCATTGAATGAAATTTGAGCCTATTTTTAGTGGAAAGTAGATGTATTTTGTATATAATATAATATGGGTTGGCCAAATAAACGCAACGCTCCAATGAGACAGCGAGGTATGAAAGTACATAAAACAACATCGATGTATACAATTTTTAGAATTTCGTTTATATTTCAGCACGACCGATTTTGGTAAAATTTATATGGGACTTGTGAAGTATAAATGTTGAAAGGCCGGCCCTTTCAAACAAAAAAAGAATTTTCCAAATCGGTTCAGCCGTTTTCGAGTAATCGGAGAACATGAAAAAAAAAAAAGATTCCGACGAATTGAGAACCTCCTCCTTTTTGATAAAGTCGGTTAAAAAGTACAAGAAGAAGAAGAAGACCAAGAAGGTTCCGAGGCTAAATTTAACAAATTAAAAAAGGTTGTATGATAAATTCGGCACAATGGAGGTAGAAGTAAATAGGTTTAATTATTTTTTGAATTCACAAACTTAGTGCACACGATGTTCTAAATTCAATTTACCTTATCCTAGCGGATAAAAACGGCTTTTGCACTCAGATATCGAAGAGCAAAAATACTCTTTCCGAGATGGGGGGATGAAAATGTTATATATTTGTTTTTTTTATACAACTGAGCAAACAAGCATATGGCCATATGGCTGATGGTAAGTGGTTACCGTAAACTATGACGTTTGCAATACCAGATGTTATCACAGGCACCGTTCCTTGGCACAAGTTTTTTGTCTGTTTGCCCTGTAATTTCAATTGCTACCATGACATGAATGCCTGCACACTACTGCTTATACACTTTTTTTTGTAAATACATACATACATATTATACATAGAAACACCCAGACCCGCGACAAGTACTTGCAGATCATACAAACATTTGTCCCGCGGCAGGAATCGAACCCGCAACTAGGCCCACTGCGCCACAGAGGTCGTCATATTATATATATACATATGAATAATTTCACTGTGTTCCAAAGCTGTGGAAGCGAAGCAGCGATGGGCTTAATAATTAGTCTGCCACGTATAGATTACTGTCCAAAAGCACCAACGTAAATACCATAAATTAATTTAGTGTTTGCCCGTGCCTGACTATAAATCTCGCACAAAACACCTCGTGTAACTTTTTTTATTATTAGGGAAAAAAAACCATGACGTACCACTGAAAGCAAAAGCCTTCGATATTTATTTCTAATCCTCCCTGTCCAAAGCTGTGAGCCAATCCTCAAGACTCATCTGACGAAGTCGGAGACTCATCTCTTCACTTTACTTTTTTCAACATATATTTTTTAACCATTACATGGAATCCCCATCTTCTAACAGCAGTAATTTACAAGGCGTATAAAAACATCATTTGTTCGCGAGCTCTGTTTTATTAACGCAAAAAAAAAATTAAGTACTTACGTAATGTATCTTAAAAACTAAACTCTTAAGGGGTTTGAAACAAAAAACCCAGCAAAAAAACAGCTTGAACCCGGATATTTATTACTCGTATCTTAGCATCAAAGTTTTCAGCAATGATTTTGAAACGGGAGTTAAACAAAGCTGCGGATTTTCTTTTAAAACTTAACAGATACAAAAACAACCGATATTTATTTTTGGTTCCTTATGAAGTATGGTGAGGTACGCAGTATAAATGCATTCATATAAACAATAGAGTAATTTATATTATAATACGCTGTCTTCGCAAGGCTATCCCTTATTTATGCATTAAACCTATTTTTAAGCAGTTTAATTGCATCTTCAGGAAGTTTATTATAAAAACGTATCATGATCATCATAAAGGATCTAAGGACATACTTGATTATATATATAAGAATAGAGGTAGCGAGATAGAGGCCTAAGAAAAGAGTTGCACTGAAAGATAATAATATAATATTTAAAGAAGTGTCACAACTGAGTTGACGAGTGATTGAGGGAAGTGGGAAGTGGAAAAGAAGTACTTGATGTGCCGACCCTACTTGGGAGTGAAATAAGGCCAGGAAGATGATGTATTAATAATAAAATGCAAAATACTAATTTGTAAGCTATTATTTGAGTGGCATGTTAGCTCAGTTGGTAGTGCCTTTTGCACTGTTGCTTGGGGGTTAGATTCTTTCCCAGACTAAACATTTGCGTGACAAATCGATGTTTGTTCTGCGTTTTGGTCTTTTAAAGTATCATTAGTATGTATTTAATAAAATTATAACTATTCTATCAGTCATCTGATCACAATAATACAAGCTATGCTTAGTTTGGAGCTAAATAGTGTTGTGTGCATTGTTTACCAATCTCATGATTACTTTTGATATGAAATATCATCTCGCTTTCCTGCAATCTATAGGAGTGATTTCGTGAAAAGGGACGGACATGGGTAACATGACGCCAGGATAGCGCACACTATTTGATTTGACCAAAGAGCGCGCGTGGTGGTAGAGTTAGCCATCAGATGGTACCAACCCATTTTTTATCGCACATAATCAATTAAAATTGGGAAAAATTATAACTTTTATTGTCTCGCCATGTTGAATTGGATTCATAATTAAAAGAAAACGTTCGTATAATTACACGATCAAGTACTTCGTAACCTAGTAACATTTAATCCTGCATGAAAACTGAAGCAATGAATCTAATTTAATTTTTGTTTTATTGGGCAATAACTCAGGATGTTCCTACTTTAGTAATAAACGGCATCCGGATCGTATGCCAATAAGGACGAACCAAGGTTATAAATCGTATGATACATTCGTTCTATTTGCTGTAAACTTAAATTTATAATCTTACTAGCTGTCCCGTTCGCGACTTAATCCGTGCTTTTTTATAAATAAATTAGAATTTGCATGCTTGACTTTCTTTTTATATGACACATATTGTTCATGCCCATACAATGGCAACTGTCATTAACTAACAAACCGTACATCGTCAAAGGTTGTATCAAACTGAACTCAACACTTTAAATCTTAATTTTTTTTTATGATACAAAGTTTAAATTATTTAGATAGTGATTCTGCTATTCGGGCGGAGACAAATCCAACCTACGCGACTTTGTTTTAAAAACAAACGAAGCGGTGACCATAAATTATTATATTTTCACCTCTCCAGCATGAAAAGGAGAGCATGAAAAGGAGCTTTTCATTGGTGTATTAAAACTTTTTGCTGATTGCTGCGAACGTGGGTAAAGGTGATTTGAATTTCAAACACCTTGTGAATTGCTCGGCGTTATAAAAAAAATGCCAAAGTTTCGTTCAGAAAATTATTTTGGCCTAGAGATTGAACATGTTTTTTTTTGTCTGGCACAACATTTTTAAAAAAATTATGTTTGTTAATTGTACTATTGCCTTTTAGAGACAAAATATTAAAATAAATACTAGTCAATATATACATCGCTTACTTAGAATAACTAGTTAACGATTTTTCTAACCTATATAACCAATCTATTTTCACTGATACCTCTACCAGTGAAAATAGCTACCTTTACCAGGGAAAACTTGTACGGTTCACCCGCGAGCAAGTATTTTTACTACGCTAGTTCGTTAACTCGCACTCGCAGTAAAAAATATAATAGATCACTTGAAGATATAATTATTATCAATAATTTAGAAATTACTTCGTTTTTTACATCACCAAAGTCTTATGCGGAAAAGATACTACGTTTTTGCAACTGAAATATTTATTAAATTACAAAACCGCAATCCTTGTAATAAAAACCTTATGCAATACTAGCACTTGTTCAATTTCTCAGGTACAAGGTCGAAGCTTACAGTAACACCCCCCCTTAATCAATTTACTTATTGCCCACTCTTGCACTTCAGTATTCTTCATTGAACCGTTTAGTGTAGAGCTACTTAACATTTATAAATAAATAACAATTAACTCAATAATAATATGCAATATATTTTATTAATAACAATATGGAGTACTATATAAAATGGAATATTATTTAATAGTGTTGAATGTGCGGACTCTACTAACTTATTTGTGATTCAGTTATTGTGAAACTTATAAGTTGAGTTGTGGAAAATTGATTTACGAGTATACAACTGTAAGTATTATAGTATAGTAGTATAGATCATATTTTACTTGTATCATATCAAAACTTCTAACAACAAAAATTTTAAACAAACTTCTAATGACACTAAGGCTCTGATTCATAGCGAGAAAAATTCTTTTGTCAATTCAGCGCTTTTTGATATACAAAAGCGTTAAGTTTCCCATACTTTCATACAAATATAATAAATTCAAAATAGTCTCTGTGTCTCTTTGTTACCTTTTCACTGCTGAACGGCTTAATGGATTTTAATGAAATTTAGTAAGATGATTGATGGTATCCATCAAGGCAAGGCAATTTTTATAGAGGTTCTTCGAGCGCGAAGTCGCGGGTAGCAGTCTAAAAACTGGTAATCATTTTATATTGAAACTGCTGTTATTTAAAGTTTCTTATGGAGCTAAGACCAATCAGATTCCTGTTCTGAACATCAAACCTGCACCTGGCGATTATCAAACTATTTTCCGAAAAAAACAAAAAAAACATCTCAATAAAGTTAACACACATTTTATTGAACACATTTTAAAAAAGGTAATGACTTTTTATAAGTTAGTAGTGTCATTTTTATATAGGTCTTTATATTAGAAAAGAAACATGAAAAATAGCCAAAAAGGATAATTGAGTCTTTATGTTGGGAGTCCGGGTAAAAAACTGGCCTGAGTGGAGACGTATACTGCAGAGTAGTGTTTACACCTGGGTATGATTATATAAATATTTCGATGGTCTACATCTTTGAAGTTAAGCGAAGTCGTGAACTAAATGTGAAACGTAACTATATGAAAAAAAAACCACCAGCTAACATTCATTACCATTTTGTCAATGGCACTCTGACATGCACTTTATATACGTGAATTTATGTACTATTAAAAAGCCAAAATTGCTTACTCAAGTCATCTCAGATCACATCAAAAACTAGCAGAAACTTTATCGCTGTAGCCGTAATTGGCTTGGAGGACTATATATGTACTTTTTGACGTGATAACATCTTAAAAATCGATGAACGCCTGCTGTACACACGAAAAAGTGCCACGTTCCGCCTGAGCCGAGCGTGCAAGCGAGAGCGCGGGACAAGCGATAGAGAGGCACGATCGATTTATCAATGTTTTCTTATGACGTTATCACGTAAAATTATCGTCCGTAAACCGACTTTACAGACTTTTTTTTCAAAAATGTTTTTGTCTGTTTTTGTGGGGGAGAAATTGTTATACGGGTTTTATGCTACGCAAGCTTGGACTGATGTAATTATCATTTACAATTTGTACGTAGCAGTCAAAACGTCAAGGTGAAAACAATTTGTGGTCTGGATTATTACAGTGATCTCAATCTTCCACTCCAGTAGGTTCTTCCTAGAGTTAATCTCATTTGATTGCACTATTATTAATGACTCGTGTAAAACACGTTACTAATGAACCATCTGACGTTATTCGAACGTCACTGTTCAGTTAGAATTACAACTTCTATATCACCCTAGATTACAATATATCTATATATATAATAATGAAATGAATGAAATTTGAGCCTATAATACATTTTTAGTGGAAAGTAGATGTATTTTGTATATTATATAATATGGGTAGGCCAAATAAACGTGAGACAGCGAGGTATCGAAGTACATGAAAACATCATCGATGTATACAATTTTTAGATTTTCGTTGATTTTTCAGCTCGACCGATTTTATAAGATTTATATGGAACTACCTGTGACTACCCTTTCAAACAAAAAAAGAATTTTCCAAATCGGTTGAACCGTTTTCGAGTAATCGGTGAACATACAAAAAAAAAAAAAAGATTCCGACGAATTGAGAACCTCCTCCTTTTTGATAAAGTCGGTTAAAAACAAAGACGAGTTAGTTACACTATTTATAACTCGAGAACGGCTGGACCAATTTTCATTATTATTGATTTGTTGATTTGTCACCGCCCCGAATAGCAGAATAACTATTAAAACAATTTGACCAACATCCAAAAATATTTTAAAGTGATCATTCTCGGTAATAACACAGTAACAGTAATAATAAGCAAATAAGCTTCATAATACAAAATTAATACATTTTCATTTTTATTCAATTAATCAAATAATAAAAGATGTACTTTACGTTAAAAATGACATTCGTAAAGAGATTAATTATTTACGAACAAATTTAATTATGATCACCACTCAATCAATCATAAGAATAAATATTGGGCGGACTTAGCGATACGCCCAGTAATAGAGATAAATATCTTGAAATCGAACTTCGCTTATGTACCCATAAATAATTATTATGTTATTGCATGCACGTCTATAAAACTCCATCACATTAAAAAGCCATTAACCTTTACCCTATGAATTCAAGATCATTGCCGATTGATGGAGGAATTTGACTATTTTTTCTGCTTGTAATAGAAGCAGAATTTAAAAAAGACGTTTGCATCTCGGGACGCCGACAGAAGCGATAACTTAAACTAATCTAACCAGCGCTGGGTTAGAGTGAGAGAGGAGCAGTCTGCCTACCGCTGCCGTATGCGTGAGAGAAAGGGACGTCAGACAGACTGGCACCGTAACGCGTTACGTAACGAAGCGGTCTATCTCTCCCATAAGAAGTTATCACTTCAAAAACTTACATAAGAATTTAGTCGGAAGACCGATTAACTACGTTAAATAAAAATAAGTTGGTGAAGTGCATCACGTAAAGTTAAAACTTTCGAACTCAGTAAAGATAAGAATGACTCGTGATCAAGTCCCAAACCAATACAACACTAATTCTTCATAGAATCAATAATAGGAACAGAAACAAATTATACATCCCTAGGTTTCGACTAGAAATATTAAATAAGTCCTTTATGGGCAACACGGTGCGCTTCTATAATATGCTTCCTGAAATACAACTTATATTTTCTTTTCTTTTCTAGTCCTTTGAAAAAAGCGAATATAAGCGTAATATAAATGATTATATTATTGATAAGAATGTATGACCTCATGTCGCTCTGCCCTCAGACAGTTAACCGACACATTTGAAATGTGTAAACTCTTGTATTAGTTTTTCGTAGTTAAATGAAGTTAAATAAAGGACCAGATAAGATGGACCAGGACGAGTTTCTCGCATTTTCTCGAGTTTCTCTCTCGTATTTTGTGCTTAGAACCAAAACAGTGCAGTAATGTTTTATGAAATCTCATTATAGCACTGTTTTTTACTTTTTATTTAAATATAAATTTACCACAGAGGTTTATAACATCTCCCATTATTTTTAATATAAAATGTTTGCATTCGATCAAAAATATACTGGCTCATAATAAAAATCGGCTGAATAAAACTGACTTGGTGAAAAAAAAACAAACGGCGCGCATTTTGTACCATTGTAAAACTTTGATTCTTTATATTTTTAGTTTGAGTAGGTATATTTTATCACAGTAGCTAGATTGGTAGTTGAAAGAATAGTAAATTACGCACCTTGCTAAAGAGAGTAAATGTCAATGTCAAACAAAACATGTCTAAACATACCTACATGTATTTTTTTCTAACATTAACTATTCATCGTGTTACTTCCTGGACAGTTAAATAATGATTATAACAGTAATTATAAATAATTATTATAACTACGTTATAATAGCTGGTATGACCAGAAAACTTCAACATCAACTACAAAAGGAAGGGACAATTTTGCTAATGTCACGTTTCAAGCACGAAAGAGAGGTCCAGTATTTGCAATATCCGGGTACCAGTAATTAGGGGACCATACAAATCTACTTAAAAATCCAAAACAACTCTAAACTCCATATGTGAGTTTATTATTATATATGAGAAAGACTTCTTTTTCTCTTCTCTTCTTTCTATAATAGCATCTGTCTTGTTGACAAGTTCACTTGTCTATTCTAAACGTCACCGCGGAATAGCCATCTAAAATTATCTCGGGTTTCCTCGTCGTTCATATCACATTGCAACATAATACAATTTATAATTCAATTGTTCATAATTGTGCAATGATTTCACAATTTATTGATTAGAATTCCGCTAAGATTACTGAATAAAACATGCAATAACACGATAAAAATAATTAAATAAGAATTTATATTACTTAATTAAATGAAAAAATAGTATAAATAATAATAGTCATAATAGTAGTAATAAAACGAAGAATCAAGAGAAAGATAATTCAATCAATTAAAAGGGGGTCTTCTTCTTCTTATTTGTGACATACTAATGTCAATTCTGCCAATGTCAAGTGTTTATAGTCAGTTTTTTTGTTATTAGAGTCTTAGTCGATGGTCAATTGTCAATTCTAGACGTCACGCGAAATGGCGTCTAGAATTTTCTTGGGATTTCTCGTCGTTCAAATCACATTGCACCACAATACACATATAGTTCAATTATCCAATATATACCCGTCCTGTAGTCACAATTTATTCATTAAAATTCCGCCAAGATAACTGAATAAAACATGCAATAAAACGGATAATAATTACGTTTTAAAAACTAAAAAGAAACCGACTTCATTCAATGAAATTTGAGCCTATAATACATTTTTAGTGGAAAGTTGATGTATTTTGTATATATATAATATGGGTAGGCCAAATAAACGCAACGCTCCAATGAGACAGCGAGGTATGAAAGTACATGAAAACGTCTTCGATGTATACAATTTTTAGATTTTGGTTTATGTTTCAGCTCGTCCGATTTTGATAAAATTTATATGGGACCACCTCTGAAGTATACCCTTTCAAAAAAAAAAGAATTTTCCAAATCGGTTCAGCCGTTTTTGAGTAATCGGTGAACATACATAAAAAAAAAAAAAAAAAGATTCCGACGAATTGAGAACCTCCTTCTTTTTGATAAAGTCGGTTAAACAATATTAAATTAGCAGAGCTATGTTACTCCATGATATGACAGACGAAGAAGCTAAAAGAGGGTCAAATTTCGACAAACAGTATTGACATACTGTCATAATATGCCACGACGCAACACGTATACAAAATAAGTTTTTCAAAATAAATGCTTTTATGCATTAAAGTACAATCAATCAAACATTTAAATTTCAGAATTAATATTTATCCATTGACCACTTATAGGTCCGCCTTTTAACATGTATTGGTGCCGCAGATGGTGAAGACTAGTGCAGGATCGAGGAGGATACAAAGGGTAGCCGATATTCAGACGTCGAAATCAGGCTGTGGATGATATTGATTGTGATGACCGTCTGCTATTAGTTATTTAGCGAAGGCACTTGTAGTCACAGCTTGTCAATACAGCGAACGAATTTCCCAGCTCCAAACATTTTTTATTAAATTTAGATACTATAAAACAATCGTATCGTAAGCGCATGGTGAGCATATTGTAAATTGCGATCTGACTGGCCTGTCATTTCCGTCAGTTCAGTTAGCTCTGCCTTTTCTACTGTAGGTTGTAGTACTGTAGGTTCGTTTCCTTCCGAGGACAAACATTTGTGTGATAAACATAGATTTTTGTTTTGTGTACTAAGGATAAGAATATATTTAAAAATATATAAGTATCCTAGCAATCATCTGGTCACTATAATACAACTTTTGCTTGGGGCTAGATGTGTTGTATGCATTGTCTTTCAATATTTATTATATTTTTTTATTACTGAACTACAATATCTAACCTAAACTAGTACGGTATTTATACATACGGTATCTAAAATATCTGACTAGCTAGAACTATAAGCGTTTTTCTATTAGCGAGCGATATGTAGGAGCCTGTGCCGCGTATATGTGAAAAGAAAATCAGTTTCCGTACGCACGGAACTGCTGGTTTCGTGGCCTTGATGCAACATCCTGCAGCTTGCGTGACTTGAAGGTATGGATTGCGCAACGGTGGGCGGTGAAGCCCAATACCATTTTTTAACACGCCACTCTTTAATACATTGTGATAAGGAAAACTAGATGAACCCTCTGGATAGTTATGACATGTTTCATCATCATTATTTAAAAGCTATGCTCCTTTCGGCGTAACTTATACAGCTTCTTCCATGTGCTCCTCTGCAAGGCCTCCTTAATATAACATGATAGCGATTTTATTTAATCTGGCTTATATAGCGTTATCTTGGATTTCATGAACCACTCTTTCCTTTTACCTTTCGTTTATGATGTTTCTGATTAGGCTGTCATATCGCATAATATTGCTAATCATCTTCTATTTTGAATATTTTGTACCATATATTTGTCAAATACCACTCATTCGTTCATCACGAAATCTCTGAAACCACCGAACGGATTGTAATAAAGGAATGAAGGTATTCCTCTAGGGCCGTAGGTGCTCGCTAAGAAAGGTTTTCAAAAAAATCACACGGGATCATGGTAAAACTGAGAAAACCGCGATTATGCTTTGTAATTTTTCCGAAACATTATTTCGTTCAATTATTATCTTGCTACTTTTTATCTACCACGCGGCAAAGCCGCGGGAAACAGCTAGTTCTTGAATATGACATTTTCCTCATCAACTCGTAGATTTTCGACTTCTTTTGTGTGGCTTTAAATCTCGTCCAACAATCTGAAATCAGCCAAGCAAATCTTAAATTACTTACTTACTCGAATTATTTCGACCCCAGCACTGGAGTTTCCTCTTGTACAAAGGATTTCCTGGTTGAAATTCGCAACAAGCACTCACGTCTTGCTGGTACATAATTTGACAGCTTGTCCCCTTTGGCTGAGTACTGACACACCTCCAAACGGGACCTTAGAAAACTTCCAACAATTGGACCATTAATCAAAATGAAATGGACGCACAACCACATTCCATCGGATTGCGATATTAGTGGCCGTGTACCATGTACGACTTTCAGGCCTACTGGTAATGACCGTAGACTTAGAAGGCCGACTCGCAATTTTCGTGATTTCAAATTTCAATCTACAAGTATTGTTATAATTTTTACACCAAATTTTAACGTGCCAGATTTAAAAACGCAGTCAATATTAATTAAAATTCACCTCTCGGAATTTCTCTAAAACCTTTTTATACATTTCGGCACATTTGCTCTGTATGATGTCTTTCTACGTTCGAATTGAGCTGCAATAAGTTGTAGCGATGATGTTTATTTCAACTACCGTCATCTTCAGTACCTACTCACCTCTTTCTTACTCTTACCTTCATTCGGCAATCCATATATCTTTTTTGGTCTACCTGCACTCTTATATCCATCCACATTTTATAATCCACTCCTCTTCTCTTAGTCGCATTACATTCATCCTTAAAACATGCTCATACTAACGATCCCAACGGTACTAACGCTCCTACTAACGGTTGTGGGTTCGAATCCAGTCGTGCACCAATGGATTTTTATGTGCGCTATACCAGTACCTACTCTCAAACGTTAATAGAATACATCGTGGAAATCGGCATGCCGTTGAACATAAAAAAATCTATGACATCTGCCAAGTGCACGAATAAAGCCTTTGAAGCGCATTTTAATCCTTTTACGTGGTTAGAACTGATTAGCGACACAATAAGAAGACGAACCAAATACTCCTTAACCTATTCGTCATTGGAGACACATTCAAATTAGATCAAAAAAATAGTTGTATATATATGGATATGCGCATATAACCTATGGTCACGTAACTTCGTACTCTTAAATCCACCACTCAATCGGGCTCAGTGACAGTGACCATTCTGTCTGAAGGCCGTGTTGCATCACACCGCAACGCTGCTTGATTCGAGCTGCAACGATGAGTTCGTTGTTACGTTTGAAAGTAATTTATGAAGGAAATTATTCTTAAGGTCACCTGCGTTTTCGGTCAGTTATTGGTGCAATAAATATAGTTTAACGTAAAAAAATCAGTTTCACACAAAAATGTATCTGAAAAATGGGTCACAAGGCGTTGGCTTACAAATAATTGATCAGCATTTTTGCTAAATTATGATTATGTCAAGATAGTCAGAGCTCATCGTAGACCTCCGGATATTTCGCAAACCGAGGTGTCTCTTTTACTATTAGTAGTAAAAACCTCTCCTCCTAGTGGCCTCATTAATGAGAAAGGCAAGTAATTATAATAATTAAATTTTTTGGAAAAATTATGTTATATTTAGAACTAGCTGCTGTCCGCGACTTCGCACTTGTGGTACTTACATAAAAAGTAGCCTATGCCCTCCAAGGTCCCATCTATCTCTTTACCAAAATTCAATAAAATCGGTTTAGCTGTTTAGGCGTGAAAACGTAACAGACAGACAGAGTTACTTTCGGATTCATAATATTAGTAGGGATAACATCTATTCTTACACGTCATCATTGCTTCTATTGCGTTTAATTGACCTAATCCGGCTTGTGAATTACTCCAAAACATAACGATGTACCTTTTTTCGACACAAAAACACAGCAAAAACAGTAGTAAAAAACTTTTATGAACTTAATTTTGATTGCATATTATGGATTATTTTGCATAAACAGCGTACTTACTCGGTCTGTATGTAGTCTATATAATTATCATGAACAGGTGTGGAACGCCTTACGACTTTGTTCGCGTATAGTTATTTTCATACAAAAATTAACCCGCACTACACCTTTTATGGGTTGAATTTTAGGAATTCCTTTTCGTGCGCGTTTACAGTCTTTTCCAGCGGTTTCGTTATACTATACGTTGATCCTATTCTCTTATATAGTTATTGATTTATGTGTACTTATGTTCATACACCTACCTCTATGCAGTTATTGAATATTTTATAGCGGGGTCGATCAATTTATTTCTATCTGGCCTGGCACCAGATAAACTAGTTTTTGCTTTAAAAATAGTCTTCTTGTTCTTTTAATGGAACTAGTTATTTCGAACTAGTGTTGTGAAAGAATTAAAATGCGCCTCATAGGCGAAAAATACAGTGAAACTTATTTATGCTGGCGAGTCCCCTGATAAACGTTTTTTCAACAACGTTTTTTCGTAATTTCAACATTCGGCCACAATGCCTAGTGCCTCCTATTGCACAGCTATCTATTGTCTCTATCTAACAAGGCATGAGTGAAAGGGACAGCAGCAGAGTGCAATTCTGACCCAAATGCCAATAAGGTCGTAAAATTGCAAACGCTTCTAATTTAAATGTCTGGTTATTTTTTGCGGAATTAAACCTTTGCTTCAACCTAACGTTAAAAACCCCTAAGCTATATGCTTTGGTAAATATTTTAGTTGCAAACAATAATGAAGTTGGTGCATCACAATCTTCTTCTTCGGTAGTGCCATATGTCATGATGACAATTTTGCCAATGTCAAGTGTTTAGATTATTTATAAGACGTCACAAAGTCGTATGTTGTTCGTCGTTTATTATTTTATAAAAAATATAAGCGACTCTTTTTAAAATAATGATACGGATTATTTTTGCTCGAATCACAAGGAAACAAAACTTCCATTCCAATTATACACACCCGAGTCAATCAACTCTAGCCTTATCTATGTATTAATTAATACCTTTAAACCTATATACAATAATTATATATATAATCTGAATCGCGGAAACGGGTCCAACGATTTTTATTAAATTTAGTATGCAAGGGGCTTCGGGGACGATAAACCGATCTAGCTAGATTTTATTTTTAGAAAACGTTGTTCTATCTTTGTTTTATACCGTGTTCCGGTCATCCAGGTATTTTGAATAAAATCACTAAAATAAAACTCGAAATAACTCGGGAATAAATAATAATTTTTTCCCGAGTTATTTAGAGTTTTATTTAATATTTTCCAGCACAATGTGTACTCCGCAAAACAGCTAAAAATAAATTTGCTTCACAATCATTAGGTGACAAACGGAACAATGACATAACATAATGATTTTGACTGACTGGACGAGATTTTATTTCGTAAGTCTACAAAGAATTTTAGACTATAGTCTGAGACATGACCGAGTTCAGTCAAGACTTCCTATTTGCATTCACATCCATTTCATCATTGTGATGTTTTTTACATATTGTAGTGTTAACCCAATTACCTATAAGCTATATTAAAATGCAGTATTTCGGCATAACTACTTAAATGTAATGATTTAGTCTGTGGCACAATTTATATTTGAATAATAAGAAAGCCGTTTCGTATGTAGAAATCCCCTCGAATTTCTTGTTTCACAGAGCCTTGAGATTGTCTTATTAACTTTTACAATTTTTTTAAAATACCTTTCTCATAGTGCTGTGGAGGGATATGAGAGAGGCTCACGTAATTAACACAATATGTACATAATTACATTTTTAAAACTAAATAGGAAATCTCCTGTTTCACCACCCTAAGGGATGCTAGTTTTTTATTCAAATGTATTTATTTAAATCTATATTTCCTCATAAATACAGTACTTAATTAGAAGTCCAATACAACTTTTCTTCCCCTATTTTAACACCCTTAGGGGTTGTATTTTTTCTTCAAACTTAAATGGGACAAAACAGATTGTATTATCCCAAACAAAAAAATATTTAACAAAAAAAAATACAACCGAATTTTGAACCTTTTTTGAAGTTGATTAAAAATACAATTATGATTATTTACTGGCATAAAGTCTTGATCGTAATAATCTAAATTATATTCACGTATTAATTTAGTGTAAGAAACGTAATAGAATGTTTTTTTTTCGTACTCCAAAACCTTACAGCTATGTACAATGTTAACTACAAAGAATTTATTTAGAGATATAATTGCAGAAATTTACAGAATAATACACAATAATATAAAATACACGTTAAACAGTTGAGCTATCTAAGGACCGTTTAAAACGATCTAATAAATAGATTATATTTACCGAAACACCACACCAACATGCCCCTTTTCTGTTTATTTAAAGTCCAATCCACCCAAAGGTTGCCTGGCAGAGATCGCTGTTAGCGATAAGGCCGCCCATTGTATTGCATTTTATTGTAAAATAATTGTTTGCGTATTTTTCGGTGTGGTATAACAATAAAGAGTTATCTATCTATCTATAAATAGCTCAACTGATCCAGATGTTCAAAAACCAAAAACCACCCTACGTAAATATTTATTTAACCCTACTTTAAACAGTTTTGTGTAGCTATTCAAGACGCGTTCAAAAATTATTAAAAGTCAGAAAGCATTCATACATAGAAAATTAAATCATCAAATCCCTTATCTCACGGCACGTGGAGTCGGCACTACGTTTGCTCTTCTATTTCCTTCTATCAGCAGTCACCTCGGGAGTCACGCATTTTCTAGTCATCACGCCTTTCAAACAATCCATCTACCTTTTCTTTGGCTTCCCTTTACCATCCATTAATAACAAATACTCGATTCGTCACATGACATTCATCCCACTTCATAACATGCCCATACTGGGCTAACTTATTACACCTTTACTTATCTATCATTGGCACCACTTTTAAACTTCCTTTTCAATATACTAGTAGGAAACATAAGAAACAAGCTGTTTTGAATGTATTAAATAGATATATATATACTTTGTTACACACCACAAATACTTTGGACTATTATAAGAAACAATGTTTAGCTACACGGTAGTACCATTGTACGCCCATTGGCGGTCTTATCGCTAGATAGCGATCTCTGCCAGACAACCTTGTGATGGATAAAAATCAATATAGTAGAATATGGGGTGATGAAAATAAAAGTGATTTATGATAAAAATAATATGTACATACATATTTACAGGATAACAATACGTGAAATACATAAATACCGAATATTACAAAAATAAATAGATAATATTAAATACAATATTATAAACTAAATAAGCGAATACATACATATATATAACCTAAATAACGTAAAGAAATAAGCAATAGTTAACAACAGGACAAATTGTGTTAGACCATGGCTTTAAAAATATCATGTGATTTGGCGCGTCTAATAGCATCTGGCAATGCGTTCCGTAGTTGAGCAGCCTGTATACTTCAAGTGGAAGTTTTTACACAGCTTATTTGGCCACAAATTATTTTAGCTATCTAACAGATATACACATTCTTATTTTCACAACAAGACAAGCTGAAGTACCGCTCAGTACCATCCATACCTAGTCAGTCTAACACCCTTATGAACAAAGCGCTTGACTTCCACATTTATAATGCGTACAGCCAAGGATTTGCTTGTTTATGTAAATCAAGAATACAGAAATAAGTAGGTAGTTATAACAGCACGGCAAATAATGTTTCATTACCATGTATTGAAGAGACTTGAAACAAATAAAACAGGTGTAAATGAAAAAATATGCTGGCACATACCCGTTGGTATGTCATGTTAAAGGCATTCCAGGTGGTGTACGAACTATGCCATTTGAACAAGTCACTAGCTTAGGAACTTAGCAATTATGCAGCTGCTCATAGGTACTACCTGATCATTTGCTAATATGCAAATCGGTATGCACACGAATACGCGCATTTATAATCTGATGCAACTGCCTGAACGTGCTACAATCTCTACACTATTAAATGTTGGCTTTTAAACTATTTCATCATAATATATGTTATACAATACAAGTGTCCTGTATCATTTTCCACACTGGTTCTACTGAGACTCCTTTGCAGTTACTACGAGTAGTTTCAATCAATTGAACAGGTAACTGCAGTACTGGGAATGATTGGGTTTTTACCATCTCATTTGTCAAAGAACTTTTGTTGCTTAAGACGATGCCTTCACTAAATAAACTTCTGTATGGAAAAAAACATATTTTACCGCTAATTAATTAATGACTGTTTATCGAAGGAATAATAGTTTTTAATGATATATTGTATGTATTTTCAATATTTTGTATCCAACTTCCTCATTTCAAATTGTTTTAAAGTGATGGTTACTTTAATCAGAAAATAGTATCCAAATTATTTACTAATCACCATCTTTTCCAAAAGTTTAAGTTGTTTTAACTTGCACCTTAAACTAATAGGCGGAGAGTAAGCTAATTAACACAAATAAATTATTTAATTTAATGTTTTACAAGTAACAAATTTTTTTTTTTTTTTTTTGTTGAGTAACAAGTTAATTTTTAACTAAAAAAAACCGACTTCAAATAGGAAACTTAAAAGTAAAATATCTCTTGACTGTCTTTCGTCTTCATCATCAGACCCTTAATGATATTCACAACCCATCTATGTGTAAAGTTCTCATAATAATTCTCATCGCGTAATATCTGTAAGTCGTTGAGGATTTCCCTCGACTGTCCTTCGGCTCCATCATCAGATCAACTCCAGCATGGCGATTATGGAACTCTTGATACTATTGTGGCATTTTATTAACGCCCCTTATTTTAAATAGTCTAAGTCGATCATCTCTGTATTTTCTCTATGGCAACAATAGATTTAAGATTGTCTATGTAATAGATTTAAGATAGTCTATGACCCTCCGTTTCCGCACGAGGCATTCACGCCCTTCATCGTGTACTCGCTCTCTTGGGCTTCAGCCGCGGTTACGGGCGGACTTACACTCCTATCGCTGCTTGGTGTGTCTGACATCATGTTCACGTTGTAATAATACACGTCTTAAATTCATGGAGATGTTTGGTTAACATCCCTACCGAACGATCCCTCAAACAATCAATGTCTATCAGTTTTGCAATATTGCAATATGCATTATTTAATGGATTGGTATTATGTACATTCGGTTTCTATCTCAGTTTCTATTCATATGACAGAATGTGTAACAATCGACATCATTCTTTCGTAATAATGTTCATCAAAAGTAACTGAAAGCTCAGTATCAAGTAAGGTAAGTAAAGTAAATTAAATAGTAGCGCTTTAAAATACTTAATGAAAAAAAAATAACAAACGCACTAGTCGTCACTACGATTACGTCTAAGGTTCCCCTTGATTTCTCTGGGATGTCATCATCAGATCCTGGTTTCCTTATCATGGTACTCTTGGGATATCTCCTTTCCAACGAAAATTAATTATCAAAATCGGTTCATAAACGATGAAGTTATCAGCGAACACACATAAAAAAAATATATACGGTCGGATTGAGAAACCTTTTTTTTTTAATTCGGTTAATAACATAAAATAAATGTGAAACAGTTGAGCTAATATCGGACTATTTAAAACAATATAGATCCCTAAGCAGTGTCCCGAAGGCACTGACGTTGAATTGCCACGTTGAATGGCAGTGCTTATACGCTAGGCCAGATAGGAGCCAGCTCTTGGATCACGCGATGGTTCTACTAGACGCCGTGAAGTAATTTCGAAAACGCAATGCCATCCAGAATGTTTAAAAACATGATCTAAGGTTGAATACATTATTAATTAGCGATTGCAAATAAACAGATTTCAGTTAGGCTGCCTAGCCCAAAGATTGGTTAAGCAATGCAATTGATTACTTACGAGACTTGGTTGTTTAACCAGTTTAAACACGTACTAATATAGTACAGAGCATTGTTAGTGCAGTGTTGCTGCTGCTTTTGACCCTCAGCTGGGTTCCAAACCTAATTACAAACGTACAATCTTTTTAACTACGTAAGCACAGGCACGAAGATAAGCCACTATGAAACAGTCACAAGGTTTTTTTCAGGGTCATTTTTCACCTCAAGCATTGATAATTTATGGAAAAACACAGTAACGTTCTCGCAATTGACGAAAAAACATCGTAAAATTGACGCTCGTTCTAAAACAAAACATCGTAGACTAAACTTCTATTTCGTATTCGTGCACTGGTACTTTGACCACCCCAAAGCTTGTACTCTTTATTATACAAATACCATGGTAAAAACCGGGGGATATACTATAGGTTATACTATATAAAAAAACTATAGAGGCAATGCCAATGAACTTCAGCGCAATTTTTTACATGATTCCCATTTTGAGTCCCAGTCCTATCAGCTCAGTTGGTAGTAGCTCTGCCATCTGCTCTATAGTTTGGGGGTTAAATTCCTTCCCAAGACAATGATTTGCGTAACGAACACAGTACAGTATACAGGTGTTACAGTATCATCAGTATGAATTAAAAAAAAAACATATGTTTTCTATCAGATATCTAGTCACCTGTTTACAAGCAATGCTTAGTTTGGGGCTAGATTGTGTTGTCTGCATTGTTCACTAATATTAATTCAGTTTATTTTGAGAAAATACTACAAAACAAATATTCAAAATTTAATTTTGCTGTCATTTTAATACAATAGAACAACATCAATCGTAGGTTTCTAAGACTGGTAGATAGTTCTTCGATTACAAGTACTCTTTCGTTTTTGTCCGCGACCAACTCTGGGGACGAAGTTAATAGGCCCTCCGAAGGCCTTCATCCCGGCCTAACTATTTTCTTAACCCGTTGACTCGTTACTGGTACAATTTACCCGGTAGTGAAAACTTCGTTGACTCGCATCTGGCCTGAAAGTTCTATCGCGGTAATTGTATTTAAAAGTCTAAATATAGGCTCGCCACTCAAGGGGTTAAAAGCCGGAGGCCGACAGCTCACCGTGACCTCGGAAGCACTGAAACTCTGAGAACAAAATGCTATAGGCGCCCTGACCATGCTCGTTGCTTTACTTCGTCGATCTATTCGGAACAGCTAAGTTAGCAGATTCACGATTGATGATTCGTCTAAGGGCAGTATCGTGCTGGTTGGGCCATGGGCAATCCAATATGTAATTTGACAGCATGTTGCAATGGCTATTCATTATGACTGACAGATTTAATAACTTACTACCAATTATATACCAAGACTGTAGGTTCTAAAATTTTTAAGCTTCTCTTCGAGGTTTTGACGCATTAGAACATGAATCGAAATTCATCCAATTCTATTCATCTCCCTTCTCTTATTCTGGGTTACGTGCGGTGGCATACCTGGTTCTATGCTTCCACTCAGCCCTATCATTCGTCATCTCCGGACTCTTGATTCCTTTTTACTCCTATCTCTACTTCTAAATCGATCCATTCACTTCCATCACCCTTCTTGCAAGATGACTTTCTTTCCCCGCATGACATTACTCTTCATTACACCTAATCTTTTCCGTCTCTTTTCGTCGCTCTGGCGTTAATTTCAAACCATCTCTGATACACTCATTCCTTATCTTACCCATCCACGTCACTCCGTTCATCCATCTAAACATTCGCCTCTCGTTCGCAAGCATTCTTCTTTCATCTTTGGCTTTGATTACCCAACATTCCAATCCATACATTACTACAGGTCTAATGATCATCTTGTAGATTTTTTCTTTAAGCTTAAGAGGCATCACACCAATTTCCTGTGACCTGTATCCATTTTTACCGATTTCAAAAAAAGGAGGAAGGTCTCTGTTATATTTTTATTTTTAATGTTTGTTACATCCTAACTACGTCATTTATGAACCGATTTAAAAAAATATAATATTTTCATGATATACTTTCCGAATTGTCGTATAGAAATTTTATTAAAATCAAAATATTGGTTTTTAAATCAAAACAGCTGGAAAAAAAATTCATTCAAGTAAACGAAATTACGTATTTCTTAAATGACGTTGGTTTTTTTTTCGGTTTTTAAAACGTAAGTAGGTATAATAAATCCCGCATTCATCCTGTTTTTCACATCCCGGTCTATCTCGCTGTCGTTCTGAATGAGTGAACCTAGTTAACAGAAATCAAATATATAATAGTCAGAGACAATTTAAACATTATACTAACATTAAACATTATAACGCTGCCCTGGCAGTGATCTGGATCAGTTGATCTATCTATAGATCGTTTTAAACGGTCCTTAGATAGCTCAACTGTTTCAAGTCTATTTTATATTATTGTATATTATTTTGTACATTTCCGTAAATAAATGTAATTTTATCATAAAAAAAAACTTAATAGTATGGATAATCTTCTTCTTCTTTGTTAATGGCATGTGACTTAATCAATTTAATTTAATAGTCAATTTGTTAGTTAATAAAGTCTTAGTCGATGGTCAATTGTCAATTCTAAACGTCATCGCGGAACGACCGTCTAGAATTTTCTTGGCATTCGTAGTCGTTCAAATCACATTGCACTATAATACACATATAATTCAATTGTCCGTACTTGTCCCAAGTAGTCACAACTTATTCATTAAAATTCCGCTAAGATTACAGAATGGAACATGCAATAAAACGAGTGAAAAATATTATGAGAGCTATGTTACTTCATGAAATGACATACGAAGAATCATATGGATATTCAATTTAAAGGTTACTCTTACCTAACTGTCAGAAAATGATCATCTCGTTAGGTCAATGTCACTATTTTTACGATTTTTTCTAAAAATCAAACCCATTGTACCCATTCAAGATGTATACATACCCAAAATTTATACTGGTACATGTAGTAATATTTGTTTTAGTTAAAGTGGCAATGACATGAATGAGACGTGTGAATAGATGTAGGAGAGTTTTAAGGTTATCTAGAAGACTTATAAAAAGTGAAACTGCGAAAAGTAACGCCTTGGAAATAGATGTAAAATCCTTGGATTTTTATACGCTTTAATTAGCTTCACTTGTATTTTTGTAACCGACTCCTTAGGACGCGATTTTGACCCACTTTTTTGACCCACCCACACCACCACACTTTTGAAACGGCAGGATTTCATTCAAATTTTGCACACCTGTCAAAGACAAATGACAATTCGAAAAAAAAAAAAAACTGATTATTCTAAAACTAAAACAGTAGAAAATAAGTAATAGTTTAAAAAAACTAAAAACACGCTTTATATAGAAAACCAAACTAAAAATTTTTTTCTTACCTACATTTATTAAAATTTATTTTCTATTTTTTATTTCGTGTTTTTTAGTTTTTAAACTATTATTTATTTCAGTAAAAGATGAGTCGCCTTGTGGCGTTTATGTCAATGACTTAATTCAGCTACTAAATACAATTATCAATTGTTTTAAACGATCCTTAGATAGCTCAACTGTTTCACATGTATTTTATATTATTGTATATATATTCATCTTGACGAGTACCTAGCAATACCTTTTGGAGATTCTATAAAACTGTTTATATATTTGTGGAAATGACGTGTTAATAATATGGCAAAAACAATTTATAAACTTGACTCTTTCAAAAAAAATTGTTGTCTGTAAAGTCGGTTTACGGATGATAATATTACGTGATAAGAAAAACCGGCATCACAAGTCGAACGCTTAGGCCGATCGTGCCTCTCTATCGCTTGTTCCGCGCTCTCGTTTGCACGCTCGGCTCAGACGGAACGTGACACTTTTTCGTACGTGCAGCCGGCGTTCATCGATTTATAAGACGTTATCACGTCAAAATTAAAACCTATACTTCGTAAACTTCGACCTTTACTTCGTAAATGTAATTAGACAATTTACTTATACCTACATAGAAAATATCACTGCAATAGTGGCCAAAAACCTGACAACTTTACCTCTGATAGCCATATTAATCTATTCTCCATAATTAATAACTTAGTAATAATTTAACTAAATCATATCAACTAAATTTGTAACTAAATCATTCGTCGCTAAAGACCAATCTATCGAATCATCTTCCTAAAAATGTAATTCAATGTCAAGATCTAATAGACTCTTCGAAGAGGCCAAATATTAATATATAACCACTCCAATTACTACCTTCAGCACGCGTCTTCATATGCGTGGTACCTACATAAAAAGTAGCCTTTAAGTTAATCCATTCACATCTATACGTGTATAGTATTATTTTATCTGTGCCTTAATAGTTTCACCTAAACCGATACAATATTGCGTGATTAAATAAATAAATGATGCTGGACCATCACACATAGCATTATCTGACCCCAAAGTAAGCAGAGATTGTGTTATGGGTACCACATGACTGATATACTACATCCAGAACCGAGACAAATACTTGCAGATCATACAAATATTTCTCTCACGACGGGAATCGAACTCACAACCTTCTACGTCTCAGCCGGACCTTGGCCCACTGCGCACAGAGGTCGTCAAAAAGATTAAGACATAACATCAAAGTAAATAAAAAAAACAAATATCTGCACGATCTTTCACATTTCTAGTATAAGTAGGACTAGGACGCACAGAATGATTGAATATTTATAACCTGTTATGTCTGATATTATAACATTGACTGTGAAAAAAAATTAGCTCAAGTTCATGACGAAATTGTGAAAGTGACTAGTAGCGCCCTCTGTGAGTGCTTTGACGAACTACTTAACCTAACATGCGCTCACACACAAGATAAAAGAGTGTAGAGACATTCTTAAAAACATTCTCTTTGATTTCAGAGACACAACCTCAAGCGTACGTTTCTCTAATTCTATGCGACACATACGACACCATTTTTTTAAGGTATCCTTGACAATAGCGTCATAGGTGAATTAGAAGTTCTCGAATGTTCTAATATGTTCTTAGAAGTTGTACGTTATAAATCACTCCATCCGTTTTTGTTACTGAAACCATTGCAAGGTCGTTAAGAGGTCCGAAGGTATCTTGCGAAATCGCAATCTCGTGTGCACCGAACGCTTAACAAGTGCACTTTGCGGCAACATTCGATTTGTTAATTAGGTGTTTGCAAATAATTTACGCAGCGATCAAGTAACTTGAGTTATTTCGGGTTTTTGTTGTAACGTTTGGTGATTTTATTCAAATAAAGCTAGAGTTATTGACTCGGGTGTGAATAATTAGAATGAAAGGTTTGTTTCTTTGTGATTCGTGCAAAAATAATTATAAAAATAATATAAAAAAGGCGAATTATATATGTACATATTTATGTTCCCTTTGCGATGATATGATTGCGAAACGGCTGGGTGAAATTTTAAGGAAATTTTTCCTAAAAAGTTTGATAGCGATCGGATTAACATAACTTTTTTTTGCATCAATCAAATTTGGTTAAGATATATGTAGATTATATCTTAGGAACGGACTTATGCTACTTTTTATGTATGCGTGCGAAGCCACGGGCAGAAGTTGTTTATTTTATAAAGCGACACCAATTCTTATAAAATAACAAACGACGAACGACAACATACGACTTTGTGACTTCTTACTAAAAAAACTGTTTTGACAATTGCAAAATTTACATCATTTAGTAATCATTTATTATTCATCATTTATTCATCATCATTCATGTCATTAAGAAGAAGAATCATGACTGAACTTACTTCCATGGTGTTTTTATGACATAAGTACTTTTAATGTTTAAATGTTTATTATGACGTGTTTGTGCGCGCATGCGTAGTACAAAACTTGAGAAAAGGTATCACAGCAACCGTGGTGTTTTGTATACGTGTACGTATTATACGTGTTATACGTTTGTTTTTTGAAGGTTTCACTTCTACCACGTGTGAATTGCACACATGTTTTTTGTCTGTTTGCCCATTAATTTGGCTTCCTCCAGTACCCCTTGAACCTTAACATAATTATGCTTGCACACTGCTTCATGGTAGAATATGGCACAGCGCTGGTGCGCACCAAGACTTAAAGGCCTACTACCAGTAATTTTTACTATCATAAATTATTCTAAGTATAATACATGAAAGAATAATAGGATTCAATCATTGGTTGTTTATATAAGCCTACTTCAACATCATTATCATATCAGCCCCTGGAAGTCCACTGATGAACATAGGCCTCCCCAATAGATTTCCACAAAGAACGATTTTGAGCCCTCTCCATCCACCAATTACCCGCGATCTTTACAATGTCATCAGTCCATCGGGTGAGGGGTCGTCCTACGCTTCTTTGTCCTTGGTCACCATTCGAGAACTTTTATTCCCCAACGATTATCAGTTCTGCGAGCTATATGGCCTGCCCATTGCCAAGCCTACTTAATATGTGCTTACTATTACAACAGGAGATGGGCAGCAGCATCCGCTTGAGTACATAACACCAATACTGCGATCACCAATCAGCCTGCGAAGCGTGCTGATTATGGCAGAACCCTCCAGTCTTGGAGGAGGCTCATGTCCAACAGTGGACGGTTACGGACTGTTATGATGATGACTTAATATTTTAACAATTGTTTACTGATGTTTCAATATTATTAACTAGCTAACCTAAAAACCTAACCTATCACATTAAAACACTTGACTGTCACATATGCCTATCACATTAAAACACTTGACTGTCACATATGCCTATCACATTAAAACACTTGACTGTCACATATGCCTATCACATTAAAACACTTGACTGTCACATATGCCTATCACATTAAAACGCTTGACTGTCACATATGCCTATCACATTAAAACACTTTACTTGATTCAATATGACAAAATTATTCATACGCGTATAATGATAACCTAACAACCCGAAAGTCTCGTTTGGTTAAATAATAATAATAAATAATCCCGGACATTTCACACAGCATCATCTGGCCCCAAAGTAAGCAGAGCTTGTGTCATGGGTACCACGTGACTGATATACTACTTATATACTTTTTTTTTGTAAATACATACTTATTATACATAGAAACACCCAGACCCGAGACAAATACTTGCAGATCGTACAAACATTTGTCCCACGGCGGGAATCGAACCCGCAACCTTCTGCGTCTCAGCCGGACCTTAGCCGACTGCGCCACAGAGGTCGTTAAATTAAACTGAACTCACCACTAAATCTCTATTTTTTTTTGTATTTTAAATTTTCAATATATATTTTCAATATTCATTCTGTTAGTCGGGGCGGAGACAAATGCAACAAATCTAAAATCATGATAATCGGTTTAACCGTTCTAGAGTTTTAAATTGTGTAACTAGCACGACATTGTTTTATATATATACTAGCGACCCGCCCTGGCTTCGCACGGATGCATGTATAATACATATAAACCTTCTTCTCGAGCTTGGGTTAGGATGAATTGGCACCTAAATTCACCTAGTATGTAAGACGTTTCAAAGTGATCCTTGTGATTGTATTGAATAAATCATCTTTTGACTTTGACTTTGACTTCTTGAATCACTCGTATGTATTAAAAAAAACCGCATCAGAATCCGTTGCGTAGTTTTAAAGATCTAAGCATACATAGGGACAGACAGACAGCGGGAAGCGACTTTGTTTTATACTATGTTAGTATATAGAGTGAGCTTTTGCCCGCGGCTTCGCACGCATAGTACGAGTACTTACATAAATAGAAGCATATGTCCGTTCATAAGATACAAACTATATCCATACCAAATTTGACTGATGCAAAAATAAAAAAAAAGTTCTGTTGATCCGATCGCTACCAAACTTCACAGGATCTTCAGGCTAGGCCTATCTGAAGATTTCCTTAAAAATTCATCGAAATCGGTCTAGCCTTTTTGGAGTAAATATACATACATACACACATCGCCCTTTATAGATATAGATAAATTGCAAAAACGGGTTGTCAATGATTGTCACTTTTAATAAAGGTATGGAAAAGTTACACTGATGATGGGTTAATTTGTCAAAACAAATGAACCTGTCATGAATATACCTAATAATTCTATGGAAAATATTATAATAGCATCTATGTAGGTAACATAATTAATGTTCAATCTGAAACTAATCATTATGGGGAAGGCCCGCAATAAAATAAAGATAATGAAAAATAATCTCACAAGATGTCTACGAGTTGAACTCTGGCAAGTTCAAGTCGTAGACGTCTTGTGGTCATTCTTCATTTTGGTTAGATCTAATGAATAGTCAGGTAAGTACACTACATGTCTTTGATCTCGCTTTTAAGTTTCTTAACCCCTCGCTGCCGTGGGAGTTAAAATTCCGGAATTAGTTTTTAACTGCTCTTCTAGACCCTAAGAAAAATTCCATAGCTCCAAATTTACCCTAAATTCTAAGACCTAAAAGACTAAAGACATAAAGATAAATTATGAATTCTATTTTCTGTCTTAGACTAAGTGTTAAAAACTAGATTTTCCTTTTGTTTGTTTTTTAAATAAAACTCAGGGTTTATTTCTTACTAAGATAATGAAATCCTAAAACAGAAAAACACGCAGTTGCTGGAAAATCAACACTATTATTTTCACTACTCGGAAAACCGTTGAATCAACCTTATATTTATCATCTTTAAGTTCAGAGCTGTTTGCCAGCGACATTAGCTTACGTCCTTGTAGTCTCGTGGGAGAATGTGCAGTTGTGATTGGAGGAGCAAGCGCGGGCTATTCAATTGCGGCTGAGAGCTGCGCGAGCGCACACTTTCGAAGCTTGCACAGCCTCAGTCAGGTTTTTGCTTTCCTCAGCTGAGATGAAATGCGATGGTGAATAATTTGTGATAGTTTATTATTTGTGGGAAAATGAGGAAGCACTTACGGGACTTGCTGGTATGAAATGATTTATTATTTTAAATAAAAAGGACTAGCATTCTGCTTTAAAAAATAATTTTACTTACTTACCATTGACCATTAGATTCCTCTATTAAGATGGTAACTGAATATCTGAGGAAATTGTTTAACCTTATTGCTGACTTTACGATTACCTACCAATAGCAGATAATTGCAGTAATGCTTTTAAATTTTGTAAATATCTTTTATGACTATATTCTTTATAAAATGCTATATATAACACGTATTTCAGAACAAAACCTAAACGATTTGAGCCTAGTTTTTCTGACAGAAAATAAAAAAAAGAAAGTTTAGAAAAAACTTTTATTTTTTTCTGAATCCGAGTCTAAATAAAATGCGTTCACTATTATCTTTAATTAACATTGCGTCTGTAGCCAACCTTAAGAAGCTAACATGCATAAAATTTGAATGTAAAAGAAAGTAGCTATTTAATTAGTAAAAAACCATGTCAAAATATGTAGGTAATTAATTCATACCATTACATCAAAAGCCTTAATAGAAGTAAATTAGCCTCGGGCCACGCACATTAGCAGTGAGAAGTTTCCATTCAGCTTCTTCTAATATAAGAGCTGTTCTCTTGTCGGGAAACGATGCAGATCTTTTCACCTGTTCCTCTCCAGTGCATCCTCCTTGGTCTCCTTTAAAGACGATAGCTACCTTCTTAATCTGGCTCATATCGTTCCTCATTTTTTTATTCATTTATTATTTTTCTCTTTAATTTTCAATCATGTATATATAAACATAAACATTAACATAAACTTAAACATAATTTTATATTCATCATATATTTTATGAAATCTGTTCTGTTGTTTAACTAAGACGGGTTTATCAAAATTCGATGCAATCAAATGTGATATCAAAAATTACCAATTAAAAACATAATCCTTACTTCATATATAATATAATAAATGTGAATGTAAGTTTGTTTGTTACGCTTTCACACATATTCTTGGAGGTATTAGAAGTAACATAGGATACTTTTTATGAAAAAAAAAAATATTTTTACGAAAGAGAGGGAAGAACATAGGCTACTTTTATGTAGGTACCACGCGTGCGAAGCCGCGGGCAGCAGCTAGTATATTATAAATGCGAAAGGAACTATGTCTGTCTGTCTGTTACGTTTTCACTCCTAAACCACTGAACCGATTTTAATGAACTTTGGCATCGAGATAGATGAGACCTTGAAGAAGGCAATAGGCTACTTTTTATGTAGGTACCATGTGTGCAAAGCCGCGGGCAGCAGCTAGTAATTTGATAAACAAACAAAAAATTTTTTATAAACCTATTTATGTCTTTAAAAGACATATATTATCTGACGATATACCAATGATGGGGTACAAATATAAAAACACGCCCTACAAGTAAGGTTCCAAAATAAAAAAAAAATTCAACATTTTTATTTTACAATTTTGTTGTGGCCTATAGGTACGTGCAATTTAATTAAGATAATTTTATTAAAATAAGACTAATAGTCAGTGAACAATAGCTTTGAAAGAAGGCCGGACAGACAGACAGACGAACATGATGAAACTGTAAGGGTTGCTGGACATGGGAACACTTAAAGCGCAAAAATGTGTCATAAAAATAAAAATCATGTTGCTTTCCTTTCTATTTCTACCGTGAGTTAAAATAGAAAGTGATTTTTTTCTATTGTACTCGTTTTTTTTAATCTATATATATATATCCATATATTTGATACCAAAAACATACATTACCATTCCTTCACTTGGGTTTTTTTACATTAAATATTGAAACTTGACATCTATTATTTTTTATAACTTAATTTACTTTGTAATTTTTAATTACCTACGTACCAAAACTGTAACTGTACCTAACATAAGATATGGAAGAGCGAGACCATCTAACACAAGTATATTTCTACTTAAAAGATGGTCTCAACACTAATGAAATTGTTAAAAACTGTTACAGAAGTAAAAACACTTTGTATTTTTTTTTTTATAACTGGCCTGTCAGCTCAGTTAGTAGTAGCTGTGCCTTCTGCGCCGTAATTTCGATTCCATACACCAACATTTGTGTTATGAACAAAACTAGGGGTAATTTTTTGGATATTATAAAGTACCACAAGTATGTATTTAAAGATATAAAAGTTTTCTATCAGTCATCTGGTCACCATAATACAAGCTATGCTTAGTTTGGGGCTAGATGATGTGGTTTGCATTGTTCACCAACAGTAATAATTAATTAATATTTTTTTCTTTTATCTACTTACTTCCGTTTAAGTAAGTCAAAAAGTTTATTATGTTTTACTGGTATTTTACTCTCATCATTAAAATTTTTTACTTCATTTTTCTATAGTAAATATAATAAATTTGAAATATCTCTGTCTGTCTGTTATTTTGTCTGTATTTTGTACGTTTGTTTGTCACATTTTCACGGCTAAAAGGCTGAACGGATTTTAATAAAATTTGGTACGAAAATAGATTGTATCTTGGGGACAGGCAAATACTGCTTTTTATAAAGGTACTATGCGAGCAATGCCACAGCCAGCAGCTAGTACATTTTTATAAACATTAAATAAATATATAAGTTTGGTTCTAGGTATTTCGTGTTATATATTTAATTTATTACTCGGTTCATTCATGAAATTGTGTTTTCTTTGTTTCAGGTGACTATTCGATAGCGATTCGAGTTATCGAATAAACTGACTTCAATCATTGTGAAGTGTCAAAGTGTTAGTGTCAAACCGAGTGATCTGTGATAAAAACTCAAAATGTCGGGATTCGTAAAAATCGCCATAGACGATTATTATTCCGATAATAACTGGACGACAATTATTAATAAATATTGGGTGCTGGCAGAGAGGGTTTCAGGTAAGACTTTTGTTTAATAATCACTAAATAATGATAATAATAAATAAAAATAATAAAATAAATAAATGAAAACCAAGGTTCACGCCCAACTACGTGTTAACAAATTTTTTATGCTTACTTTACTGCCTAGAATTTTTACAAGAAAAAACAAGTGTATCAGCAATTTTTTCAAAACCGAGTTACGTACGAATAATATAGTTTTTTCATATCAAATCATTCTTCTAAGCAGAGTTACGAAACAAGACTAGAATATCGCGTATTACGTGTACATTCGATAATAAATCATAATGATTAGGAGTTTGATGAGATTGATGATCCTTGGTGTAGCGAAAGCCCAGTATTGTTGTAAAGTTACCAATACCGAGATTCAACATATATGAAAGTAGGTACTTGTGGGTTTGTAGGTTACTAATTAAAGGGTTTTGGTTCACATCTTTATCATTATCAAAAAGTCTACTCCAAATAAGATACTAAACAAGTTGATATTTAATCTAACGTCAAACGTAACGTAACGTAACGTCAGCCAAGGATTGGAATGCTTTGCAGTCGTCTGACTTTCCTGAAAACTACAATCTAGGTCTCTTTAAGTCTCGAGTACATTGGTGTCTTCTAGACCTGCGTGCCCCATCGTCGGCCACATCGTCGCTTAACATCAGGCGAGATCGTGGTCAAACGTAGGTTTATAATAGATAAAAAAAAAAAAAAAACGTCGATCGTGGTCTCCTATTTCTAATGCGCAAATCAATGATGTTTTTTTAAGAGCATATTTAGAATTTTTTAATTCGAGTATAAGGTACTTATGCAAGGAATTTAAATTATCTTCGTAAAAAAAACTATATTGAACATTGATAAAAAAAACACAAAAGCCTCAATGAAATAACTTTTCTGTTACTTTAGAAATCATTCAATGAAAAGAAAGTATAGATGAGAAAATAAGACTATGAAATAACTACGCCTAGATAACATAATTACACACTGACAGCAAGCAGCGAAGGCGTTAATAAGTCTTTGGGGAAAATAATAGGTACATTGTACACGAAGACCTTTTTCTGCCGATCAGAGAAAAGGAGATTTACGATGACATTAGTTGGGTTCCAATTCTAAAAATTTACCTCTAGAACCCAAGCCACAAATACCTTAGGTCTATAAGACTCTGCAAATGTTTAAATTGCCTGTCAGTCAATAAATAGCGCTACGATTTATTCAAAACTAGCGTGATCCGTGCCCACTTCGTTGGGGTAACCTCCCAACGAAAACTTCACAAAAAGTATTAAAGCACTAATATCGCTATTAAAAAAAGATGGCTATTCAAATTAATGTAATAATTACAGAAATTAACAAAGTTACGGATAAATATGCTAGCTAGCGGCCCGCCCCGTTCCCGTTCCCGTTCCGTTTTTCAGTGATAATAAATAGCCTAATCCAAATTACTAACTATATTCATTTTAAGTATCATCCAAATCGGTCCAGCAGTTCTCGAGTTATAAGTGGTGTGAATAAGACGACTTTCTTTTATATATATAAATATAATGAAATAGATAGGTAGGTATAACCAACAAAACATTTACTATAGGCCACTGAAGAATAAGCCAAATTCAAGCCAAATTTACCAGTAATGTTATTTACTGATTGGACAGATTTGGTGAGATTTATTGCGAGGTTCAAGTAGTCTACAAATCAGTTTTGTTGACTGTACATCTCAGCTTCGACATCTTAACAAACTCGTGAGATGTAGGTAACTGGCACTTAATAATTACGTCTCGAGTACAAGACAAATTAATTATAATTAGTTTATGCTTAGTTTTTAAAGTGTTTACGTGAAAAAGAGAAACATGTCATGATAGGGTCACGATGAAACTACATGAAATTATAGATAACAAAGATGTACATTTTTTATTTTTCAATTTATGTAAATTATGAATGCCTAAATTTTTAAAACATTAATTAATTTATTAATCATATCATCATAACAAGTTTTCTTTTAAACCCTAAGGCGATGATTTTACGTAGATACTTAAATTATTTAAAGCAAATACAAGTAATAAACTATTAATGTAAAATACATTTCGTTTCCATCACGAGCTGTGCCATTTCCATGACTTTCGGCAGGTTTTGGTGATATATCAACGCTGTTTTCGGACAGGATAGTAAGTAAATAGATAGCAAGTGACATTGGGGGAAACTTAAGTAGGTTGGTCCTAGAATTAGGCACCTCCAGCATGTTAAATATACATGTACCTACTGTATATCTAAATTTTTAAAAAGTAATCAATAGTAATTTTGATTAATTTTTAGTATGATATATTTATTTAGTTCACCTTCTTAGCTGAGTGTCCCTTGACGAATAAACTCAATACAAAAAAAAGTGGTACCAGTTGCACAACGAAAATAATATAATTTTTTGAATTCGTCAACTACCACGTGGTACGTTGAGTTTTTCGGTGCCAGTTGACGAACGACTCCTTAAATCTTACAACAATCGTCTTTTTATTTGTATTTATATTATTTAGTTTAGTTTAGTATGTTTACATTACATGGTCAAGAAAGTATTTACCCACACAAACTTGTAAGGATGTTTATTCTTTGTGTTAGTCGAGACATAAGGCTTCGACGGTCACTGTGACGAACAAAGCGAGCTTTCTCATCGATTTGAGACTCGGTTCATAAAACTGTGAAAGTTATCCGTGACACAAAACTGCATAACTTTGCGTTATGACTGACTGGGATAGGTTGTCTTTGTGCTATACAAAACCATTAAAGGATTTGAAAATGACATGTAGCTGACGAATTATATCGTGTAGTTAGAAAATACAATTTATAAAGGAAATTATCTAGATGATAAACAAATTTCGTTTTAGGTAGAGTTTTCAAAATTATTTCACGGCGTCTGGTAGATACATTGCGTGACCCAAGAGCTGGCTCCTATCTGGCCCAGCGTATTAGCGTTGCCATTCAACGTGGTAATGCCGCCAGTATCTTGGGAACACTGCCCTCTGGCAGCGATCTGGATCAGATAGATCAGAGCTATCTGTAGATCGTTTAAAACGGTCCTTAGATAGCTGTTTCAACTGTTTCGCGTGTATTTTATATTATTATATATTATTTTGTACATTTCTGTAAATAAATGTCACATTAGATTATATTATTTTGACAAACGATTTTTTTTCCTTGACTGGCCTCAAACTAGTGAGTTGGTTAGGGGCTCTGCTTTCTGCTCTTAGGTTGGGGATTCAATTCCCTCACAGCACAAACATTTATATTTGCTCTGTGTCTGGGTATTATAAGGTATTTCTGTATTTAAAAATGTTAGGCCATTAGTCATCGGGTTCCCATAATAAAAGCTATGCTTAGTTTGGGGCTAGATGATGTTGTGTGCATTATCTATCAATTTCATTTATTTTAAATAAACATATTGACACCGTTAATTTTTTTTTTGCAAAACATTTTGATCGCATATCATTTTTAACTAGCTTCTGGCCGCGGCTTACGTAATACATAAATAATAATTACGTTTTAAAAACTAAAAAGAAACCGACTTCATTGAATGAAATTTGAGCCTATAATACATTTTTCGTGGAACGTAGATGTATTTTGTATATATATAATATGGGTAGGCCAAATAAACGCACCGCTCCAATGAGACAGCGAGGTATCGAAGTATTAAACAGATGGACAGAATAAGTCTTATTCTGACGTTGGTCGAAGCAACAAGTCTGCAGTGCAGAGTGTTTTTTCGTCGGGGTGCGGAGTGAGTCAAGTGTTCCTGAGGATGCCTCGTGGAGAGGCGAAACACGTGTCGAATTTCTTTTGGAGGTAACTCTTTAGGAATAGATTAGCGGAATTGTACTAAATATTTGTCCATCTGTTTAATGTTTTGTAATGGATTTCCGCAAAGTCACGCCTGAATCAATTAGGTATCGAAGTGCATGAAAACATCATCGATGTATACAATTTTTTAGATTTTCGTTGATATTTCAGCTCGACTATTTTGATAAAATTTATATGGGACCACCTGTGAAGTACCCTTTCAAACAAAAAAAGAATTTTTTAGATCGGTTCAGCCGTTTTAGAGTAATCGGTGAAAATACATTAAAAAAAAAAAGATTCCGACGAATTGAGAACCTCCTCCTTTTTGATAAAGTCGGTTAAAAAGTAGCCTATGTCCTAAGATACATATTCAAATACTCAAACCAAATTTATTGATTCAAAAAAAAAAGTTCCGATCGCTACCAAACTTCACAGAATTACCCGCAAGGCCATTCTGAAGATTTCATAAAAATTTAATTGAAATCGGTCCAGCCGTTTCGTAGTCTATAGGGAACATACATACACACATCGCCTTTTATAGATATATATTTAATATCTGATAAGCTGACAATCTGACAGTGTTTTGTTAAAATAAACATTTTTGTAGGACAAAATAATAAGACGACTTTATGGTTTTATATTAGTGGAGACTTCATTGGATTAAGTATTGTCGTATAATTATCTAGTAATATAGATAAGTTTGTTCTCCCAAAGAAAATAAAAATAAAAATTTATAATTATCACGGGTTTACTGACGGATTCACGAATCTCCTCAGGTTTGCGATGGACATACCAACAAGCATCACAAATATAAACACGTAAAACCACCTGCCATTACATGACCTAGACCTTATTACAACAGTGCGATCTTGAGGTTACCGCAAAGCATTGAGAGGTATCTCTGACGATCTGTTCGCTTAATTTTTAATTCGCTTAACATAAAGCATGTTGACGACATTTTCAACATAAGGTTACTATTACCAAATAACAGTGCAAGCTTCTGAGGCGCAATTTAATCCTTTCACCACACTGGTTCAAATAGCTGGTGACACGTTAAGAAGAAGGACCACATTGAAGTTCTTAATCCTTAAGGATGTACCATAATTGAACGAGCGAGCGCCTCCGTTTCAGCTTAAGCGAAAATGCTTTCGTATGTCTGTCCGGCCGGTGTCTGTCCGGATGTTCTCCCTCTACAGGTCGCATTTCTCAACCGATTCTCGTGAAATTTTGTGAGCAGGTTCTATAACTATATGTATTTTACTAGCTGATGCCCGCGACTTCGACTTCGCAGGATTAGTACTTCGTGTAATTGTTACGGTTTTTGCAGCGCACGCCAGAATAGCTTGCAGATGGCAGAATTTTTTCCTGCTTACTTGTCACTTATCGTTATATATTGGACAATTCACACAATATCATTATAAATTATAGCCTATGTGTTATTCTGATGTATAAGCTATATTATTCTAAAGTTTAATTAAAATCCATTCAGTAGTTTGCGTGAAAGCGTAACAAACATACATACAAACTTTCGCGTTTATAATATTAGTAAAGATTTTTTCATTCAGTTTTTGGAAATTTTTCAAAATGGTGGAGATTGAAAACGTTAAAAAAGTTGTATATCAGTGAACAGCTTACAGAGCCACTAGTAATTATTAGTGTCATTGATCTGTACTTCAAAATATATAAGTATTCTATCAGTCATCTTGTCAACATAATACAAGCTATAAGCATTTGGGGCTGGATTGTGTTATGTGCATTGTCTACCGATATTTTTGGAATGAAGCTCGTTATCGAACGGTACGGACTTAGCGGGGCCTAGGCGAGAAAAAGTGTTTGTGAAACAAAACATTCGTCACCACGCTTTCTTTAGTGTAGACGGTTATCCATAGGGTGACACGATTCTTCATCCCCGAACCAAATATCTCTGTAACTTCGTAAATAATATATGTTTTCTAGTTTTGAAAATATCTAAACATTTTAATGTATATCATTCAATTCATTAGTTATTTCTGCATTTCATTTAATTACTCTCAGACCCTAGTAATTAATTCATAAGTATTTGTTAATTTCAGTTTTCCACGAGACAGACATTTTTTATCTTTTATTTGTTTTAAACACAACTTTACTTAAAAACGTCTCTCGACAAAAGTTAATAACTGCTTAAAATAGTGCACTTTCTTTTTGTAAGATAGTGTTCAAGTTAAAGCAAGTTAAGAGGCATTTATAAGAAAGGCCGATTATGATTAAATGCAAAACTGTCATCCACATAACATGTTTAGTTATTATGAGTAAAGCTTTTATTTATCACACGTCGAAGAGACTTCTACATCATTTGAAAAGAACAGAATACATACGAAGTTTCATTGTAAATTATTCACAACTAGCTTCAGCCCGCGGCTCCACACGTACGTACATACATAAAAAGTAGCCTATGTCCGTTCCTAAGATACAATCTTTATCCATACCAAATTTGATTGATGCAAAAAAAAGTTCTGTTGGATCACCCACTAGAATAATAATATAACAATAATAATGCCGGACATTTCACACAGCATCATCTGGCTCCCAAAGTAAGCAGAGCTTGTGTTATGGGTACCAGATGACTGATATACTACTTACATACTTTTTTTTTAATACATACATATTATACATAGAAACACCCAGACCCGAGACAAATACTTGCAGATCATACAAACATTTGTCTCGCAGCGGGAATCGAACCCGCGACCTTCTGCGTCCACTGCGCCACAGAGGTCGTCTTAGAAGATTTCCTAAAAATGTCATCAGCCGTTTCGGAGTCTATAGGGAACATATCGCTTTTTATATATATAGATAGAAGTTATGTAGTAGTATAACAAAGTTTATAGAAAGGCCTGCCATCAGACAGCCATCGTACGTGGCTGACTTGTGGGACAATGATATACCACTTTCTCTGAATCTGCGCCATCACTTTACGTGCATGGGCACGTTTACTTTAGACCATTCGACGTAAGAAATTTTCGTATCACGTATTATAATATTATATTAGATGGCATCACAGGAAAAATTAAAAAGATATCGTTGCGTTTCTGAATATATAAAATTATTAATTTTGATAAACACGGGCTTTAATAACGTATTATTTTGTCGATGGAGGCACCGACACTGTGTCGATTCATCTAGAGAATCTAGAGAGTCAAACTCACCCTGATGAAGATTCGATGATTGATGAATGATGAATCAAAACAGTGTCCGTGCCTCCTTCGACAAAATAATACGTGAGTAAAGCCCGTGTTTATCAAAATTTATAGTAAAACTCACGAACATTTTGAAGGTGAAATAAATAAAAATTTGTGGACAATGACAACAATATCTGGTCCCAGCTAAGCATAGCTTGTATTATAGTGACCAGGTAACTGATAGAATACTTATATATTTTTAATATACGTACTTACGACACGTACATACTTAATAACACCCTGACACAGAACAAACACCTGTATTCATCAAATGTTTGTTCTGGGAGGGAATCAAACCCTCAACCAACAGTGCATTAGGCAGAGTTACTACCAACTGAGCTGACAAGCCGGTCAAAATTTATATATATTATCTATCTTGCGTTACTTAACCTGTTCAAGAGATTTATAATAGTAGGATTACATATTAGTTTACGAGAAAAAAATGAATGAATATGTTATTCTATGCTGGTATTTAAATAAATAATATATAATGGGTTTCAAATTTATTAATAATCTTTATATATATAAATATTCTGTGCGTACATTTGTAATTTAACTCCTCGTAAACGGGTGGACCGATTTTGATGAAATTTTTTATGTGTATTCGAGAATGGTTTAGATTTTAGATTAGATTTTTTTTCTTTTAAAACGCGCAGACGAAGTCACGAACGGGACAGTCTGGTATATAAGTTAAATAAAAATATAAAATGTTAAGTAATCAATATAAAAACGTTAAGTAATATTACATATTAATCTGAAATATATATCATCAAAATAAAGTCCATCATTTGATCTACTCAAAACCTTATCAGAACAATGATCAAAATCTAAATCCTATTCCTTATCTCAAATATAATAATAATCATAAATATTGGACAAGCCACAACATACCATCTAGCCCCAAACTAAGCATAACTTGTATTATGGTGTCCAGATGACTGATAGAATACTTATATATTTTTAAATACATTCTTAAGATACTAAACAGCCAGACATAGACCAAACACTTACGTTCATCACACATGTTTGTCCTGGGAGTGAACGAAACCCTTCTGCCCTGTAAGGTTTGATTCACCTCTCACTCACTCAGGATTAAATTATAAACATAATATAAATCCAAGATAAACAAACTAAGAGGCCAGTCAGACATTTTTGATAACTGGTCACAATACTTTAATTACATAAATAGGTACCATCACGTGATCTTGCAATTATGTACTTTTTTACCATTATCAGTACATATAAAACAAAGGCCACCACGCCGCGTCTGTCTGGACGCGATAAACTCATAACTAGCTCACAGATTTTCATACGCTTTTTACTAATGGACGATTAGGTGTATAAATAACACGTTGCTAGTTACTAATAAGAGATTAATAACAATAAAAGATTGAGTCCTTTACAACAGGACAAAGAGACGTACCGCTCAATACCATCCATAACTTGTCAACCTACCACACTTACGAACAAAGCGCTTTGCTGCCACATTAATAATGCGTACAGCCAAGGATTGGAATGCTTTGCCGTCGTCTGTCTTTCCTGAAAACTACAATCTAGCTCTCTTCAAGTCTAGTGTAAATAGGTGCCTTCTAGACCTGCGTACCCAATCGTCGGCCACATCGTCACTTAACATCAGGCGAGATCGTGGTCAAACGTAGGTTTATCGATGATAAAAAAAAATGAGTCAACTTGGCTAGATGGCAGTGGATATTCTTTCTGTAAGTGGTAGAGATATTAAACGGATAAATATTTAGTACTATTCGCCAATAAAAAAATATATATCCATCCGTTTAATGATTTGTAATGGATTTCCGCAAAATCACGCCTGAATCAATTACTTATTTATGGTCGTGATGTATTATTACTATAAGTTTGTATTGTCAAACAGATGTTTAGTTTTAATAATAAGTTCTTCAATTTGAAATTACCTCTTAATTTATTAATTAATGTGTTGTCAGCTCAGTTGGTAGATTCCCAGGAAAACATTTATGTGACGAACATAGGAGTTTGTTTGTGTTTGGGTGTTATAAAGTATAATAATAATAATAATAATAATAATCCCGGACATTTCACACAGCATCATCTGGCCCCAAAGTAAGCAAAGCTTGTGCTATGGGTACCACATGACTGATATACTACCTATAACTTTTTTTTTGTAAATACATACATATTACACATAGAAACACCCAGACCCGAGACAAATACTTACAGATCATACAAATATTTGTCCCGCGGCGGGAATCGAATCCGCAACCTTTTGCGTCTCAGCCGGACCTAAGCCCACTGCGCCACAGAGGTCGTCATAAGTATACTTTTAGTATTGTATGATGTATTGTATTGTTATGTATGTATGTATTAAAAAATATATTAAGTATTCTATCAGTCATTCTGATCACTAAATTATAAGGTATGCTTAGTTTGGGGCTAGATATTTCAATGTTTTTTTAGGTCATGCCTTTTTCTAATAACACTCCACATATTGTATGAGAACAGGTTTTTGTTCGACCGAACAATATAATTGTAACGAGTCCATGATTCATGGTTTTACGTGCTTTGATGTTATTTATATTTTGGGTGTAATTAAGGTCCAACAGATATCATTACTTACGTAACTTTTTAAACTTATAACGTCTTCTGTGGCGCAATGGGCTGGCTGACGCAGAAGGTAGGTAGTTCTATTCCTGCCACAGAACATAATTATGTTTGTATGATCAAGTATTTCTCTCAGGTCTGGGGTTTTTATGTATTATACATATTTTTATACATAATACGTATTTACCAAAAACATAAAAATATATCAGTCATATATGGTACCCATAACACAAGCTCTTCACTTTGGGGGCAAATGATTCTGTGTGAAATATCCGGCATTATTTTTTACTAGCTGCTGCCCTCAGCTTCGCACGCGTGGCTACATGAAAAGTATCCAATGTTACTTCTAATACCTCCAAGAATATGTGTGCAAAGTTTCATGATGATCGGTTAAGCAGTTTTCTCGTGAAAGCGTAACAAACAAACTTACATTCACATTTATAATACTAGTAGGATTATATTATATTAACGTTCTGCACTTATGTCAAAAAAAGGTTAGATTGTAGTAATTTTATGACACGCCAGTGTTAAGATACGGTACAGACGTAATTTTATCTTTCTTATCAAAGTACAAAGTACTTTTGATAAGTATTACAACTTTCACAATGCAAAGAAATGGGATTAAACGTAAATGCGGTTACGTGTAACCAATTTAAATGTTACAATGAACTTATATTGCAGTATCTTGATATGACCTCTGTGACGCAGTGGGCGAAGGTATGAGACGCAGATGCGGTATGCGGGGTTGATATCCGCCGCGGGACAATTGTTTGTATGATCTGCCAGTATTGTTTCGGGTCTGGGTATTTTTCTATATATAATATAAACAAATAAATAAATAAATAATCCCGAACATTTCACGCAGCATCATCCTGCCACAAAGTAGCTTGTGTTATGGGTACCACATGACTGATATACTACTTATATACATTTTTTTTTTAAATACATACATATTATACATAGAAACACCCAGACCCGAGACAAATACTTGCAGATATGTATGTATGTATTTACGGAAATAAGTATATCAGTCATGTGGTACCCATAGCACAAGCTCTGCTTACTTTGGGGCCAGATGACGCTTTGTTAAATGTCCGGCATTATTTATTATCATTATATTGGCGACCTCTAAACGTCTAAACACGACAATTGTTTTGTTTATTGCTAGTTGTAACCCATTGATCGTTTTATGTAGTTATCTATCAAGAAATATATTTTTAGAATGATTTATTTACAGATATAATTACAGAAATGCACAAAATATTTTTCAATAATATAACACATGTGAACAATTGAGCTATATAAGCTTTGTTTAAAACAATCTATAGATAGCTCAACTGATCCAGATGACTGCCTGAGGGCAGTTCCCAAGATACGGGCGACATTGCCACGTTGAATGGCAATGCTTTTACGCTAAGCCAGATAGGAGCCAGTTCTTGGGTCTATGTTTCTACCTGATGTTGGTGTTGACATTATTATGTCGGACTTATTTTTTGATAAAAGCTAACTGACCCGGTAATCTTCGTAACGTCTTAAATTGATTAATTTCTAAACCACTAGATATGGAACCACTAGATATGGGATGAACTAAACAAAAAAAATACTATTCTGTCGAGCCTTTTTCGAGGTTTTGGTAGATAGTAAAGTTTACGGGAACGTCAACTTTGTTTTTAAAAACTAACTTTAAAATTAAATGAAGGAAATTCTAAATGAAATCCGACAATTTAAGACGAGACGTCTGAGACAAGTTTTATTCTCTTTACGACTGATTAATAAAAGCTTACAAACTATGGGCCACACGGCACAGAATACGTAGGTGGCAGAGATAAGGCTCCCGGCTGCAGCTGCTAATATGCTAGCTTGCATTCTCACACATTCAAAGTTGTGATTAGCCTACTAGCCGGTTGCATAACTCCTCCCTCCTCAAGTGCGAAATTATCGGTTCTCGCGGAAGCTGAAATCCGATCATTTCGCATTAACATGAAACGGTACACAAGATATGAAATAAAAATAGAAATTAAAATTAAGTACAATAGTAGTGTGCCTAGACTAACACTCTTAACCGTAACGCCACTGATCTCATTTTCACTTTCGTTTTCACTGAATTTATCGTCCTTTAGTTTTAGAATATGTGAAAGATGCTTCATTTCCTCTAGATTAATATTCTTGATGTTTACTGTAGGTAAAGAAGTTGTATTTATAGATTTCAATTCCGGTAGAGTTACTATTGGAGTAACTTTAAACTGAAGGCCTTCTGCAAACGTTCTGTGATAGCTTAATTTATACTCATCCAGGTTAACTTCACAATCTTCTGTAATTGTTAGAACATATGTACCATAAAGTGACTCTCTTATGTTGTCATGGCCACATTTTTCCAACAATTTCGTATATTTTCTTGTAAAAACGATCCAGCTATCTAGACTGATTCGCTGAATCTTGATGTTTTCGATCTCTACGGCGTATGGTACACATGAAGCCGGTTCTGCCTGGAATTCCATAAGCTGCTCTGCACAAGTCAGTGTTGGAAACTGAGCCACGTTATCGCTATTGCAGAGGAAAGTGTTGTCCGCAGCAATTCTCTCACATGACTTAGTAACTGGTAGGTATTTAGAATCATTCACCAATAGGTAGGGGAATTCGGGAAAAACTACTACAGTTTTGTTTATGGAGTCTTTGTATATAGGTAATGAATAGATTTTAAAATAATTGTAAGTATTTTTATCTGTGAGTGGCACTTCCAATATGAACGTTATCTGGTTTTCCTTTACATAAGCCTTAACCTTAATAAGCCTTTCTAACCTTAACAGGTTACTCTCATTTACTTCGTACACTAAACTATTTACTTGCTCTATATTTTTCAATAGGTTTAACAGTTCGGTGGGGTTTACAATCGACTGATGTAGAACAGATACCTTACTAAATGCCAAAGCTGTCTCTATTTCATTTAATGTCACATAGATGGTCCTAAACATACTCATAAACATATCAAACATGCTTAATACGTATGTCAAATAGAGGCAGGTATTTTCTTGAAAATTTTTATATTTAATCAATTCTTCAATAACTTTCAATCGTTTATCCAATATTAATGTATTTTCGTGTAAGATTTCTGTACTATTCACAAAATTATCCAACATTCTGGTGATCATTGTTATCTTTTTATCAATAACCATTTCTTTGGAACCTATTTGTGCAATGAGAGAATCATATCGAATCGCGTCATCATTATCTAGATTTCCTGATACTGCCTTAATTAATGATCCCAGGGGGTTAACTAACCCTCTCTTATATCGATATAACGGAACCAACTGCCTCAATTTCCCTACAGTTATGTTACGTACATACTCTACTTGAGTCCTTATGCCAATAAATTCATTGACAAGGGGTTTATGTCTATCAACTAAATTAATTAACTCATAATACTTTACAATGTGAAACTCTAAATCACTACTAATACCGCTAAGGTCTAAAATCTTAACTATCAGCCACTTGTCCTCCACCTTGAATGCTCGTCCTTGCTTAACAGGTAAAATTCCAGGATTATTTTCAATCCTTTGAAGATGAAGGGCCTGGAACAGGGGAAGTAAGGTCACTACGACCAAGCACCACCTGTGGAGGGCGTTTTATATTTTTAATTGCTACCTTCGTATTTCTCATTCCCAATCGTATTGATGCTATATTCCGCTCTACATCTGATTTTATTTTAGCTTTCTTGTACCTCGGTTTGTCTTTACTTTTTCTAGTATTTATGTCTTTTGTGTAAACAATATCGCCTGGTTTTAACTCTACGGTTTCGCCTAATCTTTTTTGTCTAATATGTTCCTTCTTTTCGACCATTTTATCAGAAAGATATTGATAAAGGCGTTTTGTTCGTTGTGCATGATCATTAAGTAATTGCTGCATGTAAGTTCTTTCAAAGTTGCCGTCAAATAGTTTATTAGAATCGGTATGACCAAAAACAATTTCAAATGGGGTTAAATCCGTTGTTGAATGGATCGTGTTGTTATAAGCCATTATAGAGTACGTCATCACTGAAGCGGCGTCTGTACACTTTTGTTGATATTTCGCTAAACGATAGATTTCTATTAAGGTTGAGTGAAAACGTTCAACGATACTTGTTGAATTAGGATTATTTGGTGTACAGATGTGTAACTGGATGTTGTACATACTAGCAAACTCTTTAATTAAATCATTATTAAATTCAGATCCTGGGTCGCTATTTATTTTGTTGGGGACACCATACATTGAAAAGAATTTGATCAATGCACGGACTACTTCGGGTGTTGATTTGTTCTCAATTTCCAACGCCTGGCCTAGCTTACTAAATGCATCTACAATGGTCAAATAACTTCGGTTTTCTATTGAAAATATATCAATAAAAATTTCTTGGAATGGAGCTGACTGTGTTTGTGTTAACTCTATTGTTGGTTTCAACGGTTTTCTATCATACTTCATCATTTGACAAGCTTCACATGCATTGATTACAGCCGATGTCATCTCTTGCATGTTATTCCAGTAATAATTTCTTTTTATCCTAACCATAGTTTCTTTAATTCCTCTATGACAAGTTTTTCCTTCATGATGCTGTAATACAATTGCTTTCTGTTCATTCTCGTCTTCTATATACATGACTCTTTCAGTACACTCATAAAACTCTACCATATCTTTCTTGAATAATTTTATAATAACCTTGTTAAATATTTTTCTATGTTTACTATCTTCGAAATAGATGAAATATTTTGTTTTAGGCTTAACATATTCTTTCAGAAACTGTTTTACTAAATCTTCTTCATTTATTGGCAAAAACACTTCAAGGACTTTCTGTTTTTCCCTAGTTATATTTTTTACTTGTATTTCTTTCCTAAACCAAGTAAAGACCAATATTTGGTTAGGTTTTGTGTCAATAGCTTCATTCAAGATAGGAATCCCTTTGGATTCTAAATCTTCCGCTGAATGAATAGTTCCACCCGTGCAACTTGATAACGGCGGTAATGGATAATTATGTTCTAATTCTGAAACATTACGCACCGTTTCCGTATCAGATGTATCTGACAGTTCTATTATTTCTACAGGTGTTTCATCGGTGTCCTTAGAGTCTCTACTTAATTTTTCAATTTTCTCAGTTACTTCTTGAATGTGTTTTTGAAGTCGCTGTTCTTTTTCGTCTACATTAACCTTCATTGATTCGTCTGACGAATCATCGTCTATAGCATAAACCTTGATGCGTGATAATGCGTCGGCGTTCGTATTTTGCTTACCAGTTTTATATATAGTCTCAAAATTATACTCTTGCAAACGAAGTCGCCAACGTGTTAACTTACAATTTGGTTCCTTTAGAGAATCTAGCCAGGCCAAAGGGCGATGATCTGTATAGATAGTAAATTTTGTACCGTATAGGTAGGGCCTGAAGTGTTTGACAGCCCACATAACTGCTAAGAGTTCGCGTTCAATGGTGCTATAACGCATTTCAGTCTCACTGAGGGTTCTACTCGCGTAAGCGATAGGCTTATCAGTTCCTACAATACCCTGTGATAATACGGCACCTATCGCGACTGTGGATGCGTCTGTTGTTAGAATATAGGGCTTTGATGTATCGGGGTACTGAAGTATAGGTGCGTGTGTTAAAAGTTCCTTGCACTGATTAAAAGCATCTACGTATTTTTGATCTATTACAATCTTACACCGTTTTTTAAGGCAATTCGTTAATGGTTTCGTTATTTTGGCAAAATCTTTGATAAAGCGCCTGTAATATCCTACGAGACCCAGAAAACTCTTAATTTCAGTAACTGTTTCTGGTAGTGGATAGTTTAAAACTGCCCGTATTTTATCATCATTCGGCTTAAGGCCTTGGTCGGTGATAGTATGACCTAGATAAAGTACCTCTTTTCTTAAAAATTCGGATTTATCAAGTTGTACCTTAAGATTGGCCTCTCTCAGCCTGTTAAAGATGGATTTTAAATCTTTAATGTGTTCCTGCATACTCGTACTATAGATAATAATATCGTCCATATATACCAAGCAATGCAACCCTTGGAGCCCCCTAAGGACATTGTCCATGGCTCGTTGAAAAGTCGCTGGTGCGGTCTTGAGGCCAAACGGCATTCTCAGGAATTCGTAATGCCCTGCTTCTGTACTAAAAGCTGTCTTCTGTCTGTCAGTCTCGTTAATTTCAATTTGATGGTAGCCGTTAGCTAAGTCTAAAGTCGTAAAATATTTGCTCTTACCTAGTTTATCAAATAAGTCTGTAATATTGGGTAAAGGGTATTTGTCGTCTGTCGTAATTTCGTTAAGTCGCCTGTAGTCAATGACCATTCGATACTTCACTTCCCCAGAAGCGTCCATTTTCTTGGGAACAAGATGAACAGGTGCGTTCCATGGTGAATGCGATTCCTGAACTACGTTATTTTTTAATAACTTTTCTACTTGAGATTTTATTTCTTGTGTTTGGACAGGAGGTTGTCTGTATGGCTTAACATAAATAGGATCTTCATTTTTAGTTCGAATAAAATGTTTAACTTGATTTGTAAAGCTTAAAGGAAGCTGGTCACAATAAAATATGTCTTTATATTCTTTACATAACTCAGAAATGCACTTCTGTTCCTCTTGGTTCATGTGGTCTAATCTAAGTCGTGTCAAGTTTTTTTCTAAAATGTCATCTACTTCCATATCTTTCATTTCTACGTCATTATAACAGTTTACGTTTATAACGCTATCGTTATTAAATTCCATTACCTTGAACGGAGCAGTGATAGTTAAAGTCATTTCCGTCTCTAGCGCGTTCTGAATAATGGTGGTAGCATATCCATTTTTGCATCTAACAATAGCAGCAGGCATTCTAACACCATTGCAGAATTGTTGAAAGTTTATTAGGGCATCCCCAGAATACAAGTCCGTAGGTATTTGTACTCGTTGTTCGGTGCGGGGGTTTAACTCTATCACATGGTTCGTTATACATTGTATTATAGGTAGAGTTGTGGTTTTTGTTCTGAGCTTATTGTGTTTTAAGTCAATTACTGCCTCTAACTGTATTAACAGGTCGTTTCCTATAAGTCCGTCATACTGAGCGTCCACATCGTAAACGTAGAACTTATGAAACTCATTACATTGAAAAGATGGCATTAGTGGAATTTCCACGACCTCATTATGACTGCTCGATGCATGCGTACTTATTACCGTGAATGGCTCACATAAAGTAAACTCGCTGAAAAATTGGTAAGCTTTTCTTGGACTAATAAAAGATCGCGTACTTCCCGTATCTATCATAAATTTTCCATTAATTTCTGGTAGATAGATATACGGTAATTTCAATTTTATATTACAATTTAGATTTATTACTTCCCTTTTTTTATTGAGGCTAATATGTGAAAATTTCCAATTTCCGTGCTATTCACGTTATCGTCGGTCACCAATTTTTCCGGCTCGCTTTTGTTCTCAATCGCTGGAGTCTCTGGTTCCGTTTGGGAACCATAGTATTCCTCATAGTTATACCCATCATCACACTCATAATATCCTTCATTTTCAAAATCTTCATCGTATGCATAATACCCATAGCAATCGCCTAACTCCAATTCATTTAATCGAAAGCCTTGAGGCTGATAGCCTTGTGGCTGTTGTGTCGGAACCTGTGTTTGTGGTTTTTGAGGAAGTGCAGTCCTCATAGATATATCATTGCTGTTTAACGGGTTGGGAGGCTTGTACCCGAATTGATTTTGAGGCCTATAACCAAACTGCGGCGGTCGATAACCAAACTGCTGTGGTTGATAACCAGACTGCTGTGGCTTTAAATTAGAACCTTGAGGTTGCATATACCTTGGCATGCCGAATTGTTGTGGCTGTACTAACTGTGGCCGATAACCAATCGGAGGAGTTTGTGAAGCAAACCTAGGCACAAACGCTTGTCGGTATTGACTATTACCCGGAATACCAAATTTAAAACTAGGGGGCGCATATATCGGCTTCAAGCTATTGGGCTGAAATGGCATGCTTTGAGCTGGAAAGTTGCTACCAAATTTAGCTGGTGTTGGTGTGCCCATTGCAGGCTGTGGCTTAAACATTTTACTACGGAGACTATACTGCTCATAAAAGTTAACTTCCTCAAGTACGAACTCAAGTGCTTTTTCTAAAGTATCCGGCATTTTCATACGTACTGACCGAATAAGGTTTTCGGGCAAGTTATATAAAAATACATTTAGCGCTGTATTGTTATAAATACTAACCTTGCTGGTTCTAGTGTTTGCGTCTACTAGTTGGTTCACCTTAGATATCAGTACTGATCGAACTGACTGTACCCTATTACAAAAATCTAAATAGCTTTCCCCATGTTTTATTTTTAAAGTTTCCAATTCTATCGCTATACATTCTTCGCTTCTCGGATCACCAAAGTGTTGGTTAAGTAAGGTCTTAAGTTGACCCCATGATTGTACATCATTTCGCTCACTGACTAATGCAGCGGCCTCTGCAGTTAACCTGCTTGTCACAGTGTGAAACACATAGAGATCTTGTTCTGCATTTCCACGATATTTATTAATGACATACTCACATTTTCTTAAAAATAAGTTTAAATGACGTTTACTACCGTCAAAAATTGGTATAATACATACTATTTCCCTAGGTATTACATTTACTGTAGTCATTTTTAATACTCTATATCTACTCTACTTACTAAAATATATATTAAACTAAACAAGAATTTATCACAATACTATTTGATTTATATTTTAACGAAGTAAGTAATTTATATCCTGGTTATTTATTATTTTAATAAATAATACCAAGAACTAACAATGTCCTAAATTTAGATACGCACTGTTTACTTAACTCTACTTATGCTATTTCACAATTTCCTATGACAGGAAACCAGAATACGTTATATTGGAAGAAGTTCGATTCCGAATAATAACAAACACAAAGTACAAAAGGTGGGAAAGGATGGTGAAAATTCTACTCACCAGCCAGTCACCAACATGCTCGATCGCCTCCCAGATACACTTCACTTATTTATTTGGTTCAAACAGATCCGATCCGTCGGAAAACTCGCGAAAATTGTAGTATTTTCCGTGGGAAAACTCGGGAAATCCTACCGGCTGCGCCAGTAAAGTTTACGGGAACGTCAACTTTGTTTTTAAAAACTAACTTTAAAATTAAATGAAGGAAATTCTAAATGAAATCCGACAATTTAAGACGAGACGTCTGAGACAAGTTTTATTCTCTTTACGACTGATTAATAAAAGCTTACAAACTATGGGCCACACGGCACAGAATACGTAGGTGGCAGAGATAAGGCTCCCGGCTGCAGCTGCTAATATGCTAGCTTGCATTCTCACACATTCAAAGTTGTGATTAGCCTACTAGCCGGTTGCATAACTAGATTAACGCACGGCATATAATAAGAGGAATATACAATGTTTATACAAAAGACATCAACGCGTCATATTCAAATAATGTATCCTACATTTTTGTAAATTTATAGGTAATTCATATTGTTTTATCTTTAATACTAGCAACCCGCCCTGGCTTCGCACGGGTGCAATCCTGATACTATATATACTATAGAATGTCTTTATATACAACGTTATCTAAGAGAATAACATAGCCTTAGAGATAGACATATACCATCGCGGACGTTTGTGTAGACATTTTTAAGGTGTACAATACTGTAGTACATCTCTGTACCCTATACTGGACGACCTCTGTGGCGCAGTGGGCTCAGATCCGGCTGAGACGCAGAAGGTTGCGGGTTTGGTTCCCGCCGTGGGACAAATGTTTGTACGATTTGCAAGTATTTGTCTCAGGTCTGGGTGTTCATATGTATAATATGTATGTATTAACAAAAAAAGGTATATAAGTAGTATATGAGTCATGTGGTACCCATAACACCAGCTATGCTTACATTGGGGCCAAATGATGCAGTGTGAAATGTCCGGGATTATTAATATCATTAATTAAGTACATTATTTTGATCTATCTCGTAGGGCTCAGCCAGAGTTTGCATTGTAAGCGCAAAAAATGTGTTTATTTAAGACATCACATTAGAAACCTCTAAAATGATCAGTGTTTCTCTACTATATTATGCATGTATCATACATATAAACCTTCCTCTTGAATTACTCTATCTATTAAACCGCATCAATATCCGTTGCGTAGTTTTAAAGATCTAAGCATAAATAGGTACAGACAGACATTTGTTTTATACTATGTAGTGATAATTATATATAATTGTTTTAAATAACTCTTAAGTAGTAAGTAGGTGAGTATCTTCTGTCGCCACAGAGTGGGACAAATGTTTGTACGAATATGGTCGGCAAGTATTTGTCTCGGATCTTGGTGTTTATATGTATAATGTTTCTATGTATTTAAAAATACATATAATAATAATAATAATACCGGACATTTCACACAGCATCATCTGGCCCCAAAGAATCAGAGCATGTGATATGGGTACCAACATGACTGATATACATACATACATATTATACATAGAAACACCCAGACCCGAGACAAATACTTGCAGATCATACAAACATTTGTCCCGCGGCGGGAATCAAACCCGCAACCTTTTGCGTCTCAGCCGGACCTACGCCCACTGCGCCACATATATAAATAAATATAGGTATTCTATCAGTCATCGGGTTCCCATAGTACAAGTTATGCTTATTTTGGGACTAAATGGAGTGGTGTGAATTAACCACCAATATCTTATTATTTATTTATAATAATTACATAATTGCAATCAGTGAATGGTTCCATCAATATTTATTTATTAGGTACCTTTAATTTACTTACTTAATAAGTTAACGCTAAATAAATCTATAAATCTAAATAAATCAGCCAATAAATATTACCTAATACAAAGTGAATTGTTTAGTCCATAATATACTTTCTCGCGGGTTTGTGAAGAGAAAATCATTAGTGTATTCGTGAAGAAAATCCGTCAGTTTGCAAATAAATCTTTACCATTATTATAAATGTGAAAGCATCTCTGTCTGTTTGTCTGCCTGTTTGTTACGTTTTCACGCATAAAATAAATAAATAAATAAACCCCTGAACCGATTTTGAAACATTTTAGTATAGAGATTGTTGGGACCTTGGAGAAGGACATAGGCTACTTTTTATGTAGGTACCACGCGTGCGAAGCCGCGGACAGCCGCTAGTAATAAATAAATGTTGATTCATTCTGCCAAACGTCATTCTGCCGAGCATAACCTCGGCAGAATGACGTTTGGTCACATAAGACAGTTCCTATATAGCTATATAACAAAAATCAATTGCTGTTCGTTAGTCTCGCTAAAACTCGAGAACGGCTGGACTGATTTAGCTGATTTTGGTGTTGAAATGTTTGTCGTAGTCCAGGGAACGTTTACACGGTGAGAAAATTTGTGGCATTGCAACGCATGCCGGGTACAGTTAGTCCTATATATATGGACGACCTCTGTGGCGCAGTGGGCTTAGGTCCGGCCGAAACTCAGAAGGGTGCGGGTTCGATACCTGCCGCGGGGCAAATGTTTGTATAATCTGTTAGTTTGTCTCGGGTCTGGGTGTTTCTGTTTATAATATGTATGTATTTACAAAATAAAAGTATGTGGTTCCCATAAAACCAGCTATGCTTACATTTAGGGTAGATGATGCTATGTGAAATGTCTAGAATTATTAATTTAGAAAAAGATAAGTGAATCAATCAAAAATTTTGAAAAAACAGACGCCGTTCCACAAATTAACAATATATAGATAACTAATTGTAAATGTAACGCACAGAAGATTTATAAGTACATATATATAAAGATTTGATTACAAAAATGTACAATATAATATAATTTACAATAGTATAAAATACATGTGAATCAGTTGATCTAAGGATCGCTTAAAACGATTAATAGATAGCACAACTGATCCAGATCACGTGAGCGACGTGTTAGATTTGTCGATTGGCAAATTTAAAAACGTAATTAAACAGAAACTGTCTATTAAAGCATATTATAAAATATCTGATTATTTAGATGACAAAAAAACTTGGGATGAATCTGCTCCAATTCGACTCAGCATCCGTAACAAAATTGTCAAGGATCATTGAATTGATTCATTGCCAGACAGCAGCTTCTCCAAGGCACTGGTGACATTGCCACAATGAATGGCATTGCTAATACGCTGGGTGATGTAAAAGCCAGCTCTTGGGTCACGTGATTATATTTAACTTGTTTAGTTAAATATAATCACGTGACCCAAGTAGTGGTTCTCGGGACCTATTCTCTTATTTAAAACGGTTATCATTTTATTTAAATTCGTCTTCGTTTCGGCTTCGACTGCATTTTGATACAAAATAAAAGAAACGAGCCTTACAGTAGTCGCATAATTATGATGTGTAACATCTGACATCTTACCTTAATAATAAGCAACATTAACAATATATCCTGAATTCGTTTGTTGATAACAGCTCACAATATAAAAAAAAAAACTTTTATTAATTAAAAACAAGTAGTGTTGGGTCATATAATAGTAATAATACCGGACATTTCACACAGCATCATCTGGCCCCAAAGTAAGCAGAGCTTGTGTTATGGGTACCACATGACTGATATACTACTTATACATTTTTTTTATTTTTTTAATACATACATATTATACATAGAAACACCCAGACCCGAGACAAATACTTGCAGATCATACAAACATTTGTCCCGCGGCGGAAATCGAACCCGTATGTGTTGGGATTTCTTCTGTTAAGTTAAAAATAACCTGTGTTAGAAGAGTCCCCTCTTTTTTGTGGTCTAAAGGAGCACTTGAATTTATTTACACAATACTGTAGATTAGGTACGCGCACAGCGTTTTCTTTCTCTATTTCTCTTTTCATATCTCTTTCTCGTCACACACACGCACAAAGTGTTGATTGACAGTACCAACCCCTCAGAAAATGAGTTGGTAATATTAATGACTTGGTATCTGACGGCCAACTCCACCGCGTGCGCTCACAAGTCAAATTAAATAGCGTGCGCTTCCCCGGCTGTTACACAATTCCGTTCCTTTTCAAGAAAGCTTCAAGGTGTATATTCCATTCCTCTTTTCCAGATCCCAGAGTACAAGGATGGTTTCTCTTCGACACGCCACTCCAGACATTAGCAATGGTGCTGGTATACCTCGCCGTTGTGATGGTGGCTGGTCCACTTTGGATGGCCAGTCGGAAGCCGTTCAAGCTCCAGAAAACACTAATCGGATACAACGCGTTCCAAGTTGCGCTGTCTTCCTATATGTTTTATGAGGTACATCTTTGAAATTGCTTGAGCATCACTTTTTAACCGTCATCAAACAAGGAGAAGGTTCTCAATTCGACTGGTTTTTTTTAATGTTTGTTACCTCAGGACTTTCGACTGGGTGAACTGATTTTGATGATTTTTTTTTATTTGAAAGCTGGTGTTTTCCGTGTGGTCCCATTTCATTCAATTTGGTCCAGTTCCGACAATGGCATCCATGAGAAAACCATAGAAGTCTTAAATTTGCATTAAGTATGTGCGCGACAAATGGGCGAATAACTCAATATCACGCCAACTGCTTTCGAGGATAATTTTTTAACCGACTTCAAAAAGAAAGAGGTTCTCAATTCGTCTGTTTTTTTTATATTCAATGAAGTCGGTTGTCTTTTTAGTTCTTAAAACATAATTAAATATCTTGGTTTGGTGGCAATTTTTCAAAAGACCGATATCTTTGGATTCTGATACTAGCCAGGAATGTCTAAAATAAAGGTCACTAATTGAGTTCTCTGACTATTGAACAATTTCCTCTTACATATATGTACATAAATTTATTGATTCGTATGATAATTTGCTCGTATGGTATCGTATGGTATGGTAATATTATGAAGAATTAAACGCTCATCAGTGCACAAGGATGAGATAAATGGCGAGATAATATCTTGAGATGAGCAAAATCAACTCCTCACTAAATTACTTCCTGACAACCACGACCTTAAGGGCAGGAATATATTGTTAGTATTATTTTTATGTCGGTTGTATCTTTAAAACGAATGAACTGACTCTGAAAATTTGCTTACTGATAGCCATATTATAGTCCGATGATGTTACGCTAACGCGCATATGAAGTCGCGAGCGGCAGATTTATTACGTAAATGTAGCAGTAGTGACAGCTATAGCAATGGGACAGAAATATCGGTGTAATCAGCTGCAAGTTGTACAAAGAGTTGCGCACAAGATCATATAGCCCCAAACTAAACAAAAAATATCTTATTACGGAAGCCAGCCGTTGCCTATTAATGAACTGTCGTCCACCTACATGTGAACGCTTATATCACAGATAATATTAGCGTACAAAAAATCTGTTTGACAGTAGTGATCGCGCAATTCACGCCTATTGCTAGTTCTCGCGACTTACGTAATAGGGGAGCCGGACAAAAACAGTAATTAATAGAATAGTTATAGCTTCGTTCATGTGGTTCTGGTTACACTCGTGTTCGTCTTCTTATTAATCGTAACGTAACGTAACAGTAATGGTAAGTTTACTTGCAGGTTTATTAATGCCAGGTAGAGAAAGTCGGTGGAACTTGGAAGATAATTATTTTCTTCAAATTTATGCAGAGCGAAGGTTGCATAATTCTTTTACTCAAAACTTGGTAGGCGTTTTAGGAAGTGTGGTCTTTCATCTGTTTCTAATGTTATATAACATCCTGAATTAAAACCGCATTACATTGTAATGTTTACCTTTTACTACACGAATTCGAAAATACTTCTAGTAACAGACATGGATGTCTTCTACTTCTCCTTTACTATAACAGCATCTGTTTTGATAATAATTTTGCCGATGTCAAGTCAAAAGATACTTTATTCAATACAATTACAAGGATCACTTTGAAACGTCTTACATTCTAAGTGAATTTAGGTGCCAATTCATCCTAACCCAAGCCCGAGAAGAACTGGCAAGTGATTGTTTCAGATAGATAGATAGATTAATTAATTGTACACAAAAAGAACACAGAAGGAATAATATAAATAAAATTGTACAATTTATCGCAGCGGCCTTATCGCGATCTTTTCTAGGCAACCCTTGGATGGACAGGATAAACAATAACAGTACGACGGCGGTGTGCAAAAAGTTACTTAATATAATATACTGATACAAAATATATATATACAAAATATTATTGCAATGATGCTAATTTGTCATACACGATAAACATTGAAATACAAACAAATTTCTATTAAAAAAATAGTGCGTGTAGTCCTACCGCGCGGAAAAAGTGACACTTCGTAATGTGGAAATGATAATTACGTTTTAAAAACTAAAAAGAAACCGACTTCATTGAATGAAAATTGAGCCTGTAATAATTTTTTAGTGGAAAGTAGATGTATTTTGTATATATATAATATGGGTAGGCCAAATAAACGATCTGCTCCAATAAGACAGCGAGGTATGGAAGTACACTAAAATATCATCGATGTACACAATTTTTAGATTTTCGTTAAGTTTTCAGCTCGACCAATTTTGATAAAATTTAAATGGGACTACCTGTAAAGTAGGGTATACTTCAAACAAAAAAAGAATGTTTCAAATCGGCTCAGGCGTTTTTGAATAATCGGAGAAGATACATAAAAAAAAAGATTCCGACGAATTAAGAACCTCCTCCTTTTTGATGAAGTCGGTTAAAAAAAAGCATGACCTACATTGAAAGCAAAAATTTTTTAAACACAAAGTTTATTGTCCTTTAATAGTTTGTAATGGTTTAGTCACATACTCCGTATTTGCAATGCAAATAAGTTCTTTAGTAAATTTATAAAAAAAAACATGTCAAGATCATTGATGACCATTGGTCGTCAGTTCATCAGTTCCGTCAACGCAGTGTAAGTCAGGATGTCAAGGTGTCAACGTTTGTGTGGGGCAGGCACCATGACGATGGCCACCTTGGATCTTATTATCAGGGTGGTAAGGGCTAGATTGGTTCTGTATCGTTGATGCTAGTTTTTGCAATGTATGCTGTGAGAGTGCAAATTTAGCATTTTGCGGCTGTTATTGTTCTGAGGGTTCATGACATGGCCATCGATAAGTCACGCTTAACAACTCACATTGTTTCCAAAAAAGTTAAGTAATATCATGTTTTCTCGATAGAGTATTCATTATTTTTAATTGTAAATTGTCTATTTTTAGACTAAAATTTACTTATATTTTTATTAAGATTTTTATTATTTACGTTGTATGACGTTGTTTTGCAATTTGTACGAATTTGTGACTATGTTATAACAATACACACATATAAAAAAAAATACAAATTGAGTGTTTGTTGACAAACTTTTTCACAGTGCTTGTGTTATATTGCTTCAAAATGTGTTACCATTGTAATAATAACATTGTGTCTTGTGAATAAGGACTCTATTTAACCAAAATTCATTACAAAAATCCTCGCCTTATCTATATTATGTATATATAAAAATGAATCCCTATTTCCCTATGTCAGGGCATCACGCGTGAACAGCTATACAGATTTCGCGAACTCTTTTTTGTTGTGTTTGTTATTGTCAGGAAATGGTTGTTATGAAAGAAAAAAATAAGAAAATTCCGTGGACAATTTACAAATAAGAAAACTTAATGAATATATTTGTTTTCTAATGTAACCTTATGGTGTTTGACATAACTGACAGACGTTTGACGTGACTGTTATAGATTTTACCAATTCTAATTCATAGATAAGACAGGACAACTTCTGTCAGGTCAGCTAGAGTCATAATAATATGAAATTGTTTTTATACAAAAAGTATTGTATAAATATGAAATAAAAAATTACACAACATACTTTTTAGCTACATTGTTTATTTCATCGTCAATTTATTTTTTTGTTTTGCAAGAATACTTGTTCATTTATTTGTAACGCCATTCTACCGTGGAGTAATTATTTCAGTAGCGATAACATTGAATAAGTTTACTCAATTGCGAATTCACTGAAACATCTTACAAACAGAGGGAATGAGGTCAAGGCAGTTTTCTTGATACCTATCTATTGATAGCCATTTCTAAGTTAATCTATATTTATAATCTCAAGTGGACGATCGTGATGTTTGTATTGAATAATTAAATTAAATTGTATTCAATACAATCACAAGGGTTACTTTCAATCGTCTTGACCCGTCCGAAGAAGAATCTTGTAGCAGATGAATCCGGCAAGAACCCGTCTAATCTTAATAGATCAGACGGGTTCTTGTCGGATTCTTCTTGAACTGGGGTTAGGAGGAACCGACACTAGTATGTAAGAAGAAAGCATCATCCAAAAAAGCGGTAACATCAGACGGATTCTCGCCGGATTCTTCTTAAACCCAGTTCAGGGGTCAGTTCAGGAGAAACCAGCACCTAGATGCATTAGTATATAAATAGACAATTTAAAAAGGTTCTTGTGATTATATGATATAAATTATGTTTTGATTTGATTGATTTTAAATTATTTGATTAGTAGAAATGTAAATATTACGTAAAGCATTTGTATCATAAATGTCACATCTTCTATTGGTAACGTACTCTGCAAGTGCCTTTGGGGAAAAAAATAGATTTTTCATTGATTCCGATTATATTCTGAAAGTTATGATTCTCTTACAGTCGAAACCCACAATCTTTTCTTAATGGCCAGTACTTCATTCCTGAAGATTATGATCATCAGGTAGTTCTGTAGACCGCCTGTTTCCAGCGACTCCGATTTCTAGCAATCTGCATCACTCTGAATAATTAGATCTCTGTCTCTAAGCTGTTCAGACCTGGTTGGAGGATCTTTGCCGGTGTATTTATTTTGAGTGTCACTATGGACTGGTGGATGCTGGCCCTGTTTAACGGTTCCTTCTAGCTCGTTTATTTTGATTGACTTCACAGCTCATTTGGAAGCAACTCTACTTTCTGCGCTATAGCTTGTGGGTTCGATCCCCATTTAGGACAAACATTTGTGTGATGTGCAATGATGTTTTTTCTGTGGAGTTGTATTATAAGTATGTGTTTGGAAATATTCTACAAGTCATCTGCCTGGTGATTATGATACTATCAAAACATTGACACTAACACTAACTGAAAGCCAGTTACTATTGATGAATTGATGTTACGGATGGTTGATGTTGATTTGTGTCATATGAATAGAAACTGAAATAGAAAGCGAACATACATTACCAATTCATAAAACAATGTCTATTGCTAATTTAAACTAATATACATAATAGACACCACAATACAAGCTATGCTTAGTTTGGGGTCAGATGGTGTTGTGTGCATTACCCAGCGATATTATTTATATATTTTATTTATCTTAGCTAGTGAGTAACATGAATATTTTTTTCCAGCACTTAGCATCTGGTTGGTGGGATGACTACAGTCTCTCGTGCCAGCCGGTGGACTACAGCGAAAGTGACTCAGCAAGGAGAGTAAGTTTTTTTTTTTTAATATAATAGTAATATAAACAGTTGGAATGAATAAAATACTGATTTAAATTTTATAAAACGCATTGTGATAATAACACCGTTATAACGAGACTGGGTGGTAGAGCCTTAAAGAGTTTCAAAGATTCGGACATAATTATGGTTATAACTATTTTTAAAAGCCTACTGAATAATTTACATAACAACCTCAAATTGCAAAGTAATATAAAAATTAGCATCGTTAGTGATCGCTATAAAACAATTTTATACTCTACGCCTCCGTAACAAAAGCGAATTTACGATGTGCAAATTCATGCAACGATAGAAAGTGAAAGAGAAGAGATAGTAGGTACTGTAACTGCGAGTATAATCAAGATACTGATTACAGCAACATAAGATACAGCTGTACCAAAGAGTAAGTTAGATAATAAAAAATAGAAGACTTTTTAAAACAAACCTCTTTAGTAAGTACCTACTTTAATTAAGGGCAAAGATGATTTCAGGGTCATATTCTAGAACCATATTCAAACTCAAATTTAAACATTGAATAACTCATTTACCTTATTCATAACTGACAAATCTATAGGTACTAGTACGGATTCTTCGTTTGTCATTTTATGAAGTAACATAACGCTTCTAAAGTGTCTTTTTTCGTTTATTACATGTTTTATTCAGTAATCTTAGCGGAATTTTAATAAATTAATTGTGAATACATAGGACAAGTATACACAATTGAAAATTATAAGTTTATTATGGTACAATGTGATTTGAATGATGAGGAATTCTGATAAAGTTAGACTGCCATTATGTGATGACGTTTAGAATTGACAAATGACCATCGACTAAGACTTTATTATCAAACAATCACTTGGCACTGGCAAAATTGTCGACAAGACAGATGCCATTATAGGGAGAAAAGAAGTAGTATTATCAATTCCAAAAAGGCTTTGTCGGTCTATCTGTTTGGTACATTTTTACGGCTACACGACTGAACACAAATCTGTATGAAATTTTGTAGATTTAGTAGGACGTAGATTTTATCTTGGACGTAGGTTAATTTACATAGTCAACACACGTGCGAAGCCGTGGGCAGCAACTAATATTAATTACTTTCTATAGTGTTAGAACATTCTCCATAGATCACTGTGGAACGGTCTAGCCAGCCCTGAGCGTGCATTTCTAACCTTAATTAGATTCTAGGTGTACTTCTGTTTTCCCACTGTCACGCAGTCAGTGATCACTAACCAGATGATTTATCCAGCGTCAAGTGGAATGTCTTACATACAAAACGCTGTAGTGTCTAGGTAGTTGTTAGATAAGTAGCTACATAAGTGAAGTCACTTACCGAAATCGCCCTAAAAGCCGTATTAAACTGGCTGTCATTGAATCTTTTAACACTCAACGTCGAAAAAACAAAATTCGTTACCTTTTCTCCTAATAGTCATACCCAACCTAAGTCCTTTTGCCTATATGCACATACCTGCCCAGCCCCTAGTAGTCCTACCTATCTTTGCCTGTCACTTAGACGTACGAATTCAATCAAGCGCCTTGATGTTTTCCTAGACAGTACCTTATCATGGATCCCTCATATTGATTCTAGAGTAGCTAGAGTACGTAAGTTAATCTTCGTCTTTGATCAGTTAAAGTTAGCAACTTTTCTTAAAACATTTAAGAAGTATTGCTGACTTTAACTGCTTAAAGACGGTTTACTTTGCCCTGACACAGTCAGTGCTGAACAACTGCATATCGGCATGGGGGGCTTCCATTAAAACCCAAACGCCAAAAGTAAAAGTGCGCACAGAGGACAGTATTAAAAATGATGTCCTCGAGGCCGAAACGGTATCCCACAACTTTATTAAATTCATTTTGTAAAGTACTCTCTGTTCGACAACTGTTCGTTTTAGCGACTATATTACGCAAATCCTCGCATCTCTTGTTTGATTCTCTTCACACCACAAATAAAGGTCGTTCAGATATTGTTTGTAAAGTTGAATCCCGGAGAACAGCCTTGGCAGGCCGTAACTACCATTATTTAAGTATTTCGCTCTACAACAAAGTCAACAAAATTCTCGAAATATATCCTTTCTCTCACCACACGTGCAAATAAAATGTTTAACGTGACTTATTTCCTCTCATTACAGAGCTAATGAAGAGACTAAATATTTCCTCACAACTTCGAGATAATTTGAAAAAATAATTATATATATAGGGTCTTTCATTAAGCGTGTCCTTAATCTTTAAATTTAAATAAAACAAAGTGTTTGTGATATATTATCGAAATTATTTATTTATTTGAAAGATGTAGTGATGCCATTATGTGTGGAATATGACATCATTCAAATGTCCGCCACGGCTTCTTTGGGTGGAGCGCATGCGAGATATCCAATTTTCCAAAAAAAAATTCAATTTGCGCATAAATCAGGCTGAATTTGACTTATGGCATAGGTTATGTTGGCTTTGAAGGCCGCTGTGATTTGTGGTTTATTCACATAGACCTGCGACTTAAGAAAACTCCACAAAAAAGTCTAGCGAGGTTAAGTCACAAGATCTCGGTGGCCAGTTCACATCAGCTCCACGTGAGATGACCATGCCCTCAAATCTCTCATGCAGAATATTCAATGTGGCATGAGCTGTGTGGCACGTAGCGCCGTCTTGTTGAAACCACATGTCGTTGGTGTTCAGATGATCCAGTTCATGCCAAAAAAAGTTGGTAATCATTGATCTATAGCGCTCGCCGTTGACAGTGATGGCCTGGCCAATGTTGTTCTCAAAGAAATATGACCAAATATGACCGCCGCCAGCCCAAAACCCACACCAAACTGTAACTTTTTCGGGATGCATTGGACGCTCTTGGATCTCAAGTGGATTGGTATCGTCCCAAATTCGAAAATTTTGTTTGTTTACGTACCCATTCATCCAGAAATGGGCCTCATCGCTGAAGATAATTTTTCTGTGAAAATTACGGTCAGTTGCTAACTGCTCCAGTGCCCATTCAGCGAACACACGTCGTTGTCTATGGTCGTTTACCTTCAATTCCTGGTGAGTCGAATTTTATACGGGTGCAGGCCCAAGTCACGACGCAAAATTCGCCAAGTTGTGGTCTGTGAAAGGCCGAGTTCTTGTGAGCGACGCGAAATCGACTGCCTCGGATTCTCCTACACACTCTCACAGACAGCGGCGATGTTTTCGGCAGACCTTGCGTTTCGTTGACGTACGGGTGTTGGTCGATCATTTACCGAACCAGTGGACTCAAATTTATCCACCACACGACGAATAGTCCTCTCGGTAGGACGATTATGGCGACCGTAAAATGGGCGAAGCGCGCGGTGCGTTGCCCGTGTTGTTGAATGCTATAGCTATCCATGATGATTTGGCAAAACAGAATGAATAAATTACAACCAATTTGACAGATGTAGCTTCAACAAGATGGCCGCTACCAACTGTCAAAGTTTGGACGTGCCTATTGGAAGACCCTTTATATATATTTTAAATCTCTATTACATTGATAAACTTTGTTACACAACACTGACACACAACACAACACTCTGACTTACTCATCTTTCGATAGGTACTCACACGAGCTACTCCAAAGAAATTTGGAATTTTATATGACTTGAGTATCTGGGAGAACCCACATCAATACATCACTAAACACAACACTCACTTTACAAATTTTTCACACCCCTTACTTACACATTACTTACCGCTTCACGGACACTTACACACTCTCAGTTTTAATAGTATTTGTATCTCCCGTAGATTTATATTCTTGTAACATAATGTTTTTTTTAGTTAATACATAGGTAACTCCAAATCCTTGAGGCTGCTACACAGTTATTCACAACTTTCGCAGTTTCATCGTTGTTTCATCTTGTTATCTGCACACATTGTACATTGTTCTGAATACATATTTTTTATAATTTTTATATGTTTATAAATTATTGCATCATTCGTAGTGGTCGAAAATGTTGTTACTTACTGAAAATTTTACTTATCGCACAGTAGTTCAAGGCACGAAATGTTACGGATTTTGGGAATAAGCCTATCACTGCACCACCAGTGTTCGTTGTAACCTAGCTTTATATATACATACGTCACATATCTTGTGCCTGCCTCATCTTTACACCTAGCTATTCTGTAATCTTCACACCGAGCTATCTGCGGTCAAGATCACAACGGTACAAGCTTTGTAACTTTCCAACGAATGTTTGTACGGAAAGTGAAATGACACATATTAATATTCAAACTCATTTTATATACCTCATTATAGCCTCAGGCGTTGTGATGCGGATGTAGAATTTAAAAAATATTTACAAGTATTGTCAAGATGTCTTATGTACTACACATAGACTGAGTGGGCTACTCTGTGACTAATTGTAAAACTTTGACGAATTGTAGAGGTCGAGTAACAACGTTCGACCTACCAATTTTCTGTAATGACTAATTGGTCACTCAGCTCTGTTGGTAGTAGCTCTGTCTTCTGCAGTTGTGTGTTCGAAACTCTCCTAAAACAAATATTTGACGACATCTGTGGCGCAGTGGGCTTAGGTCCGGCTAAAACGCAGAAGGTTGTGGGTTCGATTCCCGCCGCGGGACAAATGTTTGTATGATCTAAAAGTATTTGTCGCGGGTCTGGGTGTTCCTATGTATAACATGTATGTATTTAGAAAAAAAGTATTTAAGTAGTATATCAGTCATGTGGTACCTATAACACAAGCTCTGCTTACTCTGAGGCCAGATGATGCTGTGTAAGATGTCCGGCAATATTATTATTATTATTTGTGTCATGAACAGAGATGTTTATTCTGTCTGGGGTATTATAAAGTATCATTAGTTTGTGTTTAAAATTATATCCTTAAATCATTTATTAACCAGCACCTAAACAACACTGTCCTAATTTAAAGCAGCTAGCATTCGCTTCCTCTTAGAAGCTTTCTAGGTAGTAGTGCTTAGAAAATCTTCGTACAACAACGGTGTATTGTGATTGTCGGGCAGCAAAGTCATATATAAGTATTCTACCACTGGTTAACATAGTACAAACTAAATTTAGTTTTGAGGTTAGATAGTGTTGTGTGGATTGTGTAGACTAATATGTTTTTGTATTATTTTAACTATTCATATAATATAATGTTTATGTGCCTCTAAGTTCCCCTCTAAGCATCTACCCCTTTTAGACATCCTTAGAGATCTAAATAGTTAAAGATCTGAGGAGGTATCTACCGAGGCTGGGGTACAGTCGTGAGAATGTTTGTTTTGTTTTATTTTATTAGCCCATTGTGTCCCACAGCTGGGCAAAGGCCTCCCCTTGATCTCTCCAGTAATCTCGGTTTTGAGATATTTGACCCAAGCTCTGTCAAAGGTGTTGAGATCATCGCGCCATCTCTTTTTGGGTCTACCACGGCGCCGTCTCGCTGTCTCAGGGCTGCACATCCGGAATGCGACAGACATGAGCAACCCAGCTCCACTTAAGCTTCGCAACGTTTTTAGCTACATCAGCATTTTGGGTTTTGGAGCGCAGAACTGTGTTGCGTATGCGGTCGGTACGTTTAAGACCGAGAATGCTGCGTTCCATCGCCCGCTGACAAACCTCGACTTTTGGATGTTTGTAAGGGTACAAGTTTGTGCTCCATAAGTTAATATAAGGAGGATAAACATTTGTTTTAATATATATATATATATTTTAATTTAATACTATTTGTATACTATTGTTCTCTTCAAAACGTGGTTCCAAAATATGAAAGCGTCTCGTCCGTTGTCAGATAATATTATGCAACGGTTTTATTACCACAGATAATGCACAATATCCTTGATTACGTTTAAGCGACCGATTTCAATATAGTGATAGCGCAATGCAAGTATGAACAATTTTAATTAATAATAATATAAGTAAGTTTTTTGTTACCCCAAGTCATTAAACTTTATATTTTTTATATTGTATATATATAATAGGCGAGATGTGTATGTATGTTCCCTATCAACTAAAATCTCGGTTCTTGAAACGGCCAGGCCGATTTTAATTAAATTTTTAGGAAATCTTCAGATTGGCCTAGTGGGTGATCCAGTGATGTTTGGTAGCGATCGGATCAACAGAACTTTTTTTGCATCAATAAAATTTGGTTTAAATATAGATTGTATCTTAGGAACGGACATAGGCTACTTTTTATGTATGTACTATGCGTGCGAAGCCTCGTTCAGAAGCTAGTAATTAATAACCATAGACTTGAAAATCAGTGACATTGACATTCCGTAGCACCACAGATATACTTCTAAATGTTGAATGTACGAACACGAATGAACGAGTTGTAGACTCGTATTTACGCTCTTACCGTTACCGATTAGTTACCTATTTGACCCACAAAACCGGAAAGTGATGTCAATAACCTCACGACCTTTAAACCAACGAATTTAGTTATATAATTATTTAAATCAAACTGGATATTTGTATAACATTAGCATTAGATTAAAAATGATGCTATTTTAATAATCCGTGTCAATGTTGCTATCGAAGTCCATGAATCCAATAAATTCGCTCTAGAGAAAACAACACAATAACATCTAAAACTGTTGGAATACAACTAGAAACAAAACTATATGTAGTGAAAATATATTTAAATAAATTCTTAGTGTTGTCGGCTTTAAGCCCTTATTTGTTCCTCCTGATAATGGAGGAACAAATAAGGGCCCCCCTGGTGCATGCTTTTTGCCGACGACATTGTTCTCATCGGAGAAGACGCAACCGAGGTCCAGAACAGTCTGGGAAAATGGCATGGCAATTTAAGAGAGTGTCGGACTGAAGATAAGCAGGACAAAAACCGAGCACATGTTCTGCGACTTCGGTGGTCCATCCAGTTTTACCCATATTGCCTTAGATGGTGTACACCTACCAGTCTGTTCCGATGTTCGGTACCTCGGTTCAGTAGTACAGACTGATGGTGAGATAGAGAAGGATGTAAAAAGTCGAATAAATGCGGGATGGATGAAATGGCGACAGGTCTCAGGAACAATTTGCAATCCACGTATGCCCATTAAGCTTAAGGGGAAAATATATAAAACGATCGTAAGACCTGTTGTATTGTATGGATCTGAGTGTTGGGCAACAAACGGGACGGATGAACAAAAGGTGCACGTGGCTGAGATGCGAATGCTGAGATGGATGTGTGGAGTGACGCGAATGGACAGAGTAAGGAATGAGTACATAAGAGGAAGTGTGAAAGTGGCGCCAGTGAATGAAAAGATGAGGAGCAACAGGCCAGCATGGTATGGGCATGTAATGAGAAGGGAAGAACGGCATGTAACTAGGAGAGTGCTTGGTATGAATGTTGATGGATTTACGAGTAGAGGTAGGCCAAAGAAAAAATGGATGGATTGTGTGAAGGATGACATGAGTAAGATAGGAGTGAGTGTTGAGATGAAGGCTGATAGAATGAAAGAAAAACACATGTTGTGCCGACCCCACATAATGTGGGAAAAGGGCAGGAACACGATGATATTCTTAGTGTTGTGTGCAAATGTCATAACCATAATGAAGAAATCTTTATATATATATAAATCTTCTGTGCATGTGTATGTAATTAAACTCCTAAACTGCTGGACCAGTTTTGATGAAACTGCTGGATCGGTTTTGATGAATGTGTGTTCAAGTAGATTCGAGAATGGTTTAGATTTACAATTAGATATATATATATTTTAATAATATTTACTTTTTCACTTTAAAACGCGTGGACTAAGTCGCGAACGGGACAGCTGGTGACTTTATAAAAATTTAGATCCTGAAAAATATATGTAACTGTAATAATATTACCCGATGACATACTAAGATCAAACATAGATATATAGATAACGCTTCATTCATTACCCCGCGGAATATTACAATAACAATAACTAACTAGTCAAGGCAATACAAATCGAACCCACAACCTCTTGCGTCTCAGGCAGATCTTCGCCCACTGCGCCACTGAGCTCGTCAAATGGCTATAGGAACGTTAGTAGTCATTTGACAAGATGGGTACGCGATTTAGTCAAAGTCGCGAGCCGTATAGACAAATTTGCACAGGACAGGCTGATGGACATAGGGAGGTGTGAAGTCAGGCTATGGATGATGATGATGTAATAATATTGATTCTTTGGGTTTCATTTTTTTAACATAACATTTAAAACAATTCTGAGTTAAATGCTGTTAAAAAACCTATGCCTTATCGATCTGATCTGAGTTTGAGTTTTGATCTAAAATACGGTATTTGATCATTGGATTTTAAAAATCTTTTTATAATTTAACGAGTTTCTTGTCCATTCTTCCTGGACTTGGGTTAAGAGAAACTGACACTTAAATTTACCTAGCAAATCAAGATCGCGGGTGATCCTTGTGAGTGTATTGAATAATAAATAAATAATCCCGGACATTTCACACAGCATCTCGTGGCCCCAAAGTAAGCAGAGCTTGTGTTATGGGTACCACATGACTGATATACAACTTATATCCTTTTTTTTAAATACATACATATTATACATAGAAACACCCAGACTAGAGACAAATACTTGCAGATCATACAAACATTTGTCCCTCGAACCCGCAACCTTCTGCGTCTCAGCCGGATCTTACTCCACTGCACCACAGAGGTCGTCAATAATAGATAGATAGATAGATGAACTCTTTATTGTACACAAAGAGAACACAAAAAATAATGATTAGCATTACAGTTGTACAATGGACTGCCTTATCGCTAAAAGCGATCCCTTCCAGGCTATCTTTGGATGGACAAGATAGTCAAAAAAAAAAGTCTGCGGTGTACAAAAAGCTACGTATACTTAATAACCTAATACATAAGAATATAATAATATATATGTATAATATAATGCCTATAATTAAACCAACAAAACAAAAATTACACAGAGATAACATACTTACAAACTAACATATTTTATACATATGTGCTTTGATTGAAGTATGCATATACTGTAAAAATGTTATTACAAAACAGGACATATCAAACGTAACCGACGTAAGTTAAATTAATTAACACCTGTTATGTGCGGATGTTATATGCTTTTCGGATCAATTAAAGTGTTCCTGTTCCTATAACAACTTAATTGTTGTAATAGGTCCTTGATATATACTAGAATCTAAAGAATTCTATTTCATCAGGTTCAGCGTTGTGAACGCGTGCCGTAACTAATCACACCGGAAAAATTAACAAACATATTCTGTCGCTGCTGCATGTATTTAAAACTTTGGTCAGGAAACACTATTTGTCCTGTTGTTAACTATTGCTTGTTTCTTTACTTTATTAAGGTACTAGCTGCTGCCCGCGGCTTCTCACGCGTGGTACAAAAAGTAGCCCATGTCCTTCTTCAAAGTCTCATATATCTTTATACCGAAATTCATAAAAATCGGTTCAGCGGTTTATGCGTGTAAACGTAACAAACAGACAGAAAGAGTTACATTCACTGTTATAATATTAGATATATGTATATATAAGTATGTATTCGTTTATTTAGTTTATCATATTGTATTTAATATTATTAATTTATTTATATAATACTAGCTGCTGCCCGCGGCTTTGCACGCGTGGTACCTACATAAAAAATGTTCTTCCCCCGAATGCAATACATCTTCATAGCAAATTTAATCAAAATTCTTTTAGCCGTATAGCCGCGAAAACAATACAAACAGACAGACATTTTCGCATTTATAATATTAATTAGCGCCCCGCCCCGGCTTCGCACGGGTGCAATGCTAATACTAAATATACCACAGAATGTCTTTATGTACAACGTTATCTAAGAGAATAACATAGACATATACCATCGCGAACTTTTATGTAGACCTTTTTATGGTGTACAATACTGTAGTACATTATTTTGATCCATCTTGTAGGGTTTCTAGGGGCCAGCGTTTGCAATGTAAGCTCAAATAGAAAAATAGATAAATAGAGTTTATTTACGACATCACATTAAAAACCCATAAAATTATCATTGTTTCTCTACTATATTATACATGTTTTATACATATAAACCTTCCTCTTGAATCACTCAATCTATAAAAAAAAACCGCATCAAAATCCGTTGCGTAGTTTTAAAGATCTATGCATACATAGGGACAGACAGACAGCGGGAAGCGACTTAGTTTTATACTATGTAGTGATATAGATTGGGTATTGATGTATTCACATTTAGACATTTATTTGCTTATTAGCACACAACACACAGAATACAAGAAAAAAATAAAATAAAAAAAGGCACATGGTACTAATAATGCTTACAATAGAATTATTATGTAAATGGTACAATTATGCTAAGGTATGTGTACCTATGTGTATGCTACAGCACCAAATTGGCCCCGACTCAGCATGATGCCTACTGTTTTCGCAGTAGACGCTGTTATTCTGCCGAGACCATAGCCGTCACAAGACCCTGTGAGAATATATTACTTAGATTAATATAGTTTTATTCAATATAAGTGGCATTTGTTATCCTGTAAATCTGTATGTAGATACATATCATTTTTATTATAAATCAATCATATTATTTTCATAACCACATATTCAGCTATATTGATTTCTATCCATCCCAAGGTTGTCTGGCAGAGATCGCTATCTAGCGATAAGACCGTCCATTGTACTATCGTGTAATACAGTATTTTCTATTCTATTCTAATCTATGCTGCTGATATGAAGAACAGGTGAGACAAATGTATTTAGGAGCAATCGGCTTCGTCGTTTGTGCACTTTCTTACAGTTATTTACAGTTATTTTTTTATAACACTCAATAGTGTTATAAAAAAATAACTGTATATGCTGTTCTTTTTACAACAGTATTGAAGTTCAAAGTAAAAAAAGCTTTATTTTCAAAGTTGAATACATAAAATAAAAACCAAGACCCCAAGAGCTGGCTCCTATCTAGCCCAGCGTTTTAGCATTGCCATTCAACGTAGAAATGCCGCCAGTGTCTTAGGGACGCTGCCCTCTGTGAACTGGATCAGTTGATCGATCTATAGATCGTTTTAATTGGTCCTCAGATAGGTAAACTGTTTTACATGTATTTTATATTATTCTGTACATTACTGTAATTATTTTAAATTTTTTTTTAAGTAATTCTAGTTATTTTAATTGGTTTTTCATTATGGACAGCCGCCTCTGGAATTATAAGCCTCCTCCAAAGATTGCCAATGTTTCTATCATTTCTCTTTTTGACCATATTCTTCCGTCAGTCCACGTTTTAAATTATCTTCCTCTTATTCTTTATATAATATATGTACTAGTACCGGTATATACCAGTTTTTAACAATGCAGACAACCTCTGTGACGCAGTGGGCCAAGGCCCGGTTGAGGCTGCAAAAGGTTGCGGGTTCGATTCCCGCCGCGGGACAAGTGTTTGTATGATCTGCAAGTATTTGTCTCGGGTCTGGGTGTTTCTATGTATAATATGTATGTATTTAAAAAATAGAAAAGTATATAAGTAGTATATCAGTCATGTGGTACCCATAACACAAGCTCATCTTACTTTGGGGCCAGATGATGCTGTGTGAAATGTTCGGCATTATTATTATTATTTTATTTGATTTCATTAATCGCACGTGTCTTTAAGTCAGTTTATGGTATAATAAATAAAATAAATAAAAATAAAAAAGCCTTTATTTCCTCGGTTAAACAAATTTTACAGAGTTAAACAGATTTAGTTATATTTGGTTTCTATTCTTGTCTTATTTAAGTTTTTTAAATACATACTTAAAGTTTTTATTCTTTTTTAAATTAGGTTTGTTTGTCGAGGACCCCTCTTTGGGTAAAGGCCTCCAGAGCTTGCCATATTTTTCTGTTTTGTGCTGTGTGTTTCCAATTTTTACCCGCAACCACGGTTATTTCATCCACCCATCTTTCCAGGGGTCTGCCTCTAGCACGGGTGCCGCTAGGACCTTGCCATTCTGTTGTGATTTTAGTCCATCTCTAGTCCTCGGTTCGCACTAAATGTCCAGCATACTTCCACTTTTGTTTTTGTGCGTGTTGTAGGACGTCTATGGCCCCTATTTTTTTGCGTATTTCCGTACTCTTTACCTTGTCCTTTAATTTTATGTTTAGAATGTTTCTCTCCATTGCTCTTCGACATTTATAAATTTTTGCTCTGCTGATGTTATTGTATATCCATGTTTGGGAACCATATGTGATGCATGGCAGTATACAAGTATCTAAAACATTCTTTTTTATAGCGGATTGGCAGTGTTGATTTCAAAATTTCCTTGTAGCTCCAGAATTTCCCCCAACTGGCTGCTATTCTTCTTTGTATTTCGTCATTGTGTCTTGATTTCTTAAATGATACAAGTTCACCTAGGTACACGTACTCTTCGACGTACTGTAGAAATGTTTTCTCAGCCAATATTGTCGTGTGTTTGCTGTTTGTCATCAATTTCGTTTGAGTGGTATTTAGTTCTAGGCCTATGAGCTGGCTGGCGGTACGGAGCTCATTTACTATTGACTCTATCTGTTTCGCTGACTTCGAAAACAGAACGATATCGTTCGCAAACCTGAGATGACTAAGGATTCTGTTGTTGATCATAATACCTTTTTGGGTCCAGTTTAGTCCATGATTCAAAAAAAATTCAAAAATTGTCCAAAAATGTTCATCGCAGTTCTTGAATATATAATATTCAAGAACTGCGATGAAAACTTTTTTGAGACAAAGGGTCACCCTGCTTGACATCTCTGCGTATCTGAAGCTAGGTCCTTTCTGGTCTAGTTTGACTCAACTGGTACTTTTATAGTATATGTGTTTGAGTATGTTGATATAGACTTTCGAGATATTTTGCTGCTCCAAAGCATTCCGTATATAGCATAGTCAATAAATGCCAGGTAGAGTGGTCTTCTGTACTCTACATACTTCTCTATGACTTGTTCTACGACTTGAATATGATCGATAGTGCAAAATCCTGTTCTAAATCCCGCTTGTTCGATGGGCTGGCAGTTTTCAATAGCTGGGCTGAGTCGTTCTTCTATACATGCTGCGAAAATTTTATATACAGATGGTAGTAGGCTTATAGGGCGGTAGTTGCCAATGTCCTTAGGGTCTCCTTTTTTGTACAGCAGAACAATATCCGATGCCATCCAGCTCTCTGGGACTCTTTGTTCGAGAAGTATTTTATTAAAAAGATCTGTTAGAGGTGCAGTTAAGGCTAATTTGGCGGATTTTATCATTTCATTAGATATATTATCAGGACCTGGGCTTTTGAAGTCCTTGAGTTTATCAATTTTCTTAATAATTTCGCTCCCTTTAAATGTATTTATTTCTCCTGTCGGTTGTTTCTTTTGGTTCATATATTTTCGTAGAGGTAGTGGTTGCATCGCTATATAAGTTTTTATAAAAGTCTGTTGCGGCTCTGACTATTTCAGTTCTTGTTTGTGATTTAGTAGAAGCTGGCGCTAATGAGCATTTTTTCAGGCATGGTATCCAAGATTTATTTGCGTTCAGCTGCCTGTATGCTCTCATTGCGCTGCCAGTTGTAGTTAAGTGTTTTTGTATAATATCCAGTCGGTATTTTTTATAGTCTTTTTTACTTTTTTGTGTGTCATTTTTTGAGTTCTCGTTTGTCATCGCGGGTCAGACCCTTCTTTTTCTGTAAGTAAAAGCGTTTGCATATTAGTTCCTTTGTTTCTGAGCTTAAAATAGCTTCTTGTTTTTTTAAGTCTGGTTTCATATTTTTCAGACTGTTCTTTATATGGTTTTCTATTCTGTTGTAGTAAGTATTTAAATCTTCATGATCTATTGGACGTACATCACACTTTTTTATGCTCTCTGTAAATTGATTTATTTCTACTTGTGTTTTTAATGTGCTAGTTGTGTTGGCATATTTTGCTCTACTTTTTTGTATCTTCATTCTTAAAGTACCTCTAACTAGTCTATGATCGCTGGGATATTTCAAGTTGCTTATGACTTCCATGTTTGTGAATTGCTTGGGAACGTTGGATAGGATAAAATCTATTACATTTGTAGTTTTCTTGTCGGGGGATATCCAAGTCCATTTGTTTTTTTGAGCTTTTTTGAAAATTGTGTTTAGAATAGTGAGTTTATTTTGGAGTGCGAAATCTATTAATTGCTGACCTTTACAATTTCTCTTCCCATACCAGTATTTTCCTACTATTAGACTTTCTGTCTGAATTCCTTTGCCGATTTTAGCGTTGAAGTCTTCCATTATAAAAACACGTTTTTCTGCGATTCTATATGCGTAATTCAGTTCTTTGTAAATATTATCAATTTCTTCTATTTTGGATTCAAGTGTTGGGGCATAGACTTGTATTAGTGTAATTGCTGAGGTGTCAAATTTCAAATTAAGTAGACATACCCTGTTTGAAATTCCAGTAAAGCTTACTATGTTTGATTTGTATTTCTTTTTGATTAGAAAACTAACTCCACGTTGGCCTGGGGTTTCTCCTATGTGGCAGAATATGTGGTCTGCATCTTCAGTTATTAATGTTCCTGTTCTGCGAATCTCTGCGATTCCAATTATGACTATTCCAATTATAATTATTATGATGTATTGCTTCTTTGAACTCTATCATTCGTTCGTTTGATAGTAGTGATCTTGCGTTGTAGGTGCATAATATATGTAGAGTGTTTGCTCTGAAGGGTTATAGTCGCTTATCCCCGCGGTGACAAGCTGTGTTGGAGATGTTTGAAGAGGGGCCTGTGCTCGTTGCTATTAGGTACTTTGCTTGGCTTTTTGACTCTGTTGAGAGTCTCTTCTTGGTGCCAAGAATGAATTTATATTAGGTTTATTTTTCTTGTGATTCTGGAAGCCAGTGGCGTGGTCTTTGGGTCTGTTGTCTTCGGGCGTTAATGACAGGATACGCTTTTGATTTTTTTTGGGACGCTTGTGTGGCTTGAATATTATTATTCTCAATAACTACTATTTTGTCATACTTTAATACCTTACTCTTCATGTTTTGCCACTGCTTCTTTAAGTTTTTTTATAATTCTACTACTTTTGGTGGGAATTCTTCTTTGAGATAGTAATTTGTGTCTTGCAGCTTTTCATGTTTTGCAAAAGAGTTTTTTTTCCCAATGTTGACAGTGTGACAGATATTGGTCGGGGATTTAGTCCTTTTTTGCCTATTCTTTTTATGAACTCCATTTCTGATGTTTTGCATAATATGTTCATATCTTTGTTGAAGGTGTTGAGTACCGCTTCTTCGAGGTGTTGGTATTTTCTTTCGGTCTCTTCCACACCAAATAAAACTACGTTTTTCCGTTTGCTTTGACGTTCTAACTGGTCAAGACGACGTTCTTGTTCCTGTACTTGAGAGTTTAACTTATTGTGTTTTTGCTCCATTTCGCAGAACTTTCCAAAAATAAATTGAAGTTTATAGTATACTTTACAATAAAAGTAACATTTTAATTAAATATAGCTTCTTCCCTCGGCTTCGCACGCATAGTACATACATAGAAGGTAGCCTATGCCCGTTTCTAAGATCAATCTATATCCATACCAAATTTGATGATGCAAAAACAAGTTCTGTTGATCCGATCGCTACCAAACTTTGCAGGATCATCCGCTAGGCCAATCTAAAGATTTTCTAAAAATTTCATCGAAATCAGTCCAGCCGTTTCGGAGTTTATAGGGAACATACATACACACATCGTATTTTATATATATATAGATAATAATAATAACAAATCCCCAGGAGGTAAAAAATGCGGTTCACTTTATATAACTCATTATTTTCATTAGCAATTCAATTAAACAATGTATTGAATGTTTATAATTGCGTTTCGTGAAATGAAACTGACCCAGAGGCGCTTCGTTATAACCGTGAGTTATAACAATAATTAAAAACGTTCACCACTTTATATATCAAGCAGAAAACCGTAATTATGATATGAATATTGCACTTTATTTAAGAAAATCCTGAGTCATATATTCAGTCAATAGAATGCGACTTATTGGGAACGAACTTTATAACAGGGCGCCTTATAACCTAGCAATGGATGAAGCGCTGATTAGCTGCTCCTGGAATAGTATTCTTAGTTTGTTTCTAACAGTTTAACAATTAATTAGCTATAAGTAGAAATAAGTTTTTTAGAAATACAATAGGTAGGTAAAAGATAGGTAGGCATATCGCGTCGCTAACACCATCGTTGAGTGACCACAGTGACCTCTTTATCTGACCGCTTCCTTACCTCGCACGGCACGTAAAGCAGTCGATCCAGGATTTATAAATGTTTTAAGCCACGATGAAGGTATTTAGACCTATTGCCTATTGATTCTGTCACCCGAATAAATAAAAACAATAATAATAATAATAATACAATTAATTAACATATGAATAATCTGGCCCAAAGTAAGCAGAGCTTGTATTATGAGTACCTACCAGATGACTGATATACTACTTACATTACTTTTTTGTAAAAACATATATATTATACATAGAAAGACCCAGACCCGAAACAAATAAGGTCTAAGGTCTGGCAGAAATCGAACCCTTCTGCGTCTCAGAATAGGTTATTAGCGAAGATAACAAATAATATATATGGATAAATATGGATAGACAGACAAAGAGACAGACAGGAAAAAATAAAAATAAGCATCTACTCATTTTGCAACCGAAAACAATAAGAAATTACATTCCATACGATGTCTCAGAAGTTCTTCATCGTAAATTAACACGAAAACGTCTCTTAGCATTAAATCCCCAATTACCAATCAAAAATTGTCACCCCTCAATCAGTATTAAATCAATAAGGCCATACTTACGCACTTGACCGTCGAGTTGAACTTATTTACGTAAGAGTGAAAGTTTCATCTTAACGCATGGCCGCTGTAGGTCAATTTACGTCAGAGCAACTTGTTGTACAACTCGAAAGCAAGGTGAGCCAGCGATTGGGTTCTTAAGCTTTCTTTGGCTTAGGTTTTGAGAATGTTTCGTCGATAAATGCATCAGTGGCATTTATTCTCTCTTTCAGGAGTAGGAGCAAGCATTATGGTGCTTAGGTTTGAAGGGCACTGAAGCAAATTTATATATAAATAAATATTATATATTTTAGCACATAACACCATCTAGTCCCAAACTAAGCATAGCTCGTATTATGGTGACCAGATGACTGATAGGATACTTATATATTTTTAAATTCATACTTACGATACTTTATAACACCTAAACACAGAACAAACATCTATTTTCTTCACACATATGTTTATCCTGAGACGGAATTGAACCCTCAACCAACAGCACAAAAGGCAGGGCTACTACCAATTGAGCTGACAGGCCAGTCAATCGCAAGGATCACTTTGAAACGTCTTACATACTACTAGGTGAATTTAGCTAGCAACTGTCATTACTGGGTGATTCTTCGTTTGTTATTTCATAAAATAACATAGCACTTCTAAACTAATTATTTTTCTCATGCTATAGCATGTTTTGTTCAGTAATATTAGCGGAATTTTAATCAATAAATTGTGACTGCATAATACAATTATGGAAAATTTAATTATAAGTGTAGGTATTATGTTGCAATGTGATTTGAATGACAAGGAGTCCCGAGAGGATTCTAAATGGCCATTCCGCGATGACGCTTAGAATAAACAAATGAAGTCTTAGTCGATGATGCTCTTAGCTCCTTTCGTGCACCTTGCACATGTCTTCGAACTTTTTATGTTCTAGAACATCCAAGTTTCCTGAAGATATTTTTTTTCTCTGTTTAAGAGAACATGTACAGCGCAGATACATTTTTCGAACATACATACATTGGCTCACGATTGGATTTGATCCCACGACCTTAGGAAATGAAAACGGGGAGACTACCAATAGACCACCATTGTCGATGTACTGCCGGATGATTATGTAACTCTGATACTATTACGGAAGGTTAATGTTTATTGTAACACATGCTATCATACATGTATGAATGGATACGTACCGCACGTAATACTCAACTATTGATTAAAATAATGCCTAATGCTAATCAAAATTGATAGACATTGATTGTATCAAGATTTCCATATTCGCCATACCGATCTGTTAATACATAAACTCGTCAGGTCATCCTGAACGACTAGTAAAAACAAAAGCAAAGGTCCAAAGATAGTGCATAGGGTTTCGGCAAATCACAAAGCTAACTATCCTGAGAAATACTTTTCCTTATAAATTATCAGTTAATAAACACAGAAATCTGAGAATTTATTCTTAAGTACATCTCGTAAACTGATAAACCAATGGTAGATGACTTCCTTCCTGTGTCATTGAAAAAGAAACAACTGTGTAAACTCAGATAATGAGATTCTTGGAGTAGAAATAATGTACAGTCTAATGGTCTCTAAAAATGTCATATGCGGTTTTACTGACGTCACGGCCACAGCTCAGGGCGTCTACTCTGCGAACCGATATCGATATGTTGATTCGATTGTTGAAATTTACGTCGAACTCAGTCGAATTGACCGTTGTTTCGTAGTCAAATTCAAATTATAGAATCTTATTATATAAATAAATAAATAATTCAGAACATTTCACACAGCATCATCTTGCTCCAAAGTAAGCAGAGCTTGTGTTATGTCGAATTGATATGACTGATATACTGTTATTTTGTTATTTTGTTAATATAAAAATGTTATACATAGAAACACCCAGACCCAAGACAAATACTTGCAGACCATACAAATATTTGTCCCGCGGCGGGAATCGAACCATCAACCTTTTGCGTTAATACGACACAGAGGTTGTTAATATGGAGGATTATGACATCGATTGTGTCAAAAGTAATGTCAGTGGTTCCATCGCTCTTAACTAGTCGAAACGATGTAGCTATGAGTAGAGTTTTGCACGATTAATGACCCGATATATCGATTTTAAGAGTAGGCCACCAGTTGGTAGAAACTTGGTTTTCTATTATAGTCGTGGTTCCCTATCCGGGACCAACCCTCGTGCGATGATTGTGATGAACATAATTGTTTGTTTTATATCTAGATTTTATAAAGTACTAGCGACCCGCACCGGCTTCGCACGAGTGCAATGGTGATACTAAATATACTACAGAATGTCTTGATATACAACGTTATCTAAGAGAATAACATTGTCTAAGAGATAGACATATACCATTGTGGACTTTTGTGTAGACCTTTTTAAGTGTACAATACTGTAGTACATTATTTTGATCTATCTCGTAGGGTTCAGCTAGCGTTTGCAATGTAACGCAAAAAAATGTGTTTATTTACGACACCACATTAGAAACCTCTAAAATTATCAGTGTTTCTCTACTATATTATGCATGTTTTATACTTATAAACCTTCCTCTTTAATTACTCCATCTATTAATAAAAACCGCATCAAAATCCGTTGCATAGTTTTATAGATCTAAGCATACATCGGGACAGAAAGACAGCGGGAGGCGACTTCGTACGCGAGTTTTAAAAATAATTAAAAAAAGGTGCACATTAAAAATACTTCACTTTGCCACAATTATTCATGCGCGCACAATCAAAACGAACGTCGTCAAGTGTTGTATCAAACTGGACTCGCAAATTTTTTTTTTTTTAGAGGGGCACGGTCTGTTTGTCGATGTTTTCTTATGACGTTATCAGGTAAAATTATCGTCCGTAAACCGACGTTACAGACAACAATTTTTTTTAAATTTTATTCTGTTATTCGGGGCGAAGGCAAAACCAAAAATCTAAAATCATGAAAATCGGTCTAGACGTTTCCAAATTATAAATTGTGTAACTAACACGACTTTGTTATACATATGATATTTAAAGGTATATAATGTATTCCGTCGATCATGTGGTTAAAATAGTATAATATTTGCTTACTTTGGGGCTAGATGGAAATGTCCACGACTAAGGTTATGCCATGAGCTCTTCTAATAAGTTAATTTGTTCCAGATGCTACATCTATGCTGGGTGTACTACTTCTCGAAGCTATCAGAGTTCGCGGACACGATATTCTTCGTGCTGAGAAAGAAAAAAAGTCAGATCACATGGCTCCACCTCTACCACCACTCACTGACGCCATTCGAGGCGTGGCTGCTCGTCAAATTCATTGCTGGTAAGTACTCTTTCAAGAAGTGAACTTTCTTATACGATAGTGGAATTATACATTTTGATAAACACGGGTTGTACTCACTTATTATTTGGTCGATGGAGGCACCGACACTGTTTCGATTCATCTAGAGAATCTTCATCATGGTGAGCTTGATCCGCGGTCTGTGAGTTGCCGCTCACGTTCACGATTTGCACATGTTTGATGAATCAAAAAACAGTATCGGTGCCTTCATCGACAAAATAATATGTCAGTAAAACCCATGTTTATCAAAATGTATGGTCCTACTCACGAAAGTTTTGAAAGGAAAATAGTGGATACATTTGTAATTTTGACTGATCTCATAGCTCAGTTGGGGGTCTGCTTCTACATTGTAGGTTCAATAGGTGAGTTTAATCACTATTCAGATCAAACATGTCTGGAAACATAGATGTTTGTTCTGTGCCTGGTTATTATAAATTATTATATATGTATGTATATACGAGTATTCAATAAGCCATCTGGTTTCAGAGTACAAGCATTTTTTAGTTTGAGGCACAATCATCATCATCATCATAACAGCCTTTATGAAGTCCACTGCTGAACATAGGCCTCCCCAATAGATTTCCAGGAAGAATGATTTTGAGCCCTCTCCATCCACCGACTTCCTGGGATCTTTACAATGTCGTCAGTCCATAGGGTAGGGGGTCGTCCTACGCTTCGTTTTCCTGTCCTTGGTCGCATTTCGTGAACTTTTATTCCGCAACGGTTATCAGGCACAATGGTTTAATGTAAATTTTCAAGTAATACATATTTGTTTGCACCAAGTAATACACTACTTTTGGGAATCCCTTTCTTAGTGCTCATGTAGACCCTCAAAAGATGATGCCTTTCACATAGATCGTTGCAGCCAACGTTTTAAGTTATGTGTTAAATCTATAGTTGACAAACGATTATATATAACTAGGATGAGTAGAAACCTTTTGAGAGCACTGGCACAGCGCAAGTTATGTTTTTCGTTTTCTCAGGGAAATAGTTTCCCTCAGCCACTTTTCCTGAGCTATCAGTTTACATCACGCTCTGAGGCGTGGCGCCAAGTTCATTGTTGATGTGGTCATGCGTAGAACGGCCACCGACCGTACTTTTCACGTCAAAGCCGTCACTGAGGCTTTTAGGCAGATATAATTTTTATTTTATGATAATATTTAAAAATATTTATGTATTCAGCTGAGCTGATTCCCATTATGTCAGCTATGTTTATTTGAAAGCTGGTTGGTGTTGTGTGATTAGTCTATATTTATTTATTTACAATATTAGTCAACATGTTTGCAATACCACGACAGTTTAATTCTCGTAATTGTAAGACGTATAGATCACAAAACGTATCGTTTATCATAATTAACACAAGTACACACTTTGGCCTGCTCCGCACACAAGTACATACTTTGGCATATTCCGCACACAAGTACATACTTTGGCTTATTCCGCACACAAGTACGTACTTTAGCTTGTTCCACACACAAATACATTAATTGGCCTATTCCGTACAAACGTTGACCTGTTACGCACACAATTACATACTTTGGCCTGTTACACACACAAGTACAAACTTTGGCCTGCACACACAAGTACATACTTTAGCCTGTTCCACACGAAAATACATTAATTGGCCTATTCCGCACACAAGTACAAACGTTGACCTGTTACGCACACAATTACATACTTTGGCCTGTTACACACACAAGTACAAACTTTGGCCTGCACACACAAGTACATACTTTGGCCTGTTCCATACACAATTACATACCAGCCTGTTCCGCCTATCAAACACAAATCTCCCTATTTAGGGATATATATTTCCAAGAATGCTGCTAAAATTGTTCATCTGGGCCGAGGCCTACTTCTGCTACTACTACTACTTCGTATGAGTCAGTGACCAGCTCTGGTGATGGAGTACTTAAGCCTTCTCAAGGTATACGTCGTGATCTTACAACTTTTGAAATGCTGAGACCTACAGCTTTATATTTCCTCCGAAGCAGGAAAATACTCAGATGAAAATGTAACCGCAATCATCCATCCATGTACAGACCACGCACAATGTTGCTTAACTTCTTTATTGGAACACCGAAGTTAGATAAACTACAAGTGCTTCTAAACTTACTGCAGCACTTACACTATGCGTAGAATTCTGAGGAATACCAAGCAGTAGTGAAAATACACCACGATTGTTTAAACTCCACTATGTTCTCCATTCCAGGTGGTCACGGCACATTCTCGAACATTGTCAATAACCTGGTGCACGTGATCATGTACGCGTACTATATGGTCGCTGCTATGGGGCCGAAGTATCACAAGTACTTGTGGTGGAAGAAGCACCTCACTACTCTTCAGCTGGTGAGTACGAAAGAACGATGCGCATTTATGGGACGTCCACTGCTGGATATTGGCATTCCATGCCCATTAACATAAATGACCTGATACATAGTGCAAGAAAATCTCGTGGGAAATCCGGCATGCTATTAAAACCGAAAACAAAAAAAAGGTCACAGACATGTGCCAATTATCTGTCTTGCTATCGTGTCACTAGTTCTGTGGTGAAAGGACTACAGAGTCTCCCAAAGGCCATTTTCGTGTCCATTTGACATAATGTCTTCAAACTCTTTTACGTTCTTCCACATGCTGGTTTCCTTAACACTGTTTAAGAATACTGGTATAGTGCACATACATCTGTGCACGACTGGATTCGAACCCACGACCTTACTACTAGATCATCAGATCATCAGCTCGAAAGAACTTATTATGCACTGCTGTCAGTAGGTACCTCCAGATGCGCGAAGGTTCTTGCCTGGGCCGTCTATGTGACGCCTAGTATTCAAAGACATCTTCTACTAGATACTCCTTCCGTTACCGTTGTTTTAGGCATCCAAAGCAAAGTCAGAAACACTGTTTCCAATAGTATATTTAAAAAGTCTCGCGATGATAATTTATTATTGTTTTTGTAGTTTCGAAACGGGTATGTATCGCATATTAGTCAGCCCGAAACTACAGTGGTTGCAATTAACAGATAATAAGGTTTCACTTCTAAAATAATTAATTTGTTTCCAGCCTTAGGCTTTGACTGCTTTCGGATCAGGACTATGTGTGTCAGGCTGATGAGTGTTATGTTGCTCTTTCAAAATATGTCACTCGCCGACTCGCTAGCTACTCCATAGCTTAAGAAACGGGTGCTAAGTGCTAGCAAGTTTAACACGGTCTACTAACTTCTTACCAAACAATTATGAACTATCGCACCTCCGGTCTAGCTCCAACTTTTCAATGACAAATCATTGCAATATAAAATGAAAAATAGAAAAAAAATAACGTTCGTTGCAACTACTAATTAGAGATTGAGCATCTCTAATTTAAATGTAATTGTAATTGTAATAAAAAATTGAAATTGCTTCATATGTTTACAAAGATGTGGTGTTTTAGCGTGACTTTTACGCTAAAATTATTTTTAACAATAATAAAATACAGTGCATATTTAGAAAACCCGATCCACTCCACGGTTTTTTACGTTTCATATATGTAAGTGATTCGGTTAAAGTTATTTCAACATTTTAACGCTCGTTTTTCTGATACGAGTATTATCTGTCAGTATTTTTTTTTTTCATTTTCATGGAAAATCAAATAACAATAATTTTTGTTTACAAAAACAATGAATCATGTTTTTTGAAGTAAAAACTAACCTAATTTTTTTTTTTAATTAACGGATAATTCATAATTGACTACCACTGTGATGGAGTGGACCATGACCCGGCTAAGACGCAGAAGGTTGCGGGTTCGATTCCCGCAGAGGGGCTAATGTTTGTATGTTTTGCATGTATTTGTCTCCGGAAACACCCAGAGTTTCTATGTATATGTATGTATTTATTAAAAAAAGTCTATAAGTACATATATCAGTCATGTGGTACCTATAACACAAGCTCTGCTTACTGTGAAGTCAGATGATGCTGTATAAATCACATACTGTCACAAACTATCTTTAAATCTATGGTCAGGGAACACTTTTTGTCATGTTGTTAACTATGTATTGTTTTGTTTCCTTACGTTATATTGGTATATTTATTTATGTATGTATTAGTTTATTTAGTTTATATTATTGTATTATTATTATTTCATTTATTTTTGTAGGTAATATTAGGTATTGATGTATTTCACTTTTTGTTATCCTGTAAATATGTATGTACCTATTATTTTTATAATAAATCACTCATATTATTTTCATCACCCATATTCAGCTATGTTGATTTCTATCCATCCAAAGGTTGTCTGGCAGAGATCGCTATCTAGCGATAAGACCGCCCATTGTACTACCGTGTAGCTAAACATTGTTTCTTATAACAGTCTAATGTATTTTGTGGTGTGCAATAAAGTATTTTCTATTCTATTCTATTCTATGAAATGTTCGGCTTTATATAAGTTTTTTTTATTATCTTTGAGTATTTTAAAATACTTTTTAATCTCTCATCTAACGGAAAAGAATGAGAATATTTGAAAAAGACGTAAATCAAGGGTACGGCAAATAAAATTCAATCATTCAGTGTCAGTTGGCGGCAGGACGTTGAACTTATTGCAAGTTCTAAAAAGTAAACTTGCCATTTGTTTCGTATCTATTTAGTGGTCAGTTTCAATTACAACTCTATTCAATATTTTAATAGCTTTTATGAAATGCATTTTCTGTTGACAGATATACAAATACATATTATATACATAGATGACTGTCTTTCTGATACATATTTATCTACTAACAATATAAATGCGAATGTTTGTGTGACTTTTTGTTGTCAAACACGCAATTACAAAACCGATATTGATATGTTTTATGAATAAACATATAGGCTACCTTAATTTACATATTACGCGGGCAATGAATGAAGTTTTATGAATCATAAAACAATGTCAAAAATATTTTATTCAAAACAATCACAAGGATCACTTTCACTAGCATACTAGGTGAATTTAGGTGCCAACTCCTCCTAACCCAAGCCCGACAAGAACTGACAAGAAACTCGTCCTGGTCCTAGCGCTTTTTGCATGATCCATCTTATATCTAGCTTCTAACTACGGAAAACAAATACAAGAGTTTATACATTTCAAATGTGTCAGTTGACTGTCTAAGGGCAGAGCAACAATGAGGCCATGTATTCTTATCAAAAATAAGTCATTTAGATTATTATACGTTTTCTTATAAATCTATATAAATATTATTAAACTCTAAATCAGGTTAAGAATTGCAAAACATTTATAGCATTTATAGTATAGATTTAAATGGCGCGTAAGAAAACACTATCGATGTATAGTAATTTTGGTAAAGAAACTGAGTAAAAATATAGTTGACAGTTAATTTTCGAACTGATTTCATAAATAGGAATATTTTGTGAGTAGTACGACTTGGTTTCATACATTTGAATAAAGTTACGAAATAATTCCGTAAGCAGACCAAAATGTATTCGCAGAAGCCAACTTGCACCGAGCCTAGAATTCCTAGAAACGGAAACTCTTGCGCAAACTACGAGGTTTACGATAAATATTTCAATAGGTAGTACTTTGTTCAATTAAATTGCGTAAATGATAATAATAATGCCGGATTTTACACACAGCGTCATCTATCCCCAAAGTAAGCAGAGTTTGTGATGGGTACTACAAGACTAACTATTTATATACATATATTTTTTTAAGTGAAAACTTCATTAGGCGCATTGATAATTTTTTGGGTGAAAAATAATCATGGAACTCGTGTCATCGTCACCTAACGCTTTCCATTAGCTATATGTATACTGTGTATATGTGTACATACATCATCTCATACCTCCGTGCGTTATTAGTATACATTATATATTTACAATGAGTATATCTCTACATATATATCCATATATCACTACATAGTATAAAACAAAGTCGCTTCCCGCTGTCTGTCTGTCCCTATGTATGCTTAGATCTTTGAAACTACGCAGCGGATTTTGATGCGGTTTTTTTAATAGATAGAGTGATTCAAGATGAAGGTTTATATGTATAATACATGCATAATGTAGGAGAGAAACACTGATAAATTTAAAGGTTTCTAATGTAATGTCGTAAATAAAGACATTTGTAGTATATTTAGTATCAGCATTGCACCCGTGCGAAACCGGGGCAGGTCGCTAGTATATTTATAAAAATGTGTTTATGGTCAAGGATTAAAGTTTAAATTTGTCATTAACACTTCTTTACAAACCAAAAATAATAATCTAATAGCTCGACGATACAATTCACAAGTAACTTAGTTTTCACTTCTATCGGCAGTTCCCAAAGACTTGCCCCCATCTTTCTTTTTTGTATATATACATAATATATTAAACATCCGATCACACAGATCCGAAACACACAGATCCGAGACAAATGCTTGCAGATTACATAAATATTTGTCCCGCGACGGGAATCGAGCCCGCAACCTTCTGCGTCTCAACCGGGCATTGACCCACTGCGCCACAAATTATTAGAATAAGAATTATCTATTTTAGAACAACAGAATGCTTACAGTACTTATACCAAACTAGCTGTCCCGTTGGCGACTTCGTTCACGCGTTTTACAAAGAAAATTTATGTATATATTTTTGTAAAAAACACATGCACAGAAGATTTTTGTATATAAAGACAAATATACAAAATAACGTTTCAAATAGTCATAACTATAATTATTATTTTAAACTAAATACTAAATACTAGCATTTGCCATCGGTTACGCGCGCGTTCCATTTACATAAAAAACCTATATATATACCAAGATTCATCCCATTCCGTTTACCCCACAGAACATTTCTGTTCTGTGTTTTACCCGTTAAGGCGTAATTAATAAATAAATAAATATTGAACAATGCACATAACACCATCTATGGTCTTAATATGGTAACCCAGATGACTGACAGAATACTTATATATATTTTTAAATACATACTTGATATTTATAATACCCAGACACAGAACAAACACCTATGTTCATCACACAAATGTTTATCCTGGGAGGGAATCGAACCCTCAACCTACAGCGCAGAAGGCAGAGCTACTACCAACTGAGCTGACAGGCCAGTCAGACAAACTTAACATAAAAATTCAGCGACAAACAAACATAATTATAAACATATACACAACCATTTACATATAATAAAAAATGGCTTAAGTTGGTCATAAAGAACTCAAAATTTAGGTTAATTATTAATCTTTTTTGGGGCCAAGAATAAATCATGTACAAATTAGAATGTCAACAGCTACCAGGTGGAGTCACATGTTAAAACAAGTTTATATACCCGAAGTACATCTACTTAAGCAGGGGCAGCATTCAGATTTCAACATCCTGCGGAACGCTGTATCCTTTCTCCTAATGCAACACGTATCTATTCCACACTAGAAATAGTTAGTGAACAGTTTGAGCTAACTTAGAAGCTAACTTTTGGAGTCGAGACCCTGGGCCCGTGGGGAACAGGAACCCACTACGTTTTCAAAATTATTTCACGATAGATTCGTTGCATGACCCAAAAGCTGACTCAGCTTATTTTAGCGTATACATTGCCATTAAACGTGGCAATGCCGCCAGTGTCTTGGGAACGCTTCCCTCTGTCAGTGATCTGGATCAGATGAGCTATCTATAGATCGTTTTAAACGGTCCTCAGATAGCTCAACTGTTTCAGATTTATTTTATGTGAAGCTCATTAATAAATAATAAATAATCCCGGACATTTCACACAGCATCATCTGGCCCCAAAGTAAGCAGAGCTTGTGTTATGGGTACCACATGACTGATATACTTTTATTTGTAAATACATACATATTATACATAGAAACACCCAGACCCGAGACAAATACTTGCAGTTCGTACAAACATTTGTCCCGCAGCGGGATTCGAACCCGCAACCTTCTGCGTCTCAGCCGGGTCTTAGCCCACTGCGCCACAGAGTGCGTCAATCATCATCTACAGTTGTGGTCATATAATTGAGAACGATTTTAAGTTATAGAAGTTTTTTATTTAAATCGTGTCATACACAGAGATGTGTACCTTCTGAGAAGCAACTAGTTATGTTATAAAATAGCCACAGTAATAGAGCAACGTGGCTTAGATATAAATAATAAAATCGCAAACTTTTTTTTTTCACATTTTATTTATTTTACCAAAGTAACACATTTTTTTTTTTTTTTTATAAATAATGCCAGACATTTCACATAGCATCACCTGGCCCCAAAGTAAGCAGAGCTTGTGTTATGGGTACCACATGACTGATATACTACTTATATAATTTTTTTTTTGTAAATACATACATATTATACATAGAAACACCCAGACCCGAGACAAATACTTGCAGATCATACAAACATTTGTCCTACGGCGGGAATCGAACCCGCAACCTTCTGCGTCTCAGCCGGACCTTAGCCCACTGTCCTACAGAGGTCGTGAACATTGAATAGTACTGAAGCTGGACAAATAATTAAGAACGATTTATTAAACTGCTCGGGAATTGTTTTGTTCTTAATTATATGACCACCACTGTATATCGCCTTGGTATTTATTTGTATTGCTGGATATAGCATGTGTGTTATACTTTCTGGTTCTGTGATACTAATGCAGTTAGAGCCCTTGATGTCGCAGTAGCACATCTCGCTGCTCGATCTTATTTTATTTGCACTAACGATAACGCCTTAATTTGAGTAACAGTTTTAAAAGACACTTCTTATATAAAATAACAAAATCTACTTGAACTAGAAGTGAAATAGAAGTGAAAACTAAATTGACGTGTTTATCATGTTTTAGTTCATTTTATCATGTTCATTTTTTAAATAAATAAATTCCATAAAAGATCAAAATGGTCATTTTGATCTTTTTTTTATCTTAAAACCAATGTTACAATAAACAAATGTTTTATACAACGTTTGGCATATTGTAGACAAATGTTTTTATACAAATCATGAATATTTAAATGCAATCTAATCTGTAACATTATGATTTTTTGACATTGGTGGCAATTCGGTTGGTTCATTTCTAAAATTAAAAATTTTAAATATATTTTAGTTAGTCGTAGCATTTGTAAAACCTATTCGGTTGGTACCATGTAACTAAATTAGTAACGCTTAATTAAATTAGATAAAGTTAAATTAGGATAAGTTGGTAACAGCAGAATCCCAAGTTTCATTTGACAGTTCTAAACCTAATTTTAGCTAAAATTAGTTAGGGCATGTTATTAATTATAAAACTTTTTAACAAAAAATGTAAGTATTGTAATTTTGAGAGAAAAAAAATTAATTAATTACGTAAAGCGTGATGCGCGGCGGCGTTCATGGAGTAAATGTTTGGCAACTCATAATTACTTAGGTATACTTACATTAGTTTAAGAACTTAGTTATTGAGGTTAAATTTAAAGGTTTATTATTATTTGCTTTTCAGTTTTTTCGGCGGTTTAATTTTTTGTTAAAAAGTTAATATATATTTTATATATATTTATATATATATATTAGATAATATATATTTTATATTTTTTGTGACTATAATCTACTAATTACTACATGCTTAATCTTTGATTACTATTAAAATAGCTAGCTAACTTACTTTAGCTATCATACATTACAATCAGTGAGTGAACCACCAACCATCTTCGGTTTTCCTACCCTTAGAGTTCTTTTTTTTTCCAAATTTAAATGGGACCAACTTCGGGGTATACTCTTTCTATTAAAAAAAGAATTATCAAAATCGGACTACTGTGTAAAAAGTTATGCGCCATACATAAAATATATATATATATATATATATATATACATATATATCTATACGCGTTGACTAGTAAACCTTCTTCTTTTCGTCGGTTAAAAATAACATTATACCTCATATTTTAATTCTGACACAACTCCGAAAAAAACAAACTTAGTAAAGAACGGTTAAAAAACTTTTTAATAAAATTCCAGAATATGGTAAAAACATACAATGGACAAATTACTCAACTCAAACTAAGATCAAACTTATAAATAAAAAAATTATGATTATATAATGTAACACAAACTCTGCTTACTTTGGAGCCAGATGATACTGTGTGAAATGTCCAGGATTATTTATTTAATTTAAGCTCCGCAAGTACAGTGGGGAGAATCAAAAATGTTCATAAGGTTTGACTTTGAAGCAACATTTTTAAAGAGCACTTTTTAAATTTACTAAAATTACGTTTGGTTGAAATGTTTTAGCGCAATTTAATTTTCATGTATGTTGATTAAAACTGTGGAAAATTCTAGGAAAATATATGTTTATATTTTTTTTATTTATTATTATTATTTATTATTTATTTATTATGTAACTATCATTTAAAAATGTTACTGTAATTAAGACCTTAGTGGCGAGCAAATAAAGTTTTTCGTGTATTTATCGCGTTTATTTACCAATTTTTCCCGACGTTTCGACAGGTTTACACTCTGTCGAAACGTTCTGTGTTCTGATCTCGTAAGTTTAAAAAACTTTAAAGTCTTTCGTATTTTAGAAAATTCTAACAAGTCTGCCGAAACTACAGATTCAGGTCCATAAGCGCACAAAAAGTGTGTTTGACAGCAATGATTGTGCAATTTACGCCTGTTGCTAGTTGTAGCAAATTACGTAATAGGTGCTTTAATTATCAAAACTGATTCCCGCTTCAGCTTCACATGAAACAGCGCCGTGACTTTCAAGCATGAAATGAGGAGACTGGCTTAGACGATTATTTTTATTTTGTTATTATTTTAGGCCACCTTGCAAAGCAAACATCGCGCTCTTATACTATTTCTTTTTCTCGAGTTATTCCCAGTTTTATTAGTAACAAGCTGGTGCCCGCGACTTAGTCTGCGTCTACTTCGAGTAGCTTATTTTCTTCTCCAGGTCCTATATTTATACCAAAATTCATAAAAATTTGTTCTGCGGTTTAGTCGTGAAGGCGTAACAGACAGACGGAGTTACTTTGAGAGACCCTTGGACAAAGTTTATCTACTTTAAATACCAAAAGCGATAAAAGTGTTTATTTTGATATAACGATCAATTTGTTACTACTAATGTGCATTAGAAATATATTATGAAATTTTATTGTATGTATTTACACATAAAAGTTAGATATTTGCTGTCGCGGGCTTTTATTAGGATTATTTAAGATAAACATTTCCATTATACATTATATATGTGTAATTCTAACGGTTTTTGCAGCGCACGCGAGAATAGCTCGCAGATGGCAGATCTTTTTCCTACTTACTTAACACTTATCGTTATATTTTGGACAATTCACACAATATGTTTATAAATTATAGCCTGTGTGTTATTCTGATGTATAAAGCTATATTATAGTAAAGTGTCATTATAATCCATTCAGTAGTTGCGCGATTCCATTGCGTGAAAGAGTAACAAACATATACATACCTCCATACATACAAACTATCGCGTTTATAATATTAGTAAGGATATTTGACATTCTTATTTAAATGAGTATTGCATTGCACCATTGCAGTGAACTCACACAGCTTTTGTTCAACCTTTTTCAATATAATCGGATTGAGTTTTCCAAAATGACGTGTCAAAATAAAATGTAATTAAAATCGAAAGCACTAAGGAGTATTGATATCAACTTAGATGCAAATCAACCCCAAAATAACTTTCTACCCCTCTTTAACCCCGTTAGGCGATGAGTTTCAATAAAATATGAAACAGTTATTCCATCAATTGTATTAAATAATGTTTATGCAACATTTGAAGTATATTGGACCAAGGAATCACGTTGTTCCATACAAACTTTGCCCCCATTTTTCAACCCCTTAGGGGTAGTTACCAAAATGACGTGTCAAAATAAAATGTAATTAAAATCGAAAGCACTAAGGAGTATTGATATCAACTTAGATGCAAATCAACCCCAAAATAACTTTCTACCCCTCTTTAACCCCGTTAGGCGATGAGTTTCAATAAAATATGAAACAGTTATTCCATCAATTGTATTAAATAATGTTTATGCAACATTTGAAGTATATTGGACCAAGGAATCACGTTGTTCCATACAAACTTTGCCCCCATTTTTCAACCCCTTAGGGGTAGAGTTTCGGAAAATCCTTTCTATCGGTTATCGGATGCCTACGTCATACAAAGAACACACCCTCGAAATTTCAGGTCTCTACGATCAGCGGTTTAGGCTGTGCGTTGATCCGTCAGTCAGTCATTCAGGACAAAGCATTTTATATGTATAGTATTTGGTGTTTTAATAGAGCTAGTGTTATTGACTTGGGTGTGAATATTTGGAATAAAAGCTTTGTTTTTCTTTGTGATTCAAGCAAAAGTAATCCGAAATTTTATACGAAAGACACCATTCTATATAAGATAACAAATGACGAACGACTATCGTTTTCCAAAAACGTATTCTGACGTTTTGCCCACGTTTTATAAAAATAAGTTCAGTGCTTGTGTAACAAACAAATAAAAAAACTTACAAATATTATTATATTAGCACTCGTAACTTTGGTGTATTTTTTACAATTAAAGTCTATTATGTCAGTAAGCAGACAGACTCGCAAACAGAATCGGGTCTTTAGTCGTTTCGCACCACAAGCGATTCGAACCGCGGTGCGAAAAACCCAAGTACTGTTTCTGAATGGGGCCATTCGCACCGCAGTGGTTACGGCGGTGCGAATCGCCCAAGATTCTTTTGAAATGGGTCGTTTCGAACCACGAGAAAAAACGACTCGATACTCATTTTGTAAGTCTAAATTAGACACGAATTAAAAATTTATTTAAATTTTTTATTTGTACAGGTAAGAAGAAAAATGGATATGGATATGGAATAAAAAATTGCAGGATAATATGTAATAATTATATTTGTTTAACAAGTGTATCATTTTTAAAGTATTAAGGTCGGTTTTAAATCACAGCTTGATCAACATTGTACATTTTACTAAAAATTAACTATTGTTAATCACAGGGGGTCGGGTCTAGTATGACTGAATGTTGAAATTATGCCATAATGTCTGAAATCCCAAAAGACTGATTTGTATAATGACTGAAAATAAAAAGTGCCCAACAAGGTACAATGGCACAAACAATTTGTAAATATTTTTTTTATTTTATTAAAACAATGTAATTGTTTTTTAATTATTTACTGTGTATACCTAATATATTATTTAGGTATGTATAAACATTATAGGTATTATTAAATTATTTAAAGTAAAAAAAGTTAAAAAATCTTTTAGTTTTAATTAAAGCAGGTAATAATTTTAATTTTTGATGAAGTATTTATGTTATATTAGACTAGCGACTCGCCCCGACTTCGCACGGGTGCAATGCTGATACTAAATATACTACAGAATGTCTAATGTGATTAGAAAACTCTAAAATTATCAGAGTTTCTCTACTATATTGCGCATATATTATACATATAAACCTTCCTCTTGAAACACTTTACCAATTAAAAAAAACCCGCATTAAAATCCGTTGCGTAGTTTTAAAGATCTAAGCATACCTACATAGGGACAGACAGACAGCGGAAAACGACTTTGTTTTATACTATGTACTGATATATTTTTGTAGGCACAAAATTCAAAAACACCTTTTTCTTAGAATGACTGAATTTTTTATTAAAGTCTTATTTATTATTTGTCCGAAATAAAACTATCAAATAGGAGTACAGCCGTGAATACTATATTTTGAAAAACTTTAAAACTAAATTACATATTCATCAACATCAAAAAATAAAATCGTTACTCCTAAAAAATAAATACTTATTATTCTTAAGTATTATTATAATAAAATTGTTAAATTTAGTGAAAGCGTTTCTTGATTATTCTGATGTTTTCAAGAAATTGAATTTCATTTTCATTTGGCATAGCATTTGGCCCCCTCTCTTGGTTTTTCGAAAGTCTACAGTGCTTGGTTGACTTGGGCCATGTAAATTAGATGAATGACCATACATTTTTACTCAATATTAGCGACCCGAAGAAAAAAATATTGTTCTGTAGATATTTAAAGATATATTGTTGTTGTCATAATAGTGACAACAAACTTTACATTTCGAAGCATTTCTAAATGAAAATTATCTTTTTCTAATAATCGCGGGCAGGTCAGCTAGTCTTATTAAAGATCAAAAAGATTTTATGATTAATTCAGAGACTAACTAATGTGCGCATATTGGCACCTTTTTAAGCCTATTAAGGTGGCGGTGATGTTCACATAGTAAAAAAATACTTAGTGGGCTTATGTTATTAATTTGTAACTTAAGAATGACTTTGCTTGTGCTGTTATTTTGTGCCTGACTGTACTACATTATTTTTATCAGAATTCGCCCATTCAAAATGAAAACTGCATTGTTATTCTCTGCGGTATGAATTGACTAATTCAAAAAAAGGTTTGGCCTATTCGCACCGCGGTGTGAAAGAACCCATTCAAAAGGGGACTTGGGCGATTTGCACCGCGGTTCGAATCGCCTGTGGTGCGAAACGACTAAAGACCCACAGAATCATCTTCGCCTTCAATTTCGACAGATGAAGTCAATTCTGAATCTGATTGACTGTCAGTCTTCTTTGTTCCAAAGACATTTAGGCCAATTTTTAAGGAAATAGCAGCATGCATTTAGGGCAAGTATGGCTAGTATGCAAGTCTGTTTAGGGCGTAATGCCAATCGTTTTATACATGCAGTCTATGGGTCAAGTGCACTAAGCGAAGCTGGGATGCCCTGCGTTTCCGATATAATAATGGGTTTAGGATTCTGATCGTCGTCGATAACGTTTACGCGATAATCCGCATAAGAACATCGTCCTTGATGCGCCGAGTGCGTGCCAGCTCCAACAGCTTCTTGCGACTTATAAGAGATAGGCTGGATGTAGACTGCGCCTTTTTGAAGCAATGGATAAAAGTGCACACAGTCCACTTTTGATTCAGTGCAATATTTAATTGTATTATTATTATTATTATTTTTTATAAAAGTTTATACATGCTCTGCATGTGGCTAACATTTAATTTGTGTGGCTGATATAAAAATATTTTAATTAAATTTAATTCAAACCTTAACCATATATTCATCTATACTAATTTGTATAGATGAATATTCATACAAAGGTCGTACTACAAGCAAATCGTATTACGGCTTACAAAGTCGATGAGTAAGGGTCGTTCTTTTAACCAAGCGCGTATCCGACCATGCACCGACCAGGTCCGACCAGGCTTCCAAAATCAGTAGGGATGGATAGATAGAATGACCATTGGTCAGGTCCCTAGCCAATTGAAATCCATCTAGTTAGAAAAACACATCAATAATTATGGATCTTTTTGAGTTTTGTTGAGGTTTACAAATCAGGCTGTAACAAACTCAAAATTTAGTAAAGCCTTACTAACCGTCATATTTTTTCTTGTAATTTCATCATATAAAACATTCAGGTTTCCACAAACAGTGGCTTAGCTGGTAATTTACAAGTAGATGAAAAAAAACCCCAAAAAATTTTTGAGGTACCAAAAGTATTTTTTTAGCTTCTATTTCATAACTTTGTTGAACTTTTATAAAATGTATTAATATTATTTATGCTAAGTTTCAAGTTTGGAAGTTCAAGGAATACGATTTTTCATACAAACGTTTTCATCCCTTTTTACTTATGAAAAGCACTAAGATATAATCTTCAAATTTCGAATCTCTAGGACCAGTGGTTTAGGCTGTTCGTTGTCTATAATAAGAATTAGTCACGATTTTTAAGTATCTGCTCGTATTTAGAGGTCTGAAATTAAATCATCAATCGATTCTCTCATATAATTCCTAAGGTTTTCTAATCTGTCATGGTTTTTACCCTTTGACCTGTTAAGAGGTCATTATTATTATTATTTTTAATTTTTTTAATTTTTTTTTTTTCAGGCCCAATTCTTCATGGTTCTATTCCATTCCATCAGCGCCTTGGTCTACGACTGTGGATACCCGAAGTAAGTTTCTTTATAATTTTGTTTATTTATAAGCTTCTGCCAGCGACTGAGAAAGTGCGATAGTTAAAAATGAGCGAGCCTTACAGTAGTCGCATAAGATGTCGCATTTGACACCTCACCTTGGTAATAAGCAGCATTAACATTATATACTGAATGAGTTTATATATAACAGCACACACAACTCTAAAGTTATGCGAACAACGTTGATGGGTTCTCCTTTTCTATATCCCTTTCTCTTTCTCGTCAAACACACGCACACATGTTGGCTGACAGTACCAACCTCTCGGAAAATGGGTTAGTGTCATCTGCCGGCCAACTCTACCATTACCTATTACCATTACTACCAATAAATAATACAATTGTGCGAGCTGAAATGTAAATTTGTTGCAAGAGTCCCTATTTATTCAAATGTTTTCGCGTAGTCCGCCTTTTGTACTTGTACTAATAAGTATTCTGTGACAAAGCGGGAGTAATGACACTGCAATTAGCACTATACTGAATATGCACCCTTTTTTATAAAGAAATAAATAAATAATACCGGACATTTCACAAACCATCGTCTAACCCAAAGTTAGTATGTGTTATGGGTTCATGACATGATATATTACTATGACGACTATGACGACCTCTGTGGCGCACTGGGCTAATGTCCAGCTGAGACGCAGAAGATTGCGGGTTTGATTCCCGCCACAGGACAAATGTTTGAATGATCTGCAAGTACTTGTCTCGGGTGTGGGTGTTTCTATGTATAATATGTATGTATTTACAAAAAATATTTATAAGTAGTGTATCAGTCATGTGGTATTCATAACACAAGCTTTGCTTACTTTGGGCCAGATGATGCTGTGTAAAATGTCCAAGATTATTTATTTATATATTTATTTTTAATATTATACATAAAAAACACCCGGACCCGCCATAAATATATGTAGAACATACAAACATTTGTCCTTGCGATGGTAAGTCAGAAAAAACATGGTTACACTTCAAAAAAAAACAATACTAGCAGTCTTACGTCATAGTTCTCGTAATTGCCATTAAAATCACAGCTTAAGTAAGTAATAAGTGAGCTTTGAAAATCCCACTTGCAATAAATCGATGAAATCCAAGCGTCATCGGCCTTGAAGGCATTATTGTAAACGAGGTATAAATTGCAGTTACAAGCAAAAAGCCAGTTGCAAAAGCATTGAAATGCATTCAAATGTGAGTTAGTAGCGCAACATCATGCGCAATACCAACTATCAGCTCTTCTGTGGAACCTAAAGAGCCATATCTTTCAAGAAGGAATCACTTTCCAACTTTAATATTGGGCAACGTTTCGTTACCGTTTGTCGTGGCTTATTGTGTGAAACAGAAGATGATAAAGATGCAGTTAAAACCATAGTAAACAAATATCTGGCCAGAGTCAAAAATATATTGATCACATTAAGTTCAAATTGAAGGAGGACAGATAGACAGACATAGCGAAACTATCGATCTATCTCGTTTAGAGCAATCTCTAGATAGCTCAACTGTTTCCATGTAGGGTAGTTCAATAAGGCAGCACTGTTTTTATTGAACGTATTTTTTTTTTCGTGTATGTAGCAACTCTGAAAGTTTCTTTGAGACCGCTCGCAAGCTTCGCGGAATTTTTGGTCCATAAAGTGCACCCAATGTGTCCACAATTCGAAGAGTAGTCAAAAAATTTGAAGAAATTTGGTCGGTTGTGGACAGTCAGTCTCCTCTGCATCGACGTACCGGTCGATCTCTTGATAACATTGCTGCTGTAAGCGAGAGTGCGGCCGAAAACCCAAAAATATCAATTCGGCATCGTACTTAACAACTTCAAATTTCACGAAGCACTACGCAGCAAATTTGACAAAAGACCTCCACTTTCTCCCGTACAAGATTCAGCTTACTCAGGAGCTTAAGCCAGCAGACCATGCAAAGGGATGGCAATTTGTTTAATGGGCAATGACCTATCATTGGTATTTCAATTTCATTACATGAAATATTAATCTTAAATCTCTAACTACTATTGTGATTGTGACTATTTTTTAATCTACGAGTAGTTGGTAGTGTGGTATTTCTGATAGTTTTAGAAAATATATTTAAGTATCTACTACTTAAATATATTTTCTAAAACTATCAGAAATCCAACATACAGTTCAAATTAGAAGCATTTCTTTATAAAACCTATTCAACGATATGCCACACGATGGGGTAGAAAAATTAAAATAAATCAACTCCACTTTACACCTAGAGGGGGCACCCCTATATAAAGTATTTACTACAAGTTCTAAACATAGTACGGTTATAATAAAAGTAAATGCCCACCCTGTAATACCAAACCTTAGTCTGCAAACTCAGCTTGCTATTTCACACAGTGCGAAAAAAGGAGCCGGACAAGGAGGAGAGTAACGTCATACCATGACAAAACGAACAATAAAACAATTAAAACATATAAAAGTAAACAAAAAATTAAAACATAAATATTAAATGCATAAATATTGACTAAAAGGAGAACAACATTTATATAAATAGCAATATTTTCAGGTTTTTTAGTACCTAGGTAGTTAGTAGGTACAGTATTGTACGGGACCGTACGCGTGCCTCAGAGGAAGTGTCTAATAAGATAAGATGGATAAGGCACATAAAGTGTGTATTAACTTTACCGATACACTAATATTATAATGCCAAAGATGGTGCTAATGAGTGTTAACAGTTCGCTCTCCAATTATACACTAGCTAGGTATACCACACGGATGGCGTTGCTGCATCGTGCGACCTATTTAGACCAGTTTGCTAGCTAGTGTTCGATGTGCATCGAACAAGTGTATAAAAGACAGAAATGTTACTTTCCCTATATACGACCTCTGTGAAGCAGTGGGCCAAGGTCCGGCTGAGACGCAGAAGGTTGCGGGTTCGATTCTTGCTGCGGGACAAATGTTTGTATGATCTGCAAGTATTTGTCTCGGGTCTGGGCGTTGCTATGTATAATATGTGTGTATTTACAAAAAAAAGTATATAAGTAATATATCAGTCATGTGGCACTCATAACACAAGCTCTGCTTACTTTGGGGCCAGATGATGCTGTGTGAAATGTCTGGCATTATTTATTTATAAATTTGCTGGTCTTTCAATAACAGAATATTATTACTTAATAATACCCGTACTATTTGTTACAGAATCATCGCATCAGGACTTATTCTCCATTCAAGTATCTTCATCGTCCTTTTCATGAACTTCTACATGCAAGCGTACAAAGATCGGAAGCCAAATCAGAAAGAGGCCAATAACAACGATGTGACAACAACCAACGGGCACATCAACAACGTCACAAACGAGAACGGACACGTTAAAAACGGACACGTTGTAACAGGGAATGGGCACGTTGCATCTGGTTACGTTGCTACTGAAAATGGTCACGTTGTTACTGGGAATGGGCACGTTGCATCTGGTTACGTTGCTACTGAAAACGGTCACGTTGTTACTGAGAACAGACACGTTGTAACGGGTAACGGCCACGTTGCTGATAATCGTTTTTTTACAAATGGATACGCGATTAATGAAAGCTATCTTGGTGCAAATAACTTCAATAATGGTTTCACGAATGGTTACGTTCATAATAGTTCAGAAAAAGAAAAAGTTCAATAGCCCGTGTTTAACTGTCGGTTTCTTAGGAAGCGGTTGATGCTGTAAGGTTCAGGTTCAGATTCAGATTATTCAGAGCTAAGCGAATACTGCGTATGTATTATTTCGTTAAATGTGGCGGTTAAATTTTCGTCTGAATTTTAACTTAAGACGTAAAATTGTACCTTTGCAATGTTATTTCAAAGCGAGGTCATCGCTTTTTAGGAAATCGAAGTTTATAGGTTTTTTGTTATTATTGAGAATGACACTAGAGTAGTCGAGATTATTGGAATCTAACAAAACAAAATTAGTTACCGACCTATTGGTGTTAAAACATAGTTGTAAATGGAGGCTGTTAGATTATATATAGTGGAAATTGGTTGAGTGAATTATATTTTATATATTACGACAGAAAATTCTATAAATTAAAATAATGAGTTAACATTTTTGCTCAATGTGTTAGTCTTTATTTATAAAATTCAATAAAATTTCAACGAAAACTTAGCTCAATTATGTAATTAGTCAAAAGTTTTTAGTAGAAAAGTAGAAAGAATACCATCGATCTTACATGTAAGTACATATAACTTCTCTACTTTCTAAATTATTTTATTTAGAAATGCAGTATCTAATGCTTTTAAGTACAACCAAGGTGCAGCCGGTTCTCCACTGCGAGCTATGCGTAGCTATAAGTAGTATAGTAAATATGTAAATATAATCATTAATCTTTACGTTTCAGTACTGTTAATTTAATTTCTTTTTAATCTACCTCACGTGGTATCTTGCCTTGTTTTTTTGCTCATGTCAGTTTTTTTCATTTTTTTATGTTTAATTTACATAATAAAAAATCTGATTATAAAAAACATATCAACATATATTTATACATAGTATATAGAATGGTTTGTCTGTTCAGTTGGTAGTAGCTCTGCCTTCTGCGCTGTAGGTTGAGGGACAAATGTTTATCTGGACCCCGGATAAACATTTGTGTGATGAGCATAATGGTTTCTTCTGTGTTTGGGTGTTATAAAATATCATAAGTATGTATTTAAAAATATAAAAGCTTTCTATTAGTGATCTGGTCACTATAATACAAGCTATTCTTGGTTTGGGGCTAGATGGTGTTGTGTGCATCGGCCACGTATATATGAAATATCAATATGTATGTTTAAATATATTTGTACGATAGAAGCGATATTAACTATCCCGTCCATTCTGAGCTTTATATAGTTTTTAAGATGTTAAATATATCCTTGTCCTTCATTATCCTTTTTTGTCCCATAATTGACTGAGCGAGTGCGAAGCGCGAACGAGTGTCTCCGTTTTAGCTTAGGTAAAAATGCTTTCGTATGTCTGTCTGTCAGGCCGACGTCTGTCTGTCTGTTGTTGTTTTGCTTTACTGGTCGCATTTCCCAACCGATTCTCGTGAAATTGAGCAGGTTCTATAATTATATAGATTTTTGTTGTCGATTCAGTTTTTGGATTTTTTTCAAAATGACAGATATGGAGGTTGATAACGTTAAATAAGTTATATTCCAGTCATTTCGAAAAATGATCGCGAGGTTTACAGCTCAAAGAGCCACTTGTTTTTACTTGTTTCAAGATTTTTAATTATTTTGTTTTATTATTTTAATTAAACCTTATTCCAGGTACAAATCTATTTGGATTTACAAATTGTTTTGCTAATGAGATTATTCTAAAAGCATTCCAAATAATTTTATATTATAGCTCACAGTGGATTTTTTGTTCTATTAAAACTTATACCAGTCAGTTCTTGCAATTTTTATATTTTTGTATAAAATAATAATAATTAAGGTTTTATTAATAAGGTTATACAGTAGATATAAGTGTATAAAAATGTTATTGTAACACTGTTAAATAATAAATTAATAATGTTGAAATTGGCATAATCATGTAAAATATTAAAAGGGTGCAGAAAATATATTTGTTTTTTATTATCTTAGTAGTTATTAATATTATAATAATTATAAATAAAGTATGTGAATGTTATAAACATTTTTATGAACATAATATTAAACATTTTGGCCTAAAGCTCATAGCAGAATAATCCAAGGCGAATGTTTACGCGCTATTCTGTAGAACATGAATTAGACGTAAGCGCAAGCACTAGCGGAAATAATTACGTTTTAAAAACGTAATGAAAACAATTTTTTTTTCAAATCTGTTCATAAATGAAGGAGTTATGATGTACCTAACAAACATTTAAAAAAGAAAAACTAATTGAGAACCTCCTCCTTTTTTGAAGTCGGTTGAAAACAGCGTTGATCAACACTTCACAATAGTTTTTAAAAAAGCGAAGTTTAAACCGCGCGGATTAATTAAACCGTGCTAGGCCTTACAGGAACTTTTTGCAGACAATCATAGCAATCTAGCAATTTAGCAATTGTATTCTCTCTAACTTCTCGTTTAAATACATATTCACTCAACATAATTAACTAACATGGCAAGAAAAGTAATGGCAAGATTTAGAGAAAGTTGACATTAACAGTTAACACGTTTAGACATCTATACCTACTAATATAAAATTTCAAAAGTTTCATTATCTGACTGTCTGTCTGAGTGTTACCATTTCACGGCTAAACTGCTGAACGGATCATGATGAAGTTTGGAAAGCAGATAGATTGTATCTTGAGAACGGACATAGTATACTTTTTATGTAGGTAGTACGCCTGTGAATCCGCGGGCTGCAGTTAGTTTTATATAACTATAAAAATAAACATTTATCAAAAAAACCGACTTCAAACAGGAAACTGAATAATAAAAAATCCCTTGACTGTCCTTTGTCTTCATCATCAGACCCCTAATGACAGTCACAACCCATTTAGGTGTAAAGTTCTCATTAATACAAATTAATCAAGCCCAAACACCAGGTAATTGCTGTAAATCGTTGAGGAGTTCCCTCGACTGTATTTCGGCTCCATCATCAGATCGACTCCAGACCTTCATTAAATAGTAGTGCTTTAAAATACTTAATGAAAAAAAATAACAAACGCACTAGTCGCCACTACGGTTTTCGAAGGTTCCCCTCGATTTCTCTAGGATGACATCATCAGATCCAGGTTTCCTCTTATCATGGTATCACCCTTGGGATATCCCCTTTCCAACAAAAAAAGAATCATCAAAATCGGTTCATAGGCAACGAAGTTATCCGCTAACACACATAAAAATATATATATATACGGCTGAATTGAGAAACCTCCTTTTTTTGAAGTCGGTTAAAAATAATTACAGAAATGTTCAGAAAAATATACAATAATATAAAATACATATGAAACAGTTAAGCTATCCGAGGACCGTTGAAAACGATCTATAGATAGTTAAACTGATCAGTTTAGAAGTTATTCTTTGGATAGTGACCGAACTAGCAAACAAATAGTAAACTAGAGACATCTAGCGGGTATTCCTTGTACTTATTAACTCAGCATACTGACCTGAGATCGTCAGGTACTCTTCACTAAAGTAAGTTTGCAGTTAACAGTTGATGATTTTGAATAGATGGCGCTATCTTCAAATTTGGATTTATTTTTGTTGTATTTGAGTTCTCATTTTGTTGGTCTCATTGTGATGATTTTATACTTTTAACTGTTTTAGCAACTGTAGGTTTTGTAGTCTAGATAATATTTTTTGAATGGTTTTAATTTTTTTTTAATCATTACCATATCATTAATTATTAATAATTCCTACCTAGTCACTACCTCGTTGGATTTTTGTTTTCAATTAAATGCTGCCCGCGGCACGCGTGTCACCTACATAAAAAGTAGCCTATGTCTGTCTTCAAGATAAAATCCTCAAGACGCAGTGGACTTAAGGTTCGGGTGAGGCGCAGAAGGTTGCGGGTTTGATTCCCGCCACGAGACAAATGTTAGTATGATCTGCAAATATTTGTTTTGGGTCTGGATGTTCTTATGTATAATATGTGTTTGTATTTACAAAAAAAAAATGTATGTAAGTAGTATATCAGTCATCTGGAGCACATAACACAAGCTCTAGATGATGCTGTGTCCGGCATTATTTATTTATTAACTATTTAATCATCTTTTAACCGAATTTAATCTAAATCCATCTAGCCGTACAAAGCTAACACACAAATATACAGAAACACTTTTGAATGTACAATATTAGTATGGATATAGATATTATTACTTTATACGCGGTGTTTAAATATAAAAAACATAAAAAAAATACTTAAGTAATTAGCAACGTTACAAAATACCTAAGCTAAAACTCTTAATTAAATTGACCGACAATTCCTTAGAACGATTCTTAATGACAGCCAAGCCATTCAAACAAAAAACCGCTAAAATTTTACGGTGTGTCGATAACTTGAGTGGGCCGATAATCCTTAATTATGACCCAGCAAAATGTCAATAAACCTGACGTTCGAACGTTTTTTCTCCCCTTTCTAATTTGTTAGCCCTAAAATCGTAGGCCTTCAAGGACCAGTGTAAAAATACCCTCGCTACACGCAAACTAACGGCAGAATGTAGAGCTTGTAAAGGCCAAGTAGGGCTGGGCGATAGAATTCTGCAATGAGAAGGGTGAATTCGGGGTAGAAACAACCGCGACGATGTAACTGTGCAAGCGAGATAGAGCTAATGTCGCTAATGTCTCGTTGCGTTCCGTTTAACGCAAAGCCTCTTCGGTTATAAGATTTGACTTCGGTTAAAAACAAAAAATTACAGCAATCATTTAATATAAATTAAAGGGCAACTCAACCAACAAAAGTATTAAGATTTTTATTAAACTAACAGACAATATAAAATATTTATAATCAATCACATATAACTACATATTATAGTTTATTAGTCGTATTATAAATAGCTTAGTAGGTATAATTTATTCTTGAAATCCAGCTCGAAGGATCAATGTAACCATTCAAAATGAAGAAAAGTCGCTTTGTAAGATTTACTTAGCTAACTTGTCAAGCTCCTGTGAAACGAAACGGCAGCTATCACCGGCCGGGACTACTCAGGAACCCTCGCCCTGGGTTGGCAAGGCAAGTCAGTACCCACCGCGATCCCGAGGTGACTACGCGTCTCTCGTATTTTCCACGCCCATACAATATACAACAAAATATACCCACAAAACCTCAAAAACAACTTACAATCAAACCATAAAGTGCATCTATGTGTGACCATGTGAACCAACAAAAAAACCATGTGATTATTAAACAAAAGTGGCCGCAAAGGCACAGAGATTTAGTACCGAGAATGATACGAAACAACATTTCGTATATAAATCTGGTGTAACAGAGTGTTTTAATCGCCAATGTGTTGTCGGGGATATCGATATAAGTGAGTTTTGTTTTATATGTCCTCTTTGCCGCAAAGGGGGTGAGAATCCTATGGAATATGCTAATAAGCTGGTTTCTTTCAACCCGCACACAAAAAGCTCTGCACTAGACTCTGCAGTGCGATTTGTATTGCAAATTTTTACGATTTATATCTTTCTAAAACTAGATCAACTCAACTCTTTATTTATATAATCAGAATTGAAATCTTTGTTCTCTGCTCCATATATATGATCCTTATCATCAACATATACATTTGTATGATACATATTCATTAAATTAACATATATCTTATCTACCAAGAGAAGTAAGAATACAAATTTGATTTGATATTATATACGAATAGGCATAGATAAATCACCAGTTAAAATTTACACAGAATGTTCGTTTCTCTCGTGATTGAACTGAGTGTTATTTCCTTTGTGCCAATAGTCTATTTGCGCTAATTTCCTGCTTTCTAGTTCACCTGTCTCGCTTTGACCTAAGTTTAGCTTTTCACTTCACTTCAATGCCTGAAGTCAATTTATTTCCATTGGCTATATTTTTATGAAAGGTATTGAAAGGAGACCAATTATCGAATAGAAATGAGAATGTCATATCAAAATATATTCTGAAAATGTTAGGATAAATAATGTAATTTATGTTCTTTAGTCACACAGTAGAAAAATAATTAATTATATAGGTAGATAAATTTAAGTAATACGTCTTAATAATTCAAAAACTTAAATATAAAAGAGCACCGAAACCAATACAACAAATCTGAGATTTAACAATTCAAGGATCTAATATGAATGGAGTCTCTGAAATGCATTCCAAATACATTCACTACACTGACGCGAAGTAACTAGTCTCCCGATAATAACATGAAGCGCAATTAAGAACTAAACATAAGGACGAAAGCAATATCTGTAAAAGAGCAAGAGCAAAAGCTTAAAATGAACAATAAAGCCGCACTAATAAAAATAATCCCCGAAGAAAAACCAACCAATACGTCTGCTGCTCGAGCCAAAGAAACGAGGCATGTAAACAACAAAAAAGAAACATAGAAACTATGTACGTCTCGTCTACGACTTATTTCTCTCTCAGGAAGTTGTCAGCCTTTCGACCGGTTTGTACACAACAATAGTCCGGTTCTGGAGGGCTGATTTACATTGATCCAGTGAGTGGCTAGACCCCAGTTAATACGTTTAATAGAATAAGGTTTTCGCAATTGACTATATATAATATAAATGCTGAGTGTGAAAAATATGACAACAAATTTAGATTTGAGAATCACGGGTCTTATTCGCGTACCTGTATTTTAAAGTTAAATGAGGTATTTCTTAACTTTTGTTTACTAGCTATTACCCACAGCTTTGCACGCGTGGTTCTTACATAAACAGTTATATATAATGTTGTTACAAGCTACAGACTACATCTAAATAAAGTTTCATCCAAATTCAGACATTACGTCGTGATTGAACAAACTAAAATACGAACAATCATCCAAATACTCACAAATACTTTCGCATTTATAATATGAGTAGGATATTACATAAAAGATTATGTTAGAGCTGATAAAAATCAATTACCAACAAACATTGAAAGACGTTGTGATCAAACAATTCTCGAAAAAAAAGTTTCATCGGTGAACACAATGAAAAAACAGAATAACTAAGCATTATTCACTGCAAGCACTGTTGACTCATGACTCATGGTGTGATTCAACAGTACTATTTTAGTACTGGTTCAAGCTACTAGACACGCGGGAACAGACTACGACCACTGTTCATTTGGATTCATAATGTAAAGCTATCGATCAAGTGGATGGGTAGTGAAGTAATTTCAAAAGATGCTATCAGCTAGTAATGTTGGGTAATTATATTCTTCTTTTTATACCGATGTTTGAATTCTTTAGGCACTTTATTTACTTATAAGAACAATGCCTTGCATGTTATACGAGCAGAATTCCGAATTCAGCCCACAAGTCACAAGGACGAAAACATAAATTGTAAGGAGAGTAAAATTGTAGATAGATTTTTTAAATATTAATAGTCAGTTAAAGAACATAAAAATAAATCTTTCTCTCACACCCACGTGGGCAAAGTCACGGTGTTTGACTAGTAACAGATTATTCTAGTTGTTCCAATTTAGATTATAACAGCGATGCCTCCTGCTGTTTCAACGAACAAAAACTCGGGGAATTGAAATCGCAGTGTGAGACTGATTATTATGAACTCCATTGTAGTTTTGGACTGTTTGTAAGAGTGTGATCAATATGAGTAGAGTTGTGGATTATTTCATTTTGTATTTTATTGCATAGATATAAAAGTCACCCGAGTACTCTTCACTTAACAAAATGACACTAGTGACAGAGAGCATTGATTTGAAAATCAATACGTAAATGAACGCGCATAATTTTCTGCAAAATTCAATAGTTCAAAGCGGGATTCATCAACATTTGAAACTGTCCAACTCTGACACCCACAAACCAACCCTTGTTAAATACACACAAAGTATATATTACCACTGAATTTCAATTTCGCAGTTAATCTATTTAACCCTAAACATGTGTGCGATCATGCGAAAAAGTGGATTCACGTCTATTGACACTTTCGTGACTAAAACATATTAAACTGTTCAAAAAGCTTCCTTATGGTCATAGTGATAAAAGTGACAATGCGTGTAATTAAAGTTATGGGGCGGAACGACACGTGGCGTCTCCTGTTGAAGATTGAAAATACAAAAACTACAGACACGCGAGGCATGAAACCCTGTTACTCACACGATTTGCTGCTCTCTGATCACATTAGAAAAAATCAGAGCGTTTTTATTTTTTAATGTTAATATGAAACTTTTAGAGACACAATACCATCGCCGTTTTGTACTCGTGATGGAGTCATTTTCTAACATTTAAGCACTTATTCTACAGGGTCTACTCTATAATTTGTAAGTTTATAAAATATATTAGAATAGTTATGTTTATCGAAAAAGTATATTAAAATATAACCACTACAATTTCTGTCACTTTAAAATATTGTAGATAAAGACCTAATACCCCAGAAATAGAACACTCAGAATCAGACTGTCTCTTTGCGACAAGCGAAGCTTTGTTTCAAAGCAAAAGTTCGAATCCAAGATGAATACGAAATGAGCCATTATTGCGGCAAAAATACAACAATGTGTTCTTCAGATTCGACTCATAAAATATTATTATTCCATCTCCACCCCAACAAAAAGGGGTATTCTATATGTTTTCGAGCAATAAACTCGTTTTTATGCTCATGATTATTGTGCGATAAAATCTCCAGAATCACAATGAAATTCGAAGGTATCTCCGTAGACATTAATACTCGAAGATCGTTTCTTTTCATTATTAGTCTAGACGATTGTGGGATCAGTTGTGATTGTGCCGTAGGCTTAAAAACTGCCGAGAAAACCAGTCTTTGTGTCACAGTTTTAGAAATCATTTAATAACATGGCCACAAAATCGTCTGTCAAAATATCGTCAAAATATTTTCGTGAATCTGTGTTATTGTTTGCCGGCAAACATGTTAGGTCTAGTTTTCTTTTGTCTATGTAAGTACCTACAGAATTGAAAATGGTCCGTTTTGTAAGTACGCTTATGTTAAGGAAATTACTCACGACCATTGAAGTGGATCATTCTACTTGTTTGACTGCCATGTATTTTTTATATCTAAATCTGAATCCTACTAAAAACAGCAGCTACCCATTAGATGGCATTACAGCGTATCTAACGTGCTGCTAGCAGCATAATATCAATTTCAATGCTACAGCATTCCAAACGAAGAGAGGTAAAGAATTATGAACAGTTAATGTTTTATTGCCCAATCGTCCAGATTCGATACGACCAGTCAGTTCTCACGACAATTATACAAATACTGATCAGTATCTACGGTACTCAGACTCGGACTCAGTATCTACGGTATCTAAAGATCTACAGAGCCACACAAAACATTAAGATTCTAAAAATAAATTACTAATTTACCGAAATATTTAAAATATATTGTCACTATAGTATATCTTGACTGAAACGGAAAATCGAGGGTTTTTTGCTATTGTTAAATTTATGTTCTTGTATTGTTAAAATTTGGTACTATACTAAAATACTATTAAACTAAAAATACTACATGTAATCGCTTCTTCTTCTTCGTTAATAAATTTTAAATTAAATTTTAAATTTTAAAATTTTAAGTTAATAAATTAAATAAATTTTGCCAGTGTCAAGTATTTATAATATGTCAAAAAGTCGTATCTTGTCGTTCGTCGTTTGTTATTTTATATAAAACTAGCTGACCCGGCCACGCGTTGCTGTAGCTCAGTAGTTCTAATACTTTGAACCCATATACGCTAACCTCTAAAATTATCAGTGTTTCTTTACTATATTATGTATGTATTATACAAAATTATGTATTATGTATGTATTATTTTTGTCATATAAACCTACCTCTTAAATCACTCTATCTATTAAAAAAACTGCATCAAAATCCGTTGCGTAGTTTTGAAGATCTAAGCATACATAGGGACAGACAGACAGCGAGAAGCGACTTTGTTTTATACTATGTAATATGGTACCTTTCAAAGTGATTTTAACGCATTAGGTGCTTATTGCAATTCAAATATGTTAACTCTTAGCGTAAATAAATGCAATGTAATTTCCTTTTCACGAAAGATTAAAACAATTGAGTTCGCTTATTCTCTAAATGGTCAGCGAATTGATAGAGTTTTCGAGGTTAGAGATTTGGGCGTTTACCTAGACTCTAAGCTATCATTTAATGTTCATGTAGAAACGATTGCCAAAAAAGCTAAAAAACGAATGTTAGGTTTTGTATTAAAAGTTAGTAAGGATTTTAGACAAATAACTACGTTAATAACTTTATATAATAGCTTTGTTAGATCTACTCTAGAATATGCCTCCGTTGTATGGAATCCTAAATATAATATCTATATAAGTAGATCTTATAGAGAATATACAAGATAAATTTAACAAACATTTTAAATATAGATCCGCATTAAGAGGATTAACTCCACCTGTTTTATTGTCTTTGTTTGAGAGGAGGACAGAACGCGATCAAATATTTTTATATAAAATTATTAAAGGCCATGTTGACTCTCCATACCTGCTAAATAAATTTAGATTTAGATGCCCTCGTATTAGCTCTAGATTAAGTCACCTTTTCCAGCCTCACACAACCCGAACCAATTATGAGTCAAATGCTTTTATCAGTCGATCTATGACATCTAATAACAACTCTTTTTCAAACATAGATATTTTCGACCTCTCTTTTTTAAGCTCGCAGTAAGGAACCAACTGCAAGCTTCACATTCTTTTTAAGTTTAGTGTTAAATTTCTTTTTATTTTTGTGTTTCATTATTTTTTTAGTATTGTTTCCTTTTCCTTTTTTTGTTAAAAATTCCACTAAATTCTTCATTTTAAGTTTTATAAATTAGTGGAGACTTCATTGGATTAGGCATTATTATTTAAGTTTTTGGTAATATTATAATATAGTTCTGTTTGTTTTCCCAAATAAAATAAAATAAAAAAGGATAAAATGACTACGGATTATTTTTGCTCGAAACACAAAGAAACAATGCTTTTATTCCAATTATTAACACCCGAGTCAATAACTCTAGTTCTATTTAGATAATAACACCAAAATTACTAATAAAACCGGAAATAACGTGAGAAAAATAAATAATATATAAGGGTCAATCGTCTACATGTAATCCGTCTATCCTAGAATAAATAATATATAAGCGTCAATCGTCTACATGTAATCCGTCTATCCTAGAATGACATAATTAGCTGGCGTGGTACTTAAGTATGCTCCACCCTTGTCATTCTTATATTAAATAATAGAGATGGTAACAGATTTAAACAATTCATTAGCTAGTAGGTGTTTATAAGATAGACCCAATGTCTTTAACTAGTTTTGCGAGTTTTTGGCTTAAAATTAAGCTTGAATAAAACTTGTGCTCAAAAAAGATTAATACATCACAATATCTTAGATGAGAAACGAGGGTAAGTAAATAAATACGTACATAGTGCCTGCTATATCATAAAATTGGCTATTTTTCCCAAGCAATTCTGCAGACCTATTATTAGTGTTCTTACAAGCAAGCAAGGCACATAATACAGTTCTCACAAGCGAAACTAATAAAATAAAACGAGTAGCCATTAGCCCGGCAGACAAATAAGCAAACACAAACTAAAACATGGATCCCGATATATTGCGGCCGCAACAATGGGTATATTTAACAATAGTATTAAAAGGGACTAGGGATCGCTCACTGGGAAGGGATTACGAATGTTCGTGGTTCAGCGTGAAACAAGGAATCAGATGGGATGCAGGGAAATATAATTTAGAGAAACGTACCTAACCTTAATATTTGCAACGGTATCTAGAAACATTTGGAATCCCTGCTCTTAAGTTTATTTCTTGGTTTGCTTTGTGTAGAAACATAGAAGAAAAATAATCTAGAACAACGACTGACTCAGAACTAATATTATCCACTAAATACCGTTGTTTCCGATTGCTTTTACTTCCCATCGGACGAGTTGATTGACGTGCCCGTACCGCGGCACGAGCGCCGTCTCAACTGACAGATGTCATTGTCACGTGACGGCTGTCACTGTCATGACCCTTGCATAACTGGTAACAAATGTGCACAATTCTGCAAAGGGTTTCGGAGCGGAAAGTAAGGGACTGGAGATTGGTTTGTGATAAAATGGAGAACTAGTTGACTTCATATCGTGAGGTTTTTTGCTAACTGGACTTGGAATGTCACTCAAACGTCTACATTTACAAGGACAAAATTAAAAGATAGATATATAACTCTTAATTGACTACCACACGCCATATTACAATAAAAATAACTTAACTTATTTAAGGCAGTGCAATGGGCGGCCTTATCGCTAATAGCGATCTCTAACAGGCAACCGTTGGATGGACTGGGCTATAAATAAACAGAGAAGAGGAATGTGGGTGTGGTGTATTTATATAATAACATACTTACATATATGTATAAACTAAACAAATACTGATATAAATATATACATACATATGTACTCAATAGATATAATAATAAAGATAAACAGTATAAAAAATCAACAATACAGAAATGACTACGTATAACAGCACGACAATTAATGTTTCATGACCAGGTGTTTGAAGATGGGAAGAGTCTTGGCCTTTCTGATATCTACAGGCAACGCGTTCCACAAGCGAACAGCTTGTAAACGACTTTCCATAGAAGGTTGAGTAGTGATGAGAGGAAAAGATGCGGTTCTTAAAAATTTCTTATCGACATTTTAAATCCTTACTTAATCCTGGACTGAAGTGCGTTTGTTCCAGTTGTTCACGAACATGGAGAAGCGTTGAGTTGATTTTCAAGATATATCTTGAGTTATCTAGTTTTATTTTAATTATATAATTCATTGTTAGTGTGTAATGTTTACAATTTGAGTGGATAATGAATAGATTTTAGAAAAGGAACCAAAACGTTAGACTAGATTAAGGTATCTAAACGAAGTCACCTGACTATTCTGAAACTATTATTATTATTAGGATTCTTGAAGAACATAGCTAAGGCTGAGAGGGCTGTTCCTGGGCATAGTAAACTTCAGCTATGGACTGTTAACTGCAAAGGTTTATTGCAACAACCCAGAGTTTAACAGCTCCTTCGAGATTGAAATGACTAGTTTTAATTTGCTTTGTTTTGAGCACAGGTGCTGTGAAATTTAACAAAGCATTAACTTTCTTCAAAACACTTAATAAAAGCCTATTTTCTTCTAATTTAAGAGCTATGCTCTTGTCGGTACAGCACTTACTACGTGTTTTTCTTCACCACAATAAAATTCTATGATTAAATGTTTTGAAAAGTATCTCTATCCTACTAATATTATAAACGCGAAAGTTTGTATTTATGTTTGTTACTCTTTCACGCAAAAACTACTGAATGTATTTTAATGAAACTTTACAATAATATAGCTTATACATCAGAATACCACATAGGCTATAATTTATAAAGATATTGGTGGCAATTCTGTTGGTTCATTTCTAAAATTAGGAATTGTCTAAAATATATTTAGTTAGTCATAGCATTTGTAAAACCTATTCAGTTGGTACCATCAACAAAATTAGGAACGCTTAATTAAGTTAGATAAAATTTAATTAGTATAAGTTGGTAGCAGCAGAATACCAAAGGTTAATTTGACAGTTCAAAACCTAATTTTAGCTAAAATTCGTTAGGTTGGTGCCAACAGAATTGAAGCCATTGTGTGAATTGTCCAAAATGTAACGATAAGTGTCAAATAAGTAGGAACTAAGCTTTTCTGGCGTGCGCTGCAAAAACCATTAGAATTACACAAAGTACTAAGTAAGCCTGCGCAGACAAAGTCGCGGGCACCAGCTAGTAGGTGATAACGGGTAAGGGGTGTCCAATGTTGTATCTGAACCTTTTTGCTAACCTGTGGTGCTGTTCGCTTGAAAATTAGCATAAATATTATTAGAAACAACAATTCCAGTAGTCATGTACTGTCATGTAAGTCATGTAATGTCAATTGTACATTTTACATGTACCATGTAAAATGTACAATGTACATGTGGCAGATCAGAATTGACATCGAGTCTCAAAAATGAAGCTGAAGACGAACAGTTTTATATGGGTTAAGAGAAATCGGCACCTAAATTCAATTATTAATGTTATATATCATATTGAAAACTAATTTTGACTTTTAATTACACAAGAAACAGAAAATACGCATAAGCGTTTGCACTATTAGATCATCAAATTAATCAGTTCAAACAGTTTTATCCATACTAATAGTATAAATGCGAAAGTGTCTCTGTCGGTCTGTTTGTTACGTTTTCACGGCTAAACGGCTGAACGGATCTTGATAAAATTTGGTAAGAAGATGTATTGCATTCGGTAGAAGAACATAGGCTACTTTTTGTCTCAAATCACAACCTTGAAGGCGATAAAAAATGGGACGAAAGTTTTTTAGTGCAACTCATATTTTCTAAAGTTAGAAATCTGAAAGTTCAATGCGTTTCAAAGTTTTTTAAAACATACATTGAATTGAACGCATTAAACTCATGAGATATTTTTAAGATGCACAGAATGCATTTCTTACAAAAAAAATAATGGTTCTAAGCATACTCGTACGAAGTCGCGGGTTACAGCTAGTGTTTAATAAAAACTGAAAGCGACAAAGGAAACTAAACAAGACATCATTCTAAACTTATTTTAAAAACCACAATACACCTGCCTGTTGGGAACACAATAAATTGAACCGAAACCGGGTCCAAGGTGCAACATAACCTTTGTTAGACGATGTTTAGTAACCTTTTTATTCAAAAGAGACGGCTTCAAAATGCTTTAGAATAATTTCAGCTGTTGTAGTAATAAAACTGTCTTTTGATTTGAGTCTGTTTGCTAAAAGAAGACTGGGAAGTTTGTTGGTGACATTTATTTTAATGACTAATTATTTTGAAATGGTTCTCCAATATTCTAATTTAAAACAGCTTCATTCAATATAATAACAAGATCTATTTTAGATCTTCTTACATACTAGGTGAATTTGGGCATTAAACAAACTAACTCCAATGTATGTAGGTACATAATGTAAATAATAGATTGATAGTTACATTTATTTACAGAAACAATTACAGAAATGTACAGAATAATTAAAAACATGTGAAACAGTTGAGCTTAGGACCGTTTAAAACGATCCATAGATAGCTCGACTGATCTAGATCACTGCCAAAAGGCAGCGTCCCCAAGACACTGGCGGCATTGCCACGTTGAACTGCAAGGCCACGCTATGTTTCTACAAGACACAATGATAGTTTTTTCAACTAATGATAATTAACCACTACATACGTAAATAATAATTAAATGTTTTGAATGAATAAGACCTTTTTTAGAGGGTGGACTTTTTTCATAGTCTAATGGACCAAGAAATATCCAGCTTCATAAGGGTTGACAGGGCGCGAGTATACCCGTTGTCTGTATTTATTTCTAACTGACTACCGTTTATAAGAATCCCCATATTGAAACCGAACTATTCAACTGATTCACAAACACTTCATCTGACAAAAGCACCAAATTCAACACAATGAACCAGCAAACATAAGAGGCTAGTCGCAGGCCCTTTTGACAGGTTTCAATGGGACTTTGAGACGAACCATGAATCTTACCTGGCTTTACGAAGTAATGTGAAGTTTTTCTTCTGAATTTTTCAACCTTACTAAGGGTTTTCAAAACCAATTAATTTAGATAAGGAGTGCATATCTTTTTTATTCAGTGGAGTTTTACTATTTTTTCTCGTCTCCCAAAAAAATACTGTTTATTTAATAAGAATGTAGATACATTACAACACTCACAGGATTATGAGGTACTTTATTAACATGCAGAGGTATTTTGATGTTCATTTTAGAAACACGGGTTCTTACTAATATAATATTTAGTTGCTAAAAGCACCGACACAGGTACAATTGATCCAGATAATCATTATCAAAATTAAAAAAATAAACAATTAGTAAATAAAAATATTGGGTAAATAAATAGGTAAATAAATATTGGTGGACAATGCATACAACACCATCTAGCCCCAAACTCAGCATAGCTTGTATTATGGTGACCAGATGACTGATAGAATACTTAAGTAAGTATATGTATATTTTTGAAATACATACTTATGATACTTTATAACTGTCTGGTCTGGGTCTGGGTGTTTCTATGTATCATATGTAAGTATTTACAAAAAATAGCATATAAGTAGTATATCAGTCATGTGGTACCCATAACACAAGCTCTGCTTACTTTGAGGCCAGATAATGCTATGTGAAATATCCGGGATTATTTATTTATTTATTAATAACACTCAGTCACAGAACAAACACCTATGTTCATCACACAAATGTTTATCCTGGGAAGGAATCAAACCCTCGACCTACAGCACAGAATGCAGAGCTACTACCAACTGAGCTGACAATCCAGGATAGAATAAAACTAATATCTATCAAAATATAAGTCTATACATTTTGAGAGACACTAATTCTATTCTTTTCACAAATGTTTTGAAAGGCAGATAATATTGCTTAAAAAATCAAACACGTGTTAGAAGCGAAACGAAAGAGGGAAGGAAACCCATCTTTCTTCCTTCCACTTCGACTGCCATTACAGCTGCTCAACTTGGCCCATTCCATCCAAGTCGAAGCAATACCATCAACTCTGAGCCGCCAAAGTGCCAGTAACGAATAAAACACTCGATCAAAGCGACATTTCGAGACAATGACTACACGATAATTCTCCATACTACCAGCAAAGTTTTCTTACAAAAATACATGCAGAAAACTGAACTCTACCCCTTTGCGTTACAGGTCAGTGTAAAGGTGAGTTGCTGAACCTACAGACACGCGATCACCTTATTGTGCGAACTAAAATAACATTATTAGATACGGAATCGCGTTGGAAATTACGAGCAAGATGTGTTCAATCATAATACTATAACGACGATCAATTTTCTTGTTCGTGGTATTTGACGTCACTGTTGTACAGTTTGTGGAAAGGGAGAGTATTCTCCGTCTTCCTGAAATTGCATCTGCCTTGAAGACGATTTTGTTAATGCCAAATGATCTTGTTTTGTAACAATATCGTCACAAATTCGCGGGAGGAAATTCTCAATTCGAATCTTTTTTTTATGTATGTTCATCGATTACTTAAAGGCGCATGAACCGATTTGGAAAATTCATTTTTTATTTCAAAGGCTATACTTCTCAAGTCGTCCCATTTAAATTTTATCGAATTCGGTCGAGTGGTTGCTTAAAAATCAACAAAAATCTAAAAATTGGATATATCGATATTTTTTATATACATGAAGTCGGTTGTCTATTTAGATTTAACAACGTAATTATTTGTCTGTTCTTAACGTCATAGCAAATTAACATTCAAAAATTTTCCTGGATTCCTCGTGGTACAAATCCTAAAACGAATAAAATTAATGCTGCACATTTCACCGGCATCTAGCCCCAAAGTAAGTACAGTTTTTTTTTATGCGAACCACATGACTGATATAATACTTATACAGTTTTTCATTTTTGTAAAAACATACATGCATAGAAAAACACCCGACAAATATTTGTCCCGCGGCGGGAATCAATACCAGACCTTTTGCGTCTTAGGCATGCCTTTACTCACCTCGCTGCAGAGGTCGTCAATACAATAACATAATACACTACATTTAATTGTCTTCACTTGTGCTACAGTTTAAAAAGATTACCCATCCGCTAAGAATACCCATTAAAATATGAAAAACTACGAGAAAATCTAATAAATATAAAAGAGGAGTGATACAACGGTCTGCCTATATACTCTTTGTAAGACGCCTATGTAGCAAAAGTTGCGTGTGGTCGAAGTTGTGTCTTCAAATTTTTCTTCTATTCATAATATTTTCTTGAAAGGAGGTCGCATGGCTGACCCTTCTTAGTAAGCGTCCCAAATCGGCTTCTAGAGATTATTATAAAGGGCCTCACATCTTTGACGTCGTTTTGGGTCAGTTGCCTGAGCTGTTATACTAAAATATATCTAGATCTTTTGCTTTTGCTAAAAAGCTCGTGTTACAGTAATGATATGATTAACATTTTTTTGTATGATTCTTGCCATCTTTTTTGTCATCTAAAAAGCTTGGGAAGAATCTGCTCCAACTGGACTCGGCATGCGTAACGAAATTGGCAAGGACCATACAACAACGTGTTAAGATCAGACGAGTTTCTTGCCGGATTCTTCTTGAACTGGGGTTAGAAGGAACCGGCACCTAGCCGGCCTATTCACTAGCTTGTAAGAAGACGATTCAAAGTGGTCCAAAGTCAAAGTCAAAAGATACTTTATTCAATACAATCACAAGGATCACTTTGAAACGTCTTACACACTAGGTGAATTTAGGTAATTCATCCGAACTCAAGCCCGAGAAGAACTGGCAAGAAACTCGTCTTGGTCCTAGTGCTTTTTTACATGATCCATCTTATAACTACCTTAACTACGAAATACTAATACAAGAGAGTTTATACTTTTCAAGTGTGTCGGTTAACTGTCTGAGGGCAGAGCGACATGAGGCCATGCATTCTTATCAATAATATAGTAATTTATATTATAATAAGCATTCTTCAAAAGACTACCTTTTATGTATGCTTTAAATTTCTTAATAGTTAGTTTAGTAGCATTTTCAGGAAGCTTATTATAGAAGCGCACCGCGTTCCCCATAAATGACTTATTTACTTTTTCTAGTCGAAACCTAGGGATGTATAATTGGATGGGTGAGATGTATCAAGGACATACCTTGATCCCATTATACGTAAATAAAGTGTGTGTAAAATTTGATTTGATATAAAGAAAGTTTTGTATTTGTATTTGTCAGTTATTTATCAATTACCGCAATAGTCATCGACTGGTTGGCAGTCCACGCACAGTAGACATAGAGATCAGGGGTCCTATTCTCGCGAACGTGAGATACTCGTAGTATCATTGGAAGTGACGACTTAAATCTCGGCGACGAAAACTGATGTTAACCAACGTTAAATGTTAGGTTTGTGGACACCTATCCCAACGATATTAATATCACTTTCTTTCAGGATCAAGCCAAAACCAAAACATCAGGGAACAAATTTACAGACTCTCCGTATATTATTAGCTATACGGAAACCTAGAACCCACATTCACATTTATATAATATACCAAGTTTCAATTAGGGCTTCAGTCATGATTACGTAGTTAAATAACTAACAAATATCTAGACATTAAACACCCACAAAACTATTAATATTCCAGTAGTATAGGATAGAATTATTATAGGATTATATTTAATCATATACAAGCACAACTGTCTTCAGATATTCAACTCCTCAACCCTCTTTGCCAAAGCTGTTGAACAATTTATGGTTCTCCAGTGCACCTAGGCATTTATTATGAGCTACCGAGTACGAGGTCAGGTCTCCCGAGGTCTGTTTTATAAACCTGAAACGTGTAAAGTCACTCCGATGCGAAGACGTACTCATTCTTGGACGGCATTGGTTGCCCGAACTAAAACTAGGATAGGGTAAAACTAGGACAAACTAACGTAAGGCTCAAAATGGCGTTATTTCGCTCATTTACAGCTTATGATGGCTCTTTTACACTTTGTTAAGTAACAAGTGTTAAGAGCAGTATTAAGTTGTATGTTTGTTTTTAGTCCGTATTGTTCCACTGCTGGGGTAGTGCTGCCCCCATCGCCATTGCCTGCCACCGACAATCGTAGAAAGTGTACAGCTCGTCGTGCCATCGCTTGTATTGTCTACCGCGCTGTCTCACTGTCTCAGAGCTCCACTCAGTGATAGTTTTGCCCCAAAATTCAATGAGCCTACGTCTATTGAACTGATTCTAACTTAATCCAACTAAGTTTATTTAACCAATAACATGTGTTATTAATTACTTCATTATGACTTGTTATAACTCAATGTATTTTAACGAAGGCTTATCATCATTATGGTGCCTAGGCGCGTCATAAATAGCTTAGAACAAAATCTGTAAATACGGACCATTACGCCACTAGCATGCACATAAGTTTTCTATTATGCATGTGCGCCTATGTCCAGTGCACTTTCTTCCACATATTCATTTTGCCTATTTAACGTTCAATTCGTCAAGCGCATGGAGTATTGATTGTCCTAAGACGAATGCATCTTGTCGTGTACACCTGTGCATCCTGTGAATTTGTGGCTATCGACTATGCGTGGGCTAAGGGCATGCATCTTTGTAGAACTAGTTTAGCACATGCGCTATTGCATGTGCTATGACGCTTTTCACATGCTTCAGAGGAAAACTTAAGATGAACATAAACGCACACTGGTGTGGACAAAGTTTATAAGTGAAGACCTTACCACTCTTTTCCCAGTTGTTGAGATTGGTTAAAGTTGAGTCCAGAGGTGAACGGAATACTCCGTGTCGCAAAGATTGGGTCAAGGTAGCGAGATAGTCGCAAAAGTCGATAATTAAGTTTTGCGCTGTCTGTGAATTTAGCAAATTAAATTACGGATTATAGAATAACTGTAGTGATGTGGATCAATTGAACAGTTGGATCTTGTGTAATAATACTCCGGATATAGAGATGAACGCCAATTTTATTCTATCAACCATATAATTCGCCAACTTCACAAACTCGAACACAGAAAGCTTAAAACTGATATAAACTCAATACAAGGCAATGCGCTGCTTACTCCACCAGGCTCTCAACCAGACTAGCCCGACTGCCAACAACTCGCCATGTTTTATCCCCCCTCCAAGTAGGTATTATTTCGTAAGCAAGTCAAAAGAAGTTCTTTAAAGAAAACTCAAACGTAATACTATTTAAATCCAAAAAGTCAAAACAAGTACTAGAAATGATTTTAAAATAAATTGGAATTAAATTCAAACCTAACACTTCTTGCCATCTATCATAGATTCTAATATTTTAATAGTATTGTGATCCTTTCATGATTTTAGCTTCACTGCTAATTCAGTTTTAATTTTCTCTTAAAACGGGATATTTACCATGATATGTGAGTTTTCCTGCTTCCCGATATTTCGGCAGTTAGATGCGTCATGATCTCGAGATAAACAGAATATATCTCTCGAAAATAATGTCCAAAACCATGATTGTTTTAAAAATTATGTTTTATTAAACATAATTATTATTTATTTTTATGAATACAATTGTAGATTCGCTCATTTAAATTCTGCTCCGAGATTAAAAATTGTATTAAATCTCTGTAATTATAATTCGTTTATTTAGCAGTACCTAATAAAATAAAAATAGTTTAAACTTTTTGTCAACTTTAATACTAAAAACACTGAAATTTTATATTTAATTAAACCCCAGTAATTATAAAGAACGTTGTCTAGCGGCTGTCGCTTCATTAAGATTTGGGCAACAACACAAGGACAATAGGTCAAACGGTAGCTACACCCCTTTCTCGTGGTCTGACCTCAATAAATCAAAGAGATCCACGATAAGCTTAAAGTCATCTCGCTTTGATTTTCACGTTTTAGTCCAACAATGAAATATTGTGTGAATCTGAACACGTGATTTCTTACAGAGTTTGCTTAGGTAACTATTATGTTATTACCTTACAAACTCTTAAAGCCTTACAAAATAAAGCCTTAATGGCGTAATTACACTGCTTTAGTATCTATAATACCTATGGGTGTAGGTGTCAAGTACTTAGTTAAGACGGTACTCAGCTAATTAACTTTTGTATGGAGAATTACAATGATTTTTACAGATTTGTAAAGATATATATAGATAGATAGAAAATACTTTATTGCACACCCCAAAAATATTAGACTATTATAAGAAACAGTGTTTAGCTACACGGTAGTACAATAGGCGGTCTTATCGCTAGATAGCGATCTCTGCCAGACAACCTTAGGATGAATAGAAATCAATATAGCTGAATATGGGGTAATGAAAATATATAAGTGATTTATGATAAAAATAATATGTACATACATGTTTACAGGATAACAAAAAGTGAAATACAGCAATACCTAATATTAGAAAAATAAATAAATAATATTAAATTTAGTATGATAAACTAAATAAACGAATACATACATATAATATATATAAACCTAAATAATGTTAAGAAATAAGCAATATTTAACAACAAATAGTGTTCCCTGACCATAGCTTTAAAACTGGCAAGTGATTGGGCGCGTCTAATAGCACCTGGCATTGCGTTCCATAATTAAGCAGCCTGTACTGTGAAAGAACTGGCGTAGTATGAGGAAGTGTGGACAGATGTCGCAAGTAAGAGAGTATCAGAGGAGCGCAAGGTTCGCGAGTGTGAGAGGTGGAGAAATTGGAAACGTTCTTTGAGATAGGTAGGTGTTGTGTGATTAAAGAGGATTTTATGTAAAAAATAAGAGAGTGTAAATTCCGACAAAAGCGAACTGGTAACCAATTGAGCTTTTTTCGAAATTGGGAGACATGGTCCTACTTGCGCAACCCAAATATAAATCGAATAGAGAGATTTTGAAGGCGCTCAAGTTTGTTAAGTTGCTGTTCAGTCAAATCTAAGTAGCTGGCATTAGCATTGTCTAGTATTGGAAGAAGGAGTGACTGTGCAAGTGAATTTTAGTGGCGATTGGAAGGAAGTTATGCAGTCTTCGAATAGAACTTGCTGAGGCAAAAGTTTTACGGCTGATTTCGGTTAACTGTTGTTCCCGTGACAGATTTCTGTCCATGAGAACACCTAAACTTTTCACCGTCTCACTCTGCTTTATGTGTACTCCATCAAAAATAATATGAGGAAGGCTGGACCAGTCAATTCTGGATACCATCCGCGAACCCCCAATGACAATCGCTTGGGTTTTCGTGGGATTAATGTTAAGTCCGTAAGCCCTACTCCAATACGACTAAGATATTGAGTGAATTGTTCGAAATATAACGATAAGTGCCAAGTAAGTAGGAAAAAAATCTGCCTACTGCGAGCTATTCTGGCGTGCGCAGAAAAAAACCGTTAGAATTACACGTATATAATGTAAAATGGAAATGTTTATCTTAAATAATCCTAATAAAAGCCCGCGACAGCAAATATCTAACTTTTATGTGTAAATACATACAATAAAATTTCATAATATATTTCTAATCTAGTAGTAACAAATTGATCCTTTTATCAAAATAAATACTTTTATCGCTTCTGGTATTTAAAGTAGATAAACTTTGTCCAAGGGTCTCTCAAAGTTACTCCGTCTGTCTGTTACGGCTTCACGACTAAACCGCAGAACAAATTTTAAATATATATAAAGATAATGGGTATAAAAATAGATAGGACATTGGAGAAGAAAATAAGCTACTCGAAGTGTTAATCCTGCGCAGACGAAGTCACGGGCACCAGCTAGTTATGAAATAATGTCTAAAATATTCAATCATCATTTTCCAAAGTCGACGTCATTTTGATTTGACGACATCAGGGACCGGCCTTAAGGCCACTTCGTCGAAGTTAGAAATTGACACATTAATATGTACATCATACAGCAATAATTTGATGCATGTAAAAAGAGATGGCACTACAGCCCGTTTGAGACAGCGCCGAATAAAATCACAATGAAAAACGGAAAATACTATGTGATGAGCCTATGTTATATTGTACTTACTTAAAAAAGGTTTCTTGCTAATACTCAATATTATACAACAATATTATATAGACAACCCAATGTCGTGAAATAAAATATTGCAAAGATAATGGATTTTTTAATACCATTGAAATAAAAGAAAGCTCGTTGATGTTCGAATGAGAATTTTCTTCGGGTATCAAGTTTATAGAAATGTTTCAAAAAAACACAAAACGAAAATAAATAATCCAGAGATTTTGTTACCTTATATATTACTGATTATTTTGGTATTTATTTTATCTTTTGACAACACATTGACGACAAAATCTAACTATAGCAAAAATCCTATCAACAGTGCTGGCATAAAAGTATTTGTATACAAAAAGTGATTTTAAAACAGTGTACAGTGAACTTCAAATGACAGTAAGTGCGAGTGTACCAAAATGGAGCGACCGTGTACAGTCGCGTACACGCCTACTGTCAGACATTTCCACAACCAACCGGAACTGCGGCGCGGAGGCAGCTTCGGCCTCATGCTGCGCTGGGTGCTTCTAGTGTGGCTGGCGAGCTGCGGACCCCGTGGAAACACCAGCAAGCAAGATGGTAAGTGTTTTTACACTTTTTACCGATTTTGATGAAATTATTTGGGGCCAAACGGAAAGTACCTATATGCTTTCACATAAAATAAGCATAAATTTTAAATCGGTTCATAAATGACGAAGTTATGAGGTAACAAACAGAAAACAATAAAAAATTCATATGTTCAATCGAATTGAGAAAATACATGCACGATTAATATCGATTCGGGCGTCTATATTTTATATATTAATTCTATAATACCACAGATTTGCAAATCTTTCCGACATCGTTCGTGTTGTAACAATTGTATGAAGTTGAAAAAGGTGTGTGTCCTGTTTTAATAGTAACCGCACGTCCCTACATAATGCTGCTAATAAAACCTTGGTCAGAAGATAACTAGTGCACCATAACACCCTACCTACATACCTAATTCCTGCCCTAACACTAAGGGCAAACAGATTGTTATCGACTGAGTAACTTTCTAGATAGTTATCTTGTGTAACGCAACAAGCATGGTAACTTGAACTCTATAAACGGGCTAAATAAGCTCTAGTTATTGATAATACACTTACATAGAAAGTATATATTCTCTTATATACATATATAATTCTACTGTACATGTTTATGTCACTGAACTCCTAAACGGCTGGACCCATTTGAATGAATTTTTTCGTATGCGTTTGGGTGGCGCCCTGGATAGTTTAGATTCACAAATCAGCCCAGCAGATAGCGCTGCAGTCGGTACAATTAGATATATTTTTTCTTTTTAAAACGCGTGGACGAAGTCGCGAACGGGATAGCTAGTATATATATAGATAAATAAACTAAACTGATACGTCTAGTAATAAGCAAATGATTTGTAAATACAAAAGTTTTGAGAAGCGAGAATGCTTAATATAAATACAATTAAAATGACAGATCGGCCAAAGTTTAAACTAGAAACAGTTATTCTTATTATTTATTCGAAGACAATTTTGTCAGTGTCAAGTGTTTATATTGTTTATGGTATGTCACAAAGTCGTATCTTGTCGTTCGTCATTTGTTATTTTATATAAAATGGTGCCTTTCATATAAATAACTACGGATTATATTTGCTCGAATCACAAAGAAACACAAAGCTTTTTTTTCAATAATTCACACCCGAGTCAATAACTTTAGCTCAATTGAAATAAGAACACTAATATTACTAATAAAACCGAAAGTAACTCGAGAGAAATAAATAAATATGAGCGTAATTTTACCGTCGCAAGACTGCCAAAATAATCACACAACAACTGACTGGCCTGTCAGCTCAGTTGGTAGTAGCTCTGCCTTCTGCGCTGTAGATCGAGGGTTCGATTCCCTCCCAGGGTAAACATTTGTGTGAAGAACATGAAATGAAATAAGTTTATTATGACACACACACACACACAGATAAAAATAACATAAAATAGGATGTACACAATGAAAACGACAATAACATGAGTATAAATAAAAAATAGGAGTATGTGTACCTACCCTGCACCAACATAGGTGTTTTTTCTGTGTCTGGGTGTTATAAAGTATCATAAGTATGTATTTAAAAATATATAAGTATTCTATCAGTCATCTAGTCACCATAATACAAGCTATGCTTAGTTTGGGACTAGATGGTGTTGTGTGCATTGTCCAGCAACATTTATTTATTTATTTTATTAACAACAGAAAACTAGAAACAGTTAAATATGAGTAAAGTCGTGGATCATTCCGTCTTGTCTTATGTCATTAACATTCTTATTCATCTTTGTTAATGGCATGTGTCGTAATGATGACAATTTTGCCAATGTCAAGTGTTTTAATATCTCTTTATAAAATAATTATACGGATTATTTTTGCTTGAATCACAATAAAACACAAGGCTTTCATTTCAATTATTCACACCCGATTCAATAACTCACCACCAGAACTACAATTAAAACCGGAAATAACTCGGGAAAAATAAATAATAAATGAACGCAATGTTTGCTTTGCAAGACGACCAAAAATATTCCCTAGGAACAGTTCAATATGAATACAGTCGTGGATCATTCCGTCTTGTCTTATGTCATTAACACAGATGCCAGCTCAGCACTCTTCTATTAAACAGACTCCATTGGTATTTTTAGTGACCTTTGTCTCTTCATGTCTGACGTCAGCGTCCACTCCCGTAAAATCAGAACTAACCCAGTTCCATCATCGACGAAGCGTTTATAAAAGACAAAATACTCGGATTTCATATTTGAACAAAAAGCTTTTAAAAACACTCGTCACTCGTCTCCTGAATATAGGTTAACAGTTACGGTATGGTGGAGTTTGCGATGTACAAATTGTTCAGCACATAGTAGACTATCTCATCTATGAATCAATTCTTTACAGCTGAATATGTTTGTAAATACTTTACGTTTTAAAATCTAAAAAGAAAACATTTTTGAGTATAATTTGAGCCCATAAATATACAACCGCATTGAGAACCTCTCCGCATTGAGAAGTGTTTTTGAAGTCGGTTTTTATTTTACGCTTGTTAGTTCTTTATCATTTTTCTAGTTTCGTAAACACCACTGTAAAGTCAGCAAAATTAAGGAAACCAAAATATCGAAATTTCATTTACTTGGATGACTAATTTTATCCAGCTATTTTGATCTAAAAACTTAACTACAGAACCGATTTTAATGAAATTTCTATGAAACCAATCGGGAAGTACCTACTTATATCCATTCAAATCTATTTTTTTTTCAAATCGTTTTATATATATGACGGAGTTATGGGGTAACAAACATGAGGGCTCAAAATCGTTCTTCCTGGAAATCTATTGGGGAGGCCTTTGTTCAGCAGTGGACTTCTTAAAGGCTGTTATGATGATGATGATGATGAAACATAAAAATACAGAATTGAGAATCTCCTCCTTTTTTCGAAGTCGGTTAAATAAGAGCCATCTTGAGTAATACAGGTTTTGCTTTATTATTTTGTCGATGAAGGCACTGACAACTCATCCCGAAACTCATGTTATTCAAAATGTTTAAAACTCTTAAAAATTTTGAAATGAAACAAACTGAGCTGGGACCGAAAATATTATTATTATCTGATATCTGGAATTATTAATAACTGATCTCTTCTGGAACAAACAGGAGTCTAATTAATATATTATTTGCTTTGCTTAAAACCTATTGTTACCTGCAGTTATCAATTTGTATCCTTTCATTTCAGTATATCTGTTATTATTATTCTGATAGACAACCTTATAATAATATTTAAGGATAAGGATACTAGTGCCAATCCTGTGACATGCAATTTTAACAGGGTTCTGTATTTCTGGTTTGACATTTTATAAACAGACATCTACTATTTTAAAAAAAATATCACTCAAAACGGGATATTTACCATGATATATGAGTTTTTCTGCTTTCCGATATCGGCACAGTTGAATGCGCCATGATCACGAGATAAATTGAAGTCTTTGCGTCTTGAAGTCTTAAAGTACACCCACACCCGCAAAGACTTCAGCTTATATCAAAATTCCGACAAAAATAATTTAAATGTTTAAAATTTTATTTAAAATCTTTTTAAAAAACCTCAACAAAACATTGTCAAAACTGTCATTGAAGATAGATACGTAAAATAAAATTATATTACAGGAAGAGAAGAAGGGGTCCTCTGCTCGGAATAGTGAGGTCTATTTCGGAGAGATGACATGCAATATGACATTCAATCAACATTTGAAGTCGTCTCTTCCAGTGACATTTTCTCACTTTTACGAGCGTTAGACCCCAGCTCTGCTTGTTGCGGTTTGCATAGAATATACGAACCGGCCCTTTAAATTGAATATCTGATATGCCACTTTGGTGCACCATGGATTTGGTTTCAAGACGTAGAAATGCATATTGTTGCATACGATATTGACCTTTATTTACGAGTATATATAGTATTTATAATACGTTGTTGCTACGGATGAGTAAACAGCCTTCAAATAAATCTTAATTTGATTTAATAATAATATATCATTATTTCAGACCAGAGATCCATTTTTACAAACAAGAAATCAATAGATACAGCACAATAAAATACAGTTAAATAAAATATAAATAAAAATAAAAATTAAGTAAAATAAAATAATTTAGGTATTTTATATACCTCAGGATGCTAGTTGCACCCAGCGTCTATAGGTGCCTGTCAGGCATAACCTGTCCGACAGACCCGCTATAATAGCGTTCTTACACTTAGCCTTTGGATGTAACTAAAAGAATTGACTTGATGATGACGACTTCCGTGGCGCAGTGGGCGCAGGCCGGCCTGAGACGCAGAAGGTTCTATGATCTGCAAATATTTGTCTCGAGTCTGGGGGTTTATTTTGTTTACAATGTGTATGTATTAACAAAAGAAGTATGTAAGTAATATACCATCCAATAATATACCAGTACCATAATATCAGTCATATGGTTCCCATAACACAAGCTCTGCTTACTTTGGGGCCAGCTTATGCAAGATGATGTGTGAAATATACATTATTTGTTTATTTATTATGATGAGTTTAAAAAATATAAAAGTATACAAGTACTTCATAATAAATTCAAGATGGTGGAGATTCTTAATAAAAATGTTTATAACCTGTTAAATAAACTGATCAGTGATAACAAACATTTTCCTATAATCCCTTAACAACCTGAATAAGACGAAAACAACAACCTGCCAACAATCAGATGTTACTGCCTAAGAAGCGCAATAAAAACAACATAAAAACGAAATGGCCAAGTGCGAGTAGAACAGCGCTGAAATCAGTGTTCCATAAAACTATTCACATACTTCTTTTTCATAACAAAGCTTTCAGCTTTACATACCGAAATGCAATAAATAATCAGAACAGTGGCAGTTTTTTGATACATGTAAAATTTACTTAAACATTAAAACTGACAGCTATGTTACAAAAATCCGTAAATAAAACGGGCCGTAGCAGGAATATAAAAAAAAATATTTTAAATTTTCGACTACATCTCGACACGGGCCGTCATGGGAATAATGAAGTATTTCAAGGAAATTACTCAGAGGCAACAGAACCCTAAAATTCTTAAAATTTAAAGCACGTTGCAGACGATCAGCCTGTTTCTTGCGACATAATCGGCACATAAAATAGCGTTTAGTTTTACGTCAAGCCATAAAATGTTGAGAGCTGCTTGACATTTATTTGAAGACAGCAGATGATGTCAGTTGAAACACTTCCTGAAAGGAATTGACGATCAGAACAATGGAGATTAATTTGGAATTCTTCTGAGATAATAGCAAACTAATTGAAATAAACATAAATAAGGATTGACCAGAAAAGATAATACATTTCGGAAGTACGGGTTTTACTCACAAAACAATACTTTTATACGTTTATTTGTAGTCTTCTGAGTCAGCACTTCGGAGTCCTGTCATTGTCATGTCAAGTGACGTACATGAAATTGACAGAGACGTACATGGTTTTCTAGCTTATGAAGGTCTCACGAATCTCATTTTATGACATATTCTTGTACAGATTTTTTACTTTGATTAATTTATTTATTATTTACTTTATTTATGGTATTTATTTTTAATTAAAGTTGTGTTGTTGTTTCTCACTGTTCGTGGAATCACTACTACATAGGTCCAGTCTGAAAACTAGCGTTGCCCTACGCCTAATGGCGCTGAGTAACAATAAGCTGAGATTGGTCCTTTTTGGAATACCACACAGACCTCCTTGCACCTTCTCTGCGCTACTTTGTGTGTTAATTGTAACTCGTGTCGTTTTATTTTTCTTTTAATATTAGTATTTTATTTTTGTACCTTATTGGCCTCAATTCTGTTGGCACCAACAGAATTTGGTTTGGTATTCTGCTGTTACCAACTTATCCTAATTTCATTTTATCTAATTTAATTAAGCGTTTTTAATATAGTTAGATGGTACCAACCGAATAGGTTTTACAAATGCCATGACTAACTTAAATATATTTTAGACAATTTCTAATTTTAGAAATGAACCAACCGATTTGCCATCATTGTGTGTCTGTGTCTATCTATCTATCTACTCTCGCGAATGGGAGTCAAAGGACCGTGGATGAAACTCACTCTCTCTCAAATATTCTCTAGGTCGAAATGAAACGAAGCAATGTGTGTGCCTTTATAGACAAAATAGTATGCGTGTAAAATACATTAAAATACAATATTTTGAACAGAAATATGAAGGTGGTGGGGTGGGGATCATTACAATCGTACGTAATCTGTGTACGTGTTTAGGTAGGTTAGGTACCTATGTTATGAAATGAGAATTGTCTGTAATAAGATGTGAGTTGCAGAGACTTTCTGTTTAAATCCTATGAAACTTTTCTCGTTATGTTCTTAAATACCCTCCCCTTATTTGTTAAGTATCCGCGCTGTAAAACTTGATAAAATCGAGCCACAATCACGTTACACAACGAAAACGTCTCTGATGACCTCTGTGGCACAGTTGACGAAGGCCCGCCTGAGATTCGATTCCTGCCTCAGATTTAATGTTTGTATGATATGCAAGTATTTGTCTCGGGTCTGGGTGTTTTTTTCTTCTTTATTTCTTTCTTTCTGATCAAGTTTTGTGTGTGTGTGTGTGTGGGTGTATGGTGTGTAAAAATGAAAGAAAATTATACACTATGTACACATTATTATTTTATATGTAGGTACATAAACATAAATACAATATATTAATTGATATGAAGATGCGTACTTATATTATACATGACACTACTTAACATCTTTCAGCATATCTTTCTTTATATATATCCGACATGTGGTTCCCATAACACAAGCTCTGCTTACTTCGGGGCTTGATAATGCTGTGTAATATGTCGACCATTATTTATTTATTATTAATTAAAAATAGAAGTATTTACATTAACAGCCCGCGAGTGTGTACTATTGGAATATGGGTGTTTCTTTGTGTTCAAACAAAATCTGTATCAAAATAATTTGTTAAGCTTCGAATATATACCTGTATCTATTCAAAGCTGTTAAGTTGTTTTATACAAAAGTTTAACAAATGACAATGAGTCATTTAACAAATGAAGTGACGAGTGAGCAAAAATAATCCGTATAATTATTTGATATAAAATACCATTTTGTATAAAATAATAAATTACGAACGACAAGACTTTGTGACATCATACTATAAACAATATAAACACTTAACACTGGAAAATTTATATTGACACATGCCATTAACGAAGAAAAATAAAAAGAGAAGCATGAAGTGTAAAAATTAGGAAAATTCGTAAAGAAGAAAGAATGCGATGCGATAATATCGCGTTCATTGCACGGCTTCTTAGTGAATAAAGGTACGGATTATGTTTTATCAAACAAAAGATTTAGAACCTTTTTAATCGCAAAAAATAATACTTCTCATCATACGAGTAAATTAATTATTTAGTAATAGATTATTATATTATCTAAATATTTATTAAAATATATAAATATACATGTGAAATAGTAAAGCTATTAAAGGGCTACTTATAACCGATCTATTGATAGCTCAACTGATCTAGATCACCGCAAGAGGGCAGTACCCAAGACACTGGTGGCACTACCACGTTGAATGACAACGCTAATACGCTAGGCCAAATAGGAGCCAGCTCTTAGGTCACGCGATGCTTCTACTAGACTATAGTCTAGTAGAAACATCTCGAATCATCATCATCATCATCATCACAACGAGATGGGTTCCTTTTCCCCACGGGCCCAGGGTAATTCTTTAATCATTTTATCATAGTTATTAACTTCTTACCGTGTATGTAGTTATTTTGAACCACTGTGGTGAAAGGATTAAACTTTGCGTAGTCGGCGTATGTCTGCGAACTTTTAGGTTCCTACGACATGCCGGTTTTGGCATGAAACACAATGTATCTTACAAGTAATACATGTTATAATAAATTAGATTGTTTAGTGCGATTACCAGGTCAATCTTTTCATTTGAAACATAAAAGATTTTTAACATTGATATGGTCACTATAAGATGTTGTTAGGATAGGTAATTACGTAATAACTTAAGACAGAAGGTCCCTTAAGTAGTCACATGTTTTTACGGTAGAAGAACTGAGTTGCGAGACAGTCTTTTTACAAGTTATGTTTTTGATGACATGTTATTTTCTGGTAGGTTCTTCTAAGGACACACAATCATTCAATCATGTTGACGAAACCGCCCAAAAGGAGTGTATATTTTTCGATTGTGTTTATATTTCGAAAATCCAAATGAATGAACATAATCTGACTTGCAACTATTATAACCACATTATTTCTATATTAGAGCCGAAACAAAATATATCGATCAACTTTCCGAACATTTAAAACAAGGTCGTCCCCAGAGCGTAACGGAGGGTTCCGTACACAATAGTAACGAAAAAACCAGCCCTTTGTCTTCCCCTACCCGCTCTGACAGCAATTAATGTTTTATTTCACCTTTATACACCGCCGGGCAAAGAAATCGACCGCCAAATATCATGGGATTCTTGGAGTTCATTGTTGTGATTCTCTTGGAGGTTTTTAATGACTTTACTTTTAAAAGGAAACTATGTCAGCAAAATAGATTATATGTACAACCTGTTACAATACTTAAACTAATCTCAAAATCTTAAATTAATACTTAATTGTGATTTTAGTCATAAATAAATAAAATAAAAAAATAAGTCTGGGTGTTTCTATATATGATATGTAAGTATGTATGTTTTTACAAAAAAAGGCATATAAGTGTTATATCAGTCATCTATAACACAAGCTCGGCTTACTTTGGGACCAGGATGATGTTGTGTGAAATGTCCGGCATGTTTTTTTTTATATATTTTTGTAAATACATAATACATTACATAAAATGTACGTATTTACAATACAAATACATATTATATTACATTTATTATTATATTATATTATATTATAATACATATTATACATAAAAACACCCAGGGCCGAGACAAATACAGGCAGATCATAACATTTGTCCCGCGGCGGGAATCGAACCCGTAAAATATTGCTAATTGTATTGTGCAAGCGATAAGAAGAATCAGAGATTGTAGGAGGAGAGCTGATGAAGATCGTGCTCAGTGGTGTGCCATGGGATATGCCTATGTCTAGCATTCGACTGACACAGTCTGAGGATATGACTTAACATATCTTCTTATTAAAACAGCTTATATATACTATCCTAAAAACAAACTTTATTATTTTTATTTTCCCCCCATTTATAATTATTAAATTATTCTCAAAACAAACTGAGTACTTATATACTAAACGCGTATTATACTGTCACCAAAATTCTATACACTTTCGAGCACACTCCTGTCCGAATTTCCGAATAAAGTTTTAGTGCACGCAAGTGTACACTAATAGAGCTATAACGAGTCACACCTGCTATGCGGAACCCTAAAACAGATAGTTTGGATGTTGTAGTGAAAACAGGAAATATATTTTTAATTATGTTCCACAGTCTGTTTCACAAAGCTCCCTTACTTTCCGACATTCATTAATTAGTTAATTAGTTAATGTTGGGCCAACGGTAAATATTATTAAGAACAGTAGGTACATAACTAAATAACTAACCATCTATTGTACATTTGTAGTTGAATACAGATAAAATAAATAAATATTGGTGGACAATTCACACAATATAATCTAGCCCCAAACTAAGCATAGCTATATGAAATCAAACTGATAAAATACCTACATTTATTTTAAAATAATGAGAAAAAAGTACAGAATAATATACAATAATATTAAATATATGTGAAACAGTTGAGCTTTCAAAAACCGTTTAAAAGGCTCTATGGATAGCTCAACTGATCTAGATCACTGCCAGAGGGCAGCGTTCCCAAGACTGGCGACATTGCCACGTTGAAATGCTAATACGCTGAGCAAGATAAGAGCCAGCTCTTGGGTCACGCGGTGTATCTACCAGGCGCTATCTAATTGGTTTGACTTATTCTTGATGCATAACATCACTTATGCATTTGATACTTAAAATACATTAATTTTAAAATAATTACAGAAATGTATAGAATAATATACATATATTAAAATAAACAACATGTAAAACAGTTGAGCTATCTAAGGACCATTTTGATAAACACGGGAGTAAAGCCCGTGTTTATCAAAATGTATAGTACAACTCACGAAAGTCTTGAAAGTGAAATATCTAAGGACCGTTAAAAACAATCTAAATATCAACTTCTTCTTCTTTGGTAATGGCCTGTGACATAGATAATAATGTCAAATGTCAAGTGTTTATAGTTTAGTCAGTTTGTTTGTTATTCGAATCTTAGTCGATGGTCAATTGTCAATTTTAGACGTCACGCGGAATGGCGTCTAGAATTTCCTTGGGATTTCTTGTCGTTCAAATCACATTGCACCACAATACATCCATCCATACCCGTCCCGTAGTCACAGTTTATTCATTAAAATTCCGCCAAGATTACTAAATAAAACATGCAATAAAACGGGTAAAAAATATTAAATTAGCAGAGCTATGTTACTCCATGAAATGACAGACGAAGAATCTAAATATCAACTTATCCAGATCACTTAGGGCAGCATCCTCAAGACACTGACAGTGATAAAATACTTACACATTCTTAAATACATACTTGTAATACTTTATAACAGACACAGAACAAACATTTACGTTCACACAAAGACTGTCCTGGGTACGCCTTAGGTACATTACCGATGTCTCCCCACTTACATGGAAACACTCGAAGGTATAAAAGTACAAGTTCTCGTACAAGTTCTCGTACGAACATTACGTATGGTTATGAGTTAGCTAAGTAAGCACCTAACGCCTAAACACTGAATCGTGAATTACTGAATTATGAATTATAAACACTGAATTTAAGGGCTACATAAATGTTTCCGTGGTCAGGTGGTATCAAATGCATAAACGGCGTTATACAATAAGAATAAATCAAACCAAGTAGATAGCGTCTGGTGGCGTGGCAATGACGTGGCAATCTTGGTGTCTTGGGAACGCGGAGTGATCTGGATCAGTTGAGCTATCTATAGATCGTTTAAAACGATCCTTAGATTTCTCAACTGTTTTATGTTTATATTATTGTTTAATATTTACATTTCCGAAATTATTTCTGTAAATAAATTAGTACCAACTTAATATATCTTGAAACATTCTATCTTTTATCTTAATCCTCGAATGATTCAAAGCATTTCAGAACTAAATCCTCAAAAGCTAAAGGTTAGTGATCTTTATTTCGCGTTTTCTGGCAACAACAACTTTTCAAATTATATATCTTAAAATGGCGTAGTACAAAGTTCATAAAGTTGAAATTAGTAAATGGAAGTAACCGTTCCTTAAAAAAAACAGGTAAAAATAAGAAGTTTTCTTTAAAGAATTATTATTTGTCCCAGTTATAGGAACATGCAATTTATTGTCCTAAAGACTCCCGCACTGAATTCTTTCATGTTTAAATACACAGCTTATTTCATAACTACTACTACTACTTTATCACCAAATTAACAATTTGTACATCATAACATTATGATAGCCTTAATTGATGTAAGATATCTAAACATATTCAGAACAAATAAATGACTTATATCTTTATGCTCTATTTCCTCGTATTATATTCTCTGACCGATAACAAAAGTAGTACTTTAAGTACTTTTAAAAGCCACTTTGTTGTCCAAGAAGAAACTAGTGAACGACAACATTCTTGAAACAGTTCAAAATATTTATTCAGCTAAGCAAGTCGTACCGCATCCGACGCTGTACTCCAAAGTTCACCTTCAGATTAATCAAATCAATCCTCTAGCCAGACCCTGATTCCACACCAAGATTCGGCTCATTGACCAAGTACAAAACAAAATTAGTAGGTTAACAAAGCTGTAAACAGTCAACTTTAAAACACCTCTGGTTTTTAATCCTTCTCAAAGTATTGTGATAAAAAACCCCATAATTTCCCATGTCCCACTGGTAGGCAAACGTCTCCTTTTTTAACTTCCACTCTTTGCGCTCCAAGGCCACAGTTTGCCAGTTTGGCTAAAATGCATCCAGATCGTCTCTCCATCTTTTGTGGGGTCTGCCGCGTCGTTTCCAACTATCAGGCACCATAAATAAATATAAAAATTATCCACGTAAAATTTAACATTAACTGCTATATGCTAATGAGGCAGACGCGTGAGCTAAAACGACACACCTACATGGTACCATAAAATGTGTCTGATATAAGGGTAAAAGTCAGTCGAACCGTTTGGTTTCGAATCTAAGATTTGTAATCTAGTTACAAGATTGCTATTCGATACAATGCCGGCAGTTCTCTCGTCGCAACAAACTAACAGTCCTTGATGCAACTCAGGAATGCACCTTACCCTCGGCGTGAGGACTTCGTACATGGATTAAGACGATACAGAATCTTAGGAATAGTGTTCTAGAGAAACAAAAGCTTTTAAAACACTATTTATAGATGGATAACTCTTTATTGACTACCACACGAAATATTACAGTAACAATAACTTAACTTATTTAAGGCAATGGGTAGCCTTATCGCTAATAGTGATCTCTACCAGGCAACTGTTGGATGGACTGGACTATAAATAAACAGAAAAGGGGCATGTAGGTGTGATGTATTTATATATTACATACTTATATATATGTATAACTAAACAAATATTTATATAAATATATACATACATACGAGCATGTACTCAATAGATTACATATGTATAAAGTACGATAACAGAATTGAATAATAAAGATAAACAGTCTCAAAAAATCAATAATACAGAAGTAACTAGGTATAACAGCACGACAAATAATGTTTCATGACCATGTTTTTGAATATCGGAAGAGTCTTGGCCGTTCTGATATCTACAGGAAATGCGTTCCACAAGTGGACAGCCTGCACTGTAAACGACGGGAATTTTGCTTATTTACATATATATTTCTGATTTAATCGCTGTTGGAGCATTTGTGACACCATACGGCATTTATGCGAACTCGTAATGACCATTCGGGATAGTAAACACCTTTTCAAGAAACATCAGAAATTATTTTTATTTTTTTAACCTGCTCAATACCAGATGATGCAAAGGTAATTGTCAAAATAGGGTGACAGTAGTCCTTGTTACAGCTCTGGGAACTGTCAAACCCTCGCCTCGGGGGCAAAACGCCACGAATGCTGAATCGATACTTGAGTTGCGACTGTGAATTGTTACCTACGTTTCAAAATGGAATTATGGCTAAGGGTAAAGTTTCCCGCAAGTCTATTACATAATGGTCGTAATAATTTTACTGCTGTTGCTGTTACAAATTTAGAATTTTTGAAATGCCGTACTTTAATTATGACAACCTGATGATACAAATTCATCCAATTTTGTTTATACAAATTAATAAAAATCCAAATACCGTCAATGATATAAGTCAAAAAAATCATATAATCTATGTAATCATGTTAGACAAAGATGCTAAGCTGCATGTTTTATTTATAGAAGGCACACGTCAGCTAGATGCTGAAATTGACAGAGTTGATCTTATAACTACTTCGAAACGATGAAATAAGAATATATTGGTCTCAGTCGGCAAGTAAACAGCAAAATACTGAGATATTCCACAGAGGGGAAACGATAAAGCATTAAGTTCATACGGCAAAATACAAAGTGATTAATGGCGCTGTATATCAATTACCGATGTCAGGTGCACCTCGGTTTTTGCCCACTCTAATGGTACTCGAGACGGGGAAATAGAAAATCTATTGCATGTTTTATCTTAGGAATGATTGATGGTCGAGACTTTATCGGGAGTTTTCACTGTGAGTCAAAAGCAGCCAGAAAAATTTTACTCCTCACATGTACTCATCGTACTGACAATTTATCTTAAATAGCTTTAGCTAAGCTTTAAAAAATCCATGTCCGGGGTAGACTTAGGTAATTAAGAGCTTTATGTCCGTTTTCATTAACTTGACGCCTAGCTAAGTAAAGGTGTCTTCTAGACCTGCGTGCCCCAGCGTCGGCCACATCGTCGCTTAACATCAAACGTAGAGATCGCGTTTGATGAGAGATCGTGGTCAAATGCAGGTTTATCGATGATAAAAAAAAACAATTACGGACTGTCCAATAGATGTTCAAACTTTAGATAGCACATAACGATGGCTGTCATGTTTTTACTTTAGGCTACTTCTTATTATTTGGAAATCCGATTGAATTGTCGCCTAGAATTGGCGAAACAAAGCACTAAAACGAAAAAGACTGTCTTCGAAGTAAGCTGTGGAAATACTAAAATCAATGTTAATTTCACCTATAACCACAGTCCTCCTTGCAAACCAACGCTACGATGCACGTAGCAAAGCGAGTTTAAAACCTAAGTTAGCATAAAAGTTTAGTAAGTTAAGCCGAGTGTAAAACCGCTTACAGCATGACTTCAATGGAAACTCAGTTACCTACTGCTCTTTGAGAGTTCAAATATAACAACGTTCAAACGGCATGCAATTTTGATATAGAATTTTAAACTAGTATCAGATAAAATATCAAAATAATAATGTGCTCGTAGTTTCTGCTCGTTTCTTGGAAATACCAATATAAACTTCAAAACTAGTGGTTCTGCGAATTTCTTTTGACTACCATAACAACGCTTCAATTCTGACTAACCATACAATAGGCGTTTTTATGAAAAAATACATTATATTCTCAAAAAACGCGTAGTATTTTTAAAAGCGGTGATAGCTACTGAAGGCAATAACGTAGAAAATGAATAGCTGATTTATTGACTGATGATATATGAAAACGAACATAGTACTCAATTGTCTTGTAACTTACACACTGACATATTAGTTTGCTAATAGCACCTAGATGTAACAGATGTATTCATAATAGACTTGTGGTTAGATTACACCAAAAGGCATGCAAACGTCAAAGTCATGCAATCAAAAAGTGAATTTCATTGATTTTGTACATAGACCTTTTGGGATCCCTGCTACAGTATATATATTTGGTGGTGGAGAAAATGCAACTTGTCAAAAGGCAGTTTTGAACCTGCTTTTACCGCTGTTTTTTTAGGGTCACCTAAGAAAATTGGTCTTGCAATGCAACATGATCAATTAGAGTTTAAAACTTTCATAGAAGTCAGTAGGCACGACATTAATAGGCTAAATGTTTAAAGCGTGACATAAATGAGCATAGAATTATAATAATCCAAAGAGCCACTGTTGTTAGTAAATAGCTCACACTTACCAACACCATTACAAAACATCACATCCCAAATTAGTGACAAGTGGGGTAGTCGGAAAAGAATCCATTAAACGCGACATCCCTTGCCCCTATAGAAAGAGACAGATATAGAGCGCACAATGCGTCTAATATTAATGTAGTTGATAGGGATGATGAATGACGACATAGCAAAGCACTCCTCGCAAACGGTTCCATTATCATTCTTCGGTGTTTAGTTACCAATTTAGATAATTTAGCGTATTTAGCATAGTGTAAGTAAACGTAGAAAATAGCAATTTCCTTCTATTAATAAGGCACCATGGCGTTACTAAGCTAATTATCTAAAATAATGTTGATCTTATCAAAATGCGATTACGTACAGATATTTCAAAGATACGGCAAACGTGTTATAGACAGATCAATCACATATAGAGCGATATTCACCCAAGCAGCGATGTTCAACATTGTTTTTGGATGGGTGTCCGTTATCAGAATGCTTTGGTGTGACAGTCGTCAGGACATGATGTAGGCCTTCAGGCGGTCAATGAACAATATTGTCAACAATATAGTTTGTCAGGTTATTTTTTATTTTATTATATTAGACACACAAAACACATTAAAATACCGAGAAACTGAGAAAAACTTAATTGCAAAAAACATAAACACAGATTCATCATTCATTCTTCTAATGAATATTAAATCTAAATATGACTAAATGTCATAAACATATATAAAAAAGTTAAATATATAATCATGTACTGACATTTAATATAGATAATTAATAACATTTTAATAATTATTACATTAATAACATTTAATGATCATTTTTTTCTATGTATAGTTTTAATTTTACGCCACCGCCATTATAACAGGCACTGCTTTGAAATCTAAACTTCTAAAGCTTACGTAAGCAAATATTCGATATATACGTGAATATACGCTAAATAAACGAACTTTCAGTAATGAGGCGATATCGAGAGATCGCATTAGCATACGCTAGTCTGGTATGAGATTGTTATCTTTGGGACTGTTCTTATAAACCCTCATTTTTATTCCATTTTAATCTACCAAAATTGAATAAAAATTAGAGTTTTTAACATTCGATCTAAATTCAAAATAGAACTAGATACTTGAAATAATTTGATTTTCCATTAGGATCAATTTTTGAGCATATGAATTAAAATTTGTGTGTTGAATATTGTGTGTTTGTTCTATGTCCGGGTGTTATAAAGTATTAAAACGATAGGCTGGTCTCTTTATCAAAACGTATTATATTTTCTTATTAAAAAATCTTGCTAGCAATGAAAAGCCTCTAAATGGACCATTAGACCACTAACAAACTACCTACTTTACACTTTTAAAGGTATAATAATATAATTATTATGATGCCTGGACATTTCACACAACATCATCTAGCCCCAAACTAAGCATAGCTTGTATTATTATGACCAGACGACTGATATTCTATTTACATACCTCACTTGACTTTTACAACATATATATATATATATATATTCTATTTGGAACCTTACAACCCATTCAAATTTGGTTCAATAAGATAATCATTACTCAACTCAAAACTATTGACCTGCCTAATTACAAAATACAGATCGTATCATTCATCTGTTAATTTTTTTTATTTATTACGGGAATTAATAATTTTATTTACAGAAATAATTACATAAATGTACAGAATAATATAACATCAAATAAAATACAACAGTCGAGACAGTGTGAAACAGTATCTAAGGACCGTTAAAACGATCTATACACAGCTCAACTGATCTAGATCACTCCCATAGGGCAGCGTTCCGAAGACACTGGCGGCATTGCCACGTTGAATGGCAATGCTAATACGCTGAGCCAGATGGAGACAGCTCAGGTCACGCAATTTATCAACCAGATGCCGTGAAATAATTTTGCTCAGGGCGTTTGTCGAACAAAGAAACATACAAAACCTAATCGTCCAAATTGCCACTGAGGTCATAGCTCGTTTTGCTCGCTGATAAAATAACGTAAGATTTAATTATAAATATTTTATAATATATCTTGCACGAGGAGATTATAATAGATAGGAAACAAAATATCAGCTGTTTCGATTTCTTGGTCCCTCCGCAGACTAATCCATTCGTCAATATTAATTAAAACTTTGCATAACTGCTAACAATATGGGAGCGGATATATTTAACGAATACATTTTCAATATCCGTAAACCAAAATTGTATTTTCAAAATTTGGAAGTTAAACAGCAGTACCAAACGGAACACACATTGTACCCTGAGCACTAAACACTGAACTAGATACTGAAATTACCGGGTAACTTAAACTTGTCTAACGAATAATTACGTTTTAAAAACTAAAAAGAACCGCCTTCATTGGATTTGAGTGCGTACATTTTTTTTATTCTGAAATTTTTAGTGGAAAGTAGATGTAATTTGTTTATCTTTATATATATAATTCTACTGTGCGTGTGTATGTCACTGAACTCCTAAACGGCTGAACCGATTTGAATGATTTGTGTGATTATGATTTTTGTGTGTGTTCAAATGGATTCGAGAAGTGTTTAGATTTACAATTAGATAACTTTAAAAAAAAAAACGCGCGGACGAAATTGCTAACGGGTCAGTTAGTATATAATATAATATGGGTAGACCAACTAAACGTACTAATCTGCACGGCAGGTAACGAAAATATCATCGATGTATACAATATTTAGATTTTTGTTGATTTTTTAAAAATCGTTCGACCGATTTCGATAAAATTTAAATGGGAATAAGAAAAATACATTTTAAAAAAAATTTTTTTTTGAAATCGGTTCAGGCTTCTTTTAGTAATCGGTGAACATACCTCATACCGAATCGAGAACCTCTTCCTTTTTTAATGAAGTTGGTTAAAAAGGGTAAGAATGAAACTACTGATCGTCTTAATACTTATATATAACCAAACGCTATTGATTAGATAACGTCAGAAACTGGTGCTAAGAGTACAATTCCCCTCTCGTTAGCAAACTGCACGGCACTTTTTTGACGTCTCCACTAGGGGTCTCTAGCTATACAAGTGCTTACTCAAATACAAATAAACTTACACTTCAAAAACAACCCTCCCAACCCTAACCCGCGCACAATACGATACAAAGTCGAACGTCACAGTTTCTTTACAAAGTTATAAAAAATATTACAACAATATGTTTGCGAATCTGTTACCGAAATGTTTGACTGTACGCCGTCGTGATAAGGTTCAAATTTGCGTGTGTTGAGAGAAGAGAGTGGTTCTCGATGTTGTGTGTGATGCTTTTGTTCGTTTTATCCTCAAAATCTTCAGATTCAGGAAGCTTCTTGAGATAAGCGCGATTTCAAGTATTTTGAGTAACAAGATCTATTTTAATTGGATGATTATTGTATTCGTCTCTTTGATCTCAGAATATTATTATTTTCTTCTTATTCGGAAGAAAGGAGTCCCGGTTTCTTTATTCGTGGTCCAGGCTACGAACAGGAAGGCAGACTGCTTATAACAGTTTGCCCACAACATCTACAATGGTGTCAATTCGGTTGGTTCATTTAAAAAACTAGGAATTGTCTAAAATATATTTTAGTTAATCATAGCATTTGTAAAACATATTCGGTTGGTACCATCTAACTAAATTAGGAAGGCTTAATTAAATTAGATTAAATTAAATTAGGATAATTTGGTAACAGTAGAATACCAAGATTCATTTGACACTTCTAAACCTAATTTTAGCTAAAATTAGTTAGGTTGGTGCCAACAGAATTGAGGCCAAATGTCTAATGTGATTAGCAACCTCTAAAATTGTCAGTGTTTCTCCTATACTCCTCCTTCTACTATATTATGCATGTATTATACATATAAACCTTTCTCTGGAATTATTTTGAATAAATTTCTCTATCTATCAAAAAAACCGCATCAAAATCCTTTGCGTAGTTTAAAGATCTAAGCATACATAGAGACAGACAGCGGGAAGCGACATTATTTTATACTATGTAGTGATTAGCTGTTCATTGAAACCATTTCAAACACGTAACCTCTGCTGTAAATTTGTGAGAAGTTCTTTATATTTATCTTTAATAAATAAATAATGATATTTCACACAGCATTATCTGGCCCCAAAGTAAGCAGAGCTTGTGTTACGGGTCGGGTACCAAATGATTCATATACTTTTTGTAGATACATACATAATATAAATAGAAACCCTCTGACCCGAGACAAATACGTTCAGATTTGTCCCGCAGAGAGAATTGAACCAGCAACCTTCTGTGTCTCAGTCGGGCCTTGGCCCATCATACCTTATATAAGTTTCAATGAAAAATAAAAATATATAAAGATATTGATAAAACCTCTGACCCTACATATTTATTTTTAAATTTAATTCAAACTTAATACATAACCAGTATCTCGGTATCCAATGGACGAAGTTGGTCACTCAATTGCAAAAGCAACATCTGAGTTTCGTTGTAACTGACGGGGTTAGACGTAACCCTACTATTGTTAAGTTTACCCTAAATGGGGTCCCGCATCATAAAATCTTTCTCATTACGGAATATTCGGACAAGTGTTAAGAGGAGGCTGGGGTAAGCGCTCAATACTTTTAATTACCTAGGTTTTATGGTTTTCCTCACAGTTCTTGAAACTTTGGAAGGTAAAGTTATTTGTGATTTGTTTGAACTCAACTTTCGCATTGAAATCTGTTTAAACGATTTATTTTAGTATAAACCTAAAATACTAGATTTTCAGACAATAAATAAAAAAATGCCCGATATTTAGCAGAAGCAGAGCTTGTGTTATGGGTACCACATGACTGATATGCTACTTATATACTTTTTTTTGTAAATACATACATATTATACATAGAAACACGCCAACCCGCGACATATACTTGCAGATCATACAAACATTTGCCCCGCGGCGGGAATCGAACCCGCAACCTTCTGCGTCTTAGCCGGACCTTAGCCCACTGCGCCACAGAGGTCGTCACAATATCACTAAACATTACAAACTGGGTGTTTCTATGTATACTATGTATGTATTTAGAAATACAATACAAATACAAAAGTATAAATAAATTCAAAATTCAAAATAACTTTATTCATTACAATCACAAGGACCACTTTGAATCGTCTTCTTACATGCTAGTGAATCTAGGTGCCGGTTCCTCCTAACCCCAGTTCAAGAAGAATCCGGCAAGAAACTTGTCTGGTCTTAACACTTTTTTGTATGATCCTTGACAATTTTGTTACGGATGCCGAGTCGAGTTGGAGCAGATTCATCCCAAGCTTTTTTGTCTTCTAAATAATCAGATATTTTATAATATGCTTTAATAGACAGTTTATGTTTAATTACGTTTTTAAATTTGCCAATCGACCAATCTAACACGTCGCTTGGGACCTTGTTATAGAAGCGTACACATTGCCCTATAAATGACTTATTAACTTTAGCGAGCCTAACAGTGGGAACAGCGAGTTTATCTTTATTTCTAGTGTTAATACTATGATTATCGCAATTTTTTTTTAATAAATGAACATTTTTGTGCACATACATTAAATTTTCATATATATAGTGACAAGGCACTGTCATAATATTAATTTCTTTAAACTTATCTCTAAGTGATTCTCTGGGGCCCATGTTATAAATTGCACGAACAGCCCTCTTCTGCAACACAAATATGGTGTTAATATCAGCAGCACTCCCCCACAACAAAATGCCATAAGACATAATGCTATGAAAGTAGCTGAAGTAAACGAGTCTAGCGGTATCTACGTCGGTAAAATGACGGATCTTTTTGACAGCGTATGCGGCAGAGCTGAGTCTCTTCGACAATTTATCTATGTGCGGGCCCCATTGCAGCTTATTATCTAAAGTAATGCCTAGGAACACTGTGGTGTCGACGAGATCTATCTTTTCGTTATTAATTTTTACATTAGCTTTCACCTGTTTAACGTTGGGCAGTATAAAACGAATGCATTTCGTTTTTTTCTCGTTAAGTAATAAGTTGTTTACATTAAACCATGTTACAACTTTAGAGATTGCATTGTTTACATCGTCAAGATTAGTAAGTCGTCGCTTTAATTTAAATAAAAGTGACGTGTCATCAGCAAACAGTACAATCTCGTGATCATCCTTTACAAGTTTAGGTAGATCATTTATATAAATAAAAAAATATATATATTGCTGGACAATGCACACAACAGTCCCAAACTAAGCATAGCTTGTATTATGGTGACGAGTAGTTTTAGTATTTTTAGTAGTTAAGGTAGTTATAAGATGGATTATGAAAATAAGCGCTAGGACCAGGACAAATTTCTTGAAAATTCTTCCCGAGCTTGGGTTAGGAGGAATTGGCACCTAAATTCACCTAGTATGTAAGACGTTTCTAAGTGATCCTTGTGATTGTATTGAACAAAATATGTTTTAACTTTGACTTTGATATTGAAATTAAGAACTTGGCAAGTTTTATGTTTAAATTAATACCCAGGTAGTTTGTAAGATAGATAGATTCACGCTTTATTGTACTCAGAGAGTAAATACAAAATACAATTAGCATAAAGTTGTATAATGGGCGGCCTTATCGCTAAAAGCGATGCAAACGTGCTGTTTCGGAAAATACCTTATACCAGAACCAGTAGTACTCGTAACTACGACATTGTATTTCTCATGTAGTTTTCTTACAAGCCCTCAAACACCCGCCATGAAAATCGAAACAAACTGCGGGTTTTCCTGACATCTGAAATCCGATACCCCATAATCGAATATTACAAATCCGGTACCCTATACGGAAAACCAATCTCACCTTGATCAAAACCGCCGTGTCATTATAATATTTCAAGACAAAGCTTTCCCTAAGGGCTTAAAAGTGGGTAGGGAACACCTGCTTAAACTACGGGTTCTTCAAAAGCGGTAGCCGTCATGTTACGGTAAGCCCTAGCGCGCATTGCGAATAAATCCGTGATGGATTTTTACGTGCTATTCTGTGGAACATGGAGACGTAGGCGCACGCATTAGCGGAAAAAAACCGCCTTGAAAATAACGTACTTCGTAATAGCGCGGCTTAAAACGCGTGAATTTGTTCGTTAGTGCGGCCTTATTACACTGCATCAAACTCTGATAGAGTATTGGTAGTATTACTAATATTTCAAGCACTTAGTTGAAAATGCGAATACGGTCTTTAGTCCAATACTTGGATGGGAGATCGTATTGGCATTTTCATCTGAGCTTTTCAGTTCTTCAAACGTTGATCTGTCAGCCTCGGCTTTTCAAAAGTTATATGGCCTTAACGATGGCCTTAGGTGGCCTTTCGACTAAGTTTGAGTTTGTGACTTAATTATTCAGGCGATAAATAAATAAATAATGCCGGACACTTCACACAGCATCATCTGGCCCCGACGTAAGCAGAGTGTAATGAGTACCACATGACTGATATACTAGTTATATTATTTTTAATTTTTAAATACAAACTGGCACTAAGGGCTAAGGTCCGGCTGAGACGCAGAAGTTTGCGGGTTCGATTCCCGCCGGGGAACTAATTTTTGTATTATCTGCAAGTATTTGTCTCGAGTCTGAGTGTTTCTAAGTATAATACGTATTTACAAAAAAAGTGTATAAGTAGTATATCAGTCATGTGGTACCCATAACAAGCTCTGCTTACTTTGGGGCCAGATGATGCCGTGTGAAAGGTTCGGGATTATTTCTTAATATATTTATTTATTTATTTACATAGAAATACCCGAGACAAATACTTGCAGATCATACAAACATTTAATAGTCATAGTACTATTATTTTGCGCTAGAGCCTACAAGAAATCGATCATCGATTTTTGAAGAGTTACCTTTATTTTTGCCCTTGCAATAAATTATTGTTGGCAAGTACTTTGAAAAAGTCTAAAATGCGCTTCGATTATAAGCGTGGGAATATACTTCGGGTCCGTTTAATCTGTTTTGTACTATTCTCAAATGGGCAATAAGGGCCTGAGTCTCCCACATGGGAAGTTTAGCTACCCTTTAGAAATTTAGCATTTTTTTGTAATGGGTTAAGGACCGGCTGAGACGCAGAAGGTTGCGGGTTCGATTCCCGCCGCGGGACAAATGTTTGTATGATCTGCAAGTATTTGTCTCGGGTCTGAGTGTTTCTATGTATAATAAGTATGTATTTAAAAAAAAAAGTATATAAGTAGTATATCAGTCATGTGGTACCCATAACACAAGCTCTGCTTACTTTGGGGCCAGATGATGCTGTGTGAAATTTCCGGTATTATTATTATTATTATTATCAAACCCCGAGTAAGCAGAGCTTGTGTTATGGGAACCACATGTCTGATATATATACGAAATGAAAGATATGCTGAAAGATGTTAAGTTGTGTCATGTATAATATAAGTACACATCTTAATAATAATTAATATTGAGTATATACGAGTATATAGTATTTATGTTTGAATACCTACATATAAAATAATACTGTGTTTTACATAGTAAATAATTTTCTTTCTTTTTTACACACCAACACGCATACACACACAGACCTTGATTACTGTCTTTATTTTTTTATTTTTTTAGTTATAATGTAAATCCGTTATGGGCTGTCGGTTATAAATTTAAGTCTTCTGTCTGATTTTAAGAGCTGTGGATTTTGTACAACGAATAAATAAATAGATAAATTGACACGCAAGAAGAATGGGGTTAAAAACGACATTTTAATGGGTGATCTATTATATCAATAGAAAGACCGTAGTAAGTACCAAATTAACCATATCCCATCAACAGTCGAGCTGTTTACCAGGCAGACAAGTCACGTCGAGCGCTAGTTTAATTATCAGTCTGTCCTTCCGTTACTCACTCCACGGGATTACCCCAATCAATTTGTCACTGGAGTTCAGTCTTATTTAGGTTTAGTCTGGCGCAACCTCCAATTGTGATGGCCATATTGAAGCTTAAGGTTTGACCAAAAATAAAGTACCAAATTAGTTTAGTAGGCCTTTGGCAGGCTTTATTAACTCTGTCACCAGAATGGGCCACACTTACGATACAGATGTAGTTTATTCATCTTAACCTTCATAGGAAAACTCTATATTATTACAGTGACACATGACACAAATGACATAAATGACAGTTTTTTTACGTTCCGTTTGCATGGATTTTGCACATGTTAAACCACAAACAATAAATACGACAAATTTGGTTGTTAACTGACAATTTTTACGTTTTAGCTGATATGATGTTAGAAATGTTTTTTATTATTTTCTCGAAAACTAAGGATTACCTTCTGTTAAGAGTGGTAGATATGTAATCAGGAAGCAAAACCCTATCAGATTTGAGCCTTTTTACCCTCCAACTCGTGCTACCGGAAACTAAAGTCAGCCGTAAATACTGTATACACAAGTAATAACAATAATAATATAACTTTTAAAACAATCATGGTTTTGAACATCATTTTTACTCAAAACGGTATATATAAAATGATATGTGAGTTTTTCTGATTCCCGATATTGTGACACAGTTATGCGCGATGATAATAATAATAATAATAATAATACCGGACATTCCACACAGCATCATCTGGCCCCAAAGTATGCAGAGCTTGTGTTATGGGTACCACATGACTGATATACTACTTATATACTTTTTTTTTGTAAATACATACATACTATACATAGAAACACCCAGACCCGAGACAAATAATTGCAGATCATACAAGCATTTGTCCCGAGGCGGGAATCGAACCCGCAACCTTTTGCGTCTCAGCCGGACCTAAGCCCACCGCGCCACATAGTTCGTCAAAATCACGATCACGAGATAAACTGAAAACTATTTACGAGTGAGTAATCCTACTTTACTGCTTATGGATATGGTAACATACACTCAGATGGCCAGCTTGTCTAACAGCTTTGTAGAAAAATAAACCTAAATTGACTGGTCCAATCTGCCAACAGAATGGGATTACTTAAAGACTTTTTAAGTACATTTTGATAAACACGGGCTTTACTCACGTATTATTTTGTCGATGGAGGCACCGATATTGTTTCGATTCATCTAGAGAATCTTCATCAGGGTGAGTTTGATCCGCAGGTCCACTCGTTGCCGCTCGAGTTCACACTCTTTTTAAGTGTCAAAGATAAATGCAAAGTCACTAAACTATCGTCACTAATCGACGAATACAAGTCACGTATGTATAACAAACCCTTCTAATATTATTAACCTCTCAATCAGGTTAAGTATCGCGAAATATATATAGAAATTCTAAAATGTTACGATAGCGCGTGCAATTTTTCTGTGGTGTCATCTAGTAAATAAAAAATGAGTGAGTGTCGTGGAACACTCGGTTGGAACGAAGTCCCTATCGTAGTACGAGTGTATTATATTATTGATTAACAAATAAAAATGAATGAATTACTAGCGTCTGAGAGTAATTAAATGAAACGCAGAAATAACTAAAGAATTGAAGGAATGGTATGAAAATTCGTAATTAATATGTTTTTTCGAGTTGTGAAAATAAACATTTTATTGTACATCATTAAATTCATTTGATTCATTCGTTCATCTAATTAATTCATACGTGTCACGTGTCACGAGTCGTGATGAAAATTCGTGACGGAAAAATCTTACACTTTTTTCGCCTAGCCTACATCCGCCAAGTCCGTACCATGCGATAAGGAACTTCGTTCCAATAAAAAAATAATGCCGGACATGCAATATTTTTTTTCTTTTGTAAATATTTTATACATAGAACAACACCCAGACCCGAGACAAATACTTACAGATCACACAACATTTTATTCCGCAGACCTGTAACCTTCTGCGGCTCACTCAGGCCTCGCCCCACTGCACCACAGAGTTACTGTAAGGTCTAAAGAACCCATCTTCTTAGTGTTTCCGTAATGTTTAGTGATTGTCACAGCACGAACTAATGTATCTACAAAATATATGCTAGTCCCGATTGATCTGAAATTACTGTGCATAATCTGCAAACTGGCATGCAAAGCTTCAACGCCATTTACAATTAGCGATTCGCAAGTAAACATTATACTCCATTTTACTGGGAGCAGAATAATCACGTGATTCGCCAATACTCCCGCACAGCCTTATTGCCTGCGAGTCGTTTAACTTCACACATGAGCTCAGGGGCTTCCCCCCGTTGCGTGCTTGAATTAAATATTGTATGGATTTACGCGAGGACACGGTTCGCTTTTGTTTTATTAAATTAAAAGCGCCGCCTCTGGGAAGATACTCTTTATTTTTTTTGAGTTGCTGGTTAAGGTCACATTATATCCACGTATAAAAAACTTTAGTAAGAATATCATCAAAGACGTATTTGTAGTATAACTTCAGTTAATATATTTGACACAAAATGATTTTTTATGCCGTATAACTACAAATTAATGGTTTTTGTTTTGATTTTGCTGTAAGACCTTGCTTCTTGCCAAATCTCAAAGTCAACAGGAAGTACCCTGTAGGGTTTGATTTACTGGTGAGTGTCAAAATATGCAGCAAAAATAACCGTAAGTAGGACGTTTTCCGAATCGTTAGAAGCTTGTTTCTATACAGTTTTAGGATATCTTTTAATTTCAATTTCAACTTGATACCATCACGTGTTTCTGAAATAGGATTCCGATAGATAGACAGACATCACACGGACATCAATAAGGGTCCCATTTTTCTTTTGAGGTATGTACAAAGCACAAAAAATTAAATAAAAAATATTTATTTGTAAAGACGCAGTACGAAATAGGCTAAGCGAAGAACTAGTTAAGAACTCTTGTAAACTATGTTCTTGCACATAGTTTTACACAAGTTTTAAAAGACAACGTAAGTACGTTTTAAAAAGTAAAAAGAAAACATTGAATAACATTTGATCCCATGAAAAATTGGATCTGCTGTTTTAACACCCTTAGGGATGAAATATTATTTTTCAATTGAATTCATATAAATCTTTAATCCATACTAATATAATAAACGCGAAAGTGTCTCTGTCTGTCTGTTTGTTACGTTTTCACGGCTAAACGACTGAACGGATCTTGATGAAATTTGCTAAGAAGATGTATTGCATTCGAGGGAAGAATAGGTTACTTTTTATCACAAAAAACAACCTTGAAAGGGGTAAAATAGGGGATGGAAATTTGTTTGGGCAACTCATATTTCCTTAAATTAGGGATCTGAAAATTCATATTATAGCTTTTAGTAAGAAATCCCTACTTATATTATAAATGCGAAAGTAACTCTGTCTGTTTGTTACGTTTTCACGCCTAAAACGCCTAAACCGCTGCTCCGATTTTAATGAATATAGGAATAGAGATAGCTGGGACCTTGGAGAAGGTACTAGGTTACTTTTTATGGAGGTACTACCATAAAAAGTAACCTAGTGCTACGCTGGCAGCAGCAAAGCAATAAACAAATGACTTAATTAAAAGACCAATACAACATTTATTTCCCTATTTGATATGGTATTTTTTCTTCATATTTAAATTTAATCAATAAAAAAATATTCCAAATCGGTTCATAATTAAACAACAGAGTACCATGTTACAGTCAGTTAAAAACTGTAAAATTCTCTGAAAAATTAAGCATGTAGTACAATAAGGCAGGCTATAAGGAGTGGTGGCAGCTCAAAACGGGATTTAACCGTCACGGGGCAAACCGGACTATACACGTACAATACTGTACGCAGGGTGCCCGGGCCACATGAGATAAAAAGGCCAGGATTACACTATCTGTCGCACCCAGTTATTGTTCCCGATACAGTGATGACGGTCCAGTAGGGTGTAGAGTCAACCTTTTATGGGTGTCGTAAAGTGTGCTGAAATATAAAAGTTTTACTGATGATAGATGGAACATAGGAGATAAAAAGGGTGTATCCCACTATTTCTATTATGTATCTATTGATAGAAATACTGGGACTGATTCTCCCACTATTTCCATTGCTGGCGGCGGCCGCAAAAAAACACTGCATCACCTCTTATGACGACGTGCACATTTCCGGGTTACAGTTGAACGCTCCAAGAAAAAAAAGTTTCAGATTTCCGGTCAACCGAACCATGGAAAATAGTAACTTTGTTCTTCTGGCGCTTCGGCTCGCTCACGATTTTTGCAATATAAATAATGGGATATAATTTGGAAAAAACGCTCTTCCCACTTTTTCTATTTTGTATTTCCATGGAAATAGTGGGATACACTCAATAAAAACAGTGTTTTTTTAAGAAACAGCTATTTTCATAAACTATGGTTATTATAGAGCGGTAAATTGTAACTAATGTTTGTCAGAAGTCTTTTAGTCACCTTATCAGATTAGCGTTTTTTCGACGCGTATAAACTCGGGTTTAGAAGCATTTTGTCATACACACAATTTATACGAGCGTAAGCTCCTATAAGGGCGAGCCACGAGAATGCTTCTTCATCGTTATATGGATAATCGTGATCCACAGTTACGAGTTAACAAGCGTGTAAGAACGTGTATGCGCGTTTGGTATTTTGTAGTACATGTGTGACGCGCGTGTAAGCGCGTAAGCTGCTACGATATTAAACGCGTAAAAAAACTCTAGTCTGAAACCGCCCTAAAGTTCCATCCAGTGTTGGACACAGTTATAAAACTTAAGGGGCCATTACATAGTGGTTATGAAAAACCGACTTCAGTTCGTGCTATTGCTAAAAGATGACATAACAGATATTAGACTAGGCTCCTATGTTTATATTAATTACGGAAGACCATTGATATCAAAGGAAACTAATAAAATTATCAACTTTAATGTTTAGCAGACTCCTATAATATATAAAACTAGCTGCTGCCTGCGGTTTAGCACGCGTGTTACTTACCTAAAAAATAACCTATGTCCTTCTCCAAAGTCCCATGTATCTCTATACCAAAATTCATCAAAATTGGCTCAGCGGTTTAGGTGTGAAAACGTGACAGACAGAAAGACAGACAGAGTTACTTTCGCATTTATAATATAAGTCGGGATAAGTATGTATAGTATGGTATCTATTATGTCACTCATGTGGTTCTCATACCACAAGATCTGCTTACATTGAGGCTAGATGCTGGGTGAAATGTTTATTTATTTATTTTATTGTTTTCATTGCTTATTTTATTTATTTATATTACGTAATAACTTTACGCGATAAAACCCGTTACCTTCTACAATAATTTAAACCAATGTTCACTTGTGTCTGTGTTCACTAGAGCTAAAGGTCTACGTATGTCACACTCGGTTCTGTAAGCTAGCCTTAGATAGCATTATCCTATTGAGAGGCTACGCATTCATGGCCGGAATGCCTGCTCCATGCGATTAGAAGAAAACGGTAAATGCCATGTCAACTAATATTTCAGTAAAAGCACCCACGATTTAAAACAGTGTAGGAGATATATTTTAACACACACAAAAGATTATAAGGGAATCATCAACTCTGTGTTGATTTATACGTATTACGTTACTCGCAGCGACTAGTAATAGGGGTGTATTGCGCAATCATTGGCAAACACATTTTTAGTTCGCTGATATCACAGCTATAAAGCCTAGAACGCACTAGCAAATAAATCCGCGCGATTTAAACCAAGGTATTCTAAGTCTATTCTGAATTATATTTTCAATGCCGATTTTTCGGCTAATGTGTGCGCTTGCATCTAATTCTGATGCACAGAAGGGCGTGAAAAAAATGCCGTGGAATAATTCGCAGTGTGCACTAGGCCTAGCGAGTCATAAGTAGTAGTGGCTAAAAGACTCCCTATGACTCCCTGTTAATAGTTATAGGTATAATGGTTTGAGACTGTCTTTACTGGTAATCACTAATTTCGCTACTCATGCGTAAAAACCCTGGTGTTCTGGTTGAAGCCAAACATAAATAAAAAAGACGCCCAATAGGTGCCCAGAATTGAGTGATTCTTGCTTAGAAAATAAAGATGAAAATTTAGAGTCAAAATTACCAACTTTTTTTTATGTGTTTATTTAACCTATATCGTCCCACGGCTGGGCAAAGGTCTCACCCAAATCCTTTCAACCAGCTCTATGCTCTGAAATCGCCCACCATCCTCTCTCAAAGTTGTCAAGATCGTCCCTCCAATACTTTTTCGGACGACCGCGATGCCGCTGTCCGACGTACAACGACGTACCAACTTATTAAGCCCTCTAAAATGATTCTTCGATTTCATGTTTACTTACTCGATACTGAAGTCAGAAGCTTGTTATCCATAATATCCATACTAATATTACATTATAAACATAACAAGGCTCACTTTGAAACGTCTTACATTCTAGGTGAATTTAGGTGCCAATTCCTCCTAACCCAAGCTCGGGAACAATGGGCAAGAAACTCGTCCTGGTCCTAGCGTTTTTTGAATGATCCATCTTATAACTACCTTAAATACGAAAAACTAATATAAGAGAGTTTATACATATTAAATGTGTCGGTTAACTGTCTGAGGGCAGAGCGACATGGGCCATGCATTGCTATCAATAATATAATCATTTGTATTATAATACGCTTTCTTCAAAAGACTACCCTTTATGTATGCTTTAAATTTTTTAAACAGATCTTGATGAAATTGTTAAGAAGTTAGATTGTATCTTGAGGAATGGACAAAGGCTACGTATGAACGTACCACGCATAGTAGAGCAAGTAGAAGCAAGTAGTACTAAAAAAATATTGTTCTTTTAGTCCAAACATTTGCCAGATACTCAGTTCCTCTGACATCCAATATCGGACGGCAATTGGTGTCGTCCGGCCATTGGCGGTCCGGATTCAGACCCGGACAGCAAAATGTGCCGATCTGTTGCAGACAAGATTATGTATACGGACGGTAAACAACGGCGATTGGATCTGTGCCGCTTGAATGACCATCGTTGGCTATAGGTCCTTGTCGTTTATCGAGGGCTTTATTTTGCCTCTGATATACGTGAATTAATTTTGGTGCTCGCGCGAACTTTAGATAACATTATGGGTACGTGTTTTTTATTGAACCTTAAAACAAAAATATGGCCCACCTGATGGTAAGGGGGTACCGTGTGCTTCAAATACCAGATAACACGCATTGTTCGTTGGATCGCTGGATTAGATTTTCTACTTTTATTGTTAATATTTTTATTTTCTCTTTTTATGTATTACTAGCTTCTACCCGCGGCTTCGCACGCATAAAAAGTTACCAAATTCATCGAAATCGCTTCAGCGGCAAAGGCGTGAAAACAAAACAAACAGACAGACAGAATTCCTTACAAATTTTCAAATTATAGGTATAACTAAGAAGTAAATATTAAAGCAGACTCATTTGCATCAATGTAACTTTTCAAACAAATCCAATAAAAAAATACAAAACAAACAGCACAAATTCATGAAAGCTAAGTATTAAGACCGATGCGGTTTAGAAATGAACCGGCGGAGTTAATCCTCGCGAGATGAAATACAAAGTATGAGGTAAGTCGCCTTATTCAAGAATATATCGTCCCATCTCAATTTTGAATACTTTTAGTAAAATCTTTGAAAAGGTAGTTTATAGGAACATTGCCCCAATCATATTTAAATCGATCCCTAAATATATTGGCCAAGTGACCTCCCACAGTGAAGGCTTCTGAAGACATTAAGGGTTAGAATGAAAAGTCAGTTCAGATCAGAAAAATACTAGTCGCTCTGTGAGCTGTAGACCTCGCGAACATATTTAGATATGACTGAAATATACATTTTTTTACGTTTTCAAGCCGGAAGGCGGAAATATGGTTCCGCCATTTTGAAAAATTTTCAAAAACTGAATCGGAAAAAGAGTTCTATATAGTTATAAAACTTGCTCACAAAATTTCACGAGAATCGGTTGAGAAATGCGACCTATAGAGGAGAACATACGGCGGCCGGACAGACATACGAATGCATGTTTGCCTAAGCTGAAACGGAGACATTGGCCTCAATTCTGTTGGCACCAACCTAAAAAATTTTAGCTAAAATTAGGTTTAGAACTTTCAAATGAAACTTTGGTATGCTGTTACCAACTTATCCTAATATGATTTTATCTAATTTAATTAAGCGTTCTTAATTTATTAGAAGATACCAAACGAATAGGTTTTACAAATGCTAGGACTATATAAAATATATTTTAGACATTCCTAATTTTAGAAATGAATAATTATTTAGAAATGAACCAACCGAATGGCCACCATTGGTGGCAATTCGGTTGGTTTATTTCTAAATAATTAATTCATTTAATAATGTATTTCTAATTATCATGGAGATTTAACTTTAATACCATTCTCCGATGCAGTTATTCTATTGGTAAATATTGATCTTTGTGGTGGTAAACATGTTAGTAAATCTAGGTGTGAGTTCCTCCTAATTCCCATTCAAGAAGAATCCGTTAAAACTCGTTATATCTATACTCTTTTTGAATGATCTTTGCTAATTTTGTTGCGAATGCCGAGTCGAGCTGGAACAGACTCATCTCAAACTTTTTTATCCTCTAAATAATCTGTTATTTTATAATTAAAGGATTACGGAAAAACTTTTCTAGAGTTTACTTTTTTTAAGTAACTTTGTACGCATAAAATAAGAAAATAGTTTTTGATTGAATATTATCCGTTTTTGGGGTTTTTTTTATTATTGTGACCAGATGACTGAACGAACATTTATTATTTTTAAATACATACATTAGATACTTTATAACACCCAGACACAGAACAAACACCTATGTTCATCACACAAATGTTTATTCTGGGAAAAAAACAAAAATCGAACCCTCAACCTACAGCTACTTCCAACTAAACTGACAGACCAGTTATTGGATCTAATTAGGGCTAATGCATTTAAAACGCTGCAAATGGATATCTAAATAGCGCTGTCAATAACACTGGCTTATCTAGAAAATTTCTGCAAAGATTTTTAAAAGAGGATGACAAAAATAGTCTATCAGTGTTTAAGAATGAGGCTAAATAAGACTTTTAGACTGACACTTAACAGTTTTGGTTACTGCATGATATCAAACATGGTATAGCGCATCTTTGTTTGTCATTTTCATAAGGTAACATAGCTCTGCTAATTTAATATTTTTTACTCGTTTTATTGCATGTTTTATTCAGTAATCTTAGCGGAATTTTAATGAATAAATTACTGACTGCATATCCTATGACTACATAGGACAAGTATGGACCATTGAATTGACGACCTCTGTAGCGCAGTGGGCTTAGGTCCGGCTGAGACGCAGAAGGTTGCGGGTTCGATTCCCGCCGCGGGACAAATGTTTGTATGATCTGCAAGTATTTGTCTCGGGTCTGGATGTTTCTATGTATAATATGTATGTATTTACAAAAAAAAAAAGTATATAAGTAGGTATATCAGTCATGTGGTACCCATAACACAAGCTCTGCTTACTTTGGGGCCAGATGATGTTGTGTGAAATGTCTGGGATTATTATTAATTATATGTGAATTATGGTGCAATATGATTTGAACGAGGAATCCCAAGAAAATTTTAGACGGCCATTCCGCGATGACATTTAGAATTGACAATTGACCATCGACTAAGACTTTATTAACAAACAAATTGACTATAAACAATATAAACACTTGACACTGGCAAAATTGACATTATTATGTCACATAGGTACCATAAACATGGTATATAATTGAATTTATTTTTGGTCGTCTTGCGAAGCAAACATTGCACTTTTATACTATTTATTTTTTTCGAATTATTTCCAGTTTAATAGTAATTTTAGTGCTTTATAAAGAAATGTTATTGACTCGGGTGTGAATAATTGGAATAAAAGCTTTGTATTTCTTTGTGATTCGAGCAAAAATAATCTGTATTTATTTTGTAAATACCATTTTATATGAAATAACAAATGACGAACGACAATATAGGACTTTGTGACATACTATCTATCTATATATATCTTTATATGTATAATTCTACTGTACGTGTGTATGTCTCTGAACTCCTCCTAAACGGCTGGACCGATTTGAATGTTTTTTTTGTATGCATTTGGGTGGCGCCCTGATTGGTTTAGATTCACAAATCAGCCCGGCAGATGGCGCTGCAGTCGGTGCAATTAGATATATTTCTTTCTTTTTAAAACGCACGGACGAAGTCGCGAACGGGACAACTAGTATACATATAAAATAATCCCTAGTTACCTTGGTCAGGACATCACACGTGAACACACGGTTTCGCTAATTCTTTTCTTGTTGTATTTGTTATTGTCAGGAGAAGGTTTTTATAAAAGAAAAAATAAAAAAGTTGCGTGGAAAATTAGAAAATTTAAGACGTTACGACGATATTAACGTGTCTAATGTAACCTTAGCGCTATTGACAATGGTGGCAATTCGGTTGGCACCAACCTAACTAATTTTAGCTAAAATTTGGTTTAGACTGTCAAATTAAACATTGTTATTCTGCTGTTACCAACTTATCCTAATATAATTTTATCTAATTTAATTAAGTGTTCCTTATTGAGTTAGATGGTACCAACCGAATAGGTTTTACAAATGATATGACTAACTAAAATATATTTTAGACATTCCTAAATTTAGAAATGAACCAACCGAATTGCCACCAAAATATAAACTTTTCTAATATAACCATATGGTGTTTGACATAACTGTTAGTCGTATAACAATTAAAGATTAAACCGTATATGTCACCGTTTCTATTGCCTAGTTATACATAGTTAGAAAATAAATCAAATGGTATAATTTCACGGCGACTGGTATAAACATCGCGTGACCCAAAAGCTAGCTCCTATCTGGACCAGCGTATTAGCATTGCCATTCAACATGGCAATGCCGCCACTATCTTGGGACGTTGCCCTCTGCCAGTGAACTGAAGCAGTTGTATCTATAGATCATTTTGAGGGATCCTTAGATAGTTCAACTGTTTCGCATGTATTTTATATTGCTGTAATTACATTAGTTCCTGGAAAACACGGATAAAAAGTCGTTTTCTAAAAATGAAACCTAGCTACATCGATTTATCGCGCCCGAAACACCCTGTATACTAAATTCATGAAAATCGTTGGAGCCGTTTCAGAGATTCAGATTATATTATGAACTGCTCGTTTAAAGGTATTAGATAGATATATAGATTTGATGTAGCAGCTATGTTGAAATTATTATTATAATCAACGATATAAACTTACTCGACTCGTATTATAATAGGTGTATGGAGCTGAAATTGATCCAGGAAACTGACGGATACCACCCATGGGACTACCGCGAGACTTGGGTACTACCAAGTACTTACATCTTGTGGAGTACAGAATTATGAAGATAATACTTTATCAAGGAATATTGCCATCGAAGGAAATATTACCATAAAAAGATATTTACAGTATCATGTTATTTTCAGATATCATCGATTAGAATAAAATTCATAGAATAGAAGATAGCTTTATTGTACACCATATAAAATAAAATACATAATTACGTTTTAAAAACTAAAAAGAATACCGACTTCATTGGATACATAAAATTATTTTAGTTTGAATTTTTTTGTGAAAAGTAGATGTATTTTGTTTATATATAATATGAGTAGACCAACTAAACGCACTGCTCTGCATGCAACGAATATAATATATTGATAATATAAATATAGATAACTCGCATCATCGATATATACAATTTTTAGATTTTTGTTGATATTTTAAAAACCGCTCCATCGATTTCGATAAAATTTAAATGAAGACCACCTGGGACCCACCTGGGACCACCCTTTGAAACAAAAAAAGAATTTTCCAAATAGGTTCAAGCGTCTTTGAATAATCGGTAAACATACATAAAAAAAAAGAAAAAGGTTCCGACGAATTGAGAACCTCCTCCTTTTTTGAAGTCGGTTAAATATAACAATTTAAACGTAGTAAGAGTACTTAAGTATTACAATGAGCGGCCATATCGCTTGAGAGAGATCTCTTTCTGGCAACCTTTGAATAGAAAGGATTGCAAGAACTAGAGTGGACAAAATTTTGTAGATTTTTATGACAAGTCACGAAGTTTTGTGAATCATTTTTTTTTCTAAAAACACACTTCTAACTTCACTCGGCATCATCTAGCTTCAAATTAAGCAGAGCTTATAACGTTATGGGAACCACATGACTAAAATACTACTTACATACTTTTTTTGGTAAATAAATACATATTATACATAGAAACAGCCAGGACCCGAGACAAATAGTTGCAGACCATACAAACATTTGTCACGCGGCGAGAATCGAACCCGCAACCTTACATCCCTAGTCTTGGATCACCACCACAGAGTTCATCAAATTGTTAGAATATTTTTTTAGGGAGTGTTGTTTCAACAATGTTTCCCTGCACCAGAGCTGTTTGTTATAAAAAAATCGTGTCTTGGGACGCCCGAAAGAAGTGATAACTTAAACTAATCTAACTAGCGCTGTGGGTTAGAGTGAGAAATGAGGAGCCTGCCTACCGCTGCCGTATGCGTGAGAGAAAAGAAAGCCAGACAGACTGGCGCCGTAATGCGTTACGTAACGAAACAGTTTACCCTCCTATAAGAAGTTATCACTTCAAAACATAAGGGTGTTATCACGACTCTAATAATATTAACGTTTCGTAGAAAACCTTAGAAAATCAATAAAATTAACTCGTTCAACTTATGTTCATCTTACTCGTACACTCAAAGTACAAACTCGAACCTGCCTCACTGCTTTTTAATTGTCTTCAACACGAAGTTTAGGCGACAACTCCAACTTGAGTATTACTAGCTAACGCACGCGACTCCATCTACATAAAATATAACACAAGTTAACGATTGACGACCTCAGTCCGGACCGTAGCGTCGTCGACCCGCAGTCGTCTATGGTCCGGCTGAGACGCAGAAGGTTGCGGGTTCGATTCCCACCACGGGACAAATGTTTGTACGATCTTCAAGTATTTGTCTCGGGACTGGGTGTTTCTATGTATAATAAGTATGTATTTACTAAAAAAAGTATATAAAGTAGTATATCAGTCATGTGGTACCCATAACACAAGCTCTGCTTACTTTGGGGCCAGATGATGCTGTGTGTGGGATTAATTATTTATTCATTTATTTAGTGGCTCATTAATTGAAGAAATAATAGTTATTTACATATATTTATTTATTTAAATCAACATTGGATCACTTTTATTAGTAAATTTATTAAATTAAATGTTAGTAGATACTTATGTAATTGTAATTAATTATTTCACAATTTTATACAAATGTTTATTTTAATTTGTCATGACATGAATCATCGAACAATTATTAACGTAATGACAATCAATTCTGTCTGCCAGCACGTTCAGAATGCTTTTAAAATAAAATATTAATTGGTATGTATTTTCAATTTATCTCCTACTACCACGTTTCAACTTGTTTTAAAAGTAATTGTTAGTTTAATAATTTAATTATAAAAAAAGTCAAAAATGTTCAATAATCTTCTAAAGATAACATCGTTTTAACTAGCAGCTTACACTAATAGACGGAAAGTAAGCTGATTAAAACATTGCAACTTTTTTCAGAATTCTTTATTTTAATATTTTCTGATAAAAAAAACGCGGTTTGAGCGCCGTGGATACGTGTTAGATAATTTGATCAGGGAGTCGCCTTAAGTGATATAAAAATAGCCTTAAGTAAATACTTACTTTTTATTTTATAATTACACAATTTGCTAATGTGTAAACCCCCAACCTACACTGCAAAAGGCAGGGCTACTACCAACTTAGTTGAGAGGTCAATCAGTATGGTCTGTCTGTATTGAAATATCAATGAGTATAACATATTTTAACGTAATTTTAGTTAAATGAGGCTTTATACATAATTAGGTAAGAATATATTTTAAACATCCCTACTGTATATATAATATATTTATATATCTATTATATTATAAATGCGAAAGTAACTCAGTCTGTCTGTCTGTTACGTTTTCACGCCTAAACCGCTGAACCGATTCTGATGAATTTCGGTATAGAGATAGATGGGACCTTGGAAAAGGGTATAAGCAATTTTTATGTAGGTACCACGCGTGCGATGCCGCGGGCATCAGCTAGTAATATTATAAATGCGATAGTAACTCTGTCTGTTACGTTTTCACGCCGAAACAGCTGAACCGATTTAGATTGATTATGGCATAGAGATAGATGGGACCTTGGAAAAGGACATAGGCTACTTTTTATGTAGGTACCATGCGTGCGAAGCCGCGAGCAGCAGCCAGTAGGTAATAATAATAAACCTAATGTTCCTGTTCCTATTGGGCACAACATCGTGTCGCAAATTTTGTAAGACCAAAGACTGAATCTTTTTTTTTAGCTAGATTTAACTTTCTTGGGAGTGGATTTAAAAAATTTTGAAACACATGTCTGTTTATTTTAGATTTAAGATTATGCAAACCAAGTCTCAAATCGCGTCACGCCTTTAAAATTTCCACACAAAGTTTAAACCTTCATTGCACCCTTGTTTAAGGGTTGTTCGAAAATAAAAGCATTTTATCATTTATATTAAAGCATATTTAAGCAATGTTTCAAATTTGTAAGTTCTAGGAATACTATGTTTCAAACAAGCGCTTTTACCTTTTTTCACCTTGTTAGGGGTTAAATTTTGCAAAATCTGTTTTTAGTGAGCGGCTACACCCCTCAAGGAATGCTCCTGCCAAATTTCAAACCTCTAACCCTTGTATTTTTGGATTAGTGAGTGAGTCAGTGAGTGGACTTGTCTTTTATATATATACTAGCTGACCCGGCCACGCGTTGCTGTAGCTCAGTAGTTCAAATAGGTTGAACCAATATACCTCTAAAATTATCAGTGTATCTCTACTATATTATGCATGTATTATACATATAAACCTTCCTCTTGAATCACTCTATCTATTAATAAAAACGGCATCAAAATCCGTTGCGTAGTTTTAAAGATCTAAGAATACATAGGGACAGTCAGACAGCGGGAAGCGACTTTGTTTTATACTATGTAGTGATACATAGATGAATATACAACAATATGAAAATACAGACCGACAAATGTTGCGTTTTATAAGTATTTAAATATAATATTAAGTATTCAAGCTATGGGGTCAAATGTTGTTGAAATACTTTGAATAATGGTTTGTTTTGGGTTAAGTTTTCAAGTCGGGAAGTTTTAATGAAGGTTTTAAACTAGGTTTGTGTGTCAGGGTGTCCTTTATCTTGAGAAATATTAATAGGGGGATGACAACGTACTGTATAAATTACGTGAGAGAGAAATGGGGAGAAAGAGGAAAGACAGAATCTTACAACACACATTGAACTCTACTTCGGTTCAAAACTCTATTTCTACTAATTCGATTGAAAGCAAACCAAAGGTACAGAATAAATTTTGACGTTTATTTATATTCGGCTGATGAACAACGGTTCAGCTTACGCTACGTTTACGAAGTCGCCGACGATCGATGAAATGACTGGCCACTCGACTCTGTTGGTAATAGCTCTGCCTTCTGCGCTGTAGATTGATTCGATTCTCTCTCCGGACAAATATTTGTGTGATACATACATATATGTGAACATAGATTTTTGTTTTGTGTCTGGGTGATATAAAATGTATCATGTTTTAAAAATATATAATAGGTTGGGGAAAAAGTATCTTCGCATTTTTTAAGAAAATTCAAAAAAATAAAATAATATAGTTTATTTACATTTAACTAAAGTATGTAGGTACCATTTGTTTCGATAACTTTTTGCCATCTTGTAGGTAGGGACATAGTCCCATTGCTATAGAAATTTTGGGACTTCACACCTCCCAGCCAAACTCTCTTAATTTTTGCTGAGTGGCTAAAGATGTGTGAGGTCTAGCGTTATCATGATGAAAAACCACACCCCTTCTGTTGATTAATTCAGGCCGCTTTCTCTCAACTTCTTGCTTTAATCTCATCAGTTGTTCGCAGTAGAGTTCAGAACCGATGGTCCTGCCTGGTTGTGACAGCTCATAATGAATAATGCCCAATAATGCCTTCCAATCCCACCACACACACAGCATCACCTTGTTGCGAGTTAACCCGGGTTTCGCCACAGTCTGTGAAGCCTGACCGGCCTGAGCCTATCTTACGTGATCCACTTTTCATCACCAGTTATCAGCTTCTTCAAAAATGGTTCGGTTTCATTACGTCGTAATAAAGAATCACAAATGAGTACACGATTCATTTGGCTTCTTTCAGTGAGCTCGTGAGGTACCCAAATATCGAGCTTTTTTATGTACACAGTTTTTTCAAATGCGCCAAAACTGTTTTGTGGTCAATTCCCAGTTCTTCAGCTACGTCGCAACTACTGATATGCTCCACTTTTTCAAAAATGGCATCCATTTGATCCACAATAGGGCGACCAGAGCGACGTGCATCTTTGACATCAAAATTTCCGGATTGAAAACGCTTAAACCATATTTGTACTACTCTCACAGACACTGCACTAGGTCCATAAACATCGCAAATTTTTTTCGAGACTTGCGTTGCATTTTTACCTTTTTTGTAGTAAAATTTTATAATGTATCGAATTTCTTCATTAGATTCAATCATCTTGACAGTACGAAAAACAAATAAAAATCACACATTTTACTAATTTGAATTTCGAATTATGTTCTTTTAAATTTAAACTTTTAATGATACCAAAACCAGCCAGATACAAATAGTATAGCCAAAGAGATTTTATTACAAGTTTATACATACTATAATGCGAAAACACTTTTTCCCCAACCTAATAAGTACTAGCTGCTGCCTGCAGGCTTCGCACGCGTGGTACCTACAAAAAAATTAGCCTATGTCATTCTCCAAGGTCCAATAACTTTATACCAAAATTTTTAAATCGCTGAACCGATTTAGGCGTGAAAATGTAACAAACAGACAGAGGTACTTTTACATTTATAATATTTGTATATATATATATAAAATATATATTAGTAAGGATCAGCAGCCTAAAATTTTATGCTTCTAGTTCCTAAAATGACAATACTTTCATACAACCTTTCATCACCCTTTTCAACCCTTTACAACACTTTCTTCCAATTAAAAAGTAGCCTATGTTCTTTCTAAGGCTTTAGACTATCTCTGAACCAAATTTCATTTAAATCGGTTCAGTAGTTTTGGTGTGAAAGCGAGACAGACAGACAGAGTTACATTCGCATTTATAATATTAGTAAGGATTCTATCAGTCTCATCCAATCACCATTACCTAGTTAGGGGCCAGATGGTATTGTGTGCATTGTTCACCTATATTTGTTTAATGTTTTCTTTTTTCGGCTATAGAAATACCAGAATAGATTGTGGGATAATTAACGAAACGTTAATGTAACCGAAAAGTAGATGGATTGGAATAGAACGATAACAGTGTTTGACGTAATAACGTCTTATAAATTGATGAACGCCGGCTGCACGCACGAAATAACATGACTCATTGTCACGTTCCGCCTGAGCCGAGAGTGCAAGCGAGAGCGCGGAACAAGCGACAGAGAGCTACGATCGGTTCATCAATATTTTCTTATGACGTTATCACGTAAAGTTATCGTCCGTTAACCGACAGACAACCATTTTTAACAAGAAAATAGGTCCCCTGTTTTTGCATATACGCTGTATTTGCAATAGAGTATCATCATTATTACATAGTATAAAACAAAGTCGCCTCCCGCTGTCTGTCTGTCCCGATGTATGCTTAGATCTTTAAAACTATGCAACGGATTTTGATGCGGTTTTTTTTAATAGATAGAGTGATTCAAGAAAAAGGTTTATACGTATAAAACATGCATAATATAGTAAAGAAACACTGATAATTTTGGAGGTTTCTAATGTGATGTCGTAAATAAACTATTTTTTTTGCGCTTACATTGCAATCGCTGGCTGAACCCTACGAGATAGATCAAAATAATGTACTACAGTATTGTACACCTTAAAAAAGTCAACAAAAAAGTCCGCGATGGTATATGTCTATCTCTTAGGTTATGTTATTCTCTTAGACAACGTTGTATATAAATACATTCTATGTTATATTTAGTATCAGCATTGCACCTGTGCGAAACCGGGGCGGGTCGCTAGTCTTTGATAAAAGAACAATGGTGAGGTGGCATTTAAGAGAATGACACAAGCAACAAAATAGATTTACGACTCTACTATTATAAAACAGACTCTATCGACTAAATTAATTCAGCACTCGTGCTTGTCCTCTTAAATAAATGGCTTTAATAGAGGCTGTTTTTGTATTCAGTTTGGTTAAAAGTTAAATCTAGTTAAAACCTTAATTAAATTAGTGGTTGGTATCTAGCTGGATCGCTTTTACGAGTTTGAGCTATTTTAAAACGAAGTTATGATAAAGTTGCCGATGTGAAATATTTATAGATTAATTGTGGAAATGAAAAAGATCCATAAGCTTCGATGAATATTGAAATTAGCAGATTTCATTTTACTTAACACGGCATTTACTCACATTTTTGTGATGGAGGCACCGACACTGTTTTGATTCACCTAGAGAATCTTCATCAGGATGAGTTTGATACGCGGTCCGTTCGTGGTCGCTCACGTTCAAAGTTCGCACTGCCGTGCCGGTGACGTATCTCTCGACGCAGATCAAACTCACCCTGATGAAGATTTTCTAGATGAATCGAAACACTGTCAGTGCCTTCGCCAACAAAATAAGATGTGAATAAAACCCGAGTTAATCAAAAAGAATTAACTCAAGAAATTTTAGAAAATTTCTTAGCTCTTTAAAAATTGAGGGGAGCGTAAGTGGCACGACAATACATTATATTTGACATATACTCATGCTTTGAGCAGTAGTACGTGAAAGGTTGCAAGTCCATAACCGCATATCCGTAGTAGTTTTGTCGATTGACAAATTTAAAAACGTAATTAAACAGAAACTGTCTATTAAAGCAAATTATAAAATATCTGACTATTTAGATGACAAAAAAGCATGGGATGAATCTGCTCCAACTCGACTCGGCATCCGTAACAAAATTGTCAAGGATCATACAAAAAAGTGTTAAAACCAGACAACTTTCTTGCCGGATTCTTCTTGAACTGGGGTTAGGAGGAACCGGCACCTAGATTCACTAGCATGTAAGAAGACGATTCAAAATGGTCCTTGTAATTTTATTGAATAAGGAATGTTTAGTATTTGTATTTTTCTTTAAAGAAATACTAATCAATAATCCTACTAATATTATAAATTTCTTAATCATGTTAAGTATCGCAAGATATAGCAATTCCAAAACGCGCTATCGTTGCGTACTATTTTCTCCAATGACGCCATCTAGAAATAAATTAATAAATATCGGTGGACTATGAATACAACATCATCTATCCCCAAACTAAGCATAGCTTGTATTATGGTGAGCAGACTACTAATAGAATACTTATATATTTTTCAATATATAAGTGCTATTATAACTCTTTATACCACCCAAAGATAGAAAAAATATATACTTTCATCACACAAATGAAACCTCTTCAAACAAATGACATCTGCGATATTTTTAGATTCTAGAATGTGCCAGTTGCCATTAAATTTTCATTCGTCGTTTAAGAATATAACACTTTACAAACCACATGGTAAATAATAAAATAAACCTTAGGGTTCTAAGCCATATTAGTTGGAAACATCGGTTGTAACATTTATATTCAGCAACACCCTATTATCTCGAAAACTTCAGCTCAATTATTCCCACAAAGCATCTAATCAGACAGTCTTCAAATTACCGCCGCAGGTAGTCGCGAACTTACCGCGGTAATTTCAAGTGAGTCACATCCATCAATTAGAGGGTACCAATTAGAATGAGCAGCTGTGGTAAATACGGGGGCTGATATTAGTTCGAATGTTTTTGAATACAGGGCGTCTACTAATGCGTCACAGAAAACCAAAAAAAAAACAATATTATAAAAAACTGTATTCTGTACATTAATATTATTAATTTCTGTAAATAATAGTACCATTAATTACACTCTTTTTCTTAACTAAATTTTAATAATAAATTTTAAGAATTGTCCTTATTTTATGAGTCGTTATAATGTCTGTAACCATTTATTGCACCACTGTTATCGGACATGAAAATAAGTGACTTTTGACGTTCCATGGTAAAAAAACAATTAGCTCGTTAGCTATGGACATTTTTTTCATTTTATGGAAAGCATTATAGCAGCAAGCATTTTAGAAACTGATCTCGATTACACACACGATTGATACACGATGTTAATATAAAAAAATCTTAGTTTGATCTGCGTTTTACGATTCCGTATCTCAACACTCTTAAAGGATTATATCTTTTTCCGTCTGTCTGTCTGTCTGCAATTTCCTCCTTTTTAGCACTTTTCAACTTCTAACTTATATAAGATTATACTAAGATATACTAAAATATACTAGATTATAACAATAATGTTAAATTTAATTATAGTAATTACCCTATATACATAAATGTACATAATAATCTACAATAATTTAAAAGACAATAAATAAAAAATAATGCTGAACATTTCACACATCATCATCTGGCCCCAAAGTACGCAAAGCTTGTGTTATGGGAACCACATGACTGATATACTACTTATATACTTTTAAATATAACAACATATATATTATACAAAGAAAAACCCTCAGGCCCAAGACAAATGTTTGTAGATCACACAAACATTAGTCGCGCCCAGGGAATCGAAGCCGCAACCTTCATCCTACATACGCAACATCTCAGTCGGTCGCTCGCAATAAATGACAAAAACATAAAAAAAAACAAAAAATATATACGTACTAGCAAAATGATAATCGTTAAACTATTACCTACCTAAACAGCCATGTAGTCTCTATTAATACCTACAGTCAACTTTATACCTGCCGTTTTTTTCGAGAGAAAGAAGATCGTGTCGGAGGCATTAAATTTAATTTATTTTATAGCAGGTTCTTTATTCAAGTATCTTATAAATCCATCCTGCTTTTAGTTTTAGTGTCCCGTGAAACTTTTGTATGCCTTTTTATTGACTACCTTGTATATTATAGTTGATAGATTTGTGACAAAATCAGCCTATATATTTATTACTGGCTGCACCGCTCAGTTGGTGGTAGCTCTATCTTTTGCGTAGGTTGTGGGTTCGATTCCCCCTCAGAATAAACATCTTTACTGTGATGAACATAGATTTTTGTTCTGCGTCTGGGTGTAATAATGTATGACAGGTATTTACGGGCCAATAGTATTCTATTAGTTATCTGGTTTTTGTGGTACAAGCTATGCATATTTTGGGGCTAATTGGTGTTGTGCGAACTATCCACCATCATTAAAAAAAACTTATTGTAAAACGTGCAGCATAGTGTCCATCCAAAGGTTGCCTGATGAGTGCTTTTAGCGGTAAGCCCACCCATTGTGCAGTTTTATTTTTAATAAAAAATATATCTTTATATACAATCTAACTATATATACTTTAGAAAGTAACTATGTCTGTCTGTCTGTTTGATACGTTTTCATGCCTAAACCACTCAACCGATTTTGATTAATATTGGTACAGAGATAGATGGGACCTTGGAAAAGGACATAGGCTACTCTTTATGTAGGTACCACGCGTGCGAAGCCGCGGGCAGCAGCTAGTATTTATATAATTATCTTACCTACAACCTTTTTATTTTGATTCAAACCTTTCAACCATTACTGATTTTATCACAAGCGCTCATTATATTCTCATAGCGTCCATTTCAACGGTAATTCAACGCTTAAAATTCCGAAAAAATACCAAAATATCACATCAAAATGTATTTACAGATGGTATACCAACATTAATGACGGCAGAAGGGCCCTGTACATCACGCTTGGCACATTAAGGCTCCCTGACAATAGTACACAAATTACACCACAAATTTATTGTTATGATATATATAAACACACCTTTTGCGTGTCCGTCTTAACGTTGAAATGTTTTGATAACTGATAATGTTTTTCGTTTTTGGGGGCGCCTTAAATTTATGCCTGCTTTTGATAATTACTAATTACTTTCAACATAATTTTAACAGGACGACATCGATGTCGTTACATTGTAAAATCCTCGAAAATATTGCACTTTTTTAAATTTTATGAAATGTGAAATTTATGTGTCTACATACTTATAAAACTTACCATGGCTCTTTTGAAGTGATAACTTCTTATAGGAGGGTAAACCGCTTCGTTACGTAACGCGTCATGGTGCCAGTCTGTCTGGCTTCCCTTTCTCTCACGCATACTGCAGCGGTAGGCAGACTCCTCCTCTCTCACTCAAACCCACAGCGCTAGTTAGATTAGTTTAAGTTATCATTTCTACCGGGCGCACGTTTTTTTTATCTATTTATTACTTGCTGGGACTGGGTTGGTCATGTCTGCTGCATGTGGGGAAACCAATGTGTTAATGTTTTTTAATGGATTTCCGCAAAGTCACGCCTGAATCAATTATCTTAATGATTCTTATAACTAGCTTAACTATGAAAAACTAATACAAGTTAACAGTAGGTTATGCATTGAAAATCTGTCAGTAAACTGTCAGAGAGTAGAGCAATATAAGGCCATGCATTCTTATCAACAATATAGTAATTCAAATTATAGTAGGTACGTTTTCTGCATAAGGCTACCCTTTATGCTTTAACATTTTTAATAGCTACCTTAGTTGCATTTTTGGGAAGTTTATAGAAGGACACCGTGTTCTACTTAAATAATCTATTTACTTACTTTTTTAGTCGAAACTTGCTGTATTTACAGTTTATGTTCCTAGTATTCATTCTATGAATCACTGCTTTGTTCACCAAAATAGTGATTCATCCATCTTAATTTAGTCTTTAATACGTTTTCATATATATAACTAGCTGACCCGGCAAGCGTTGTTTTGTTTAGGGGTATAAAAATTAGTTGTAAACCTATTCTCAGACCTACTGAATATACATATAAAATTTCATCAAAATTGGACAAGCCGTTTCGGAGGAGTATAAACATGAAAACTGTGACACAAGATTTTTATATATATAGGGATTGTGAAGCTACTGTGAGAATTTAATAACTTTGAATATAAAAACATTCGCTTTTAATAAAGCGTTAAACTTTCGTAACACATTTAAAATAAATTACATTAGTTGGACGACCTCTGTGGAGCCAAGGTTCGGCTGAGACGCAGAAGTATGCGGGTTCGATTCCCGCCGCGGGAAATGTTTGTATCATCTGCAAGTACTTGTCTCGGGTCGGGGTGTTTTTATGTATAATATGTTTGTATTTACAAAAAAATATATAAAGTAGTATATCAGTCACGTGTTACTCATAACACAAGCTCTGCTTACCTTGAGACCAGATGATGCTGCGTGAAATGTCCGGCATAATTTTATATTATTAAATTATCACCTACTAATTAGTACTAATTTTATTAAAATAAACTCAAAGTCCTTCCCCTACTACTAAGTAAGTTCTCATAATTGCAATAAACAGCTAATTAAATTTCATTCGCGTATTCGAAAATCAACAAAACAGGAGGGTCGAGGCTAAGGGCACTTGATTATGTAGACAGAAAAGATTTGGCATTAATTAGTCTCTCGTTAACTGAACAAACTCGCTCTTCAGCGCGAGTGCACGTTTTTTACTGCAAAATAAATTCACTTATAAGTTATTTCATGTACTAGAAAAAACATTTTCAAACTATTCCCTACTAATATTGTAAATGCGAAAGTAACTCTGTCTGTCTGTCTGTCACGTTTTCACGCCAAAACCGCTGAACCGATTTTGATGAATTTTGGTATAGAGATAGATGGGACTTTGTCGAAGGACATAGACTACTTTTTTTGTAGGTACCACGCGTGCGAAGTCGCGGGCAGCAGCTAGTAATAAATATTGGTGGACACAATATGACTGATGACTGATAGAATACTTATATAATTATATTTTAATACAGACTTATGATACTTTATAACACCCAGACACAGAACAAACACCTATGTTCACCACACAAATCATTATCCCGGGAGGGGATCGAACCCTCAACCTACAGCGCAGAAGGCAGAGCTACTGCCAACTAAGCTGACAGGCCAGTCAAATCAATGTTATAAAAAAATGAATCATACATAATCATACTTATTATAAAATTAGCTGCTGCCCGCGGCTTCGCGCGCGTGGTACCTACATAAAAAGTAGCCTATGTCCGTCCTAAAAATACAATCAGGAGTATAAATCTATCTATCAATACCAAATTATTTCACGGCGTCTGGTAGATACATTGCGTGACCCAAGAGTTGGCTCCTATCTGGTTCAGTGAAATAGCATTGCCATTTAACGTGGCAATGCCGCCAGTGTCTTGGGAACGCTGCCCTCTGGCAGTGATCTGGATCAGTTGAGCTATCTATAGATCGTTTTAAACACTGCTTAGATAGCTCAACTGTTTCACATGTATTTAATATTATTGTTTATTATTCTGTACATTTCTGTAATTATTGATGTAAATACAATATGTCTGCTTACCAAATTTCATAAAGATCCGTTCTGCCGTTTCAGCTGTGAAAGGGTTACATACAGACAGACAGATACACTTTATATATTAGTATAGATTCTTTGGCCTTGGTAACCAACTAGCTTCTCCCCGCGACTTCGCACACGGGGTACCTGTATATAAAATATCCCATATGCTTTTCTAATATACTATATCCATTCAACAGTTTCGCCATGTAATCGTACAAACACACAAACATAGAGATACTTACTTTAAACGTAATATAATATTAGAATTAATATCATAAATAAATGGATAACATACAAACACACAAACATAGAGATACTTACTTTAAACGTAATATAATATTAGAATTAATATCATAAATAAATGGATAACATACAAACACACTAACATAGAGATACTTACTTTAAACGTAATATAATATTAGAATTAATATCATAAATAAATGGATAACATAAATGTACAATAAAAGGCGTGTAATTTTATCTTCAATAAACTATATTATTTTATTTTTACAACGGTATTAGATTCACATAACGTTTGCTGAGAAAGCGCAGACAAAGGGAAAGGGTAAATTATTGCCATTTAAATCTTATTTTAAATGTTGCCAGCATACAGATAAATAATAAATAATTAAATATTGCTGGACAATTCACACAACACCACCTAGTCCCAAACTAAGCATAGCTTGTATTATGGTGACTAGATGACTGATAGAATACTTATATAGTTTTAAAAACATACATGATATTTATAACACCAAGACACAAAACAAACACCTATGTTCTTCACACAAATGTTTATCCTAGGAGGGAATCGAACCCTCAACCTACAGCGCAGAAGGCAGAGCTACTACCAACTGAGCTGAAAGGCCAGCCAAAAATAAATCAGTAAAAAAAAACAGATGCATACTATATGTTTAGTAGTAGATTTTCTGAACAATAAATAATTACCTGTCAGTCATTATTAAAATTAAAACTAAGATACTTGCATGACAGATGCTAGTGCGTTTTTCCAGCAGTAGAACCGCTCATTTGGTAGTAGCTCTGCCTTCTGCGCTGTAGGTTGTTGGTTCGATCCCCAAAACAAACATATGTGTGATGAACATTTGGTGTTTATTCTCTGGTGGTTTAGGTGTTATAAAGTATCATACTATTTAAAATTAAGTTGTCCCAAGCGACTCAGGATAACTATCTTGTCGCTTGCAGAGACCTTGACTCGTTAGTTCAAACAGCTTCATTTGGGGCTTGTCCAATGAAATACAGTGAAATTCTTATGATATTGAGCAGTTGAGCTATCTATAGATCGTTTTAAATGGTCCTTAGATAGCTCAACTGTTATACATGTATTATATCCCAACTGGCTAAACTGGCGGCACTGCCACGTTGAATAGCAATGCTAATACGCAGAGCCAGATAGTATAAGTTTTGAATTTTAAATTACAAATTTCTAACATAGATATTTTTAAAATTGGTAAGAACGCTAACCACCCAAAACACAGGATCTACTAGGGTGGGACAGGAATCTGTGTTCTGGGTAATTAGCCTCTTTCGTTTAAATCACATAAGTTGATTTGCACTACTCACTAAAAATGAGTGCGATAATTTTATAATTTAAAAGAAAACAAAAGAGGGTAGAAATAAAAACAAAATTTTGCCAGTATCAAGTGATAAGACTTTATGGTAAGACATCAGAAAACCGTATGTTGTCGTTCGTCATTTGTTATTTTATATAAAATCGTGATTATATATATAGCTGACCACGCGAACTTCATTCTGCCTAACAGTCAACGAATGAGCATATTTAGGTTAAATAAAGTTGCTGCTTTTCCGACCCATAAACATGCTACACAGTCAATAGATTTGAATGAATGCTGTGTACCAATGATTTTATTATGAATTACAAAGTTTAAGTCATCCAAATCTTTATTCTTAGCCGCCAAAATTGCATGCTCACTTAATCATTCATTATATTTGTGGGTAGTTATGATGTTTTAGAATACTTAATTTATGAGTTCGTCTTTCGATGAGACAAAATTACAAAAATTTTGAGGAAATGAGATCAATCCGCTTTCTTCGTCGACAGGAACTCGATCATTACCATTACAATTGCTCAGAGAAATCTTCAGCAGATGTATCGTTCAGCAATGCAACTCTCATGTTTGTTGTCAGTTGAAGCTTCTTAACATAGCGCCATAGATTTGATGATATGAGGCAAGCGTTTATTTCACCGGCAGCAGTTGTTCTTGGAATTACTGGCAGTGTTTGACGTAAAACGCCAGACAGTAAAATCATTGCGCCTCCAAAACATCTCGAGTGATTGCGTAGATCTTGTAATGTTCGGTTAAGTGCTTCCAATGCGCGTTAATGTAAATAAATAAATAATCCCGGACATGTCACACAGCATCATCTGGCCCCAAAGTAAGCAGAGCTTGTGTTATGTTTACCACATGACTGATATACTACTTATACATATATTTTTTTGTAAATACATACATATTATACACATAGAAACACCCAGACCCGAGACAAATACTTGCAGATCATACAAATATTTGTCCCGCGGCGGGAATCGAACCCGCCCGCGGCGGGAAACGAACGCGCCAATGTGGCCATGGCCATGTGCCATTATGCATTCGTCCCAGATGATGATTTTCGATGCTACTAAAGCTTTGGTCATTACGGAGTGTTTTGCAATATTACATGTTGCTTGTTCAATAGTTTTAAGATTTAACAACAATTTTTTAAATCAACAGCAATGTAGGATCTCGCTCGAACAATGGCTAAAATTACTTACATGAGAAATGTCTTACCAGTTCCGTCAGGGGCATTCAGGAAAAATAAACCATCATTTCCACCATCAATTGCCATCATTAATGTATTATAGACTTCCTTCTGTTAATCTTCCATCTCCCATCTCCCATCTCCCATCTCCCATCTCCCATCTCCCATCTCCCATCTCCCATCTCCCATCTCCCATCTCCCATCTCCCATCTCCCATCTCCCATCTCCCATCTCCCATCTCCCATCTCCCATCTCCCATCTCCCATCTCCCATCTCCCATCTCCCATCTCCCATCTCCCATCTCCCATCTCCCATCTCCCATCTCCCATCTCCCATCTCCCATCTCCCATCTCACATCTCCCATCTCCCATCTCCCATCTCCCATCTCCCATCTCCCATCTCCCATCTCCCATCTCCCATCTCCTAATGGTGGTGATTAATATTAATAATAAATAACAATAACAATAATGTCGGACATTTCCCACAGCATCATCTGGCCCCAAAGTAAGCAGAGATTGTTTGACTCATTATACTACATACCTATACTTATACATACTTATACTTATACATATTTTTTTGTATTCCTTTGTTTCCATACGACGCTTTTAAAATAGGGTGATTTAATAATAATTGATTGGCCTCACAAATACAATTAGTAAACAAATGTCAAACACCAGAAGATTAGCAGATGCTGGATTCTTATACACTGGCTGCGATGATGAAACGATGTGTTTTTATTATGGTGATGATCTAATGGATTGGGACGCTTCCCAATTGGGATTCATCAACGGATGATGATCTATGATAAGAACATCTACGATGGTTTAGTCGATTTGAGATTAAAGAAGGGAAGGAAGAAGGAAGGATGTTTTTGAGAAATAAAACCGGTTATTCTTGAACAAAATGTTATATATATTTTATGTATAACTAGCTAGCGGAATTACAGACTGTAATCCCTTGGCCATGGCAACATCTACACTCGACAAATATACGAATTATAATACGACTATATTATAGATTATAATCAACTGGTTTCCAGTTTATATGACGTACCATGAATTATCGGCCAAATAAAAATATGTAACCTCTCAGCCGAACTAGTTTAACTGAGGCTTAGCCAGGCGCATGTTTCATACTTGTTATCTGACCACCTAAGCCTAGATCTTCCGGGTCATCGACCGCTGACCAGTGGGCGGCCTACATCCGCCTCGATGCACTCGTTTCTATGAAATAATAATAAATAACAAGCATAGTACTTAATGCTTTCTAGAAATTCTCCCCTTATCACACAATTGGAAATCGATTGATAGTATTTCGAAAATAGATACATTCACTTTGTAGGCATATATTTTGACTGATTTTGACAACTCGTAAAGATGTTGACAGAACAGGTTCTGTCAATTCACTTCAAGTGAAGAAATTCTAGACGACCATTCCGCGTGACGTCTAGAATTGACAATTGACTATCGACTAAGACTTTAACAAACAAATTGACTATAAAGAAGCATAAACACTTGACACTGACAAAATTGGCATTGTTATGTCACATGCCATTAACAAAGAAGAAGAAGAAGGAGGAGTAATAGACGCTAAATCTATATCAAAATCTATTCGATTTTCTTTGTAAAATCTATATAATTGAGTGACTAAGAGATTTTTTTGTCGTCTTGTGAAGCACGCGTTGCGCTCCTATACCTACCTATTATTTATTTTCCTCGAGTTATTTCCTATTTTATTAGTAATTTTGGTATTTTTATTTAAATAGAGCTAGATTTATTTACTCGGGTGTGTATAATTGGAATAAAAGCTTTGTCTTTCTGTGTGATTTGAGAAATAATAATCAGTATAATAATTTTAAATGAAAAGACACCATCCCTTTTATAAAAATCTTGTGTCACAGTTTTCGTGTTTATACTCCTTCGAAACGGCTTGACCGATTTTGGTGAAATTTTATTTGTATATTCAGTAGGTCTGAGAATAGGTTTATAACTTATTTTTATACCCCTAAGTCTTAAGGGTGGTCTTAAGGGTGACCCCAAAAATTTTTTTTATGTTCAATAAGGCAAAACAACGTTTGCCGGGTCAGCGAGTTTTATATAAAATAACGACTAAAATAATGACGAACGACAACAATCATACTATAAACAATATAAACTCTTGACATTAGCAATATTGACGTTATTTTAACACATGACATTAACGTAGAAGAAGAAGTGACTAAGAATTCGATACGTCTATTATTGGCTGTAATTCTGACCACTAATTTAGGTCCATTATGTTCAAATAATTCGTGTTCCTTTGTTTTTTTATTGTAGCCAAATAAGTTGGTAAACAATTTTATGTATTATTTACCCTTTAAACTTGAAACTTGCGACACCAGTTTGAAAAAATAGTACAAATAAGAGTGTTATGTTATGATTGAAAAATTTAGCCTATTCATTTTCCTTGTAATTTCATTATAACTATTTTATAAAACATTTAATGTACCTATATCCAAACAGCAAATTAGCTGAGGTATGATCTGACTGACCTCTAAAAAATAGACACTTCAAAGCTTAATTTTAATCAAACGAATATATGTATCGAAAACTAACGAGACTACACCATTACCTTTAAAATACAATATATCCAACGATACACAACACTTATGGGGCAGAAAAATTTATGAAAGAAAACAGACTATTAAAAATACAATAAAATTGAGAACCTCCTCCTTTTTTTTCAAGTCGGTTAAAAAAGTTGGTTATAAGTACTTTATCATTTTTCCTATTACCACTGGAAAGTCACAGGAAGGCAAAAGATCGAAATTTAGTTAACATGGATGACATTTCTATAGGACATAACTCGAAGTACCTACCTATATCCTTTCACAAGAAATATATACAAATATACAAATCGGTTCATAAATGACCGAGTTATGAGGTAACAAACATGAAAATAAACAATCAAATTGAGAACCACTTCCTTATTTTGATGTTGGTTAAAAATAGCAACTTAAAACAAATATAACTTAAAACAGTTTTTAATTCTTAACTTTATGGGCACTAATAATCGTGCAAAATTTTATCACGACAAGACTAATGGTCTGAAAGCAAGAGCTCTAATTAAAGGCAGACAGACAAACGGAAATGGCAAAACTATAGAATTCATTGTTGGACTACAGAACCCTAAAAGACAACCAGTACCTTTTATTATTAAGACAACTATAAACCAGCGTGGATCCAGCGTCAATTAGTTAAGTTAAGTCTCGCTAGCTCCACACGCAGCTGTTTCACAACGGGCATAGGACGAAACGGGAAATAGTGCGAGAGTTGGCGGTAAACATTTCTTCTCTTCCTTTAATGTTTTTAAAGGTTTTGCTATTATACATAGCTATATGTTAAATAGCAAAACATATAAATAGAATATGTTTGTATTTACAACTGTACAAATGTATCAGTCATGTGGTACCCATAACACAAGCTTTGCTTACTTTGGGGCCAGATGATGCTGTGTGAAATGTCCGGCATTATTTATTTAATTAATTTAATTTAATGTTCAGTACCTGGATTACCGAGCTTTGCTCTGTATAAAACACGGATAAAACGACGATATCTAATAATGAAACCTAGCTAGATCGATTCATCGCCCCCCAAATCCCCTGCATACAAAATTTCATGAAAATCGTTGGAGCCGTTTCCGAGATTTAGATTTTATATACATATATATACAAGAATTGCTCGTTTAAAGGTATTAGATTTGTTTGACATTTGCAAATGTTTAATTTTGCCAATGTCAAGTGTTATGGTTTTGTTCTTTATGGCATGTATCAAAATAATGTCAATTTTGCCAGTGTCAAGTGTTATGGTTTTGTTCTTCATGGCATGTATTAAAATAATGACAATTTTGCCAGTGTCAAGTGTTTTATGTTTTATGTCTTTTATGTTTGTTTATAGTCAATTTGTTTGTTAAAGTCTTGGTCGATGGTAATTTTCTTAGGATTCCTCGTCGTTGAAATCACATTGCACCATAATACACAGTTAATTAAATTGTTTATACTTGTCCCATGTAGTCACAACTTATTCATTAAAATTCCGCTAAGATTACAGAATGAAACATGCAATAAAACGAGTAAGAAATATTAAATTAGCAGAGCTATGTTACTTCATGAAATGACAAACGAAGAGGTTGTTGTCACAAGTTACAGTTGATTGTAATTTTGTTTATTCCAAACGTCTTCGCGCATTGACCGTCTAGAATGTTCTTGGATTTGGCTGACTTGCGATAGAAACATTGCGTTCCTATTTTATTTACTATTCTCGAGTTTATTAGTAGTCTTGGCGTTTTTATTTAAATAGAGCAATAAGGTTATGGACTCGGGTATGAATAATTGAAATAAAAGCTTTGTGATTCTTTGTGATTCAAGCAAAAATTATCCGTATAATCATATAAAAGACACCATTTTATATAAAACTAGCGACCCGCCCGGCTTCGCACGGGTGCTATACTGATTACTGACTAAATATACTACAGAATGTCATACTTACATAAAATACATACATACATATAATACAGATATACCATCCTGGACTTTTTTGTAGACCTTTTCAAGGTGTACAATACTGTAGTACATTATTTTGATCTATTTCGTAGGGTTCAGTCAGCGTTTGCAATGTAAGGGCAAAAAAAATTGTTTATTTTCGGCATCACATTAGAAACTTTCTTAAAATGACAGTGTTTCTCTACTATATTATGCATGTATTATACATTTACAACTTCTTCTTGAATAAGTCAATCTATTAAAAAAACCGCATCAAAATGTATGTAATGTATGTTTAGATCTTTAAAACAACGCGTTTTAAAGATCTAAGCATACATGGGACAGACAGACAGCGGGAAGCGAGTTTGTTTTATATTATATAGTGATAGTGATAACAAATAACGAACGACAAGATACGGCTTTGTAAAATACTATAAACAATATAAACTCTTGATACTGGCAAATTTTAACATTATTATAAAACACAACAAGATTAATAATTTTCTTTGATTTCTCGTTGTATAAAATACAATTCATCTTAATACACTTATAATATAACTGTGTAAACTTGTGCTTAGTGTTAGTAGTCACAATTTATTGATTAAAATTACGCTAAGGTTACCCAATATATAATTAAGTTTTTTTTAAATTAAACGAAAACCGACTTCATTGAACAAATTTTTAACTTATAAAATGTGTATTCACCTCCTGTTTTACCACCCTTAGGAATGCTAATAAATTTATTTAAATATAATTTTGCAAATGTATTTATTTAAGTACATAATTCCTCATATGTACATTACTCAATTAAAAGTCTATAAGAATAAAATATATTTTCCTATTTTCTCATCCTTAGGGGTAGTATTTTATCCTCTAATTTAAATGGGACGAAACAGGATGTATTGCCAAACAAAAATATTTTTTCAAATCAATTCATAAATGACGGAGATTCGACATAATAAACATAAAAACAATACAACTGAATTGAGAACCACCTCCATTTTTGTGTCGGTTAAAACATAAAATAACACGGAGTAAACTAATTCATGTATTTCATGTAAGAGCTATGTTATTTTATAAAATGTTAAAAGAAAAATCGCGGAAAACCATTTACGGCGGCGACATATCGTTAGTCCGCTAGATGTCTAATAACCACTAACTACTTACTCGCACCTTCTAATATTTACACAACTAAATACCAGCGTAGATCCAACATCAATTAGCTCTCGCTCTAGCTCACACAGCTGATTCACGACGGGCATAGGACGAAACGAGAAATAGTGCAGGAGCTGGCAGGTGAAACCCTTTCCGGACTTAGGTGAGGTTGAAATTAACCTTGATATTTCACTGGATTAACAAAAGTTTCGAATAATACAAACTTACTATCTTATTCTGTTTGCATCAAGGTCTGAATTAGAGTAACACTTTTGCACCTTAGTTCACCTACCATGTAGTCAAAATGATTTATACGCTTTTAATAAAAACATTTTAATATTTTGACTCATTATCAACAATATGAGCGACTATTATTTAAATAAATAGCGTAAGGTGGTAAACAATACTTGGTAATAGTCTTAGGTAGCGTACGATTAATACCTGCAGATCATACAAAGTCCCGCGGCGGAAATCGAATCAATATTATAATGTTATTTTCTAGATCTTAATATATATATATCTATACCAAGTTTAATTAATCCAAATCCGTCCAGCCGTTTGAGCGTCAAGAAGTAAAATAACATATAATAACTAGGTTATATAATATTAGCGTAATTTCCCTAATATGCAAATACCTAAACAATATCAACTCAAGTTACCAACGTCCCAAGTGTGTTTTAGATTCGCAGCCACAATTTCAACTGTATCTGCCTGAGGGACCCTCCACACATCGCCATCAATCGTAAAGCCAAACAATACTTGATAAAAGCTGTCATAGCGACGTGAGACGTTGCCCATTGTGGTACAAGTTACAGGAGTATAATAACGCCGGACATTTCACATAGCATCATCTGGCCCCAAAGTAAGCAGAGCTTGTGTTATGGGTACCACATGACTGATATACTATTTAAATACTTTTTAAATAGTACAGTTTACAGTCTGTCTGGTTTCCCTTTCTCTCACGCATACGGCAGCGTTAGGCAGGCTCCTTCTCTCTCACTCTAACCCACTGCGTCTAGTTAGAATAGTTTAAGTTATCACTTCTGTCGGGCGTCCAGAGACTCACACGTTTTTTTACTTTTTGTAAATACATACATATTATATATAGAAACTCCCAGACCCGAGACAAATACTTGTAGATCATACAAATATTTGTCCAGCGCAGCGGCGGGATTCTGCGTGTCAGCCGGATTTTATATCGTCATATCAATATCAATAGTTTTTACAGAAGAATTATATATGTATACCCTATCAAGTTCTCACATCACACAATTATATGTGGCTTTGCGCTATGTAGGTCAAACATTTGTGTGATCAACATACATAGATGTTTAACTCACGTATTATTTTCTTTATGGAGGCACCGAAACCGTTTCTATTCATCTAGTAGAGAAACATCGTTGGCGTGAGTTTGATGTGCGGTCCGCTCGTTGCCGCTCCCGTTTACGGTTCACACAAAATATTAAAAGTTTTTGAATAGACAAAAATTTAGTACTATTTTGCCAGTCTGTTCCTAATGACTTAAGACACAATGCAGACGCGTGCACCTTACCCTCCCGTCCGCAATTGAAAAACCATGCAAAGCGTCAATACAAAGCACACACCATCGTCACATGCAGGTTGCAAAAAGAAATTCGACACAACTCGAGGAGAAACACGTGTCATGCTACAGGGTGTGGTGTGGTTCTAGGGGGTAGAACATGCTAGAACAAACATTTATTAGCGATCACTTACACCACACCCTGTATTTCGTATAAGCACAAACATAAGTAAATTTCGATTGACATGAACACGTCGACTCGTTTTCGCGCTATTTTATATTTCTGCGGGTATAATACGACATAAGGGTTGGATGTATGGTACAAAGTTATAAGGAGAACTTATTTTTCTGTAAGGTGATGTGGACAATCATACAAATAATTACGTTTTAAAAACTAAAAAAAAAATACCGACTTCATTGAATGAAAATTGAGCCCATAAAAATACAACCGAATTGAAAATCTCCTTCTTTTTATGATGTCGGTTAAAAACGTTTTAATTATACGCTTTTTAATCTTGATTTAAAACCATACCATAAAACCGATTTTGATGAAATTTTTAGACGGTTGATGTAATATATATTAAAAAAAAAAACGAATTGTGAACCTCCAATTTTTTTTGAAGACGGCTTAAAATGTGGACCATTTCCTGCCAATATAGAGTTACTATCAAGAACCGCAAGCATCTTATTTGGATATATAGAAACGGTCTAAAGCTTGTTGCGATCGAGTTCGAGGTGACCTAGGAAAACACGTTTCTAGCATAAGGTTCATAAAGTGCTTCATAACCTTCTATGTTAGGTGTTAAGGTGGGTGTTATGCTGGTACCTGTTCTTGACAAAGAGGACATGCTCAGAAAGTATGTTTGTTTAGGACTAATGTTGCTCGCTTCACGATATAATAATTAAAATAAGAAATGTCATATTTGATACACAAAATGAGAGGAAAATATATCTATTCTATACCATTACTTGTATTTAATCTACTATTATGTTTGTTAAATACCACTCACTCATTCATCACGAATGTTTTTAGATGACCTCTGGATACGCGACACCGACCGTTACCCTATGGGGCGAGACGCAGCCGGCTGCCGCGCTCGCCCCATTTGATTATAAACCTTAATTCACATGTTTACAGTCTACTTTTGTATAGAGAAGTTTACTGAGTTTCTTTGATATATTATCTACATTCTGAACAAAAAATATTGCATCATCTGTGTTCGTTCAGTATTTGATTGGCAGTCGCCATAATTACTGATTTTGAAGTGATTTATTACTAAACTCTAACGCGCCAAAATAAGTTTTCACTTCTGTCGGCACTCCCGGAGTGCAACCCGATTTTTTTTTATTATTACAAGTTCTTACCTTTATCGCTCTTTAGTTTCTATCTGTGTTTGTATCCAAAAAGAAACGAATCGCAATTGAATTGGTGTTGTTTTGGGAGAGTTATCTCTAAATTGCATTTGGGGGAGATAAAAGTCTGAAATTGATCGTGAAATGATTGCAGTTTAAGGAATTTAGGGTGGTTTGTGTACATGTGCTTACACACCATATCGTGTTTGTTTCATGGAATACTAATGCTGCCCGCGGCTTTGCTCGCATTTCTATCCCCAAGATGCTATCTCCATACCAAATTTTATCAAGATCTTTTCTGATATTTAGTCGTGAGATGGTAACAAGCAAACAGAAACACAGAGAGACGGACAAACAGATAATAAATTTGAATGTATGATGTAAGTGGTGGATAGTGGATATTAGTGGAGTAGAATAGAAGTAGTGGATGGATTTGACGATCGTTGATTTTTTTTAACTTCACAGGTCAATGGTCTTAACCTCTAGTTCACGTATTAGTAGTTACGAGTAGAAAAACACATAAAAACTACATGATTTAGCACCAATTTTCGGACAGAATTTGGAATTCCTAAGGGGTTAATTTTAGGCTTATTTAATTGAATTTTAATTTATTTAGCAAAATCACTTTACCTCAAAACCGAAATAGATGTAAAGCAACGTCATAATTGTAATGATGATTGAGAACCGTGGAAACATTCGGGCGGTCGTTAAGGCGATTCAGTTTCCAAATTAAAATTAAAACCGTCTGGGCCCGTCCAATCGTTAGTCTTAATTTGAGTTGGGCGATAGGCATGTTGGCAGTGGGAGCGAGGCGAGGCGACGCGACGCTATAACACTTCAAAGTGCTCAATTGTCATTTTTCATTCAGATTCAATAATATTCTTATCGTGATATTTCGAACCAGTATGGTGGAAGGATTAAAGGGCCTCAAAGGCTCGTTTCGTACACTGAATTCTGATTCAGTGAAATGTATCAAATTAGTACTAACTCGCTTCTTTATGGCGTATGCGACTTGAGTTTTCATAATTATGTTAATGTCCGTATCATGCTACTGTCATAATCATAATACATAGAATAAAAATGTTGAAAAAAAGTTAAAATATGCTTTAAAGTCTACAAAGGAGTGAATTAAAAAAGGCTTATTAAGCATGTGGACAGCTGGCTAACAAATGACAGAAAGAGTAGGCATATTCTGCAATGTTTTGTCTCATATGTCAGTGTCAGACTAATGACGGCGCACTAAATATTCCATGTTGACGATATTGACGTCAAATTAGATTTGAAACTAACAGTAACTTCGTGTCTATCCCGCCCATCATTAATAACGGCTAATTTGACATTTGTATCAGTTGTATCTGAAGTTCATAGCTGACGTGCCGATATAGTATAGCATGTAGTGTGACATATGGTTTAAATTGAAATGCACAGTCAGCTCTGCGTGATTGACGAGCGGCCGCGGTAAGCAAATACGATACGAGGTAAGCTTTACAACACGCGACTTTGTGACGTCATAAACCTGGTAAACCTGGACTTATATCTTCTTCGTCAATAATTATGTCAATTTGGCCAATGTCAAGTGAATAGAGTCGTATGTTGAAGTTGTTTGTTATTTTATTTAAAATTGTGATCTTTTATGTAAAATAATTATACGGATTAATGTCTCAAAGAAATATAATCTTTCATTCTAATTTTTAACACCCAAAACAAAAACTTTAGGTTTATTAAAAAAAAAACACCAAAAATACAAATTAAATACGAAATCTTATGTAGTAAAACATGTTGTTCTAAGTTTTATTTAATATCTAATCTTAATAGAATTGTAATCATTAAATTATAACATCTTAACACAAGTACTTATAGACAATTTAATAATAAGTGTATTATGTGTACGATGAAGAAGCCAAGAATATTTTAGACGGTCGCTCCGTGATGAGACGTTTAGAACAAACAATTGAAGATCGACAACACTTTGGCGATATTTGGGTCTGGGTGTTTCTATGTATAATATGTATGTATTTTCAAAAAAAAGTATATAAGTAGTATATCAGTCATGTGGTACCCATAACACAAGCTCTGCTTACTTTGGGGCCAGATGATGCTGTGTGAAATGTCCGGTAGTATTTATTTAATTAATTATTATATTATAACAAAACAATGATTTGACACTGGCAAAATTACCATTAAGAAAGATGCCATTATAGGAAGAGAAGAAGCATAATAAATTAATCATATCTGTAGACAATACACAGGCACCATCTAGTCCCAAACTAAGCATAGCTTGTATTATGGTGACCAGATGACTGAATACTTACATAATTTGAAGTGATAACTTCTTATGAGAGGGTAAACCGCTTCGTTACGTAAAGCGTTACGGCGCCAGTCTGTCTGGTTTCCCTTTCTCTCACGCATACGGGTAGGTCCTCCTCTCTCACTCTAAGTTATCACTTCTCACACGTTATCACTTTTCACACGTTTTTTAAAATACTTACGAAACACCAATATTCATCACACAAATGTTTGCCCTTGGGGAGAATCGAACCCTTAAGCTACTGCGCAGAAGGCAGAGCTACTACTAACAGAGCTGAGATACCAGTTAGCAATAGCTGTCTTCTTATGATGTAAGATGAACTTCGTCATTAGATAGATCTGGGTCAGAAATGTTGCTACTTTGGGGTAATTCGACTCACATCAATAGGGCCTTCATTGTTCAAAAAAAATGCATTAGAGCTGTGTGTGATGCTGGTCCACTCGACTCATGCAAACTATTATTTATAAAATTAAATTTGCTTACGATGCCCAGTCTATATATATATTTCAGGTATGCTGTTTTGTTGTTGAGCACAACAGATTCGTTGACAAATATGAGGATCAAATAAATTCAAAAATAAAATTGAGGGACCCCACTAGACTATTAATTTCAGTTCGAAAAACAACTTTAAGTCTTAAAAATAGCTACATAATGTGTATAAAAATATTTAATAGAATACCTAGATCTATAAGAGAATTACCATACAATAAATTTAAAACAAAAATGCTTTCCTGGCTTGTTGACAAATGTTTTTATAGTGTCAAATAATTTCTTAATTAACGTTCCGTTTGCTATGGTAAAAACTATTATGTAATTCATACCTAAATGTAATTATTTGAGATTTTAATAATTATTGTAATGTTTATTTAATTTGTTTAAATATGTAGTCTTTAATGTTATTATGATATGTACCTTCTTAATTTTTGCATGCTGGGTTTTCTAGCGAAATGTGTGAATCTAATTATGTATTTAAGTTCTCTGTGTACCACATTTTACGCAAATAAATCATTTCATTTCATTTCAAAATTGACCAGCAAATCCAGCATTTAGAACGCAAATGCCTATATATATATATAATGTATTAAACGTCTAGCTCTCAGGCAGTAAGAGTGAGGTACCACAAACTCCGAAGCAACTTACAATGTCGATACCTTTATTTGCTCCACTATTTGATTTAGCGACTAACTTTGTTTCTCTTCCGTCTGCGCTCACATCTACGCGATAGGGTTGCTAGCTCACGTACCAACAATGTACCTTCATACGAATTTATGCTATTGAAGTACTAAAGTGTCACTCTCAAAAAGCCTAGTCTTGGTTACCTGTGGATAATAAACTGATTCATCTTTCCTGCGGGTCCTGTCGGCAAGGTCGAGAGCTTACATTAAGGCTTGCCTAAGTGCACGAAAGGAGCCTCTAAGGTGCACTTTAAGCCTTTCACCACACTGGTTAGATATAAAAGAAAATCGTGTTAGTTACACCACTTATAACTCATGAACCGCTGGACCAATTTGGATGAAACTTAAAATGAATAGAGTTAGTAACTTGGATTAGGATATAGGCTATTTTTTATCCTGAAAACACAAATGGAACGGGAACGGGAACGGGGCGGGCGAAGCCGTGGGTGGCCGCTAGCGCTATCTATCAATATTTATCCGTAACTTGTTAATCTCTGTGATCATTACAATAATTTGAATTTGAAATTTTAATTATCTTTTTTTTTATATCGATATTAGTACTTTAATATTTTTGTGAAGTTGTAACCGCCCAACGAAGTGGGCACGGGTCAGCTAGTAGATAATACATAATATAGAGAACAAAGGATTTTGTGACAAATCTCATTCAATGAAATAAGTCATTAGTTAATTTTGTATATCCCAAAAGTGATAATCATAATTGTTACCATGGTAAGAGCATTTTAAAAATCTTTGCAACTGAAAACCTACTATTTTTTTTATTTTAAGCCTAAGCGTGTGTCGCTTTTTGTAAATGCCGTACGCTAAATCTACTAAAGTTATCGCCTGGCAATGGCAACCCTACATACTAGTATTTACCCAGAGTAATCATTACCTTAAGTACGCAGAAACTAATAAAAACTTGTTGCTTACATTTTAAAGGGAACTTCTGTCAGTGGGTTTGGTTTTTACTAAAACACGCAACGGTAACTGCTAATAGAGTTTGTTTGTTTGCTAAATTAAGAGTACTAAAGTTACATATGATGCAAAATGCAATGTAATGTAACAACAGAGGTCTTATAAGCAGAGTAATACTACTTGTACGAACTCTGTGGTGCAGTGGGTCAAGGCCCGACTGAGACGCACAAGGTTACGGGTTTGATTCCCGCCGCGTGGCGTTTTTGAGTGTATCTATGTATGTATTTATGTATAATATGTATGTATTTACAAAAACAAATATTTATAAGTAATAAATCGGTCATAACACAAGCTCTACATCGGGGCCAGATGTTGGGTGAAATGTCCGGCATTATTTATTATTATATAAAATAAACTCTGTATAGAGTGACTCTGACTGAATCTAAAACAGAATGGAGACACATCGAAAGAGCCACCACTTAAACCGAGAGACCTATCCTATCCCACAATGGAATTCTTGGTGTTATTTCAAATTTGAAATAATGTGACCACAAAGTCATTTTGTCCAAATGGGCTACAACTGTTTAAAATTACACTGAAATAATTACAATCGTCACTATATAACAATCTCCTAGTTATATCCATAATCACGGATACTGACTGTGTGTGTGAGTGTTCAACTGAAGAAGTATTCTTAAAATATTGTATTGATAAAATATGTTTACTTCAATTACCGAAAAGCTGGCAAATCGTATCGGATCCGTCCCGTTGTCCGTAAAAACATAAGCCAAGCCCGACGAGTTATTAAATTCGCACATGGCACGCGTCACTAATTATCGACGGGCAGCGCTACTCTGAAAGTTCTGAAAGCGTTGTAAGCGATAAATGCCCTAATCCCTCTGCAAGCAGACCTAGTTTCATACATAGAATCGCTAATATGGTTCTCAAAGTAGTCTCATAATGTTGCTTAGTGCTAGATATTGCTGTGCAAAATGTCCACCAATCAATATAAACATTTATTACCATGCATTAGTTTAGCATAAACTCTAAAATGGCTTGACCGATTTGAATTCTGTTTTTTTATTTCGTACTCCGCAACAGAGGGTTTTTAGGTGGTACAAAGTTCACTGGGTTATCTAGTATTTTTATATTTATAGGTTAATTTAACAGAAGCTAGTAAAGTTCTATTTGCTACGGAGAATGATAAATTGCAATAAAATAGAAGTCTTCGAGACCTGATTGGATCCCGGGTTTTTAACATAGCAAAGGACATCAAAGACGTAGTCACAGACAAGTAATCAGTCTTATAAAAGAAACCGCAGACAAGAAACAAGTCAAACTACTTACTCATCTGGATCAATAGTTGTTTTTAGGTATATAAAAAAAACTTTATACGACACCTACTGAGAATCTTGCCCATTCCTTTTCCAAATATAACTTAGAAAGTACATCATTTCAGGCCTACTAAAATGCGGGACGAAAAGTCTATGCAATTTCATTTCTAACGCGGTTAGCGGGAGAGAAAATTATATGAAAATCCATTTCTACAGTGTTATTTCTTTTAATTCTTCATAGATCACCCTGTAGGTATGGTTATTTTCATTATTAAACGACAAAAAGTTTTTACTTCAAGTCCGCCAAATTATAATTATATAATTATATTCCTCTTCCGATATTCGAACAATATTTTGAAAAAAGAACCCAAGTAATAAAGGCATGCGCGGGAATTTCTTGAAATTTAATTTTGTTTTGGTAATTTTATTAATTCTACAGAATTTCGTCGAGTGATAGTAAAGATTTTATTCCTCGTAGGTGTAGTATAAAGCACTATGTATCACTCAGGAAAAAGTACGATTCCTACCTCGTGTGTTTTTAAAAGAAATTGGGCACTTTCTCGCCTACAGTGTACAATGTACTATTCTTGTTTCTGAGTATATACATATTTTCTGCACGGAAAAAATAACGTCTACACAAGGCTCATTGTCTACTTCCTAACTTTCGAGTGGTAAAAGTTTTTCTAATGAGCTATCTGCGCAGAATGAGCTCTGCAGGCAAAGGATTTATCTTATAGCCGTATCAGCTGATGTGTTGTTTAAACTTGTTGTAATTTTTTGTTTATTAGTATGACAGACTATACTTTCCCCACGCCAGCTAATTATGGTTATATGATGATAAGAGATACAAGAGATATAGAGGTTAAGATTTTTTCAGAATAGACAAAATGGTGTTTAATAATAAATAATAATAATAAATAATCGCAGACATTCCACACAGCATCATCTGGCCCCAAAGTAAGCAGAGCTTGTGTTATGGGTACCACATGACTGATATATTTTTTTACTACTTATATACATTTTTTTTTGAAAATACATACATATTATAACATAGGAACACCCATACCCGAGACAAATACTTGCATATCATACAAACATTTGTCCCGCGGCGGGAATCGAACCCGCAACCTTCTGCGTCTCAGCCGGATCTTAGCCCACTGCGACACAGAGGTCGTCAAAATTTGAGTATTAAAACAATATGTACTCATCATACAGGTTATTTTTTTGGGAGAAAGTTTAATAGTCGCAATGCCACGGGTACTGAGAGCACACTCACGGAATAGTTCAGAGAAACTTGTAAAATTAAAAGTTGAACGATTCATTTTCATTTCAAATCATTTTGCTTTTTAATTTTAGTTACATAAAAATAGACACTCATTTATTTGTGTTTGAGCACGCACAATCAGTACAAACAGAAACAATATATAAATATACACTTTGCTCTGCAGTCTTGTTGCCTCGTGGAGAGGTGAAACACCTGTCGAATTTCTTTTGGAGATTGCATGTGTGTGACGTGTGACGTGTCTATCTTTTTCTTATCCTGTAAATTTATATGTACACATTATTTTCATTATAAATCTCTTAGTATTATTATCATCATCCTCTTTTCAGCTACATTTAGTTCAATCCATCCCAAGGCTGCCTGGCTGAGATTGCTACATAGCGATAAGATCGCCCATTGTACTACCAACTAGCAAAACATTGTTAATTTTCTTTTCTACTTGTCTAATGTATATATGGTGTGCTATAAAGTATTTTCTATCTTCTAAATATCTAAGTATGTCAATAAATTGATTTTTAATGTTCGGTTCAGCTATTCTCTTTTGTTTATGTCTATGATTTTCTTTCATGTTTTTTTAGCACCTGTTTTGAGTGTTTCAGAGTAGCGCACTTATTTACCAATCGTGGGATGCAAAGCGCACGTCCTGTTAATCATTGCGTAATGAAAGCGCCGTGACTTTTGTAGCTATTGTTCACTGCCGCTTCCTTCCGTGACTTTCAAACACCCTGTATGTTTACACAACATCCTGTATACATATATTGTATACCACACTGTATATTATTTTACAGCAAGTATAATATTTTAACGTGCTGTGCTATTACTCATTTTAAAAGCTTTTGTAATGTGTGTACAACGAAATTAGGAAATAACTGAGGGTGAACATTATTCATACATTTTCACGCGATTTTAAATAAACATGGCAAACTTAATATGTTATGTAGACCATGTATATAACTGAAGTATATTATGTATACCATACTTATACTTAGTGCTTACCTATTCTACCTAAGTGGTCTATGTTTTAACAATTAGTTACTTTAACTACGATAAAAAAACGAGCAAGCCTTACAGAAGTCGCATATGATGTGTAACATCTGACATCTCACTTTGGTAATAAGAAACATTAACATTATATCCTAAATTAGTTTATACAACAGAACACCTTATATACAACACACGCTAGGTTAAGCGCACAGCTTATGCGTTCTACTTCTTCATTTCCCTTTCTCGTTCTCGTCTGACACACGCACATACTATTGGCTGACAGTACCAACCGCTCGGAAAATGGAATGGTACCATCTGACAGCCAACTATACCACCGCGCGCGCACATTAGTCAAATCAAACAGCGCGTGCTTTCCCAGCTTCCTGTTACACATTTCCGTCCCTCACGAAATAACTTCCAGATATTGCAGGAAAGATGTTACACATCAAAAACATAAATAAAACCTTACAAAAACTTATAGAACACCATTAAAAAAACGGTTCGTTCCTCTTAAGCGGAAGCCTTGTCTTGACACCAGCTGCGGGTTCGATTCCCGACGCGGGACAAATGTTTGTATGATCTGCAAGTATTTGTCTCTGGGGTTAGATGGTGTTGTGTACAGGCACAGAATGAAAAGGTTCGTCACTTTAGAGTCGGTTTTCGCTTGCACGCAAAAAGCAGTTATGCTTAAATTTGTTGAAAAGATAAATTGTCAAACAACATAGATCTAAATTTGATATTATTACGATCAGATAAATATTATTTTCTCTAACTCGGTCTATTCTGTAACAAAGTTCTAAAAGGTAATATGTGCACGCGATACGTTAAACGAATCAATTTGAAAATTGACGAACCTTTCCATTCCGACCTCTGTGGCGCAGTTGGCTAAGGTCCGGCTGAAACGCAAAAAGTTGCGGGTTCGATTCCCGCCGCGGGACAAACTTTTGTATGATCTGCAAGTATTTGTCTCGGGTCTGGGTATTTCTATGTATAATATGTATGTATTTACAAAAAAACAAATAAAATATATAATTATTATATCAGTCATGTGGTACCCATAACACAAGCTCTGCTTACTTTGGGGCCAGATGATGCTGTGTGAAATGTCTGGGGTTATTATTATTATTATTATTATTCCGTGACTGTACATTGTCCACCAATTTTTATTTATTTATTATTTACAAGTGTTCCTTTTGGGGTACGGAACTCTAAAAACCACTATGGTGGTACTCTATGAACTAAGTCCCATTTCCATATGCATGGGTGCCAGACATACAGGCGAGCCGTATTATTTATATAGAACAAGTGCTAATCTATTTTGAACTCTATTCGGTAGATGTAGGGCGGCTTGTCCTATGGTTAAACCCTCGAGAGTCCATTTGACTAGCACACATTAGTAAAAGTTCGCGAGCTCAGTGTGAAGAGTGGCCATGTTGAGAAAAAATGTGGGATTTTCTTATCTGTATGTTTAAATAAAACTGTCAAGAAATTATAGCTTTTCGAGTTAATAAATAAATAATGCCGGACAATTCACACAGCAACATCTGGCCCCATCTTGTGTTATAGGTACACGCTATTTATATACTTATTTTTGTATCAATACATGCATATTATGTAAAGATACATTCAGACTCGAGACAAATTACTAGTTCATACAAACATTGGTCCCCTCAAACCGCAACCCGTCTCAGACGGTAAAAGTAAAATTAAAAGTCTATATCTTCTATATATATAAATATGTTATGTTGGTTTGTGTCCGCTTCAAAAACTCAAAAAGTTCTGCACCGATCGAGCTGAAATTTTAGTATGATATATAATCCGCATCAAGGATTGTTTTCATGTATTTTTTTTTTTAACACAGCGTAGCGTGGCGGGGTACAGCTAGTAACTTATATAGGTATAGGCAGTGTATACTACGAGTATATAGGTATATCTATTTTTTAATTAAAAAAAACACCTAAATACTAAATTAAAAAACGTGAGGTACCTTTTTAAAATGCTATGTCACTTGATCACTTACAGTTTAGACTACTTAAGAGTACTGCCTACTTACCTAAGCATTGTGTGTTGACCATAGGTGTTTGTTTTGTGTCTGTGTGTTATAAAATATCATAAGTATGTATTTAAAAACATGTAAGTATTCTATCAGTCATCTGGTCACCAGGATACAAGCTATGCTTAGCTTGGGCTTGTTGATGTTGTGTGCATTGTTCACCAATATTATTTTATTTATTGTTTTTCTTTTCCTCAACAATATCTATTTACAATATATCTTATATAGAATATTATACAATAAAATACTAAGGCTATATAACTATGGGGTATATTTACAGAAATAATTACAGAAATGTACAAAATAATATACAATGATATAAAATACACGTGAAACAGTTGAGCTATCTAAGGACCGTTTAAAACGATCTATAGATAGCTCAACTGATCCAGATCACTGCCAGAGGGCAGCGTTCCCAAGATACTGGCGGCATTACCACGTTGAATGGCAATGCTAATACGCTGGCCAGATAGGAGCCAGCTCTTGGGTCACGCAACTTATCTACCAGACGCCTTGAAATAATTGAAAAAACGCGGTGGGCTCTTGTTCCCCACGGGCCCAGGGTAGGTAAGGTTATTGAATATCTTACTTTATAACACCTGCAATAAGGGTGGTACTTAGATTTCAGACCTAGCGCACACTGCGAATTATTCCGCGGCGATTTTTCTCGCGCTCATCTGTGGAACATAAATTCAGGCGCACTAGCGGAAAAAAACGCGTTCAAAAAGACATACGTCAGAATACACTTAAATTAGCGCAGTTCAATCCGCGCGGAATAATTCAATAGTACGGGCAAGGCCTTAATACTAAAAATTTTGCATTTCTTGATTTTTGTAAAGTTCTATTTTTCATGAGGTCAGTTTTATCCCGACATTTCTCAAAAAAAATGCAGTCACTACTTCTCACTATCCGAAATAAAATATTTATAGAACGGAGAGCACTTTTTCTCTTTGATTCAGTGGTTTTATTGGCCGACCGTTTCGCGGTTATAAATGCGTTGGGGTGGGGCCATGATTGGTGGGGGCGATAAATAAAATTAGTCACGAATCATGATTCTTTTTACTTGATTTGACGATCATAATCGAGAACGTTTCACAAAGTTTTGGTATGAGCGGTTTGAGTGGATTTTAAGTGGGTTTCAGAGTTTTTATACCTAGACTACTAGTGCTGCAAGGTCTCATCAAGCATTCTCTCTACCTTCCGATCCTTAGACGGGTTTGAACCTAGTCAAGAAAAAGAAGAAAATTCTATTGGTGCAACGGAATTTTTGCCTTTCCATCTTTTTTAGGGTTCCGTACCTCGAAAGGAAAAAACGGAACCCTTATAGGATCACTTTTTTGTCCGTCCGTCCAACTGTCCTTCCGCCGTCTGTCTGTCAAGACGCTTTTTCTCAGGAACGCGAGGAAGTATCAAGCTGAAATTTATGTCAAATACTCAGGTCTACTGTCGCTTAAAGCTGTGAAATCTGAAAATCAAGCTGAAAAATCAAACTTCTAAGCCAACGCAATCAAAAGATACAGCCGTTTATGCCGCCAATTTCCTCAAATTTTCGACACTCGCAAAGGAATCAAAACCTACAGGGTACTTTCCGTGAACTCAGAATCTTGAAATTTGGTACAAAGCATCGTCTTATAGCACAGATAAAGGAAAAATTGCGAAATTTGTATATATATAGTTACATCATATAATAAAAATATTTTTAATAATTTTAAACTTACTACCCCTTTCCTCATGAATGCGTAGAGGTATTAAATTGAAATTCATATCAAATACTTATGTCTATAATAAGCTTTAAGCTGTAACAAAATAATTTTTTTATGTCAACGCAATCAAAAGAAACTGCAATTTAAGTCGCATATTTTCAAACTCGCAACTACTCGCAAGGGAATCAAAACCTAAAGGGTACTACCAGTCGACCTAGAATGTTTAAATTTGGCATAAAGCAATGTTTATCAATTAGCAATTTTTAGTTATATCACATATATTAGGGTTCCGTACCGCGAAAGTAAACAACGCAAACCTTATAGGATCACTTTGTTGTCCGTCCGTCCGTCTGTCTGTCAAGACCCTTTTTCTCAAGAACGCATGGAGGTATTAAGCTGAAGTTTATATCAAATACTCAAGTCTACTGACCCTTAAAGCTGTGAAAAAAACAAACTTCTAAGCCAACGCAATCAAAAGATACAGCCGTTTATGCCGTAAATTTCCGCAAATTTTCGATATTCGCAAAGGAATCAAAACCTACAGGGTACTTCCCGTGAACTCAGGATCTTGAAATTTGGTACGAAGCCGTTGCTTTCCGTTGCTGTCTTATAGCACATATAAAGGAAAAATTGCGAAAACCGTAATTTTTTAGATGGATTTCATTTTGCAATAAAAATACCATAAGTATGACTCGATTGTCGTAATGAGTGAACTTTCACTTATATACCTACAGGTTTTTCGGAACCCTCGGCGCGCGAGTCCGATTCGCACTTGGCCGTTTTTTTTTCATTAAATATGTGCGCATTGCTATTACTCTCAAATGGTAAAAAAAAACATCGTGAGGAAACGTGTAGAATGGTGTACTCGTTAAGTGGTGTTAAAATTCTGATAAAATAATAAACAGACCTTCGCAACTAGCTAATTTATTTTAAAATGGTGCACGACCGAATTGCAAGACGCAATAGTTTGCGCTCAGTTTGTTGTTTACACGCTTGCAATACGACCAAACCTTTTGTTACAAACCAGTGGGTACATTTCGTGTGGGTGTGTCCACTCTATGAAGTTATTTAAATGCGTCCACTCTAGTCATCCTTAATATCTATGGTCATAACACGGATACATTTTATGTGTCTCCCGTTATCGGAGCTCCGATAATTTAGATAATTTTTATTCGGGGATAAAATGTTATTTATTTCGAAGATAATGCCTGGGAATGTTATCAATCAAGTTTCGAATTTGTTTTGGACTTGGAGGGCAGATGGATTTATCTTCATTGTCATATTTCTCTTATTAAATAAAACGAATCAAAGCTGTTCAAATCTTTCAATTAAATAAAATCTATACTTCTCTCTTCACATGGTGTCACTAGTTATTTCGAGCCCGTGTGGTGAAAGGATTAAAGTGCGTCTCAGACTCTCCTTTCGTGCACTTGGCACATCTCTTCGAACTTGTTAGGTTCTACGATATGCCGGCTTCCTCGCGATGTAGTCAATGCCGAGATGCATTGCCAGCAATGCATGAACAGCATTCCGATCCGATGTGAGCAAATCTTGCAGCATGTTGTAACTTCTGGCAATACATCGCACATGATTAAAATATATGATTAACACCTTAACATTTATTTATAAATTTGAACATGATATTTAACATCTAGAAGAATTTTGAAACCCTGTAAAATCTATACTAAGAAAGAAAGAAAGAAAACACAATTTATAATGAATGGTTAAATGTTACATATACAAAATGTCAATAGCGATATAAGAAATGATAAGTACAAACAAATTAAAAAAGACATTAAAATGATCGTCACATGACTTTCCTTCTTTCTTGCACATGCCCAGTGCAAGAAAGGGGCCTCTGTGGCGCACATTAATCCTTTCACCACACTGGGTCAAAATAACTATTAGTGACATGGTCTTTTGGCCCATAGTACAAGCTTTACAAACGTTATCGTGTCCTAGGGCCGCCGGTAAGATTGCCCGCCACGCATGTCTTAACGATGTTATTCGTCGGGCACGAGACTCGGTCGGTTCGAGAATAGCTGGTACGTTGACACTGGTAAGCGTCAACGTACCAGCTATTCTTGAACCGAACGTATCATGATGATGATGATGATGATGTGATGATGGTAAGAGGACTGATGGTATGACTCTTGTCCCTTGGGAGATGGGTAGGCCATTGGTATGGGATGCTACTTGCGTCGACACCCTGGCCGTATCCCATCTTTCGGGGACTTCCGTGGTGCGGCATCAAACATGCAGGTCTTGATAAGGCCTACATATTTGAGCCTTTTGGAGTCAAGACCCTGGGCCCGTGAGGAACAGGAGCCCACCGCGTTTTCAAAATTATTTTACGGCGTCTTGTAGATACACTGCGTGACCCAAGATAGGTAAGACCTGTATTAGATAATATAAATTAACTTAATAAATCAATAAAATAAAAATCAAATCCAATTAAATAAAATACTAATTATACAAAACCAGTCTGCGTGATAGTCTAATATAATCTGAGGAGTGAATGTGAGAAAAAGAAAATAAAAACAAAATTGTTTTAAACACAAAACCTAATTTAGGTAAAACGAAGGCATCTTGTTTTTCTATAATATTAATAAAGATACGGATGCTATCGTACTTCTAAAACTACGTTTGAATAAAGCGAGCGCGATGCGTTAGTGCAACCAGCAGTACCTGAATACCAGTAGGTATAAGTAGGTACCTAATCCTAATCCACTTTACGCAATTTATATCCCACATTCTTTCAAGCGCAGAAACTTTCCGGACTTCAGGAAAGTTTCCATCGATAACTTCCTTCAGGATTACGGCACAGAATAAGTAACATACCACCGCAGAAACTAATACAAGATAGAAGCGTTATTCCTTGATACCGACTTAGGAAATAACGAACACCACTTCGCGGTGTCTGAAACTAAACTCAAACTTGTAACGAAATATTGGTGCTCGTGGTGTCGCACGCGTGGTACCTACGTTAAATAAGTCATCTCCTTCTCCAAGATACAATCGTATGTTTTTACCAAAAAACAAATAGACACACAGATACATTATCGAATTTATAATATTACTAGCGATCTGCCTTGGCATCGCAATATCTGTGTATCTGTTGAATGGGTTACATTAATCCAAACATATAAAGCTATTAAATATTTCAATCATAAAATATTGCTTTATTGAAATCCTTATTATTGAAATGAAAACTTCTTTAGCATCGTTGTGATTTGAAAGTCGATGAAACGAAAAAGCGACAGACACGAAAGCGAAAAGAGACAGACACATAAATTCATAAGATTTAACGTGGGAGAAAATGAGATAGGAAACATTATACGTGTTTATTATTACGTGTTTGTGCGCGCATGCGTAGTATAAAGCTTGAGAAAAGGCATCACAACAACCGTGGTGTTTTGTATACGTGTACGTATTATACGTTTGTTTTTTGACGGTTTCACTTCTACCACGTACCACACCAAATGCACACAAGTTTTTCTTTATTATTTTTTAAACCATGGTTGATTATGAAGCTTAATTATAAGTATGTGAAATAATAAAAAAAACAGTTTTTGAGTTTATCAATTACAAGAAAAAAAAACACGAAGGGGTTTCACATCTACGCGAAAAACCACCATACTATAGTAACTTCTTTTCGCCGACGCCACGAACAAATCTCTGGATCAAGCAATATTAGAAACTAAAACCAACATAAGAACGTTCATTTTCCAGAAACAATACAAGCGATTCTTGCCTGGTTCACAGAGAAAGATATTGGATCTACTACCAACAGTATAAAGTTCGTTTTCCCTTGGTTCCTTCAGGATTACCTTGCATGACCTAGAAAGTAATTCGTTGGTCCACACGCGACCGCACAGATTAGCTGTGAGTATTACACGCAATACAGCCTAATTAGAAACAGCTGGTATTCTCTATTAAACTACGGGTTACTGCTAAATAGAATCAAACTAGGCTGAAATCCAAGCTCTGAAATCCAAAGACAAACTAAGGTTCATGTTGGACTTTTTTTTACATAAAAATAAAAAGTAACCTTTATATATACAAATCTTCTGTGCGTGTGTTTGTAATTAAACTCCTCTTAACAGCTGGACACAAAAAAAAATATTATTTTTTTCGAGAATGGTTTAGATTTACAGTTACATAGATATTTATTTTATCTTTTTTTTTTTCTTTTTAAAAAGCGCAAAGTTGTGAACGGACCGCTAATAATATATAAAAAAAATGGTGGTAAGGTAATTAGTTTCGTAATTATGTAGATCCATCTATATTGTATCTTATATACGTTAATGGACTTAAAATGGAGTGAAGCAGGACACATTGCAAAGCGAGGTGACGACAGATGAAGCAAGGCGAGAGAAAATTAGGTTCAAACCATGATAGTTATAAAAGTCATACAAGTAGGTTGGTTTTAAAAATAAGTAAATAAATAATCCTGGACATTTCACACAGCATCATCTGGCCCCAAAGAAAGCAGAGCTTGTGTTATGAGTACCACATGATTATTTTTTTTTGTAAATACATACATATTATACATAGATACACCCAGACCCGAGACAAATTCTTGCACATTATACAAACATTTGTCCCGCGGTGGGAATCGAACTCGCAACATTCTGCGTTTCAGCCGGATATTAGCCCACTGTGCCACAGAGGTCGTCAGAAGTTGCGCAGTTAATTAAATATATTTATCGGATAGTGGTAGTTTGTTAATGCAGCGACTGAATAGTGTGGAGGAGTAGATATAGAACAGTCGACCTGCAGCGGAAAGAGGAGACAACATTATTAAAGTCGTGGGCTTTAGATGTGGTAGATTATACGAACAAAGGGAGGCCTATACTTAGCCGTGGGGGAAAAGGGGCTGTGGATGATGATGTGGATATAGTATTCTTTATTTATTAAGCATTCGCAATCGGAATTTATATTGTTTTAGTATTTAACGGGTTTTTGTGTGACCTTTCATCATATCAGTGCGTGGATTCGTTTCGTGTGTCGTGATGTGAATGCGACCATTTCAGAATCTGAAGACCAAGTGAGGGTGAGGGTAGTTCGCCAAAATTGCCTTTTTTGCCAAAATTGTTCGGGTAAAATTGCCAGCCAGTTACAAAAATTGCGCGTGCCCACTGTTGTTGCATTATAGCGAAACGTCGGATATATATAACAAATAAACAGGCCAAGGTTATATCGGACCATGTACGATGAAAGCTTCAGATGTCAGTAGTGATTAGAATGACCAGTAGTCAGGTCTTTAACCAATTCAACACCATCTAAGTAGTTAGCAAAAGCATCAAAGCATTAAATATTTATTAAACTAATATTTTTTATTTTTATAAATGTATGTGGAAAGTTTTAATTAGCCTCCAGTGTATGTCTCTACTTTATAGGAACATATTTTTTTTGTCTGTATCTTTTCTGTTTTTAAAAATAAAAATAAAAAAAAATAAAAAAAAATATTGTCAAAGAAACCTCATCGTATCTTTGAAAGAATTATCGAATGATATGCCACATGATGGTGTACAAAAATAAATTTAAAAAACCCACTTTACATCTGGTACTCCTAAAATCATATTATAAGTAATTATTCCATTCCATTGAATAAATAGATTTTCCTAGGTTTTTCCGCAGTTTCAATACCTCTTTACATGGTGACTAAAATGTGCAAAAACACGTCAATTAAGTAAATTTGAAAGTGCAATTTAAAAGTGTTACTCTAAATTGGACTTTAACTAAAACAAAACTTGACGACCTCTGTGGCGCAGTGGGCGAAAGCCTGCCTGAAACGCAGAAGGTTGCGGGTTCGATTCCCGCTGCGGGACAAATGTTTGTATGATCTGCAACTATTTGTCTCGGGTCTGGGTGTTTCTATGTATAATATGTATGTATTTACAAAAAAAAGTATATAAGTAGTATATCAGTCATGTGGTACCCATAACACAAGCTCTGCTTACTTTGGGGCCAGGTGATGCTGTGTGAAATGTCCGGCATTATTTATTATTATTATTTATTTATAAAATAAGGTTGTTCGTATTTAATGAAATTATAGCTTGTCTTGCGAAACTACAAAATCGAAAAATATACATTTTTCATATATTAGAATTTAATTTTTACTCAAAACGGGATATTTATCATGATTTATAAGATATTTAGAAATTTAAATTTTTGAACTGTCATTAAAAAATGTTACTCTAATTTATACTTTGGTGCAAGCACAATAAGGTCTAATAATAGTAAAATTATTAATTTATTTATTATTCACAAAATTATTCATCTGTCAGCTGATTTTTCTATGAAAATCTGATCCGTTCCCTTTCTCATAAAAAAGACCTTAAAAGAAAAGAATGATAGGCACTGGCATCTTACAATACAACTGAAGTAACAGGATACCATGTTTTAATTCGATCAGACCTGTAAAAGGATTATTTAATTCGCTCTGACCTGTAGAAGGATTATTTAATTCGATCAGACCTGTAGAAGGATTATTTAATTCGATCAGACCTGTAGAAGGATTATTTTTCGCCGTTTTGCGGAGTAAACATTGTGCTCTTATATTATTTATTTTTCCCGAGTTATTTCGGGTTTTATTTGTAAATTTGGAGATTTTCTTTATGATTATTCAAATAAAGCTACAGTTAGTTATTGTTATTAACTTATTGACTCGGTGTGAATAATTGGAATGTAAGTTTTGTGTTTCTTTATGATTTGAACAAAAATAATCAATATAATTATTTTATAAAGAGACACCAATTTTAATAAAATAACAAACGACGAACAACAAACGATTTTGTGACGTCTTACTATAAAAAATCTAAACACTTGACATTGGCAAAATTGACATTATAATGACACATGCCATTAACGAAGAATAAGAAGAAGACCTGTAGAAATTGTCGTGAAAGAGATGTGGATCTTCAAATAACTGAACAGATTTTCTTATCATAGTTATAGACCGTTCACCGTAAGATGTCCCCTGCCTTGCGAATAGGCTGCATTGCCTACGGTGTTGCCAACAATATATGTAGTATTTACCTCACTTGGTGATTGGTGGCTGCCGGCAACATTATCTAAACTTGTATGTAACCACAGATAAAAATGTTTTACTTGCATATTTTTAAATAATATACAGTTTTAGGACTAGTAAGGTTGCAAATGATGACACAATTAAAATTATTTATTGATTTAATTTTTTCTGATAGTAATTATGGTCGAAAGGAACGATTCCAGACATATCACTGTCCCTTGCATGAACGTCATCATCCTCTGTCGTTTCCGAATCTGTGCTGCTGTCATTTCGTAGTTTAATTATGAATTTATAAGTAATATTATCCATGCAGTCATCGCGTTTATACTTTAATTAGTTATATCAGTAAATTCTAATTACCCATACTAAAGGCATTGTGTCTAAAGCTGGTATCCCTATTTTACTAACATGTGGCATGGCGGCGACGCGAGATCGCACTTGATTGGGTGGAATTAGACAACAACAGATTGACAATCAATAGTGCCAATATCACGGCAGGGGGCAAATTACGTTGAACGGTATGTAAGCCACTTTTGATCAAGTCACCATCGAAACAAATCAAAAGCGGCTCATCCGTTTGTAAATTACGGTAACACAGACAGAAATACACATACAAAGATGTACATGTTATTTATTCTGCCGTAGGGTCGATCGTTCATTTCGCTTCCAGAGTTGATCACTAAACCAATATAAATGTATGTTTCCAGCTGTTTGAAATGTGCTGTGGCAAATCCACTGATTAGTGGTGCTATTAATTTATCGCGAAGTGAATTAGTTTTATTGTTTTTCATTATTCTAATCTTTTTCTAAATGGCAGGTCTTTTCTAACTCACCTTGTTAACTTGCTCAAGACATAATGTATGGTTTTTACCATTCAACGTGGCAACGCCGCCAGTTTCTTGGGAACGCTGCCCACTGGCAGTGATCTGGATCAGTTGAGCTATCTATAGATCGTTTTAAATCGTTTTCGATCGTTTTGTTATTGATAAGGTCAAAACGCCATAACCGATTTTCGAAATATTATCAATAATAATAATAATAATAGAAATATTACCAAACCTTTCGCACAGCATCATCTGGCTCCAAAAAATCATGTTATGGGAACCACATGACTGATATACTACTTATATAGTTTTTAAAACTATTATAGGTACATATTATAGGTACATCACCCAGACCCGAGACAAACACTTGCAGTTCATACAAACATTTCTCCCGCGGCAAAAATAATTACGGTCAAAAAGCTAGAAAAAAACCGACTTGAGCCCATAAATAATTACGTTTTAAAAACTAAAAAGAAACCGACTTCATTGAATGAAATTTGAGCCTATAATACATTTTTAATGGAAAGTAGATGTATTTTGTATATATAATATGGGTAGGCCAAAAAAACGCACCGCTCCAATGAGACAGCGAGGTATGAAAACACATGAAAACATCATCGATGTATACAATTTTTAGATTTTCGTTGATTTTTCAGCTCGACCGATTTTGATAAAATTTATATGGGACCACCTGTGAAGTATACCCTTTCAAACAAAAAAAGAATTTTTCAACTCGGTTCAGCCGTTTTCGAGTAATCGGTGAACATACATCCTCCTCCTTTTTGATAAAGTCGGTTAAAAAATACAACCAAACTGAGAACCATTTTATGAAATAATAGTCTCACGCTTGTTAGTACCTACTATAATTTTTGGAAATTCGTAAGCACCACTGGAAAGTCACAGGAAAACAAAAAACTAAAGGTCGTTTACTTGGATGAAATATTTTTCATGCTTGATTTAAAAACCAAACTACTGAGCCGATTTTGATAAAATGTATCTGCGACGAATCGAATCGAATCGAGAACCTCCTCCTTTTTGATGAAGTCGGTTAAAAATGTTCACTCAGAATGTTCATTCAGATATTCCCCATGGTACGAGAGTTTTAGTGAAAATATTCGATTATAAAACCATAAAACCATGATAGCTTTAATAGTTACACTTATACATACATATATTTGAGTAACTTATTGTGATAATGCAAACCTACAGGTCTAGGCGCTTACCTTCCATCTATGCGCTATTCCTATAAATAAATTCACCGTTAGTTTAAATTATATAGAAACCCGGCTAGTAGTCTATTTATAGTCCAGTCCATCCAAAGGCTGCCTGGCAGATATCGCTGTTAGCGATAAGACCGAACATTGTATTGCCTTTTATTGTAAAATAATTATTTTGTATTTTTTTTTTAATTTGAAATAAACATAAATAATGACATATATATACACAATAATTATACAATGATAGAAAATACATGTGAAACCGTTGAGATATCTAAGGACCGTTTAAAACGATAGATAGATAGTTCTACTGATCTAGATCACTGCCAGAGGGAAGCGGTCCCAAGACACGGGCCGCATTGTCACGTTGAATGGCAATGCTAATACGCTGAGCCAGACAGGAGCCAACGCTTCGGTCACGCAATGTGAAAAAAAAAATGAAATTAAATAAGTTTATTTTGACACACACACACACAGATAAAAATAACATAAAATAGCTGGTACACAATGAAAAAGACAATAACATGAATATAAAATAAAAATAAAAAAATAGTAGTATGAGTACCTGCCCTGCACCAACCCAGTATGTGTTTGCCAAAATGGCCCAGTCTTAGCTCTATGCTACTTCACATATTGCAAAATGTTTCTACCAGACGCCGTAAAATAATTAAAATAAATAATAGGTTAAAAAAACTAAAAAACACGCTTTATATAGAAAACCAAACTAAAAAATAGAAAATAAATTTTAATAAATGTAAGTAAGAAAAAAATGTTTTATTAAAAAAAACCGTGGGGTGCTGGTGGAAGGATTATCAATTCGATAATATCTTAAAAAGTTTAGTTTTTTTAACCTATTATTTATTTTCTACTTTTTAGTTTTAGGATAACCGGATATTTTTATTTTATTTTTTTGTTTTTTTTTTTATTATTTTTTTTTTCGAATTATTGCATTGTCATCGGTCTTTGACAGGTGTGCAAAATTTGAATGAAATCTGGCCGTTTAAAGTGGGTCAAAATCGCGTCCTAAGGAGTCGGATACATACAAACATACAAACAGTATGTTTGTATGTACGTACATACAAGTGAAGCTAATATAAAGCGTATAAAAAAACGCGGTTGTCTATCAAGATATCTATCTATATAATAGTAGAGACAACTACGTTTTACTCGATAATTACTTAAATATTAGATTAGTTTATGTACTGTACGTCTTAGAATATTTTTATTACATTGACTGCGCTGTACTAACAAAATTCAACCCTAAATCGTCCAGGGTGGGGTCGTGCAGGCCCCGCATCGATTGTTTTAAAATAAGAGGATATTGTTAATGGCTACGAAGCTTATGAAGCATTTTAACATGTGTCTGTATTTACGGAAGTCTATATTTGTTTCAAAAAAGTAGAAATAGATATAAGTTGGTATCTCGAAGTGGAAGTTCGGCTTAAATAAACAACGCGTGGTTAATTTAGTCAGCTTGTGATTTGTTGCGGGGTTTTGAGTGCATTCTTGTGTCAACAGTGTGTTAGCAGCTCATTGAGAACTGCTCTACGATACTATTTAAATCAGCATACGTAATGCAGTTATAATATATGTTTGAATAAACACGGGTTTTTGTGGAGGCACCGACAATGTTTTGATTCATCTAGCTAAAGAATCTTCATCAGGGTGATTTTGATCCGCGGTCCGCTCGTTGCCGCTTGAGTTCACGGTTCGCACTGTGCCTCCATCAACAAAATTATGCGTGAGTAAAACCCGTGCTTATAAAAATGTATAGTACAACTCACGAAAGTTTTGAAAGTGAAACAGTTTTATATATGAATTTTAAGAAAATAATTTTGTATTTAACATTATATATGTTATGTACAAGATTATTATTACACTTGTTATTGCACTTGTATCATTACATAGTATAAAACAAAGTCGCTTCCCGCTGTCTGTCTGTCCCTATGTATGCTTAGATCTTCAAAACTACGCAACGGATTTTGATGCGGTTTTTTATAATAGATAGAGTGATTCAAGAGGAAGGTTTATATGTATAATACATACATAATATAGTAGAGAAACACTGATAATTTTAGAGGTTAGCGTATATGGGTTCAACGTATTAGAACTACTGAGCTAGTTATATATAATCTAAAATTAAAAAAAACCTGTGTGTCTCGGGACGCCTGAAAGAAGTGATAACTTAAACTAATCTAACTAGCGCTGTGGGTTAGAGTGAGAGAGGAGGAACATACCTACCGCTGCGCGGTAGGCAGGTGCGCTTACGTAACGCGTTACGTAACGAAGCGGTTTACACTCCCATAAGTTAAAGTTATCACTGCAAAACCTACCTTATTAATATAATGTACATAAAATACGAGTATATAATGTTGCTCATGGAAGAGTTCAAAGAGCAGTTACTGCATTCCCGCGCTTAATGGCCAAAAAAATCTTTAAGGAATGACCCATCCTTCTTGTCACCAATGGCGTCGACTAAAGTTGGCGTTATTTTCTTAACATATAATTATAGTACTGGGCTCTCAAGGTCTGATAGTCTCCACCAAGTGGTGCACATTTTTATACATATTGTGCTTCGTTTTCTTCGTTAACGGCATGTGTCTTATGATGACAATTTTGCTAATTTCAAGTGTTTAGATTGTTTACAATAAGACTTTCACATCCGAGTCAATAACTCTAGCTTTATTTGAATTGAATCACCAAAATTACAAATAAAACCCGAAATAACTTGGGAAAAATAAATAATATGAGAGCACATTGTTTACTCCGCAAAACGGTGAAAATAATCTTATACTATATAACATATATTGCAATCTTATATATCTTATATCCTATCCTTATCCTATCTTATATATATTGCAATTTTTATCTCCCAAAAAGTATTTCCGTTTGGATTCTTCGTTTGTCATTTCATGAAATAGCATAGCATTTCTAAATTAATTATTTTTCTCGTGTTATTGCATGTTTTATTCAGTAATCTTAGCATGGAATTTTAATGAACAAATTTGTACTTCATAGCACAAGTATGGACAATTGAATTATAAGTGTATTATGGTGCAGAGTGATTTGAACGACGAGGATTCCCAAAAAAGTTCCAAACGGCCATTCCGCGATGACGTTTAGAATAGACAAATGACGATTGACTAAAACTTGATTATCAAACAATCACTTGACATTGGCAAAATTGTCGACAAGACAGATGCTATTATAGGAAGAAAAGAAGAAGTATATCCGCTTGACGTTAGGGTATTTTTCTAATATTGCAGGAGATTAACTAATGGTTAAGCAACGAGTGTTCAAACTCCCCTTTAAACATAACGTGTCTAAACCTATGCCTATTAATAATTAAATAGCAAACAAAGCGGTATTCTAATTCGAATCAAATCGCTCAAATATCCAATATCACGCAATACAATCCGCAATCATTACGCTAACCGCAGCCCAAAAACCGTAGTTTAGCGCAGAATTGCGCGTCAATAGATACGCTAGATACGCTTCCGCTATGATAGGGTTGCCAGGATAATAGCGTTAGTTGAATAATCCTTGGGATTAGAATTTCTGAACTGATTAATAAATCTTACAAGTTTAGATAACAAATGTAACACTATACACAGTATAATTATTTACGGATATCGTATTAACATAATGAAATTACTTTAAGATTTCACGATAAACTGATATACCACTGTAGTGCAGCGGGCCTACTGAGCCGCAGAAGGTTGCGAGTTCGAATCCCACCGCGACAAAAATGTTTGTATGATCTGCAAGTATTTGTCTCGGGACTTGGTGTTTCTATATTTAATGTCTATACAAAAAAGTATATAAGTAGGTATCAGTCATGTAGTACCCATAACACAAGCTCTGGGGCCAGATGATGCTGTGTGAAATGTCTGGCATTATTTATTTATACATTTCGCTGGTGACCTATATGATTGTTTACCCGAATTGAAAATAAAATAGATTTGAGTTCCGCAAAGTCACGCCTGAATCAATTATCTATATTATTATTTCAACAAAAGTGACAACCATACTGACTATTTTACCTAGCCGATTGTCCCCGGCCGGTGCGACCGCACCGCGTAGTTGAAGGGTTAAAATGTTTTCCGTGTTAGTCCGTCACGATTTGTCACCTGTCCGGAAACTTTACCGTTTTCCACCAACAGAATCAAGTGGAATAGACGAAGTGAGTCAAGTGATTCGCTAATTGGCCAACCATTGCCCAGCACTTGTGTGGCACATGTGTTGACTGCATGACATGGTGTCTCAAGAGTTTATAATAAATCAATAAACATTGGTGGACAATGTACACAACTAAAGTTGTTCTCAGTGGCGCAGGGGTCTAAGGTCTGGCCGTGACGCAGAAGTTGCAGGTTCGATTCCCGCCGCTCATACAAACATTTATCCCGCGGCGGGAATCGATCTTGCAACCTTCTGAGACGGGCCTTTGCCAACTGCGCCACAGTTGTAAAGTCTCTGTAAAATAAATCATATTCTATTCCATGTCATAGCTCATTAACGACCTCTGTGGCGCAGTTGGCAAAGGCCCGTCTCAGAAGGTTGAAAGATCGATTCCCGCCGCGGGACAAATGTTTATATAATATGCATACAAGTTTGTCTCTATTCGGAATGTTTTTCTATGTATTTACAATAAAAACTATATAAGTTGTATATCAGTCATGTGGTTCCCAAAACAGAAACTCTGCTTACTTTGGGGCTGGATGATGCTGTGTGAAATGTCCAGTATTATTATTTTTGACGTGATAACGACTTATAAATCGATGAACGCCGGCTACACACACGAAAAAGCATGACACATTGTCACGTTCCGCCCCCGCCGAGCGTGCAAGCGAGAGCGCTGAACAAGCGATAAAGAGGCACGATCCGTTCAATGTTTTCTTATAGATAATTGAATCAGGCGGAAATCCATTACAAAACATTAAATAGATGGACAAATATTTAGTACTATTCCGCCAATCTATTCCCAAAGAGTTACCTCCAAAAGCAATTGGACACGTGTTTCGCCCCTCCACGAGGCATCCTCAGGAACACTTGACTCACTCCGCACCCCGACGAAAAAACACTGCTCTGCAGACTTGTTGCTTCGACCAACGTCAGGCTGAGACTGTTTTTTTATGACGTTATCACGAAAAATTATCGTCCATAAACCGACTTTACAGACAACCATTTTTTTTAGTTGTTGCAAGTTACGTAATTTCGGGTCAGAGACCAAAAGCTGTAAGTGTGCCCCGGGACGATTGGTAGGCGTCCATCAGTACCGCGTTCGTCGATGCCACAAAATATAAATATTCTATGAACATTTAGGGCTGGCACCCGGGAATCATAAAATGCATATTGATAGGCTCTATCAATTTTTATTTATCGCGCGTACGATTTAGATGTTGGAAACTATCGGTGGAACGGTTTCGGAATGGTTTGGGTTTTTTGAGTGTGCTTTTATTACATTGCTTTTATCATTTTCATATTGGTATCTATATTTTCGCATTTTAAAATACTTTTATGGAAGGATTTATTTAAATACTATAGCTCCATCCTATCGTTAGTTATTATAAGATAACTAACGGTCTTATTATTGTTATCGTGTCACTAGTCATTTCGAACCAGTGTGGTGAAAGGATTAAACTGCGTCTCAGAGGCTCCTTTCGTGCTCTTGGGACAGGTCTGCGAACTTTTTATATTCTACGACATGCCGGTTTTCTCAGGAAACGGTAACTTGATTGAATACAAAAAAATATCGATTTTTTTTTTCAATACAAAAGTTATTTTGCTGTAAATTTTAGTTCAGTTTAAGTTTAGTTCTGATTGAATAAGGCTCGACGTTTCTGACATCTGACATCTCTTTGTATATGTCTCAAATTACCAATATTTAGCGGCAATACAAGAAAGCTGATTGATTACGGAAAACCATAGCAACGCAATCAAATGTTTATTTAATCAGAATTCTGAGCTGGCAGCCCTAGTAAGTTACTCTCTGGCGTGTATTTATTTACCACTATTATAAACTTAAGTGCCGGTTTCATGATTGTTTTCATCCACGTTGGTGGCAGGGATGAGGAATTACCTATAAAGTCCGTTTAATATAAGTAGTCATGTTATTGCTAGTGATTCGACAGGCCTGTCAGCTCTGTTGGTAGTGGCTCTGCCTTCTGCGCTGTAGGTTGAGTGTTCGTTTCCCTCCCAGGATAAACATTTGTGTGATGAACATGGGTTTTTGTTCTGTGTCCGGGTGTTATAAAGTATCATAAGTACCTATGTTTTTAAAAATATATAAGTGTTATACCAGTTATCTAGTTACTTTAATACAAGTTATGCTGTGTTTGGGGCTAGATAGTGCTGTGTGTATTGTCTAGCAATATTTTTTATTAATTATTATTATTATATTATATAGCCTGGGGCGGCACTTTTTGCCCATCAAGTTAGGTGTACCAATGTACTTGTAATCTCGTATCTAAAGTGTGGAGTACACCTGGCCTGGTATTGTACGAGCAGAATATTATAGCAAATGATTGGACGACACGACGACGCGTGACATTCTGAAATATTATAGGAATAAACACAACAACAAGAACAAGAACAAGAACAAGAGTCTTCTTGTAAAATCATTGAGGAAAGCTGTCCGACTTCGTCCGCGCGTTTTAAAATGAAAAAAAAACTAATTGTAAATCTATACCATTCTCGAATCCACTTGAACACACACAAAAATTAAAAAAATTGGTCCAGCTGTTTAGGAGTTGAATTACAAACACACGCACAGAAAATGTATATATATAATATATTCTAGCAACATACTGCTTTTGTTTTTACTGTGTTTCAGTTTATTTTATTCAGTTATTAATGGAAACCTTTCACATGTCGATGGGATTATTGCTTTATTCCGATATTGTTTTAGCCTAGAAGATACATATATTGTATTTTTCGAAAATATTATAAACCCATAAAAGTAAAAATATCCATATTTTTTTGTTTGAATTGACTCTTGTTTCTGTTTGGTTAATGTGCAATGTTTTCCATCAACGCTATGACTGGTTCTGCACACAAAACTCTGTTAGTTAAAAATATGTTCTCAAAAAATAAATGTTTAAATAACGAAATTAATCTATTTAATTAAATAAATAAATAAGTAATGCCGGACATTTCACACAGCACCATCTGGTCCCAAAGTAAGCAAAGCTTGTGTTACCACATTACTGATTATACTACTTATTAACTTTGTTTAATACATTTAATTAAATCTATGGAAATGTCTTTGCATGTTGTTATCAAACGAATATCTGTATCGAAATTTGTTTTAAGAAAATTCCTAGTATCTTTAAAAGTATAATGCTTTTAATAATGCCGGATATTTAACACGGCATAATCTGACCCCAAAGAAAGCACAGTTTGTGTTATGGGTACCACATGACTGATACACTACTTATATACGTTTTTTTTAAATACATCCACATAGTAACCCAGACACGAGACAAGTACTTGCAGATTATACAAAAATTTATTCCACGGCGGGAATCGAGCCCGCAACCTTCTGCGTCATGTAAGAGAGGAATCCCCAAAAACCGGTTTTTTTTGTTCACTTGCTGTCCCGTTCGCGACTTCGTCCACGCGCTTTGAAAAGAAAAATATATCACACAAACACTTTGCTTGACTTTGGTGAACTCACAACTATAAATAAAATACTTAACTTTTTTTTATTTGCAAATTTTCAAGTGTTTTAATATTTATTCTGATATTTGGGACGGAAACAAATCCAACAAATCAAAAATCATGAAAATCCTCCTAGCTGTTCTCGAGTTATAAATGGTGTAACTATCACGACTTTGTTTAATATATAAATAAATAAATATTGCTAGACAATGCACACAACACCATCTAACCCAAACTAAGCATATGGTGACTTGATGACTGATAGAATACTTATATATTCTAAATACATACTTATATATTTTATAACACCCAGACACAGAACAAACACCTATTCTTTACACAAATGTTTATCCTGTGAGGGAATTGAACCCTCAACCTACAGCGCAGAAGGCAGAGCTACTACCAACTGAGCTGACAGCCAGATGTATATAAGATATCTAAGTAGGGGTCACTAATACATATAATTTAATGGCGGACAGACAGACAGACAGGCAGAAAGACGGACATAGCGAAACTAAGAGTTCCTTTGGGACTTCAGAACCCCAAAACATCGCGCTTACGGTCGTCGCATTACGATTTTCGTTTTGCAGAAAACGCAAGCTTACAGCAGCACTTTCTGTTTAATGTAGGCGATTTTTTACGCGAAGTACTTGGATATATCACATAATCCCCGGGCGGGGAGCGTCTGAAAAGGTTAGTTTCATGAAAACCAAATTATATGGGACATTTTTGTAAGTACTAGAAGCTTCGTTAAAATATTCCTGTAGTTGTTTTAGTTAATTTAATTATATGTAGGTAGAGAGGATATATGCCTCTCTGTGGGTGGTTTATCACAATCCAATTCAATTCAATTCAGTATATTTACAACTTATTGTAATATTACAGATACTATCAAATGCGTAAAAATAGGAAAACAAAACAACAGGAGAAATATATTAAAGTTAATAAAAAAAGCTCAGAGAAAAAGTAAAAGTAGGTAAATCTTACTTCTAAAAACAAAAACATCTAAAAATAAAAAGGAACTTATACCTACACTAATTCATATTATGAGTATAATTACACAAAACGTTTTATAAAACTAAAAAAGTCTGTAGTAATATTTAATAGAGAAAAAGATTAAATTTTTGTGTGTGAACCGTGAACTCGAGCAGCAACTCACGGACCGCGGATCAAACAGTGTCGGTGCCTTCATCGACTAAATAATACGTGAGTAAACCCCGTGTCTATCAAAATTTACAACTCACGAATGTTTTGAAAGTGAAATTCATTTTTTGTTTGTGTTTTTATAATGGATTTTTTTGTAATGGATTTACTCAAAATCCACTTAACTGATTTTAAAAATTCTAACACCAATAGAAACCTACATTATCAGCGAGTAACATGGACTATGTTTTTTTTTTTTTTTTTTAATTTAGATTTTTACGAAAATTGCAATAACTTAACCCGTGCCTTAGAGGTATCAAAAAATGGGCTATAAAAGTCATTCCATACAAAAGTCATCATTTAGGTCTTATTTATATAGCGCTGCAAACACTATTGGTTATACATATATTAATGTAGGTACTACTTGTTTATAGTACACACGATTACCTACAAAAAAAGACCCGCAAAAATTATTTTTGTAGAATATCACCCGTGCGAACCTGGAGCGAGTCACTAGTCAGATAATCATAAGTGATTACCTTGGTCAGGCACCCGTACGAACTAGTAGTTGTAGTGGTAGGAACCTATCATATCCCTTTTCCAGAAATTATTTCTACGGAATAAGATTACCTGACTTAGGTAATGTATGTTGACGAGGAAATTTAGTAAATTATCTCACACTAGATGGTGTCGTAGACAAAAATAGAACACGCTATCGATTCGTTTTGGAACTTGCTATAAATATTTTGCGTTTCTTTTTCATTGTTAATGGCATAATTATGTCAATTTTACCAATGTCAAATGATTAGACTTTATGGTAAGTCATCACAAAGTCGTATGTCGTCATTTGTTATTTTATATAAAATGATGACTTTTCAAATAGATTAACTATACATTATTTTTGCTCGAATCACCAAGAAACACACAACTTTTATTCCAATTATTCACACGCGAGAGAAACTAGCTTTATTTGAAAAAAAATCATCAAAATTACTCATAAAACCAGAAATAAGCACAACTAAATCATAAAATAATAACAATATATAAGCAATATAAGAGCGCAATGTTTTCTTAAAAAACATTTTTTTTCGATAATCTGGGACTACTCTGGTTCGCAGAGTAGTCCCAGATATTTCGATAACGATAAAGTCGTTGAATGTACGTCGAATCAGTCGAATTGAAAGTTGTTTCGTTGTCAAATTCAAATGATCGACGACATCGATTGTCAAAAGTAATGTCAGTCGTTCCATCGCTCAAAACGAGTCGAAACGATGTAGCTAAGAGGCTTTCCACGATTATATCGTTTATCGATTTCAAGAGTAGGCTACAGAGCAAAGTCAGTCAACTTGTAACACTGTCACAAGTCGTCACACAACCTAACAGAATATTATTCAGTCCGAAAAAAGCCTGATTCAGATATTTATAATATTAATAAGATTTACAACAAAAACTATTTAACTTTCAATAAAGTTTTAATTGTATTCCATTTATTAAATAGCTGTTCGTTCAACATCAACATAAGCCTTCAAAAAGTTAAAGCGTGAATTATTTAACGGGAGCCAATTGATTTACAATGAAAACTTCTAGCTATAAATAAAAAGTTATCGTCTAGACAAAGGAAAACCTTGCCCGTTTGATAAGATCTCGAATGAATCATTGTACCTACAGCTCTCGGCCCATGTCATGGCACAACGTGCGCACATTAAAAACGCACGTCATACACTAACTCAGTTGTGCTAAGACCTTGAGCGCATTGCGTGAATTACGCGACGTAGTTATGTGTTACAGACGTAGGTGCACGCAGTATTCGAAAAATTACCGCGTTGATTTACGTAATTGTAATTACTTGGTAACGGACTTGATATTTTAACACTAACAGATCAACGAAGTGCAAATATGTGCGTGGACAGTACCGCAGTGGTTATTTCATCTGAGTGCTTCGGAGGGTACGTTCAGCTGACAATCCTGGCTTTGGCCTGGCTTTGGCTTTTCAAAACATTTCAAAACTAGCCCGTGAGGCTATTAGGCCATCGAGCAGGCTATTACTCCGTTACCAGAACTGGCCACTGAATCAGAATTAGTATACAATCGGTATATACCGAGACTCATACTGCAGTTGAACGAAGTCTGCTTGTTTGATCCGCTTTTGACGTGTTTTCGCATTAAGGACGTCTACTCTGCAAACCAATTTCGATATATCGGAACGATAACATCGTTAAAATGATCGACGTATCACGAGATCGATTGTCAAAAGTAATGTTGGTTGTTCCCTCGTTCAAAACGAGTCGAAACTATGTAACTAAGAGTAGGGTTTGCACGATTATTGTTCCGATAAATCGTTATATCGATTTCAACAGTAGGCCTCCTACGCCAACGATCGATTGAATGATTTTGTTTTGTTTGGCCATGGAGATAAATAAATAAATATTGGTGGACAATACACACAACACCATCTAGCCCAGAACTAAGCACAGCTTGTATTATGGTGACCAGATCATAGAAAAAACCTACACCTACAGCACAGAAAGCAGAGCTACCAACTGAGCTGACAGATCAGACAGATAACTAAATAGGGTAGGGTTTTCGAATCAGTCCGCATGGCAAAGTTGTCATGACAAGATTAGAGAGTGCATCCGTTGCTACTGTCGCCATGTTTTATGTTTATCTAAAATGCGCTGCAGCAAAAGCCGAAAACTAGACTCTGAACTTAGCCGATTGCGAAGGATAAGAATAGGAAATACATGGGATTTATCACATTTATGTAACCTAGGTACTCAGCTTTTTTAGTTTATTAAAATTAGGCTCGTGTTAGGTGGAATGGGTACCTATTGATTGATCAACTCGTTGTATAATCTGAAGTTGACCAGGATGTTTAAAGATAAAATAGCTTTTCAGTATAGGCCTCCCCCAGACCATTCCATGGTTTCCGGTCACGGGTTTTCGTAGTTATCCTGATGTAGTAGCTTTTATATCGTCGTCCCATCTTCAAATACTCTCCCTCTTAGTCTGGATCGTTTGAAATATATACTATTAAGTTCTAAAGATATTTATTCCCTCTCTCTTCCCTCTATTCAAGTTGCTCATAATCGAGTGCCAAAAATACGACCTCCTCGGGCCAGATCCGCAGATTTGGACCGTCTAAGATTATACCCCAAAATACCGACCTACCCTCGTACCATAACGATTCCTACACGATATATCCCGGCCATTCGACACTGAATGGAAATTAATGATGGCTGCCGGCGCCCGACCACCTGACTTCGCGAAAGTGGGCCGCCATTTTCTTTTTTCTTTTTTTTGTAGGCCTTTTGAGTGGTTTACGAGTTTCGGTATAATGCCATCCTGTGTTTTGTTGTATTTTTATTTCATTGTCCTGATGGAGTAATTTTTAAAGGCTTTTTGTTTAATTTTTTTCATTGCATCTGTATGAAATACTTTTAAGTTGTAAGGCAATTTGACCTTTATTATTATGCATGCGAGGAGTAGAAAACGTTCAGCGATGCTGTTTCCAATTCAGAGTGGCCTAACTTACGACTTGTGGTTTTCATCACAGGTAACAAAAACTTTATTATTATTATCATTTATTTATCAAATCACTAAACAGATAACAAACAACACACCGTTTTAACTAAAATTAATTCTTTTCAATTTATTTTATCGTAATAAAATATGTGAAAGTGACCAAATTACAGTGTTGCCTGCATACAAGTTATAATATCCTAAACAAGGAACCAACTATGGAAATTATACATTATTAGTCGTATAAGACTTTATAAGAAAACCGCTTAAACCTACTGATACAGTTATCAAAGTCATCGAGTTTATGAGAAGTAGCCAACTCGTTATAAAGACCATTTATGTACCAACTTACTCGTACCTTAAGTAGGTATGTATAATGAATGTTGGTAGTGATTCAGTTGTTTCGCCTAACTAGTTAAAATTTTGTGAAATACGAACGATCTTATTTTACTCACAACAATGTCCGAATTAGATTTAGAGTTTAAAAACATTGTGATTATTTTACAAATCGTAAAATATTATCAAATACCACACTCACTCATTCATCGCGAAATCTCAGAAAGCATTGAACGGATTGGAATAAAATTTAGTATGCAGCTAGTTCTATTATAAAACATCTAAACATATATGTAATACTGAGTAAGCACCTACACCCATACTTCGTAATTATAAACAAAAAGTATCATAAAATATTTTTATGAACTGTATTTTTATAAGTTTCCCCAAATAAATCTTCCACAAAAGCAACTTGAAAGTTTTAGGCTCTTCAGGGCTCTTAGCGAAGGGTGGGTATATTTTGTAACATAAATCATTTGGAAGAAGACAGGCCTTTCTTTTGATTAAAAAAATGTGCAGACGAGATAATATAATATGAAAAAAACACTCCGTATAGTGTAAGTCGTAAGAAGGTATTCATAGTTACATGTATGTGACAACTGCTCTTGTAGTCGCTTTAACGCAAATTGCCGAATGCGTTTACATCACCAATATAGAACTCAGTATTAGCTTGAGATAAAAGTGTTATATTTTGAAAATATATTTAACCTAATTTTTAAATTTTACTTAATTTTTAAATTAAAAAAAAAAGTCCGAAAGTCTCACCTGAGAATACCCTCCCGTGTCTACGTGCCTACTTTAAGGGTTCTAAATTCCACAAGGAATTCTTATAATTTCGTCATGTCCGTCTCTCTGTCTGTTTGTGCAATGACATTGGTGGCAATTCGGTTGGTTCATTTCTAAAATTAGGAATTGTCTAAAATATATTAAGTTAGTCATAGCATTTTTAAAACTTATTCGGTTGGTACCATCTTACTAAATTAGGAACGCTTAATTAAGTTAAATAAAATTAAATTAGGATAAGTTGGTAGCAGCAGAATACCAAAGGTTAATTTGACAGTTCAAAACCTAATTTTAGCTAAAATTAGTAGGTTGGTGCCAACAGAGGCCATTTTCACAGTACATATCAATGGTATTTAGAAAGTTATAAAAATAAAAAGAAACGTGTGCGTCTCAGGACGCCCAACAGAAGTGATAACGTAAACTCTAGCGCTGTGGGTTAGAGTGAGAGAGGAGGAGCCTGCCTACCGCTGCCGTATGCGTGAGAGAAAGGGAAACCAGACACACTGGCGCCGTAATGCGTTACCCCTCCCATAAGAAGTTATCACTTCAAAAAGAGTTTTTTTGGGGATTAGATTAGTAAAGTGGTGTAGATGTTTTTATTTTTTCACCCCATCGTGTTGTATATCGCTGGATAAGTCTTTTGGGGTATTATAAAGTTTATTGAACAGTTTTTCGATAAAGATATTCGTTTGATAAATATTAAGTGGCCATTTTTGATAGAAAACCCCATTCCTTTGCTAACTAAATGGTGTTGCCATGGGTATTTTTTTCATCATTAAGTTTATTTTACCGTCGGTTACAATTGGCAATTAAATTCAGGTCATACCTAAATATACCTACTATGAAAATACCGAAAATGCTCTTACAAATCGGATTCAATGACAAACCTTATGTTAAAAGTAATGTTGGTTCTTCCCTCGTTCAAAATGAGTAAAAGGATGTAACTAAGAGTAGATTATTTTGCACGATTTTTGTTCCGATATATCGTTATATCGATTTCAACTGTAGGCCCCTGTCGTCAATGAACCTATTTTTATGAAATTTATATGGGACTAATCGGGAATATTTTTTCAAATCGGTTCATAAATGACGGAGTTATGAGGTAACAAATAAAAAAACATACAGTCGAATTGAGAACCTCCTCCTATTTTGAAGTCGGTTGAAAAACATAACACTTTAAATTCCACTTGTGGCTTCACTTGTGCAAAATTACAATCTATATAATAAAAATCAATTGCTGTTCGTTAGTCTCGCTAAAACTCGAGAAGGGTAAATATGAAAAAAAATATATTGATTTATTGAGGCGGTACGAAGTTTGCCGGGTCAGCTAGTTTATTGATAAAAATCTCTAAAATTACCCGATATAATATGAATTAACACGAGAAAACAAATTAATTTTAAAGAGCTATGTTACTTCGTGAAATGCCAAACGAAGTACGTTGTAGACTTGGTACTGGGTGGGTACCCGTAGGTACTTGTACGTACTCATAATGGTTAGATATTTTTTTAATAAATGAATATTGGGAGACATTGCACACAACACCATCTAGCCCTATACTAAGCATAACTTGTATTATTGTGACCAGATGACAGATAGAATCATATATATTTTTAATACATACTTAGGATTCTTTATAACACCCAGACACAAAACAAATACCAATGTTCATCGCACAAATGTTTGTCCTAGGAGGGAATCAAACCTTTAACCTACAGCGCAGAAGGCAGAGCTACTACCAACTGAGCTGACAAGCCAGTCAGTATTAGTTACTTTATTAATTTGTCCTGTTGCTCGTGTACCTGCTATGTTCAATGTTACTTGTATGTGTAATTTTTTTATATATACTTTGAAAATGAAAGCGAATTTTGGGACATAAATATTTTTATTGTTGGGAGTTGGGCACAACACGTGGTTAGAATTATAGGTGGAGTAGGGTGTTGGCCGAATGGTGCGCCAGAGACGGTAGACGGAACGTAGGTCGTCCGCGGGCAAGATGGGTTGACGACATAGTTAAAGTCTCAGGTCGTAGATGGGTTAGATTAGCGCAGAACAGAGTAAGACCTTCTTCTCGGGTTCGGGTTAGGAGGAATCGGCACCTAAATTCAACTAGTATATAAGACGTTTCAAAGTGATTGTATTGAATATAAAATATTTGAGTTTGGATGGATAGATGGAATGAGACCGGCTGTGAGCGGCTACATGATGATCATGAGTAAGTATACTTAGATATAAGGAATAACGTAGCGCTATTTAACGGCCTCCGTTTTTCAGGAAGTTAAGAATTCGCTGTTGTGGCGTTATTAACATCATTGCCGCAATATTCACGGAAGCTAAATGTGGGGTAAAGCTTGATTTAAACAAATTAAGCCGAAGCCTGTGGGTTTTGAGTTTTACATTCTTCGATCCGACTACGATGCGATTTTATAGTGGCTTTCCGACAGGATAGTAGACTAGACTATATAAATTGGACATTATTGTCCGAGCGAGCGCGAAGCGCGAGCGAGTGTCTCCGTTTCAGCTTAGGCAAAAATGCTTTCGTATGTCTGTCTGAACGGCGTCTGTCCGGATGATGTCCTCTACAGGTCGCATTTCTCAACCGATTCTCGTGAAATTTTGTGAGCAGGTTCTATAACTATATATAATTTTTTTTTCAGTTCAGTTTTTGAAAATTTTTCAAAATGGCGATATGAGGATTGAAAACGTAAAAAAGTTATATTTCATTCATAATTAAAAAAATGTTCGCGAGGTCTACACCTCACAGAACCACTAGTATTATAATTATATAAATACATAAATAAATAAAGCTGGACATTTTACACAGTTTCATCTAGCATGAAAGTAAGCAGAGCTTGTGTTAAGGGAACCACATGACTTATATACATATTTTTTTGTAAGACATATTTAGAAGACATGTTTATATAAATGAAGTCGGGTTTCTTTTTAGTTTTTAAAACGTAATTATATTTACTTATCATATCATAGCATCATCATCATCATCATCATCATCATCATCATCATCATCATCATCATCATCATCATCATCATCATCATCATAACAGCCTTTATGAAGTCCACTGCTGAACATAGGCCTCCCCAATAGATTTCCAGGAAGAACGATTTTGAGGCCTCTACATTTACCGACTTCCTGCGTTCTTTACAATGTCGTCAGTCCATCGGGTGGGGGGTCGTCCTACGCTTCGTTTTCCTGTCCTTGGTCGCCATTCGAAAACTTTTATTCCCCAGTTATCATATATTGAATAAATAATAGATAAATACACTAAAATCGTACGATTGAAATATCTTTTCCACGCTCGTTTTCCTTGAGAAATGAGAAATTAGCTAAGTTGGCTTGTTGCGTGTTACATTGGAGGCTTATTCTCAACGAGTTGTGTTCAGCCATTTCTCATGATTAGGCGGGTACAGTCAACATCAATAGAGCACTGGTTCCGATCCTAAGGTCGTGGGTTCGAATCCAGTCGTGCACCAATGGATATCCGGAATGCGCGTTAGCCATAAACCGGCATAAATATATAAATCCCTACTAATATTATAAATGTTAAAGTAACTCTGTCTGTCTGTCTGTTTGTTACGTTTTCACGCCTAAACCCCTAAACCGATTTTGATGAATTTTGGTAAGTATAGAGATATATTGGACCTTGGGGAAGGACATAGGCTACTTTTTATGTAGGTACCACGCGTGTGAAGCTGCGGGCAGCAGCTAGTGTCTTTTAAATATTGTTATTGCGATACATACCCTTACAAGACATAACCCTTACAAGGAATGAAATAAATAAAAATATATTGATGGAGAATGCACACAACACCATCTAGCCCTAAATTACTCACAGGCTGTGAGGCTGTATTATTGTAACAATGACTGATAAAATACTTTTATATATTTTAATACAAACGATACTATATAACACCGAGACACAGAACAAACATTTGCAAAAGATGTTCTAACCTTTAACCTACAGCGCAGAAGGCAGAGCTGCTGCCAACTGAGCTGACATCCCTGTCTTGAATGCAAAACTTTAAACAGGGTCTTTCCCACGAACATTGAGCGTCAGGTAAAGCCCATAAGTCATAATTTTCCCATCCTGACTGTACCTTGATGAGAGAGATTCAGAGATTGGTGTCAAATGATTAAGGGTACTCAGATATTTCTGATAAGATCGATAAGTTGTTTATTTATGTAGTTGGTTATTATAAGAGATTAATTGTTGCTAAGAGATAAACGCTGCTAGTGGTAGATAGAATATTTATATAGTTGCTAACACATACATACCGCATGTACTGATTCGTATTTCCTGCGGGTCCTGTCGGCAAGGTCGAGAGCTTACTTTAAGGCTTACAGTGCACGAAAGGAGCCTCTGAGGCGCACTTTAATCCTTTCACCACACTGGTAACAAATAACTAGTGACACGATAAGAAAAAGAACACATACACATGATACTTTATAATAATAATAGTTTTATTGAAATCAAAAACAATTTATCATTCATGCGAAAATTCCACACAATAACGTGGTGAGCCCCCAAAATTAATTTGATGATAACTCGTATCGCTACCCGAAAATTATTTTCATCAAATTTATAAGCTTCGGTAATAATGTTGATAGTTTTTAACGGTTGGTTATATGCCGATTAATGGCACAATCAATTTATAAATGTAATTTATTGTCACTAGCTTCTCTTCGTGGCTTTGGTCACCTGATAAATAAGTTTCCGACAAGGAACACGGTACCTACTTTGTTTGGACGTGCCTTTGTCTACCTCTTTAGACATCCTCATAGAACTAAGTTACTAAGGAGGTGTCTATTGAACATGGGGATTAGTCGGGAGCATTTCGTATTGTTTTTTGTGTATGTACCTTATTAAAAAGTCATCTTAAAAGGAGCCTATTTTTCTAGTTATCATTTCTTAATAGATATCTAACCTATTTTATACAATGAATTTGAAATTTGAAATTACTTTTTCTTCTACTTCTTCTTATTGAGTCACTGGTTATATAGAACCAGTGTGGTGAAAGGATTAAAGTGCACCTCAGAGGCTCCTTTCGTGCACTTGACACATGTCTAAGAACTTTAACTTGCTCTTGCTCGCAGACTATTAATTTTATCGTTATAAAGTTTTGGACGGTAATACCTACGTATTATTGACTCTTAAATAGTAATAAAAAATTATAAAAAATCCTTTTACGGAAACATACCTCCCCTACATGTAAAGCGGAGAAGTTTTTTTTTATTATTTGACTACTCCATCGTGTGGCATATCTTTGTATAGGTCTTTTAAAGATACTAGGTGGTTTCATAAATATTTTTTACTAAAAACTGTTTTACAGTTTTACAGTTTTACAGTTTCGCTTGTGTTAGGAGGTTTCTCTAACAAAAGGGTAACCCCATCGACTGCATACCCAATGAAGGGGTTACGCTTTCTAAGGAATTAACTCGAAATCGGGGTTGTACGGTCCCTGGTTTTTAGTGACTGGGGTCTACTCTTGATAATCGATATATCGCGACAATAATCGTGAAAAATCCTACTAATATCTACATCGTTCGACTCGTTTTGAGCGATGGAACGACCGACATTCTTTTTGACAATCAAGTTCGTAATCCTTCAGACGATTAAATAGTTTGAATTTGCTAACGAAACAACTGTCAATTCGACTGAATTCAACGACTATCGTTTCGATATATCGAAATCGGTTCGCAGAGTAGACGCCCAGATATGCGTTTGATAAATATTAAGGATTGAAGTGGCTATTTTTGATAGAGGGTCAGTTACTTTACATAGGGCAGAGGTAGTGGTAAGTGGTAGCTTCCGTAATACCTAAGAGTTTTTTTACGAATTGAGACGGACTTCTCAGATATTGCTGTCGCGTTGATATTGCTGTCGTTATTGCTATATACGAAATAACCATGCCGATGTCCTCCACTTTTTGACAAGCCTTAGTTAGTAGTAAGTAGGTAGTACCCATGACTTCTGTGCTGTAGGTTGTGAGTTCGATTCGCTCCCTGCGGGCTTAGCACGGCACGAGGAGAAATAGTCTTTCCCCCGTTTTTATCCACCTGTGGTGGACAGGTGGTGGTGTATTTCCACTGACAGGTGGATAAAAAGGTGGAAAGACTATTTCTCCTCGTGCCGTGCTAGGCCCGCAGGACAAGCATCTGTGTTGAACATAGATGTTAGTTCTGTGTCTAGGTGTAATTATCATAACTATGTATTAAAACATTTACAAATGTTCTATCAGTTAATTGGTTCCCTTAATAGCTCAGCTTAGGGCTAGTTGTTGTTGTTGTGTATCTAATATTTATATTTTGTCCACCACTGGCGGAAAAGGCAAATATAAAAAGTCGACCTAAGTAGGTAATGAGGCGCGCCTTTCAATTTTATGTAAAACACTCGACAAAGTCACTTTTAAAATGCAAATTGTCTCATTCTGATTGCGCCTGTGATTGTCCTGCACAAAATATGACATCCTGCCTTTGTGCTGCAGCCAATTGCTTCCAGTAATAACAAATTAAATGAATGACATCGCAGCAGCCTCATTTGAATCACTTAATTCTGCTGGTTTAATTAGTCTTTTACCCAAGAGTAATGGGGACAAATTATCCTGCAATATGCCGTTGGTTTCTTTGGCAAAGGTCTCCCCCAAAACCTTCCAACTATTCGAGATCTCCCACCATCATCTCTCGGTGTTGAGATCATCAGTCTAATGCCTGGTCGACAGCGACGCCGGTCTACATAATAAATTATAAAAAATCTTTATAAATATTGCTGGACAATGCACATGTTAGATTCATATAAATACCTGCTCTAATTAGTATAATATATTACGCCTAATATCAAGATTTAGAAGTTTATAATGAATGTTAGTAAAATTACTGAAGTTAAATACCTACTTCTCACATGAGGAATTAAAGCTAAATGTAAGCAAGGATAAATTCAATAAGAAGAGAGAATAACAAATTTACCATAGTATATTCAATTTTCTTTATTCAATAAAATTACAAGGACCACTTAGAATCGTCTTCTTACATGCTAGTGAATCTAGGTGCCGGTTCCTCCTAACCCCAGTTCAAGAAGAATCCGGCAAGAAACTTGTCTGGTCCTAACACTTTTTTGTATGATCCTTTACAATTTTACACAACACAAGTACCCTCCTACAAAATAAACACCATAACGAATATAAGGAAACAATGACAGAATAATTAACTGATACAAATGTATGTAGTTCACAAAGATAATATAGTTTTAAAGTTACCAAATAACCAAACAGAGAATAACACAAAAAGTTAACGGTACACATATTAAATACACACAAATCTATTTTAGTACAATATTATTGCAAGGCACTTATCTTTCTAGTTCGGTGGTCACTCCCAATCTACCCGTCTTCGGCTTTAACCTCGCCTTTTATATATTTTTGAAATATATACAAAACATCACACCATATTCATTATTCAACCAATCACAGAAGCCTATTAAGAATCTAAGTATAATAATGAAAGTTATTTACTTAATAACAATAAAAAGATGTTAAAATATAATTCATGAAACTATGGATTCATAGTTTTGCTATATATGTCTTAATAAAAGAATTATAACGAATTTACCGATTTAGTAAATAATCAAATGAAGGACTTGTAAATATCAGAATAATGAGAACAGAAAATAATAAAGTGAAACATTCGTTAATAAATCCAAACTAATTAATAACTGAAAAATAGTAAGAAAGTATGTATCGAACAATTAAATTTACAATATATAACAATCATTGGATACTTTCGTTCTGAAATCCTAATTTCGTTCTCAAATGTGTGTGATGGTATAATTATTTTTATTACAATAATATTTATTAAAGCATATGTTAATTTAAACCAACTATAAAATAATAATATAAGTATAAAACTGTTTAACTGTTTATCAAAACACCATCTGTGTTTTTAGCTGTGAACTAATTGAATGACAGGTGGATTTTTATTGAATTCTTACGAGTATAATTTCTATTATTCTGTCACACACAACACCATCTAGTCCCAAACTAAGTATATCTTGTATTATGGTGACTAGATAATGAATACTTACATATTTTTTAATACATACTTATGATACTTTATAGCACCCAGACACAGAACAAACACCTATGTTCTTCACACAAATGTTTATCCTAGGAAGAAATCGAACCCTCAACCTACAGTGCAGAAGGCAGAGCTACCTTCTACCAATTGAGCAGGCAGGCCAGTCAAATAATTTCCAGGGTATTTCACTTAGCCCGGCCGGTTTTCTTCCTGCATCAGCAATTCTAGTAATCAAGCGCAGCATGCTGTTCCGTACTCGGTCAGTGCGTTTACCGACTTCGAAGCCAGGTTGGCCACTATAGATTTAACATGTCCAAATGGGGATTTAGGGACTCTAGCTTGACGCAATGCGACTATGGTGCTCCGACACAATCTATGTCGCATCTACTCTTGTGCCCTCTGTGTTCGAACACTTGCACAATAATAGATTTTATCGCGGCCACAGTTAGTGCGATTGAGATGGTCACCAATTCCTTCATCTTCTATTCTTCCTATAATGGCATTTGTCTTGCCGACAATTTTGCCAGTCTCAAGTGTTTATTAATAAAAAAGTCTTAGTCAATGGTCAATTGTCAATTCTAAGCGTCAAAAATTGCCGTCTAGAACTTTCTCGGGATTCCTCGTCGTTCAAATCACATTGCACCATAAGACACTTATAATTCAATTGTCCATACTTGTCCTATGTAGCCATAATTTATTCATTAAAATTCCGCTAAGATTACTTAATAAAACATGCAATAAAACGTGAAAAAATATATTAATTAATAAGTGCTATGCTACTTCATGAAATGACAAACGAAGAACCCTATTCCTACTAATAACCTATTCCTTTAAAATCACATGACGACTGAAGAATCGACACGAAAGACAAGTGCCTATAATGAGTCATTTCTAATGTGCTTCCGAAATGTTACACAATGTCCCTCGCAACATATTACTCTATGGAATTGTTAAAAGCAAAATGGCTTGTAAGTTTGTGTACTAAGTTTACGTATTTGGTATTTAAGTCATAGGTACATAATATCCCAGGCTATATTAACGTTATGTATGTACATACTATACAAGATAATCAATTCTCTGAAATTGAAGGACACTACAAGGAAGGACACATAGCGTTTATTGAGTCAACATATGTAGACAGCTACGAATGCCGATATATCGACAAAATATACCTAACAGTCTCATACAATTATTTGTTCTTGTCGAGGTTATTTTCAGGTTTACTTGCCCCATTACAAAAGCAATATGTATTAACTATTCAACGAAATTATTCTGTAGATGACTCCTGTGATAGATAATGAGGAGGGCTAAGGTCACCTGTCATCAATCCACGATTGATAGCATTCTTTAAATAGGCTTAGATCAATAGCCACTGTGTAGGTATTCTTTATGTGGACTACAATGTACATTTTTTCAGCCAGACGACGCCAGACAGTTTTTGTTCTGCTGTTTTTTTGTAAAAATGAAGAATGAATGTCGCGATGATATTATCTTGACGTATGTAGGTACCGCTGAGTAGCAAGTTAAATAGACTCTACTACAAAAGAGACTAAGTTCACGGAAGGTACTTAAAGATGGTCCAAACGAGTGTACCTACTTATTGTACAAATCAACGGCTTTCTCACAGTTGGGTCGATGTAATTTTATCATCATTCTTGTCAGGAGTCGTTTACATCTGCTATTGTGTGGTACTTGAAGCATTATTGCCTTCATTATGATAGTAATAGGCCAACAATGAGAACTTAGATTATTACAGCTTGGAGATGGGTAAATGCACTTGATTTAAAGTTTTGGTGATGTGAAATGATGTACTTACTGGTATTAAGTTCCAAAGTCAAACAAGTAAACCTTATAGTTTCGACATATCCGTTAGTCAGTATGTCTGTCTGTCCGCCCCTAATCAGCAATATAGCCCGCAGACTATTTAGTCTTTTTGTAATAAATATTTCACGGTAATACGTCAATTATTATTATTATTGGCCTTTTAAAGTTACGAAATAAAAACATTTAAAAAATGTTATATAGGAGTAACTCTTACGTGTAAAGTGAGGTTGATTTATTTTATATTTTACTAAAACATCGTGTAGCATGTGTTTCGTTGACCTATCGTTTGATAGGTCTTTCGATCATCTTAAGATATGAGGAGATTTCTTGAATAGTTTTTAGATACAGATTCGTTTGATAAAAAATTATCTTTGAAGTCGTAATTTTTGATAGATTCCAGTGTCATTGTCCCTACGGGATAACCCGGGACCCGGGTTTCAAAATAAATAATATGTCCTAGGTTTTATTCAACCTTGTTGCCATGATCAGTTAAATATTAAGTAATTTAAATTCTCGTTTAATTTATAAACAAACTTTAGCCTTCGTGTCGAGGCACGCATCTACACAACGTCACGCCGCCACCATAATAAGCGAATTATGTTAATAAATCACTAGTAAAATGGCTCGTTACAGAAATTAAGTAATTAACTTTACGCGGCAAAATTTAATATACCCACGTTGTTTAAGTAGCCGGCGGCTGAGAGCCCTTCTGAAACCAGCTGGGTTGCGTTTCAGTAGGCTACCCGCCGGAATGTAATATACCCGTTTTGTTTGAGCGGCTTGTCTTTGAGAGCCCTTCTGAAACGGGTCGGGTTAGGGTAAAGTAGCGTGGTTACGTTTGTAAACAGCGTGGCCACATTTTGCTGCTTTGATTGGGGTTTTTATGGTGCTCTTTTTGGAAGCGCGCAGTCTAATGTTATTTTCTTGGTGATTTTCATGGGTAGGTTATTTCAAGCTCGTGTTACGATGTGTTCCATACTAATGGTGTATTTCTACTTGTTCTCAGGCTGCGCGTTCCCCTCTCGTTGGCACGGGCGCTGGTTCCAGTCAGGAGTTATCCAGCCCATCGTGATCGAAGGAGAACGCCTCTCTAACAAGGGGAAGTGTCTCTCGTCTGAGGGAGACAAGTTCTTGATTGTTGATGAGTAAGTGAATGTGATTTAGCTGGACGGTAGTTAACTTTGGAGACGTAGATCAATTATGTCAATCGTAGCTTCAATATGTCTGACGATTGTTATTATTCAAGGCCAATCGACCTACGGAAGTGCTCAGTAAATGTTACCAGCTGTTGTATTAAATGTGACCGTACGGGGGTTTAAACATTTTTGTCTAAACTAATATTATAAGGAGAAAAGATTTGATTTCATTAGAAACTACCGCAACTATAGAAAGCTGAATTATCAGCGAGTAACTTGGAAATTATTTTATTTAAAAAAAAACAAAGATCCCTATGAAATTGCAATAAAAACTTAATAAATACCCAAGGCATAAAAAAAAATTGTTATTATTTTTCGTGCGCTGTTAAAACTATTGATGATAAATACGCGATACTAAATACCTAGCTTTATAGTAAGTAACAATGACCGTTTTTTTTTTATTAGTCAATCAAATCACGTGTAGAATCTAAAACTCCAGTAATGATAATATCTTGACAGGGACAACTAAAAATAGCTAAATTTAATCCTAAACTATGTTTCACGATAAAAATAAAACTCTAAATTGCATCCGTGCGAAGTCGAGGCGGGTCGCTAGTTATACATAAAACTAACTTTTTCTGTCTTTGTTTTCTGCAGTCTCGTAAAATATAGTAGAATTAAGAGAAATCACTGCGGAACCCAACACTACGCATGGTCTGTACATGGCGGGTTGGCATGTTGGCATGGCATGGCATAAGAACATAAACAACTTTTAAAGTTCTGTTCCAGCAAGATTCCAAGTTCTGATTGATTTTGTTGTCAAGTTATTTTTTTCTTTGTTTCAGTTTTCACACATGAAACTTTATTTCTGTTTCAGAAAAGGCTGCTACCGCTGTGTGGTCATGCATGAGAAGCACAAAAACGTGCTGCAGTATAAAGAAAGTAAGCATTAACTTTGTAAAAGTAAAATAAAATAGGTTTTAATCATGAATGCGCACTGCGCAATACTGTACTAGCTTCGGTGGTACGTACGTTTTAGTACGTTTTAGAAATCAGTGAACAAATGAACATTCACTAAGTTCTAGCATGAATAGGTGGAGAAAAATCTTCAATTAACAAAAAAATGCCACACGTTGGGCGCCAATTTGGTCAGTAGGATAAATGGCGACCAACATCGGGCAAACCAATACAAGACAGTTTTGCGATGTCAAAATAGCATTGGGAATATTTTTTAAGGGTAATATTATACTTAGAAAATCTTACTCCCATCAATTCAATTCAAGGTCAATTCATAAATTCAAAAGTTTTAATTTTAACACAAGTACCTCTTAATTTCTCTTAATTCACACTCCTGTGTTTGTGCTGTCATAAGGTCTTGAAGATCCTGAAAACGTTTTCTTTACCCTTTCACGTTAAATAATAGAAGTAAATTTAGTCGTGTTGCCACCATTAGGCATTCTACGGCCTAAGCTAGTCCCAAGCGGCTCGTATTCGGCTTATAAGAAGCCATTAGTTGACTCGCTAAACTTACTGGATATAAAATGGTTTCAGTTTATTCTACCTACGGGCCAAGGAATATGAATTATTATTTTTAAAATTATAGGTATGAATGTTCTGATAACACTGTATGACAGATGACTAATGATAGACTTTAGTTATACCCTCTCATTCGCACAATATTGTTGTAAGTAGTGTGCGAGGGAACGGACATGTCTACAACCACCATTTAGGATTCGTTATTTTATTAAAACAGGTATGGGAGTTTTTTTTTTATGACCCGTTTGTGTCCCGCTGCAAGGGCTAGAGAAATTGTGGATGGCAGTTCGGCGTTATGTCATGACCAAACCAAGCGATCCAGCAAAAAGTTTAGTCCTCGCGCGCCGGATGGACTTGCAATCTGTGTTTCGTTTTGATGAAAAACTAGACGCGAAAGCTTCGTGAATAAACTATGTTGCATCCCGCAACGTTTCTCTCATTTCATGGTCGAATTCAGGCCTTTTATGATGTGTTGAGTATGGCACATCATAGAGCTTTTAAAGCTTCAACGTTTATGCCCTGGAGGCAAACTTTTGTTTAAATATTAGAGGCGTCGTAGGTACATTGGTTGGATCGGAGAACAAAGTTTGAAAAGGTACCTTGAACAGCTACTTTGAAGACACTTCGATTGATCCCTTTGGGCCAAATTTTAACTGCGAAGGAAAAATTTAAAATGCTACAAAAAACCGTGTGCTGAATTTCTAATTGAGTTTATCTAGCATCATTTCGTTTGCTTCCAGCGTTCTGCCACCGAAGAGACGCGCTGCCGCACCTATGTTCGCTCATCACGGGAGATGCTCTTCTCTACTCCATGTTCAGAGAAAACGCTGACCCAGTAGACTGTCCACTAAAAGGACCCTTCTCATTTACTTACAACAGGTCAGTTTCCCTACAAACATATGTGGTTTCTTCATAAATTAGTCTACTTTCATATCACTGTTCACGAATCGTTGTATCGTTAATTATTCAAAACAAAAAACTGTTAATTTACAACGATTCCGTGTTCCAATCAAATAACTGATGATCAATTAATCGATGGTCCGTTAAGGTTATTAAACACACTGAGCGGACAAATAGCGGAGAGTCCACCAGCACTCAAGGACTGTGCCAGCGTATTTGTCCGCTAGATATGCTAAGTGTAATTTATGTGTAATCACCAATTCATTTCGGACCAACTGCGATGCGCGTTGACGCATGTCAGATGTCTTAATTACCGGACTGCAGAGAGCATCTGTCGAGTTATGGCCCGTGTCCCGAATTCACTGACGATGTTAACAGACAAACTGGACTGCAGTGTTTTGTAATGAGCCATTGATGTGCTGAAATACTCGACTTCTCTAGTTTGAAAAGCCGCATAACTTACAGATTATGTGGAACACAATATGCAATGACATTTAAGTAATTTGTATTGTATAAAAAGTACACCGAATTTCATATTAGGTGGGATTCGAAATCGTGATCGCAATAAAGTTTTGTAATCTTCAGCAAAGTGTGGTATTTTTTATATTTCAGGGGGCACGGCGAATGCAAGAGTCCCGTATCTTCAATCGAGAGCTGCACTGAAGACTCTAGGCTACTCCTCAACTACCAAGCCTGCCCCGACGTGCATGCTTCTGAAAGTACTGGTAAGAAGCGGTTATTTTGAAAAAAAACTGCCTATGTTGACACTAGTGAAAATACAAGTGGTGGTGCGATGATTCTTCTGATAATAAACTTCGGTTTGAAGGTTTTTTTTATCTTCATAACTAGTACAATTTCATTCGATTCGTCGTACTTACTTATCTACTCTTAGTCTGATAATTTTGTGATAGGTATCATTTCAAATCATGCATTAATACCCGATTACAATGAATCCAAAGAATACCTACAGGTCAAAATCAATTCAAATCACTTGGGTTATATGTTATGCGATAAGGTAGGTGTTCCCTGCATTGTTGCATAAGCAAACCTGACTTAGTAGGTAGGTACATACCCCGAGCAAACTAAATAGTTATTCCAAAAAGACGGTTCTAAACGCAACCTTGTTCAATATCCTGGCACAACGCCCAACTCATTTGTAACAGATTTTGCGCCAGCCTACCACTTAGTTTCAATTTTAGGAGTGAGTAAAAGGGTAACTGTTTGTGTTAGAGAGTGGATAAGCAGATTAAAGTACTTACCTAGGTACCTACATATTGGCAGTAACCCAGATTGGGACTGTGTTTTTGAATTGATACAAGCAATGCCTAAACCAATAGCCAGGGCGACGTAGCAGAAGCCCGGATTTAAAAAAGTGATGGAAAACACGATCACATATTAAATGGACCGTTATATAAATCAAATATTCTTCATAGTATGCAATCACCAACACACTGACAATCCAGAGGGTAGAGGGCACTTAAAATGCGGGACAGAAAAGTCTATGATGTTTTATTTCTAACGCGTTTAGCTAAAGAGAAAAGTGTATGGAAATCCATTTCTAAAGTTTTATTTTTTTTTATTGTTTCATAGATCAGCCGGTAGCTATGGTTATTTTCATTATAGGTCAAACGACAAAAAGATTTTACTCCAAGTCCGTTAAATGATTTATTCCTCTTCCGATTTCCGAACAATATTTCGAAAAAGAATCCAAGTAATAAAGGCATGCGCGGGAATTTCTTCGAAATTTGAATTTGGGTTTGGTAATTTTATTTCAATTAAAAAATAAAAAATAAATTCTCCTTTTTATTTTCCTCGTAGTCGTAGGTGTAGTATAAAGAACTATTTATCACTCGGGAGAAAGCGCGATTCCTACCGTGTGTTTTAAGTTTTACCTCAAATGAGAAAGTGCCTAATTCCTATCGAGTGCGATAGGAATTAGGCACTTTCTCGTCTAGATGTATAATGTACTATTTTGTTCCAGTTGAGGAGCTAGAATGCCTGGCGACGTGGAAGGAGGGCAGTCTTCGGTTCTTGGTGGGCAAGCTTCACCACAACCATGCAACCAGCAACGAGGATCGCTATCGGTGCTTTGTCTACGAAAAGACAAATGGTATTGGTAAGACTTTCTTTTATTAGTACGCTTGTTGCTAGTGAAAATATAGTTTTGTGACAATCGTAAGAACAATAATTATTATTAAAACGATCATGGTTGGATATGGTAGCTCTACTTGTAGTATATATAGATATTTTATATATCTTCGAGATCTTTCGATCTCTTAAACATTCTGGTTTTTTCACGATGTTTATCTTCACCGTTATAAGAGCTTTTGAAAGAGAAACCTATTGATGCCCGTTTGTTTCCGGAATTTTAACCCATGATCTTTGGAACAAAAGGATGAGGTCGCGGACCCTAGGCCACCAGCAAGCTTTGTAATTCTGTTGTGCCTAGCCCATTCTGAACTCGTAGATACCTACTGAAACTGTAGTTTCAGACGAGAAAGTACCTACCTACCAAAAAATTTCACAAGTAAGTAGGCACTTAAGCCAATAAAATAGGTTGTCGAGCTGTAGGTTTTTTCAGATCTGAGAATCAGCATCAGCTTTTTAAATATTTCGGTAAGAGCTTTTGGGTAAGACCTTTTTATAAGTTTATAGTCTCTGTAAATTCCAGCTTCAGGTGCCAGCATGAAGGAAGGGCCCGCCACAGCAGCGGGTGTGGAGTACAGGGTGGCGCAGTCAGGAGACGCCACGTGCAATGGACTATTCAGTGCCACCGAGGGGTCTAGAACGATGTCTTTGAAGAGAGGTACATTTCCATTTAACAACTGAGTGGTATCTGCATAAGTTTTGTTCTGATATACGGACCAAATTAATGTAGATACGAGAACGGACTTACAAAATAAGAAAAATGTCCCAACGTAGCTTATCTTTTTCCAGTATCAGTCCGCTTCAACTGTCAGTTTCCAACATGGATGACGTTCTCCCACACGTGGCATACTCTTGACTTTAGCAGCAACTACACGTTCTACCAGCGCAACGCGACTCTGCGTATTGCAAACAGCACTGGTGCTGATATCAAGGTGTACTGCGTTAACGTGAAGGCGAGCTCGCCGAGCGGGAACTCTGTGGCGCTGGTCGCCCACTGGCAACATCACTGGTGAGTTGGAACCAAGAAGGTTAATTATCTAGTAGTTCCGATTTTAAAACCAAGCCACGTAGGACTTGTACTTACGTAATATCAGGTCTTGACTATTGTCTCAACGTGTTAAAGCTGCAAAGATCAGCCTATAAGGGCTATAGTTCAAACCGTAAGGATGCGGATTCTGAAATGAAAATTGTTACAAAGTATGCATGCATCTAGTAGCATCCTCGGTAGATATCTGCCTAAACATAGCTAGTTAGGTATCTATAGGTGATACTACCTACCAATACCTACTAAATGATGACCTACAGTTATAGTTATAGTATAGTTGAGTTCCTAACTAAATAAATTTACAGGTGCAGGAGGCGGATTTATGAGGCTCTAAACAGGTTCTCCATTGACGACACGAGACAACGAATCTCTAGAGACGCTTATAAAGGATAAGCGACTCTAGCGAATCGTTAGAGTCGTTAGAGTCCTACCTAAATTTCATTTTGGCACCCAGCTGAGCAACCTTAATCGATCGAAGTGCTCACCTGGTTCGAGAAATCACGTAATCAGCACTCAGGCAGTGTTCGTATAGTACGTGCATATTTGTAATTCCAGTGCTTCCCGCTACGTATGCGTGGTGCTGTACCGACGGGACGCGTTCATCGCAGAGCTGCAGCGCGGCTCGCCCACCGCGCGGCCGGACGAGGCCTGCTCGCCGCGACACTTCAACGCGGTCACTGCGCCCTATGTTACCTTAGTCGGTGAGTCTCCGTCAATGATGTTACGGATTCATTTATTTATTTATATTTGTAAAACAAACAGTTAAATATACAATATGCAAAATAGTTAATTATCTGAGAAATTTTAGACCTTCACTGATGGAAACATGATAGGTACCTAGTCAGTAAGCCAGTCAGTGAATACTATTTTAACGCACCCTCGCTATCCAGATATACCTATCATAACTTACAATTTAGAGTTTTATACTCTACTAGCTGTTGCCCACGACTTCGTCCGCATTTTTTTAATATTGTAAAATTTAAGCTCTTTATTTTAGATTTAAGCTTTTTATGTAGATTTAGATTTTCTTTCCCCAGGATGCAATTTATCTCCTTGCCAAACTTTAAGTTACAAACCAATCACACTCACCAACCATTAAAAAGTATCTAAACAAACACCCCACACCCCATTTTACTCCTATAAGAGGGTTATTTTGAAAAATCCTGGAACACGTGTCCATTTATTTTGCATTTTAGGTATCCAAACCAAGTTTCTAAGAAATACACCACCCGTTGAATTTCAAAAATTCCCGCCTTAGTGGATGGTATGAAACAAAAAATTAAAAATAAAATTAGTTCAGGTGTCTTTGAGTAATCGGTGAAAATACATAAAAAAAGTCGAATTTCGACGATTTGAGAACTTTCTCCTTAGAAGTCGGTTAACAAAATATACTCCATACTGTAGTACCTACCTACATTGGCTCCATAGCCACACCTCACAGTAGGTAATAGCCCTACCTTCTGTGCTATAGGTTGAGGGTTCGATTCTGGGAGGGCCCAGAACAAACATTTGTGTGATGAACTTGGGTGTTTGTTCTGTCTGGGTGTTATAAAGTATCATAATTATTTAGTAAAAAATATAAGAAGGTATTCTATTAATTTTCTTCGTATAACACAAGCTATGCTTAATTTGGGGCTAAATGGTGTTGTGTGCAATTAATTGACCACCATTAATTTAATAACTATAACTGGGTTGCCTAGGTGCTAAAAAAATCTGAGTAATGCAACGTCATGATTTGCCAATACTAATATTAAATGGATCAATGTCTAGAACCTGACGATTAAGCTTTATGAATAGAATTATTTTTATTTCAATCGGTAATCGGCTACCCTAATGGAGCACATTAAACAATGTACAAATGTTAGTGTCAACAAGTTATTCAATTTCTCTTTGACATTGACACTGATAGATGTAACTTTTTAAAAATAAGGCTGCGTTCGTAAATTAACATTCACATAAACACATCAATAGCCGCTATTCAATACACGGTATGATGTAGCCACATTCAAAAGCTGTTAGGAATTAGCTGCTATTTATCGGTTATTACGTTATTAATTGGTGTTTCGTTATTAGTTGGTGATATGACTCTGCGCATATCTATTACAAGATCATAATCAATAAAAGGTAATTTTCTGACTTTCAGCAAGTAATCCCGAATCAAAAGAATGTCCGTACTCCGGGAAATACGTTATAGAAAACAACCAACACAGCAGAAGAAAAAGATCACTTGAGTCACATCGAGAGAACGTTAGAAGAAAGAAAGAAAAAGCAATGGAACATAATCATAGAGTTTATGGCAGTAGGATGTCCAATTTTAGCGTAAGAAACATGTCTGACGCTCCAATGCTGAGGAGTAAAAGACAATCAGATGGAAGTGAAGTAAGCTGTGTGATAAATAACTACAATAAGCTTGAAGTTGGGTGCAACTCCGTGAAGAACATGGAGTTTCACTCCACATGTCAGAACAAAGAGTATGTTACAGGTGAGTTCCGCAACGTCAAGTTTACATTGTATTTATTAATATTATTACAGGTAAGCAATGTGTTGTTTTGGTCTAACCATTATTTATTTTAGATTAGGTACCTCTACATACATTCCTTATTATTATGATAGCATTTTTTCTTTTTCCTTTTTTTTATCATAATTTAGTTAGGTTTATGCATTTCATATTTTTAACAAATCAATATATATTATGTATGTATCTATCTATTATAATAATAATAATAATATGTGTGCAATTCACACGTGGTAGAAGCCTTGGACCAGTTTTGCTGGGTACCTCGCTATAACTAAGTTTGCACTTGTATGTAGACGCTAGGGATCACTGCTTCAGCTAGTGCCAATTAATTTGCCAATATTACTGTTTAATAAAATTAGTTGTAATGACCTGGTTTCCAGTTTAATGCATCATTTTCATTTTAAACCATTCATGTTATATAATACACACGACATTTCAGATCTAACCATTAGTGTAACATATTTCAGCATACACCTGCCATGGTGGATGGTACGAAAATGGCGTATCATTCGTCGTAACAACACCGGTGACGCGCGACAGTACTGCAGCACGCCGGTATTGCTTCATGTCAAAAGAAGCTCGCGGCGGCACACTCTCCGTCACTCGCTCAGCGACCAACTGTGAGCGAACGAATGTGCAACCAGAACTTGTTTTCGATGCAGTCGCTACTGGTAATATTTTTTTTCTATGGGATGCATGATAAGAGGTCGGATTATTTTGCATTATTAAATCTTTTTATTGCAGGTGAGTGTCAAGACCAAACAAACAGTCAACCAGTGCTACGAATACCATTGCATCTCGTCGTACATCTTTTAATCATCCACTATATCATACCAAGATGATTTGTAGGTACCTAAATAATATTAATTGTTTGACCCCTTAACCTTGTATAGCTAAACACATAAAGAAGCTTAGGACAAAATATAGGAAACCTAGTTTGTAAGGCACTTTTGTAATCGTGCTTTATTTTTGTAATAACACAGAACGTTTTTAATAAATTTGTTGAATAATTAGATAATCTATTAATAGGAATGGAAATAGTTAAATCAATTACTTACCTACTAACAATTTCATGATACCTACTTGAAAATCGTTTATAGTACATTCAAATAAGTTACAAAAACCATTAACATGATGGTGCCCTTACTCCAAAAAACTGTTGCGTTATTATAACCCTAAAGTTAGCACGGTCTTTAACATTGAAGATCTTTGTATTCATTTCTCTCTGCGTGTTAAGGCTAGACTTGTTTGTTTGCCTTTGATTGAGAAACAAATCATTTGATTAATTTATCTAATTTTCTTTTCAAATATTCTTGTAAATACTTTTCTAGTAATATAATAATTAAATATAGGTTCACAAAAATATCACTGTTTGAAAAAAATATAAATAGGTACCATACATCATAATGTATAGGAAATACTTTATAGAATTTACAAAATAATTTAATTACATCGAAACATAATTCTTGCCTTAAACTTTTCAGAATAAATAAATATTACCTATGTCTGTTATGATTATGATGTCGTGTAACTCGCTACGCTAATACTGACTAGTATTTAATTTATTATTTAAATACTGATGAAAGTTCCCGATCACTTTTCGTGTAAAGAAACTTTCTTCTTTCTGTTTTAAGGACGTAATCTCCTGTGTAGTTTGTTTAGAGTCTATGGTAGAAATGAAGTGTGGTTAGGATATTGAAAATACTAATTAAATCAAGAAGGTAAAGAGTTGAGAATGGTTGTGAATCAAATGTTCTTGTTAAATCAGTTTCATACTTCGCTAGGTTTCTGAAAAATCTGAAAAATTTCCTTAGACTATTCACAGATAAGATAAAGTATTTTTTTGATGTTGTGTTTTTGTATGCATCCATATAGAAAAACACTGATAAAATAATCTCTTTTATTCAGTGATTCCCCATGACTTCACATTATATTTTAACCCTTCCTCTACAGAACCCTTATGGGTTAAATTTTGAGAGTGTCTGTCTTACTGCACTTCTAGACCTTAAAATGATACACTCCCAAGATTAACCTCTGAAGACATATGGTTCAGCTAGACTGCGTTGATAGTCAGTTATTCAACCAATCAATCAGTCAGTCACGTAACGCTTTTATTATAATTTAGATTTAAGCTAAAAACCATAAAATTATGAATGCAGCAATATACATCATCCCTTACAAGCTTACTACCCATCTCCCTTTTAAATGCTTAAGCTAATAATGTTATGAAAGCACAATATTCAAAGATAGGTGCTGAACACATCTATCATTAGAAAATTTGTGATTTACAATTAAGTAGATAAATAAGTATAATAATAAGCTAGTTACGTTTCGTAGACTGCACTAGTTCTATGATAGTTTATAACATTTTCCTAATGTATTTTTATGTTTCAATGCAAATTGCGCAACAAATCACAGAAAGACAAATTAGGTTAATTAATTTATATCATAATATACAAAGATAACCAACTTAATTTGTAGCTAGAGTAATTTTCAATCAATTTTATTACGTTAAAATGTTGGTTTTGACTATTATTATTTTCACTGTCTGTAGGTAAAATCATTGTTTTAGTAGTTAATGGATATTTATCCCGTATTACCTTTTAACTTATGCGGTCGCGGAAGCCTAAAGAGTAGCCGCCGAGTAACAGGAGCAGAGCAAGGGACTTTCAAAACTACCCTCACTTATCATATTCTGAAATTCGTTTTTAGAAAGTTTGTAGAAAGGCAAAAGTTTAAAAAATACTATTGTCTGTATAATGTAACAATTCATCGTCAACAATTTTGGTTTGCTACAATATACAGACATTACCTAGGTAATAATTGGAACAAAAACAAGGAGATCACCCAACAACTGAAAAACATTTTAAACGAAATCTTAGATTAAATATTCATTAACACTATAGTTCTTTACTATAAAATAACTAATATCTAATAATGAACATCAGCCATCGGCCTATTCGGAAGTCAATAACCGTATCGTGTGGTCACACTTTTCAAACTGTTACCTACAAAGTGTCGCCACCTCAAAGGCGAATTATTAGTTCTTAGTTGGTATTTGTAAGACTAAGTAGGTACCTATTTATTTTCAATAGGTTAATTTTTGTAGTTTTTATTTACTGTAGCTAAATACCTTCTTTTTTATTTGTTTCGTTTAATTATTTGACACAGTTTTGTCTTCTTACTTCAAATGTGTTTAATAAATACTAATCCTACTATAAAAAAATCAGCGCAAAATTAATTAGCTAACATGGTTTTGTCAGAAATGTATTTTGAGACAAAAAAGAAATTGCATTATTTTCGTTGATTCAATTGCACCATGTAATGGTTGCTTTAATAAATTATAATAGGTAGCAGTCATTGTATGTACGTATTTTATGATATTTTTACGAGAAAGCAATGATTTCTCTGATCAAGCAATACTATCATTAAGGTTATGAATAAAAATAAGAATGAATTTAGATAAGATAATGACGAATACTCGTTTTGAGATTGTAAAATTTTAAATAAGCTAGGTTACAGCCGCAACAGCAATAATTATATTTGTATAGCTATTGAGCGTTACATTTTGAATAGTAAGTAGACAGTTGTGAATAATGGGGCTAGTTGTTGTTTTTAATTAATTGAAAAAGATTATTTCATTGTGGAAGCCTACTCGAACCAAATAGGTTAGCAGCTTACTATTTACAACACTAATTTGTTAACTTATTTGGTCGCGGCATCATTGTTAAATTTCCACTGGTGTGATACAATTAGATACAATTGAGATTTAATTAAGTACATAGTCGTCAGCATGAATTAAAAATAAACTAAAACACAAACATTGTTTTATTTCATATAAACATAACTACATCAACATCCATTTCCTACCTATTTATGTACCTTACTTAACATCTCTGACTAAGTATCCATAATATAGAATTTGAAAAGGTACCTTGATTATAGTCCCGCGGGCTGATTACGATACTCACGACAGGTTAGCAACAGGCGTAAATCGTGCAATCATTGCTGTCAAACGTCAATTTTGTACTAACTAACAGCAGATACAATGCTAACAACAATTGAGCACTAGTTCTCCCTCTGCTGGACAATCCGTGAACTAAAAAGTGCATTCTCTTAATCTTGGTACAATTTGGTATTACCTATGCACTTTTGACAGCAATACGACAGCGGTAGCAAAGCGATTTGAACTGTCAATTAACAACAACCCCAGCACCTGTTTTTTGGCGATTGCTTACTGGTTCCTGAGCAGTTAATTAGAATTTTGTGAAGTAGTGCAAGTTTTGTTTGAGTCCAAGAAAATAATACATTACGTAAAACGCTCTGATTTTACAGTGAAACGATTAAAATATAGGTAAGTTGCAGTTTCTAGTAATTTAAAACATTATTCAATAAATTTGAATTTCGCTCATTTCGCTTACAATGCTCACTGTAGATAATTTCCACGGAAAATTGAATTTAATTATTAATGTTTATACTGGCCACACTGGTCAGAAAGAATAATTTGTATGAATAATTATCAACTAGGTATATCGTTTCAATATCGCACGAATAATTGAATTGTGTTAATCAAGTAATAACGTAGTAACGTAACGTAAAAACGTTATTGAATTATTATCAATATTGTAATTATTATTTGTTTATTTATTGCATTTATTTTGATTGACAGTGCAGAAAAACTAACAAAGCCAACCCTGATGAAGTAAGTGCAACCAACTTTGAGAAAACGAACTGTCATGTGTTCGTCGATGGTTGCTTTGCGTTTGCGTGCTTGCTTTCCGCTTTCTTTACTTTGCCTGAGTGCGCGTCTTCAGTCAATAAGATTGTTTATCAGAAAAAACAATAGTCTCATCACAGAAAATCGCAATTATCTCGTACGTGTTTTCAAACAAAACCAAACCGGACAGTATAAAACTTAAATTGTTTATGTGCGAATGACTGTCGACTAATTCACTCCAAGTGATGTGTGAATAAAATGGATAATTCTATTATTTATAAGTACCGTCGGTTATCGTGGACTTGGAGATGGTGAACGCGAAGGGACCGTGTGTGGTGGAGGACACTTGAACGATGTTCGACGCGGGATAGGCACAACAGTTAGAATGCAAGACGAATGCACTATTGGGAGCAGATACGAGCGGCGGAAGCCGAGCAAAGTGCTGAAGATTGCTGAGAGCTTCACGAACTTAGACGAGACCGCGAAGAGCGGAAGGTTCGTCAGGGGTCCGCACTCCAGGATCGGGCGGAGGTTCCGCGATGGAGAAAGGACGCAGCGCGTGTGTTGTGATGATGAGTGCGACAAGGAGTCTGGTGTCAGTGAGGATTGTGAGAGAGTGGGAGACAGGAGAGTGACGGGGTCCTCGTGCACGGCTCTGAGGACGGCTGTGGCAGCCCTGTATCCGTTTGATGACTTCCTGCCGGAGAAGATTGGAGCAGGATTCTTTTCTGAAGTCTTCAAGGTATGTTATGATTTATCATGTTATATTTACATGACTGTTTTTCTAATAAACCTTGAATAGTGTAATAATGTGAATTTCTCCTAAAGAAAGTAACATGCATTTATTTTGAGACTCACATCGTCATTATATACTTGTAGGGGAAGTAATTAAAATTAAATAACTTGCTATTCTGGTTTATCATTATTATATTATAAACTGACAAGCTTCTGCATTTGTGGTACCTTTATAAAAAGTAGCCTATATCCTTTTCTAAGATTCAATCTAAGTCTTTAAAATTTTATCCATTCAAGATTTACTTGTTTATCTACGAAAACATAACAAAAAACAATGTTTTGGAATTTATAATATAACTATGTATATTTAGATCTTGATACCTAAGTACTTACTATCAATTTGATATCAAATTAATAATATAAAAAAGTCAAGAAACAACACTACCAACTTTATTTATTATGTTGATATAACAAATAGTGCCCACATTTTGGCACCTATTTACTATATTCACTTTACCTTGCCCTAATATTCTTATTACAATAGACACAACATCATGTCACCTCAATCAAATTTTACGAATTGTACTCGTAGTGTAATTTCTCAAATAGATTGCAATTAGAAATAGATTTTGGCTCATTACTAGGTACAGTGAGTGCACGGCATTTCTCCAACTGGTATGATCATTTTTCAACTCTTAAGCATGTGTGACAGCACATCCCAGAGCCCATCTGCATAAAGTTACGAGACTGATTGCAGATCAATCTAGATACTAAAAAAATCTAACAGTTTACGCACCCTAAACGATATATCCTCATAATAAATACCACCACTAAGTATGTACTTACATGATATGCATAAATATTGATTTGGTTTTACTTAAAAGTTTTAAAATGTATTTCATGTACAAAAGTACTATTTTTAAGACTGCAGTAGGTACTTCTTTTATTCAATGTTGTAAACACTATTTAAATGCTGACAAAGGTGATGCAGAAAGAGCTTAAAGTATGTTAGACTTAATTCACATATTAAATTAACCTATTAATGATGCATCTCAATATTAATTAATAATTAATGCCACTAGTGAACTTTGGAAACTATTACGCAATATAGCATAGATTTGTGGTGCATAAATGTTAATACCGCTAGGTTATAATGTTTTAAAGTTGTCACAAACTTTCGGCGCCAATTTAACTACTGCAGATATTTGCCTAAACATACTGATTTAAATTGGCCAATACATTCTGAGAAAACACTGATTTTACTCACATATATTTTTTTCAATTAATGCACCGAGTCTGTTTAAATTCAACACCTGTGTTTGTTCAAAATGTAACCTACGGCATCTGTACATGTTAGCTACTGAACAGAATGTGTACAGTTCATGATACACCAAGTAGTGTATACTTTCCCTCCAGAGTATCTGGAAGATGAGCTACATTTTTCAAGCACATCGGCCGCAGTAGTGTAGGGCACACATAGTTTAGGGTGCTTTGTAGCTAGGTGGGGCGATGATATTCGTTAGGCAGTGGGCAGGGATCGGAGGAGGAGAGCTGAAGATCGAGCTCAGCTCGCTCGCCTTGCGCTTTGTTTTCTGTACTCTAACATAACCTAACCAAGTGATTTTGATCAGATTTGCCTTTTTCTCCTGACTTTTGGACAAAGTACTGTCCAGACAGGAAATGTATATACAAATGAAAGTGTATCACCCAATGCCCAATAGTTTAATTATGCTATTTTGATAAAACATAAATTGGCTAGCAAATTACACTTTGAAAGTTTTTCGAGATATCTCTAAGCATAATATGGGTTTTTAAATACACAAGTCATAGATAGAGTTCCATTTAAAATCGCACCCACCCTGAATACAAAATAGCTGTTATCACACAGGTGTAATCAGTGAATCAGGTCCTGGTAAACACCACCTGCCCTCTATTTAGCATATTTGTTGGAAATGTACCAGCGCGTTTTAAAAGGTAAATCCTTTATATACTTGCTGGTAAACATCCAACCTCACGTACGTCATATTTTGTCCATAGAGATGTCCATTAAATTATGGCCGGTAAGTAGACGGTAGACTTGTTGTCGCCACTTAGTTGTTGGCCGGATAGCAAGGAGGATGAGTCGTGATTGTTATCCTCATCTAAAACTAACCCGGAGATGTCTATTCCTAATAGGTATTACCTACTACTTTCATAGGAATCTTAGCAGGTTTCTTAGCTTGAATGTTTTGGAATAAGATGTTTACGTACTACTGCTTGCAGAATAACTACAATAGGTAGGTATATAGGTATTAAAAAAAAACAAATACTTACCTTGCTGATAAAATACTTTATTATTCCTATTTAAATTTAAACATATCACTTACTTATATATATTTTGTAATACCTTTTTCATTTCCTTTATTTTGATACCCTACTCGATAGGTTTAGTTTTTTTTTACTGTTTCGCGCAATAAATCTGCCATTTTGTTTATTTTTCAAACACCTATCTAAGGACACTTGGGGTTTTAAGAGGAATATAACGATACCTTAACTGTCGAAATACATCCATCCGTTTGGTAGATACGAGGTAATAAAGTAGGTAATTTATAAATATAGGTACATACAAGATACGCGCGAAAAACATAACCCTTCCTTGACAGTTGCCTAAATAGATCTCCTTAGTACACGATTCTCAGGATTTTGGTAATCTTCAGCCAATTAATGTAGCAGATTTCTAGGGTACCTAGAAGCAGTTATGTGTATACACAGCAATTATGTGTATATGTAAAACAGGCCTTTCTCAAAAGACGGACACACGGATTCTTCAAAGTAGACGTCTCTATTATTCTTACATATGCACTCCGTGTCCTGAATAAATCTAGATCTTGACAATGATATCCACTCAATAATTTATTGGCGGCTCTTTCCGTGGCCTTGACAGTGACCTTGTAACTTATCAACTTATCAAGGAAATTCTTAGCGGCGGTCTTTGCTATGTATATTAGATTGATATACTTGATTTGAAGTCATAATTGGAACGATGATAGATCGATTAGCAATATCCTCGCCCGATTCCAGAAGGTTCAGGATCGAATCTTCTTTGACAACTTTGATCTTCTGTGGCGCAGTGGGCGAAGGTCCGCCTGAGACGCAGAAGGTTGCCAGCTCCACTTCCCCGTGGGACAAATGTTTGTGTGATCTGCGAAGAATCGTCTCGGGTCTTTGTGTTTTTCTATATACCTACTAGTCGCCCACTGGTGGACCATAATTAATGTTTTTTTTATGCATAATTAAATAAAAAATATTTGCATTCTGCACTCCTCTATATAAACTATAAGTGTGCGAAATTTCATACTCCTCCGGCCGCGCAATTTTCATTAAAAGGGGTACTTACCATGTTTTTGCTTCACGTATATAGATAATATGTATGTACAAAAACAAAGTATATAAGTAGCAAGCAAGTCAGTCATGTCGCAAGTTCTGCCTTCTTTAGGGCAAATGAAATGTCCGACATTATTTATTTAATGAAGCAGTTGCATTTTAGATGGTATCAACCTATAATATAATTTGCTCTGTCAGTCAGTCACACCTAACCGTAGCCAAACTAATTCATTCCGCAGTCATGTTTCATTGTTAACACAACTGTGGCACATGCTTATGTCCTGACATCATGCAGTATAAGTTCGTTACAGCTGAAAGAGAAATAATTACTTAAGGAATGAGAAAAATAAATGATAAAATGTTAAGCTTATAAGATAACTTATCTTTGTCATACTATCTTCGTGATCAAGTGTTTAAACAAGGTTGCAAAACATAAGACGAGAGAGTAGCTGTACAAAGTATCTATATTAATAAGTATTTAAGTGTTTTGCAGAACAAATAGTGCGAGCTGGGGTGATAGTCAATTTTATCGGAGTTGTTCAGATGGATCAGATGGATTGTCGTCATTATGGAACCCTAGTTAATGTCAGCGTGGGTACAAATGTTGTAGGTATAATCCCCGGTCAATTTAATTTATTTTGGTTTGTATAGCCAAGATTGATAATTCAGACTTGACTTGCGGAAATTCATTATTAAATTAAAATATTAAATAGATAATAATAATAAATATAGCTTGCGCAGACCTGGTCTTTGACCAACATCCAAAAGTATAAGCTCAAGGTTTGCCAACGTGCGATAGAGCGCAGCATCCTCGGAGTAGAGCGAATAGATAGGATTCGCAACACCAAGCTGCGCTCAAGAACACAGATCACCGATATAGCTACAAAAGCCGGCAAGCTCAAATGGGACTGGGCTGGTCATGTCTGCCGCATGTCGGGAGACCAGTGGGCCAAACTGACCAAGGAGTGGCCCCCTGATACAGTACGACGACGTCGCGGCAGACCGCGAACCAGGTGGAGGGACGAGCTCACCAATACTTACTGATAATAGTAATAATAATTAATAATGGTGGAAATTATCCACGGTGTCATTTAGCCCTAAAGTAAGCAGAGCTTGTGTTCTGGGAACCACATGACTGATATATTACTTAAATTACTTTTTTGTAAATACGTACATATTATTGATCGAAGAACACCCAGAACCGAAATAAACCCGCGGCTCGAACCAAACCCGCAACCTTCTGCGTCTCAGACAGGGTTTCGCCCACTGCGCCATAGAGGTCGTCAATATCCCGCCAATATATTATCTATGAATGTAATTAGCTCGCTGAAGCAACAAGTCAGCAGAGAAGCTCGTATGCTGTTTTTGCTGTGTTGGTGTTTTTTCGTTCCTGTGCAGAGCGAGTCAATTGTTCCTTAGAATGTCTCGGGGAGGTGAAACACGTGTCGAATTTCCGTTGGGTCTAACTAAATGGATATACTAGATTGACGGGATAATATAATAATAATCTAATAATAGATATTGGTCTACCGATGCAATATTTTTCATACCCAAAGAAAAAAAAAAATCTCCAGGTGTGACTCCAAATTATGTTCGCGACAGTATTTTATGCCTACTTAATATGAAAAACCAAACTTCCACGTGTATAATTTATTCAACTGATCCATCATCATTTGTCAATTTAGTTCCAAAATCTGTTAAAATATTCGTATTGTGTAACATTAAAAATTGCGGGCGCCGGCTAGCTTCGCTGATTTGAACCTTATTTTAACGGAATAAAAAGCATCTTATTTAGTATTCGAGCGTAGTACGAACCAAAGGTCAGACGGTGAACCGTGTTAAATTCATATCAACATCGTATCCTATGCATGAATCATGTTGTTTCCTGAGCATGTGCTAATAGATGCCGGACGAGAGACAGAAAGTCGGAGAGTTATGAAAAAGCCGGACTACCTATAAGTATAATTTATAGTGTTGATTGTTACGTTTACAAAAGTGATAGGTACAGTGCCACAATATTATGCTGTCGGTAGATCATCATACCAGTTATCTCAACCTCATTGTGGAAACACGCACATCTTAGAACCAAAAAAATCTAAGATAAGTATTATTTGGTCATCATTTCACTTTCAAAACATTCGTTAGTTGTGCTATCTTCTTCTTGGTCGTTACACTCTTGACAGAGTGGTCGTGGTCGTCACTTCAGGGGGCTGTTGTGGCTCGCTTGACAATTCTACGCCACTCATCTCGCATAGCAGCCTTCCTGGTGCATTCGTGCAATGGAATAGTTGTGCTATACATTTTCATAAACTCGGGTTTTACTCACGTATTACATTCTCGATGAAAGCACTGACACAGTTTCAATTTATCTAGAGAATCTCCATCAGGGTTTGATCCAAGGTCCGCTCGCGTTCACTGTTCGCACGTGGTGGTCATCACTTTGTAGTCTTATAAGCGGTGAAAGGCTTGAAACCTATCGGAATACTAACTACTGTGAAAAACGTGTGATTTGTCAAATATATTGTTTGAACGTGCCTCTGACTACCCTCTTAAGCATCTTCAAAGACCTAAGTACCAGAGGTATCTACCGAGCCCGGAGATTACAGTCGAGAGTGAGCAAATTATGATTTTTTTGTTTATTAACATATCTGTTTCTAAGACCAATATCGATTTTGTTTTTGACAGATTTCATGCGCTGTTTAACTTAACTTTAAATTTAGTTACTTTGAACATCATATAACTCGATAGCTAGATAAAAATACGATGACTACGAGTCATCTGATACTCATCAGGTATTATTCGATTCCCCTCCCAGGACAATCATTTGTGTGGTGAACATGTGTTTCTTCTATATCTGGGTGTTATAATGAACCTATCATAAGTATGTTTATATGATCTGCAAGTATTTATCTCGGGTGTTTCTATTTATAATATGTATGTGTTTAAAAAAATATATAAGTACTTAGTATAGCAGTCATGTGGTACCCATAACACAAGCTCTGCGTACTTTAATGCCAGAGAATGATGTGTGAAATGTCCAGCATTATTAAAAAAATATATAAATATTCTATCAGTCATCTGGTCATAATATAAGCTATGCTTAGTTTGTGGCTAGATCGTGTAGTGTGCATTGTCTACCGATATTTATTTAGTACTCTCTAGTACTAAATAAATATCTATCTAATTTATACTAAATAATACTAAATAATAAATATCGAGTCTCTACTCGCCCTGGCTTCGCACGGGTGCAATGCTGATACAGTAAGTAAGTAAGTATAATATACTTACTACAGAATGTCTAATGTCATTAGTAAACCTCTAAAATTATCAGTGTTCCTCTACTATATTATGCATGTATTATACATATAAAACTTTCTCTTAAATCACTCTATCTATTAAAAAAACCGCAAAATCCGTTGCGTAGTTTTAAAGATCTAAGCATACATAGGGACAGACAGACAGCGGGAAGCGACTTTGTTTTATACTGTGTAGTGATTTTTGATGCGTATTTTTTCATTCGGTCAGACTCCACCTTCCAAACCTTACAAGCTTATGGTTATGGTTATGGATTTAGCATCGTTTAGCAAAGGAAATGTCATCAGGAAACGAGCTCGGGGTCTCGTAAGACAGCCCATTGTGTGCTGAAGGTTGCCGCAGATGGACTATTTGATGGATTGCAGTGAACCAGTTTCGGTAGCGAACTATACAATGGCCCATTGAAACTGCCAGCAGATACGCCCAATTACTACGCGTAGTTTCTTGACTGTATTCTCCGGGAGGACTTGATCAGATTCACAATACACGGCCACTTTTAGCAGTCACCAGCAGACTGTACGGCGTATTTTGCTCTACCATAGGTTTAACTAATGATTTGGTAAAAAAATGACTAAGAGTCAGAAAAAGATTCCTAGGTACCTACTGGCAATAATAATAATAATGCCGGACATTTCACACAGCATCATCTGGCCCCAAAGTAGAGCTTGTGTTATGAGTACCATATGACTGATATACTACTTATACTTTTTTTTGTAAATACATAGGTACTTATTAAACATAGAAACACCCAGACCCGAGACAAATACTTGCAGATCATACAAATATTAGTCCCACGGCTGGAATAGCAATGACAGAAACACAAATTAACAAATAAATCTAAATAAAAAAAACTTGAGAACGACTTAATTGATTCCGTTCATCTTTTTAGGGTTCCGTACTTCGAAAGGAAAAAACGGAACCCTTATAGGATCACTTTGTTGTTCGTCCGTCCGTCCGCCTGTCTGTCAAGACACTTTTTCTCGGGAACGCGTGGAGGTATCAAGCTGAAATTTATATCAAATACTAAGGTCTACTGTCCCTTAAAGCTGTGAAAAAATCAAACTTCTAAGCCAACGCAATCAAAAGATACAGCCGTTTATGCCGCAAATTTTCGACACTCGCAAGGGAATCAAAACCTACAGGGTACTTCCCGTGAACTCAGAATCTTGAAATTTAGGACGAAGCAACGTCTTATAGCACAGATAAAGGATAAATTGCGATAACCGTATATTTATAGTTACATCATACTTAATAAAAATATTTTTAATAATTTTAAACTTACTACCCCTTTTCTCATGAACGCGTAGAGGTATTAAATTGAAATGCATGTAAAATACTCAGGTCTATAATACCTTTATGCTGTAACAAAATCAAACTTCTATGTCAACTCAATCAAGAGAAACAGCAATTTACTTAAGTCGCATATATTCAAACTCGCAACTCGCAAGGGAATCAAAACCTACAGGGTTTTTTTGTGAACTCAGAATCTTGAAATTTGGTACGAAGCAACGTCTTATAGCACAGATAAAGGAAAATTGCGAAAACTGTAAATTTTTTGTTACATCATCCAACTATGACTCGATTGTCGTGATGGGTGAATTTTTACTTATATACCTATAGGTTTGTACGGAACCCTCGGAGCGCGAGTCCGACTTGCACTTGGCCGGTTTTTTATGTTTTCTAATACTTCGTAGAAGGTTCTTACGGAAAAAATAAGAAACTCGCGACATAGGCTACTTTTTATGTAGGTACCACGCGTGCGAAGCCGCAGACAGCAGCTAGTAAATAAAAAATAATGCCGGATATTGACACAGCATCAACAAGCCCCAAAGTAAGCAGAGCTTGTGTTATGTGGCTGATATACTGTATAAAAGTTTTTTCTTTTGTAAACACATAATTATCCATAGGTAAAAACACAGATCCGATACATGCAGATCATACAAACATACAAACAGTGGGCCTTGGCCTACTGCACCACAGAAATCGTCAATGGTTTACTAACAAAATTTACCTACTTGTTTATTATTAGAAGTCCGTCTATTGATGGTTCACAAAATGACAGTGGTTGCCCTTGACATATTTACTGTACCTACGAGTATATTTGGTACCTAGACCACGCTAACTAGAGCATTCTTGTCATGGGCAACCTTTGAAAAACCGTAGCTACCCGGACAAATACTAAAAATAAAAATCGTTTATGCCATATCACTTTGGTATAAACTTGATATTTTTTTAATATGCTTAATATAGTCAATGGGTGCAAGTCAGTACTTTCAAAAGGAAAACATCGTGAGGAAACTTGCAGACATGTGCCAAGTGCACGAAAGGAGCGTGAGAGCAAAAGAATCTATAACTAACTAGCTGTCCGTGCGCAGCTTCGCCTGCGCTGAAGATTTTTCCCGGGACAAACCAATTTTCCCGTGATAAAAAGTAGCCCATGTCACCCGGGGATAGAGTAGCTTTCCAACGGTAAAATAATTTTTCAAATCGGTCCAGTAGTTTCGGAGCCTATTCAATACAATAACAATAAAATCTTTCCTCTTTATAATATTAGTATAGATGAATAAGAAGGGCATACTATCATTAGTTAGGTACGTTAATTATACAGCAGGATACCCAAAGGAATTGTATGAAATATAATTTTAACAAAAAAAACTTTCAACAGGAAACTAATAAGTAAAAAATCCCTTGACTGTCCTTCGTCTCCATCATCAGACCCCTAATGACAGTCACAACCCAAAGTAAATCGTTGAGGAGTTCCCTCGACTGTCTTGCGGCTCCACCCATTGGATATTCTCCGCCTTTTTTTTAAGTCGGTTAATAAAAATGTCTTCTAGTATAGTTTACTCTATTTACTTGACCAACAGAAGTAACAGTTATAATTTTTCTTTACTGTAGGAAGTAGTGATTCACAGACAGGATGTAACCTTCACTAAGCAAGGTTCTCGACATGCTTGTATATCATTTATACAGCTAAGCACGTATTCCGATTGGTTTTGTGTACTTATGACGCGACGACATGCCGTCAGCATGTTGTAAGGAAAAAATTACAAAACGAATAGTTAATAAATAAATAATAAATAAATAATATTGGTGGACAATGCACACAACACCATCTAGCCCCAAACGAAGAATAGCTTGTATTATGGTGACCAAATGACTGATATATAACACACAGAACAAACATCTACATTCATCACACAAAAGTTTGTCCTTGGAGGGAATCGAACCCTCAACCTACAGCTCAAAAGGAAAAGCTACTACCAGCTGAGCTGTGAGGCCAGTCAAAATGTATAAATTTTGAGTTTACAAACTCATAATTGAATAGGAATATCTTGCGTGACACTATGTCGTGCTCGTCTCCCTGAGGACCCGTAACTCCACTTGCTCTAGAGCCTTTAAAATCTATCTATTAGATCTAGAATGCTTGTATATTATTGCTTGGTATTTTATTGGTACCCAAGTACCCAATTACCCTCTAAGACGTTGCTATAAAGAGATGAATTCTTCATATGCTTGTACTCCTTGACAAGCCATAACACTGCACGGATCTGGATCGGCCTCGCTTAAAACCAGCTACAGTCAGCTAAGCAGTTTATTATGAAGCCACGGAGAGAGTGAAACCTCATCAGGTAATCATAATTAATGGGCACGCGAAATTCTTTTGCGTTCCATTGCGGTTAATCATCATAAGTCCTTGAATTACAGTCGACGGGTTATCGCAAGTTGTAATGCAGCTTTGATTATTGATGTTTTATTTACCAATTTTTACTAAGCTGATAATCGGCAGAAACCTGTGGTATGTTAGGTTAAACTTGGTGGAATGAGGAGAGGATGAGGGGGTTTGAGGGTGGAACTCTCCAACTAATCCCTAAGCATAAGAATGTCCGAACTGAACTTTTGTTCGTAAATTCGTTGTGGGTCTTCTGGTATTTCTTGAGATTGTATCTAGACAGTAGCCGAATAACTTTGTCACCAAATCGTTTTCAAATATAGAAAACACGGAACTGATTGACATGAAGATGCTGAATAATTAGCAAAAGTTTAGCTTGTGGCTTCTAACTTCCTATTTTAGAGCCGTGAGTTGTTTGCATAATATTACATCAGTATAACATCATGCATCACAGAGATCACGACACAATATTATGCAATGACTCGCGTTTTGATACGGATTTTGCACAAACAGAAATTTGTTGTTTTTATTTTGGCACCCAACGTGCAATTTTGTCAATGATACTGTTTGTTATTCTCCGTTCTCTGTGTATAATACAATCACTATATTGGAATCTGGCTGCTCTGGCTAGTGCTACCATAGTAAGTTTATGTTATCTGCTTGAGTTTACTAATGAGCGATCGTCTGAACCACGCGAATCTCTAATTTGGTTATGAGGTTCGAATCGCTTTGTAAATGTCAGCAGTTCCGCTTTTTTCACTCTAACAAATAAATAAATAATGCCGGACATTTCACACAGCATCGTCTAGCTCCAAGGTAAGCTGAGCTTGAAGTATGGGTACCACATGACTGATATACTACTTAATTACTTTTCTTTTGTAAATAATAAAGAAATACTAATACATATTGGTGGACAATGGTGACCAGATGAATGATAGAATAGATACTTAAATATATTAAAATACTTACGATACTTTATATCAACCAGACACAGAACAAACACCTTTGTTCTTTACACAAATGTTTATTCTGGAAGGGAATTAATCCTACCTATAGCGCAAAAGGCATACATATTATACATAGAAAAACACCTAAACCCGAGACAAACACTTGCAGATCATACAAACATTTGTTCCGCAGCGGGAATCGAGCCCGTAACCTTCTGCGTCTCAGGCGGGCGTTGGCCCACTGTGCCACAGAGGTCGAAATGGTCGAAACTGATTTTTCCGTAACACTTTAAAACTTTTACTGACAATGATGTTCATCAGTTTCTTAGTTGTTTTCTGGCACGTTTATTTCATTGCAAGTCAATGCAGTGAGATACAAAATCTAGTGACAGATAAATAGATAAATAAAAGCACTCACAAATCTCCGATTCAAGCTATCTCTGTCTCAAGTATTCTTTCTTTAGACACTTAATTGAATCATCATGAATCCAATGACAATTGATTTTTGCCAATTCTTCGAAACCTGTTTCACGGTAATTACTCTAATCGATACGATCGGATTCGGTTCACTGGTTCTTTTGCAAAACAGAATTTGATTGAAAAGTCGGCACGCAAACATTCAATTTCCGTTTAAGCTAGGCACTAAACTGACACAAAATGAATGACTGAAAGCAGTGCTTCTAAGAAGACTGACTTTTAATAAGAGATAAATAAGAACAATTAATTACGTTTTAAAAACTAAAAAGCAATCCTACTTAATTGAATGAAAATTGAGCCCATATAAAAATACAACCTTAATTGAAGAACCTCCTCGTCTTATTTTACGCTTTTTAGTACATTATCATTTTTTTAAACTCGTAAAAACTACTTGAAAAATAGTTTAATTATGCTATTTTGATAAAACATAAATTGGCTAGCAAATTACACTTTGAAAGTTTTTCGAGATATCTCTAAGCATAATATGGGTTTTTAAATACACAAGTCATAGATAGAGTTCCATTTAAAATCGCACCCACCCTGAATACAAAATAGCTGTTATCACACAGGTGTAATCAGTGAATCAGGTCCTGGTAAACACCACCTGCCCTCTATTTAGCATATTTGTTGGAAATGTACCAGCGCGTTTTAAAAGGTAAATCCTTTATATACTTGCTGGTAAACATCCAACCTCACGTACGTCATATTTTGTCCATAGAGATGTCCATTAAATTATGGCCGGTAAGTAGACGGTAGACTTGTTGTCGCCACTTAGTTGTTGGCCGGATAGCAAGGAGGATGAGTCGTGATTGTTATCCTCATCTAAAACTAACCCGGAGATGTCTATTCCTAATAGGTATTACCTACTACTTTCATAGGAATCTTAGCAGGTTTCTTAGCTTGAATGTTTTGGAATAAGATGTTTACGTACTACTGCTTGCAGAATAACTACAATAGGTAGGTATATAGGTATTAAAAAAAAACAAATACTTACCTTGCTGATAAAATACTTTATTATTCCTATTTAAATTTAAACATATCACTTACTTATATATATTTTGTAATACCTTTTTCATTTCCTTTATTTTGATACCCTACTCGATAGGTTTAGTTTTTTTTTACTGTTTCGCGCAATAAATCTGCCATTTTGTTTATTTTTCAAACACCTATCTAAGGACACTTGGGGTTTTAAGAGGAATATAACGATACCTTAACTGTCGAAATACATCCATCCGTTTGGTAGATACGAGGTAATAAAGTAGGTAATTTATAAATATAGGTACATACAAGATACGCGCGAAAAACATAACCCTTCCTTGACAGTTGCCTAAATAGATCTCCTTAGTACACGATTCTCAGGATTTTGGTAATCTTCAGCCAATTAATGTAGCAGATTTCTAGGGTACCTAGAAGCAGTTATGTGTATACACAGCAATTATGTGTATATGTAAAACAGGCCTTTCTCAAAAGACGGACACACGGATTCTTCAAAGTAGACGTCTCTATTATTCTTACATATGCACTCCGTGTCCTGAATAAATCTAGATCTTGACAATGATATCCACTCAATAATTTATTGGCGGCTCTTTCCGTGGCCTTGACAGTGACCTTGTAACTTATCAACTTATCAAGGAAATTCTTAGCGGCGGTCTTTGCTATGTATATTAGATTGATATACTTGATTTGAAGTCATAATTGGAACGATGATAGATCGATTAGCAATATCCTCGCCCGATTCCAGAAGGTTCAGGATCGAATCTTCTTTGACAACTTTGATCTTCTGTGGCGCAGTGGGCGAAGGTCCGCCTGAGACGCAGAAGGTTGCCAGCTCCACTTCCCCGTGGGACAAATGTTTGTGTGATCTGCGAAGAATCGTCTCGGGTCTTTGTGTTTTTCTATATACCTACTAGTCGCCCACTGGTGGACCATAATTAATGTTTTTTTTATGCATAATTAAATAAAAAATATTTGCATTCTGCACTCCTCTATATAAACTATAAGTGTGCGAAATTTCATACTCCTCCGGCCGCGCAATTTTCATTAAAAGGGGTACTTACCATGTTTTTGCTTCACGTATATAGATAATATGTATGTACAAAAACAAAGTATATAAGTAGCAAGCAAGTCAGTCATGTCGCAAGTTCTGCCTTCTTTAGGGCAAATGAAATGTCCGACATTATTTATTTAATGAAGCAGTTGCATTTTAGATGGTATCAACCTATAATATAATTTGCTCTGTCAGTCAGTCACACCTAACCGTAGCCAAACTAATTCATTCCGCAGTCATGTTTCATTGTTAACACAACTGTGGCACATGCTTATGTCCTGACATCATGCAGTATAAGTTCGTTACAGCTGAAAGAGAAATAATTACTTAAGGAATGAGAAAAATAAATGATAAAATGTTAAGCTTATAAGATAACTTATCTTTGTCATACTATCTTCGTGATCAAGTGTTTAAACAAGGTTGCAAAACATAAGACGAGAGAGTAGCTGTACAAAGTATCTATATTAATAAGTATTTAAGTGTTTTGCAGAACAAATAGTGCGAGCTGGGGTGATAGTCAATTTTATCGGAGTTGTTCAGATGGATCAGATGGATTGTCGTCATTATGGAACCCTAGTTAATGTCAGCGTGGGTACAAATGTTGTAGGTATAATCCCCGGTCAATTTAATTTATTTTGGTTTGTATAGCCAAGATTGATAATTCAGACTTGACTTGCGGAAATTCATTATTAAATTAAAATATTAAATAGATAATAATAATAAATATAGCTTGCGCAGACCTGGTCTTTGACCAACATCCAAAAGTATAAGCTCAAGGTTTGCCAACGTGCGATAGAGCGCAGCATCCTCGGAGTAGAGCGAATAGATAGGATTCGCAACACCAAGCTGCGCTCAAGAACACAGATCACCGATATAGCTACAAAAGCCGGCAAGCTCAAATGGGACTGGGCTGGTCATGTCTGCCGCATGTCGGGAGACCAGTGGGCCAAACTGACCAAGGAGTGGCCCCCTGATACAGTACGACGACGTCGCGGCAGACCGCGAACCAGGTGGAGGGACGAGCTCACCAATACTTACTGATAATAGTAATAATAATTAATAATGGTGGAAATTATCCACGGTGTCATTTAGCCCTAAAGTAAGCAGAGCTTGTGTTCTGGGAACCACATGACTGATATATTACTTAAATTACTTTTTTGTAAATACGTACATATTATTGATCGAAGAACACCCAGAACCGAAATAAACCCGCGGCTCGAACCAAACCCGCAACCTTCTGCGTCTCAGACAGGGTTTCGCCCACTGCGCCATAGAGGTCGTCAATATCCCGCCAATATATTATCTATGAATGTAATTAGCTCGCTGAAGCAACAAGTCAGCAGAGAAGCTCGTATGCTGTTTTTGCTGTGTTGGTGTTTTTTCGTTCCTGTGCAGAGCGAGTCAATTGTTCCTTAGAATGTCTCGGGGAGGTGAAACACGTGTCGAATTTCCGTTGGGTCTAACTAAATGGATATACTAGATTGACGGGATAATATAATAATAATCTAATAATAGATATTGGTCTACCGATGCAATATTTTTCATACCCAAAGAAAAAAAAAAATCTCCAGGTGTGACTCCAAATTATGTTCGCGACAGTATTTTATGCCTACTTAATATGAAAAACCAAACTTCCACGTGTATAATTTATTCAACTGATCCATCATCATTTGTCAATTTAGTTCCAAAATCTGTTAAAATATTCGTATTGTGTAACATTAAAAATTGCGGGCGCCGGCTAGCTTCGCTGATTTGAACCTTATTTTAACGGAATAAAAAGCATCTTATTTAGTATTCGAGCGTAGTACGAACCAAAGGTCAGACGGTGAACCGTGTTAAATTCATATCAACATCGTATCCTATGCATGAATCATGTTGTTTCCTGAGCATGTGCTAATAGATGCCGGACGAGAGACAGAAAGTCGGAGAGTTATGAAAAAGCCGGACTACCTATAAGTATAATTTATAGTGTTGATTGTTACGTTTACAAAAGTGATAGGTACAGTGCCACAATATTATGCTGTCGGTAGATCATCATACCAGTTATCTCAACCTCATTGTGGAAACACGCACATCTTAGAACCAAAAAAATCTAAGATAAGTATTATTTGGTCATCATTTCACTTTCAAAACATTCGTTAGTTGTGCTATCTTCTTCTTGGTCGTTACACTCTTGACAGAGTGGTCGTGGTCGTCACTTCAGGGGGCTGTTGTGGCTCGCTTGACAATTCTACGCCACTCATCTCGCATAGCAGCCTTCCTGGTGCATTCGTGCAATGGAATAGTTGTGCTATACATTTTCATAAACTCGGGTTTTACTCACGTATTACATTCTCGATGAAAGCACTGACACAGTTTCAATTTATCTAGAGAATCTCCATCAGGGTTTGATCCAAGGTCCGCTCGCGTTCACTGTTCGCACGTGGTGGTCATCACTTTGTAGTCTTATAAGCGGTGAAAGGCTTGAAACCTATCGGAATACTAACTACTGTGAAAAACGTGTGATTTGTCAAATATATTGTTTGAACGTGCCTCTGACTACCCTCTTAAGCATCTTCAAAGACCTAAGTACCAGAGGTATCTACCGAGCCCGGAGATTACAGTCGAGAGTGAGCAAATTATGATTTTTTTGTTTATTAACATATCTGTTTCTAAGACCAATATCGATTTTGTTTTTGACAGATTTCATGCGCTGTTTAACTTAACTTTAAATTTAGTTACTTTGAACATCATATAACTCGATAGCTAGATAAAAATACGATGACTACGAGTCATCTGATACTCATCAGGTATTATTCGATTCCCCTCCCAGGACAATCATTTGTGTGGTGAACATGTGTTTCTTCTATATCTGGGTGTTATAATGAACCTATCATAAGTATGTTTATATGATCTGCAAGTATTTATCTCGGGTGTTTCTATTTATAATATGTATGTGTTTAAAAAAATATATAAGTACTTAGTATAGCAGTCATGTGGTACCCATAACACAAGCTCTGCGTACTTTAATGCCAGAGAATGATGTGTGAAATGTCCAGCATTATTAAAAAAATATATAAATATTCTATCAGTCATCTGGTCATAATATAAGCTATGCTTAGTTTGTGGCTAGATCGTGTAGTGTGCATTGTCTACCGATATTTATTTAGTACTCTCTAGTACTAAATAAATATCTATCTAATTTATACTAAATAATACTAAATAATAAATATCGAGTCTCTACTCGCCCTGGCTTCGCACGGGTGCAATGCTGATACAGTAAGTAAGTAAGTATAATATACTTACTACAGAATGTCTAATGTCATTAGTAAACCTCTAAAATTATCAGTGTTCCTCTACTATATTATGCATGTATTATACATATAAAACTTTCTCTTAAATCACTCTATCTATTAAAAAAACCGCAAAATCCGTTGCGTAGTTTTAAAGATCTAAGCATACATAGGGACAGACAGACAGCGGGAAGCGACTTTGTTTTATACTGTGTAGTGATTTTTGATGCGTATTTTTTCATTCGGTCAGACTCCACCTTCCAAACCTTACAAGCTTATGGTTATGGTTATGGATTTAGCATCGTTTAGCAAAGGAAATGTCATCAGGAAACGAGCTCGGGGTCTCGTAAGACAGCCCATTGTGTGCTGAAGGTTGCCGCAGATGGACTATTTGATGGATTGCAGTGAACCAGTTTCGGTAGCGAACTATACAATGGCCCATTGAAACTGCCAGCAGATACGCCCAATTACTACGCGTAGTTTCTTGACTGTATTCTCCGGGAGGACTTGATCAGATTCACAATACACGGCCACTTTTAGCAGTCACCAGCAGACTGTACGGCGTATTTTGCTCTACCATAGGTTTAACTAATGATTTGGTAAAAAAATGACTAAGAGTCAGAAAAAGATTCCTAGGTACCTACTGGCAATAATAATAATAATGCCGGACATTTCACACAGCATCATCTGGCCCCAAAGTAGAGCTTGTGTTATGAGTACCATATGACTGATATACTACTTATACTTTTTTTTGTAAATACATAGGTACTTATTAAACATAGAAACACCCAGACCCGAGACAAATACTTGCAGATCATACAAATATTAGTCCCACGGCGGGAATAGCAATGACAGAAACACAAATTAACAAATAAATCTAAATAAAAAAAACTTGAGAACGACTTAATTGATTCCGTTCATCTTTTTAGGGTTCCGTACTTCGAAAGGAAAAAACGGAACCCTTATAGGATCACTTTGTTGTTCGTCCGTCCGTCCGCCTGTCTGTCAAGACACTTTTTCTCGGGAACGCGTGGAGGTATCAAGCTGAAATTTATATCAAATACTAAGGTCTACTGTCCCTTAAAGCTGTGAAAAAATCAAACTTCTAAGCCAACGCAATCAAAAGATACAGCCGTTTATGCCGCAAATTTTCGACACTCGCAAGGGAATCAAAACCTACAGGGTACTTCCCGTGAACTCAGAATCTTGAAATTTAGGACGAAGCAACGTCTTATAGCACAGATAAAGGATAAATTGCGATAACCGTATATTTATAGTTACATCATACTTAATAAAAATATTTTTAATAATTTTAAACTTACTACCCCTTTTCTCATGAACGCGTAGAGGTATTAAATTGAAATGCATGTAAAATACTCAGGTCTATAATACCTTTATGCTGTAACAAAATCAAACTTCTATGTCAACTCAATCAAGAGAAACAGCAATTTACTTAAGTCGCATATATTCAAACTCGCAACTCGCAAGGGAATCAAAACCTACAGGGTTTTTTTGTGAACTCAGAATCTTGAAATTTGGTACGAAGCAACGTCTTATAGCACAGATAAAGGAAAATTGCGAAAACTGTAAATTTTTTGTTACATCATCCAACTATGACTCGATTGTCGTGATGGGTGAATTTTTACTTATATACCTATAGGTTTGTACGGAACCCTCGGAGCGCGAGTCCGACTTGCACTTGGCCGGTTTTTTATGTTTTCTAATACTTCGTAGAAGGTTCTTACGGAAAAAATAAGAAACTCGCGACATAGGCTACTTTTTATGTAGGTACCACGCGTGCGAAGCCGCAGACAGCAGCTAGTAAATAAAAAATAATGCCGGATATTGACACAGCATCAACAAGCCCCAAAGTAAGCAGAGCTTGTGTTATGTGGCTGATATACTGTATAAAAGTTTTTTCTTTTGTAAACACATAATTATCCATAGGTAAAAACACAGATCCGATACATGCAGATCATACAAACATACAAACAGTGGGCCTTGGCCTACTGCACCACAGAAATCGTCAATGGTTTACTAACAAAATTTACCTACTTGTTTATTATTAGAAGTCCGTCTATTGATGGTTCACAAAATGACAGTGGTTGCCCTTGACATATTTACTGTACCTACGAGTATATTTGGTACCTAGACCACGCTAACTAGAGCATTCTTGTCATGGGCAACCTTTGAAAAACCGTAGCTACCCGGACAAATACTAAAAATAAAAATCGTTTATGCCATATCACTTTGGTATAAACTTGATATTTTTTTAATATGCTTAATATAGTCAATGGGTGCAAGTCAGTACTTTCAAAAGGAAAACATCGTGAGGAAACTTGCAGACATGTGCCAAGTGCACGAAAGGAGCGTGAGAGCAAAAGAATCTATAACTAACTAGCTGTCCGTGCGCAGCTTCGCCTGCGCTGAAGATTTTTCCCGGGACAAACCAATTTTCCCGTGATAAAAAGTAGCCCATGTCACCCGGGGATAGAGTAGCTTTCCAACGGTAAAATAATTTTTCAAATCGGTCCAGTAGTTTCGGAGCCTATTCAATACAATAACAATAAAATCTTTCCTCTTTATAATATTAGTATAGATGAATAAGAAGGGCATACTATCATTAGTTAGGTACGTTAATTATACAGCAGGATACCCAAAGGAATTGTATGAAATATAATTTTAACAAAAAAAACTTTCAACAGGAAACTAATAAGTAAAAAATCCCTTGACTGTCCTTCGTCTCCATCATCAGACCCCTAATGACAGTCACAACCCAAAGTAAATCGTTGAGGAGTTCCCTCGACTGTCTTGCGGCTCCACCCATTGGATATTCTCCGCCTTTTTTTTAAGTCGGTTAATAAAAATGTCTTCTAGTATAGTTTACTCTATTTACTTGACCAACAGAAGTAACAGTTATAATTTTTCTTTACTGTAGGAAGTAGTGATTCACAGACAGGATGTAACCTTCACTAAGCAAGGTTCTCGACATGCTTGTATATCATTTATACAGCTAAGCACGTATTCCGATTGGTTTTGTGTACTTATGACGCGACGACATGCCGTCAGCATGTTGTAAGGAAAAAATTACAAAACGAATAGTTAATAAATAAATAATAAATAAATAATATTGGTGGACAATGCACACAACACCATCTAGCCCCAAACGAAGAATAGCTTGTATTATGGTGACCAAATGACTGATATATAACACACAGAACAAACATCTACATTCATCACACAAAAGTTTGTCCTTGGAGGGAATCGAACCCTCAACCTACAGCTCAAAAGGAAAAGCTACTACCAGCTGAGCTGTGAGGCCAGTCAAAATGTATAAATTTTGAGTTTACAAACTCATAATTGAATAGGAATATCTTGCGTGACACTATGTCGTGCTCGTCTCCCTGAGGACCCGTAACTCCACTTGCTCTAGAGCCTTTAAAATCTATCTATTAGATCTAGAATGCTTGTATATTATTGCTTGGTATTTTATTGGTACCCAAGTACCCAATTACCCTCTAAGACGTTGCTATAAAGAGATGAATTCTTCATATGCTTGTACTCCTTGACAAGCCATAACACTGCACGGATCTGGATCGGCCTCGCTTAAAACCAGCTACAGTCAGCTAAGCAGTTTATTATGAAGCCACGGAGAGAGTGAAACCTCATCAGGTAATCATAATTAATGGGCACGCGAAATTCTTTTGCGTTCCATTGCGGTTAATCATCATAAGTCCTTGAATTACAGTCGACGGGTTATCGCAAGTTGTAATGCAGCTTTGATTATTGATGTTTTATTTACCAATTTTTACTAAGCTGATAATCGGCAGAAACCTGTGGTATGTTAGGTTAAACTTGGTGGAATGAGGAGAGGATGAGGGGGTTTGAGGGTGGAACTCTCCAACTAATCCCTAAGCATAAGAATGTCCGAACTGAACTTTTGTTCGTAAATTCGTTGTGGGTCTTCTGGTATTTCTTGAGATTGTATCTAGACAGTAGCCGAATAACTTTGTCACCAAATCGTTTTCAAATATAGAAAACACGGAACTGATTGACATGAAGATGCTGAATAATTAGCAAAAGTTTAGCTTGTGGCTTCTAACTTCCTATTTTAGAGCCGTGAGTTGTTTGCATAATATTACATCAGTATAACATCATGCATCACAGAGATCACGACACAATATTATGCAATGACTCGCGTTTTGATACGGATTTTGCACAAACAGAAATTTGTTGTTTTTATTTTGGCACCCAACGTGCAATTTTGTCAATGATACTGTTTGTTATTCTCCGTTCTCTGTGTATAATACAATCACTATATTGGAATCTGGCTGCTCTGGCTAGTGCTACCATAGTAAGTTTATGTTATCTGCTTGAGTTTACTAATGAGCGATCGTCTGAACCACGCGAATCTCTAATTTGGTTATGAGGTTCGAATCGCTTTGTAAATGTCAGCAGTTCCGCTTTTTTCACTCTAACAAATAAATAAATAATGCCGGACATTTCACACAGCATCGTCTAGCTCCAAGGTAAGCTGAGCTTGAAGTATGGGTACCACATGACTGATATACTACTTAATTACTTTTCTTTTGTAAATAATAAAGAAATACTAATACATATTGGTGGACAATGGTGACCAGATGAATGATAGAATAGATACTTAAATATATTAAAATACTTACGATACTTTATATCAACCAGACACAGAACAAACACCTTTGTTCTTTACACAAATGTTTATTCTGGAAGGGAATTAATCCTACCTATAGCGCAAAAGGCATACATATTATACATAGAAAAACACCTAAACCCGAGACAAACACTTGCAGATCATACAAACATTTGTTCCGCAGCGGGAATCGAGCCCGTAACCTTCTGCGTCTCAGGCGGGCGTTGGCCCACTGTGCCACAGAGGTCGAAATGGTCGAAACTGATTTTTCCGTAACACTTTAAAACTTTTACTGACAATGATGTTCAACAGTTTCTTAGTTGTTTTCTGGCACGTTTATTTCATTGCAAGTCAATGCAGTGAGATACAAAATCTAGTGACAGATAAATAGATAAATAAAAGCACTCACAAATCTCCGATTCAAGCTATCTCTGTCTCAAGTATTCTTTCTTCAGACACTTAATTGAATCATCATGAATCCAATGACAATTGATTTTTGCCAATTCTTCGAAACCTGTTTCACGGTAATTACTCTAATCGATACGATCGGATTCGGTTCACTGGTTCTTTTGCAAAACAGAATTTGATTGAAAAGTCGGCACGCAAACATTCAATTTCCGTTTAAGCTAGGCACTAAACTGACACAAAATGAATGACTGAAAGCAGTGCTTCTAAGAAGACTGACTTTTAATAAGAGATAAATAGGAATAATTAATTACGTTTTAAAAACTAAAAAGCAATCCTACTTAATTGAATGAAAATTGAGCCCATATAAAAATACAACCTTAATTGAGAACCTCCTCCTTTTATTTTACGCTTTTTAGTACATTATCATTTTTTGAAACTCGTAAAAACTACTGGAAAGTCACAGGAAAGCAAAATACGAAACTGCGTTTACTTGGATGACATATTTTTCCACTTATTTTGATCAACCAAACCAATGAACCGATTTTGATGATTTCTCCTTTTTTTGTCGTCGATTAATAAAATGAGTTTATTTTGCTAAAACAAAACAAAACAATGTTTTCATAAAACATAAAAAAGGCCCAACAAAATTGATGCGTGTATCAAAAAATCTAACAAAATTAATATTTAGGCTTTTGGTAAGAAGTACGTGTTTCTACTGTTTTTGGAAAATCATCCCCGAAGGGGGTAAAATGGGGGATTAAACTTATGAGATGTTCTTTAGATGTACACAATGCATTCCTTACAAAAAAAAATAAAGGCTAAGCATACGCGTACGAAGTCGCGGGTAACAGCTAGTATTAATCATAAGTCCTTACTTCTTAATCATACTTCATTGTATAAACATGCGATCATAGTTTAGGCATATTGATAATGGAGGAATAACCATAATTTCCTGAGTCATTAAATCGTCAGTCAACGCAATACTGTATAGTTTAAAACGACAACTAACGTATTTTCAAGAATGCTACTGTGAAATGCAACCGCATGGCATCCTCAGGGTATCACCTTCGCGTCAGAACAGGTTATTTATGCCCAACGAGCAATCATAAGTGTTAATTGCTGTGACATTTTACACGAGCGGTAGCTAAAAGATACGCTTTCTTGATAAGCCTCCATCTCTTAACTTATTTCTAAAGCAGCGATGGGCTTGCAACCTATCACGTACGGAATATAAACGACTATGCAAAAGTATAGGCATGTAGAATTGAATATAATAGAATTGTATTTATTGACACAAAGAAATAAGTTAAAATAACAATAATAATGCCGGACATTTCACACACCCAAAGTAAGCAGAGCTTGTGTTATGGGTACACATGACTGATATACTACTTATACACGTTTTTTGTAAATACATAGTATACATAGAAACACCCAGACCCGAGACAAATACTTGCAGATCATACAAAAGTTTGTCTCGAGGCGGGAATCGAACCCGCTACCTTCTGCGTCTCAGCAGGACCTTCGCCCACTGCGCTAAAGAGGTCGCCAATAATAAAATAAAAAAAAAACGTGTGCGTCTCGGGACGCCCGACAGAAGTGATAACTTAAACTAATCTAACTAGCGCTGTGGGTTAAAGTGAGAAAAGTTATCACTTCAAAAAAACAATGATAATAATAACAAGTACATACCTATTTACTGTTACAAAAAGGTAACTCAGCATATGCAGGTTCTAAACAACCTGCGCTGGTCTTCCGTTAGAACCTTTTTGGGACCAGTGCGTAAAATAAAATATAATATTGTCTCTGCTCTGTTATCCCCTTGGAAATCTTGAATGTTTTAAGTCACAAAAGATTTGAAGTGTCTATCAAGTCCGTGGGTCATGAGCATATCTGGTTTTGTTTTGCTACCTGAAGGGTAATATAAAAACATTTTCCGTTCAAGTCTCATTCAGATATTAATTGTTTTGACCGGTTTGTTTTTGGGTTAATGCGCCGGTGATATCTGCACAGCCTTGGTTGTAGGCTGTCGCTTATCATCTTGCTGCGGTAATTGCAACAACTTAATGCTGGGTGACACTCAAGTCTACCTTGCCTGCCACGCAGTACAAATAGATAGATGTTACTGAGACAGAGCGCTTGAAGGCCCTGTTACTTAAAATACATGGAAGACAAAAAAAAACGTGTGCGTCTCGGGCAAGGTTGGCAATGTTTTAAACAATTGCTTAAAACAAGTGTTTAAATCATTGTTTAAAACACTGAAAAAAAAAACCTATTTAAAACATGTTTTAAAACATTTTGTTTTAAACACGCTTAAAACAACCTATACCTACTTATTCATTTATTTCATACAGTTTTTTGCCAATTTTGCATTACATTGTGAGGTTGTGGCGCCTCTGTGCATCATAAAAGATGTCCTCACGTACCGAGCGGTGACTTTTCATTTAAGGACTATATGTTCAAGGATGACCTATTAAAAAAAAACATGCGTCCGTGTGGTGGAAATCATTAGGGCGTAAGTTAGATTCCGGAACCATAGATCTAACGAATCAATTGTTTACGGCCACTGCGTCTTCCGCCGGAATCGAACCAATATTTTCGACTTTTGGATTAGTGCATTCAAAAACACAAAACCGACTTGGCACAGAGAAGGCAGCAAAATTAGTCACGATCATGAGAGCGCTCAATCCGAAAGAACAATCAACTGTGGACGACTTAGATGTAGCTGACGAAGAATATGTAGAGTAGGATAAGGAAGGTGAAATGAAACATGTTGATTTTATTTAAGTCATTAAAGATTAGTAGTTAAAAATTACTTAAATACTTCTGATTTATTAGATAAGATATTTATTGGTGTTTCACTATAAAAATCTCTTTTATTGTTTCTTATGTAAGTAGGTACGTACTTAATAAAAAAAAATATAGCAAGAAGTGTTTTAAACTATGTTTAATACTTCTATAAGTAGAAAAATAGTAAATAATCCCGGACATTTCACACAGCATCATCTGGCCCCAAATCAGAGCCTTATGTTATGGGTACCACTTGACCGATATACTACTTATATGCTTTTTTTTGGCAATACATAACATATTATACATACAAACACCCAGATCCGAAACAAATACTTGCAGATCATACAAACATTTGTCCCGCTGCGGAAGGTCGTTAAATTCGTAATACTTAAATGTACCTCACACATCTTTAAAATCTATGTAGAATTTAGGTGCTTCAGAAGAAGTGATCACTCAACACTGTTCATTGACTTGTTTGATATATGATTTCCAAAGACAGTCATCTTCTCGAAATATTATTTCGTGAAGGTCAAGGTTTTATAATCAAAATAAACGGTAGATACCTATTAAATTGTCGCAATTTATTATCACCTAAAGGCACTTTTACGCAAACATGATGCAATCACACATTGCACATGGATAGCATGTCAAATTCAAGACACCAGTGACATTTTAAACCTCTTTCTCAATTGCATTATTTACATGCTTAATCTTGAGTTATACGAGCAGTGATTCAAGCATCCGTTGAAAGCCCTGGTTTGTCATCTCATAAATAGCTAATAGAAAATCTCCGCCTTGGAATGAACTTGGAATCAAATATTCTAGACAGTTTCATAGCTTCTGTATATCTCTAACAAAGTGCCTATTTAATATGATAGTCAAACTCTGAATGGATTTCATCATTACATAGTATAAAACAAAGTCGCCTCCCGCTGTCTGTCTGTCCCGATGTATGCTTAGATCTTTAAAACTACGCAAATGATTTTAATGCGGTTTTTTTTAGTAGATAGAGTGATTCAAGAGGAAGGTTTTTATGTATAATACATGCATAATATAGTAGATAAACACTGATAATTTTAGAGGTTTCCAATGTTGTGTTGTAAATAAACTCATATATTTGCGCTTACATTGCAAACGCTGTCTGAACCCTACGAGATAGATCAAAATAATGTACTACAGTATTGTACACCCTCGAAAGGTAAGTCCGCGATGGAAAATGGCTATCTCCTAGGGATAACAATTCTGTAGTATAATTAGTATCAGCATTGCACCCGTGCGACGCCGGGGCGGGTCGCTAGTTATATATAAGGGCATCTGTCACGTCTTAACGAGTTAGCGCCTTTTTGGCAGTTCAATGTGCCAGTAATGGCCATCTATCTTCATATTGACAATGCCAAACCAGGTTAAGAACTGTTGCTATAGTAATGCGGTAGTTTCAAGTCCTATCATTTTAGGTATAAGAAGATTGTCTCCACTTAAAACTGATGCTTGTCCACTTTGCTTGTAAATAGAATAGACTGCATTCAACGGTAAGTATGTCTTATAATTCTCATACTGTCAACGGTCAGGTGGCTGATTAGTTCGACTTGATTAGATTATTAGACAGCTCTGGGTAAAGGTCTTGTTCTCATGCCGTTCACATTCTGTACGTAAAATTAACGACAATGCGTCTCGAGAACAGTAAAGTTGTTAATAGATAATTTGGCAGTCGCTTTGAACTACTCGTAGTTACGAGTGTATCGCGATACACTCAATTGTTAAAGAAAAACGAGGGACCAAGTTCAGGTCTGGATAGTTTTATAATTTCTTGCTTGCTTTTTAAATAAAGTTTGAATTCTCATCTAAAAATGTATGTTACGTGAGTACATTATGTAGTTACAATATACACCTACATTGTATACATTTCTCATACTAACACTACAAAAAGATAGCCAGTTTTTCGTATAAAGCTGTATCAAAGGATTCAAAGAAAATAGCCTAATTTAAACCTCAGGCTTATTGTCTTGTTGAAGATAACAAAATAATCTCGCAATTACAGAGCTACGCAGAAGCATGCTCAGCTTAGATACGGACTGAACTTCTGGTGACCGGTTCTTTCTAATTTATGCTATTTTAAGATCAACCTTCATCAATATAAAGGTGCAATTCCATAAATCGTGTGCAGCACATTTGTACAAACATTTTCTTTACGAGTGCGGGTGCTGTCGATGCGTTTGTCTTTGTTTTCTGCGACAAAGGTATAAAGACAAAACGCACGCACATTCATTTTGTAAATGTTTTCATGGGTAGGTCCATTTGTACTGCACCCTATGCAGCACAGTATCGTGCAGTGCATAGCATACCAGTGAAATTGCGCTTTTATACGAGCTCACTCAAACAAAAATTCTAAACTTTGAAACCACACGCGCACTCCAGAAGGAATTGATTGAATTAAACCACCGGCCCCTCTTGTTCGTTTGACAGGATCTATGTGCAGTGCACACATCAATTTGGGTAATTGGTACTCAGGCCGCATGTCGAGCGATGACCACTTTACTAAAGGAGAACGCCTTTGATGGCTAAGAGATGCATGCGTGTTTGATGGAAATATTTAATTGATCAATCTCAGGATGCTAAATCAACGATAAGTAATTTCAGTTTTAATAAACACGGATTATTTATTTATAGACGGAATATTTTGTCGATGGAGGGACCGAAACTGTTTCGATTCATCTAGAGATTCTTCATCAGGGTGAGTTTGATCCGCGGTCCGCTCGTTGCCGCTTGCTTTCACGGTTTATCAAAATGAAAATCCAAAGTCCTGATTGACAGACATTACAGAGAAACCTCTGGCTATTCAGGCTTAAATGGAAGTAGACAATAAAAGTCTGGAGTCCGAATTTGTATGAAACAAACATTATGCAAACGAACTCGCAGGGAATTCCACTAGTGTTATATAAGCTCGTTGCAAAGAAGCTTGGCAAACTCCTGCCAATGAAACCGTTTCGGATCGCAATAAACAAAACAAACTTAACGTATTCGTAAACGGCCGTAACAAGCATCATGCAATGTACTGCGTAAGTGTACTATTAAATAATTCCATCGCAATAAGTGAATACAAATTCCGAGATAAAGAATCACATGGAGCCATCACCGTAACATATTCCGGGTTTTGAACGCACGAAGGAAAATAAGGAAAACACTTTTTTTAAAGCACCTTATGGTTGAAATCGCGATATGTTTTACTTTCACTGGTGAGATTTCCATCATTGCATTGAGAACTTTCCAATACAAGTGTAAGAGGGTGATGACCATTCTTCTGAGAGCCGTACTGAGCGCTGTCATGCATAAATCGCACCATCATGGTCATATCGGGAAAGTTTTTATGACTTCTTTTATGTATAAGAAAACATAGTGTTTGTATGTAAGCAGATTCGTAACAAGTTGATGGTCATACCTGGTCACGAGTGAAGCATCCTTTCATGGCTTGATGACTCCTATGGTCTGAACTCCGAAACACAGAAGTTTTCAATTGCTACTTATTATCTGTTTGAAACGCCCGAGTAAACGACTCCACTAGCGCCTCAGTATAACGCGTTTAATATAGATCAAAAACCCAAATATTCTAAGGCAGCAGACTAACTTTAGACATTTACCAAAGAGGAACAGGCTACAGATCCGGCTGATGATTTTACGCTGTTCCACTGTAATCATCTTGTTTAGAAGGTGAGATGGGTTATCTAAGATACAAACAAACTAGTGTATGGTACCGTAACATACGTAATACGAATTCATCGGTTGGGCAGGGGCACGTCACTTTCCTTTTCGCTCCAACAATGGAGAAACAAAAACTTAGCATGAATCGGTAGTGGCATTTGATTGATTAGCATTTATATAAGAGCTCTTGCAGTAGTACCAGTGATCATGCTATCTGGTAGTTACGCCGTGACTACGTACACCTACAAATTACGTCAAAATCCGACCACTGACACCATGACTCTTGGATTCGCACCAACAAGATGTCCACATCATGCACAAGACACGCGACTTGTCTGAATCATTGTTGTCATCATGTTCATTACTATTATCAACGTATCGTGGCCTTACAAAAATAGCTTGCTTATGTAAATTATTGATAATCTCCCCATTTCTATTCATAGTAGTAAATTTCCTAGTTACGTTTTAAATACCAAGATCATAAGAAGCATCAAGCGAGTCATCAATTGTCCGTGAGAAGTAACCGAACCGACAATGGCAAACGTCATTATCATTATCTCCGTAATTGCTCTGACAATCTCAAATTAACTATTTTTCTAATTGCCGCAGTGTTTCCGCAGTTTCATCTTGGATGTTTTCTGCTTTATCATCATATGTTGTATTTACCACTTTGAGGTAGCTGTGATGGAGATCTTAGAGTCGCTAATGAACTTTGGCACCAGGCAAATGTTCCCGAAAAGCGCAATAATCCGATTTTGTAAGAATCAGTGTTTTAAGAAATTTAATACGCACTGAGGGACATTAAGAGATCCACTTTATACAATGGTCACCATAAAACAAGCTATACTTAGTCTGGGGCTAGATGGTGTGCGTTGTCCACCAATTTAAATTTGTTTACTTTACTGCACACAAATAAATGTGCGTATAATGGCTCTTTGCGAAATCTAGATAAAACAATCAATGATCTATGTCCCATACATTGCAAACAATAGCAAAGTTTTATTTCTGCGGTGTGATGAAATAAATCAGCAAAAAGAATCATGAAGAAAAATCGCTAGTAATTTGAGAGAAGACATTAATTTTAACAAAATGTGGCGCCAAACCGCAAGGCGTTATCGCCCAGTACCTACTTTCAATAAGCTTTGATAGGACGTCTCAGGTTTATAATCAAGTTAAGAACTCGCGGTTTTCCGCTCTGTTCGCTTTAAATAGGCTTGCAGACGTCGACGTCTTTGATTTCACTATTGACTACCAAAATGTATCATAAAAATTTAGAATCATTTGCACCATGCATACTTGATAAGCTTTGTGTTCAAACAACTTAATCTAGATAGAAATTTCCTTATAAAGGCAGCCTTTCTGCATTATCTAAAATAACTCATAAGGTCGCTAGCACCATAGATAAAACGACTATTCCATCTAACCGTTTCCCTGCAATAAGCACTTAGGTGCTAACAAACATTTCAAAACTCTTATCTATGTAGAGCTCGCACTGAATTCTCGGACCTGTGAACGTGAAGAATTGAACAACGCCTTGCATAATTCTATAAACTTTACGCACCACAATTCCAAACAACAAATTACGACAGAACAGTTGCCAACAAAAAACGTAATGACAATACACGTGGGACAACGTGTGTATCAAACTTTCACGGCACTCTCGTTAGACTTTAGACTTTCGCCGGTAATTAAACGAGCAATAGAACAATAGCTGGCAAGAAGCAGATCTCGAGTGTACACGATGTTGCCAATAATTGTCGATTGGCTCGCCCCACGCTTTCTAACACCGTACCATGTACGTAAACTCACTCGATTTTCGCTCTAGAAACCGCACCAATAACAACAATGTTGGAATTAATAATGAGTCCAATGCAGCCAATACTCGCAAGAAATGGACGCGCCTAGCTGCAGACGTTCCCCTCAAAGTTAATGATCGATCTGATCACGTTTTGTATGATCATTCAATTATTTGATTTATTGAACATATTTTTGGCATTGTTTCTCTGACCAGTCTTTAGTCACAAGCTTTTTTTTGTCTATTGTAGATTGATTAATTTGCTAGTAAAATGCGTGTGATCAAAAAATGAGACGCCATCGAGCGCTGAATTGAATGCCTGGCAAATTAGTTTACCTGAAAATAGTTTATACCTGCAACATCCTTTTCACTTTCGCTATCGCTATTTCTATATATAGCTGACGTGGGTGCGATACACAATGTCTTTTCTGTCAGTTCATAGATGTTATTTATTATTCTCTTATAGCAATCTATTGCTCCTGGCTCAAGCTTATGTGACGTGAAAAATACAAGTGAACAGACTACAAAATACGTGCAAGATACAACAATTGGAATGATTTTTGCTCCAGGTCCGTAGAAAGTGTTTGGGTTTAATGTTATAGAGTTCGATACAATGGCCAATTTAACTCGTGAGTTTTTATTGGATCGCTACTTCGGTTTCCACTGAAGTGATATTTTAATATTTGCGTGTCGCATACCTGTGTTCGTAGTTCCTACTCTATAAGATAAGCTTATATTGAATAACTTTGTCGGACTTTACCTTCAAAGAAACAAAGTTGCAGTTTAATGGCCTTCATTGAATAGGACTCTTGGAGAACACAGCCAACGGTGTCTTTCGCTAAATATGGTTTTATCAATAGTAATATAATTATTTGAATCTAAACAGGAATACTACTAGATCTATTAGGAAATATTATAAAGATATTCGGGTTTATATCTGTAGATTTACTCGACATTGTACTAACCTGGATTTAGTTTTACACACTCACCCAAAAATGTGAACTAATTATACAAGCCTTTGCATATCAGATAGTTGTATCTAGGACTCAAATAATAAAACTATAAATATAGACGGACCAAAGTAATCATCTTATATCGGACGAAAGAACAACGTAAATAATACAGTGGTTGGTCAGCACAGTAATTTGAAATGATCATTACATAAATTGCGGTACGTCTTCAATGTAAACAGCTGGTAGAGAAACGAGATACAAACACGATGACTTTACAGAATTTAATCGTCATTATATATAATTTATATAAAATTGTTGCATGACTGACTAAACTCAAATATGGCTCTATACGCACGCATAGTAGTTTATATTTTTATGAATTTTATGGAATTATTTCTAGTGCGTACCCTAGTGAACAAAATAATAATTTTTAGAGGTTTTTAAATAGGATAGAAGTAATTAATAATAATTATTATTCCGTTTCGTAAGGTTGAGTGACTGGATCGAAGGTCTCGACAGAATAACAGCGCAGAATATCAGCCTGTCAACTGACAGAGAAGCATAACGCTGAGTCGAGATATTTTTGCTGCTGTTACACACAGCACTGTTAGGTACAAAAATTGTAAGCTTTTGAAAGTCTTTTCTCTTTTTACATTTTAATATTCAGTATTGCTTATTCAGTAAATAAACAAATGTCTACTATGACTATATCGAAATACTAATGCCAGAAATTTCACACAGCTTGTGTTTTCTGGGTACCACATGATTGATATACTATTTGTAAATTTGATATACTAGTTGAAACACACAAACAATTAAACATTATTTTCATTAGATTAACATACATAACCTGAACTATAGAATAGTTTAAAGACAAAATGGTTACTTATATAATTTTCACTCAAAACGGGATATTTACCATGATATATGAGTTTTTCTGCTTCCCGATATTTCGGCACAGTTGCATGCGCCATGATCACAAGATAAACAGTTCAGTTCAGTCATGCACCAAAGTCAAGTACCAAAAACCTTGCACCAAATTATTTTTAAGAACCTACTTCGCACTTCGCACGCATGGTACGTACATAAAAATTAGCCATGTCCTTCTCCAAGGTCCCATCTATCTCTGTACCAAAATTCACCGAAATCGGTTCAGCGGTTTAGGCGTGAAAACGTAACAAACAGACAGACAGACAAGAGTTATATATATTATATATACTATATATAATAATTATAACGGTTAAAAACTTATTCACGAATGATATCCAACCGAGAACGGGTTTATTCTAGCTTCAACTTCAAAGTGCTGTTTAAATGGAAAATGTAATATAATATCATAATCGACCACGGTTGAGTCGAGGTTGATTATATCACTTTCTCGTCTGTACTAATACTACTTCATCATCATTTCCGATTACAGAATGTCCAAGTAATCTTTACTGGGCGCAATATCTCAATTCTGTCATTCGCTTTATTATTGACAATGACAAATGAGTCATCGTTATCGAGATCGATTGATTTATCAGAGTTTTTTATATTATTCTCTATTTACTTCTGCTTCAAAGTTCATATATTTGTCTTAATTTTTATAATTATCTCTAATTCGTAGCGTCAACATTAACTGTTATCAGAAGAATATCTAGTAATAACTTTAATTTAATAATGAATGAAACAAACATCTAATTATTCTCGTTACGTTAGGTGCTGACTTTTTGGCTGACAGTCAAATCATTAAGCTAAGCCTATTAATTCGTTAGAAATGCTCTAAGAATTTCCAAATTCCAATCCAAGGATATGATGCAGGCGATGAGTAGATTGTATTGTACATAATTAGAAATTCAATTTCAATACTATCATAAGGACTAGTTTGAATTTTCTTTTTGGTGAGTTAAGTTGCCGATTATTAATAACCCAAGTCCGTAATAATTCTTCTATTACTTTTAAAGTAGGTACTTGATAATTGATTCAGGCGTGACTTTATTGAAATTCATTAAAAAATATTAAATTAGTATAATTTTCACTCGAAACTCGAAACGTCCGGCTGAGACGCAGAAGGTTGCGAGTTCGATTCTCGCCGCGGGACAAATGTTTGTATGATCTGCAAGTATTTGTCGCGGGTCTGGGTGTTTCTATGTATAATATGTATGTGTTTACAAAAAAAAAGTATATAAGTAGTATATCAGTCATGTGGTCCCCATAACACAAGCTCTGCTTACTTTGGGGCCAGATGATGTTGTGTGAAATGTCCAGGATTATTTATTTATTTATATACTTATCATGGTAATACTTACCATGATATATGAGTGATAATTATGTTCAAAACCATGATAGTTTTAGGAGTTATTAAATAGGTAGACCAATGTCTAGTAAGTACTCTAATATTTAGCAGTATCTATGTAGTGCGGAGCGAGTCCATTGTTCCTGAGGATGCCTCGTGGAGGCAAAACACGTCGAATTTCTTTTGAGTCTTCATATATTGGCGGGATAGTACTATTTCACTTTCAAAGCTTTCGTAAGTTGTACCATACATTTTGATAAAGTCTGGTCTTACTCACGTATTATTTTGTCGAGTTCACGATTCGAACCGTGAACTTGAGCGGCAACGAGCGGACCGCGGATCAAACTCACCCGGATGAAAATTCTCTAGATGAATAGTTTCGGTGCCTCCATCGACAAAATAATACGGGAGTAAAATCCGTGTCTATCAAATGTGATAGTACTAGGTATACTAGGTCTACCTATTGTTTTATATAATGTTTTTTACATAAAGTAAAGTACTTTGTTGTATGTACCATATATAAATATAATTTACTCATAATTGTTTATACTGTTTAGTAATATTAAAAGCTTTTGGTTTACCTAGAAATAAATAATTCTGTTCGTCTACGTGACGAAATTAGTGTTCACACGCGCTCAGTGCATAATTATCTTTTCAAAGTGTCTGATCTGTGATAACTTAGTAATTCACTTACCTAATTGCTTACTCGCTTATTGGGGCATACGAGTTATCTAATTTCACTGTTACCTTATCAAATTCTAGTATATATTATATCTGATATAATGTAGGCAGGTATAATGTTGTATAAATATTTTGCCAATTACGAGTAAGTGCTGTATTAAAGTATAAGCAGTTACTCATTGCCTCAGCTGGCCTTGAAACAAAACATTGCCTACTATAGCGAGGCTAGTCTAAACTATTCTATAGACAACAATAAGGCCTGCGCCGGCGCTTAGCCGGTACAGAGGTCGATGACCCCGCAGCACGGGTTAAGAAACCTCGTGCTTTAAACCGATTCGCTTCTTAGGTATTCTATAATATACTGTGTGTGCACTTTTGTGTACCTATACTGCCGAGCCGCCAACATGAACGAAGTCTATTTTAGGAATGGGATCTTTTTCTTGTAGCGCGATCATATCTTGAGAAATGGTATGAATATTACATGCTTCAGCATCCATTATATCTTTTATGAATAAAAATAAATTTTATCCACATTATCTTTGTATACCTACTGCGTTTTATAAAAATCAAATTTGGCATTCGCCACTATTCACGAAGTTGGTAAATTATGTCGAGTTGGTTTCGGCAAGACTCTTCTTTCATTTCTGTTTCAATATTAATAATTACCGCTTTGGCAAGTTCTTGTAAACTACCCTGCGGTTTGGCTTACAGTTTCTTAATGAATTTCACAATTATGAAAAGCATAGAAAGTATATTTATTTTTGACTAATATATATATATTGACAAAATATCTGCATTTGATATTCTAAAAGTAACTAATCTTAATGGAGTAACTTGCTAGCTTATTGATATTTTTATCCCTTTGTCTTTGGTCGGCCTAAATTCCGATAGATTTAGCCATTGGGGTTAAAACTTTAATAAAAATAACCGAAGTAAATCAACAAAAAAGTTTTCAAGACGTTGCTTGATCGTAAATTGTAACTTAATTAAATAGCTTGTTACATTAATGCTTCTTTATGAAGTTATGAATAACAGACAAAACTAAACAGGCCATGATTAAAGAGCAAGCCGGAAGAGTCGTTAAACAATCCGTCTTCAAACCAAAGCTACGCCATTTGATCGCGGTCCTTCATTGTCCCTTGTGGGGATAGGGATGTGCTGAAGTCACATTTGTTTTATCGATAATTAACCAAATAGCAACTCATTCCACCCATGTCCATTGCCAATTCGTCTTACCAACCATTCCAAAATCACCAAATGTTCCAGAACATCGCGAACTTTTTGATCAACTGCTTCGATTAGGTACACCAAACGATTGGTGTCACTTATTGTAAGCGCCTGAGCTTTATATGTAGATAAACTTGACTGTTCTCTAAGTATTTTTTGTTATTTACACATCTTATGACTTTGAGTTAATTCCATTCCATTCAAGTCCATTGATAATTGTAGTATCGTGTACGGCGACACACGTTCTTCGTGTCATCGAACCGTAGTGGCTTGCGTGCAAGTAGGATTTATATTTCGATCTTTCGAAGCGTTGCATCCTTAGTCCCTTGCAACTGCGTCCGAGCCCTCCATTGTCCTAGTCCCTCACAACCCAGAGGTCATCGAACCCCAAACGAAGACGTAGAGATTCTAACACCTAGTTGATAATATTTTATTGCTGCTAAGTTTGGTACATAGGTTTTGTGATGCTGTCTGTGTGGCCAACTCGCAGTATTATAAATTTTCTCAATATTGTAAAATGCAAACTGAATAAGGAAACCTTATTTGACGACTTCTGTGGCGCAGTGGGCTAAGGTCCGGCTGAAGCGCAGAAAGTTGCGAGTTCGATTCCCGCCGCGAGACAAATGTTTGTATGATCTGCAAGTATTTGTCTCGGGGTCTGGGTGTTTCAACAACAAAAAAAAATTATTCAGGCGTGACTTTGCGGAAATCCATTACAAAACATTAAATAAATGGACAAATATTTAGTACTATTCCGCCAATCTATTCCCAAAGAGTTAGACACGATGCAGACGCATGCACCTTCCTCCTGCCCGCAATTGAAAAGCCATGCAAAGCGTTAGTAAAAGGCAAGCACACACAATCCACACATGCAACCTCCTCCCTCCCTTTTGTGTGGATAGTACTAAATATTTGTCCATCTATTTAATGTTTTTAAAAAAAAGTATATGAGTAGTATATCAGTCATGTGGTACCCATAACCCATGACACAAGCTCTGCTTACTTTGGGGCCTGGTGATCCTGTGTGAAATGTCCGGGATTATTTATTATTATTATTCATTGGTGGATAATAGTAACTAGCGTTCTGGTAATACAAATAATTATACATTACTACACGCTTGTATACAAAGACAACACAAATCTGTAGATCAGCTATCGAAACGAATTCATTGTATAGCATGTATTGTCTTGGTATCAATATTATGCACATTTTTATCTCGCTCGCAACAATAACAGAGACTTGCTGTGCAATTTTACCGGCGCGATTATATTCTTACGATCGTATTAAAATTAAAACGCATAATACTGACGATAAACATCAAAAACTATACAAATTGCATTTTATGGCTTTTACTGGCAATTACTACTTAAACGTAAATGCTTGGTAAAAAGTTGAAAATTATATACATAGTATGTACGTAAAATATAAGTATACAATGGCTATAATTATTTTTTTGAGTTAAATAATAATTTATGTCTCATTGAGCTCTGGCTTCTTGAACCTTAAGACGCTCAGCAAATGACCTTCTGTGTGGAAAAAAGAACTATTTAGTGGTTATCTGCTCGTCAATTGAAGGCATAAAAATTATCAATTATTAAAAATTATCGATATTTTTCCTCTAACTTCCTCGTTTCAAATTGTTTTCAACGTGATTGTTAATTCTGTTATTTATTTTTAACCGAATTTATTAAAAAGGAGGAGGTTCTCAATTCTTCGGATTTTTTATTTTTTGTTATTTTATTATTTATGTTCACCAATTATTCGAAAACGGCTGAACGGATTTAGAAAATTGTTTTTTGTTTGAAACACCTTCAAGGTGGTCCCATTTAAATTTTATCGTTATCGGTCGAGCGGAAAAATCAACAAAAATCGAAATATTTTATACATCCATGATATTTTCTTTTTAGTTTTTAAAACGTAATTATATCATTAATAATAGGATAAGGTCTAAATACAATATGCAATAATCTTCTAAAGACGCCGTTTTAACGTGCAGCTTACACAAATAATAATAGAATGGACTATCCAGGTGGTCCCATTTAAATTTTATCGATATCGGTCGAGCTGAAAAATCAACAAAATTCTAAATATTTTATACATCCATGATATTTTCGTTTACGATTCCGATACCTCGCTGTCTCATTGGAGCCGTGCGTTAATTTGGCCTACCCATATCCTATATATACAAAATACATCTACTTTGTACTAAAAATGTATTATATGCTCAAATTTCATTCAATGAAGTCGGTTTTCTTTTTAGTTTTTAAAACGTAATTATATCATTAATAATAGGATAAGGTCTAAATCCAATATGCAATAATCTTCTAAAGACGCCGTTTTAACGTGCAGCTTACACAAATAATAATAGAATGGACTATGTAAAAAATGTGCTTTTAAGTTTTTTTTAAATTCCATTTCTGCTATTTTTGGATAAAAAAATCGCGATTTGAGCGCCGTCAAAACGCTTAAAATTCATTTGTTTAGGATACCGCCTTAACATTTAAAATGCCATTTATTTCAACAGACACCGCAATGAAACATCTTTCAGAATAAGCCATATCCAATTATCGGAGCAGCAACATAACCTTTATCGCATACGGGTTTTATCTTTTCAATCGCACTTCTATACTGAGACCAGTATTTTTTATTGAATGAAAATACACCAAGGCATTTCTACTGGTCAAGCGCATTCTCAAGGAACTGGTTGTGGGCAACAGAGGTTTTGAGGTTGGCCACTGACTTCACGGCCAATTGGATTGCTTTTCAATGGTGTATAAAATAAATAAATAAATTATCCCGGACATTTCACACAGCATCATCTGGCCCCAAAGTAAGCAGAGCTTGTGTTATGGGTACCACATGACTGATACACTACTTAAATACTTTTATTTTTACTAAGCCGAATCTTAGCCCACTGCAACACAGAGGTTGTCAAATAATCTATATATATATATGTATGCATGATCTACAAATAGTAAAAAAAAACTATATAAACAAACAAACAATTAAAAATTTTATTGAACTCTGCCATAATATAAAACTGTAATGATTGAAATCGACTGGTTTTATTTTTCTGTTCATGAAAGTAAAATAAATTTATCTCGTGAAATACATGTGGTAGTATTTTATTATTAGCATAGCAATTTTTTATTGATACAAACAAATTAAAATGTCAATTCAAATTTCAAAATTTAAATAGCAAAATACTGTATAATAAATCACTATATTTGAATTGCAAATATTGTGCACATTGTACAATATTTAACAATAGTTTCGGCGAAAAGCTAATTCTTTAATCGGTTTGAATATTACCAGATGTTGAAAACAATCTTTTAGAGACTACCGTTATCGGTTTCAAAGAAAAAACGTTTTAAAGTGTTTTACCCCAAAATTTAATTTTCGTTAATTTCGGGATCATATTCGACGATACAATTATACGATTAAATGCTTATATTATCGTTGAATACGAATTATCGTATTTATATTTGTAGCATAAATGTATGCAAATAAATCACTTTAATACAGCGCGAACTAACACGTCAACATTCCTAGCAAGTACTCCATTTGGCCGTTTAGACTTGGACGTATCGTCAATGACCAGCGTAAAGGTCTCTGTTCTATCATACGGCCCACGCGCAATAAATTGAGACATCGCATACCTATCAAATGGGGGCTTAAATGCAATAAACAATTTATCATCAGCAGTAATCAAAACCTCGTAAGTTTGTAACTCTCATCGACTCTGCATCTCGAACAGGGTTCTGGGCTCAAAATGCCTTTTGCAGTCCGCTATGTGATACTGATAAGTTACGGCATTGTACGAGTAATTATTGAAGCTTCTTTTACGCATTGGTTACATTATCGTGACATCTTCTATTGTAATACTCTTTTCAGTCTTTGACACGATGCTAGGTACAATTAAGTACAGATGATCTATTAACCCTAAGATCGTCATCTATACCTATACCTATAATAATAATGTTTATTCAGTAATTACGTACAATCTTACAACAAGGACAACTTATTATTTTACACTATATTCTTTACATTTAAGGTTGTGGTAAGTTTGTAATATTTCGTAGCATTTAGTAGTTAAGTAAAGTCAAGTGACTACTCTCCGTACTAGTTTGCACTGTGCACGGCAGAGTAGTCGTTGCTCTTCCATGGCGGCGTACGGCTATTACTTATTGAGAAACTCAAGTAAATTTACATAATACAAACATAACTAAATAATACATTATGAACAAATATCTGTACTAGACATTAAGATAATTTATTGTAAGAGGATGGTCTAAAACTAGTAGGTATGAAGGTAAGGTAATACGTAATTTATATAGTATAATAGTTAATTTTATCATTTATTCGGTGTGGGACCTATAAAAGAGCTTAACTTGACTGATTCATTATCGCGGAGCCGAAACCGTTGAAGCTAGAAAGCTGATATTTGGAAGGTGCTTCATATTATAGCAAAACCACGCACTAAAGCGGGGTTTTGCGAAATTCAACGTCTATAGGGGTTAAAATGTTTGTATGGAATTGAACGTTTCAGTTATTAGTAGTAGCTCTGCCTTCTGCGCTGTAGGTTGAGGGTTCGATTCCCTCCCAGAATAAATATTTGTGTCATGAACATAGGTATTTGCTCTGTGTCTGGGTGTTACAAAGTATCATATTATGTATTTTAAAATATATTCGTATAAAGTATTCTATCAGTCATCTGGTGACCATAGCACAAGTTATGCTTAGTTTGGGGCTAGATGGTGTTGTGTGCTTTGTTCACCAATATTTACTTATTTATTTTATTTTATTTTTAACGCATGGTGCGATTTGCTTGAAACATCGTTTGGATATTTACGGCCTTACTCATAAACGTCTCTCAACTTCTGTCAAAAGTTAATCATTGTTTAAAAAAGTGCCATGTATGTATTTATATAAGACTAGCTGACCTGGCAAACCTTGCAAACCTGGCTTTTGCCTTATTAAACATAAAAAAAAAATTTTGGGGTGAGCCACCCTTAACACTTAGGGGTATAAAAAGTAATTATAAACCTATTCTCAGACCTACTAAATATACTTATAAAATTTCATAAAAATCCGTCAAGCCGTTTCGGAGGAGTATAAACACGAAAACTGTGACACAAGATTTTTTTATATATATAGGGATAATGATAAATCGTGGCAGGCTAAATATTAAGCAATGTTTACGTCGCGGGCTCTTAATAAATAAATAATAATAATTTATATCTACGTACCACGCTGGTAGCAGCTAGTAAGAAATAGTCCTTAATTAGAAATTTATTTTTAACCGACTTCAAAAAAGGTGTTCTCAATTATTTTTTTTATATATTTAAGTAATGTAATCGGTTTTCGTTTTAGTTTTCAAAACGTATTACTTTGAAATATAAAACTTAGTACTTAATTATTTTATCGTCGTGTTCGTAGATAAGGTACTTATGTTACGGACTAAAGACGAAAAATACGCAAGGCTATTGTTTCCGTATGGATTCCGTATGGATACTGGAATTTGACAAACACAAGAGTAAGCTCACTCTTTGTTTCAGTTCTGAATCTTAATCTTACATAATACACACTCATATATAAGTAAATACTCGTACCTACGTCCAGCGCACTTCGTCGTTGTCGGTAGCTTTTTGATCCAAAATTAACTACGCCATAAAAAGAAAAACCAGTTTCGCCACAGTTTCACAATAACCGGGGAATTCTTTTTTCGCGGGTATGTGATGGTATCCGCGGTTGAAGGCGAGTTTCTTACACTCGAGTTGGATGAACTGGTATTCTGCTGAATAAACTATAGTTGAGAACTAAAGACGTTTCGTTTCTACTTCATGCCCATTATGTATAGGTTGTTTTAAAAGCCTCCGTCACATTATAACCGGGGACCCTTCCGATGCAAAGAAACCATCGTCTCCCTGCACTTATCCCACTATGCGACGTTGACGGAACTGGTTCTTGTCTTCTTCTGTTCACTATTTATTTATTAGGCATCATAAATAAATATTTATTGTACACATAAGAAACATATGAATCGAATATATGAACAATACAATTTTATGGAATTTGCATCAATTACAGGCATGCACAGCATTTGCCATCATCATCACGTACTCACTTCTTTCGTACCTATATCACCTTTCACGAAGTTACCTGTACTCTTGATTTAATCATGTATATAATACTATCTGGTGCTCGCGACTTCTTCTGCGCAGGATTAGTAGGTACTTTGTGTAATCCTAACGGTTTTTGCAGCGCACCCCAGAATAGCTCGCAGATGGCAGATTTTTTTCCTACTTGCTTGACACTTATCGTTATATTTTAGACAATTCACACAATAAGTTTATAAATTATAGCCTATGTAATATTCTGATGTATAAGCTATATTATTGTAAAGTTTCAATAAAATCCATTCAGTAGTTTTTGCATGAAAGAGTAACATCCATACATACAAACATTCGCGTTTATTAAGTTAGTTCAGATTGGCCAATTATAGTTAGAACAATATATGTACTACACGAGAGACAGTAACTGCTACACTACTCTCGATGGTGCTACTGAATACCAGCAGCCCACTTTCATCTATTATATGCTGAGTGCTAGCCTATATTATATTATATTATATGCTGTATATTATATACTATATTATATATTATATGCTGATGCTAGCCTTTTACGTCACGGTGTATAAACTTTACTTTATGTTATATTCTGACTGTATCAGTTATGTGAAGTTAAATAAATATATCCATCTACCTTAAAATCACCCTTCTAATAACATAATATTCTTCACTATGTATGACATGCCCATAAAACGCTAACCTATTTCTCGTCATCAAAATCAAAGTCAAAAGATATTTTATTGAATACTACCACAAGGATCACTTTTAAACGTCTTACATACTAGGTGAATTTAGGTGCCAATTCATCCTAACCCAAGCCTGAGAAGAACTGGCAAGAAACTCCTCCTTCAGTCATCTTTTTAGTTTGTAAATGTATCTGGTATACTCATTACGAAGCTTTAAAACTCTCAAACCAAAATTACTAGTGGTTTATTAATATTAAGACTGATATGATTCGATAAGTATTTTTGCTTCAGTTCAGAGCAGTGTCGCCAAATTGACAATTTCAGCATTCATAAACCCTTATCATCAATGACAGGAAGACCTCGCTTATTGATATTGATTATGCATGAACCCGAATGTGTCTGCCTCTATAGTTACCTACATGTCACTTCCTCATACTTTTTGCCTCCTGAGTGGTCAGATAACATGCGGGTCGAGCTGGGTGACATTCCGCGCACAACGAAATCGAGAGTCAATCGACTCGTTAACGAGTTGGTTGCCGGAATCGAACGCGACAACTTGGTTCAGCTTTTACCTGCATGTGGTAAAAAGCTGCCTCGTACTAAAATTATACCTTCTAATATTATAAACTTATTTCTGCCCACGGCTTTGCTCTAAGTACATAAAAAGTATATAAGTTATTTTGACGACCTCTGTGGCGCAGTTGGCTAAGACCCGGCTGAGATGCAGAAGATTGCGGGTTCGATTCCCGCCGCGGGACAAATGTTTGTACGATCTGCAAGTATTTGTCTCGGGTCTGGGTGTTTCTATGTATAATAATTATGTATTTACAAAAAAAAAAAAAAAAGTATATAAGTAGATAGTATATCAGTTATGTGGTACCCATAACACAAGCTCTGCTTACTTTGGGGCCAAATGATGTTGTGTGAAATGTCCGGGATTATTTATACCTTTCATACCAAGACGAGTTTCTTGCCAATTCTTCTCGAGCTTGGGTTAGGATGAATTGGCACCTAAATTCACCTAGTATGTAAGACGTTTCAAAGTGATCCTTGTGATTGTATTGAATAAATCATCTTTTGACTTTTGACTTTGACTTTCATCCAATCGGTTGTATGACGTGAATCAGTACCTAATAAACTCACATCCAAATATCCTAATACTTATACAAACATTCAATATATGCAATACTAGAGACTGACCGCGGCTTTGCTCGCGCAGTACGTAGATCATAAAAAGTAAGTTCAAGAAACAAGAAAACATTACCACCACGCACCACGGCTATCCTCTAACTAAACATCAATATGAATATGTGTTAAATACATTAAAAACTATTACTTACGTGCAAGTTGTTTATTTATTAGACAATAAGTAAGTAAATATGAAAAAGTTTGCACATAACAATCAATTTAGATTTATGCCACATTCGTCCCGGATTTTCGGCCTACTCCATTAAAAAGTATTTATTCGTCCCGTATAATAGTATTTGTCCATATTCGTCCCGCATACCAAAATTATTGCAAGTACAGTTAGCGACATAAGTATAATTTATCAACACAGCCAAAACTGGTCATCAATTTTATTATAGCTGTGCAAGAAGTGTGTTATCTACCATTTAGCACTTACCACCACCCAATAGTGATAGTCATTACTAATATTATTATTTACTCTACGTAGTTATAAAATTCAAAGCTCTCAGTTACTATCTAAATCTGTAAAATGCGAATATTTTTTATTTTCATACATTTTATTGCGAGATTTTTCAGTAGTTGGGTTTAATAGTTTTTGAACTTACGTTTTATTTCATCTTATTGTTGGTTATTTATATTTTTAAAATGTACTAATTAAGCTCTTTCATTTGATTACCAACACGGCTTCATTTTAAATATTTTTATGGTTTATGACTGTAAGTCCTCTACAGGGCGCCATATTCAATATGGCGTCGCATAGCCTAAGTAACAAACAAACATCAACATACTTTCTCATTTATATTAGTAGGATGCGGCAAGTTGATTTTTGTGGTTCATTTCTGTACGTGGTCTGACGGACAAAGCCGCAGACAGAAACCAGTCCATAATTGAATAGGTTTTAAAGCACGCGTGTGTACCTCTTACCACATTCCGTGAATGTAATTGTGCGTGCATGAGACTTGCTATGGCCGAGAGATACTTTGTTGCACTTTCTTTATCAATAGTAAAAACCTAGGTTTTATATAACTGGCCAAGGTGGGTGTTTGTTCTGTGTCTGGGAGTTATAAAGTATCATAAGTATGTATTAAAATATATAAGTATTCTATCAGTCTTCTGGTCACCATAATACATGATATGCTTAGTTCGGGGCTAGATATAGTAGTGTGCATAGTCGACCAATATTTATTATTATTATGAAAGAGTTAATACCTCCCAAAGATGGTTGTAAAGGTTTATGCTCAAAAAATGCTGTGCTGATATACGTTTTGCATATTCATGTCGAAATTCATAGAAGAGATCTTAGTTACTGAATTAGTTGCGATTGTATAATTTGTTACACGCATTGCAGTAACATTCTCGGCTTATTCAATTAACACAATAGCCGTTAATTCGTGTATCTCTTACATAATCGTTTACAATTGAACTGAATGAGGTGTTTAATTTTGTAATTCACAATATTGCCGAAACGCAAGTTTACCTCAGGTGACGCGATTTCCGTGGTATGCGTTCTTTAGGTGTCATGTTACGTAGTTAATTAATGGAAAGCATGTTAGAATCTCGTTCGTGTAATCAACGTAAAGTCATTCATGGTAATGTGAGGGAACTGCTTTATATCCGGCTTGAAGCAGAAATAAGTAGATGAATCCATTTATTTCGTCTTTCCTAAACATTTATCATCATAGACATAGGCACTCTTTTATTTGTTACTCAAGCACACAAAATCAGTATAAACAGACAAATATATTGCAGAATAAATAAAAGTGGAGTATACAGAGAAGTATGTCATGTACCTATCTGTGTTCCACAGTAACAAATGGTCTCAGCATAATATGCCTCGCCACTTGGAGGTAGCTTGGCGCTGGTATTCTGTCGAAACCTTTAGCCAAAAATCCCTGAGATATTTTTGTGAAGTGTTGTGTAATCTATCGTCATTTACAGCCTGACTTCACCAATGCTGGGTATAGGACTATTCGTATATGCGATTCCTGTCTCAATTCATATCAGGATTATGGAGAAAGCATGTGCAAATGGAGCTATCGCGACTCTACTTGTGCCTTATGCGACTGCGGAGCTCCCATTCAAATGATGTCACATTTACTCGTCTCCCCCTTGTGCCCTTACACCTGCACAAGGGATGACCTAATGGATGCCACGGACGATGGAGTAAGGGTGGCTGTATTTTATTCAAAATTAATACAATTCTATCATTGACACGCAAGAAGGAGAAGCAGACACTAGCTTCCGCCCGAGGCTTTACACGTTACAGGTTACACGTTCCAGGTTACAGTACTACCCCTGTATCTTATAATCACATAATTAACTATGCTTTGTCCTTCTCATTCTAATGACAAAGAATAGAGATAGCAACAGATTTAAACAGTTAATTAGTTACTTTGTGTTTATAAGATAGACCTTTAATCTATACTAAATTTAATCCAAGTACGCTCAATATAAGAGAGAAGAAAGATTACAAATTCGGGCACGATATTTAATAAATATAATTTGATATTTCGATGTACAAATTCAATCCCTAAAATACTTCATAGTGTTGATGTTTGTGAAAACAACAAAAATCGCGAACGAAGTCCGGTTCACACAAACGAATCTAAAATATGAAGTGCGTTTCATACCGCTGAATTCACAACAAGAATTCATTCCACAATTTAAGAGCGTACGTAAAACTTTCCGTTCCTTCCTCAAATGAGTTCCGGCTAGTTGTTCACGCTGCTGATGCATAATTCCGTGATAAAATCACCGAAACCACCGCCGTACCTAACCCACCATCTTGATTACTATATTTTATTGATGTTACTTGCGTGTCACTATTAAACTGATAATATATGATTAAATGAACTTCACAAGTGAAATTCTATCATTAATTAGTTATATTAATAGCCCCATTCGAATGTATATAAATCCACCCTAAATAAGTCTTTGGGTAAACTCTATATTAATAATGAGAGAATCATAGACGAGCTCTAGTGACACTGTTTTAATATCGATTAAGGCATACGGATTTTTTTAGCGACGTCGAGTTCTCAAATATGGGCCTACAAGTACCTTCCACGCGAATATGCAATGAATCCATGGACATTAATACAAGAAACCCTGATTTAGATGTTTTCGGCGACACTCTGCGTACCTTTAAAAATAAAATATTAAGCCAACCTTGACTCAACCCCAATTCCCATACTATGATTAAGCATGTAGTTTAGATATTTTTATTTTTAATCCTTAGGTTTAGTATTTGTTTAACATAGTGTCCATTATGGTGAATGATGGCACACCGTAATTGTTATGCATATCAGAAGTGTATCATTTCGTCACTAATAATTTTGTATAATGTTAATATGTATGATGTGTGTGTGCTTAAATAAATAAATAAATAAGTTCTCAAAGTTAGATACTTCGTTTTTTATACCTAGATACTTATTTCTTTTATTATTACATCAATGCAATTATTGCTATTCAAGTTGTTCTAAGCTGTAACTATTTATATTGTGTTGTTTATACGTGAAGACTTGTAATTGACTTTCTTGTTCTACGCTACTGTTATATTCTGTTTAAACAAGCTTTTGGTTTTCCAATACATTTTTAAATTACCTAATTAATTAACTCGAGTTAGTGTTTTATATCAAAAATCGAACTAAAAGACGTGCGAAGGTACCTTGTGGAACAAAGCACTACCTTGCAGAATACTGTATTTCTATATATAAAGAATGGGGCTATGTATTATAATCCGTGTACACACTATACCTGTGTTACCATAAAATTAGCCTATGTCCTATCCTAAGATACAATCAAGACCCGTTCAGCCGTTTGAGTTCAGCTGTGGAAAGAGAACAAACTAAGAGACATACAGGCAGAAATACTTTCATATTACAATGGTTTCATGTGTAATAAAAGTTCGCGTCGCAAATTAATAACTGTAATAGCGTGAGATGTGTACTTCTTATCTAATTAAACGTAGCTAATTGATCTTCTAAATCGTTCACTAATCTATAATCTTGTTAATATCCACGTGATCCGCTTGTACTAGATATCGGTTTACATGACTTACACGTGTGGATTAACCACAAATCCTTTTTGAAAAATAATCCTGAAACCTTAATTTTTCTATTTAATTATATAGGATGCGTTATTTTGTATCATCCCATACACACAGCCTCATAGCTATTTTGATAGTAGCTCTGCCTTCTACGCTGTAGATTGAAGGTTCGATTCCCTCCGTGGACAAATAATTTTTGTGATTGATATACATAATTTGAAGACTATCGCAGAGTGGCGTCAGTGGAGAGGAAACATCAACCACCTTAGCTTGCTGGAGTGGATCCATGCACGAAAGTTTTCAATTACAAATTGACTGCTCTGTAACATGACCTAAATCATCTTCAAAAGATGAACAAAAGCAAATGATGATGATGATATAGATAGTTGCCTGTTCTGTTTCTGGTTGTTATAAAGTAGGTTTTTAAAAATATATATGTATTTTATCATGATGATGATGATGATGATGATGTATTTTATCAGTCATCTGCTTCCCATAATAGTACAAGATGTGCTTTGTTTTGGGCTAAATGGTTGTGTGAACTATTCACCAATATTAATTTATTTAGACAGAGTATGATTTTTCAAATTAAATTACTCCTCAAAACATAAAAGAAAACGGAAGAAATTCCGAACCAATGGACAACAGATTCCGATCTTTTGCCAAAAAGTCCTTACACTATTTTTACAGTAGTGTAAAAATTAATAAAAATAATCATACGAGTAGCATTAGTATTTGTCAGACCTAGATAATATAAACATGAACTAAAAATTAAAAGTTACCCAATAACATATAAAAATTCTTCAATTAATAACTTCTTCTTTGTTAAAAGCCTGTGACATACTAATGTCAACTCTGCCAATGTCAAGTGTTTATAGTCAGTTTGTTTGTTATTAGTCTTAGTCGATTGTCAATTGTCAATTCTAGACGTCACGCGGAATGGCGTCTAGAATTTTCTTGGGATTCCTCGTCGTTCAAATCACATCGCACCACAATACACATTTAATTCAATTATCCATACCCGTGCTGTAGTCACAATTTATTCATTAAAATTCCGCTAAGATTACTGAATAAAACATGCAATAAAACGGGTAAAAAATATTAAATTAGCAGAGCTATGTTACTCCATGAAATGCAGACGAAGAATCCAATTAATAACTTCGTGTTACATAATGTCAAAAAATAAAATTCGTCAATCAATGTACAATGTCAAATAACTACACAATGTCAATTCTAATTATAATACGAGTACCATAGAATAAATAACAGAGTCCTATGACATTTGCTTAGGGAGCATGTTAATCTATGCTATAAGCCACCATGACAATCGATGTCAGTGAAGTACACTTAGTTAAAACAACTTGGGGGGGGTGCAGTGCGTTCTTGAGCTGCAAAAATAAAGGGTGCACATGAATCATAACGTACATATCATAAATTGGGTTTCCCTAAGCCCCTCGCCTATCCAGATTAGAAATCAGACTTGTGATTGATTGACTTCCTCCATTCGAGCTTAACGTACGAGAAAATTAAGTTACATTCTGCCAGTTAAATGTGATTGGAATTGAAGCTCTCATTTATCCACGAAAAGGAAAATAGACGTTAATTCATTTAGACGACTTCAACAGATCAATGGTTATTGTTCTTTACATAGCACTTATTTTAATTGTATTAATCCCGATCACTGCTTTAAGTGTCATTCATAATTCCTCAAGGAAAACAAACCTAATTGACTAATTGCTTTATTATCTTTTGCGTATTTCCTTACCCGTCTAATATGAAACAGTTAGTAAGTAGATATTATATTGTAGGTATCACGACACGAAGTAGATTAAGTTCAATAAATGATTCATCAGCTCAAAGGGTATGAATCATCGTGTTACGATTCGGGCTACGCATAAAGGATAACGTCACAATCAGAACATGCGATTCACAACATCTGCCCGAACACAAGGTCGTCGATGAAATGGTATATGAATTTTAAATACAAGGAAAGCCGCGGAAGTCGCGTGCTTGAAATGTAGAAAGTGCAAGTCGGCACATATATACAACCGCGCTTGTACCATAGCAGAGTATGTTAATTGAAATCGACCAATTACAAAGAACGTTTCAGCTTTCTACGTATAGTCTTTAAGACAACCTGATGCAGTATTATCGATTAGTATAAGAGATCAGCGTTGTATTCGGTAGTACTACTGAACGCAACATCATGCTAAGTCGGACACCATTTTGTGACGTCTTCCCATAACCGTTTTAACTAATTTTGTTAATCTAAGCTATTTTTATTTTATTTTTATGTTTATTTGTTGTTTTTAATGTCTGTGTGTCGCTCAGTTCCTAGTGTTTTTTTTTAATCACCATCTCAATCAACAAGGCACACCATTTTGCAACAAGCATTTTGGTTATACTCATCCGTGTTACGGTTGTGGCCTTCAAGGTTCTAAAATCTTCAAAGAGCTTCAAACACTCTCCTTAAATAAAGAAGAAAGCTTCTGCGAGTTGAACTGAATCACCAAGAAAAGAACCAGAGACATCAGAGATTAATAATGTTATATCAATTAAAATCGATTATTTGACACAGATATAGAGGGGGCCGGCCAATCGATTAATAGCTAAATTAGAGCCTCTACTCGACACGAAAAGGAAGAAAAATAATATTTCTTACACTTACTATGAATGCAAGAAAGAGACCTCGAACACAGATGAGTTTTAAATGATCCAATCGATTCTGTAACTAATTGAGTTTATTGATAGGTGATTAGTTTCACTGATACGTTTGTCCTCAATGAGAGCGATCATTAATTTGATTACATCGCGGTAAGTACGACGGATTAACGGTTAAAACTGTACTATTAATTTTTCAAGTTATCCTAAGACTATATTTGAGTATTACACAATTATCTAAGTAGATGACTGACTGATTAACTTAATTATTTAAAGCAAGAATCATGGGTTGAAAACGTTAATTTCAATAAAAAATATAAAGCTATACACATGTATCTAAACTTTTATGGAATTATAGAATGGATGATTTATTATGGATCTATTAAAATCGACTTCACATCGTAGTAATTATCAACATGCAACCGTATATTCTCCATATTTATATACCCACCTAAGTTCCTAGTATAAGACTAATGATTTCAAAATATTTGTAGGTAATATTATGGCGAAATAAAAAGAATCGAAGAATTCCGAAAGCTATACAAAAACAGATCAAACAAAAATCGAGCAGGTGGAAGATACGTGCTGAATAACTTGAAGCCGCTTTAATTATTAAAATTCCCTGATGCCAAAGCACCGGAGAAGCTGCTTTAATTTACAATGAAATTACATAGCGATTTGCTTAGTTTTTTCAATACCTAAAATATTTTTAAAATGGTTGTCTTTTTATGCTAGTATCTGTATAACCCTCGAATACGACGCAAATGTTAATTATACAAACAGGTTTGGGTTTTTTTTTAACCGGTAAAGACATCGTAATCGGTTAAATAACGATCCATTTTTGCCAAGATTATGTGACTGATTGGCAGGACCCGCCTGGCAACCTAATTGACTGACCATAAGTTAATTTTGTACTTACCGTAATTAGTTACGTACAATTTCTTGAAATCTCTATATTATTATAAATGCGAAAGTAACTCTGTCTGTTTGTTACGTTTTACCACTGGACTGATTTTGATGAATTTTGGTACTTATAGAGATAGATGGGACCTTGGAGAAGGTTTTTTATGTAGGTACCACGCGTGCGAAGCCGCGGGCAGCAGCTAGTAAAATAATATATCTCTGCAGATAGTTCATTAATAGATTTATACGTTTACTCAAACGACATACATAATACAACATATGAGTAGCTGTATAAACTATATAAGCTAAGGTCGTGGGTTGGAATCCAGTCGTGCACCAATGGGTTTTTGAAACCAGCATGTTGTAGAACATAAAAAATACGAAGACATGTGCCAGGTGCACGAAAGCAGCTTCTGAGCACATTAATCCCTTCATCACACTGGTTCTAAATAAATAGTGAGACTATTAGAAGAAGATGAAGAAAAAAAAAATTGGATTAGGTCCCATACATAATAACAAGGTCACAAAAAAACAATAGCTGATTAAAGATTTAATTCAATTATGTCTGTTAAAAATGTATCCGTTGAAGATGTATAACTTGCAAATGAAGAAGAAACAGTTGCAACGTGTCAGGTTTTGTAATGTTAATGTTGTAAAAACGTAACGCGTTTCACTCGAATGCCCACCTCGTCCCACTTGTGTAAGGGACGGACGATAACCGCCGTGAAGAAATATACATAATATTAATATTCGTTAAAATAAATAGCGTAAATAAATGATTGTTCTGGAAAAAAAAATGTTTACAACCGATTTTGAGCCTAAAGTTTTCCGTAATATTGTAAAATACTGTAGAAGTATTGAGATAAAAAAAAATCTTATTCATTTTAACATATTTTCGTTGTCTTTTTTTCTCCAATAGCACTTACAGACAACAACAATGTGAACTGCTGCATCTAATTCTAATGGTGTCCCATTAAAATTAGTTGCAGCATCAACTCTTCATGAGACGTTAAAATTACCGAGAACTGTCACAAACTACATGAAAAAGAGTGCGATTAAGAATGTAATGTCATTTTTATCATCATTTAAACTGGCTTAATACCGATTGAATAATCCGTGTTTTTGTACTGCATTTGTCACTCGCTAAGGTACAATTTGTGGTGTGGCTTGACACTGAAATTGGAAATTCTTGTTTAGTCACCAGGTTTATTTCAAAACATGTTGTGGCCTGTGAGTCTAGGTGAGACATGCGTGCATTGCGTACGTATGTTGCGACTTCACTAGTGATTTCAGCTAAATGTGACTCAGTAAATATAATTGCGTGGGAATCGGCTAGTGATGCTCATTTAACTGCACTTACTCAACTCAGTCTTTGACAAACTTTACATTTAACGCAGCCGACGCACGGCGGAACAAAAGCTTAAGACTCTACCGTGTTTTCTACGAAGCAATAACAAGGTGTTCATCCGAAATACAGTACAGTTTCCGGTTCGTCTGCAGTCGCGTGCTCAGATAGCACACGCTCTTGCGCAACCACGCTCGGAAACACCGCAACTTGGGAACTGGACGTTTGATTAGGGTTGCCTGTTTTAACACAATATATTATCATTAACGGAATAAGATCAGGTTATGGTTATTTTATACGTTTTCTACAAAATTGCACTGAAATAAGCGTCTAGACTTGTAGGGTGTTAGTGTGGTGAGACAACATCGACAACCCTACCCTAGAACTATCTGACTGACACTGTCCCTACCGTCGGTGCAGCAACTTTGAATCGGTCTTAACATGCAACGCGTGCTTCCGCCAATTATATTCCTCGATGCTTTCTGTTGCTATTAATACTACACGGTTCACTACACCATTTATTTCAATGACGGTTATTGAAAAATTATTACATTCTTTCTAGTCAATCGGTCACGGAATATTGGTATTTATTGCTTTACCTTGGTTTGCATAGTACATTATGGATAGTAAGTAATAGCATTGTTATGGATTTCCTTTTGCGTAACTTTCTTGGCATTTTCCGTCTAATTTATTGTCGTTGACTTGTTACTTGTTCACCAGAATTCAGATGGTATGTCTAAGTCTATATCAATCTATTTTAGAAACAATTGACTTCACTTGCAGATTTGTATAGCATTAATTTTAAAATTCTGCGAATAAAAGATTGTTAAATATAAATAAATAATGCTGGCTTTCACTCAGCATTATCTAGCTCCAAAGTAATCAGAGCTTGTGTTATGGGAACCACATGACTGATACACTATTTATATACTTTAAAATATTATATATAGAAGAAAACCTAGACCCAAGACAAATAATAATAATAAAATAATAAATAAATAAATCCCGGACATTTCACACAGCATCATTTGGCCCCAAAGTAAGCAGAGCTTGTTTTATGGGTACCATTACCATACCATACCATACCGTACCATAGTATATGACTGATTTACTACTTATATACTTTTTTTTGTAAATACATACATATTGTGCATAGAAACACCCAGACCCGAGACAAATACTTGCAGATCATACAATCATTTGTCCCGCTGCGGGAATTGAAACGCAATTTTAAACGTCTCAGGCGGGCCTTCGACTATTGCGTCACAGAGATAGGTCGTAACTTAAAACTGCGATTTGAATTTTCCACTTGTTTTTGTCCTCAATTCTAAAATTGTAATCACGTTGTTGATGTCTCTATTTTTTAGCAAGCAATTAACCAGTTGGATAAAATCCGTTAATATGTAATTCTGGGTGTGTGCGAAAGTGGGTTAACATCTGCCTAAAATAGAACGTCGTGGGTCGTCCGGTGGCGCCAGTGAGCTCGGAAAATGTTTTGATATGGCATCTCTGAATTTTACATGAGCTTGACAAACTGGGGGACATCTATACAGATTAGAATTTCACTAATTTGTTACTCTTGTTTTTCCTACTCTATTTATTTATTTTCTTTGGGGATAGAGGTTGATGTTTGAAATATCCAGCGTTATTTTTACTGATCGGTCAAAAACCCGCCGTTTTTTATTACGTTTTGATCTTATAATATTGCTATATTTATGCACTGCTATATTTATGGTTAATTCACAGGATTCCAATTTTTGAAGTAATAACTTCTTATGGGAGGGTAAACCGCTTCGTTACGTAATGCGTTACGGCGCCAGTCTGTCCGGCTTTCCTTTCTCTCACGCATACGACAGCGGTAGGCAGGCTCCTCCTCTCTCACTCTAACCCACAGCGCTAGTTAGATTAGTTTAAGTTATCACTTCTGTCGGGCGTCCCAAAACACACACGTTTTTTTTTATTCATTTTCGCTTACTCCTGAAGTTACTTACTATTGAAGTAATTCTATTTTCCTAGCTCCATGCTTGTAATACTCCAGCTTATCGCTTTTATAACTCCACGCTTTTGATGCTAGCTTCCAGTGTGATGAACTCGTTTCCGTTGCCATTACACATGATATACCTTGTGTTATTATTATGCGCTTCTCCGCCAATACAACGTTATGTCACTCGATACATATAAAGGTAGTAGTAAAAATCCTGCTCCACTCCCCTATTTATTATACAACAGTTAAAATACTTGTTTTCCTGAATTGCATTTACTTATGCATTAACACACTTTCAATTTATTTACACGTATCTTAAATCCTTTACATAATAAACCGTTTACAGATTTTATTGTAATATTACCGAATCCGGAACGTAATATAAATTTATGTAAATCTTCTTAAATCGAAAGTGATGACGAAATTCAGATCCTCAGACATTTCAATGCGATCAGTTATCTAGGCTAGACTATGTAAACATAAATAAATTGTATTATAAAAAAGCGCGCATGGCTACTAGTCATTCAAGTTCCACTTAATTTTAAATACCTAGAAAGTATGAGCTATGTAATTTTCTTATGAAAATACATGTTTTGTCTTGATAACACTTATTAATACTAATCATAGCTTTCATGCAATCGTTCACGACCATAATATAGTTTATGTTGATATATATCATCGAAACCGACAACGTTTGTTTGTAAACGAAAAATTATACAAAAAATTTGGAGGTCAAACGGCATTGCGTGTCGGTTTGTTCAAGTTTGAAATTCCGGTCACCCCACAACTATCGGAGCGTGTACAAACATCGTCTGTTGGAGCAGGTGGTCTTCAAGGAAAGGGGGTGCGGCCACCCATCGCGTGGCCACCGATCATACTCCTGTAATGGGACGTTGGAAGCCTTTACAATTTGCCCGTCTCTATTGCTTAATCACTAGGCTGGATTATGAGGCTCATTTTCATTTAGCTAAGTAGAAAGGCGGAATGCATTAGTTGCGTGGTGTTTTGACATTAGATGCTTTAAATTCAAACAGAGTTGTAATATTATTTATTACTATATTATGGTGTTAATACTCCCAGTTTTCCACGCAATTCAGCGAAAATATTCCGACATGGATTTTTCGAGAAATGTTGTTTTCGTTGCCACATTAATCTTACGTAACCAGGACATAATTAAGTAAAAGTACAGATACAAAGGCATTGTGTGAGGTTTTGTGTATCAGCGGTGACCGCATTTCCTCAATGTCACATCATTCAAACGAGCTACCTTGCCCTTCCGTTATTCAGCCATCTTGCACGCACCGGCTAGACGTAGACGATATAAGTACAAGGTTAATGGAGCTCCTCCATTCAGCCGACGATATTCTGGAACGGTAGCGAAAGAGGGTTCTGCGTGCGTGCTTGATAGTCAGCCGTCAGTACTCGTGTGTTTCAACGGTTTCGCTCGCGTATTATTAAAAGTATGCAGAATAACAAAGTTTTACTCATTGTTTAGTGACCCTGAAAATAGTTTTCTTTTAGATAAAGAACCAGTGTGGTAAAAGATTTCGATTTGATTCAAGCGGGACAAATGTTTGATATATCTGTGAATACTTGTTTCGGGTCTGGGTGTATTTCCATGTATAATATTATATTTACAAACAAATAATTTAAAAGGATATACTAATATCAGTCATGTGGTTTCCATTACTCAAGCCTTGCCCTTACTATGGGGCTAGATGATGGCTAGATGATACGGTGTGACAAGTCCAGCATTATTTATTTATTTCAGTACTTAGAGTCAGTGTCTTGAATTTGTGTTTATTCTCAAATGCTTTGGTGAATGTGTCTGATATGTAACATTTCACATATCCATGACATGACTAGCACATCGTGAGAGAAATTTTCATGATGAGAAAATATATTGGCAGCGAGTGAAAGAGCTCGTAAAAGCTGCTCGACTAATTACAATTTCTAATTCATTGTTATATCGTCATTATCAACTATATTATATTATAAAATATAATATAGTTTGGGTTGGTTTAGGCTATCTAGATTGCAATCTAATATTAATATATAGTCTTAAATCCCTAAATTGTCCAAAATGTTCTTTGTAAAATGTTTCCATTTCCTCGACTATTCCAAAGATTTTCCGATCTCCGCTGCACCGGTTTGACTATATTTTTATTTAAATTTTTATGCTCATTATATCGATAATAAAAGTTTTACAACATTATCTATCATCCAGTTGTGTAAAGCTGCCAAAGCAATCGCGACAGATGGTGTGGTCGCCCACCCGGCGCCAACTACACACCTTTGTGCATAATACTGAGTATATCGTGCCTTTAATTCAACGACATCATGTGGAGTGTCAGTGTCAGCGAGTATATTATTATCCGTTAATGGATAATCCACTTCGAGATCATAAAAATATATACGATTCAACTTGTTTGGTCGTATCTACTTATTAGGTGTACTCGTATAGCAACCTATGTAGTGCCAATTTCAGATACCTATTGCACCTTAACGCATTTTATGTGATTTATCTATTATGTTATTCGTTCTTATTTTGAAATCATGCCAGTTCCTTATTAATTTGTATGAATTTTTTGACGATATAGAAATGCAAAACCTTGAAACGAAAAGTTCAGTTAATTTATTGCGTGAAATACATAATACATTGTGTTGTTGATGTTATTATTATATAGTAGATCAATGTATTCTACCCTATTGAGGCATGCAATATAATAAGTGTATATTTATATTTATAATGTAAATCTTCAGTGCGTGTGTTTGTAATTAAACTCCTCCTAAACGGTTGGACCGATTTTGATAAAATTGTTTGTGTGTCTTCAAGTGGATTCGAGAATGGTTTGGATTTACAATTAGATGTTTTTTCTTTCTAAAACGTGCGGACGAAGTCGCGAATGGGACCGCTAGTAATATATTAATATAAAAGATTCTGTGTCGCACTTCCTGTAGGTATAAGAATGAAGTTCTACTTTAGTTACAAGGTTTTGCATTTCTATATCGTCAAAAATATTTTGTAGTATCTGTCAGTTGATTTTAAAAAAACAGAACTGAACGTTTTACAAAAAAATGTAGTGACGGTTGCTATTGCTAATGGACATTCTAATTTGCATATTATATAAACCCTGCATTAAATGTTAATACGCTTATTGCTGACATTTTGTCCACACGTTACTTCGAGGTTGGCTGTTTACATTGGTATCTATTTCACGTATCCCTATGTCTCTATCTATTGTATACTATAAGGTGGCGATAAGCTGTAACTTCACGCATAATGTTACTCTGTTACACGAAACTGCAACATCTGACACTTTTATTAACTTATCACACAAGACTATCTCTTATACAAATTACAATAAGTATTACTTTAAAACGATAGTTTGATAAAATATAATCTCATTATTATCATATATTAATCTATCAGCACAACTGGTATATTTTCTTTCACTCTATCATTCGTTATCTCAGTAGTCACTCCTTTCTTACTCATAATATCTTTCCCTAATTATTTAGACACCATACAAACTATACTCACTGCACGGGTTACATTATTGCAGATAATTATTTTCGTAGATATCTCTATTTATTTTTTAAATAAAATACAGCCCGCGTTACTCGCTCATAACGTAGCTTTCTGTAGGTGACATATTATTTAAAATTGGATAAGGATTTTTTGAGTTAATTAATTACAAACAAACACATACAAAATTAAATCTATCACTACATAGTATAAAACAAAGTCGCTTCCCGCTGTCTTTCTGTCGCTATGTATGCTTAGATCTTTAAAACTACGCAACAGATTTTGATGCGGTTTTTTAAATAGATAGAGTGATTCAAGAGGAAGGTTTATATGTATAATACATGCATAATATAGTAGAGAAACACTGATAATTTTAGAGTTTTCTAATGTGAGGACGTAAATAAACAAATTTTTTTGCGCTTACATTGCAAACGCTCTAGCCCTACAAAATAAATCAAAATCATGTACTACAGAATTGTACACCTTAGTCAAGACCGCGATGGTATATGTCTATCTCTTAGGATATGTCATTCTCTTAGACAACGTTTTGTATAAATACATTCTATAATACATATATTTAGTATCAGCATTGCACCCGTGCGAAGCCGGGGTGGGTCGCTAGTTTTCTATATAATATTCATTTAGGTAAATAAAGTAAAGATTAGCTTATTAAACTATGCAATATTTCAAATTAAGCAACTGTAGAGCAAGTATTTTAAAACTGTCTCACATTAAGATATTCAGAACTGTACTTACTTCTTAACTTATTTTAGACTTTAACGGTATTACTTATACACCTCTTACTACTATAAAACCTCTAAACTTGAACAATGCCTAAACACTGTTTAAGTTTTGCTCTCTCACTGTCTTACAAAAAGGGACGCTACCATTTTCAATTTCAATTTCAATTTAAATTTTTGCCTAAGCTGAAACGGAGACAATTATGATCACATTTTATTATAGAAAAGCATCATCTCGGGGTCTAATAGTAGTGGCTCTTTTGATCCTAAGATCGTGGGTTCTAATCCAGTCGTGCACAATTGAATTTCAGATCTAATCGATGAATGTGCGCTATATCAGACTCAAACGGTGATGGAAAACTTCGAGAGGAAACCGGCATTTCTTAAAACCTAAAAAAGTTTTAAGTCTTGTGCCAAGTGCAACCCTTTCACCACAATCTTGTCACAAATAACAAGAGACACAATAACAATAAGATTATAGAAAACAAATTATTTTACGAATTTATAAGTATTTCGTTTGAATTGTATGGTTAGACTTAGAAATGGAAAATTTAAAATATTACACTTTACAGTCCATTTAACTCGACAAGATTCGCACAATTAACTTTATTACTGATTTTTATTTAAATAACTGGGTTTTTTTAGTTCAATTGTCCCAAAATCATAGACCGAGACAAAAATATGCAGATTGTATAGCAATTTTCTGCAAAATTACCAACTTTCAATCACATAAAACTTCAAGGTTACTCGTGTAATCTGCAATTTAACTGAAGAGAGAGATCATTCTAAGTCGTTCTATTTTTTGTTAACCTGAAATTACTGGTGATTCTGTTGTTTTCTCGGACTAACTAAAATGTTCTAAAATATAAATGATAATATTTTGTTACACGCTTTTATTAGCTTCCCTTGTAAGTTTGTAACCGACTCCTTTGGACTTGATTTTGACCCACTTCAAACGGTCGGATTTCATTCAAACTTTGTAGATTTCTCGAGGAACGATGACAAAACACTAATTTGATAAGATTACTTATACCAAAGACCAAATTCGAGTAAAAATTTTACGACAGTCAAATAAGTTAATTTTTTTATTTTTGTTTCCTTATTGAATTGATTTTCCTAGGATTTTCTGCAGTTTTAATCAACACCAAATTACATGGCGTCTTAAACCAGCTAAAACACGTCAATTTAGTCAATTTAAGTAAATAAATAATAAATAATGCCGGACATTTCACATAGCATCTGGCGCCAAAGTAAGCAGAGCTTGTGATATAGGTACCACATGACTGATATACTAATTATATACTTTTTTTGTTAATACATACATATTATACATAGAAACACCCAGACCCGAGAAGTATTGCAAATATTTGACTTGCAAATCATACTAACATTAGTCTCGCGGCGGGAATCGAACATGCAACCTTCTGAGTCTCAGCCGGACCTTAGTCCGCTGATTCACAGAGGTCGTCGATACACTACACACGTCAACATTATAACACCCATCCGTTTTGAGCGAGAGTTAAAATATTACTGAAATATGTTGTTTCACTGACGGTCCTTTGCTGGAGTCTATAATCAACATCTCGGTTGTCTAATTGAAATGGCCTCAATAAATAGGTTATTAAGTTTTTAAACTATGTTTGATCGATGACTACGAAACAATCGTAAATTATGTTTGTCCCAAACAAATTGATCCTCAAAACGTCGGATCAAAATAAAACGCAAATTTTATGGAAGATAGAATGCGATTACCCCTTCGAGATCGGAAGTCGTCAATGCTTCATCGACTCTATTATTCCAACCGCTCCTACAGAATTAATTGAGTTTGACCGATTCTAATTTTATTATCGTCTACGTTTCTTGTCGACATGAAGGCTGTTTCTGTAGCTGTACTTTGATTTTCGTCGAGCGCGATGTCGTTGACTTCGATAATTCCATTATGGTGAATTGGCAATTCCATTGAGACGAAGCGTACAACGTGCGTACATCTTCGTAACTCTATTTACATGTACGTCTTCTCTATAATCAAAGGATACTTTGAATAATTATAAGGAGCGCATTAATTTAAAAGACGTTGACGTTACAAACACGTTTACGACGATTCATAAGCTACCAAATGAATAGAACGATAAAACCGCAGATAACCATTAGAAGCGTTCCAATCAGCGATCTCAATGTCAAACAACTCCTTATCGACAAGGACAAATCAATGATAACTTCCATTAGTCTAGAACACTTCTAATGAACTGTGAGATTTCAACTTCTCATTAATACTGGAGCCTAAAAAATTAGATAGATAAGTTTATTTATTTAACACATGTGTACATGGGTACATTTTTTCTTAGATTAAGATTTACACTAATACGACGCCAGGTATAGGTACCCGGTATGTAAACCGTTACTTTCCGTGCTAGTTATAAAGCTGTGTTACGGCAAGGAGTAAAAATTGAGCAATTGAGCAAATATTCCTGTTATAGAGTAGGATAAAGAAGTTGAAATTTTTGAAACATATTAATGACATAATTATGTATACGTTACGTACTGTCATTAAAACTTAAATTCGCCTGTTATTTTATTTTTGCAAATTGTCCAATGGAAGCTCAAATTGAGGTTAATTTGAATCTAATAAGATTTTAGCCAAAATGTTTCAAGGTTTCTTACCTTTATTAATATTCAAGAATTCATTAATACGACTGGAATTACAACTTTAAAATTTTAACTAGATCGCCCAAGAGAGATGTTATTATATTAGTTTAAGGGATGAAAGTAATTTTATCTGCTTAACATTATTTGACCTCTGTCCTCTCTGACAATATAGTTTATTTCTGTGCGCTATCACAATAATTATTAATTATCGATAAAGATAATGAACAATGCCGTTTTTTTATTTATCTTTCGGTGACATTCACTTTGTTTTGTTTAAATACCTTTAACCTCGTAACCTACTTTATTATCTGCTAAGTATGTTTATGCAAAATTTAACAAGAGTGAAACTATATGTTTAAGTTTGCTTCAATGTATTTAGCAATCACAAAAAAAACTTATTAGAATATCCCAATAAAAGATAAATATTAGAGTTACTCATTTACTTGCTTATTACTGACAGACTCCCATTGTAACGCTTCCATCTATTCGTCATTAGTAGCCTCTGCTGCAACTGTCCTTGGTAATTACAATATAGTCGTGTATACAGTTCTTCTTCTTCTTCTTATCGTGTCGCTAGTTATTTGTAACCAGTGTGGTGAAAGGATTAAAGTGCGCCTCAGAGGCTCCTTTCGTGCAGTTAAGGCTTAATGTAAGCTCTCGACCTTGCCGACAAGACCCGCTGGAAAGACGAATCAGTACATGCGGTGTCGGTTCGGTTGCAGGTGCATAACGGCTGGCATCGAGCCGGGCTTGTTTCAAGTTTTCCGTCTCTATTGCTCTCTGTTAGTCAGCAGGGGGACTAATCCCCAATAATTTGAAGACTATCCCAGTCGTCTCCATCATCAGTCTCCAAGCAGCACGCATCTGGGATCAGTTCCACGGACAAATCCTCACTCAAAGTGTTATATAACTCAACAAAATTAATCGTACCAACCCGATTTTACAGTCATATGCGGGTGCTGAGCAATTTTTGATGATCTTCAACAGATCGTTAGAGTACAGCTGATGGTAAAAGTAAAAAACTTCTAAAATAAAATGTATCTTAAGGAATGACAGTATTAGACATGTATACAGTAGTAGGTAAGTTAATAAAAAAAGGTATTAAAAACAAAAGCAATAATAATTCGTAAAATCACTTTTCTCAGCTTAATTCATAACGCCTCAAGCTGAGGCTCATGTTTAAAAACGAGTTCCGAACCGGTAGAACCAAATGTTTGTTTATAAACCCAGTAAAATAAATCCACTGCCTTTGACCCAGTCACCGGCCTGCTACGGCTTCACTGTATCGAGTGCCTACTTCGTAATCCGATTGGAAAGGATTTGTTGAGTTTCATTAGATCTATTTTATAAGGCTCGTCACATGCCAAGTTACCAACTGACACGCAACGCACCTATGGTTAGGTACAATCTATATCCCAATTCCGTGAAGTCGATCTCCTTGAAAATATGATGGCTTTTGAACGTGCTGTTATTTTCCGCAACACGATGACTCATTCAGTGAAGTAAAGATCCAAAAACAAAGGTTTATAGCTCATCAAATTTTCGTCACGCCTTTCTGCAAGCGATGGCCATTCGTCTTTTTGTTGTGCTCAGAGACTGAACACACTTCCGAGGGCATACTCTCTGCTCAGTCACGGCCACGATTCAATGCAAAATTATTTTGATTGAGGAAAATCACCCTTTATTACCCTGCATCAATGTCAAGTACTATTTTAATGGCATGACCATTCCACTAGAATCTCTAGATAACATCACGAGCCCTATAATTGAAGTGCTTTAAATTGTAATGGATAAGAAGTACCTATGCAACTATCTCCCCTTTCTTTTATAAAGAAGAGCAGGTATTTGTGTACACTTTCGTAGCGTAGATCAAGATAACAACCGTGGTATGACGGATGGGCAGGCCAAGAGGCGCGTGATTACATAAAACGTGAAAGTATTATGTCGTTCAATTGAAAAGATCGGGTTTAAATACGCATTACGCTGATGCGATAGCCATTTAATTCTGCTGTGTAATTTCTCACGGAGAGATATAAACGCTGCGTGGCTGTAGGGTGACTTCGCGGAAATAATGCTTGGTTCAAATTCTCTTACTTCGTCACGTTAGTAAATAGAGTTGTTTGCTGGCGAAATTTGCACCCAATTACTTCATTCTTTATAGCGCTACGCTCTACATTATGTAACTATAACATATACTTTACTGTATGTAAATATGGCTCATGTTCTGCGCAATTAATTATCTAATTTGTTATTTACCAAAGCTTCAACGACCTAACATACCCACTGTGTAATATACTTCACATAAATCGTTATGTGAAGTATAAACTGCTCGGTAAATAATGCATCACCTATGTTTGTATGTTAGATTGACCTCGGAACTTACTGTAACGAATCGTCGTCGGCCCAATGGAATCTGTAACGAACTTCACACCCCTAATTTTCTGTTATGCTACCGGGTATTAACTACAGTAATAAATAACAGAAGCAAACCTCAATATAACGCACTAAAACGCTCTCTAGCAGCGTTGTACGTTCGTAATAAAAACGCTAGATTTTGGTTTAAAAGGTTTCCGATGACGCTAAAAACAGACAAATTTACACAAATTGCAAATTGTGTACCTTAAGACCAAGATAAAGTGTTACTGCCGAATACAGAAATTGCCAAACAAAACGGTGCGGAATTTGGCAATGCGCCGGCGTTTTATCGAGACATGCAAATCGTTATTGCTATCGTAAGTCAGGCAGGAAGCGACACTAATTACGATCTTGTAACATTTGAAAATATTGATATTTGCGTAGAGTAGGTAGAGGCAGGTATGTTTCGATTATCGTACAAAAAATATAAACAAACACTACATTACCTCATAATGGCATTATGCCTATTTATCAAACAGCCAATGACCTTGCCACAGTTTGGCCCAGCACCAAGTGCCGATGACTCCTCTGGCACTTTCTACTAGTTTTTATTACCACCAAACTCGTCGACAGCTATGTAAAATTTACACGCATACATTGACGATTTTGTTCTTTTCTTTTAGTAAACATATTCGAACCAGCAGTGTACGTTTTATTTTCTACGAGATTCGTTCGTTGTGTGGGACGTTAATGATGACTGTTATCACTCGTGCCATTCAGTTCATTATGTTGTTTTCATAACTTTGTGCTATCGTGTGGATTTTCTTTGATGTGTCGGCTATTTATGAATACGTAGGTAGTGTAGGTACTCGTACTAAAAATAGTTGTATGACTTGATATATATTGTTTATTACTAATGTAGTAGTATCGGAATATGAGATTGTTTCTTTTATATTGACTCAATCCAACACTTTATAATTTGAAATTGGCGTATAATTTGAATATGCCTAATACTCTTGGTATTTTAGTAGGTTACATTTTGCAACTGTATAATGAAAATTAATTTTCTTGTAACTAGCCGTATTTTCCCCAATCTCTTTTAACATTTATAATCAGTTTTAATGAGATACGATATCTCAGGAATCCGCTTGGAAAGTCTCGGACTAATTTATATTTAGTTCCAGACGCAGGTGTCAACCAAAATAAACAGCAACATACACCTGCTGGCTCCTGTTAGCATTATTATTATAGTGTTTAATGTGCATGTTTGTGTGACACATTTCATTCTGAATACGTCGTCTCCTGCGTCCTGAATTAAATGATATTTGATATGGCACAACACAGTTCTTAGTTGATGAGTGTTGATTTTCTAGTTTTATAGATTTTTGTGTCGTGTCGTCTGCATAAGACATATTATAAGAATATTATTGGTAGAGGTCTATAATACATACTACATACTTATATATATACTAGCTGGTGCCCGCGACTTCGTCTGCGCAGGATTAGTACTTCGTGTAATTCTAACGGTTTTTGCAGCGCACGCCAGAATAGCTTGCAGATGGCAGATTTTTTTCCCACTTACTTGACACTTATCGTTATATTTTAGACAATTGACACAATATCTTTATACATTATAGCCTATATGTTATTCTGGTGTATAAGCTATATTATTGTAAAGCTTCATTAAAATCCATTCAGTAGTTTTTGCGTGAAAGAGTAACAAACATAAACACAAACATTCACGTTTATAATATTAGTATCGATATTCCGAACAACTCATTAATGTGCACAGGTTTTAGTTCCTTCTTTACGTTTCTCTAAGAAAAATAATCATGTAAGATTTAGTTTTGAATCAAGTGAAACCCGTCTAAATATTGGTTCGTTTGTTTATGTAACACTCTATTCATTAACCAAATATATACAGATTGAGCTTTTGTCAAAAATAAATTAGAAACGATTTTCATACAGTTCTTATTATCATTGCCGACCATTTTATTTCCGTTTTCCGTACTACACTAGACAGGTAGCAAAATATTAAAATAGTAAATAAACCCGGACACACACATCATCATCTGGCCCCAAAGTAAGCAGAGCTTGTGTTATGGGTACCACATAACTGATATACTACTTATATACTTTTTTTTGTAAATACATATTATTATACATAGAAACACCCAAACCCGAGACAAATACTTGCAGATTATACAAATATTTGTCCCGCGACGGGAATCGAAATTTTTTTCTTTACATGCTCGCATAAACGCATGATTCTTCTTCAATTTCTTTTACAACTCCTGTAATAACAAGTACCTACGCTAAATAATATTTGTATGTCGCTATTGTCCGATCGTACAGCAAACAATAACAACATCTAACAACAGACTGTCATTGGAAATAGGAGATCTGTTTTTAGCGTCCTGCTAAATTCATTATTTACCTGGATCCGCGGAGGTGTGTTGGCGCCATCAACTCCTTCGTTTTAACTATGTTGCGTCGGAATACTATTGATAGTTTAAACTATAGATTTGCAATCGCGAAATAACCGGAATCTGATAGTACTTATACTTTCCTTTATCAACTTTTCCTCTAAATGTGTCATTGTTCGTTATTACTATTTTCTATGTGATTCGTCAATACGTAAAATTACAATGAATTTTGCAAATTCATTGTAATATTACGTGATAGTATGCTGCGTAACTTTTATATAGGTCGGAAGGATGTGATCTAATTATGTTATCATGCTCTATTACTTAATGCGCAGCAGGTCAGTCCTCGCTTTACTCAATTTATAATGACGGCGCAGGGTAATTTACAATGATTTTAAAAGTATGAATCAAGTACATCATCCTTTATTTACATAATCGTTCTGCTACAACGAAAATTCTGCTAACCGCCTCCATTTGCTGAATTTCCGTGACCAGACTACATAACCTAGGCACGTTAAATAAACAGCTAGCTAGACAGCGTTCTAATAAAAACTGCATTGATAATGCAGTCAAAACACTATCTGAAAACCGACGAAATTGATACTCATTCTCCGTTGCAGATATTAACCAGATTTAAGGCTACGTAAGGATCGAAAGACATGAGCTGCATTACCGTTTCACAAAGTAGAATTACTGATTTAATTCCTATACTAGCACTGCTGTAGCAAAACGCAGCCGCGGTAATAGCCAGTGTTGCCAGCAATTTTCACGTTAAAGTGATAATAATACAGCTCGGCGCAGTTAAGTGGTCGTGGTTAATTTATTGAAGACTCTCGGAGCATGGAAATTGGACTTAGTGATGGTTGGACAAGAAATAAATGTCTTTTCAACAGTAGTTGGTCATACTTTATTAGTAGTTTCTAGGAAGAAACTGTATTTGTAGCAATAAAGAAACTACAAAGGTACCTGTTTGCCAAAAGCTAAAAAAACTGTTGATGTGTTTCTTCCACTATCGAAAGAATCTGAATTTTATAATAAACTTGTAATCATAAAAAAACTAATTGTTCAACCACGCAGTATTCTCACGCTTCATTTTCCCGAATGGTTCCCTAAAACTACAATATAATTAAATAGCTCGTGAATTCTTTATAAAGCTTTATAATAACTTATTGTAGGCGTGGAGGAAGTTGCATCAGAAGCACCTTGCCGATGCGGGCCCACGTTTGCTTCGTGGGCGATTGGCCCTTTGTACCTTCGTTCGATGCTGTAGGTAAGCCTGTTAAAACGGCTCCGATGAATTCAAAATGTATCTACTGTTGTGATTAAAAAAGTAATGTAGGTATAACACGCATAGTCTTCATTACTTTGAGAAAAATATAATGGATGATATTGTGATGTGGTTTATAATGATATCCTAAACCAAACTGTTTAAATTTTACGTTTTCGTTACAACCATACCACGATTTAAGATGTGGTCTCATATTTTCTGCCCAGCTTGTTATTAGACGTTCTATGCTTCAAATGTAGGTACATACCGCAGCCCTACAAGCTTGATTTATTGCGAATGCTGCGGAATATCCGGGCATAGTTCCTTTATTATGGGGCCAATGAAAAATGAACAAAGAGAACTCTCAACTCTACAGCTAAACTCTGAAAATGGAACAAACGGCTAAGAAGACTTTTTGCTCACGTTTGTAAGATGTATTAGGTCCGTTCAGGTGGCTATTGTTCGGCTCGTTATTGTTCTGCACAAAACAAGCCAATTTTAGCGAGTATGAATTGCGCTTTTCACAACAATGATTTTATAAGTTAATCGTCTGTTCTATTAATAGCTTATTTGTAACAGCTCCGTGTATTCATTCTATTGTTTCCGTTTCAGGTATGCGTTTGGACTCTATGTATACTGCATACTCCACATCAGTGAGTCCTAGCTCTAACTAGTTCCGATGATATCATTACTAGTTTAATTTAAGTGTTCAAAATTCTTGAATAAAGCCATGACAAATTGTGCAGACTAATTATAACATAACAAGTGGTGAAGGACAGGGTGTTGCAGGATGAGCCATTGACGCACATGCCCGGTCCATTCGTTCCACTTCACACGGCTCGATGCGCTGAGGATTATCAACCATCGTATTTATAATTTAAGCCGTGAGGCATTCGAGCTATGCGAGATGCTTGTCGAGAAATACATCACGATACAGAAGTGGTGATACAATTTCATTTAAAGGTGCATGGACTCATTCATCTTTCATTGCGTCTGCTTCGTTTATTAGAATTGTTGATACATTTATTGTTTTATCCTCGAATTGTATTACCTCAGCGAGTCGTATAATCAGATATGTGCCTGAAGCTTGGAATTTTAGCTACGTTAAACCCTTCCCCGATGACAAATAAAACCCGATGGTCGGATTTGGATTAATCCACTTAGTCAACTGAAATTAACTTTTGTCTCCCGTTCGGATTTGAGGATGAAATGAATTTTACTTCGTGATGGTGATGACACTGTCATTCTGATTGCGACATTCATAAAGCTCGTTGCTCGTATTGTCACCTTAAAAGAAATTAATACTTGTTTGGAATTTCTTCGTCTGTTATTTTAAGTAATTATTCAGCATTGAAAGTGATTATTTACTCGAATTCAATCAAGAGCATTCTCTCAAATCCATCAATAGATATATGTTTATCCTCTATTGTTTACAAACCAATGCGGATTCAATAAACAAGTAACTTATTTACAACAACTAGCTTATTGTTTTGTGAGAACGCTTTGTGTGAATTACAAAATCTGTGATGTCATTTGTTATCATAATTCCTTTCCAAATCATGACTTGTCTGTTTAGTAATGAATGGATGCCTGGAAAGTGGACAAGCTTTCTCGTTTCTAAATGCCGAGTAGGTATTCTTGGTTGAATTTTATTTGAAAACATACTATAATAATAATAATGATTCACTTGTGATGAATTTATCAGCATTTACATGAGGATTTTTAGTCATTAGCTTTAATAATAGTTCAATACAATACTTCTTAGCCACTAACTCATCTTTGCCACAAACTGTTTAATACTTGAAAATGAAATACTAATAAAATTAATAAACGTTTGCAACGTTCTCTTGTTACTCTTGTCTCAAACGTATTTATTGATCATTACCAACGTTCATCATTAGGAACACATCGAAGACATCAGTTTGTCTTTGTTAACCTACTTTCGAAAGTATATACATACTTACTAGCCTAATGATTTCAAATATCTGTCATGAATCATGAATACTGTTGCCAAAAATTCTGCCTAGATCAATAGTATGAAAATTGTGGCCATAGTATTTGATAAACCCACAATAATTGTTTCTTAACATGCAGTGGTTTAACAATGGATTATTCCTAATTTTGATGACAATTCCGTGACACTGTATAATCACTATGCTGAGTCTGGCATGCGGCATTTCGTGTTGCGCCCACGCAGCCCATCCATTAAGACAACAATGGTCAACAAAGTTTAAGACATCTCAATTTTATGCTCTCAACTGAGGCATATCGTATCTTAATCCGCTCCATAAGCTTCATTTACCACCAGAATGTGTCCAAGTGCATGTTTAAACTCTTTGGTACAAAGGTGAGTGACCTACATTCAGAGTGTCCTTCCTTACTTTAGGAGTTTGGTCGCCCACGCGAGTCGTTATTCCGACATCTCTTGAACCGGAGTTTGTAAATTATCGGCGTACGTCTTGGCTGGCCTTGGTACAGATTCTGGGATAGTAAGGGACAGTCCAGCTAGGTTGCCACTGACTTAAATTAATTAGCATTCAACATTTCTCTATTATTTTTAAGGAAAAACCGCAGGTAATTTTGAGCATCAAATTTAAATGTAGAGTGTATACTGTGCATTGGTGTACCGGTGGCAATACCGTTCTGGCTGAAATTAGCCCCCGCGGATATCGGCGGTGCTAACGGACGACGTATTTGTGTCGTTTGGTGATATTGCTGCTTTCCGTAGGCACGCGCAGCACACACCTCGGAATTTACTGCAAATGTTTAGTGTAACTGTCTGGTAACCGTAGCTAAAAGCAAACGTAGAATTTATTTTCAATATGTTTTCAATTTTAAAATCTTAATTTTATAAGGCTTGTTGAATTTTATAAGTGTCTCTTCGCTGTTAATTTAGACGAACAGAACCAAAAGTGTTAATTAAGACGTTATAAACATTATAATCGTAAACTTATATAATATTATTTAGATGACTAGTTCTATAGTATGTTCATTACTTAAACGGGCGATAAAACTTTTATAGGTTTTCGAAGTACAAAACCATGTTTAGCTGATGCTGAATGCTGCATGCCGTTATAAATATTCTTGTTATGAACCCATTTTGTGGTAGCAATATCTGATTTTGGTCAGCATAAATATAACGTAACTATATTCAATGTTTTTGAAACCATGGTAATGAGTAGCATAGAAGTATTTATAAAAAATGCCCAGAAAAGATACCTTCATTGATTCTGTATCCTTTCAAATACATATTGCAAAAAAAAACATTCAAAAGAAAAAATATTATTTTTGTTCAAACGAAATAGTAACATGCAGTTAAAACGGATTATCCATTTCCTTAACTACGAGTCTGCGAGCGAGCATTAGACATAATTCTGTTTTATTGCACGAACTCTATTACTGAAGAGTCCATCAGTTCAGATCCCGTTGCACATTCCCAATACCGGCACGCGACCTCAACCAATAGACACGCATTCTTCACTTCTTGTGTGTAATGCATTTGGTTCGCATCGACTGGATTCCTTCACAGTTTTTTTATGCCTATAAGCCTATTATGCCTATAAGCCTATTATGTCTATTATGCCTATAAGCATAATAACACCATCAATCCTTAACCCTTCACAATAACAGATCTGCTGCAGCGTAAATGGAACCAAAACATTTCGCATCTCAGTTGGCTCGTCCGTATATTATTTAAAATGGTATCATCTAGCTAGTAACTAGTAAACCTCTAGTTTACGCAACACCTGCACGACTCGCCTTGTATAATGGAAACAGCGCGGCGTATTCAAATGGGAACATAGTCCATTTGCAGCAAACGCAGAGATTCCGATCAAATTAATTAAACTGTGATCAAGAATACCAAATCACAGACGAAATGGTAGTGCTACGTGTTTTGGATTGCTAAGACCACAAGTGTTGGTAAAATTGGGAAAGTAGTCTGCAACTAAAACATTGGGATAGACCACAATGAAGCATCTCACTTGGACCATCATGCCCATAAAAACACTGCCTCATCTAAAATGACAATTTAAAAAACAAAGGCACTTCATGGTCAATCAACCATTTCTCCGAGAAATATGCCGATCATAGAGAGAAGTGAAAGATAAGTTGTAAGAGTCTTCTTACTATGGTTGAGACTATGGTTGGTGAGGTCAGTCTTGATCTCACCAACCATAGTCTTGGATGATACTGGGTTACTTAGCCAGGAAGAGTAAGAGTGTGACTTGATAAATTAAATTTAAAAAAATACACAATGTCATCTCAATAAAGGTAAATTTACTTTAAAACCTGGACTGGAGTGACATAGGCATAACTAAATCCCAGTATGTGGCCTGTCGAATGCGAAATTTCTAGGTCACGCTTAAATAGCATTGCAAATTTTTAAATACTTACATTTAGCTGGATAGAGAAAGAATGCGTGCTATGTGTGTCACAATCTGTTTTCGACTCGTACGTACGGCCTTGCACTGCCCAAGATTTCAAAATACTTGAATAATTAAGAAAATGTTAAAAGTTGTAAGGAGATACGACACGCACAATTTATGGTACTACAAGACAATTAATGTGTTTTAAACGGCCGACAAGTGATGAATGGACGTGTTTGCCATTTGTGGTAAATCAACATTTTATTGCTTTGGCTATCGAAGTTGATGCAAGCTGATACCCCTCGTCCTATTTTTCCTAAAGGTAACATTTAATTAGATTCGTCCAGAATGCTCTAAATTTTTTCACGTTTCGAATATAAAAAAGATATATAATCTAGAAAAGAGCAAGTTTAAAGATCTGTCTGTTCATCAAATGATTTAGCGAGATGCATAAAAACTGCATTTTCCCTGGCGCCGACTCGGCCCCTTATTTTTAGTCTGTCGGAAATAGCCGATGTGTGTCGTTCCCGATGCACTCACATCACCATTATACCTCGCCGACGACGGAAGGGTACTCCTTAAAATAAGAGCAAGTCAAAATATGTATGGGATCTCGGATCTCGGATAGTTCAATTTAAAAAAAAACTGTATACATGGCTCAGCGAGAAATGTTTTTACGATGTTGATGAAATGTTTTAATAATAATTTATATTCTGGATTAATCTGCTTACTTATATAATATTGACGTTGACATTTTAATTTTAATTTTATGTATACTTAATTGTAATTAATAATCTCATTAATCTCATGGTTGCCATGTTGATGTTTGCATGTCGGTCAACGACGAAGTGTGTGAGACAATTATTATGTAAGAACCATATATTTACCATACTTCGAGCAAATAAATTAATTTCATTTCATTTCATTTCATTTCATTTCTCCCAGGTTGATGTTGTGTAGTTGTGTTCATGGCATTCTTTAGTCTAGACGGCGAAATTACACAAAATACTGCTGAAATAATAACCTTTATCCAGTTTTATTAGCACTTTTTTTTGCTCAGTAGTTATTAATCTGCATAATCTGTGATAGGTTGCAATCTCATTGTCCTTTACAGGAATACTATTCGATGACACGCACCTTGGATTTTTTTGTTCTAGGGTGTGCCTGTGTTCGCCTGTGGTGGAGAATGTGACGATATTTTCTTTCACTGCTCAATGTTTTAAAAATCACGTATTTTACAGACTGCTTTTTGATCCGATCACAGAATAAAAATTCAAAAATCTTTTCTAATCTATTACTAGATTGAATAATATCAACATTCGCCCGTAGAGATAAAGAATTTGAAATAGTTCACTAGACTGAAGAGTGACTTCTGTAACCTCCAGCAGTAACATTTTGACCTGGAACGTGACATCTACAATGGCCTCTACGCGATACATTGACTTAAAGGCTTTTTGAAGTTTATGAAGCAAAATACAAGCGTGATCTGAATAAATTCTCTAGAGGATGAAATAACTATTGAATATTTATCAAGCTCTACATCAGCTTAATTATCTTTAAAACTGGTTTTTGTCCAAAAAACAGTATTATTATTCATTAAGCAAAACAATAGCACGGATGTTACATTTGCAATGCGATTCACACACCACACAATTCACAGAATGTAACTTTGAAGATGATTTTACGATTATTTAATTTAAGGACGTCTTAGAGTCAACATTAAATGAAATATGTTTATGTTTAAACAAATTATAGCCTTAGAAGACTTTAATACGTTTAGATTAACTAAAACTGAATAGCATTTATTTATCAAAACCGCCGTTGAAAATATTAGTTTCATTCGAGTTCGTAAACTATTAAATATTTTACCTAAGAAAATTTGGTTAAGATTGTTTATTTTCGGAGGGGTTTGTATAAATCAGCTAGCACCTAAAGCGGATTTGAAAAATACCTGGCACGACCACAATAGTGGAACGGCGCTTGGCTGTATATCTTTGAGACCGCCTGATGCCCGTTACTATGAGCTTTCTGAATTTATATACATACTTAAGTGAGCTTGAGGCAGACATACTAAGACCATCTATTAGGCATTCTATCTATTGGACCATTGGTATAGCAATATATGGATAGCAGTATACTAGTAGTAATATTATTATTGTTAATTTGTTACATAATTTAAATCTAAGCGGTTGTTCCTGGCTGCAGTAAGATCAGCTAATATGGAAACCTTCAGGCGGAGTTCATACGAACTTACTTATATCGTAACTGCTTTCGAGTCATATAATCACGCATTAACTAATAAGTTATTTAAATATGTTTCCATCTTAATCCATTGGCATTAGAACGAGAAGGACAAAGCATACTTTAACGGTATGCTAACTAATTATGTTATTATAGGATAGATGGTTAGTTTATTTTACTAAAATATGTTAGTCCTTGCACTTTACAGTCATCTACTCGTAACGCTCGAGTCTATACAATACACTATATAATACATAGAATCTATACAATAGTTGAACTCATTTTCTATTATTACACCTATTGTATCTAAGTCAAGCGCGTTTCCACTCTAAATACTTCAATCTGAAGTTTCCGTAAGTAACTTAAGTATTTAGAACAAGCAAACACTTATCACAGTATCATAAGCTGCATCATACTTTGTTCTAGAAATACTTACGCTGGGTATTAGTGTACGGCAAATCCAGACAGTTTTATCTACAAATCTACGATGTTATTAAAAATATATAATGTTTTTAGTATACGCCCAATTACCCACGACTGTTTATGTTTTCTTACGTGTCGTTCAACAATGAACCTTCTCGTAAGTTCTTAGGCACGAGTATTCAGTGCTACGCACTGCGTACGTCTGTCGTAATAATAATACAATATACATACATTATTTATATCTTTTACACTACAGGAACCAAAATACATGCACATATTGAATTCTCTAGATAAAGATAAAAAAATCAAGATAAGTATAAGTACATAATAAAGATAATATATTTTTATTATTGTGAAAAGAAAACTAGCTGTCTAGTTTGTGTATGAAAGTAATGATGTGTAAAATACTAAACAAACATCTCATGAAATGCAAACAGAAAGTGTAGTCACGGGAAACGACTAGAATAAAATAAAAGCTTAGTCTAAAGTCCCGGTTCAACGGTTCTCGGATCGCATCAATTCGAAATTATGGTAACGATCCAGGCGTGCGAAATCTATGGTTCATCTGCCGACTGCCGTATATGGGTTAGTCGTGGTTCACCGTTTTAGAAAAACATATTTGTGATAAATCAATCTTTATTAGAGCTCTGCTGAATAGACCATAACACAACAACATGGATCATCTTGGATCATCAATACAAAAACAGACAAACAAACAGAAAGACAGTTATAAAATATTCGTAAGCTCAGTCTTGTACTGAGGGATATTTTAAACAACTAAATTTATCGATATCCTCCAGGAGTTCCATAATAGCATTTGATACAAAAGCTTAACAATGAGCAACTAGACCCGACGCATAAAATCCACAATTCGCACCTAGCCGAATGTTTTTAAATGTACCTAACTGTGATTTCATTTCTTATGTATATGAACTGTCCTGTAGCAAAATCTTCATCGCTCTCGCGTCCATGATACCGTTCATAATAAGGGTCCCTCTGACCCTATACCGCAGTTTGTAACCCGTGCAAATATGGACAATATAGATTATATCTCAACTCTCGCACGGTTGGGAATCAGAGGGATTTACGGTTACTATTTTAGCGACTCCGTTAGAGGTATGAATAACTAGTGCCTCTTTTTAGAATTTCACAATAATTTGAGCTCAGTTCTAAGTCAAGGTATGAAATCCTCTTGAGACAGATTTTACACTTATGTTAACTGTTTTTTTTTGGAACGAAGATTTTGTAATCTGTCACAAAATATTCTTGGCATGAAGAAACAGTTCAACAAAATTGTTTGCGCAAAATAATCCATTGAACATTTCTTACTATGGAAAAAAATTTCAGATCACGATGTCGGTGTTTAATGTAGAGACGCGAAATGAATATGAAGCACGAAATTCTGGATTGAAAATACAATTTCCGCCAGGTAGATGTTTTAAACAATGGCCTCTAATTCCGTCGGTGAACACGTTTCGGTTGTTTGTATAGTGCAGTCGTGACTGCTCGTGACGGACGGACCATTATGACAAGAACCAGTCTCCTGCCTAAAGAAGCTTCACAACCCGAGTGAACGTAGTTTGGCACTGATATTATAATTCGATGCACTTGGTTGAATGAAGTGCGCACGGGGCGCAGTGATCAAAATAATAACAACCGCAGTAATCGTACGTGTTTTATTTTCTCTTGTCACATAATATACTGTGAAGTCAGATATCCCGCTTTAACCATTTTCGTTACATAAAAAGCCACGAACCAAGTGGCCAGAAGCACAAAGACGGTTGAAGCGTGGTGTATATCAAGTGATATTGGTCCCAGGAGTTGCTTAAGTTCTTTTGCAGCTGCTAGCCAATGCTTATTTTGATTGTGCTCATTGTTTTCGGTTGTTAACGCCATTATCGTTGCTTTTTATAGGTAGTTGTTTATAGATATAGTGCTAACGACACCGGCACGATATGCTATCGGTGACACTGAATATTGTCGTGTATTTCAAAGCGATAAACAGCTGGATGTTGTAAGACATAACTTCGGCTTAAATTTCATACTACTGTTACATGTTTTTAATTGTTTTGTCAAATATAATTTTTGAGACAGCATGATAAATCTATCGTCATCTTATTCCTGATTTATCATTACCTACCGACGACTCAATTGATCAGTGTCTCGTGTCTCGAATTTGTAATATTAAAACTACGGCTTTGTGGTCCCATAGGCTTTGTTTTCTTAATTCTTCCTCATTTGTAGATAAGATACGAGAATTTTGCTTTATATCAGTAATTGGTTGCTCTCTAAGAATAATGCAGTAGGATTTATATATATCGATAGCGTTAGTCTTGTTATCATTTTTTCTAACGATCATTTGACCCTTTTCTTTTTAATCTTTTAATAATAGAAATGCATCAATAAGTGCCCCTAAGGTCTTCATATTGAATTTCAATGGCTTTTTTACATTAATACTTACTTATATATAAATAGCTTCATAAATCGCAGTTTCATCTATAATTTCCGTTTAACGGTATCGCGAAACGCTCCTTGTTCAAGAAGATTTATTTGCTCCCATTCACAATGCGTAGTTTACATTGAGTAAAATACGGTAGCTAGATCATTGGAAACTATCCAAACGAGATTGTGTTGTGCAGGTTATAAACTAAAATGTTTCGCAACATTTGAAAATGAAATACAGTTTACAAACAAAAATACCCGAAAGATTTCAACCTCAATTTTAATTTTAATAACACTTGTTTATTGTTATGTTTAAATCAGTCATAATAAAATTACTATAACATGCTCTTCATCTCCGTTATAAAAACTCTCGAATATTAAAGCATCATGTTGCTACGTAACATCGTAGTTGAGTTCGGGATGTGGTGCCGCATTGCATCCGCAGAGCTTTGCATCCGATAAGAGTATTTTTAGCTTCAAGAAAGACACAATCACAAATGACGTGTATATTGCGGATTTTATCTTATCATTGTCCAGTGAAAACCGCATTTTCGGAGAAAACAGGCTCCATTCCATATTCACCGGGGCTTGTAGTATCTGTTACATCACAAAATATGTTGCTTTCCAGTTACTGCCTCCTGTTTTATGCGTAAATGCATCTTAAGTCCATCTACGCACTCGCTATTGCGAGCTGTAATAACTTTATTATTATAACCGGCTCTACAATCGTGCATGCGACTATGCTAATTCTTTTTTTGCAAAACTCTGCGTGTTCTACGTACGCGTTGAATCCAGACTGAACTTGAATTAAACTCTCGTGAAACAATTTAGTTTATTAAAAAAGCGTTTACCTTTTTAGCGAGCAGCTGCTGATTTTGCTTCATTCGTACACTAATTTTATTTAAGTAATGTATTTCCGAGCAGTATCATTTCTTTTTGACTTCATGTGGAAATGTTTCGTTTGTAATGTTAATGTCTTCAAAAAGGTTGACTCACTATTATGGAATTCTAAAAGCTCTCCAGTTATCCCCTTATGCGCTAAAGCTTCATCATCAGTTCGTTAGCGGGGTCGTGTCAAGTGGTCGAGCGATTCTTATGACAGTCCACCGCAAAGATGCGTCTTCACACCATTTTCACACCAGACAATTTTCAACTTAACAACTTCAGTTTAAAGTATAAAATCCCGAGAGGATGAAGTGCAAAGTCGCCAGGTGAAGTGCCAATGCTCGTAGGCGTCGAGCACTGTTAGTGGACGCCACTCGGGATGAAAAAATAAACTGTTTGGAATTAGACAGGTATTTGCTTTCGCGTGTTTATGAGACTGTGGGACCGTATAGGCTCTATAATATGTATCATGTTGTAAAATTCTTGACATATTTACAATTTAAAATGCCAATCTTCGCTTATTAACTTTATTTTATTACTGACACTTTTATGTTAGTCATTGCGTGAAAAAGTATTTGAGTGCGTTCAATGACTCATATACACATGTAGCGTGAAATTTAAATTTAACTCTTATGTATAATAGGTCATTTAACTCTTCACAATAATAATTACCGTTTGCTAAAAGTATTACCACTGCACCACACGCAGAGATCCAATTAGTATCTAATTTTCATCAGAAGCTCCTACATAATGTGAAACGACGAAGAATTTTATTCTTTATCCAACTAGTAAAAATCGAACCCTCAGTTTTATCAAAGCAAGTTACTTTGATGCAATTTGACTTACAGATATACTACAGTCGTGTATGATAATAATGATACACGAAAACCCTGACCCCACATTGACACCCCTGACGAAACGCACAGTGTTTGACAAGTCAAGCCTTGTTGCATCAGATATTGGTATTGCTACAAACTAACATGTCAAAAGAAGCAGATAGTGGATAACTTGATTGATTAAAAAGTCGCGTTTCGCGAGTCAATTGCAAAGTTGACTCCAAAAGAAAGAAAATATAATTTGCTAGCTGCTGCCCGCTTCGAACACGTGGTACCTACATAAATTCGACTATGTCGTAAATGTCCGTCTCCCAAGATACAAATCTATATCTGTTCCAAATTTCATAAAGAGCCGTTCAGCTGTTAAGCCGTTAAAAGGTAACAAACAAACAAACAGATAGAGACACTTACGAATTTAAAATATAACAATGGATGGCATCGATTCCTAAAGTCAAGCATACAAGGTGATATTATAAATAAATATTTATGGACAATGCGCACAACACCATCTAGCCCCTAACTAAGTATAGCATGTATTATGGTGACCAGATGACTGATATATGTACTTAGGTACATAATTTTAAACACATACGTATGATACTTTATAACAACCAGACACAAAACAATACCCATGTTTATTGCACTAATTTTCGTCCTGGGAGAGAATCGAATCAACATAATACAACCAACGAAGAACAAATACTTGCAGATGACGTTAAATCTTCTCGTAATATTTTACTGTCTTCTCATTAGCCTGTTCTCACAAAAATATGCGTAGCGTTAGCAATATAAACTTGTAGTTAATACGTTTACCAAGTTTCTCGGCTCTGTTCCCCTCGGTAAATCCTCCCAACGTAGCTTCGTCCCTTATTGGGATAACTAAATAACTATTAGAAAGGTTCAAAATGATGTCCCTATATTGGATGAAACGTTATTGGCAGCCGGTTTTTCAAATCAAATAAGAAAGTTTTCAAACGACATTATGTTTTGGTTTTTTAGGTATGTTATCTAGATAGATACAAATGTAGAGTAAGTTGAATTAAATTGTAAAAATCGAAGATCAGAATAATATCGTAGTTATAATGTAAATCTGTCAAAAGCATGAAACCATTTATTTATTGCCATGGCCACGGGGTAATCGCTTCAATTTTGAATCAATTTTGAATTTAATACTAGACTTTCTTATCTCAATCTTGGAATTCCTTTTATTACATTCCATACCAATATACATAACATCATCAACATAAAGACCTATCTAAATTAATATTACAAGTAAATAAAGATAAACAACAAACTGCTTTTATGATAAGATCCTAAAACGATCACAGATAACATATTCTCTCGCATAAAACATAAAGACGTTTTTGTTGACGATGAAGACAACAAAATAATGAAGAGGCAATCGGAACATTAGCATATACTAGAAACACAATAGAGTATTCTTTAAAAATGTGAACCGGAACAGAGTATCAGCGTAGGTAAAAACAATAAATTGTGTAGAAAAAAAATCAGAAACTTTACACTTATTTACAGATTGATTTAAATGTAATAAAATCATCCGCGATCGAATGCAGAGAGCAATATGCGCTCAGCATCCATAAACGAACGTCCACGGTACGGTTAATTCGTGCGGTAGTCTAGAAATCTAGAGTTACGATCTGGTCTGACCTACATACACACAGATTCACCCGTACACACCTAGACACTTACATTGTTTACAATTCTATTTGCCAAGCTGACGTTGGACTCCTAAATGAAAGAAGTATTTGATTCAAAACATTGAGCGGATCTTCCTTAGGCAATATGAATTTCAATTAGTCGATGGTCGTACAACATCATTCGTTGTCGTTTACTAAGCCAGCCCGCATTCAATGGGATTTAATACAAATTAATTTCAAACGTTTAAGCATCCGCCGGCATCCCTATCCTCTTAATCAATGCATAATTGCCATTTTATTTTTTGCTTCAGTTTCCAACTCGAGGATGGATGAATCATAAAAAGAAAGTGTTGTATAATATTTCTAGTATATATGTCGGAATATGCGACTTTCAGTATCTTCGGAGTATTCGGAGACCTTGACTCGTCTTTCGCCTGGGTTGAACTGCTCGGTCATCCAATAAAACACTAAAGATTTTCGTTCGTATTTCAATAGAACTTTTACTGGACAATCGCACAAATATAATATCCATAACTCAACGATAGAGACATAGAGTTTGCACATAGGCCATTTTCCCTTAATCCAAGTTAATCCATCTCAACACAATACACAACACATTCCAAAAATAAATGAAAATTTTGTTTGTTTGTTCTAGGTTTTACAGCGCTCCAAACTTAAACGGATTCTCGAATGCTCATAGGGATGCAATAAAAACTAAAAATTAGGCTTACTTTTCTATCTATATTTTTTTTATTCATACAATTTATTATGATCTTAACATTCCTATGCTATTATTGAACTATGTTTGACCCTTTTACCCACCACCTATGAGGTATAACATGGGCAAAGTCAAATTTATAAAAATTTTGCAGAAGCATCCAGAGTTAGCAAGTGGAACTAAATTATTTATGAGTGAGAAAGTCGAGTCATCGTTACTCAGTGTTGTTGGCGAACGTTTTTTCGTCTTTTTATATGGCGGAAATAAAGACGATACTCTAGACACTCTGCGATACAAACGATTTGCTAAGACAGTGACAAAAAATGCATTAAAAAATGCATTAAATTTTTATAAATTTGACTTTGCCCATGTTATACCTCATAGGTGGTGGGTAAAAGGGTCAAACATAGTTCAATAATAGCATAGGAATGTTAAGATCATAATAAATTGTATGAATAAAAAAAATATAGATAGAAAAGTAAGCCTAATTTTTAGTTTTTATTGCATCCCTATGAGCATTCGAGAATCCGTTTAAGTTTGGAGCGCTGTAAAACCTAGAACAAACAAACAAAATTTTCATTTATTTTTGTTTATAACTTTTTTGTTGGTCACTTGACGATAAAAAGTAATAGAAATAAAATTGTAGGAAATTTAATTTGCTACATTTTATGTTTGATTAAATTTTCTGTAAGGTAACTAGTTTACGAGATACAGCGCGAAAACCCTTTGCACCCCCTTTTCCAAGATGGCGGCCGGGGGACAAGGGTGCCGACCCCACAAACTTGAACTTAAGCTTCTACTGACCCCCCCTACACATTAAAAAAATAAAATTGCGTCCTCTGACAAATGCACACTAAGGCCTAAAAAATGTAACATTTTAATGGACTAAAAGTGCAAACAGCCATGACAGTTGACGGTGACATAATTTGTCAAATTATTGTCCCTAAATCCCTTGGCCACGGTACCATAACACACGGTACAGTACACAGATAGACAGACAGTAGACATCGATTTTTTTATTGCATTATTAATCTAATATTATTTCAGGCTGAAGTTGAAAAATGCTGAATATATTAAGCTTATACTTTCTATGTACACTAAATTGATCATAATCAGTTTAGATAATATTAATATTACCTTATATAAACCAGATTTACGCACAAACGATCTCTTTCTCATGATCAATAAATTATTATGACCATGAATCTGAGCTGTACAAACTTGCAAGTCAAATTATACCTCGCCATAAGATGGAGCATCATAAAGTCAAAGTTATTCTTCGTTTATAATTACAGGCGTTTTATTACCTTTTATGTTGCCTCTACTTCATAGCTTCAAGCTCTTTGTAAACTTTTGAAGCTATTGTAAAAGCTACCAGAGCGAGAACATTGTTGATCAACAACATTGTTTTTATGTGGGCGATTTACAAACTTGCGTTCCGGAGTACAAGCTTGCTTGGTTGTTCCGGATCAATGAGATCAACGGATTGTCTATGCCATTCGATTAGTTAGTTAAACGAATCATGGACTTAATGGTTAAATATTTTTTGACTTTTGTTGCCTCTTGAAGGAAGATAGCCGTCCCGTCCTCATCCCTGATCCTGCTCGGAGGATTAAAGTAACATAGTCGATGAACAGTAAACACAGTAACTTTGCTGTCTTAAGGGTTCTCGGTAATTAAGGGTTCTCTCCCAACATTCCTATAGAGAGATTTTCGTCGACCTTTGTCTTGACAATGTAATGCCGTGCATTCTTTGCAGGTGCTGACTTATTGAAAGAAAGCTACGGCTGCCTTTTAGTAATGTTAAGGTCTTTAATTTTCACCATATTGTCGCTGTAACTAGTTTATCTTTATCAGAATATTCTCATGAGTATCCCGTTTTTAGTTCCTTATGAACTGTAGAACCCTTGCAGTTTCACCATGTCCAATTGTCAGTCTGTCTGTCCACCCTCCCTAGTGGTAAATTAGAGTTTATTTTTGTCTGATTTACCTCTAGGAACATTTTTCAAATATTAAGCTTTTAAGTGGTCATATTGCATAGGATCCAGTTTGAAGAAAATATACGGAGAATTATAATGGTTAGTAAGGCTAGGTTATGAGTAACAGCCTGATTTATACATTACTAGCTGTTGCCCACGACTTCGTCCGCATTTTTTTTGAAAGAGTTGTAGCTTAAATCTATCCCCAGGTTGCAGTTTATCTCCTTGCCAAACTATAAGTATCAACCAATCACACCCACCAACCATTAAAAAGGTTCCATACAAACATTCACACTTCAATTACTCCTTTGTGTGGGTTATTTTGATAAATCCTAAAACACGTGCCCATTTATTTTTAACCGACTTTATCAAAAAGGAGGAGGTTCTCAATTCGTCGGTTTTTTTTTTATGTATGTTCACCGAAAACGGCTGAACCAATTTGGATAATTCTTGTTTTGTTTGAATGGGTATACTTCACAGGTATATAAATTTTATAAATTTTATATAAATTTTATCAAAATCGGTCGAGCTGACAAATCAACGAAAATATAAAAATTTAATACATCGATGATGTTTTCATGTACTTCGATACCTCGCTGTCTCATTGGAGCGGTGAGTTTATTTGGCCTACCCATATTGTATATATACAAAATACATCTACTTTACACTAAAAATGTATAATAGGCTCAAATTTCATTAAATGAAGTCGGTTTCTTTTTAGTTTTTAAAACGTAATTATTCAATTTAAGTATCCAAACCAAATCACCACCCGTTAAAAAGTTCCCATACAAATTTTGACACCCCATTTTGCCTCTTTGTATGAATTATTTTGAAAAATCCTGAAACACGTGTCCATTTATTTTGCATTTTAATTATTCAAATCATGTTTCAAATAAATCGCACTAAATTGTTTCAAACATTAGTTTTCACCCTCTTAGCGGTTGAATTTCAAAAATTCACGTCTTAGTGGTGGCTTTGCTATAAAAGGAACCTACCTTCCAAATTTCAGCTTTCTACCTTCAGCGGTTTCGGCTCAGCGATGATGAAGCAGTCAGTCAGTCAGTCAGGTTAAGCTCTTTTATAGGTAGGTATAGATAAATAAATCATAGAAGCTCCAAAACTATGTTGTTATATTTCGCTAACAAGATGGTGTTGAGCTAGCATTGATCACCTGACCACCGGTCATTCTACTGAGTTCAGAAGCCTTCACTATGAGAGGTCACATGGCTTATACAATTTATTTAATTGTCTACGAATAATTCATGTGCTATATCTAATTCAGTTTGTCAAAATTATTGTTTTCAGTTACATATATCATAACATTCAAATCTGAAGTGCCACCTATACACTATTCTTTACAATCCTCAATCGTAAAGAAAGCCCTTACCTCATTGAAGATGAAACGATATCCAACCCCTGAAATCCTAAAATCAATAATAGTATGAAAACAAACAATTTAAACGAGCGGAAAACAAACCCACGCACGTAAATCACACCCACGGACCCAATATCTTTTGACAGGTGGATATACTGTAAACTAGAAACATGCGCTTTTGGAAGGTTAATCACCTTACCAGGTCCTTACCAGGAAGGTATGTGTATAATCTTAATCAAAAAATTACAATACCACTGCTACTGCTCTTCTTTCGGTTGTTTTTTTTTTTTTTTTTTTAATATATTTTTTGACAGCAATGTTCATATTTGTCATCAACTTGTATTATCTAATTAATAAATCTATCGCCTCGAAATATTTTCATTCTTAGATAAATATAAAGTGTCGCCAAGTATAGGTAAATTAACAAATTAATGTCATTATGTATCTAAAATAAGGGATGGATTATCAATGAGATCGTAGTTCAAGAATAAAAACTTCATTTTCAAAATAATAGGTTTTTATCCTTAAATTATAGCTGCGTATTCAGAATGGTAGTTAGGTAGGTTAGGTTATTTTCATTTTTAATGATCGTTAGCAATTAATTTGATTATATAGCTATCAGTACAAACCTATTATAATAAACTAGCTGTCCGCGCGCAGTTTCGCCTGCGTTGAAGATTTTTCCCGGGATAAAAAATAGCCTATGTCACCCGGGGATAGTGTAGCTTTCCAACGGTAAAATATTTTTTTGAAATCGATCTAGTAGTTTTGGAGCCTATTCGATACAAACAAACAATCAAATCTTTCCTCTTTATAATATTAGTATAGATATAAAAATATGTATTTAACACTTAATAGTATATCCCGATAATTATTATATAATTTATTATGAAATTGTATTGTTTGGCGACAGATCTACTATTTTGCGGACAACCCTATTATTTAAGAAACTTGAAACCAATTAAATTGGCCACGCTTAAATCGTACTCTTTTTTATAAAACCCTCTATCCCAACACACTTCTATTAGTTCATTCCGCTGGTCTTCTAACACACTGGGAATTTCTTGCACATGTAACAAAACTGTTTATTGTTCCAGGTGACACACAAAACCTCTGGCAAGGTGATGGTGCTGAAGATGAACCAGCAGAGAGCGAACCGGCCGAACATGCTTCGGGAGGTTCAGCTCATGAACAAACTCAAACATCCTAATATACTTGGGTAGGTCACCAATTATACATTTAATAACAATAGTAATAATACCGGACATTTCACACAGCATCATCTGGCCCCAAAGTAAGCATAGCTTGTGTTATGAGTACCACGTGACTGATATACTACTTATATACTTTTTTTTTGTAAATACATACATATTATACATAGACATACCCAGACCCGAGACAAATACTGTAGATGCTGCAATATAATAATAATAATGCCGCACATTTCACACAGCATCAGCCACAAAGTAAGCAGAACTTGTGTTATGGGTACCGCTGATATACTACTTAAATACGTTTTTATGGTAAATACATACATATTATTATACCCAGACCTGAGACAAATACTTGCTGATCATACAAACATTTGTCCCGAGGCGGAAATCGAACCCGCAACCTTCTGCGACTCAGCCGGACCTTAGCCCACTGCGCCACAGCGGTCTAATATTAAAGACTGCTGCCCGCGTATTCGCAGGCGTGTTACCTATCTAAAAAGTAACAGACAGATAGAGACACGTTAAAATTTATATTCTATACTAATATTATAAATGTGAAAGTATCTCTGTCTGTCTGTCTGTTTGTTACGTTTTCACGCCTAAACTGCTGAACCGATTTTGATGAATTTTGGTATCGAGATAGATGTGACCTTGGAGAAGGACATAGGCTACTTTTTATGTAAGTACCACGCGTGCGAAGCCGCGGGCCGCAGCTAGTATTAGTATAGATGGATATACTTGTAGTCATGAACTATCCTGAGAATTCACAGCGCGACGAAGTGATGAGATAATAATTATTAGGCTAAATTAGCCTCAATCCTTATCATAGTTTATGACATAATTGTTTGTTCCTAATTGTTAAATTAGACTTCATATTATTTTCATTATAACGTGTCTCCCACGGGCTTACATTTTACAATATTATCAAAACTAGGAGATCTTCAAACGATAGGTACAAAATATCCCTCCCATATCAAAATATTAAATGAAATTTAATTTTTAATTATTAAGCATTATTTAAAAAAAATAGATAGATTTTAGCGAAGAAGATTTATCTTTCTAATAATTGGACTTGATCGCTAAAACCTGAACCCTTTTCTGACTCTTCGAAGATTATATTAGTATACAAGCTGCCCACCACGCGGTTTCACCCGCGTCGAATGTTTATGAACTACTAAAACATAGAACCCATGTGATTTTTTTGTATGGGTCAATAGTTCCAGAGATTTACCCCTTACATACAAACGCACAAAGTTTTAAAAAACCATCCATATTTTATTTTTAAAGTATATGTATGAAAAAGTACACAACTTAATCTATATTCCGGTTATGACGCTAATCTAGCTAATTGACAATCCTATCTCATTTTGGACGGTTTTATTATTCACGTACCAGGAAATGTAAAAAACAAATTATAGTTTCGTATACCTATTAGTTAAATAGCACCAGTAAAGTGATTTTAAACTGTTTGGGGAAAAAAATCCAATGTTAATCAAATGCATCTATAATAGAGTAAGATATAAATCTTATGTGGTTTTTATTAAAAATATTAATGTATTTCATGGGCTTGCACTGTCTTCGTAGTTCTAAAGACCGCTTTTAAGATCAACATGTTATTGCATATTTTTTGCTTTTGCTGGAGGCTATTTATAATAACACATGCAAAAATAACGTCATTATAGCTTTGACAATGGTGGTCTTTGATATTAATTGTTGTGCTGACGTCAATGGGTCGAGCGAGACTCAAGACTTCACTCGTGTCATTCGTTTAAAATGTTTTTTATAATTTCTTGAGGTTTTGTTATTTGCACACAATAGTATCTGCTGTATCTAATTAGTTGGTTGTTTTATTATAGCTTTTGAAGAAACCGACATACGAATAAGGTTTTTTGTTTTGTTTGCCATCCCGCCAGTCCCAGTATTCTGTATTATTCGACAACTGTAATTAAATGTCACAGACCTCTATTTATCTCATTCCATATACAGCGAATCTTATAAACTAGTTGTTTATATGATTCAGTAGGTAACCTGTGTCTTTCCAATAAAACCGACATTCCCCCAACTTTCTAAAAAGATTTTTGTATCATTGCAAAGTCATAAACACAATATGTGCTAATGCTATATCTAACTGTTCGAAATCACCCTCTTAAAAAGTAGAGCATCGATTAGGGGCGGTTAGCGGAGACAGCAGATATAGAAAATCACTTTGGCCAATTACACAGATGCACTCATGCAGAGAACTGGGTCTTGGACGAGAAGTTATTACTCTCATTTTTCTTATCTTGAGGTTTTGTATCACAAATCTAGGCTCTTCCCTACGTAGGAACTATATGCGTTGAGCGAAGTATTAACAGTTCGAAATGTCCTACCTATCGATCACAAGATCCAGTCATATAACAATCATAGCATGCGCGGGTAGGCCGTGCCTTACAGTCCTTGCTTTCCGTTAAATAAGGCTTAAGTTTTACAAATTAAATAAACTACTCAACAAATTTCCATTAACGTACCACAAATGTGAAAATTTGTTCTATTCTCACCTTTTTATACTGCAACTTCAAATGAGCTCCGTATCGAACACAGGTCATTCTACAGTACAGTACGATAGGGTGTCCCAATGAATCATGCCGTAAAAACAGAAAACAAAGATCAACAAACCATTAAACATGGTAAATATGACGCTCTTTGCATTTCGTACAAGAACCCCACTGGGTCACCGGTCTGCAGAGACACGTCATATACCTTTGTTTCACACTCACGTTAAAAGCATGTTACCTGTACCATCCACCGACGACGCCTGTTTTTGTTGATTGTTGCCCGATTCATCGGGTTTTAAGATTAGGACTGGACTGCCTAGGATATTTCCTTTCTCATTTAATGCTCTCAAAATGATGTTCGTTTTAGTACCACAATTGTGTGTAGTGCACAACATAATAATTGATTTGTTTATGAATGAACCACCACAATATTTTACTCATTCATACAGAGTTACTCAATTATAGGGAACCATTTAACAAATGGCAACCCTTTCAAATGCACAACATAAAATGGTGGCATCACTTTGATAGTGGCGAAGCGCCTATATATACCTATACCTACGTTTCTATGTATAATACGTATGTATTTAAAAAAAGTATTTAAGTAGTATATATAGTCATGTAGTACCCATAACACAAGCTCTGCTTACTTTGGGGCCAGATGATGCTGTGTGAAATGTCCGGTATTATAATAATAATAATTATTATTATTACCTATATATATACATATATGTACCTATACCTAAGTTTGCCTCTGTCTGAGCTGGCAACCTGCTTCCTACGTGCATATTTAACCTTGGTTTCGACCAGGTTTCGATGGTTTGTGCTGACCAAATACTGGAAGCCGGTTTCCGAGCTACATTGTTTTTATATTACGGTATTAATTAACAAGATCTAAAGTAGCGTAAAACATCTATAAGCGTGGAACGCGGGCTAAATGTCAACTTTAGGTGTGGCATATTAGCATAAAAGCTGTGAATGCAAGAACTTTTATAGTTTTGCGAAGATATAGTTTTGCAATAGTCAAGGATGTCGCTCTTTGCTTGGCATATAATTTTTATGCCTGGCATGTCAGCTCAGTTGTTATTAAACCTGCCTTCTGCGCTGTAGGTTGGGGGTTCAAACCCCTCTTCTGTGTGATGACATAGGTGTTTGTTTTGTGTCTGGGTGTTATAGTATATTTAAGTATTCTATCATCATCTAGTTATCTGGTCACCATAATACAAGATATGCTTAGTTGAGGGCTAGACGGTGTTGTGTGCACCAATATTAATTTTACAATTATTATAAGAGTTTTTTTCTAGTTCTGAAAATACTTTAAAACTTTACATCTCACAGTTTGCGAACAATTTTCAAAATGACTAAAATATAACTTATTTACGGCTTCAACCACCGCCATTTTGAAAATTTTTCATTAAATGAATCGAAGAGAAGAGAAGAGAAAAAGAAACTATATAGATATAGTTGATAATCTGCTTACAAAATTTCACTAAAATCGGTTGAGAAATGCGACCTGTGGCTGTAAAGGAGAACATCCGGACAGACTCCAGCCGGACGCCGTTCGGACAGACATACGAAAGCATTTTTGCCTAAGCTGAAGCGGAGAGACTCGCTCGCGCTTCGCGCTCGCTCAGTCAATCAATGATTATATGGCAACAGTGAACAGTGAACTATATCAGTGAATGTCTCAGATATCTAGATACTTGTTATAGTAAATAATGGTTCAATCTCATTAAAGTAGTGAACCAATCCAGTAACTTCATTAGAAAACAGATGTGATCATCGGCGGAGATAAATTAGCTATATGTCGATAGAGAAATAACGTCTGTAGTTGTGGCGCCGGAAAGCTGTATAGAAAACACATATATTAAAAAGTTTCCAGTTTGATTTCCAGATTAACCATAAAAGTAAATCTACGTATTAATGATAAATAAATAAACAAATAATGCCGGTCATTTTACAAAGCATCATCTAGCCCTTACTTACATAAATGCTTGTTTCTTTTTTCCATGTAAATACATACATATTATACATAGAAAAACACCCAGACCCTACTTGCAGTATAAATATTTGTCGGGAATCGAACCCGCTGCCTTTTCCTACTCAGCCGGTCCTTAGCCCACGGCGCCACAGAGGTTGTCAATGAACTGGACATTGCGATTATTTTCGATATTATCACACCATAATTCTCAAAATACCATAAGTCTGTTATTTTCTAAACATGACATGATATGTTTTTAAGTCAAAACTTATAACAACTTTATAATAGTTGATTCTATAAAAATTACTCACGAGAAAATCTACACGTAATCTCATAGTTAAGAACATCCGAAACTGCCCTACATACCACAACAATCACAACACAGTACACTCACTTCCTACTAAGTGACCCCGGAATTTAGTGAACTCTAGCTTTTGTATTACAGTTCTCATAACAATGTTATTTATTATTTGCTTCCTGTCGCGACTAAAATTTGCGTAATACGTTACGAAATGAGATGAACCGAACAATAGGCACTGTCCCCCGTTTCGCTCATTTCCGTCTTGCTTATCTTCGGATATAAAAAAACAATGCTTGCGTTATTTCGATTGTTCTTTGGGGAATGTTGCTTCTTATTTCACATTCATCTAGGGCAGCTGCGTTTTTAATGTTCTATTCTGCTTCTTCGATAATGCATTTTAGAGTCATGTTTTAAAATGCAGAATGGGTTAAATACAGGTTTTTACATCTCTGTAATTTTTAAATCGGGTTTGACCATCGAAATTAATATAAATAAATAAATCAGTGTATATTAAATTATGTAAATATAGCGCGAAAAACACTTATTGGCGACGAGGTTGTGTAACACATATGTAAAAACTATGTTTATGCGCGATTGATTACATAGATAAAGTATGACACGAAGCCAAGAATGTCTCATCGAAAAACGTATCTTCTTCATCATTTGCCTTTTTGCCAGGTTTTATCTCGCCATCATTATTCCCCTCATTAGGGCCGCTATTCACTAAGGATGTTTCAGCCTAGATGCTTTTGGTGACGCAGTTGCAACGGTCTCGGTAGAGGCTTTAGTAGACAGTGGGTCTCATCGCGACTAGAGTTTATCTCACCATCAATGAGTTTCATTATAATTGAGCTCTCGTCTTTGAGTTGCACGCGATGTATTAATTGACTATTTGCATTGATTACTTTGCATTGACATTGGACTCATTGCGTGTCGTCGAGATAAACCGATCATTCTTCGTATCGTCTTTATTCTTATTCAGTTTTTCAATCAAGATTTTGTCGTGATAGGAATTGTCAAGTACTGAGAACATCAGTTATATTCAATTGAAATATTACTTATTTATTGTTCAGCTAGCAATTTATTTTCACCACACAGCACATTCGAAATCAATTATTCGAACAAGAGAGCGCCTTATTATGTGCAGATATTTTTTATGATCATCATCGATGTAATCGCTGACTGGTTCATCGGATTATTCAATAGCTTCATCTTCATCATTGCAGCATCCGTAATCTTTATAAATCACATTTATTTCAATTTTATTATCAGATTTGTAATAAATAATTAAACACCTAACCTTAGTGCATCGACCTTGATATTGCGTGGGAATTGATGAGTTAATATAAAATTAAGATTTAAAGATCAGATTTAAAACATGTATTAGCGAAAAAAGCCTTGAACGATGCAATAATATAACGATGCTTTTATGTATGCAATTTACAATTGCACAACAATTTGAGTTGTTTCTCTATGTTTCTATATTTGCAGGGATGTTTACCACATGCTGCACTCTTATTAATTCATTCGCAGTTTTCTTTTGTGTAAGAATGATGATGAGCTGTTTCACTTTCACTGTTAAGTTGCATTCTCTTTCCATATAATGCCGGCATGCCGTTTCCTCAAAGAAATAAGGAATCCAAGCTATTTACCATTTCTAATATTCAGAAGAGGAAAGTCTCATTGTAGCTCTTCTTACGACGGAACATTTATATTGATACAATTGTCAATTATGTTTCTTGTTATCGCGTATGTTAGTTATTCAAACCCAATTAAAATGAATGCGTTTAGTAAATTGAATGTGTTCAATTCATACGTTTCTTTCGGGCTTACATAAACGCAATCGTTTTAATTTCTCATCGTTTCTTCCTTCCGTTTTTAATTAATTGGTTATATTGGTAGCCCGTTTATTAAGTACGTGCGGAAGTGTTTTGTTACCCAGCATCTAAATAGAGTAATCTAGAGAGAGATAAAGTTGTTACTTAATTTGTGTGATGCACTTAGGTGTTTCCCCTGTGTCTGGATATTATAAAGTACTATAAGTATGTATTTGAAATATATTTGTATTCTTTCAGTCATCTACTATAATACAAGCTATGCTTAGTTGGCCAGTCAAAATTGTCCACTTATATTGCACCTTGCACTTAATAGAGTTGCTGAGAATATTTCACTGTTCTCTGATATGATTCGCAAAGGCTACACTGTATATATTTTAAGATTTTGTAACTAATTGTAAATGTTGATGGATTTTTCATATTTTTATTTTGACAATATATTATGACTATTGGATATTATTTGTATTTGAATTTAATTAAGTTGACTATGCTATTGTATTAGGAATATCCTGTAATGATAACTGTAATGCGAAATAAATAAATATATATTGTTATTAGAAGATGGTTGCGGGTTCGATGCCCGCCGCGGGACAAAAGTTTGTATGATCTGTAAGTATTTATGTTGGGTCTGGGTGTTTCTATGTATAATACGTATGTATTTAAAAAAACTATTTAAGTAGTATATCAGTCATGTGGTACAAGCACAAGCTCTGCTTACTTTGGGGCTAGATGATGCTGTGTGAAATGTTCGGCATTATTTATTTATATTATTATCTATTATTTTCAATTTCAATTTTATGTATTTCCTCTGAATAACTATTATTGTGATCTATATCGACGCTGAGGTGTTATTACTTCTCGCGCCCTGCGCAGTAACAATCGGCCACCAACTTTTCAGTTGTCACGCACGCACACAAAGTGACCAAATGAGAAGGGTCCGTGTACATAATGTACAGAAATGGGTCCCTCAGTATAAACAGGCTGCCGGATACTATAAGAGATGAAACTTCCACAACGGTTTTCAAAATGTGATTACGTAATTGGCTACTTCACAACTCATTCTATTCAGTAGAGGAGTTCTATAAACTATCATCAATTATTTTTTTATTAGAAAAATCTATATTTGTTTAAATCATAATATGTAACAAATATGTTGTAAGTAATTATTCGTTCTTAAGTAAAAGTATTTTTTATATATCTACTAGCTGCTGTCCGCGGTCGCACGCGTACCTAACTAAATGTAGCCTATGTCCTTCTCCAAGGTCCCATGTATCTCTATACCAAAATTGATCAAAATCGGCTCAGCGGTTAAGGCGTGAAAACGTGACAGACAGACTTACTTTCGCATTTATAATATTAGTAGGGATTTTACCAAAACTGGCCTGTAGCCTGATGTTATTAATAAATGATTGTATTGTATTGCGTTGTTTTAGTTTCATGGGCGCATGCGTCCACGAGGGTCAGCTCCACGCGCTTACGGAGTACATGGAGGGTGGCTCGCTAGAGCAGCTGATCCTCGGTCCGCTGACGCCGATGCCGCAGACTCTGCGCATCTCGTTGGCGGCTGACATGGCTGACGGCATGAAGTACCTGCACTCGCTTGGTGTCTTCCATAGGGATCTTACTGCTAAGGTAGTTAATGATACTCTTATTCCGTTACATGGGGACGGCAGAAATTGCAATTATGTTACATTCTCTTCTATCATTCTTCATCTCTCTTCACAATCTATTATTATCCATCTGTGTTTAAATCGCATAGACATGACCGACTATCTCTTGCTCTTCGATTTTTTGAATCAATCTTTGGATGAAAACAAGCTGAGCTTCAATTTTTCCTGAGATCCTCGCAAATTCTTTTATTACTATAATACAATTTAAGAAGCTCTATTAAAATTAAAACAACAAGAAAGCGTATAAAAACTAATCGGCTCAAGACAACACCCATTTCGCCATTAACCTAATTATATAGTAATATACTGACTGGTATACTAAATAAACACTATAAATTGGATTTAGAAACCGTCCAACCACCTGACTTTAACTTTAACAATGCCAAACCGCAACCAGATAGAACTAGGGTGCCAAACTTACGCGTGAATAAACTGGTTGGTCGTCTGCTACTTGGTTACGCACAATAATAACTATAAAATCTCGATAACAAAACATCTACACACTAAACTTGCCGACCCCCCAAAAAACCCAGCGGGTTGGTGAAAGGGGCTGTGATTGGGAGTTCGATTCCCTCTCAGGACAAACATTTGTTATATGAACATAGAATAACATCTTGTGTCACTAGTTCTGTCGAAGCAGTATGGAGTAAGGATTGAAGTGCACCTCAGAGGGTCCATTCGTGCTCTTGGCACAACATGTCTTTAAACTTTTTAGGTTGTTCGACATGCCAGTTTCCCTACGACGTATTCCGATATTTTCCGAAGTGAAGACAACGATGAAGGAACATTTGTGTGATGGCATAGATCGTAGAACGTATCTTACATTTACAAATATATAAGTATTCTATCAGTGATTAGCAATAGGCATTATTTCAATTAATCATATACGATGTATGTAAATGCTTAGTACGCTAAACACGGTTCCTACCACAATTGTAATTTGTAAATTGGTCGAGTTATAGTTTGACACCAACTTCACATTGTAACTAGCGATAGAAGCCGATAGAATTCGCAGCGATCCGTAATACCAATTCATCAATAGTAACTGAAAGCTATTAGTATCAATCTTATGATAGTATCAAAGTTCCATAATCGCCCCACTCGTCACCATAATACAACCTATGATGAGTTTCAGGCTAGCTAGATAGTGTTGTGAGCATTATCTACCAATATTTATTTATTTATATTTGGTGTGTGGACTGCTTAATAGGCAGGATCCTTTTGTTTCACGAATCATCTTTGTTTTTCTGTGAGTAGTCATATGAAATGTTATAGTATTGGCTATTCAGATCGAGTATAACGTTCATTGTTTTTCGTTGCAGAATGTTTTGTTAAGAAAATACGCAGACGGTGACTACATGGCCGTCGTTGCAGACTTTGGTCTGGCTGCCAAAATACCACATCCAAAGTGAGTTATTTACTGATATCTTTCGATATATATAAACTCCTTAGTCACAGACTGACTGATAATCAACTCACATGCTAACTAATCCAGGAGTGCTAGACTTACATTCCGATTCTAGAGATACGCTAAGAAAGGAATTTCCGAAATTCTACCCCAAAGAATATAAATACCCTAATTCTACCGTTATGCACCTGCAACCGAACCGACACCGCATGTACTGATTCGTCTTTCCTGCGGGACCTGTCGGCAAGGTCGAGAGGTTAGTGTGGCTACCTGGGAAGGCCTGCGCTATCAAACAGAATCCCAGGCAGAGTGACGTCAGTGGAGAGGAAACTTCACCCACCTCAGCTTGCTGGAGTGGATCCATGAACGAAAGTTTTCAATTACAATTAACTGTTCTGTAACTTTACTGACGCCACCTAAATCATCTTCAACAGATGAACGAAGGCCAATAATGATGATGATGATGACCCCAAGGAATTGTTAAGCAGTTAAAGTTATGTTCCATGTTATGTTATATAATGGTACCCATGTTATGTTAGGTTCGTATGAAATAGGCGTTTTATATGGAAAAAGCGAAGTGATATTATATATTTAATCAATCAAAGTGCGTACCATTGCTATCTATGTAGTTCATCGTTTCCTTTGCTATTATAATTGTGGGAGCGAGTATCAATAAAATATTAAAAGGCGGTTCTGACTACCTTACCGGAATTGTTTCTTTTTTCTTGCAAGAAATCGTCCAAAATCCGGAAAAAGTGGTAAATTACTTGTATCTACAGCAAGGTCCGTGGAGTATGGTGTATGTCGAAGACATTCGAATCGCAGCTCTTCTAATTAAGCGACCGTCTGTTGTGCAGCGGTCTAGCGTTCGATAAACCGTTAATTTCATATGTAAGGACCTAGTTTTATTGTACCTATGTTATGTTATATTATGGTACCCATGTTATGTTGTATCATGGTATGTTGTGTAATATTTCCAGCAACGGCTACAGACTGCCGTCAGTCGGTTCGCCGTGGTGGATGTCACCAGAGTGCCTGCGCGGTCGGTGGTACGACCACCGCTCAGATATATTCTCGTACGGGATTATACTGTGCCAATTAATTGCCAGGGTGAGTACATCACATGAATTCTTATAAAATAACTTTTGCCCGCGGCTTGGCCCGCGTGGTACGTTAAGCTGTTTCAACGTGATTGAGAACATATAAATATAAAATTATACAAACATCCACACAACTTTCGCATTTGTAATATTGGTAGGATTAGTAGGCGAAAGTATGCGCGTGTTTTTGTTAGTTAGTTACTTCTTGTCACTCAAACAGCTGGACGAATTTGGATTAATATATAGACTTACCTTGCAATAAAAATTATAATTTCAAGCTTTTAAAGAAAGCGTATTATAATATAATATTATATATACTGGGTTGAATTTTGGCAAATCTTTGAATGCAGTTATCTTTCTATTCAAAAATAAAGGAATGTTTTCTTTGAGTCAAGTTTTCTATCTACAGTATTAAGAGTACTTTCCCTTCAGGTGGCATTTCAAAATTACACCCTGTATAATATAGCGTATTACTATATAATTGATAAGAATGCATGGCCTTATTGCTCTGCCCTCAGACAGTTACTGTATTAGTTTTTTGTAGTTAAGTTATAAGATGAACCATGCAAAAAAGCGCTAGGACCAGGACGACTTTCTTGCCAGTTCTTCTCGGACTTGAGTTAGGAGGAATTGGCACCTAAATTCACCTAGTATGTAATAAGACGTTTCTAAGTGATCCTTGTGATTGTGTTGAATAAAATATTTTTTGACTTTGACTTTGCTTCTTTTTAACCTACGTCTCACGCAAGCAGCAGCTAGTTTTATCATAAAACTATGGTATAGCCGTAGTACTTGCTCCGTTTTACTTGTACAAAATTCAGCTCAACTTTGTGCACAAACCGTTTCGCATGCCGCTTGGGGTTTTTCTATGACAAAATATTAATTTTGTTGGACAATGCACACAACACCATCTAGTACCAAAAACACAGAATAAATAATCTATGTTCGTCACACAAATGTGTGTCCTACGAGGGGATTGAACCCTCAACTACAGAGCTACCACCATCAGAGGTGACAGGCTAGTCGAATAATGTGTATATCAGTCATGTTGTTCTCATGACAGAGCTCTGCTTACTTTAGGGCTGAATGATACTGTGAAATGTCAAACATTTTTTATTATTGTATTGCAGGTGGACGCCGACCCAGACGTGCTACCTCGCACGGACAACTTCGGCCTCAACTACATGGCGTTCGTGGACCTCTGCGACGAGGAGACGGTGCCTGAGTTCTTGAGACTCGCCTTTAACTGTTGCATCGTGAGTTTACTATTCTCTCTGCACTGAGACCTTCCTATTTACTGGCGGCAGTGATATCTAATGCCATCGAGGTGGCTTCTTTTTGAAATATACTCTATAAGAAGCCAGCGACACCTATCTGTACATATTTTAAGCTGTTAAAATAAAATTACTTTACATTATTTATAAAAAAACATTGAATTATAGAACAAGTCACTGAGATGTACAGAATAATATAAAACACATGTGAAACAGTTAAGCTATCTTAGAACCGTTTAAAACGATCTATAGATAGCTCAACTGATCCAGTACACTGTCAGAAGGCAGCGTTACCAAGACACTGGCGGTTTGCCACTTTGAATAGCAATTTTAATACGCTGGGCCAGATAGGAGCCAGCACTTGGGTCACACAGTGTTTCTACAAGATTGCTAGACGCACAAAGCACCATCTATCCAAACTAAACTAAGCAAAATCTAACCTGTTTGATCATGTATAACATTGTATGTCTCTATTATGCGCATGTAATTAGCAAATTGTAACAACTCTATATATTTACATAGTCATCTCCAAGATATATTTAGTGGTGGGTAAAAATCTAACCTGTTTAACCCTCTATCACTGAAACACATTTAACTTATGTCTCAAGCACATGTAATTGGCAAATTGTAACAACTCTATATATTAACATAAGTCATCTCCAAGATATACTTAGTCATGGGTTAAAATCTAACCTGTCTGATTCTCCATCAAATAACCTATGTATCAAGCACATGTAATTGGCAAATTGTAACAACTCTATATTTATATTCCAGTACGAGCCTAAAGCCCGTCCGCTATTCCCCGAAATAGTGTACAAGCTTGCTGAGGCTAAAGAGGGCCTTGATGATGCTGCGTGGGGCTCTCTCACTCCTAACAACTCCTATGACAGGTAAGACAGATACGTAACGTTACTGCTGTACCCTTTAATTAATTACTAGCTGCTGCAGCCCATGTCCGTCCCAAGAAATAATATTCGTACCAAGTTTCATAAAGATCTGTTCAACCATGAACATTGTTACCTACAAACACACAGACGGACAAACAAAAAAAGGCACTTTCAAATTCGCATAAATTTCGGGTGTATCCCATTATGTTTTTCTAAAGATAGAAATACTGTGACTGATTCTCCCACTATATCCATTGCTGGCGGTAAAAAATAACACTGCAGCACCTCTTATGATGGCGTGCACATTTCCGTGTTACAGTTGACCGCTCCATGGAAAAAATATTTTTTTGCTGTCCGGTCAACCGAACGATGGAAAATACTAACTATATTCTTCTGGCGCTTCGGCGGCCGCTGCTGCGACACGCTCGCTTTGCTCATTCGCCTTGGGTGTTCTTTTCTATACTCTAACATAACTTAACCAACTGATTCCGATCTGATTTTACTTTTTCAATAAAAATAAGAACAATAGGAACAATAGGAATAATTTCAATAAAACACGGGAAAGTAAAATTTCAATTCATTGCGTTTTTTTGCCGCAATAGAAATAATGGGATATAATTTGGAAAAATGCGCTAGTCCCACTTTTTCTATTTTGTATATCCATGGAAATTGAAATGGATACACCCTAAATTACTTGTCAATTTCATTATTAAATGCTTGATAACTACAATGTTGGACTTATCATTCAAATTTCAATGAATGATGGTGGCATTAGATTTTAACACCGTTTTAGCTATATGATAATTTGAGAATTGTCTGGTGTTGGTGAATAGAATGTTTTTTTTTTAATAATATAAGGAGGCAGGCTTACTGCTCGCTCGAGTGAGCAGTTACCGTCGCCTATAGATATTGCAACACCAGTAACATTGCTTATGCGTTGCCTCAAGGACTCATTGGTGCATGTTATAATTCGACGGGAAAACCTCTTAAAGAATTATTTATTTTAAGGAACTTCTGAACTTGTTCCGATGTACAACTAGCGTGGTCGTGAGCTGACTAAATTGGCCTCACAGCGAATTTGGTAGCTCTGCCTGCCTGTCTATGCTGTAGGTTGAGTGTTCCATTCTTTCCCAGAACAAAGTCAAAGTCAAAAGATACTTTATTCAATAATTGTATTTGTATTGTATTGTATGGATCACTTTGAAACGTCTTACATACTAGGCGAATTTAGTTGCCAATTCATCCTAACCCAAACCCAAGAAGAATTGGCAAGAAACTCGTCATGGTCCTAGCGCTTTTTTACATGATCCATCTTATAACTACCTTAACTACGAAATCTAATACAAGAGACTTTATAAATTTCAAGTGTCGGTTAACTGTTTGACGGCAGAGCGACATGAGGCCATGCATTCTTATCAATAATATAGTCATTTATATTATAATAAATATTATATACTTAGAGTGTTTGTTTCTACATGTGTTATAATAAAAGTTGTAATTGGCCGAAAAAGAACGTTAAAAATGACCAAACCATAAAACAAATGTTATTGATATAAAACCTTATTTCCATCAGAACAAGGATCAAAACGCAATGAATTAAACAGTACTAAAATGTAAGTCTACTTACCAAGAGATGACGCTTTTGCGAAAGATTTTTGTTTTAGTCTCTAACAACAAGAAATATAATTGATAATGCAATGGCTGTTATTTGATTGCCCACTAAACATAGCTACTTCCTTAGGGATGTGCCAAAGGATACAAGACGAATGTATCGATATCGATTATTATACCTTACGTTACGAGTTACGTTTACCCTGACAAACTTCAAACACGACGGAAGTGAGCGAAGCTTGTAGTGCGCGGTATTCCGCATACTAGGTGTTACGCGGGCCCCGCCTACTTAGTACTTCTATAGTTTTTTCTGTTCTGTTGTGTTCCCCATAAAGGACTTATTTACTTTTTCTAGTGTTAATTCTATGAAGGGCCCTATTTTGCTGAAACCCATCTCTTACTTTCTGAACAAACATTTGTGTGATGAACATGGGTGTTTCCTGTGTCCAGGTGTTATAAAAGAATCTTAAGTATGTATTTAAAACAATAAGTATTCTATTTGTTTATTATTTATTTAATACTACGTATATATGTTTTTTTGTAAATACATACATATTACACATAGAAACACCCAGACTCGAGACAAATACTTGCAGATCATACAAACAGTTGTGCCGCGGCGGGAATCGAACCGACGAACCAATCGCAACCTTCTGCGTCTCAACTGGGCCTTGGTCCACTCCGCCACCATAGGTCGTAAAAAAAATATTAATGATTGATAAATTCCAGCGAGGACTGTGACTCCTCTGGTCCCCGGTCGTGTCCCGGACTGTACGCGGCGCGACCGCAGCGTTATCGCAGCGAGGGCAGCCCGAGACGGCTCGACCACGACACGTGTAAGTTTATTTATTTATATTTTATCATCAGTAACCAACTTCTCTCTGTCGAAGCACTAGGGTCGACGTTCCCTCGGTTGAAGCACTGGGATCGATTCCACTATGCAGGTCATAACGAGAACTAGTGGATGGCATTATATTTCGAATTTCCGATTCTTGCAGGAGCCTTAGCGAATTGAATGTAGTTTAGTTTAGACACGCCGGGTTCCTCGCGATGTTTTCCTTCACCGTTTGAGAGTACCGGTATAACCGGTAATTTTACGATCAGAAAAATTAATTGGTGCACGATGATTTAAAAACCTCAACCTTAGGAGCCTTAGACCACCGACCGGTGCTCTCGGGGGTGTGTTGTGATATGAGCGTTGTGTTACAGTGCAGTACCGGCGTTCGTTGTCGGAGCTGGAGTGGTGCGGGGGGGGCGGGGGCGGTGCGGGTGGTGCGGGGGGCGCGGGGGGCGCACACCGGTCCGCCAGCGCGCTGGGAGCCCGCGCCGCGCCGCCGCCACGCCTCGCACGGCTGCACCGGTATGTCACTCCAAACTGTACGATACATACATCCGACCTTCTTGGGTCTCTTATAAGGTTATAACCTTCCGAGACCTTGACCTCATTCGTCTGAATCAAACACCGGCTGGTCTTATGGAATGCAGAGAGACTGCCACGCCACGTCTGTCGAACGGTCATCCGGCTTCACGTTCCGTTGAAGTTAACTTATCCTGCCATCTGTTATAAACTTATGGAACTTATTGTACAAAAACCTTTAATTAGCAATAAAAAAATATAATCGAGATGAAAACTATGCTTTCTTTTAAGTTTGACCAAATAACAAATTGTGACATGTTTCATGTAAATTAATTAAGTAGTTTCAGAGGTTATTCCGGTCAAATATCGTGACGTGAAATTTTTATATGAAAACATTGATATTTCTATGATTTTTATTGATTTAAGCAGATTTTCAGTGATCATAAATCATCCCAGTGATCTTACCGCGGGGTCTTTATCATTATAGATTAGCTCACATAATGTTGCTCCGAGACGCTCACGCCGCCCCTCACCCCGCGCGTCGCGCCCTCCACACATTCCGGGGGGTGAAGAAGATCGTCGAGGGCGGGGGGTATCCGTGCGAAGCCGCCTCACCCCCCGAGCGGGCTTCCTCCCTCCCCTCTTCCCCTGCACCCTCGCGCAGAGCCAGTATCGACGCGCCCAGGTTAGTAACTTATACTCAATATAGGGTCATAGTTGTATTTAGGGGGTCAATAATAAGCTCAACGGGTAAACGAATGTCTTATGATGGATCAAGGACATACCGGTATTAGTTGACTAATATAATATCCTATGATAAATCAAGGTAGAATTAGAGGTTCAGGAATATACGTGCCAAGATCTTAACATTAGCAAAAAGTGTTGTTGGACTCATAAAAGTGTTGATAGGGGGGGGGGGGGGGTCAAGAATCAAGGCCTAAAGCAGTACCAGGACATTTTTTTAGCCTAGCTCTTTATTTGCATTGGGGAGTTGATATTTTTTTTGTGGTAACTAACAATATAAAGGTTTTTTTTGGTAGGTCTTATCTTCAGTTTAAAATTGTAATAAAATAAAATATAATAATGTAATAATAAAATAATTTATCTAATCAACCCATTTTCATACACTGCTGGCTATACAAATAATAACAAAAATGAGGTAAATAGTAACTAATAAAGTAGGAACGTTTAATTGTATCTACTGAATATAAAAAGATCTAGTCTAGTCTAGTATAACTTTAAGACTTAAGACACTACGAGCATCTGACTTGCCTGTTAGCTTAGTTGGTAATAGGTTGAGGGTTCGATTCCCTCCCAGGATAAACATTGTGTAATAGGTGTTTGTTCTGTGTTTGGGTGTATTTAAAAATATGTAAGTATTCTATCAGTCATCTGGACACCATAGTACAAGCCATGCTTAGTTTGCTGCTAGATGGTGTTATGTGCAATTTTCTCAATTATTTCGCCCATTAAATAGAAGATGTACATATTCGATCGGTGTCAATTTATGTTATTTCGAGTTAAGAGCGCTATCACAAAAATATGCGCAGTTGCAAGGTTTTCGTCGTTTGAATTATGATACAAAGCCTTAAAGTCTATACCTAACTATTACATGAATAATATCCTTTATTTCATCTTCTTAAATAATAACAGACCAAATTTTAGAATTTTTACTTATTTATTTAGTAATCATCATTCTCCTGGTGCTTGTTTCGGCAAAAACACACAGAGACCCGATTTGAGAGCTCTAATTAGCAAATTCTGTTGACTATTAACTACAAAAAAATATTGTATGGCACTAAAAACATCCTGTTCTTTCATAATAACAGAATAGATTTTTATTATTAACCATGTAAACAATAAAAAAAAATATTTTCAATTTCATTTCCGAGCAAAAAGGCTTTGAAAAAAGTCTGAATATCTCCGTTAAACACCACATCGACAAAATATTGATACCAAAATAAAATTCAACATTTACTTAAACTACAACTGTATTTTGTTTTATTTTAAATCAAGGCTATTATTTTTAATTTACTAAATAAAACTAGACGCACCGATTCCGCAAACTCCGCGTACCGCGCGAGCGCTTTCTACAGGCGGACCTGCGTTGGTTGATTTCGCGCGCATGTGTGCGTCGTAGCCGCGTAAGCGCTGTTGTTGTGTGCGTGCTATGCTTAGTTGTAAACTAGGACCGCAGGGTTTTGCTCGTTGTGAGTATCCGTTCATACAGTTTCAATGTTTCTTAAGCTTATATAAATTATTTACTTATTTCAATGATACCCAATTCAACCAACCATATACTTTACGCACACAATTGCGCATGTATAAAGACGACGTTTGTATTTCGTCTATAGTATCTGTGTAGTAGTAAGAACTTGGCCTTTATTTGGAAAAGTGGTCTAGTGTCCGGAGCGAGCTAAGGATCAAGACCGGTTAGTCGACTCGTTTGCAGCGCAGGACGTGCCACATCTACACAGAATACAATAATAGTAGTTGGCAGCCAGAAATACCAAACTTTGCGCTGAGTCAAAATGTGATAGCGCTCTTAACGTACAGCTAAGCGATAAGGCCGCCCATTGGATAACTTTATCGCTAATTATTTTTTGGTTGTTATCTCTCGCGGTTATCTATTTATATTATCGTTTCACAGATTAGCGCGTCGAGCGTCATGCGAGAGCGGGATATTCTCAGTCGCGAACGAGGAGGAGTGTCCGGCGCGAGCCGCCGCCGCCTGTCCCTGCTCCCTCGCCGGCTGCCACCGCTGCTGGTGGTGGCGCCGCGACACCCCCGCCCCCGCCCCCGCCCCCGCCCCCACCCCCCACGACGAGGAGGAGCCCACCCTCCGCGTGTGTCCGGCCTGCCTCGCCGCGTACGACAAAGCGCTCGAAGCCGCCACCACCGGGGCCGCCAACTCGCAGCCCGCCTCCCCGTTCCTCTGCGGGCGCGTGGAGGAGAACGGCGAGAACGAGTGCCACATCCTCGCGCTGTGCTGCTGCGCCGCCCGCGCCGGCTCCGTGTACACGGACAGCTCGGACGACGTGGCGTCTCTGGCCGGCTCCGACTCCGCGTACTGCGACGAGCGGGGCCCGAGGCGCGCGAGATCTGCCCAGATATCGAAGATAGTCGAGTATTTCGAGCGGAAGGGCGCGGATTTCACGTGCGAGAGATGGTCTCGCGGTCCCTCCAGGTATAGGTTGCTCGGTGGCGTCACTCGAGGGGATTGCGTGGTGGATGTCAGGCATCGGGTGGAAGATCGGAGGGTCCCTCCGCACCCTAGGTTGACGATTTGCGAGGGTGCGGTGAAGTCGAAGCTGCCGTTGTTCGATAAGAAAACGTAGCGCCAGTGTCGCACGTCCGCTGATTCTCGCTAGAGGTGCCCGGTTCGGAATGAAGGTGCTTTGAATTGTAACGGAACTTGTCCGCTCATTTCAGCTTACGATACACAAATACGTTGCTTTTCTTAGATCCTCCGAATATGCTCACGTTTCACCCCATTTTAGGGTGTCGAAGGAAAACTATGTTTAGTAAAAACATCATTATAATTGACTCGATCGTTTTTGAGTTCAGACGGACTCTTTATAAGACGTTTTTTTAACAATTCGATGCACGTTTATTTCGATTTGGGTTTAACTGAGATTACGATGGTAGAAAACATGGCCGCGGGGATAGTATGTAAATCGTTTGTTAATAAATGAGTTGATTGCTTTTAGTGAAGCATTTCTAGCCAGTGATAATTAATAAATATCGAAGTAGTCTTCTACCATCGAAATCTCAAATCTAGGAGAACTTTCGAGGGCTCTCGATACGGGCGTGCGATGATATAACATCGAGTCGAACCTCACAAGCGTCCGTATTACAAAACGAAACTCAAAGTCTCAATCATACATTTTTAGTCTAGAACTTAAAAATGCAATGCTTGAGTCTTCATTCTTGATATTGTTCTGAAATACGGGTGTAGGACGATTTATGCAGCCTATTTTAAGCCCTAGTGTACTTACAATATGAGGCATTATCTACAAAATGCAATAGTTTCGATTGCAATTAACAGCGAATTTCGAGCGAATGTTTAAAGGGAAAAGTGAAACTGGTAGATGTGGCCAAAAACGGCTGTTGAATCGTCTGTGTGAGAGCAACCAACTTTAGTTCTATCGGGGTAACATGGCAGCCATGACACAGGTTTTCTCTTCTCCTCTTCCTTTAATAGAATCTGTCGTGATGACAGGTGTCACTGTCAAGTCAAGATTGTTTAGTTTTAACATCACCGAGTCTCAGTCGATCGTCATTTGTCTATTATAAACGACATTGCCGAATGACTGTCTACAATTTTCTCGGATTCCGACAAATCATTGTGCTAAAAAGTTACAGTTTATTGATATATTAAATGCCTTAAATCAGCCAATAAAACGAATTATCTTATAAGGCCTACTTGTATAAGTCAAACATAGTATTCTGGTTTTCTTGACTGTTTTCTAAAGGAACTGACACTGATATTTTGTCAATTTTGAAGTTAGCAGAGATATGCTATATCGCGGCTGCCATGTTAGTCGGTAGGTGAGGGTGGCGCTACTGTCTATTGTCGAAATATTAGTTCCAACTTTGACCACCTGAACGGTAAGTTGGTAGCATTACTGTAATGGCGCGAATTCGTGCCAATTCTTTAACCGGTTAGTGAATTTAGCGAAGGTTAGTACCCGAATTCTTATATATACATTCGTTAGTAGCAGCCGTCGGTTCATTTCTTCATGAGAAAGAAAACGGTTTGTATTTTCATACAGCAATGGATGGTAGTAACGGATGATTTTATAGGAACCGGAGTTAAGATTACCGAAGGTTGGTACTTTAGACGAAATATATAAAGTAATTGGTCGCGGTGCCGCCCTAGTTATATCGTCGAGAACTGCCATGTAACAATTCGAGCAGAAAGCAGGTTCTACCGGTATCATGGCAACTTGCTTTCTGCGTGAATTTGACCTTACTGTCAAATTGGAGTGGAGTAAGAACTGGCTATTTTTCTGATTAAACTAAACAATTTAAGATTAATATTTTGTTATAATTCAGTATAACTTTTGAAGGCAATCTGTTAAATTACTCTAGTTAAGTTCCATTTAAACTAATTTATATTTTATTACAGTATTAAATTAGTACTTGCCAGTTATAAATTATGGTGTAAATAATTATTTTGCTAAGTTCTTTACTGTCATAATAATTTTGTACTTCAGTTTCGATATTGTAATAAACATAACAGAAAAGTTTATAATTTTATATTTACAATATGTTTAGCTGTACCTTTTCTAATCAACAAAGTTATAGAATATTATAATATTTTTCTAATTTACCTAGTGATACTTAATGTCATACAAATATTTTTTTATTTTTGAATCATCCTTTTATACTAACGGGCTAAAATCGTCCGCGAAAAATTATTATTTATAAAATTTAAGAGTAGACATGTCATCTTACTAGTCCTAAAAACATGTCACTTTGGATATTTTAAATTCCGTCGGCATTAGAAATTAACGTTTAGAACTACTTATGAAAAATACTATTAATCATAAATATATTAAGGTGATTGGATATCGCATATTCGTACTTTGTCGACATACAGAACCGTAGTCACTACAAAAAATGGTTTTCTGTAAAGTCGGTTTACGGACTATACTTTTACGTGATAACGTCATTAGAAAACATTGATGAAAAATTATCTCTATCGCTTGCACGCTCGGCTCAGGCGATACGTGAAAATTTTTCGTACGTGCAGCCGGCGTTCGTCGATTTATAGGACGTTATCACGTCAAAAACGATGAAGAAGAACATCGTGATGAAACCGGCATGTCGTAAAACCTAAAAAGACATCTGCCAAGTGCACGTAAGGAGCCTCTGAAACGCACTTAATTATTTTAACCACATTGGTTCGAAATGGTACGATAAGGAGAATGGTCACTAGATCCAAATACTTCAAAACTTTTATTTATTATTAGTAAAAATTAACCTAACAAGATATTAAACTACATTACCTGCAATAATTAAAAACAAGTCTTATTAGTGTCAGGTGTAGGAATGTGCGATGGTCCGATTACCTATTTACTCCACAAAATCGTTATGTACAAATATCTATGTGTCAAAATAATATACTTAACCCAACTATGTTATTTATGTGATGTGATCAATATTGGAATGTGACAAACCGTAAATATTCTAAAATACACCCATCATTTAAAGTTTTACAATTTTATCAACATACTCGTAATAACATAATTACTATTGTTATACATATTAACATATTTTTGTAAATACAGGATGTGTATTTACTTCGCCGTCATTACTTATTACTAACTTCATTGTCAGAGTACGATTGTATGTTATTTTTTAAACTAAAATCTAAAATCGACAATTCAAAATGTTGAATTGAACAGTGCCAAAAAAATATGATTTGAAAAGCACATTGCCACCCCCTTGTCTAGTAACTGTGGATTTCTTTAGGGATTTCTCTGCAAGTGTATAAGGAGCGTATAGGTTATCCAAAGTCCTTCGACAACGTTTATACGATCATGCTAATATTACAAGTACTTCGGCGGGCCCATCCTAGCGGGCAAATTCGTCAGAGATAGAGCTACGCGATAAAAAGACAGGCACTAGTATTATCTATATATAGATAATGTTAAGCGCTTGTAGCGTAATTCGCTATTTATTAAAATGTTTTCGAGGAGTGCGCCTTTTGTACTAATACTTATTAGAGTTGTTGAAGATTTAAATTTTTTCCTTGTGGATAGTCTATTCGCGACTTATACGCGTGATGGGTAACGCTAGTAAAACAAATGTATGAGCAATTATGTGTCCGTCCAGACGGTGGCCGCGGGCGCAGCGGAATGTATTTGCTTTTGTACACAAATAGTGGCTGACTGTACTCGCCATGTTGTATCAATACTCCACTAGCTAGAATCATCGAACGGCGAACTAATCGCGTGACTAGTATAGCTTGATAATTTTTTACAAGTTAATTTAGAAAGGGACAAACAATGGTGTGGTCCTTGTCGAATTTTTTAAGGCTTAAGCCACGAACTAGTATTTAAAGTGACGGAAATAGATGTGATTGTTTTCTGCGTAGATTGAATTCCTTAGCTAACCTTTTTAAAGTATTTGACTGTATTGTCGAGTATACTGATGTGGCGAGTACACACATGCGATTTTGTCAACTGGACACGAAGACTGATAAGATAGAGCAGCTTTTGTGACTAAACATTAAAATAATGTAGTTATTGTTTAGTTTCCGCTAACGTTATAATTATAGTTATATTCGAGATAAACTAAGAAACTATTTAGATTAATTTGTAGTTGAAAATAAAGTTGTTATATTATAAAGATATTTTTATTGTTTCCATGAAACATGCGGCTCTTGTTTTGTCCCTTATCATATAACATGAATACTTTAATAATTAAAAACCCTCGATAACAAACATGTATCTATAACCTCTGCTCTTCCTTCTGAGTATCATACATATTCCAGGTAATGCTGCAGCATCAGGTCAAATAAATTTTATTTTTTTTACTTTTACCATCCGCTGTACTCCATAACGATCATCAGAGGATCATAAAATATGGTTCAGCACCCGCATCTGACTGTTAAATCGGCTTGATAATTTTCGCTGAATGATATAACACTTCGAGTGACGATTTCTACGTGGAACTGATCCCAGATGAGTGCTGCTTGGAGACTGAGGATGGAGACGACTGCGATAATCTTACAATTATTGGGGATTAGTCCCCCTGCTGACTAATAGAAGAGCTAGCAATAGAGAAGGAAAACATGAAACAAGCCACCCGTTATGCACCTGCAACCGAACCGACACCGCATGTACTGATTCATCTTTCCTGCGGGTCCTGTCGACAAGCGAGAGAGCTTACATTAAGGCTTACCTAAGTGCACGAAAGGAGCCTTTGAAGGAACCAAGAGTTCTGGGTGAAAAAATGCGTGGGCAGTGGCACTGTTACCACACTGCACGTAGTGCTTCCAACTGCTGGCTGTACCAAAGATTGTAGTAGGTACAATAACTTTAATCACTGGTTAGAAATAACTAGTGACACGATAAGAAGAAGAAGATCAGGTCAAGGTTAATATGTTCTGGCAATATCATACATACATAATATATATCCGGGCTTGGTCTTAAATAAATAAATAAATATTGGTAGACAATACACACAACAAAATCTAGCCCCAAACTAAGTTTAGCTTGTATTATGATGACCAGATTACTGATAGAATACTTAGATATTTTTAATACATACTTATGATACTTTATAACACCCAGACACAGAACAAACACCTAAGTTCATCACACAAATGTTTATCCTGGGAGGGAATCGAACACTCAAGCTACAGCGCAGAAGGCAGAGCTATACCAACTGAGCTGTCAGAACAGTCACAAACCTCAGTAAATCTGTTTTGTGAGAGACTGGTGCCTCTGACAGGCTGACAGGATCGAAGACCTGATAGGTCACCAGTGCTCTCACTCCTCGGATCTAACATGGTTTGGACTACTTGTAGATCGACAGGAGAATCACTTAGTGAAATACTTTTTAACTAATTATAAACAGTAGGTGAACTTGCGCTTTACAAAAATTATAAAGATGACTGTATCCAACAGTCAGCGGGAAGGGGTAGGAACAGGAAGTTAAGAGCCGGGGAGAACAGGATGTGGATTGGTAGTGGTATGTCTAGGTAGTCATAATTTGATGTTGGTCATTTTATGAGTCAAAATAAGTTGTTGGTAGTCTTACCTTTATGTTTAGATAAAGGGGGTACGTACCTACTGTTTAACTTGTTGTAAATGAAGGGGAGAAGAAAGCAGGTGATGATTTTTGTCATTTTACGTTTTCCGATGATATTGTGACGTAATCTGAGTGACATTCATCTCACTTTCTGAGCAAGTATTATTGTTATTCTTACTGATTCGCTGACAGATTTGGGTGAAATATGGATGTCACAAATACCTACACTCAGCTTTATAACAATGTTAATTAGTACGGAACAATAGCATCATGTATTTTTAATATCTTTCACGACAAAGAGTGATACTGAAAACTGTGGCTATCGTATTTACCTACAGCGCAAATGCGAGACGGCTTGCTATCGCAATGTGCCGTTTTTATTTCCAAGAAAACCTACTTACTTACTATCTAACTAAATAATCATTATTATTCATAAGTACCTTTAAAACCTAGTGTCTATACAAATGTTTCCTAGACTGGCCTGTCATCTCAGTTGGTAGTAAATAAGTCCCGGACATTTTACACAACATCATCTGGCCCCAAAGTAAGCAGACCTTGTGTTATGGGTACCACATGACTGATATACTACTTATATACTTTTTTTTTGTTGTACATATTATACATAGAAACATCCAGACCCGAGACGAATACTTGCAGATCGTACATTTGTCCCGCGGCGGGAATCGAACCCGCAACCTTCTGCGTCTCAGCCGGGTCTTAGTTCTTATTAGTTCTGTGACTTATAAGATTATGCTTTACATCTGGCTTCAATCTCATCGACAGACGAACTATATTTTTCTGGCGCTTCGGCGGCCGCTGCCGCGGCACGGTCGCTTCGCTCGCTCGCCTTGCGCGTTGTTTTCTATACTCTAAAATAACCTAACCAACTGGTTTCGATCTGAATTTCATGTCACAAGATTCGTGAACAGAAGTACTGGGAATTCTTTTCCCATTTGTTCTGTGAACAGAACTAATGGTAAAAAAATCCAATAGATCTGCCAACAGAACTATTCAACAGAACAGGTGGGAGTAGATTCTAGCTAGGTAGGTACCCTACCCACGTATATAGTATAATCTACTATATCTAACCAGTAAGTAGGTATATAGTACATACCATGTACCTACATAGAATTAAAACAATTATAAGCATTTCCAAGTTTATTAGCAAATATTGTATATGATGTTGTCTTAATTTCAATAGTTTATTTTTGGTAATTAGTTACTTTGTGTATGTACTTTTTACATATAAGTACCTACATAATCATGGCCATTTCTGTAACAAATAAATAGAAAGCGTTACATTGTATAGGTAATATAAAATCATTGTCGATCAATGATAAAGAGCATTTATATGCCACTAGCTGGTGCCCGCGACTTCGTCTGCGTAGGATTAGTACCTACTTCGTGTAATTCTAACGGTTTTTGCAGCGCACGCCAGAATAGCTCGCAGATGGCAGAATGTTTTCCTACTTACTTGACACTTGAAAAATCTTCAAGGCGGGTGAAGCTGCGCGCGGACAGCTAGTATCGTTATATTTTGGACAATTTACACAATTCCTTTAAAAATTATAGCCTATATGTTATTCTGATGTAAGTATAAGCTATATTATCGTAAAGTTTTATTAAATTCCATTCAGTAGTTTTCGCGTGAAAGAGGGTAACAAACATACATACAAACTTTCGCATTTATAATATTAGTAAGGATAGAAGAGATTTATTGTAATTTTCTTACGCTATTCACTAGAATATAATAGAATAAACAGTTTTTTTTAAATACTATAATATAATTTAGTCACACCTGAAGCGAGAATCGGGTTTTGATTCCGCCGATAAAACTGACGCTGAATCAAACTGTGAGTTTGACGCGGGAATGATAAATATGCATTCCACTGACTCTCTACAACCAAAACCTTGTACTAACTATAAACTAATTGCTCTAATTTTACCTCAATCTTTATATAAATATCGCACCAAAGTTGTTGATGTATGTAAATAAAATACACTCATTTTATCTCTAGCTTATTAATGTTTTTATTTTTATTTTCCAAGTATTCGTAATTAAAAGTACAGTATTTACCTCGGGTGAAAGACTTTTTTTAAACCCTTAAACTATTGCCCGTCCCCCATCTCGCTCGGGACTAAAATAATAGTACGAGATCGACGAGATCCGGCTGTAGAGAAACTGACATTTAGCCCATACTTTATATGTAAATTTTGACGTTTCTCCTCTATCCGAGATATCTTGAAATAAGTTAGTATTTTTTGCTTACTAGTTTGTCAGGATTAATTTGCACGGAGCACTTTTTTTCGCAACTGTCTGAGCTCTCGTCTTGCGGCGTCGGCGACGGCTTGTCCTCATTCTCGAAATTGAGAAAACTCAGAATTGATTCAGAGTTCTTTGCCATGAATCCTGAAACATGTAAGTGCATAAAAAGGGATTAAGTTATTCTTTGATACGAATCCCGAAAATTTATTTAGGTACTCTATGGTTAACTCTGGCGATTAAGTTAATTTAGCGATTTAATTTAGTTTAAAGGAACTTACCTAGTAGCAGTAAGAGCAGCGCTGATCCCCCTATGTAGGGAATCCAGCGGCAGAGTGTGCTAAAAAATCCACCGGGGTCGTCAGTCTGTGAGCCATGGTTTTTTTTATTTTTTCTACGTCTTCTCGCTAACTCTTCTGCACTGGAAAAACACAAGAGATGGGTAGTGAGATGTTGATATGTTGCTAATGATAACCTAGTAGACTTTTCTTTAACCTGTAGTGTCTTACTGCTGGGCAAGCAGGTCTTCCCCTTTAACTTCCACTCTTTGCGCTCCAAGGCCACAGTTTTCCAATTTGGCTCGAATGCATCTAGATCGTCTCGCCATCTTTTCCTGGGTCTGCCGGCTCCGTCGTCTCCGACTATCGGGTACCCACTGAGTGATGATCTTTGCCCAACGTTCTGGATGCATTCGAGTCATGCAGGTACCAATATTAAAAAAAAAAGTGTGCGTCTCGGAACGCCCGACAGGAGTGCTAACTTAAAGTAATCTAACTAGCGCTATGGGTTAGAGTGAGAGGCCAGGCGCGCTTATGTAACGCGTTACGTAACGCAGCCGTTTCCCATAAGAAGTTTGTGTGATGTTTGTATGTTTGTTTGTGAGCTCAATCCCACCGTAACGTCTGATCGGATTTGATTGAAACTTGGTAGAGATGGAGTCTGTAATTCAAGACAACTAAACCGTGGTATGTTTTTGGGGAGATGATGGTTAAACAGGCAAAATAATGTATGAAATGTATATGTAATGTATAATGTTAGTATAAATAATGTTATGTATGAAAGTGCCAAGCTTTACAATCTTACACCAAGAGAAATGCTGCATCAAACGGAACGAAGCTTTCGTTTTTGTTTGTTAAAATGAAGTTTTGAGATACGGAAACGTAATCTTAACTTTGGTGTTCGTCCCGAAATCTTAGCCTTCTAAGATACGGAACGGAATGATACGGAAACGTAATCTTAACCTTGGTGTTCGTCTCGTTATATTACGTTTCCGTATCTCAAAATGCACTTAATTTTAACAAACAAAAACGTCTCGAATCTTAGCCTACTAAGATACATAAGGATGTATGGACATTGTCAGTTTGCATAAAGTTACTGATAGTGGCCCTTCCCAGGTAGGTTTTTACTCACCAGTCACAAGGTTTAGGGTTCTGGCAGCTACAACTATCAGACATTATGGCATTTAGTTTCGGGTTTGGTACGTAATTGTATGGTACCGGTATTAGTATCGGCACACAAGGTAGTTATGGATCACATTTTGTTGTAATTCCTTGAATTTTTCTCCAGTTTTATAAACTCGATCACATGCTTGATTTTCTGAATTTTTACTTATAATGACAATTTGACACTTTTGGCGGCTTATTCTACCCAAAGATAACTTTTTGTTGGAAAGGAGTTTTTTATTTATGGAGTCTGCACTGAAATTAAAAATTAAATAAGTTAGATTATCCGTAGTTTGTTTTTGGACATTCGACTCGAGATAGACAAATCTTTGGAGGAGGCCTTTGTCGAAGGACTAGCTGTTGCAGAAGAACCGCTTGCCGATACATTACATAGGTAAGTAATAATAATAATAATAATAATAATGCCGGACACTTCACACAACATCATCTGGCCCCAAAGTAAGCAGAGCTTGTGTCATGGGTACCACATGACTGATTTACTACTTGAATACTTTTTTTTTGTAAATACATACATATTATATACATAGAAACACCCAGATCTGAGACAAATACTTGCAGATCATACAAACATTTGTCCCGCGGCGGGAATCGCACCCGCAACCTTTTGCCACAGAGGTCGTCTAGGTATGTAGGTATAAACAAAAAAATGTAGTGTATGTTTATAGTATTAGCCAAGGCATTCCTATATGTAGCAAACAGCAAAAAAAGGCTTATTTTATTTTAAATCATCGCTGTGATTAACTAAATACACATGCCCACAATTCAAAGTGTACGACCGGGTTCGAACCCACCTTTAAGATCGGAAGTTCTCAATGAACATAACTCGAGGTTCACTTAGTATGATTGCGTTCCTCGTAGTTGCAGTTAGGTAGGTATAAAAAACGATTAAGACTAATATCCTAAAACACTAGTATGTCTGTCCATTGTAATATCAATGAAAACAAACAGATTGAAACAATGTATTCAATATGCAATTATATCTTACCGGGACCTTCTCCCCTTTCGAACAGGAACACTGGTAGGGCGCGTTTATCTGCTGGTTGTAATTGCTGAACTTTCGATTGCCGGAGAAGAACATTTTGTAGATGAGAGCTATGAGGCCAGCGCCGACCACCACGCCAGCGGCTATTGGCTTCCAGTCTTTGTTTCCGTCGCCTCGGTTACTCATATTGACTGAAGCTTTTCATACCTAATGCACCCTGGGGTCTGCGTAGGCACAAAACATTAAATCATTAAATCGATCAAGGGTTTGAGAAAGCTTACTGCCATCTGCGAGAGATATGCAGGAACACGATTTGGTTTACAATGTGAAAAAGACAGAAATGGTGATATTCAGATCGGGAAATGGACCGGATAACATACCAGATGTATGCCTCAACGGACAGCTTATGAAAGTAGTAGATAGTTTCAGGTACCTTGGCCACATCGTGAAGTCAAACCTACAAGATGACTCAGATGTGGAACGTCAACAAAGAGCATTATGTGTCGTTGGCAATATGATCGCCAGGAGTTTCCACAGGTCATCACCGGACGTGAAATTGACACTATCTAACTATACTAAAAAGACACACGATAGGATACGGGTTGCCTACAAAACCCCTAAAGGTATTGACCTTTAGGCACCTGATGGGCCTGAAGCGCTTCTGCAGCGCTTCAGAAATGTACGCGGATGGCCGAATAGACTCTTTCAATGCTATCCAGCGTTCTTACGCTTATCCTCTTGGATAACGTCATTCATGTCTAGAGTTGACGCGTGTAGCAATATTATTATCAAGAGTCTGGCAGAAAGACTTATACGGACAAAAATTTATAAACGGTGGGTGGATATTGCCACCTGACATAATTTTTTTTTTTTTTGATTTATTTTCTATTAATCATAAATTCATAACAGGTTTTTTTTGTAACCCTAAGGCGATGCTAGATCTACAAACACAGGTACTTAAGTTTTATAATGTAAATACAAGTTTTAAATTATAAATCTAAAAACATTTCATTTCTATCACAAGCTGTGCCATTTCCATGATTTTCGGCAGGTTTTGGTGAAATATATCAACGCTGTTTTCAGACAGGATATTAAGTAAATATATAGCAAGTGACATGGGGGCAAACTTAAGTAGGTTGGTCCTACAATTGGGCACCTCCAGCATGGCGGGGCGGCGGCGCGCGCTCAAGTAGTCGTTGGGCGCACGCAGCCGCAGCGCCGCCAGCAGCGCCGGCTGGTGCAGCTCCCCGCGGAGCACGCGCACCATGTACTTCACCAGCGCCACGTCTCTCCGCACCGATAGCTTGCAGTAGCCTACCATACCCAACACAAACAAACTCGGGTACATCAATGGGTAGTACGGATAAACTCCATACTCTTTTAAATAAAGAAAGCGTGAAAATTTATTTTGTATTTTTTCTACCATTAGCTTGTACCTAGCTTCGGGGGGGTTCATTAGGAGCATTATATAATATTTTTATTTTTTAAATTCACACTCTGTCTAAGAATGAAGCCCAGGTTTCTAAATGATTTGGCGCATATATTTATAATGTGGCCGCGGAACCTCAAGTCAGGCACCATCTCGAGGCCTAGGTCTCGGACACTCGTCGTTCTCGGCATACCTACCCCCTCCACTTTGTATTGGTACTGCAGGGGCGCGCGCGCGCGGCTGTAGCTCATCACGGAGCATTGAACTACATTAAACAGTAGTTTATTGGCTTTACTCCATTCGACTACCCTGTCTATGTCACACTGGAGCCGCTCACAATCAGAAGTGTCCGCTACCGTAATAAACACCTTCAGGTCATCCGCAAAGAGCAAGCAGCCTGCCTCTTTAACTACCTCGGGAAGATCGTTTACCATAATAACGAATTCAAGAGGACCAAGATTGCTGCCCTGACTTACCCCTGAAAACGTGTAATATGGAGCCGATTGGTACCCCGCGTACTCCACATACTGCCGGCGTTCGCCAAGGTAGCTCGCGAAAAATTTGAGTAGGTGCGGCGTGAAGCCTAACGCGGAAAACTTCGACAAAAGCACATCATTGTCAACAGCATCAAAGGCTTTCTGAAAGTCGAAGTACCCGCAATCCACCTGTCTGCCCGCGTCCACGGCCGGTGCCAGGTACGATACGAACGACAGCAGGTTGCTAGCCGTGCTGCGCCCCGGCCGGAAGCCGTGTTGAGCGTCGCTCAGGCGCGCGCTCACTTGCGAATAAATACATTTATGTAGTATTGGTTCAAATACCTTAGCAAAGACCGACAGCACGGCGATCGGACGGTACTTGTTCACTTGTTGTTATCTTGTAATGCTGTCTCGAAAATTATGTACCTAGTTATCATTTATATTATTATTACTATACTTTCTGTGTGTATTGTGTTAGGTTTGTTTATTTTTTAAGTAGGTTTGTACAATATGGGACATGTTCCTGACATCCTGTCATGACCTGTTTATTATTATAAACAGATCGACAAATTATAACTTTATTATCACACAAAAACAAAGAACAGAAACAATAACAAACTAGGTAACAGAAATATACAAAAATATATATACCTACATTAATTAACAAAGTAAGTAGGTCCTGGTTTAGTATTAAGTTAGTAGGTAGGTTATTATTGTCAGCTTGAAAATATTAGGGGCTTGTGGATACTAGCTCTCACACTAGGATTCCCTGTGTCGTGAGCGTGAGTAGTAAGCCTCTTCCGTAAAATTGTACAAAGTATTGTTTTACAACAATAAGGAAACGAAACAATAAGTGGGTTAAAAAAAAAGATGTCCAGTCCAAGAGACGCTTCCTTGTAGATACTGGCTCTGATCTTTGTGTGTACCCTCGTAGCTACCTACGCGAACGCCGAGCAAGAGTCAACTACGATCTCTCCGCAGCAAACAGTACGACCATAGCTACTTATGGCTACTTACACCTGCAGGTAAATCTTGGACTTCGAAGAGATTTTAGCTGGAAATTTATCGTAGCAGACGTGTCGAAGCCAATCATTGGGTATGATTTTCTCTCATTTTATAATCTCATGGTCGACTGCCGCAACAACAAGTTGATCGATGGAGGTACCAGGCATCAGTCAGTCACCGCTGCAACGGCAACATCGGACATACCTAGCATTAAGGCCATGTCTGGATCATCAGAGTACCATGAGCTATTGAAAGAGTTCCCTGATATAGTTCGTCCATCCGGTGCACCACGACAGGCACGGCATTCCACGGTTCATTTTATTATAACTACGCCTGGACCACCAGTATTCTGCCGACCTCGAAGATTAGCACCAAATCGCTTGAAAATAGCGAAATCAGAGTTTGAGTTGATGATGGAATAAGGAACTGCTCGCTGCTCTAGTGGCCCATGGGCATCAGCACTACACTTGGTGCCAAAGAAGGACCAGACCTGAAGGCCCTGTGGTGATTACCGCGCCCTCAACGCGCGTACTGTCCCGGATAGATACCCGGTACGCCACATCGAAGATTTTTCTCAGCATTTGAACGATCGCACAATTTTTTCTGTCATTGATTTGGTCAAAGCTTATCAACAGGTTCCAGTCAATCCAGACGACGTGGAGAAAACTGCGATCACTACACCATTTGGTTTATTCGAGTGTCCATTCATGTCATTTGGACTTCGAAATGCGGCCCAAACATTTCAGAGATTTATAGATGGCATCGTACGTGGTCTAGATTTTTGTTTTCCATACATAGATGACATTTTAGTAGCTTCTAGAAACAAGGCAGAGCATGAGGAGCAACTACGAACACTATAGGCTGCCCATAGGCGACGCATTTTTGAAACCCTGCACAGCCTGAGCCATCCCGGCGCTAAAGCTTCCATCAGACTGGTGAGTGAACGTTTTATTTGGCCAGGTCTCAAGAAGGATATACGAGTATGGGTCAGAGAGTGTATACCCTGTCAAAAATCATACTAGATAGATAGATAGATTTACTAGGTGGCCGGAAGTAATACCTCTTACCGACATTACAGCGGAAACCGTTACCCAGGCGTTTTTGTCGAACTGGATCGCCCGCTACGGATGCCCGAAGAAAATCGTCACAGACAAAGGAAGACAGTTTGAATCCCGTCTTTTTTACAGTCTAGCCAAGATGTGCGGTACCAAACTAGCAAGGACTACGGCCTATCACCCAGCGTGCAACGATATGATCGAGCGCATGCATCGGACTTTAAAGGCAGCTATCATGACTCATGGCGGTAAGGATTGGATTTCCTCTCTCCCCATAGTCCTCTTGGGATTGCGAGCTGCATGGAAGGAGGACTTGCAGTGCTCATCTGCAGAGCTGGTGTTCGGCGAGCAGCTACGAGTTCCTGGTGAATTTTTTACCTCTTCATCTACCGAGGTTCAGTATCCAGACTTTATTAGTCACCTGCGTCAAAAGATATCTCTGCTGCGTCCCAGTCCAGCGTCTCATCATGGTCAACACAAGGTGTTTGTACATAAAGACTTATCTTCTTCGTCTTATGTCTTTCTACGTCAAGATCTACTTCGTGGATCACTAGAGCCGCCTTATGCAGGCCCCTACCAAGTAATATCCAGAACTCCTAAGACAATTGATATTAAAATAGGAAATAAAACAGTAAAAGTTTCTATTGACAGAGTAAAACCGGCCTTCATTACACAAAAGGATGATGTCAAACCAAAACAAGATGACGGAAAACAGCAACAACCGGCTACGGCAGTTGCGAACACTAACAACACAAATACCACAATTAACACACATACATCATGAAACACTACCACAAGGTCGGGTCGGGTAATAAGACTAACAGTACGATTTAACACTCCGTGTTATTCGTAAGGGGGTCTTGTGGGGTCCAACATTGAACCCCAGTCAACTTTCAGCTAGTAAATTAATTCATGCATAAAATGTCAACAGTTGCCGATACCGCTTTATACCGCTAGATGCAAACCCACCCACTTTGACGCACTGGTCCGGCATTGGCTGACCGCTGCATGCCGCCGCGCGCTGCGCACCCGCCGGGACCTGACGAGCGCCCCCGCGCCCTTGCTTCACCCGGCTGCTGCCATCGGCCACTCGGTTGACCGCACCGCTTCGAGACACTCGCGCTTAGCTTTGCTTAGCCTCGCTTACTAGCTTTTCATACTTACTTCCTTTGTAATCATTTAGTTATATGTTTCGTAATAAACGTAGTCCGTGTTGTAAAAAGTACTTATCGACTTGTTCTATTTTAATCCGCACCCCGTCGCGCTGCCATAATACCTACATATAAATCCTAGGCCTAAAACATCATCTCTGCAATGGATCCAGTAAAATCGCTCACGTATCTTCAACAGAGTTCTCTTTACCCCCATATGCCCCCCGGAGCATCCTTCATGGTAAGTTTAAGCACTTCCGATACTTTAGCCTTTGGAACAACCATTTGCAAATGACAGTGATCTCCGCGAGCATTTTCCCATTTACGGCACAATACTCCATCGTGGATAACCAGACTATCCCATTATGCCCAGAAGCTTTTTTTTGTTGTGCTCATTCCAGCCACATCACTCCTTACAGGTTTAGAAGTTCCAGCCCTTATCCATTCGATGATTGCCTTAATATCAGAGTCATCTGTCTGAGCTTTCTGCAGGGTTTCCTTCCACTCATCACTTAGATCCGTGCTCAACATTCTGACGGGTACCACTTCTTTGGACTCTTGTTTTACACAATGTTTACATTCTTCTGGACAAGGTCTTCTTGACAATGCATCCGCATTACCGTGAGATTTTCCACTGCGATGCTCAGTTTCATAGCCAAACTCCTGTAGTTGTTCAATCCACCTTTCCACTTGTCTTTCAGAATTTTTGAACTGTAGCAGCCATTTCAATGCAGCATGATCCGTGCGTAGATGAAATTTACGCCCCAGCAGATATTTACTGAAATGCTGCAAAGTTTTTACTACTGCCAATAGTTCCCTTCTTGTGACACAGTAGTTTCTTTCCGGTTGGGATAAAGCTTTGCTGAAGTAAGCTATCACGATCTCTTGATCTCCTTTGCGCTGGGACAATACACCTCCATTACCAGTATTACTTGCGTCTGTGTCTACGATGAACTTGTTCTCGGTGTCAGGGAAACCAAGAATAGGTGTATCACACAGACGCCGTTTTAACTCTTGGAAGGCAATGTCGCAGCAATGGAAGGTAAATGTGTAATCTTCTTGGTCGTTGACGAATCGGTGACTCGTTACCGGTGTTTATGGTGTGCTGAACTAGCCCAGTCTTTCCAATGTCAGCATCATTCGAAGAGAAAATATCAGCACATCGATGTAACATCTTCTCAGCCATTGCAACTTCCTCTTCAGAAAGATCTTTGCGACAATCTTTCAGCAATGATGACACATTGTAATTAACTTCTAATTTATTGTCACTGGATAATTCTTGACATCTTCGCATCCAGGTTACTTCTTCACAATTGCCCATTAACATTCCTTTCTTAATGAGATGTTCCTCATTACTTGGGTTCAGTATTCGCACTGCTAAGATGGTGGTTGCCTTTACTAGAGTTCGTGCCATAATCCATGGTAGGTCATTGTCTAACCTTTCTATCAATACACATAGATTTTTCTCTGATGTTTGTAATAGGCGTACTGGTACCATAGTTTCCGATCTTGGAGGAAGCATAATTTCCTTCAGGCAGTAGACTTTTCCTGATGATCCTCCTTTCATAAAGACTTCCTCTGTGCCACATTTTAGAATCCCATGATTTACGTCGATCTCCGCGTGGTGTTCTCGCAAGAAATCCAAACCCAGAATGCACTCATCAACTATGTTGGCAATGATGACGTTGTGATGGTAAGTTGTCTCCCCTAGTTTCATCTCCACCTGCTTCTCGCCTTCAACGGATATGTGCTGGCCGGTTGCCAGTGATGGCCAAGTCTCACAGTAGCTCTGATTTTCAAGTCACGTATCCCATCGACGAATGCCTGAACTAAGTTCCCATCGATAAGTGCAGGTGAAGATCGGAAAGCCTTCCGAACCAGCTTTTCTATTTCCAGGGCCCACTGCTGCAGGTTCTCCGAATTGCGCTGAGTCCTGTCCTTTAATTGAGCGCGGAAAACATGTTCCGGATGTGCGTCACCATATCGAGATTCGAGTGCCTCCAGCAGCTGCTCATAACTGACGTTACTTCCCAGGGCCTCCAAAACACTAAGTGCTTGGTCACGCAAGGCTAATGTTAGTGCAGTCATAGCCTGCGACTTCGTCCATCCGTTTGCGTTTAGAACAGCTTCGAACTGAATTTTATAGGTGGACCACGAAGAACCTCCATCAAATGATGGCACCTTAAATCCTCGCGCTGACGATGAAGAGACCACAGGAGCAATATCTCTATCTTCAGATTTCAGCAGATCCACAGCTTTTTTTACACTTGCAATCTGGGTTTCTGCTTCAGAAATTCGGCTATCATGGTGCTGGATTTGCTCCTTAACATCCTGAAGCTCCTTGCCAAAGGCTCCATGCAGATCCTTTATAAGGCGAGTCTATTCTTCTTGCCGGCGAAACGGTTCCTCCTGTTGCTGGCGAGCTTGGTCCTCCTGACGACGAGCCTGTTCCTCCTGACGACGGGCCTCTTCTTCCCGTTGGCGAGCCTGTTCGTCCTGCCGGTGAACCAGTTCCTCCTGCCAGCGTGTCTGTTCTTCCCGTTGCTGGCGAGCCTGTTTCTGTTGCTGGCGAGCCTGTTCCTGAAGCATCGCCATTAAGGCAGCAAGGTCCCCTGCAGCATGAGTCTGAGCCACAGCTGATGATGGGACTCCCGATAACTCACCAGATTACTCCATTGTTGGCTGAAGGACCTGTCGAGATTCTTGTGATGGAGAACCTCCAAACCGCCTCTCATCCATTTCCTGTTGCCGCTGACTCCTTGTCCGGATACCGTCCGTGTCTTCCTTAGGTAAAACCGGCATTTCTTTATCCCACTTCTGACACCAATTTGTTACGAGCCGGGTACTGATAAATTATGAAACCGCTTGATTTTACCAAATAATAACTTTAATTTCAAAGTTACCACACACTGAACTTAATCCACTGATTCTACTAGTTAACTTCTCAATAGAACACAATAAGAGTCACAACACTACAACACAACTGATAACACTTCAAAACTTTCGCACTTGTATCACTTGCTTAGCCGAAAATAGACTGACTGTATCCGCAAACCACCGCCGTATTTATACGAGCGTCGAGTGCGTCGCGCAAAACCGCGACGCAACTCGAACGTTCGAGAACGAACCGGAACGCGCTCAAATGTTCGCTTTCGCTTGCAATAGAGAGATATTGCTATCTCGTTTACTCTTATGCATTCGATACGTGTACTTTGTAGTTTGCATCTACTCGATACCAGATGGCGTTGTAGCTGAATAATTAACGCGTCCGCCTGCCAAAAGATGGAGCTATGTATCGGGCGCAACAATATCAAAGAACCTAACTCAGTAAACTTCTCCATACATAAGTAGACTGTAAACATGTGAATTAAGGTTCATAATCAAATGGGGCGAGCGCGGCAGCCGGCTGCGTCTAGCCCCAGACGGTAACGGTGTCGCGAATCCAGAGGTTTTACCTCATCTAAAAATATGCGTACCGCGCTAAAAAAAGTTTTCACTTCAAAAAGTGGTGAATATGATGATGAAACTAAAGTCATTTATGTGTGTGTTGAAAGTGTGCATACTTGCTTTGAATATGCCGTGCGTTTAGTATGAGCGTGTAAATGAAAAGAATGAATGAGTTAGAGTGTGCGTGCAATACAGGTTAGATTAGACTGACCAGCTAATGGGATTCACTAATTAGTGCATGTGTGGGTTATCTTAGCATAAGTAGTTAAGTAAATCAATATTTAGTAATATTCCTTACTCAAAACTAAATATGACACGTGTTTTGCTTCTCCGCGAGGTGAAAAAACACTCTGCTCTGCAGACTTGTTGCTTCGCGGAGACTTAGTCACAGTCTAAAGATTGGCGGAATAGTACACAATATTTGTCCATCTGTAGATTTCCGCAAAGTCACGCCTAAATCAATTATTTATCTTAGGAGGTACAATCATAAGTCAGCGGTCAACTTCGGAGGGTTCGGTTCCCTCCCAGGATTCGACGTTTGTTATGTGGCTGGGTATTATTAAAGAATCGTAGGTATGTAAAAATATATAAGTATTCTATCAGTCAACTGCCGGGCGATAATTGAAAACTGATACTTACTATCATAACATTGATACTAACAGCTTTCAGTTATGTAGGTACTATTAATGAATTGGTATTAAGGAAGTAAGATGTTGATTGTCAGACATTCTGTCAATTAAATAGAAACCTCAGACCTAATAAATATATAGACGAAGCACCGCCACCAACTGAAGTGACGGCTCAAACCCGTGCCCGTGTATACACTCACCCACATACACCCAAATTTACTATTTATTTAGACCTATTTACTTTTTCTAGTTGAAACCTAGGTATGTATAATTTGTTTCTATTCCTAGTATCTATTGATTCTATGAAGATCACTTTTGCTGAAATCCATCTCTATTTGTTTTCATAATATATTGTGAAGCTATTGTGAGAATTTTAATTTCTTTGAACATTTATCTCAAAGACTCTCGTGGTTTCATTTTATAAATAGCACGTATTGCCCTTTTTTTAATTACAAATATTTTTTTCAATATCAGCTGCTTTCTGATATTGAATGAATGAATCCCAGAGAATGATGCCATATGACATAACACTATGGAAATAAACTAGTCTAGCTGTAGATAATTCAGTAAAGGTGGGTCCACATTTGTGACAATTCATCGCACCGTGGCTCCGTAACATGTTACGGTACTTGCTAAACTAAATGTGGACCAGGACTGTAACATTTTGAGAGATCGTGTCGTTTTGCCGTGTCTGTTAGTGTTGTGCTCGTGGCCGCGGCGTCATGTCGTCTGCAGTAGCGACAGAGTTAGCATTAGCAAATTACTATTTAGCTTGTGCTAGTGCATCATTTAGATATATATCTTTGCGCTTTAAGAAAAATAAGACAGAAGCAACTCAGGCGATGGTGGCAACTCGAGATTTCTCGAAGTCAGGTCCGCTATAGCCCGGAGTGCGAACTACCAATGAATACCATCTCCATAATATTACACTATAGCCATCTGTGCATCTACGATGGCATCCCTTCTGTGCTTTTGAAAGACGGAGCATCGTTGGCAAGAACTATTACTATTACTATTACTTTAGAAAACCGAGAACCAAAGCATTGTCCACCGTCAATAACTTCGGCCGCTGATGATGTCGATAATGATGACATTTGGGAAACCCACAACAAGCTGTTGGTGGAGAATATGAGAACCAGTCAAAGTCACAGTCAGACATCCGAATTAAACTTGTACATAGCGCCTCTTATAGAATTAAAAGAAAACGCTTTGGAATCCTGGAGAAGCTATGAGGGAGCTTATCCCCAACTGACACAGTTGGCGTATAAGCACCTTTAGGTACAGGCTTCTTCGGCTCCAGCAGAGAGATTGTTCTCAAAAGCTGACGCCATATTATCAAAGACCAGGAGCCGAATATTATCCAAACGCTTACCTAAGCTGTTATTCTTGAACTCAATGTTTCTATTTCTAGATTAAGTTTAGATTTCTAGTTTTGTTTGAATAGTTTAATTTTGTTAATTACCTATTGTAGAAAAAAAAACATTTTAACTTGAAGCTCTTATAATGTTGATTATTTTAAAACGTATTATTTCTGTTGTTTATATTTAATCAATGAAACTATGATAAATATAATATTTATGGCATTAATTTTGAAATTAATTGACAAAATAGGGAAAAATTGATTATATTTTATGAAAAATCGATTATTTATCAATCGATTTTTCATGCTAAAAAACAATCGATTAATTAAAAATCTATTTTTTATGAAGAATGTCACATCCCTAAATAACACATTGATGCAAGTGAAGTGATGCACTAACCACCCGACGTCAGCGGGGTGCGGGTGGGGGAAGGCACACCGCAGCGCACCGACTCGCGCGCCGAGCCGATCCGTGACCAGTGCAGTGACAAAAAATAATTGCCGCGTGTCTGTCACGCATTGCAAAGACGAAAGTGTGGACGGTTGCTTTTACCCGGACAAGGACAGAAAAACCGCCTTCCGAGGGATCGGCTCGTGACATGTGACATCGGAGCGTGACAGTACAAAAACACCGTCCACACTCGCTACAAGGGTTACGCATTCATGTGTGCGTGTCAAGCCACAAATTTTATGTTACGGCGAAATGTTCGTGCCTTCATATGTGGGGTTCTGAGTTGATCGCTGCGTGACACTAGGTCGTGTCACATGTCCGCGTGACAAAAACCGTCCACATTTATGTTTTTGTTACGCGTAACTGTTACAACTACGGAGCCACGGTGCGTTGAAATGTCACAAATGTGGCACCCACCTTAAGCCACCGTATCGCACGAACTGCATATGCAGCGGAACTAAACCTACCAGCAAGTGTTTCAATTTGTGGACCCCCTTGTATTAATTTGGCTGAGATATAAAGTGGGTACCTACATAATACTAATTCTAATCGATTTTGTCAAAATTCGTTTCAGTTACAATCATATTAATAATTGAAATTATGCCCATTCTGATAGACATTGACTGTGTCAAAAGTTCCATAATCGCCATGCTGGTTCCTATAATACAAGCTATGCTTATTTTGGGGCTAGAAGGTATAGTGTTGATTGTCCAGCGTTTATTTTAACTAACTCTTAAATTGTGACGGAGTTGATAGACCAACCAAAGGCATGATGGATGATCATGACTTTAATAAGCTTTAATTTAATAAGCCGGGACCGATAGTTTATCGTGCACTTACCTAGATTAGTACGGAAGCGCTTAGATAAAAATACCACTGCTACTGCCATCCATTAAAGTACCTATTGACCTAGCAGAGCTTTTTCTAACTTCGTTAGTCAGGAACGACTGACTCTCGCACCATATGGCTAATAGTGTTGTCCGAGTGAGATTATCTACACGAGTAAAACCATAATTTAATCAAGCTACCTAGGACCTAGGATATTTTTTTTGCTACGATGTTTACAGAAAGGCGGTGTGACGTGTACTCAGAGCAAGGCGCACGGGTTGGGCGTATGAGTGTGCGTGCGTGCGTGTATTTAAATAAAGTAGCACGATTTTATGGCTTCACTTTTGTTGATAGCGGCAATCCGTCTATATATCCAAGATCTGTGTTATAGGTATGTAATATCATCAATTGTTTTCTAGTAAGCCCGTTATAGTTAATAATGGGCGTTTTTCGACTCCACGGCTGCCAGGGAAGTAAAAATGTATGAATGTTTTTCCACTTATCAACGACGGCGCCGCCGCCGGCACTAAATGTACAATTTTGCGGGAATCATGTGAAAATAGCATTTTGGGGTTCATTATTAACTTATTAATTAGGTTTGAATTTTTTATGTTCTTTTTAAGTATCCTACTTTTAATATTGGATCAATCCAAAATTTTACTTCTCTGCGTTGATTATATTTTCGACTAAGCATTTTGGGGTTCATTATTAACTTATTAATTAGGTTTTAATTTTTTATATGTTCTTTCTAAGTATCCTACTTTTAATATTGGATCAATCCAAAATTTTACTTCTCCGCGTTGATTATATTTTCGACTAAGGTAGGTACCTCGCTCTTGGATGGACCTTATTATAAAATGCAATAAACTCGTGAAACCAGATTATATAAGAACATAATCGTAAGTATGACCTAGTTCACTTAAATTTCAATGCCATTTTTTTTAATTCTTGACCATTTTCTTCATTTTAACTGAGAAAATTCAATTTTTAAAAACCTAGATTGTGGGCCATCTTGGAAACCTATCGGTCAAAGATGGCCCGCTATGTTGTGTTTACTTTATTTTAGATTTGGATGTGATTTTCGTTAAATGACCACATTGTATAACAATACTCTTTTACGTTAACGTACTTTTTACAAAATTTTGTCTGATTTTAGAGACATGGGCTATCTAAAATCTATGAAAATAAAAATAGCTATAAAATCAAAACCTTAAGTATGAATTTAAAACTATTACAGTTTTTATCAGTTTTGCAACTAAAATTTTAAAAGTAACAAGAAAAAAAAACTATTTTCTATGATTTATTTTACCTCAATTTAAAATGGGCCTTACTAGCACTATGAAAAAAAACCTTGAAAATATTGCAAAAATTTTAAAAAAATATAATGCAAAACTAACACCGAGCAATTAATCAAAATTTAGTCTTTTATTTTTATGTGATCCAACTTAGTAACCTTTAATTTTAACTGATTTTCAGTCCACACGCTACATTTTTTTTTTGGATGATCCATTTAATTAATCTAAAAAAGTAAAAATATAAATAAGAACCTACATATATACATATTTTTTGTTATGTATTATTTTTAGGGTCATGGGCTCAATTTGAATATGATATTTTTTTTTATATGAAATAACTTGGCTCATAGCTTTAAGATAGCCCGGGCCATCTAAGGTTCACGAGGGGTGGGCCGATAAAGACATTTCCCTGTGAGAATAAAATTAACAACAAATTCACTGTAAATACGTTACACAAAAATACATACGTGAAGTTAAGGGCTCAAAACGTTATTCTTTGAGGTTAACTAATAGAAACAAAAGAAATCCACACATAGTACGCTAAATTTAAAAAATAATTACGAAACGAGATTATAACCCGCGTTATTTTCTAAGCGATACTGACAAACTGATGACTGGTGTCAAAATGGCGTCTTGCTTCCGTTTTGAGTTGCCAGCTTGTTAATGGATGCGTTCGCACATTCCCACAAAATTTTAAAAGTTTTAAATTACCGAAAGTACCTTTTATTTAAATTGGGCCATCCTAGGTACCGAGCCATCTAAGGGCAAGGTACCTTAATATGTAAGAGATATAACAAATACACTTGAGAAAATATTATTTAAATAAAATTGTGGTCCCAAATATAACTTAAATTAAATTAAAGTACACACTGTTAGATTTCTAAAACACACAATTTTCAACCTCCTTCAAGTACTTACCTAGGCGTAGGAACTATAGCAGCGTGTGGTTTTGCGTTGTCTTGCATGAAAATGAAATTTTCGCCGATAAAATCCCGAAAAAAGCACAACGTGTTCTTCCAGGATCTCTTCGGTGTAACGTCGGGAAGTCAATCCACTCGATCGATCAGCATTGGGCCCTATGATGAATACAATTTCGTTTTTCGCCTCAAGTGACATGCCTTCCAGAACATGCACAAACCACCACCGTATGAGAACTGTTCAGAGATGCAAAACGCTCACTGGATCTCGGTAAACTCTACCCTGAAGACACATCCTGCACTCGTCAGAGAACATACTGCCTTCCATTGATCTATAGTAAATTCATGTGATCTCGAGCAACCTGAAGACCTGAACTGAAGACCTTTTACACCTGCTCATAATCCCGCAAACCGAGCTACCTGAAACGAGCGACTTTGGGTCATTCTATTGTTTTGTTGCGACTGTAATGACTTCGAAGGTCATGGCTAGAGACATTATGTGTTTTTAGAAAGCTAACAGTCATCATTATCAGCCTTTAAGAAGTCCACTGCTCTTCCTGCGATATTTACAATGTCGTCAGTACATCGGGTAGGAGGTCGTCCTACGCTTCGTTTTCCTGTTCTTGGTCGCCGTTCGAGAACTTTTACTACCGAACTTTTACTACTTACTTACTTTTACAACGATTATCAGTTCTGCGAACTATATGGCCTGCCCATTGCCACTTCAACTTTTAGTGCTATGTCGGTGTACTTTAATTTAATTTAAGTTATATTTGTAACCAACAATTAATTTTAAAAATATTTAGGTTCAAACAAAATGAAAATGTACCTACGGGGTGTGCGATTTATATGCTCTCGAATGTATATACCTACCTACGACGACTGAACGACAATATATTTAGGTGTTGTAGAACTGAAGTTGGTGTCAGTAAAATTAAATACCCGTCTATGTTAACTCGCTGATAATATAACTTTCTTTGAGTGAAATAAATTTTAAAAATCAATTACCTAAGTAGTTTTTTAAGTATGTCCATTACAAACAGAAGAAATTTAATCTAGGTAGGTATTCTCTTTATAATAAATACAGATACAGATGTGTAGGTAGGTACTAGATTACCATATAGGCTATTTCTTATCTAAGTAGGTACCACACGGGCACGAACCTATTACCAACTTCTTCTAAAGATACGCTTTATCAATATTACGAGTCTAAAGCTCAGTTGAGCAGGTGCCTACTTACTTTATTTATGGAACAGTTATCTGATATCGGCTGGGCAGGGACGTACTTACTTCTTTCTATAAAAACTTGCATCAACACGAAATAGGTAGGTAATCAAAATATGCCGACTATTTTCACATTACACTGAATATTTTAAGATATTCATTTTTGATTGATAATTTCAACAATTTTCACTTTTATTTTGAATTCCATTACAATGTCTTCTTCTTCTTCTTTGTTTATGGCCTGTGACATAATTTCAATTTTACCAGTGTCAAGTGTTTCTGTTTGTTTATAGTCAATTTGTTTGTTAAATTCTTAGTCGATGGTCAATAGTCAATTATAGACACACGCGGAATGGCCGTCTAAAATTTTCTTGGGATTCATACTTGTCCCATGTAGTCACAATTTATTCATTAAAATTCCGCTAAGATTACTGAATAAAACATGCAATAAACGAGTAAGAAATATTAAATTAGCAGAGCTATGTTACTTCATGAAATGGCAAACGAAGAATCCATTACAATGTCACGGTCGCTCTTCTTCTTTTCTCCCTATAATGGCATCTGTCAGGTTGACAACTTTGCTAGTGTTAAGTGATTGTTTGGTTATAACATATTGTTTGTCTATTCTAAATGTCTTTCATTTACCTCGTCGTCGTTCAAACACATTGCAACATAAAACACTTATTATATTGTTCATACTTAGTTGTGATATGATTTCACAATTGATTACAATTCCGCTAAGATTTACTGAATAAAACATGCACGAGAAAATATAATTAATATAGAAGTACCTACTATGTTACTTCATGAAATGACAAACGAAGAAACCTTCTTATTTTATGGCTTCTCCAACTTTATTACGAAGAAACTTACGGTCGGACGTTCTTGTGGTATTTTATTTTAATAAACTCACAACCTTTCAAAGCCTCAAAACGTGGCTTTGAAAGGTTGTAAGGTTTTAACTATCATAGCTCACCTTCCTAAATTAAAAGTATTGGTATATACATAGTAGGTAGTTACATAAAAACAGTTTCATTAAAAATATATTTAATTTGTAAGGTTACATGAGTAGGTACTTATCTACCTACATATTTATAATAAAACCTATGTTCTACATTACAATAATATAAGTGACTATATAAGTAGTCATACAAACTTGTACTTAAATGTTTAACTATTATAAGTTCACATACTTATTAATTAATAAGGTTATTTTATAATCATTTTTATTTATTAATAGGTTAGTATGTACTATGTATGTACAATTTTTTTAGGTATTTATCGTATAATAAAATAACATATAAAATACTAACTTTTTCAGTAAATTCTTCTATACTTAATATTATTATGTTTAAAAAAAAATGGCACTATCCCTAAACCCCCTCCCCCAGATATAAGTATATCATCATAAAATTATTATTAAATAAAATTATTATTCTTATTCTCGAATGCATATTTTTAGCTGAAAGTAACCTTAAGTATTAAGCCATCACTTTTACGTGTCCATTCCTAAATCATACAGCCAAGTCTTGTAGCCAAGTCATAGACATAATACCCAAGTCGCAGGTTTATGGTCCAGCCAGTCTTACAGTTAAGTCACAGTCTTATAGCCAAGTCAGTCTTCTAGCCAAGTTAAGGCTTTATAGCCAAGTCATAGACATAATAGCCAAGTTGCAGTTTTATAGTCCAGTCAGTCTTTTAGCCAAATCAAGGCTTTATAGCCAAGTCATGGACAAAATAGTCAGTCGCAGTTTCATAGCCCAGTCAGTCTTATAGCCAAGTCAGAGCTAAATATGTAAGAACTTCTCATTATAAGGTTTAAACTCAGCGTTAGACAGAAGGTACTTCGCAACCAACTTATAATTATTACCGCTAGGATTCTCCAGTATCTGCATCAGAGGCACTAGTTTAGCTGCATACTCGGAGAGAATCCTCCTATCCACGTTTCCTATCAGGTTATTCCGTTTATTCCAGTAATATGGAATATTCCCGTTGACCAGCGCAGTGTGTAGTTTTCTCACCATATGCGTGAAGAGAAACGCTGGCCTCTGTTGCCAGAAGCTTTTGTCGTTCTGCGCTTCGATTTCCCAAAAAAACAGAACTTTTATGTAGTAGCTCGCTATTTTCTTCATGCCTTGTTCGTCTCGAAGTTTCTTTATCTGAAAAGAAGATGACTGTAGTCGGGAAGTTTTTATGCTTACGAATTGGCAAATAAGATTACTGCCCACCTGCTGGTATGTGGTTACCGTAACCAATGGGCGCTTGCAATATAGAGGTAATAAACGCGTGTTGCCGACCCTAAGGTAAGTTATCTTGTCTATTCGTCCAGTAATGTCACTTGCTCCAGTACCCTTCGATCTAAGCACAGCTTGCACAATACTATTGGGAGGTGGAATATCTGGCACTGTGCTGATGCCTCCCAATACAGTCTCTTGCTGAAGAGTCCTATCACCAGGGTTTTAAACCTCTTATAAATGTTGTATGATGATCGAATACGAATTTGCTTAAAACAGTGTCCTCAGCTAATGAACTTTTTGTATGGAAAAAATATTTTTTTACAGCTATTTATTGACTATCTACTTTTTAATTGAAGGCATAATAGTTATAAAAGATTCATGGTATTTTCAATACTTTGCCTCCTACTTCCTCGTTTCAAATTATTTTTAAAATAGTTGTCAGTTTTATAATTCAATATGCTGGCATTTCTGTTGTTTCGCTAGACTAACTAAAACTTCCTAAAACAAAAATGATCTTATTTTATTTACATAAAAGTCTGAATTAGAATTTTTTTTTAAGACACTTCCTAAAATTTACTAAATTAACGTATAACTGACGTGTTTTAGCTCAATTTAGTAATCATGCAAAGATGTGTTTTTATCAGCACTTCTATACATTATTTTCAATAAAGGAATTAACTGGAATAAAAATTATAGTAATAAAACAAAAAATAATTGTAACTTATTTTAAAACAGTTATTTAAAATGGGTACTCTAATTTGAACTTTATTGGTAGCAAAATAAGGTCGTCCATATTTTATGCAATTTTAGCTAGTCCGGCGAAACAACAGAACTGCCAGCATACAAATATTCAATAATCATCATATTCCAAAGTTGTCGTCAATTTAACTAATAGGCGGAAAGTAAGCTAATTAAAACATTACTTTAAAGTTTTTTTTAATTTTTTTATTTGAATGTTTGAAAAATTTTTGTGCGATATTGTTATTGTACTAATGATGAATATTGTTGAAACGGAGATATTCCTTTCTTTTAGATAATGTCTAACCCTGAGCTTTTATGTGCATTATCTACCAATATTTTATTTATTAATGTAGTTCATAATGAGAGTGTGGTTATAGCTCACCAGTCTGACAGCCTGGCGCAGGTTGTAAGTATTATGCATAAGTTGTCGTTCCTGATTATGCAGAGCGATGCGCCAGGAACGATCCTGTTCGTGGCGCGGGGCTGCCTTGTTGACCTTTCCCACCACCATCCAGGTATCCTTGCGGCAAGCGGGGGGAATCCTCCTGGTTAGACACAACAGACAAATATAATATTAGCTGCTGCTCGCGGCTTTGCATGGTATGTATATCCTTCTCAAAGAGTTAATCTATCTCCTTACCAAATTATATGAAGATCTGGTCAGTTAAGCCGTGCCTACGTAACAAACAATTAGACAATATTTTCGAATTTAGTATATTGTTAACTCAATGTAGCGCTTTCTGGTACCTACACCTCATCTGTTTTTTTTTTTATTATTTTACATTCAATTGTTTGTCACATTTTCAAAAACACTATTATATTTAGTTAAGTCTGCAATATTATTTTTATTTTACGCACTAGTCACAAAGGTTCTAATATAAGAACAGCACAAGTTGTAGGTATACAATCTGCATATACTGAGTTAGATTTTTTTTTTTAACAATAGGTATGTTCTTGTTTTACATCAGAATTATTATTTAGCAGTGGGACAAATGTTTGCATGATCTACAAGTATTTGTCTCGGGTCTGGGTGTTTCCATCTATAATATGTATCTATTTAAAAATATATATGTGTATTATATCAGTCATCTAGTCACCATAATACAAACTATGCTTAGTTTGGGACTAGATGGTGTTGTGTGCATTGTCCAGCAATATTTATATTTATTTTATTATTATTTTATTTTAACTTATTTTTTTGTGTCACTCTGTTGCAAATAAATGCAATCTATTCAAAATCTATTCTAATATAGTCTAGTCTAATCTAATCTATTCAATTCTATTATGGGCTTGATCTGGATTTAAACAGTGAAGAAAAACTTATAAACTTGTGGTTTCTGCCAGATGCTGTGAAATCAAATTATTAGAATAGAATAGAATAGAATAGAATGTATCTTTATTGTACACCTTATATAATAAAACACAATATTAGAATTTAATTAAAGTAAAAGTATTTAAGTGGTACAATGGGCGGCCATATCTCTTGAGAGCGATCTCTTCCTGACAACCTTTGGATGGAAAGGATTGTATTAATTAGTAATATTTTGTTGTTTTAATGCTATTTTGTACGAGCCTTGTCATTTTGTTATGGCTACAGAGCAGTGTTGTAGCAAATTCACCTATCCTATCCCACTAATAAAACCAGAAATACCTGTAGTGAGTGGTGATGGGCCAACGACTCTCTGGAAACTTCAAAGCTGGTACCAGATCCACATCCAACTTGAATCCTGGCCTCTGGATGAACAGCGTCATGGCTGGCCCAGACTCGGACTTGAATATCTGGTATTGTACTCCGTCAATGTAGAATATTGGCACATTGTTTTTGTGTTCAAAAGTGTTCAGAGCTGCAAAATAAAAACAAATATGGATATTATAATATTTTCTATCTTTAGAGCTACAAAGCTAGACTGCTGATTAACAGAAGAGCTAGCAACAGAGAAGGAAAACTTGAAACAAGCCCGGCTCGGTGCCAGCCGTTATGCTGCAACCCAACCGACACCGCATGTACTGATTCGTCTTTCTTGCGGGACCTGTCGGCAAGCGAGAGAGGTTAGTATGATTACCCGGGAAGGCCTGCGCTATCAAACAAAATCCCAGGCAGAGTGACGTCCAGTAAGTAGTAGTAAGTAGGCGGGGCCCGCGTAACACCTAGTATGCGGAATACCGCGCACTACAAGCTTCGCTCACTTCCGTCGTGTTTGAAGTTTGTCAGAGTAAACGTAACTCAAAAAAATCATAAAAAAATATAAAATGCTGTATTGCGCTGTTCTTGAGTGCAAAATGATAGCCAAACAAATTTTTTACAAAAGGGGGCATATCATATCCCCGGTTAGTATTATTTTACTGTTTTAAACGGTTTTATTTAAGTTTTTTTTTAAATGCAAAACCGTCAAACAAAACAGACTATGAATCATACCGTTTAAGGTCGCGTTTCTCTTAAACCTCATCTTTCGCTATTCAATTAGGAATGTAACCCTTAAAAACTGAAGAATGTGTTATCGAAAACTTCATCATGTAAATAGTTACCCCCCCCCTATTAAAAGGTTTAAATATTCTAGGTCATTGTTTTTTTTGATTGACTTTTTGACTTTATTCTAAATGTATTTAAGCCATATGGTGTCCAGTGGTTAGTTAAGATGAAAATAACAGAAGTATTTTGTAGCAATAAACTTCTGGTTTCATTTTTCCCAAGGCACCAATCATAAAAAAAAATGGATTGATGCAACTCGGAAACAAAATTGGTTTCTACAAAAACAAGCACAATTTGCTCAGACCACTTTAAGGACCAAGATTTTGTAATTAAAAAAGTGCAAACATACATGGTTGACACAGCTATACAGACTCTAAAAATGTAGTTTTTTCAGGTTATTATATTGTTTTTATTATAATTAATTAATATTATGATTACGTAACATCGAAATCTAAAGAAACGTATTAAAATTTACAGACACAAAATTTATCAGAGGAACCTTCCTCAACGCCAAAGAAACACAAGCGTGTGATTGTATTAAAATATAGAAAAGATTATTTGGCCCACTACAAATATAACCTGACGTACCCATCGTATTCGTATTTTGATATCCATCAGTAGGTAGGTATAATAATCGATATCGATACATTCGTCTTGTATCCTTTGGCACATCACTAAGGAAGTAGCTATGTTTAGTGGGCAATCAAATAACAGCCATTGCATTATCAATTATATTTTTTGTTGTTAGAGACTAAAACAAAAATCTTTCGCAAAAGCGTCATCTCTTGGTAAGTAGACTTACATTTTAGTACTGTTTAATTCATTGCGTTTTGATCCTTGTTCTGATGGAACTAAGGTTTTATATCAATAACATTTGTTTTATGGTTTGGTCCTTTTTAATGTTCTTTTTCAGCCAATTATAACATTTATTTCCAAGTGTGTTTGTTTCTACATGTGTGAGTTTAGCTGCACTGGTTCTCCTTATAAAAAGTCATCATGCTATTTCTATTGTTCTTTATGTTCTGTGGTGACGTCAGTGGAGAGAAAACTTCACCCACCTCAGCTTGCTGAGTGGATCCATGAACGAAAGTTTTCAATTACAATTAACTGCTCTGTAACTTTACTGACGCCACCTAAATCATCTCCAACAGATGAACGCAAGCCAATGATGAGAGCTACAGAGATATCGAGAAAGATACAAATGGGATGGGCGGCGTTTGTCAGGGAAGACCATATTTTAAAATTAGCCACGGTATCAGAATGGCTGAATAACCATTCATACAATCAATGTGTCTTGCCAACTATGACTTACGGTCTGATACTATCAAAACATTGATACTAACTGCTTTCGTTACTATTTATAAATTGATATTACGAATTGATGTTTATTTTAAGTTACAACAAACATCAATTACAATTTGTAACACACGCTGTCATATGAACAGAAACTGAGTTAGAAACTGAACAAGCACTAATCGAAACTGATAGATATTGATTGTATCAAGAGTTCTATAATCGCCAGGCTGGACGCTTCTAGAAGAGACTGTACACAAGATCAGAGTCGCAGAGAGGGCGTGCCATGCTCGGCATAGCACGACCGAGTACCTACACAACATAGAAATTCATATGCAGACTAAAAGACAAAACGTAAGCAAGCGAATACTGGGACTTAGATAATAATAATAAAAAACTTTATTTGGAACAGATTAAACAATGATAATAATTTGGATAAACATTGAAAGTCGATGACATCTGCAGATATATAGAACTGTGTCGCATCAACCCCCTTCTCTGAGAAAAATACTTAGTTCCTTAACATTATAGATTGACAAACTTATATATGTTGTTAAATAAAACAAGGAGGTGGGGGGTTGTGCCCGTGTGTGTGTGAGTGTGTATGTGAGTGTGTGAGTGTGTGTGTGTGTATGTGTGTGTGAGTGTATGTGTGTGTGAGTGTATATGTGTCAGTGTGTATTAGTGTGAGTGAGTGAATATATGTGTGTGCATGTTGTATTTAACCTACCTATGTATTTAAAAATTTATACGTATTCTAGTCATCCGATCTGCTTAGTTTGTAGCTAGATGGTGTTGAGTGCATTGTCCAAGCAGCATTAGACATTCATGTACAAAAACAGTCTTTCATTCTCTTATTTAATTTATTGATAAATTAAATAATAAATATCGCCGGACATTTCAAACAGCGTCATCTAGCCCCAAAGTAAGCAGAGCTTGTGTTATGGGTACCTGACATGTTATGGGTACTTTATATTATTTTACATACATAATTATACATAGAATAATGTTTTATAATTTTAGAAATACGGCATTTAGAAGCATGTACAAGAGCAAGTAAATTGTCAGCCAATTTATGAAACAAACTCATGATAAGTGCAAGCAAACAGTTAACTAAGTCAGACTGTGGTATGATAATGATGTTAAAGGTCTAGTTACCTCTATTAACAACTCCTTTCCACCAGTCCATGAATTTGGAGCGCAGAAGGTATTTGCTTTCGTCCATCCATTCGTATGCGGCCTTATTGTTCTCCCATTCGCCACCGTCTCTCATAGGCAGCTGAGATAAGAAACATTTTTATTTAGTAGTACAAAATACAATATTTTGTAAATATACACAAATATTTATTGTAACTAACATACCTAGTTACTGATGCATTGGTTTCTGTGTTTACAATGTGTAAAGAAAACCAGTAACTTCCCTAATGTGTATTAGGTTATCAAGGTTACCAAAGTTATCCCAATTAACCCAAAATGTTATTAAATATGAAAAGACATGATAAATACATTTGAAAAGGCACTAAAAATGAAAAAGTGGGACTTATTCAAGCTTATTTACTAGGTAAAAATTAAACAAAAATATACAAAACTGTATGCTTCCTTTACATCAGTGTTAAACTTATTGATAGGATAGCACATCTGATACCAAATTATCAAAGTACTCCATAGAATAGGGTAGTGGGCTAATTTATGTCCCTTATCTTCAAAAGGGATGTGCATACTAATGGAAAATAACAGGGTATGTATGTGTGTTTGTGTGTAGGCTAGTGTGCTTGTGTCAAACAACTCTATCAAGAAGTCCCTCAACTTCTTTATAATCTTGGCACTGTAGCCAGTTCTTCACAATTATTTTAAGTTTGTGTCAAACTTTTAGGTTCAATACCTTATGTTATGGTAGGTTACGTTATGTGTAATGTGTACTGTGTACTGTGTACTGTGTACTGTGTAATGTGTAATGTGTAATGTGTAATGTGTAATGTGTAATGTGTAATGTGTAATGAGTAATGTGTAATGAGTAATATGTAATGTGAATGTGAAAAAAATGGTGGCAAACAAGCTTACGACCCGCCTGATGGTAAGCTGTCAGAACAGCATGCCTGCAACAGCAGGTGCATCACATGCGTTGCCGACCTTTAACATCATTACATTACGCTTTTTATAAATTATGTTATGCTGTTATATTATATTATACCTTTTGGAACTGAGTGCCCATCCTTAGATGCACATAGCCGGCAGACTGTGGTTCGATCCGGATGTCACTCTGGTCGGGCTCCGAGGACTCGGAGAGGTTCAGCGGTAGACGGATTACAATGTCCATATCAAATTCATCCGGCTTTTTTATTCGCAGGTTATCGTAATGACTGCCGGCGAATTGGCGCTAAAATAAATGAGGTACTTTAAGTTTTTATTCATAATATTATTTAAGTACCTATTGATTAAAGTTGTTACAAGTATAATTTATAGGTACAAGTCATCTACACACCTACACAGGCAATTGAGATTGCTCAAAAAATGATCCCCTCTGTCGATCTTTGTGGCGCAGTGGACCAAGGTTCAGCTGAGACGCAGAAGGTAGCAGGTTCGATTCCCGGCGCGGGACAAATGTTTGTATGATCTGCAAGTATTTGTCTCGTGTCTGGGTGTTTCTATGTATAGTATGTATTAACAAAAAAAACTATATAAGTAGTATATCAGTCATGTGGTACCCATAACACAAGCTCTGCTAACTTTGAGGCCAGATGATGCTGAGTTAAATGTCTGGGATTATTTATTCACATAACAATATATTTGTTTTCTAATAGGGTGTATGCGCTACAACATTTTGATCATTTTTTTAATGATTTAAATCCATCAATAAATTACGAAGTTATTAAAGTTTCCTTTTCGGCATTTCGATACTGGCGGTCGGAGCTTCGCTTGGGATGATGACGTCACATATCGGTTACATACAGCGCAGTCCACCCGTACAAAATTGCCGGTTAGGTATAGATAACGCACCGTTCCGCTGCTCACGCTCACGTTCACGTCGTTGCGTTTATTATAATTATAGTTTTTACTTTATTTAGATGTTACGCAATCAATTATTCATATAACAGAAGCAAATAATATTGTTAGAGTGAGTATGATGTCAAAATAGTAGTAATACAGAGGTCGGTTTTGTTAAAGCCTAGTCGGATATTTTGCCGGAAATATTCGTTTTTATTGGCAGAGTTTTTTGAGAATATTGCAAATTATTGAGAGATTCGAAGGACATGAAAAGTTAATTAAGTCTACCTACTAGGTATTACTTTACCCATAATACCTAGAAGGTACCTAACAACCTGACAACCCACTTCAACTGCGTGCTTTTCTGAATTATTTAAACGAGTCGTTCCCGATTCGGCCCATGTCTTACGGCCAATCTTGAGCAAAGTTATGAAAAATATTTTTATTCCCATTTTAAGGTTAAATTAAAAGCTTGATCTATCTTTGTCTATTTAATGAATAATTAAGATTGTATTTGATACATTATATATATAAAGAAAAATAAAAAGTTTGATATTTTATAAAAATAAAGAAATCTTGTGTCATCGAGTGCTATCAGTTTAGTTGTATACTAGTAAAATCTGTGAATTAACTTCTGTGCGTGTTAACTTTGAAATAAAAGTTATAAATTGATAAAATCGAGTGGTTTCATAATTTATCAGTACCCGGCTCGTAACAATATCAATGTAAAACAACTATCGCTGTAGTACAGCCCTGGCTCGAATGTCTGACGGCATTATCACCAACAAAACAAAGTAGGTATGACACCTACATATACCTACGACAGAAAATTAACAAACGCAAGGTCGTTGCCCATTAGTAATAATAATAATAATGATGGTTTTGAATTGAATTATTATTGATATTTGATGATTTACTGCGCTGGCGACCCGTCACTTTCTGTCGAAAGGCGACGAAATCTGAATCGACTCACGTCTACAAAATGTACAGTGTACTTTTTTTTAAAATGACTTGAGTAATGTAAATAAAATTTATATATTTTTTAAAGCTTGATCTTTAAGCTTCAAAATGGTACCATTATTTTGAAAATCTACCCAGTACTTTTTAAATTAATCAGATTTGAGTGGAAACGCAAAAAAAAGTGAAGTTAAAAAGTAAATTAGGCTTGAATTTATGTTTATTACAAAAAAAATTGTTTTCCTCAATATTTGGTGTTGCCTAATGTCTGTTGCTCAGCAGACCAATTAATGTGTTCGCGAGCAAATTCAAGGCGCGCTTGTCGGTGAGCTGTGGTCAATTTTGGGCCTCTGGCAGGCCTTCTTGGAACGAGGTTCTCTCATTCTTCTCTCAATCTTCTTCTGACAGTCCATTGACTGACAGATACTCCTCGAACCTCTCTCAGCTGCTGCTGGACAGAAACACCGGTAAGATGGCGATTTCTGAGACTCGTCGAAACGATAAAAGGGTCGTCTCTCTCAGATGTAAGCCGGTGTCGACTGGTATCTGGCCTCCTAGAGTAAGAACCAGTCTCTTGGAATCTTCTGTACACCCTTGACACAGCAGATTGGCTCAGGTTTAGTCGACGAGCGACTTCTCACTGGATCCTGTTCCAGCAAAGCAACAACTTAGCAGCTTCTTCTGATGTTGTATCCATAGTGGTTGTAAATCGGCGATCGGCGATCCAACTTGCGTAGGTGTGTCCAGGTCAACGTCTGATAAGCGACTGACTGATAAGTGTGCACTGCTTGCAGGGGGTTTTATAGGGGGTTGCAACCCGCCCGCGTGACTACCGCACAAAGCGCATTTTTGATACTTACACGGATATAACGATTTTTAAAAAAAGAACTGACAGATATAAATGATAGTGGTGTTATTTTAGAGCCAAAGATCAAGCGTTCAAAAAAATATATATTTTATATACATTACTAAAGTCATTTTCGAAAAAAGTACACTTTGTACATTTTGAGTCGATTCAGTTGCTCACGAGTGTAGTAGCGCAACAATTAATGCTCAATATCGTGTAACCTTTAGAATAGGTAGTGCTAAATTCATTCTGTGTGGTCCAATTTCTGTGGGAGAGTTTCAATAATCTATCATTAAAAGTAAACCTACCGTGCTGCTGTATTTCCTGTAGTAGTTATCGACTTGCATCATCTTAGTGTGAAGGTGTTGAAACAACTTGTCAAATACATTATAGTGCAACTGGAAGTCAGCATCCCGTAGTTGTATGAACCGGACATAGATATCTGCTAGTAGGGCATTCAAGTTGGATAGGCACGGGTTGTCCGGTGGAGGTTTATTTCCTACCTTGCCTGAGGTATAGAAGTCACTGAAAAGGGCAGGGAATATTTAACCTTAAGATAAATAATGTTATTAATTATAATCAGATTAGCTAATGGGTTGTATAAATCTGTTAAGCAAGTGCTTTGCTGAATACCCGAGCTATGCCCCTGGTGGGAGAACAAGTAAATTTTGCTTGATCTGTAGTGCTCAGTGCAGTGGTTAGGTAGTGCACACTTATTTAATGGCAACATTTTACCATAGCTAAGATTGGAGCACATGAAAATAATTTTATTTTATAACTATTGATAATTGTTCTACTTGCATACAAAGCACTTCAGACTTAAGAGCACTTCACAATATAGGTAGTATTTCTACACTATATTATATTATGTTTCTGCTATTAATAATAATAAATAAAACTATTTTTAGTTTGAAGTGAAATGGTTTTGTTTTTTTAAATGAAATGAAAAATAAATAAATAAATAATATTATTCTAAATGTATAACAATTGTTTTATTTAATTTTAAGCAGTCCCTGCTTAGGTGTCTGCCTGAGTGTCTAATACATAAAAAAGGCACAACAGGTAAATCAATACTTTCCCCACTGAACAGGTAATGGGGCACAACAAGGCTTTCAAATTAATCCATAGTGCCATGGGGTGGCAGAGTCTAGGTGTTCCGAGGAGCACTCGCCATCTTACCATCTTTGTTCATTGACATTAAAATGAAAAGGAACTTAAAACAACGCTGTATTATGTGATTATAACCCTCTATTGGTTAGGCTAATAATGGAAGTGTGTGGTTACTTCACAATGAAGACTTTATATTGGAAATGGTTGTTCCAATTTCCAACATGCCATGACCTTATAGAAAGTTAAGATTTACTCTTTAACTTTATATAAGGTCATGGCCATGATAGAAACCTACCACCACTTGGTCTTACATATTGTTTAAAAGATATAAGACAAGACAATACCAACAGAGCTAGCCGCTGACATAATACAATCTTTATGGTAACAAATAAAAGGTAGGTAAATTTGAATACAATTGAAACTCATTTAAAAAGCAGTTGATTTAATCATGTAGTTGAATAGTAAGTATGTCATTCCCTATGTACATACTTCTTCTTCTTATTGTGTCAGTAATTTTGAACCATTGTGACAAAGAGCACCTCAGAGGCTCTTCGTGCACTTGGCACAGGTATTTGAACTTTTAGGTTCTATTACATGCCAGTTTTCTTTCAATGTTTTCATTAACTGTTTGAGAGCACTGATATAGCCACACATAGATTTTTCTTACAGAAATATATATCGGTATGAAATTAAACTACTTACTGATACAGTCCCTAGCAGGGATTGAAGGTAGGGATTGTAGGATTGAAGATGGGATTGAAACCCCATGGGTTCCATACATACTGCTACAGACAATTATAGTCAACCAATTCCATAGAAAATAATAAGATGTTAGTAAGGTATGGTACCTACTAACCTACATACTACCTTACTAATAATAGTGATGAATGATTTTGTATGTGGAGTATTAGGTAGGTACCTGCTTGAAGAACCTAATGCACTCATTCCATTGATTAAACCCGAAATCCAGCTTCCTGCACTGGGCTCAGAAGTCGGGTAAGATCCTTGGGGGTTTGCTTGTGGCCTATGGTTATTGTTAGTATGTGGTTGCTCAGCTTTCTTGGAGCCACTGCTTAACCAATACGTCGCGCCAGCTATAGCCGCCACGCCAACTGCAGTGGCGCCAGCAGCGATCCAACTGCTGCTCTGGTTCTGATCTTCATCTCTTCTAAAGTTGCGGCCCGGATTTCGGTTCATTTTGCAATGTAACTAGGTAACACTTTATTGAATTAGAACAAGTTTCTTTATTATTTACAATGTACTAAAAATAAATGCCTACTATATTTTTTAAAAGTAATGTTGTGTGCCGATTTTCGAAATGCGCGAGCGCAGGACACGAACACTTGATTTATCCGACCGAAATCACACACAGCATCGATTCAATTGACCCGAGCGTGGTCAAAGACTCGCTTAAATACATATTTGGAAGAGTTCGTGAGCTCATTGTTTCGCCCAAGGAGAGTATTTATTACATTATTACATTATTATTATTATTATTACATACAATAGCGATTCAATTTTATAAAAAGTCCCTCCTTATTTTGTTTTTGTGAGGCCTGGAATCTAGTTCTTTTAGCCTTTTCGAGCTAGTGCTGCCATCACCAAAGAGTATGCAATATCCTTTAAGACTCAATTTACTGTTAGCAACCTGAAGCGAGCTGACTATCGTACCAGGGGCGTAGAATTATCGTATATGTCACTATCATGGACCGAAATTATCGTACTTATCAGAATAATGTCTATTATAATAATACATCATATTATACATGATATTGATATGTATTCAAGTACCCTGTAGTTTATCTCTTTTAAACCACCGATTTCAATTCAACAGAACACTTTGAAAACCAAATGTTTTATTGCATGGTACTGATACCATCTGAAACCATAAACTGAAATAGAAAGGGAATCGGTTCAGGTCTGAACCTGAACCGATTCCCTTTCTATAAACGTATTGTATAAACGTGCGAAATTCGAATTCGCTCGGAAGTTCTGTATGAAACACGCCAACATTTCGTATTTATAAAGTAGAAATGAATATGGATTATGGAAGAGTAATGAGAAATGAAATAAAGAATTTTCTTTATATATCAATATATATACATTATTCATTTAAACAGATAATATATATTTAATATAATATTTAAAACATATATTAATGTAATCAACATATTCATAATTATAAATTTTTCGTTATATCACTTAAAAATCGTTTGGCATTAAATCACTATTAAATTCCTCTACATTCGTGTCACCATAAAATATCTTGAACCGTTCTGGCAGTGCTTTCTGTTGAGTTTGTTTTTATGAGTAACGCTTTGCTCATGCGACTGTGTTCACTTTGTGAATAAAAACATGCTACTGCGCTTTAGTTTAGGCTATCAGCGTATGAGTAAAATAAAATAAATCCTCAAATTTTGCATCATGAGGGAAATTATCGGACAATCTGCGTACGATAATACTGTGCTATCGTACATCGTACGTAGGTACAAAATTATCGTATGTGTACGATAATTATCGTACGGTTCCGAACACATCTAATGATTTTTTTTTTTTTATTTCTTCGCTTCATATGAGCAGGCTAAAGTCTAGAGACCATACTGCCTTGTCTTGCGTAAAATAATATCATCCGTTTCAAGGGTAAATTTTATGTCTTTCGTAAGTTTCATAAACAATGTTTATGTATTCATCAAAATACTTTGATACATCTGAACGATTTTTTTTTTAAACTTGAATAAGTATTTTATTTTGCTAATAATATTATAAAATAGTTATGTACATATTTATTATTGTAAATAAGTTTTTTTTTTGGTTTCCCATTTTTTGTTATTTTTTTTTTAATAATTAATTACTATAATATTTTTTTACATTTATAATTATATTATCTATGTACATTTTGCACATTTTTATATATCTATTAAAATACTAAATAAAAACTTATACAACTCTATATACGTTGACTCATTCTTAAGTAGCTCCAGAATACAACGCGGGACCAAATCAGGCTCACCATAAATTTGGAGGAGTCCATCTATCAGTACAAGGCGCTGAATACTGAATGATGGACAATCAAAAAATATATGATTTAATGATTTAACTTCTCGTGACTGACAATGCTCACAATCAGAAGAGTCCACCAGCTTTAAGCGATAGAGATGAAAGTTCAAACGACAGTGACCAAAGCGCATTCGACAGATTGTAGAATAAAATTTTCTATTTAAGAAAATCTTACTCTTACAAAACCACGGTATAGAATCAATCTGGACATCGAGAGTTGCATACCAGGAACCTTTATTTTCGACTTGCGTATAGTGATACGAATGTCTTCCCCATGTATGACACATCCGTTGTTTTAGGAGACTTACAACGTCTGTGTATGGTAACAAGACATCTGCATCACCACCGCTTTCAATATTAGATGATATGGTATTTGAAAACTTAACTATCGTATTAGCTAGATAATCTGCTTTTTCATTTCCTTCAACACCTTTATGTGAAGGCACCCACACGAAGCTAACATTAATATTTAAGTCTAACAACTCCACCCATAGCTGTTTTATTAAGTAAATGATGTAATTAGTGTCAGCATGCAATTTGTTATTTGCCAGGTTTTTTAGAACACTCATGCTGTCACTAACAACAACCCATTTATTGTGTCCCAAGTTACGACTTTTAATATGTTTCAAAGCGCTCAAGATTGCAACAGCTTCAGCTGTGAAAATACTAGCGAATTTATCCATTTTATGACCAACACCAATATTCAAAGACGATTCAAATATGGCAAAAGACACAGCGTTATCGTTTTTGGCTCCATCCGTATAGACGAACTTGTGATCTGTCCATTCAGACAGCATTGTGCACACTTCTTCTTTACTTGACAAAGCATTATCAATTACTACATTAATTTCTGGGAATTTACTATTAAAAAATCCTTCATAGCAAGGTAAGGTATAATTTGCCTGATATATATTTAAATTTTGAAGAAATTGTTTAAAACTCTGAAAGCAGTTCGAGCATTTTGCATCTTTAGTTTCAGTAGGTACTACAGCTTTTGAAGTTATGCGTGCCAGAGCAGATGCTGCAGACCTCTGTGTTGCGACAAAACTTAGCAATGTGGCCGTACCGCATACACTTTAAGCACTGTTTTACAGGGGGTATGTATGTTTTCACTTCATGTCGCCAAGAGTCCAAATATACATATTCGGGGAGCTGAGTCGACGCGAATGTAACAGCAACCGCTTGGGTTGGCTGGAACGAGACACTACCCTCACCTCGCACCCTACGCATAAATCTTCTGACCTGTATTATATTTTTGGAGCTGCCAATAAGCGAAAAAATTTGCTTATTTGACATCTCAGCAGGAACAGATGTCAGAACACCTGTTACCTCCGTGTCGCCTGCTGGGATGGTGGCTTTTAGCGATAGCTGTTCCAGTAGTTTTTTATTTTGTATAAAAACATTGGCGTTGTTAGATAGGTCAAATGTTATTCCTATCTTGTACCTATTTATTGATCTCAGATGTAAAACTCCAGAGACGCAATGTTCACGCAATGCTTTGGAAAGTTTTAAGCGGTCACGGTCATTAAAAGCAACACCGTCATCAGTGTGCGTCAGGAATACGATGAATCCGTCCGACTTGTTGGAATTATCCGGTATTTTCGTATGTATCCTTGAACTTTATAAATCTCATACCTGTCCTTTTCCTTACTGTTTTTTTTGACCCCTTGTGGAGATTCGACCGAGTCGGAGTCTGAGGTCGACCCTTCCAACCGGTCTTCATCCGGAGGTGGAGGCTGCTCACACCTCTTCCTCTTTTTCCCCATGGCTTACCGGTACCAGTACTAGCTTTGTATTTTATTTACAACGAAAAAGATTATATATTTACAGAATTACAATTAAATTACAAAAAGATTTCGAGAGTTCGCGCCTTTCCACTTTCGAGGTTCCCGCCTTTTTTTTCCACATCTAATGAGTAGGAGGAATAAGACTAGACTAGATTAAAAACACCATAGATTAAAATTGACAAATCCCTACTTATGTCAATGTCAAAACGAAGGTTCTAGTCAAAACTAATTAGAGCTGTCTAGCAATAACATCGATTCGATAGATTCGACAATCTATCGATATCAATTAATGTCTAGCACACCCACAGTTGGAATTCCTGAAACTAGGTATATTGATTTAACTTTGGTTTTGTGGTGCTAAATGAAAATAGAAATGTCTCATCTAGCACAACAAAACCAGGTACTAAGCTCAGTGTAGATAATATTGTGTTCAATAATAAAACGTTTAGTTTGCCTAGATAGAACCCATGCATAATAAATGATTCCCGAATAGTAGGTACGTAATACCTACATACTTTAATGCTATGAATGCTAGGTTTGCAGCTAGCTATGTACCTACTCTGGGAATGCAATTGTTCAAAAATTACTTACCTACCTACCTACCTACATTACACCACAGATAGATATTTTTTGATAATTAGATAAATAAGCTGCAGAACGCGATAAGTCGACAACCCTTAGCGCATGTTCACACGAGCGCGATTTTTTTCAGAGCGACACCGCCCGCGAACCGCGTAAGCGCTGCTTGCTCCTCAGAAAATTAATATTCTCACAATATATATATGAAAATTTGTTAAACACACATAAAATTAGAGATGGGGTTCAGCAAAATAGCGACCTTCATGGAATCAACACTAGGAATAGACATAAATTATACATCCCCAGGTTTCGACTAGAAAAAGTAAATAAGTCCTTTATGGGGAACACGGTGCGCTTCTATAATAAGCTTCCTGGAAATGCTACTAAACTACCTATTAAGAAATTTAAAGCATACATAAAAGGTAGTATTTTGAAGAAAGATTATTATAATATAAATGACTATATTATTGATAAGAATGCATAGCCTCATGTCGCTCTGCCGGCCGTCAGACAGTTAACCGACACACTTGTAATGTATAAACGCTCTTGTAGTATTTCGTAGTTAAGGTAGTTATAAGATGGATCATATAAAAAAGCGCTAGGACCAGGACGAGTTTCTTGCCAATTCTTCTCTGGCTTTGGTTAGGATGAATTGGCACCTAAATTCGCTTAGTATGTAAGACGTTTCAAAGTGGTCCTTGTGATTGAATTGAATAAGTTAGTATCTTTTGAAACTTTTATATTTACAGTGTATGTATGTCATTCACATAAAGTAGGTACATATTTTATCGATATTAATGTACGAGCGCACGCTCAGCACCCGAATAGAAACCGCATAGCACACGAGTCGTACACGCGCAGCGCCCGAGCCGCCACCCGATAAAGCGGCTGCTGACTCTGAACGGACGCGACACGTGCACTGATGAAAAGCTAGGCGAGCGCGATCAGCGCGCATTGAAATCGCGTTGAAATCGTGTCATAATGAGCGGGCGCTTACGAAATGCGTTGCTTCGGCCTAGACAGTGATACTGTTATATGTAAGAAGCGATTGGCTATGTTTAGGTAATTATCTCAAGAACGTTTAGAGGACATGCAAGCTGAATTGAACTTTGTTACGTCGTCGCAAGAGTCGTTATTTATATTCCATCATATAGCGCGGTGGGCGATGCGTCGCCACCGCCTGTATCGCCACGCCAACAATTAGGTTTACCCCTAGCCTATAAAATTAAATAGACGACTAGACGATGGTACTAATTATTTCATATTATATCTGTAAACTTGCGATTTATAAGCATTACTATTTGCTTTCTCATTTTCTGTCCAACGTTTGCTCTGTTTTGCTTTGGTTTTCTAAGCTTTATAAGTGCTTCAGGTTTAACACTGTTGAATATTTTTAAGTGAAAACTTTTTTTAGCGCGGTACGCATATTTTTAGATGAGGTAAAACCTCTGGATTCGCAACACCGTTACCGTCTGGGGCGAGACGCAGCCGGCTGCCGCGCTCGCCCCATTTGATTATAAACCTTAATTCACAAGTTTACAGTCTACTTTTGTATGGAGAAGCTTACTGAGTTAGGTTCTTTGATATTATTATCTACATTCCGAACAAAAAATATTGCATCATCTGTGTTCGTTCAGTATTTGATTGGTAGTCGCCATAATTACTGATTTTGAAGTGATTTATTACTAAACTCTAACGCGCCAAAATAAGTTTTCACTTCTGTCAGCACTCCCGGAGTGCAACCAGATTTTTTTTTATCCCTAGTTTGTATGTTGTTAGCTTTGGAGATAGCTGCGGGCTATTAGGTACTCTTAGTTTTATTATTTATTTTACGTCCTTTTCTTACAACTGAAAAGTGAAAATGAAAACATTAATAAACTACCACTGATATTATAAAAAAAAACACGTGTGGCTCTCGGGGACTGCCGCGGTAAAGCTATTGCATAGCATTTTTTATCAACTTATGCAATTATAATTATTTATTTATTCCTACAGCGCAGAAGGCAGAGCTACTACTAACTGAAGGGCCAGGCCTGTCAAATATAAAAATAAAATAATAAATAATTCCCAAATAGTAAGTACGTAATACCTACATACAAGTAGGTATCCAACATACCTATTTTAATAATGATTGCTAGGTTTTCATTTACCTATGTACTCACCTACCTACTCTTGAGATACAATTGTTTAAAAAAGAATGCATACCTATCTACCTATATTACGCTACAGATAGTTTAGGTAGATATATAAATAATACTTAAACAAGTGTCGGAAGGTTAGGTAGGTACATATGAGAAGACTATCTACTTTAATCTTCATACCTAGGTAAGCCTAGCTGTTTGGTTTGCCTAAAACCCACGCATCACTACATAGTATAAAACAAAGTCGATTCCCAGTCTGTCCCTATGTATGCTTAATACTTACTTGAAACTACGCACTTTTGACTACGGATTTTGATGCGGTTTTTTTAATAGATAAAGCGATTCAAGAGGAAGGTTTATTTATATAATACATGCATAATATAAAAGAGAAACATTGATAATTTTAGAGGTTTCAAACCACATAAGACATTCTGTAGTATATTTAGTATCAGCATTGCACCCGTGCGAAGCCGGGGCGGGTCGCTAGTAATAAATAAATCCCAAATAGTAGGTATACGTAATACCTACATACAAGTACCCAACATACTATAATAATGATTGGTAGATCTGCACTTACCTATCATAATACCTACTCTTGAAATTACACCACAGATGGATTTTACGAAATGCGTCGCTCCGGCCCAGACAGTGACAGAGTTATATGTAAGAAGCGTATGGCTATGTTATAGAGGATATGCGAGCTGAATTGAACTTTGTTGCGTCGCCGCAAGATTTATATTAGGCGGAGTGGGAGGTGTTAGGTTTTTTTTCGTTACGGAATTTCTTGATTCGGTCGCCACGCTCAAAGCCCGCGATAAAAGCTATGCAATAGCTTAATAATACAAAGAGCCATAATTGTTCAACGCATTGTAATGCGGGGTTGTAACCCCGATGATAAACAACTTGATCACTAACGGTGCTTTTCGCCCTATCTTGAGAAACGTAAACAATAAGTTAAACAATAGATATGAACGACACCATTGTATATAAAATAACAAATGACGAATGAAAAGATCCTACGTTGTGGCATTATAATTACTATAAACAATAAAAACACTTGACACTGTCAAAATTGTCATTATTATGACACATGCCATTAACGAAGAAGAAGAACAAAGCAGTTTAGAAGAAGTTAGAGAGGACTCTTCGTGTGTCATACATAGCATAGCATAGCACTTCTAAATAAATTATTTTTTCTCGTGTTATTTATTCCTTGTTTATTTAGTAATTTAAGCTGAATTTTCATGAATAAATATTGACTTCATAGGACATGTACGGAAAATTGAATTATATGTGTATCATGTTGCTTGTTGGTATTAGGTTGCGTATAATGGTAATGCCACAACGAGAAATCCCGAGAATTTTCTAGACCGCCATTCCGACATGACGCTTAGAATAAACAAAATGACGATCGTCTTAGACTTTATAACCAAACAATCACTTGACACTGGCAAAATTGTTTACGAGACAGTTGCCATTATAGGAAGACAAGAAGGAGAAGATAGATAGTCTTGGAAAGGTATCCTTTCCTTTGTTGTGGCCATTCTGAATAATATGATTGTGACTTATCTAGAATTTATATCAACGATAATTGCTTTGACTATCAAACATTTTTTCAAATCTCGCAAAGCACCGCACCTGCTAACCTGCACGTATTTAAAATATGAAATAATGTTTTTCGAAAAACAATTTTATGATGGCAACTATATGGGTAATTCATAAGGGAAAACCCTCTTTTATACTCTCTTGTGAGCTAAAAGTTATTACCTACGTCACCCACCCCGCCACGCCACACCATTAAGTTAAGTGCTTGGTTGTAGCGTTTCATATTATATTGTGTACGTCTTTTCTTGTAGTTTAGTTTGTGTGCGTTATCAAATTATTTAATATTTTAGTATTTAATGCACTGTGCTACCATTTAATGCACTGTACTACGTGTTTGTTGTGTGTGTGTGTGCTAATATATGATAAAATGTATTAAAGAGATACAAACTTTCTAGTAATCCGCCACGATCCCAACCAGCTATTTTTCAATGTCATCTGATACAACTGAGCTATAAGTGTAATGAAAGTAAGTGTGATTTAATATAAGTACCAATCAACATAAAAAAAAAAAATCTAATCTAACCGTTGCTAAAACTGACAATAATAATAATAAAAATGCTGGACATTTCACACAGCATCATCAAGCCCCAAAGTAAGCAGAATGTTATGGAAACCACATGACTGATATACAACTAAAATTTTTATTTTTTAAATTTCTTCGAATATTTAGACAAATATTTTCAGATTATAAGTACGAACATTTTTCCTGCTGCGAGAATCAAACCCGCAACCTTCTGCGTCTCACTGTCTCAACTAGTCTCAAACAGGCCTTCGTTAACTGCGCCATATAAGTCGTCTACTAAATATTTTCAAATAAACATCATATCCATTTCGATGACTACTAGCGCACTATGTACATATTGTAGCCAGATTTGTATTATGTATAATAAACGATGGATAATAATAGGTGAAATAGTGAACAAAGAAAGTGTGCCCTGAGCCGATGAAAATAAAAAGCCCATAAAACCATGGCATCCAGGCCTTAAACATAAAGTGAAAACTTTGTGTTGTCGCTAGACTCGCTAACCGAGGAATACCCGCCCAGCCTATTTATAACGCAAACGAGACGTGGACCAATCCAATGGCAGAGTTGTGATACGTCCTTCCTTTCATTCAGTCGATTTTTTACCCTTGCCTGTGTGTGATGCGCTCACTCAGTCCAGTCAGTCAGTATCAGTAGCCTATATTGGAATACTATTAAAGGTTGCCAGGTTAATTCGCGTATTGTTCCGGTTGTTGTTTCACTACTTTACCTTGAAGTGGTAAGTTATTTTGATTTACTAGGTAAATTCTTTTGATTTTGGTGTAGGTATCGAATATGTTTTTGCTTATTATTAACGCGTTCCATTACAATCAAAACGCGTATCGTTCATAACCACGTCATAGATAAAATACTCAAAACAATAGGTAGACAAGATATCTACCTACCTACTTACAATACTTCGCAGATTTCGTAGGTAGAGATAATAAATAAACTATAATAGGTAGGTGCATAAGATACAGTTTCGGCTTTGGCGCGAACTACGAATGTATTTTTTGCTTTTCGCAAATATTTATGTAGGTAGGTACCTAATATCTAGCAAACATAGAGCAACACAGATGTATAGAAAATGATTCACGATTGTCGCAATCGCAACACTTGTTTCGTACTTATGTAATAAGGTTGATAGGTACTTGGGGTAGGGAACGCAGAAAATAATTAACCGCTTTCTTTTTTATTTCGCGACAAACCTTGACGAAACACTTAAAGACTTAATAAGTAGTAAGTATCTACCTACCTGATGATGCTGTGTGAATTAGTCTATGAACATTTATTTATTATCTATCAAACACAAAATATGAACAAAAATCAATATAAAATTCTGTCTAATGAGCGTGGGATTGTGGTATAGGTATCATTTGAAAGTCAATTTTGTTAGCTATCAAACAAACTCTTATATCATAACTAATAAATACCTATTCAACTTGTGTCATGGAACGTAACAAGTAAAATCATCAATTTTTCAAACAATTGTTTAAAGGTCCTGAAATCCTATAAAAAGTGGGCGTTGGCGTATTTATTTATTACTAGTTGCTGTCCGCGCTTTCGCGCGCTTGGTACCTACATAAAAATAAGCCTAAGTCCTTCTCCAAGGTCCCATCTATCTCTATACCAAAATTCATCAAAATCGGTTCAGCGGCTTAAAACGTGACAGGCAGACAGACAGACGGAGTTATAATATTAGTAAGTTTTTTCGAAAACCAATAAAATGTGTATACCCTACCTAAAGACTAATGTACCTACGATTATGAGAAGAGACAAACCAAATCGTAAACCCAATAATCCTAGATAAAAGAGATAAAATCAAATTAATACTAAGTACGAGTAAAGAACCTACTTAAGTAGGTTTATTGGTATATCAATATAATATATGTATTATGACTATGACTTACCTATTCTGCCGGCCTCGGCCGAATATGGAACTCTGATACTATCAAAATTAAAATTATGTATTGTACTGTACCTATTACGGTAAGTTGATGTTGATTGTCAGACATGCTGTCATATGAATATAAACCTTATTTCATTTCAGTAAGAGCCCACAATGTCGAAAAAGAAGAATTTGGATGTATACTTAGCAGAAGTGTTCAAACAATTCATCGCCATAAAGGATGACGACTTCAAACGAGCCCAGGAGGTGTTCAAGAGTGTATTCGAGCAGGTCAAGCAGAAGATGGGCGAGCAATGCAATTACTTCTCTAAATACAGCAGCCAGGTTACTAAACCTCTTTGTTAAATACCTAAAATAGCTTTATATATACATATATAATAACAGCAACTTCATAGGTAAAGACCTCAATCCTATAATCTTAATCACAAAGGAATTAGCTTACCAGGTATGTAAGTAAAAAAAAAAAAATAGAGAGACTGTATCTTGGGGACGGATATGGGCTACTTTTTATGTAGGTACCACGCGTTCGGGCAGTAGCTAGCATAGTATAAGTAATTATACCATAGTGAAGTAACATTAAAAGCTGTGCCTATAGGTAGGTAGAACTTTGGACTTAGTTTGACATTGATGTAGTGGTAGCATCCTTGACTGTCGATCCTAAGAGCGTCTGTTCGAACTTGGTCGAGCATCAATATATTTTCTTTCCTAAATGTACGTGCCCTATGCCAGTGAAAGAAAAGCCTCAAATTCGAAGGTCTTTCATCTGTTAGTATTCCTATAAGCGGCGAAGCGCTTGCAACCTGCCACGTACGGAATACTACTGTTCAATATGTGGCCATGAGGTTGCCTCTGACTCCGCCTATAGATAGATTCCCTTAGAGATCTGATATACCAAACGTAACTTAAGGGTAGACAAGTTACGATTGGTAACAATCACAACACTGCATTCCCTGGATTCCCCCCTCGCTGGACAAACAATTGATAGACGTTTGTACTGTGTGTGTGTGGTATTACAAAGTATCTTATGCATGTATACAAAAATATGTAAGTATTCTATCAATCAGTCATATGGTTCCTATAGTATAAGCTATGCTTTGGAGATAGATACTGTGGCGTGGATTGTCTAGTAATATTTATTTTATCTTCATGCATTAATATTTCAGGTACTTTACGCTGGCAGCGTGTACGACGGTATAAAAGTATCGAAAATGGACGAATTCGATATGGACATCGTCATCCGTCTGCCCATCAACTACGATGACGGGATGAACGGTATTATAGTCGAGAACGACCAGCCTGGCTTCGTCAAGCTGAAGATCTGCAATGCGTTTGATAATCTTGACAAGCAGCCGAATTGGGAGAACTGCCACAAAGTGACGCGAGACTGGAGAGATCCTGATAAATACTTTCTGCAGAACAAGTTTAGGTCGGGTATTAAGGGTATCTGGTGAGACAGGCTTCCGTTATGGGGCCTAGAACCCATAACGGAAGCCCCATGACCCTATGAGACCAGCAGTTTCATGACTTATCAGTTATCACAATCTAGCGCTCTTAGTTATCTCAATTTGTAGTAGTTCTGGCTTCTGCGCTGTAGGTTTGATTCCCTCCCAGAATAAACATTTATTGTGTGATGAACATAGGTGTTTGTTCTGTGCCTGGATATAGAGTGCTATAACTATGTATTTAAAAATATATAAGTATTGTATCAGTCATCTGGGTCATCACAATACTAAACAGCTGTTTGGAGATACCTAACAAGTTTTGAGGACAATTATCACGGTAAGGCTTTACTCGACTTGGAGATTTTGATTTGTAAACCTTAAAAAAAATCTTAAAGTTCTATACTATTTTGTCGTTTTTGTTTTGTTGAGATAGTGTTGAATTGGTTTGGGAACTGACCATTAGTCATTACATTATTATCATTAATGACTTCGGAACCCTTCACCGTGCGTGGTCACAATCGCTTCGCCAAAACAAAATTTTCCAAAAGTTTGGTGTCATTCAAAATCTTACACGTAGGTACACTTCGCCGAACCCTCCCTAAATGTCTGTACCATGCGAACTTCGTTAGAATATTTTCTTTCTCTACAACAGGAACTGGCTACACGGCATCGTCTCTAAGGCTTTAAATGAGCTCAAAGGGCGAGTGGACGTGAACGGAACAATCTACCTCGTCACATACAAGGAGTCTGGCCCAGCTTATACCCTCAACATTCGGAACGACAAGGACGACGAGCATTTTATACTGGACGTCGATCTCGTGCCTGTCATCAGGTTTCTGCATCCACGCTGGCCGGAGGGCTATAAGTAAGAGAATTCTTGATCAATATGGTTCTCTTATCATCTCTTTGTCCCACGTTAAGTCTGTACAACACGTATCCTTCTTCAATTTCGTTCTATCAGCAGTCAGTATTCACGCCTAACTTACTCTAATCAACATGGTTCTCTAAAAGAAGGTCAATACGATGACAGTAAGGAACCATCGATAATTTAGCAAATCACTCCAGTTATGATGACTTGTGACTGGGTCGATGGATACAGTTTCAACCTAGTCCAGCACTACTTCAGTACTTACTTTGCGCTTGCATTTTCGAGAAACAGATCGAGCGGCTATTTACTGAACTGATTAAGCAACCGAATTAAGAGTTTTTAACAGTACATCTAAATTTTGCTGACTCACCTTGATGGACAAACTGTAAAAAAACTCTTACTTTTATGAAACTGGTTAGGCTTAGGACAAGGTACTTAAAAACATTAGCAGGACACGATTAGGGAGTTCTGATTATGTCTGTTTACGATTGGCGTAAAAGGTATCGGAGCAATTTGGAAGATAATTTAAATTTAGGTTCAAACATTTTCCAAGATACTTGCTGGAGCATGTTTTATTACGCTCCCACTCCTACAAAGGAGCAAAAAGAGAAAAAGTTGAAAGTTTGCATAGCTAAGATCATAAAGGCCTGTACGAAGTCGCGAACGGGTCAGCTAGTACATAATAATTAACGGAAAATTTTTCATTCATCATCTACAGCCCCATTTCGTCCGCTGCTAAGTCCTTTCCGACCTTCGTTGGTAATATCTACCTTGATTCTGCGCTCATCCATCTAAGACCCGTGACTTCGATAATGACTTCTACCCATCTCGCTGCATCGACCTTGCTTCACCTGTCGTCACCTGGCCTTGGAATCTCCTGCTCAACTGTATTTTAAGTTCATTATCTGATTTTCCATTTGAACCTTAATTCGTCTTCGGATTACAGAGTTCAAGATAGGTATATGAGTTTGATGCCAAGATTTTTTTAGGGAACTTAAAATAGAAGGAAGCACGGTGCGCGATTGGCTGGTCGTGCCGAAACCTAACAAGGTCATCAAAGATGGCGCCCTCAAGAACCAGTGCTGGCGGCTTTCGTTCCAGGATTATGAGCGGGAGATGATGAAGGGATACCAGCAATTGAAGATGACCATACGATTGGTGAGACTATAACAGAAGTGTAAAAGAACTGCAAAAATGAAACAAACGTGATTAGAGCTGAGGACTATCTCCATGCATGGTAGACACCTTGTAAGATCTCTGGTTACTTAAATTTTTGCCGACTTTTTGCACAATATATATCTAGTTGTTATTCCGTACGCAACACTCACTCTTACACCTACATACTCTCTTTTTTAGTGTTTTCTAGAGCTTTTGATAAGCTTGAGATAAGCGACTTCGTAGATTTGAGTGCTGTAAATCGAGTGGTTCCGATCAATCTCACTAGATCCATTGTCCAGATAAATAATGGATCTAGTGAGATATTATTTTCTCAATAGATCCAATTTTTGACAGTGTGGATCTACTGAGAAGTATATTTGCTAATAGATCTATTTTTAAAATAACGGTAAAATTTATTTGATCTAATGATTATAATGATAAGTCTGGACAGGTTGGCAACTGGACAGAGTTATGATAGAAGAACTAAGTATATTCTTTTGGCGCTTTGGCAACACGCTCGCTTTGCTCACTCGCCTTGCGTGTTGTTTTCTATACCTACTCTAAAATAACCTAACCAAGTGGTTAAATTTCATTAAAAAATAAAAATAATAAAAATTCTCATCATATCCAAACCGATAAAGAAAAAAATATCTCACTAGATCCATTATGGATATGGATCCAGCTGTAGGACAAATGTTTCTTCTCGCAAATGTATATAGCTACAGTGTGTAGTTACATAATACATACAGCAGATAATCAATAAAGACCTCTTATTTTCAGGTAAAGAAACTCCGAGACGGCCTAGAATTGCGAGGCATAGCAAGTTACTATATAAAAACACTTTTCCTCTTGGAGATCGAAAAGAATAAGGATAAAGCATTCTGGCAGAATAAAATCAGCGTTTGTTTCAAGCACATGGTGGAGAAATTTCACAGCGCTATAGTCAACAAAAACATTCCCTACTTCTGGCACGAAGACAACAATCTCATAGAAGGACTCAAGCCAACCTTGCAAAAACTTTACGCGGATAAATTGAAAAGTGTATTGGACGCAATAGAGGCCAATAATTTTGACAAAGTTATAGCTGCGATTTTGACTGTAGATGAGATGCAGAAATTCAAGGAGAGCGATGTCTACCAAAGCCATCAGAGAGTAGCTGGAGTATCGAAGCAAGTATCGGTGGTGGAATCATCTGATAAGTTAGAAATACGCGCTTTGATCGACGAAGTTGACTCAGCAAAGAATGGAATATCGGAAGATAGGTTGGGGCGATTGGAGCGAAAAGTTCAAGATATGGAAGATAGATTGAATGCATATGAAGATAGACTGAAGAAACTTGAAATGGAGTCTCAAAAGAAAGAGACTCGTGATATTATAATAAGTGGTGTTCATTCCATTGACAGTGCTCCTTTAGTAGTTTTTGACTGAATGCAATATGATGTTTTTACAATTTAAGCGCAAAATATTATTTTTCAACAATAAACATGATTTTTAAACAATATGGTATAAATCTAAGCCATTTAAATACAAAAGTAGCGTATCAATCTTTATTACATAACAATGTTCCTTCAAATACAATGCACTGAATTCAACTTGCTTATTTACAGACATACATAAACTTCCATTTACAGCTAGATACAATATTTAAACAAACTTATATAAAATGAGTGAAATAACTAAAAATTTCTGTAATATAAGGACCGTTTCCTCTTGCTCCTACTCGGTTCTCCTACTGGTAGGAGCATGAGGACCAATATGTCCTTATGCTCCTACCGTGACCTTGTATTATTCTTCTGGCGCTTCAGCGGCCGCTGCCGCGGCACGCTCGCTTCGCTCGCTCGCCTTGCGCGTTGTTTTCTATACTCTAGCATAGTGGTTTTTAATAAAAATGCTCATCAGATCCAAACCGATCTTATGCAGTAGGAGCATCAGGACATGGGTGTCCCGGTGCTCCTACCAGTAGGAGTATTTAGTAGGAGCACGAGGAAGTACCTAAAATAAGATATTTTTATCTCGTCTCAATATGACATTTCCGGGAAGCATGACCGTATGTCGATAAAACAAAATACCTACATTTTATTAGAGAGTCGTTTTAGCACAGTAATTTACCGAGAACTTAGAATCTCTTATAAAATAATATAATACATAGCTAAGATTATCAACATACTATACGATATTACTATATACTTTATAATCTGATTATCTTAATAGTGTTGGTACCGACCTGCCTTTATCTAAAAAGTCTCAGTATCCCAGTGTAAATATAAATCCTCTTACACATAATTAGCGTGGAGTGGATAATTAAAGATAGCAGCAGATTTGCAAAAAACACATTAGTTAGTGAGGGGTTATAAGATAGACTCAAAGTGACTTGTCCACCGTTTTATGTTACTGTGGATACTGGACCTTTATATAATTCAGACATACATTCAAAAGATTAGCACACATCTAATCTAACCTCGGAATGCTATAAATACAATAACAAATAATAATGTGAAATTATCTCAGATATTTTAAAAAGTTTAACTAATAAAATAAATAACAAAATACTTAAAAAAGTTCATTTACAAAGTTTTCTAGCGAATTTTCCACAGCTAAATAGATTTTTTTATACACAATAATCAAAGAGTATGTTTAAAATGGGATAGAGTAGGCACTTGAGGTTATTTCATTTTAGAACAAACATACAATTAAGAAACAATTTTGATTTAAGAGTTAATTATACAAGTTCAATTAAAAAAACGAGCAAACTTTACAGTAGTCGCATATGATGTGTAACATCTGACATCTCATGAAAATGGGTTGGTACCATATGACGGCCGAATCTACCATCGCGCGCTATCATTGATCAAATCAAATACCGCGTGCCCTCTTTGGTTAAATCAAATAGCGCGCGCTTACTCGGCATCTTGTTACACACTTCCGCCCCTTTACAAAAATCTTTCCCACAGAATGCAGGAAAGCGAGAGAAAAGATGTCACACAAAAAAGGCACAGAATTGGTTTAATACCAACTTATACCGGTTATAAGCCTATTTGTTTTTATTTTGCGAATGATTTTAATGCAGACAGAAATGAATCTTCATAAACCACTAGGTTCCAGGGTGTAGATGGAAAGAACCATCAAACTACGAAATAACACGTGAGATTCCTCATCATTCCTGCAGTGAAGATAAAGAACACAAAAGCAGTAAACCACAGAAAAACCATCCCATTTGATAACACCCAAGAGCTATGTATATTGGGCAACACTGGTGTCGAGGTTATAAACGGTTTGTGCATTAAGCCTACAAAAATTAAACTTTCATCCTGCTAAAGACCAAACCTTTATCCTTTAATCAAATAATTGGTCAGTGTTGGCGTATGTATGATCTCTCCTTGTTCTAATGTCAAAGTCTCATGTCTAATGTCATCTTATAATTTTATGACACACTAGGTAAAGAGTTGTTTAAATCTGTTGCTTGACATTGACATTAATAACGTCAAGGACAGAACATACAAACGCCAGGCTGATATTTTTTGGGCATTTTGCGAAGTAAACATTGTGATCTTTTATTATTTATTTTTACCAAGTTATTTCTGGTTTTATTAGTACTGTGTTTTTATTTAAATAGAGCTAGAGTTATTGACTCGGTCGTGAATTGGAATAAAAGCTTTGTATTTCTTTGTGATTCGGGCAAAAAATATCCGTATAGTTATTTTATATCACACGCCATTTTATATAAAATGACGAACGTCAAGATACGACTTTGTGAAACAATGTAATAACTTGACACTGGCAAAATTGACATTATTATGTCACACGCCATGAAAGAAGAAGAAACGCCAGGCTAGCTAAATATGTGATTATTTGATATAGGGTCCGCGAATCTCACGACTGAATTACTAGAATCAGTTTGGTTCATACATTTCCGAAAAAGTAAGTTGAGGCTCAAACTCGCCAACTGTTCTTCAATAATCTGTAATTCGTTATAACACAAAGTAAATCTGACCCAGCGTATTAGCATTGTCATTCAACATGGCAATGCCGCTGTCTCTCGAGGACGCTCTATCGCTAGATCAGTTGAGCTATCTATAGATCGTTTTAAACGGTTTTTAGATGGCTCAACTATTCATCAAATCAAATAATTACAGTAATGTAAATGTAAATCTCGGATAAAGGTCATACTAGTTCGGAAGAATTGAACACAAATCTGCCATATATATATGCCTTTATATGCCTTTTATATAACGCGACTGCGCAGTGCCTGATGTGAGTCTAATTTTGATTGAACATAAATTATATTAAGAAGAAATGTAGATGTGTTTTATAACAAGTATTGTACCTTATTTGCACCGGAAGTCAACCATAAATATTATCAAAAAAACGAGATAAACCATTGCTCGATCAAAGACAGATTGAGTTTGTTTTTACGCAAAATAATAATATTATAGAAACATTCGTATTTCTTATAACAATCCAGCGCCATTTAAATGGTTTATGATTTAATTGATAAGTAAATTGTTTTTACGATACAGTTGCACCAAATTCCATAATTATACATATTGAGCAAAATTAGTCCCACACTAGGCGTTATTAAACTTAATTTTTAGCTTACAATACGAGATTTATTTATATTATACACACATATTATATAAACATATAACGCTATATAAATATGTATTAAGGAATATAATATTCTAAATTTGGTTATATAATATAATATTAGGTTGTTGATAAAAAAATTGGTTTTTTGTAAAGTCGGTTTACGGACGATAGTTTAACGTGACAACTAGTCGAACGCTCAAGCCGATCGTGCCTTTCGCTCGCTCGTGCAGCACTCTCGCTCGTTACAATGAGCGTAACGGGACAATGAGTCATCCTTTTTTGTGCGTGCAGCCGGCGTTCATCGATTTATTAGACTTTGTCACGTCAAAACCCGAAATATTGCACATAATTATTTAAAACTGATGTATATTGGTAATATTTGAGATCCAAAACCAGAAATATTAAAGTTTGATATGTTCTATTGTGGCATTAAAACAATCAGTTGATGATTTTTTGTATATACATAGCTGAATAGACCAACAATTAAAAACTAAACTAACTAATCCAAACGAAAAATATACAACTCTGACTCTGTAGCCTTATCCTTCTGCAAGGTCCCATCTATCTCTATACCATAATTCATCAAAATCGGTTCAGAGGTTTAGGCGTGAAAACGTAACAAACAGACAGAGTTACTTTCGCATTTATAATATTAGTAGGGATACTAGAACTGAATTTAATTAAAATATATTAGTTTACTAACATCTACCTGTGGCTTCAGGTGGTACTTACATAAAAAGTCTAGAATAGCATAAAGACTAGTACATTAGTAGTAGAGTACATTTATACAAAGTTTTGTCCAAATCCATAATGCAGTTACGTGATGAAGCCACAAACGAGCACCATCCACTCAAAAATTCGTATTTATAACATTAAGATAGATAAATCGACATTATTTTAAAAGTATAAACTCAAATTAATAATTTGTCGACATATTGGTCCTAATATTTGTCGACATATTGGCCCTAATATTTGTCGACATATTGGTCTGTAGTTTCAGCGGATTAACTAAAGTATCTTAAAATACAAACGATCTTATTGGGATCAAAGATTTACATTTTTAAAATGACATCTTAAATTTACTAAATTGCCGAATTTTAGCTACTTTTAAGTCCCTTTAAATGTGGTTTGGTGTTGATTAAAATTGCGGATAATCCTAGGAAATCCAAATTTCTAAAGTTTGTATGATCTGCAAGTATTTGTCTCGGGTTTGGGTGTTTCTCTGAATAATACGTATGTATTTACAAAAAACAATTGGTTTTCTGTAAAGTTTGTTTACGGACGTTAGTATAACGCTACGACCGTAACGGGACAATGAGTCATCCTTTTTCGTGCGTGCAGCCGGCGTTCATCAATTTATTAGACGCTGTCACGTCAAAAAGTAATATATCAGTTATGTGGTACTCATAACACAGCTCTGCTTACTTTGGGGCCAGATGATGATGTGTGAAAGGTCCGGCATTATTTATGAATGGAACAATATTATAATTTTAAATCTGTAATTTAAAACTATAACTCTTTTTATCGCGTCACTAATTATTTCGAACCAGAGTGAATTAAGATGCGCCTCCTTTCGTGTTATGCTAATCTGGACTTTGCTGTATGAAAAATAAAGTCGATCGTATTTTAAGAAATGTCAGCTAGTCCAGCGAAATACCAGAATCACCAGCAACTGTACTTTGAATAGTGCGATGCGGATTTCACAATAGCTATCAGTTTAAACTAATTAATGCTTATTTTCAAATTATGAACCAACACTAACAGATTTTTAAACCATACAATTTTCAGTATCTTCATTTTACTCCCACAAGTACCGTTTGCTCATTATTTAAATTAAAAAAAAAGAGTGAGTGTACTCTTCGCTACATTTCAGTATAAACGCGCCTTTAGACCGAAGATATACCTTTTTGTTTTCTTAAAAAAGCACTGTATATAATTGTGAAAACTCTAAGTATCTTATAGTAGCACAGATCATTTTCATTCACTCTCCACAAACGAACGAGAAACTATGGTACATATTTCTTTCACTGAACTAAAATTTAGTAAAATACGATCTTATTCTGCTTGTAACAAAAGACAGAATCACTCTAACATTTTTAATTATTAAATTCACTAAATTGACGTGTTTTTATTTTAGTTGCCATGTAAATTGGTGCTGATTAAAACCGCCGAAAATCCTAAGAAAATCAATTCCGTAAAAGAACTATATGTCAATTAATCTATTTTAAAAACCGTCATTAAATAATGTAACTCCAATTTGGACTTTTGTGTAAGGCAAATAAGATCGTATTTTACAAAACTTTAATTTGACTGGCGAAACATCAGAATCAGAGCCATTACGAGATTTGTTCGTAACACTAGTATGACATTACAAAGACCTAGCGCGCACTGCGTATTAATTCGCAGTCCTAGCGGAAAAAACAGCGTTAAAAATCACATAGTTCAGAATATCACGATTTGAACCGGGCGGATTAATTCGCTATTGCGTGCTAGGCCTTAGGGTTTTTCGAACCGTAGTCTTAAATTTCTTGCCGCATCAAAAATCTGTGCCTAAAGAGATCCCTCTAAGTAACTCTAGCTTTAAGATCTATCAAAGCATCCCGTGTAAAAAATCTTGTCGAAGTGAAATCACAGCTAAGTATCCAGTTTGAATGACTCTCGCTTTGGTCGAAACTGCCCTTTAAAGCGTGTCGCTGCATAGATCCATAAGTAAAGCGTCATTGCAATTTATATCTTATATCAATGACATAAAGGTCAGCGGACACGACTGTGAATGCGAAATCTATGATTTCTTTTAGGGCTAAAATACACTGAGTAAAACGACTGGGTTAATGTTTATATAACTCACTATACTCAATTCAACATGAGAAAATGTAGGTTGAATGGACAATACCGGCACGATAACAATTATCTTATGACATTCGAACATTTTAAATAGTTGTGGACCGGCACACATTAAGTTTAAGATTATATCATGTTAATATTAGACCGTATAATAGAGCTTTAAATGTCAAAAGATATTTGTATCTCTAATCTCGAGTTTGTAAAAAGAGGAGTATTTGCTCCTCTTTCAATCAACCTTCAAAGCCACTAGAAATGTGGAAAATCACACGCTATTTTCGTCCAGTGTGAAATTTTAAAACCGCACGATTTTTATCACAGTGCGTTTTACCTTATCAAGAAAAGAATAACTTAGTTTGTAACTTGCAACTCTATTCTAGACGCTTACTAAAACATATATTATATACACACATGAGTGTTCACGTGACTTGCATCCTGTAAAAATTGAACCGTATAATCGGTAATGTAAAGTTCAAAATAGCATGAAAATTCTTTGGCGATGAATCATGACAACATGATCGATAAAAGCTGCACGCAATTTCAAACTCTTTACAAACGAGAATAGTCTTATTTTAGTATGCGGTTTGATTTGGTGATACATGAATGTCACTGTAAGGACAGGTACGTACTTAGATTTTTATCTACAGATCAAATATCTATGGAATTTAATATTCAATTTTTCTACACCTCTTGTACAAAATCAGCTTTAAAATCTAAGCACAAAGCAATATTTAGATTTTTAAACCAAGCTATATTGATATACAAAAAAAATAAGGCGTAGTTAAATAATTTTTAGTCTATATAGTTGTCACGTTTACACTCACAAGAGTAATTTTAGACCAGTTTGGTGCGGGCTACGCCTCAAGTGTAAAAGAAACCTTATTGCGTCGCATTAGGAGTAAATTTAACGCGCACTGCCCGACTTACTGTGCGAAATGAGCCATTGCAGAGTTATATCGATGTTGTCCTTCTCCTTGCAAGAAATGGAATAGCAGCAAATCTCGCGGTCCTGGATCGCCGAGAGGTTCCTGGAAATTGGAATCTATGCTATAAAAATAAGGTATAATATCTTTTTACTAGAACGATGGCAGTTGGAATATAAGATTTTAAACGATTACAGCTTTTCTATGAGTATAAGAGCACATGAGTTGCACATGAGCACATGAGCCCTTAGTTGGTTAAAAATGTACTTGGACAATCGACTACAATGTGTCGAAATAACCAATCTGAATAACGATAATGAATTAGCATCTGTTCGCTCTACCTACAGACCTAACAAAGTTGGAGTGCCTCAGGGAAGTGTCTTGGGACCTCTTCTTTTTCTTCTATATATTAACGATCTTCCTGACATCACTTCTAAGCCCTGTATATTATTTGCTGATGACATTTCTTTAATATTTACATCTAATCGCAACACTGACAATAATAATTACATAATTGACATAAATAATACTGTAGAATGCATAATTAAATGGCTTGACATTAATAACTTGAATGTAAACTTGACAAAGACAAATTATATACAGTTTGGAACCTATGCACGTATAAACCAGCCTCTGAAAAACATTTCATATGGAAATATCAACATTTCAGAGGTCGATAGGACAACGTTTCTAGGAATAGTCTTAGATAAACATTTAAATTTTAAAATGCAGGTCGACAAAGTATGCTCCAAAGTAAACAGATTTGTTTATGCTCTGCGGAGATTGAGAAAAACGTCGTCCTTAGCCACAGTACTTCAAGCATATCATGGTTTATAGCATCGGTGCTCACATACGGTTTAATTCTTTGGGGAAACTCAACAGACTTAAAAAGAGCATTTATCGCACAAAAAAAATGTGTAAGGGCCATTGGCGGGATACCGCCCTGGGAATCATGCAAACCACTCTTTAAACAATTAAATATTCTCACACTACCTTGTATGTATATCCTGGAGTCTGCTTTGTTTGTTAGAAAGCACAATCAACTGTTTGTTAAAGCTAGCGAGGTATATCATAGAAGCACAAGAAACCAGGACAGAATTGTATTGCCTAAGTTCCAAAGACGAGTATGTATATAAATAGTAGCTATGCAATATGCGGAAATGTATATAATTCCATACCTGACTATATAAAAAAATTACCATTAAATAAATTTATTAAGGAACTCAAGACCTGGTTACAAGCTAAATGTTTTTATAACGTATCTGAATTCATAAAATGACATAAATTTAATTATGTAATATTCCTAAGTGACGTTTATATTGAATTATTATTATGTTACCTAGTTTTTTTTTATAAATGTTTCACATTGTTAGAAAATATTGTACACCATTTATCAAATGGTAGCATAGCGAACTTACCAAATAATAAAACCTGTAATATACCTATGTTCCACAATAAATGAATTATGAATTATGAGCATGGATACTCTTTTGTCCATACTTTTTAGTTTTTTGTTAAAGTCTGAGAGTCTCTTTGTTAAAGTCGGTCAAATTGAGAATAGATTAGTATATTATTAGTCTGTAATCTTACTGAATGTCAAATATTACCATAATAAATGCATTTACCTATTACAATTTTACAAATTTACCGTCCTCCCAATGCTGGTTTTGGGTTATATGAATGCACTATGGAAGAAGTATTGCAAAAAATAGCTTGTGATAAGATCATAATTGTTTGTGGTGATTTTAATATAAATATTCCGATTGATCCATTATCTGAAAGACTTTTAAACTTATTTATGTGTTTCAATTTAAGTCCTCTTTTTGATGAACCTACAAGAGTGACACTAACAACAGCCACTTGTCTAGATAACATTTTTTGCAGTTGCACACCAGTTCATAAGTGTGTACTAAAACATTTTAGTTCTGACCATTACGGTCACTGCGCCACTTTTTCTTGTGATCGTATAGTGAAGCTCAGAACTTTACTCACCGACCTATTACAGAGAGCCGCATCAAAACATTTCAAAGTAGAATTGAACACAAAGTTTCCCTGCATCGATGATCCAAATGATCTTTTCACCACATTGTCTAATTTAATAATTAAAGAACATGCTGATATATTTACAGTAAAAACATGCAAAACAAAAAATTGTGCTAGATTTGTCGACTGGGCTACACCGGGTATTTATAGAAGTAGGAATACATTGTATGAATTATATGCTACCAGAGAGACAATGTTAGATGATCCAGTTTTTATCTTATATGTTAGGAATTACTCAAAAGTCTTCAAAAAAGTTTGTCATGCGGCTAAGTCACTGTTTTTGAGAAGAATAATAGAAAATTCAACAAATAAAATAAAAGCAACTTGGAAATTAATTAATAATGAAACAGGTAAATTAAGGGCTCGCAATAAACAGTTCAAATTAAATATAAATGGTACAATTTTGACTAAAGAACAGGATGTTGCGAATGCATTTGATAGTTTTTTCTCAGATATACCAAAAATAGTGACCAAATCGTTAAACTCTTCAGCCTCCAGAGCTTCCATTCTATTAGAATCTAGTGTTGCAAAATGTAAGAATGAGTTTAGTTTTAGCTACATTAACGAGGCTAGTATTGTAAAAGCATTCAAGTTAATTAATATAAAAAATACAGAAGATCTTTGGGGAATGTCTGGGTGTCATCATCTTAAATATTGCACCATGTTTAGCTTATATTTTTAATAGATGTATCGACGAGGGAGTTTTCCCGATCTCATGAAACACAGTAAACTCATTCCTATGTTTAAGTCTGGAAGTGAATGTGATCTCGCTAATTATAGACCGATATCGATATTACCTGCTTTAAGTAAAATCTTTGAAAAAATAATTCTTAATCAGTTATTATACCACTTTAACGTTAACGGCCTGCTACATAGTAATCAATACGGATTTACTAAAGGTCGATCAACAGCTGATGCAGGTATAGCGCTCTTAAAGCATATATTTGAGGCCTGGGAGAAGTCACAGGATGCAGTATTCTGGGTATGAGGGTATTCTGCGATCTATCTAAGGCCTTTGACTGTGTGAGTCATGCAACCCTAATCACAAAGTTAAAATATTATGGCATTAAAAACCGGGCGATTGACCTCATACAGTCTTATCCATCCAATAGAGTCCAGAAAGTAGACGTGGGTGGTGAGAGGTCTTCGGGATCAATTATTGATATAGGGGTACCTCAGGGATCGATACTAGGCCCTTTTTTATTCCTAGTATACGTTAACGATTTAGGAAAGTAGACGTGGGTGGTGAGAGGTCTTCGGGATCAATTATTGATATAGGGGTACCTCAGGGATCGATACTAGGCCCTTTTTTATTCCTAGTATACGTTAACGATTTACCTTTTTTTGTAAAAAATATTTGTGATATAGTTTTATTTGCAGACGTCTTTAATTTTTAAAGTTGATAGAGGTAAAACCAGTATATGCTATAACGTAAATGAATCCTTATCGTTAGTTCTTAATTGGTTCACTGTAAATAATCTTTTGCTTAATTCCAAAAAAACTAAATGTATCAAATTCACTTTGCCAAATGTTATTCATAGCCCGTCCAACATTGAAATAAATGGAGAGGCAATGAATCTTGTAAATTCCACGATCTTTCAAGGTCTTAATATTGATGCAAAACTACAGTGCGGACCACAAATTGAAACGCTTGCTGGAGGCTTAGTTCCGCTGCATATGCAGTTCGTGCGATACGGTGGCTTACTGATGAAGCTACAGCTAGACTAGTTTATTTCAGTTACTTCCATAGTGTTATGTCATACGGCATCATTCTCTGGGGGAAAGCAGCTGATATTGGTAAAATATTTGTAATTCAAAAAAGGGCAATACGTGCCATTTATAAAATAAAACCACGAGAATCTTTGAGAGAAATATTCAAAGAAATTAATATTCTCACAATAGCTTCACAAGATATATATGAAAATTTATTATATACACATAAAAATAGAAATGGGATTCAGCAAAATAGTGACCTTCATAAAATCAACACCAGGAATAAACATAAATTATACATCCCTAGGTTTCGACTAGAAAAAGTTAATAAGTCATTTATGGGGAACTTTCCTGAAAATGCTACTAAACTACCTATTAAGAAATTTAAAGCATACATTAAAGGTAGTCTTTTGAAGAAAGCTTATTATAATATAGATGACTATATTATTGATAAGAATGCATGGCCTCATGTCGCTCTGCCGTCAGACAGTTAACCGACACATTTGAAATGTATAAACTCTCTTGTATTAGTATTTCGTAGTTAAGGTAGTTATAAGATGGATCATATAAAAAATCGCTAGGACGAAGACGAGTTTCTTGCCAATTCATCTCGAGCTTGGGTTAGGATGAATTGGCACCTAAATTCACCTAGTATGTAAGACGTTTCAAAGTGATCCTTGTGATTGTATTGAATAAATCATCTTTTGACTTTTGACTTTGACACTGACAATATATAAATTAGTTATATATGAGCATGGTAAGAGTATAAGAGCACATGAGCATAGATACTCTTTTGTATATACTTTTTTGTTTAAGTCTGTGATCAAATTGAGAATAGATTTCCGAAAACATACTCTCAGAAAATATTTTGAACTCAGTTATTTTAGCACCTACAAATGATGATTGTACTTTGATTAATACTGATATACTTAATGAAATTTCTGGAGAACAGCGAACATATCATAGCTATGATATAATAATTTGTGATAATGACAATGCCATCAATAACTATCTGGTAGAGTTTTTAAATTCTTTGACTGTTATTGGTTTACCACTACATAAGTTAGTATTGAAAGTTAATTGCATCGTTTTGCTGATCAGAAACTTAAATACAAAGGAAGCATTAGTCAATGGAACAAGAATGCGCATCAAATAACAAAAAACAAAAAACATCGTTTGCAGAGAAGTTTTCTATCATTATAATTAAATTATCGAAATATGTAAGCAAATATCTAAGTAAGTAAATATGTCGACAGCATTTTTTTTATCGCATGGTTTTTTGTTTTAATAAAAAAACATAAGAGGTATTCGTTATTATAATAAATATTGGATTTTATGATTGAAATTTCATATAATTTGTTTGAAAAAAAAATAGGTAAATCAACAGTGCAGCCTCGGCGAAATCTGTGATTATGGAGTAGTCTTTGACAATAGAACCTTAATAATGTTCAAACTTATAATTAAAATTAATTATGGTCGAATTTCGACCACTGGGCGACCACTAGTACATAGAAACACCAAGAATATGGACTTTATGCTTGTATATTGTGAATGGCATGCACAAATAGAACGGGTCAGTTCAATTTGCTTATTATTGAGGGTTACGAATTCATAGACTAGGTATGTTTCTTCGTGGCATGTCAGCCATCATAGTCATCTTTCAGTCAGTTCAGTTCTAGTCAGTCATCTTTATAATACTGTGCAGTACGCTACGCTATTTGTTAGTAAGGTTGTGAATGGCATGGCTATTCTTTACAAGACTGCAATAATATACTCTACATTATTTGTAGTAAGGTTGCGAATGGCATGGTTTGGTTACTCACATCCGTTCGATGAGACCGTGTTCGTCCAAGGCGTGGGGCAGATCTCGTTTGTTCCCCAGCACTAGTACGGGAATGCCGGTCAGTTGCTGCTTCTCTAGAAGACTATGAAGCTCGTTCCGCGAAGCTTCAATTTTGTCTGGATCAGCAGCGTCTACCATATACCTGTGGGATATAAATGCTTCGGAGAAACAGGGGTAAAATTCTAATTATAAATATTGGTGGACAATTCACACAACACCATCTAGCTCCAAACTAAGCATAGCTTGTATTACGGTGATCAGATAACTGATAGAATACTTATATATTTTTAATTACACACTATGATACTACTAGCTGCTGCCCGAGGCTTCGCACGCGTGGTACCTACATAAAATGTAGCCTATGTCCTTTCTCAGGTTTTAGACTATCTGTGTACCAAATTTCATTTAAATCGGTTCAGTAGTTTTGGCGTGAAAGCGAGACAGACAGACAGACAGAGTAACTTTCGCATTTATAATATTATATTATATAGTAAGGATATAACAATTAATACGCTTTCTCATACTGCCAGCATGCTGGCTGGTACATTAAAGATCTTATAAAATAAGGTTTGTTTTGTTAACATGAGCCGTGTTATCTTAATTAAAGACAGAACTTTGAAAGAGATAGGAAGAGGAAAGAAAATGAGCTATTAAAACCTCACTCGCCTTACAGTAGTCGCATATGTTGTGACATCTGACATTTCACCTTGGTAATAAATAAGCAACAATAACATTATATCCTGAATTAATTACTTTATATAACAACCAACTTTATACACAACACTGTTCGGGCACAGCTGATACGTTCTCCTTCTCTAATTCCCACTCTCATCACACACGCACACACTGTCGGCAGACAGTACCAACCTCGCGGAAAATGGGTTGGTACTATCTGCCGGCCAACTCTATACCACCGCGCGCGCTCATTGGACAATAGATATCGATAATATGAGTTAAATTAAGGAGAAGGTAGCTATCGTATTAGGAGATTAAGTACGCTGCTCTGGAGTGGAACAGGTGGAAAAAGCAGCATCAGTCACCGAAAGCACAACTCTTGGAAGGAGTTACTTACACAATAGCGTTCACACCGCGACAGTATCTTTCCCACATAGACCGGAATCTAGGCTGACCACCAATGTCCCAAACCTAGAACAAAAACATATGCTGAGTGCTAGCTTTTTTCCCGTCACGGTGTGTAAACTGTATTCTCACTATATCTATTATGTGACGTGAATCAATATTATCTTTTCTAATCAGGAATCACGCTCGAACAGTACACTAAATTACCTTAATAGTGACATTTCCTTTCGTGATCTTGCGCATATTGAAGCCAACCGTTGGGATCATGTCTTCGCTAAACTGTCCAGACTGAAAAAACATAAGTACCAACACGGTTAGTTAACAGTCATACAAAAAAGCACGAGGACCAAGACCAGTCTCTTGCCAGATACTTCTAGATTTTAGCTAAGGACGGAATCGGCTCCATCCTGTAAGACGTTTCAAAGTGATTCCTTGTGATTGTATTGAATAGTTTCTTTTGACTTTGCTCCTAAGTCCACCGCATGTAAGACCATTTAGAGTGTTCCATGCGATTGGACTGAATAAATAACAATTCTGTAAGAATCACTACCTAGTATAAAACAAAGTCGCTTCCCGCTGTCTGTCTGTCCCTATGTATGCTTAGATCTTTAAAACTACGCAACGGATTTTGATGAGGTTTTTTTCAATAGATTGAGTGATTCAAGAGGAAGGTTTATATGTATAATATGGTAGAGAAACAATGATAATTTTTTGAGCTTACATTGCAAACGCTGGCTGAACCCTACAAGATAGATAAAAATAATGTTCTACAGTATTGTACACCTTAAAAAGGTCTACAAAAAAATCCGCGATGGTATATGTCTATCTCTTAGGTTATGTTATTCTCTTAGATAACGTTGTATATAAAGACATTCAGTAGTATATTTAGTATCAGCATTGCACCCGTGCGAAGCCGGGGCGGGTCGCTAGTAAGCTTTTATAGCTTAAACACGTAACCATTTCAAATAAATAGGTAGGTAGGTAATACACAAATTGACGTCGAACAAGTTGAGTAAGTAGTTTAAAAATCATGACCTTTCAAAAATAACTTTGTTAAAAGTATTTGGTTTCAGCAAAGTTTATTAAAAAGAAAGGTTTATTAAACACACGTTTTCTGAGCAAAACATGAGACCTCAATAACTTTGTGAAGCCTACTAAACGGCGAGATTGGTTGCGAAACGGTCTAATTAAAACCATCGTAAAACCGACCTTAGTTTAGAATTTAGATGAAAACAAACAAGTAGTTATTTTAATATACTCAACAGACAATGATTAATTTTATTGCATTTATTTATTTGTTTATAGACGAGAAGCATATAATATGCTGTGTCTATATCCCGATGTTGAAGTGTTTAATGATTCACTAGCGGTGATTTTCAAACACTTTGATTCCGTATAATATTATTAACAGCTTGTTAGTTCAGGGCCAGTTATCTTGTTTATTTTTCAATGCACTCGTTGTAGAGGCAACATCATCTTCTGACAGTTATGCAGCACTCTGCTAGTGAGGAAATGCTACGTAATGTTGGATCGTGCGCGGACTATCCTGCAGGTGTGACCTCTTAACGACCTTGCATTTTCTTTCATTACGTGTACTTAATACATCGGCCTCCTAAACCGGGGATTGTGGGTTCGAATCCCACCACTAATAGTTTATTTTTGCACTACTTTATATAACAATCGAAGCGAATCGATTTTTTTTACTTAAAATACGAAATATTTAGTTTTTTTTATATGTTTTTTACCTCATAACTCCGTCATTTATGAACCGATCTGAAAATATCTGATTTGAAAGGATATACTTCCCGATTGCTCCCATAGAAATTTCATAAAAATCGGTTCTGTAGTTAGGTTTTTAAATCAAACTGTAAAAAAAATTGTCATCCACTTGGATGAAACGAAATATTGAATTTTTATACATGAAGTCGATTGTCTTTTTAGTTTCTAAAACGTAATTATTTTAAAAAATATAGCAAGATAGCAAGAAAGCCCAGGGACTAAAGTTGTATTTTATTACAACATGATTTGATTACTGCATTGTACAGTCTATTGTAGGTTTGCTTGTTTATGACGGGCAAATTGTATTTGTAGATGTGGGAATAGATTTCTTAGGTATCAATGAGATCGTTACGTAGGCAATGGTGGCAATTCGGTTGGTTCATTTCTAAAATTAGGAATTGTCTAAAATATATTTAGTTAGTCATAGCATTTGTAAAACCAATTCGGTTGGTACGATCTTACTAAATTAGGAACGCTTAATTAAGTTAGATAACATTAAATTAGGATAAGTTGGTAGCAGCAGAATACCAAAGGTTAATTTGACAGTTCAAAACCTCATTTTAGCCAAAATTAGCTAGGTTGGTACCAACAGAATTGAGGCCAATATCTCCGCAAGAGTAGTGAGGCGTAGAGCGTGGAGTCTCTCAGCATAGGAAATGCTTCGTAAAGTTTATGGAATGTTGGTGGCTTTTCTCTGTACACTCTCAAATAAGTCTATATCTTTCTGGGAGTAGGGGCTTATCCTCCATCAGGGTTCTAATACCTATTGGTTTTTAATTTATTTAATATATTGCAACTGTATGGAATAACCTTCAAAGAACATAGATCTTTCATCTATGTTCTGTTTGTGTTTTTATGTTTGAGGTAATAAAAGATCAATAGAAAGAAACTTTCTACGAGTTGACAGAATTGATGAGGTTATCATCTAGTCTAGTCAAATACACTGCATTTTGATATAATTAGTTTAATCAACCAACTCTTTATTCATTTTCGAAAATGGTTAATATCTTCCTCTAGCTGGCCAGCGTTTATAGGTGGGTTGAAATAAATTCCGTATTAATAGGAAGTGCTAATTTATATGATTTTATTATCACTACTAGCTGCTTTCCACGGCAACGCACGCGAGAAGCCTATGTCCGTTATCAAGGTAATCTATCTTCTTACAAAATTGCATTAGGATCCGTTAGATTGTATAATAGATAACAGACGAAAAAAATAATTTTAGATGATTTTCGAGATCTTTTCAAACATTTTTGTTTTAAGACATGGGTTCCCTTCTTCTGCCTTTATGTAAGTACTCTATGATACCAACATTTGCACCAGATCAACTTGCATCTAAGGACATTATTTGACTCAATGTTCACGGGTTGAAATCCCATCTGGTCTAGGTGGATTTTTGGAAAAGGTCCCTTATATAATGTAGAAATACTCTACTATTACTTAGTTTAAATTTATTTTTAACAGACTCTAAAACAAGAAAGAAGGTGGTTCTCAATTCGGTTGTTTTTTTAGGGTTCCGTACCTCGAAAGGAAAAAACGGAACTCTTATAGGATCATTTTGTTGTCCGTACGTCCGTCTGTCCGTCTGTCAAGACCCTTTTTCTCAGGAGGCGTGGAGGTATCAAGCTGAAATTTATATCAAATACTCAGGTCTACTGTCCCTTAAAGCTGTAAAAATCAAACTTCTAAGCCAAAACAATCAAAAGATATAGCCGTTTATGCCGCAAATTTTCGACACTCGCAAGGGAATCAAAACCTACAGGGTACTTCCCGTGAACTCAGAATCTTGAAATTTGGTACGAAGCAACTTCTTATAGCACAGATAAAAGAAAAATTGCGAAAACCGTAAATTTTTAGTTACATCATATAATAAAAATATTTTTAATAATCAATATGGATTTCATTTTGCAATAAAAATACCATAACTATGACTCAGCCCTCGATTGGGTTGTTCCCAAACTACTCCATTCTTTTGTTCTAAAAAGATAAGAATCCCATACATGCAGTCTCAAACAACTCCAACAAATTATTTCTTATAAATTTTGTTTATTAAAATATTGCATTTAAGTTGCATCCTACTCCGCAGGTAACATTATTCTCAAAGTACTCCAGTGATTGATTATCATAATTCCCAAACTACTCCATGGAAAATATCGAAATATTATTATTTTAATATTTTAGTTTCATTCTACTCCATGAAATTTTGAAAAGGTACAGTAAACCAAAATATTTATAATTATAAGCATTGTAAAATAATATTCACTAAAGTTTCCTTTACACTGTATTAGTCGTTTACGTTTGTGGTAAATGGAGTAAAAATCATAATTTAAAAAAAGTGTAAAAGAGACCATGCGCTTTGTCGCGCTTATACAAGTATGACTTTACGTCAAGTTCTCAAAACCCAAGCATTTTTTATGATATACAAGAGCAGCTCAGACTAATGATCATTTGGTTCGGATTGAAAAAGTAATAGGAAAAACAGCATGTGGTTTTATGTGGTGCTTTAGCTCATCTTCCAATTCAGTTTGTTGAATATAGTTGGCTAAAGGAAGGAGCCCCAAAAACCGAAAGTGTCATTAAATTTAATGATTATTTTGTTACCACTTGGCTTGAGAGTACGTCCTTTCCAATACATTTTTGGAATTGCGAAGGACAACATCACAGAACCACCAATGTGGTTGAATCGTGCCACAAAAGATTAATTACGTATTATGTAAAAAACCACGCCTGCTTAAGTTTTTACAAACTATCAAAGATGAAGCTGTCCACTTTGAAAAATATCGTTGCACTCCTACTGTGAATAGAAGCCGACAGTCCATAATCAGGGACCTTAAACTGACTTTAATTATGATCCAGTTTAAAGAAAAAGATTGAACAGTGTTACAAGCATTACAAAGCATCAGCAAATTATTTATTTTTTAATGTGTGTTGATTATGTTCTTAGCTTCTTAGCTTCTTAGCTAAGATAAGATAAGAATAAAAATCCGCCTTTTTCTAACCTTCTGTCTCCAGAGGGTTAGAATAAGGCGGATTTTTATCTCTAAATATTTTGACTGTTATATGATGATTTTTTTTGTTAGATATGTTTTATTTGTTTAGCTATCATGTTTAATTTTTTTCTTGTCGTTTTTAAAGTAAAAACAAAATTATACACCTATTAGGTGTATAATTTTGTTTTTACTAAATTATTTTACTGTTTAGATTCCTTTTTATGATAAGCATGTACGATTATATTAATATAAAAAAATACAAATATCAGTTACTGTGTTGTATTTTAATTTTAGATCATAGTTAAACATATTTTATAACTCGAATCTTTGCACCTCAGCTGATGATAGCTGACTGTACATCAGATCTTTTGGAGTAGGATGCAACATAACATTAATCAGTAATATTCTTATGATAAATTCGTGGAGTTGTTTGAGAATTAATGTACGGCGAATTACATTTTTAGAAACCTGAACACTGGAGTACTTAGAGAACATTTTTTTATTCTCCGAGTAAAATGAAACTTATTTTTTTTAAGTATTTTTTTGTTGTGGAGTAGTTTGGGAAATAATCTTGGAGTACTTTGGGAATAAGCCACTCGATTGTCGTGATGGGTGAACTTTTACATATATTTACCAGTAGATATATATATCTACAGGTTTGTACGGAACCCTCGGTGCGCGAGTCCGACTCGCACTTGGCCGGTTTTTTTATGTATGTTACCTCATAACTCACTTCGTCATTTATACAATGATTTGATAAAATATTTTTTCATGTAAAAGGATATACCTACCCATAGAAATAAGATCAAAATCGGTTCAGTAGTTTACACCAAACTACTAAAATAAAAATAGCAAGAAAAAAAAAATTGGGTTGCACTCCGGGAGTGCCGACAGAAGTGAAAACTTATTTAGGCCTGTTAAGAGTTTAGTAATAAATCACTTAAAAATCAGTAATTATGGCGACTGCCAATCAAATACTGAACGAGCACAGATGATGCATTATTTTTTGTTCAGAATGTAGATAATATATCAAAGAATCTAACCCAGTAAACTTCTCCATACAAAAGTAGACTGTAAACATGTTAATTAAGGTTTATAATCAAATGGGGCCAGCGCGGCAGCCGGCTGCGTCCATATCAAAGAACCTAACTCAGTAAACATCTCCAAACAAAAGTAGACTGTAAACATGTTAATTAAGGTTTATAATCAATAGTACATTAATCAATACTCTCATAGTACTCTTACATGCCATACTTCAATTAGACGCATCAAAACCCGTTAAAAACGTACTAAATGATAAATGTATTTTTTTGGTAGAGTGGAAAATTATTTAAGAAAAAAAACCAGTGATTATTTATAAGAGTAATACGAAATTTATCAAAACTATCGAGAAATAAAAAAACTAGGTGAAGGATGGAAAACACTAGATATTAAATCCTTAGAAGAACATTATAATTTATAAGAAATTGGATGGAATGAGATACATAAAGAGAGTAGTTTTAAAGAAACATTTAGTGACTAAAAAGATTGGCAGAAGAGTAGAAACAAAAATTTGGCCAATACCTATAGAAACTTAAGAAATTAATCTGATGAAGAGCACAGACCACTATGTCTGTTAAAGAGGGGAAAACGTCACCCCACAGAACATTAACAAACAATTTACTGTAAGGGTTTGAGTGTTGCTAAAAAACGAGATGTTGATAATTTGATGAAAAAAACAGTTTGGTGATGACTGGAGGATTAATGAGGAATTTAGATGGTACAAGAACTTACTGGAGAATGAAAACCTTATTCAGCATGAAGATGATGAAAGAAATACTTGCGATTGTATCAAAGAAGAAGTAATAATATTTTAATATAGAAGGTAGATAATGATAATAAAAGATTAGTCCATTAATCGTGTTTTTTTTATAAAACTGTCCCTAAAATAGAGGAATATCAAAATTGTTTATATAACGATAAATACAGGGGAGCCGGAACAAACACCGATATATACAATTAAGCCGCTAAAAAGCCGATAATTACGTAATGGTCGGACCAAAACCCGATAATTCCATATTTTAAATTAAAATGCTTAGGACACTATTCATGCTAGATTTTTTTTAGTGACTATAATGAAAGTCCTTCCAACTACCCATTTTTATCATATTTTAGTTGATCGAAAAGCATTATGATTTTTAAACAAATAAATTTTTATATTTTCCCAAAAATGATGTGAAGTGTATTTATTGGTTTTTGTTCCCGAGCTCCTCAATTATTAGTACAAGTACAGAAAGCGCACTCCACAAAAACACATATAAATAGTGACTCTTGTTATGAAGCAAGAAAGTGCAAATCAGCTTGCACAAGCCCATAGTGACTAACATAATATTTACCTACATAGTGCCTCTTTCTATTGTGTAACTATCTTGTCTGGCGAGGCACTTCTCTATGAATTTGCCCAACAGGTTGGGTGTACCAATTTACTTATAACTTCATACCTAGTGTGGAGTACACTTGGCTTGCTATAGTGACTTTCATTCCAATGTGTATATGTAACCAGTTGAACAAGTAATAAAATTAATGTTGCTATCAATTCATAAATACCTAAATAAAATGTTTGATTGAATACAACAATCATATTACACTCACATAGCAAATCTTTTTAGTGCTAGAATGCTTTGCTTTGCTTTGCCTATGTACTGTAACTATTATGTAATAGTTTATTACCAATTAAAGTACCAGGAATGTGTTGTTAATGTACTGACTACTGTTCAAAGTTACTGGTACTGGACTGGTAGCGGTCTCCACCAGTCACGCAAAAAGGCCCCACTAGCGGCCTAGTTGCGGAAACCAGACCACACACCGGTACCAAGCGTAGGTATATGTTGAGTATGTTTGAGTGTGTTTCTGACTACAATCCATAGACAACTTCAAAGACCTAAGTGAATAGAGATCTGAAATCTACTGAACCTGGTGATTACAGACGAGAGCATGTTTACGTGTCAGTTTTGCCAGATTCTTATAAAATTAAAAAATCATTGACTAGTAGCGTCCGCCAGTAATTTTTTCGTGAAAAATCTAACTATTTTCTTTCTCATCCAAAAAATGACTTACAGATGTTTTCATTATATAGGAACTATATGTCTATTGTCTGCATGCATTCATTATACGTGAAACTGAGTCACAGCTTCAAATAATGAAACAATTCATGAGTAATACATAATACATGGAGTGCTTAGCAGTATTATGACCATCTGCAACACAGTGTCGTACATAACACAGGGCTTATCATCATGAAACTCAACAAGCTTTACAATCGGACTACACTGATTACGCATAAAACTACACAGCATAAACAGAGGAAAATCTATAAGCGTACTCAACCAACGCAAAATAATGTTTTCAGCTAATACTAATACTAACGGCAATGACGTTAACAAAAGTTGTTTTCCCAGAGTACTGCAGTCCAACCAGTGTTAGCTCCATTTCTTCCTTCCAAAACAAGCTTTTGATCCAATCAAGGATGCGATTGATCAAAGCAATCATTTTCACTGATTCACGGTATTTCTATTTAAAATTGTTGAATAGTTAAACGTAAACGCCTCTCCGAAATTTCTTTGACTATCCTGCCCAGACAGACCAGACACAGACACACACAGACAGAGACAGAGGAGGTTTGCCTGCTGGTGCTTGACCTGACTGACTTGTGGCTTGACGTGACCAATTAATTGATTTGAGTGACTGCTGCAGAGTGCTGCAAACTGACTGGTTGACGGTTATAAAAAATAGAATAATAATAGAATAGTAGAATATAAATTAACAATCAAATAACTATTCAATTTAATGCAGTACCTTGACCTAATTTCATTCATAATTATTGTTCAAATTAATTTGCTATAGGAACACATTTATTTACAAAAATAATTACAGAAATGTACAGAATAATATACAATATCTTAAAATACAATGTGAAACAATTGAGCTAAGGACCGTTTAAAACGATCTATAGACAGATAGGTAGATCTTCTTCTTTGTTTATTCTTCTTCTTCTTTGTTTTTTTTTTTTGCTCATATGAGCAGGCTAAAGTCTAAAGACCATCCTGCCTTGTCTTGCGTAAAATAATTTCATCCGTTTCAAGGGTAAATTTTATGTCTTTCGTAAGTTTCATAAACGATGTTTATGTATTCATCAAAATACTTTGATACATCTGAACGATTTATTTTTTTAAACTTGAATAAGTATTTTATTTTGCTAATAATATTATAAAATAGTTATGTACATATTTATTATTGTAAATAAAAGTTTTTTTTTTGGTTTCCCATTTTTTGTTATTTTTTTTTTAATAATTAATTACTATAATATTTTTTTACATTTATAATTATATTATCTATGTACATTTTGCACATTTTTATATATCTATTAAAATACTAAATAAAAACTTATACAACTCTATATAGGTTGACTCTTTCTTAAGTAGCTCCAGAATACAACGCGGGACCAAATCAGGCTCACCATAAATTTGGAGGAGTCCATCTATCAGTACAAGGCGCTGAATTTTGAATGATGGACAATCAAAAAATATATGATTAAATGATTGAACTTCTCGTGACTGACAATGCTCACTATCAGAAGAGTCAACCAGCTTTAAGCGATAGAGATGATAGTTCAAACGACAGTGACCAAAGCGCATTCGACAGATTGTAGAATAATATTTTCTATTTAAGAAAATTTTACTCTTACCACCACGGTATGGAATCAATCTAGACATCGAGAGTTGCATACCAGGAACCTTTATTTTCGACTTGCGTACAGTGATACGAATGTCTTCCCCATGCATGACACATCCGTTGTTTTAGGAGACTTGCAACGTCTGTGTATGGTAACAAGACATCTGCATCACCACCGCTTTCAATATTAAATGATATGGTATTTGAAAACTTAACTATCGTATTAGCTAGATAATCTGCTTTTTCATTTCCTTCAACACCTTTATGTGAAGGCACCCACACGAAGCTAACATTAATATTTAAATCAAATAACTCCACCCATAGCTGTTTTATTAAGTAAATGATATAATTAGTCTTCTTCTTTGTCATAATAATGTCAATTGTGCCAGTGTCAAGTGATTATGTTATTTATATTCAATTTGTTTGTATAAGTCTTAATCGATGGTCAACAATTATAGACGTCACGCGGAATGGCCGTCTAAATGGGATACCTCGTTGTTCAAATCACATTGCACCATAATACACAGTTAATTCAATAGTTCGTACTTATCCCATGTAGTCACAACTTATTCATTAAAATTCCGCTAAGATTATTGAATAAAACATGCAATAAAACGAGTATGAAATATTAAATTAGCAGAGCTACCTATGTTACTTCATGAAATGACAAACAAAGAATCGATTGGTAACTCAACAATGTGATAGGAATTAATTTACAATTCTTTCTTCTTCGTTAATGGCATGTGTCATCATAATAATGTCAGTTTTGCCCGTGTCAAGTGTCTATATTGCTTCTAATATGATGTCACAAAGACGTATATTGCCGTTCCTTATTTGCTAGGTTATATAAAATGGCGTCTTTTATATAAAATAGTTACCGTAAACTGCTGCAACTTTGCACGGAATTTGAAGTTTTTTATATTTCTTAAAATATTCATAATCTGTGCTATTTTTTAATTAGTGCACAATTTTGAGCATAATGTCGCATGCTCTAAGGTACGTAATTGCTAAACTTCCCTTCGTGGGTTGCCGTATAAGCCGTCAAAGTTCTAGGCAAAGTTGTGGCCAAAAACTTCAACTTTGCCTAGAAGATTAGAAAGGCCTGAAAGAAAATAAACACACAATAAAAAAACCTTTTAATTTTATAAGCATTTTATGTGTATGGGTGTCGAGAAACCTTTGGGTTATATGAAACAATTCGTAATGACTACTTTTCTAACACGTAGGCAAAGTTGGGCATCCTTACAAAAAAAACCATACAAACAGTGAAACAGAGTTAGGGTTGTGCTAAAATTGAAGTTAGCTACTTAATCTTATTTTAAAAGAGTTTACTTTTGTTTCTAAGAATACCTAGATGAATTGGAAAACTACTACCTACTAAAATACTTACATTGCACTTATAACTTAAAACTGCTAATCAAAAATACGATAGGTACACACATATATTTTTAATGATAAAATACAAAATAGTACCATAAACCTAACCTAATAAACCTATTCCTACTGTAAACCTGCCATAAATGTTTACTTTGAATTAGAATTAAACACTTTGACTATATTATCTAATACCTTTAAACGAGCAATTCTTGTATATAGGTATGTAGGTATATAATCTGAATCTCGGAAACGGCTTTAACGATTTTCATGAAATTTAGTATCGGGGGCGATAAATCGAACTAGCAAAGTTTCATTTTTAGAAAACGTCGTTTTATCCATGTTTTATACCGAGCAAAGCTCGGTCATCCAAGCACTAATCATTGTATCTTCATTAAAGATATTCAACACAATGAACAAGATAAAGGAACAAGATAAATTGGTTTCCAATTAATTATTGAGTAGAAAAATAATATCCTTATTACTAATTCTAGAAAAACAAATACCTACCTAACAAAAAATCGCAGGTCTGTAGAAGTTATCCGTTTACAACTACATACACACACACAACAGAATAGAGAATCTTCTCGTTTTTGGTAGTCGGTTAAAAAAAGTGACAACCCTAGCCCAAGGCAATGTTCGTCATTTCTATAAAATGACGAAATTTCTCGAAATTTCTGTCTGTCTGTGTTCGTCAACGTCATTGATGTAAGAGGAATCCTTTGCAACATTGCCTATTAACTTCCTAGACGTAAATAAGCAAAGTCGTTAAAAATAACAGCAGAAACAATAAGAAGAACATATTTTCTTATCGCGTAAGTAATCAAAAGGTTGGAATACTCAGTATTCTACAGCAAAATCCAAAAGTTTCGGACCCCCCGAAAATGCACACACTGCACCCGTGACGTTTAACAGCAGTCTGACAGTAATATTTTAGTGTTATCATGTAAAATAATATTAAATTGTGTTGCTACGGTAATGATCGGATTTACCTGATTATTGTAAGCAGGAAATAGATGACATTTAAAACTCTATTTGAATTTTTATCAATTATGCAAAGTTGAGACTAGTTGGAAGAGGTGCAGCAGTTTACGGTACACGGATAATATTTGCTCGTATCACAAAGAAACACAAAGCTTTTATTACAATTATTCACATCCGAGTGTGAATAACTGGACTTTACCCAATTATTCAATTCGACTCTAGCCCTATTTAAATAAAAACACCAAAACCACTAATAAATAACACCTGAACTCTCGAATAAGTCGAGAAAAAATAATCATTTATGAGCACAATGTTTGATTCGCAAGACGGCCAAAAATAATCGATCAATTATCAACTAAAAATAATGAAACGTAATGCTATAAACACTGACGTAACGTCAATTCGTCTATCCGCCAAATAATGGTAACATCATTTCAAATGTTGCCAGGCCCAGCCTGGGCCGCCGTCTACTGCCGCCGGTTTTGGTCTTAAGCCGCGTTTTCACTAGGTGACATGTCGCAGAGACTTATCGCTCGACATTCACGTAGTTGTCTCTGCAAAAGTTGTGGGACAATGTCCCGCGACATAATATGACTTGTACACACTAGCCAGTGGTGATCAGTATGTCGAGGAGATAGTGTTGTTCAGTGCAGCTTACATAATTATTCGCAAGACCGATTTCGAGATACTTTTAAAAATGGTTGGGCCGGCCATAGTCAGTCATTTATTTATTTATTTATGAATGTTGAAAATAGATATAACTTAACAGCTTACAGTAATTCGCTAGTCAAGCAAGATACAACGTTTCAGAAGTCTATCGACCCTCGCATCAGACTCGCTATAACATTGAGATACTTGGCAACCGGAGATAGTTATGGTTCATAGTCCTATACTTTTAGAGTGTCAAAACAAGTAATTTGCCAAGCTATACAAGAAGTTTGCACAGAATTGATAAAGGCATTAATTTACCACGCATATTTTTTTAAAATTTGGTTTTATAATAACGATGTGAAGTGTCCCACAATAATTGCGAATTTTGGTACAACTCGATGAGGGTCAATGTATTCTCGTTGAACCACACTACTGTCATTATCAGAACACAAAGCGACACACGCTCTCACTACACTACTCAAAGCCTGTCTGGCAACTGTCGAGAGACACGAAGGTCGCGCGTGTCGACGCTTGCAGAGCAACGACTAGCGACAAGTCGCGCGACCCGTAATTGTCCCGCGCGACGTCGGGCAACATCGCTCGGGACAAATGTCCCATAATGAAAACGCGGCTTTAATCCCCACTGACAAGCCTTCTAATATTATATAACCAATAAACATACCTACCCATAATAATATATACTTATCTCTACCTATAGATTTAATATACTAACTAGCTAGTGTATTTTAAATCTATGTTAATACCGGCTCTCCCATCACCATAAGGTACACACCTCCTCCTCCTCCTCCTCCTCCACCACCTCCAAGGTACCTACTCCTTCCGGCCAATCTATTTAGGTTTCCCAGACTTGTCCGGTTATTTAGTCAAACCATCCGCTTAGGTTAACCGGATTGTTTGCCTACTTTGACAAATTTATCATGCACACAAACAATTTAATTTAAATGTTAGTAGTTAATAGGCATTTATTGTGTACTTTTAACGTTTACGACCGATGACGATAAATGCAAAGTAATATAAGTAATTAAAAATTAATGTTTATGTACCTAGTTTGTTTTGAAATCTTGATTGAAATCTTGTGTCATCATGAAATCTAAGATTTAATAACATTTTAATCAAAGATTCCATTTGCTATGTTCACAATAAATACATTGGCCCAGCGCATGTGACCACGCACTGTGAAGGCTTCCGAAGTCGGAATGGTTAAGAATGACTAGTGGTTCAGTCCCAAAGGCAAACCCAACACCATCTAGTTAGCATAGCACAAAAATGGGTTACAAATCAGGCTATGGCTATTAAAAAATCAATCCCACATTACATTTAGGGAAGGTACCCAACCCTAAAAATATTAAACTATTTATTTACAAAAATAATTACAGAAATGTACAGAACAATATAGGTACAATAAAATAAAATACAGTACCTAACAGTTGAGCTATTTATGGACCGTTTAAAACGATCTATACATAGCTCAACTGATTCAGATCACTGCGTTCCCAAGACACTGGCGGCATTACCACGTTGAATGGCAATGCTAATACGCTGAGCCAGATAGGAGCCAGCTCTTGGGTCACGGAATGTATCTACTACCCTAAAAATAGTTTTTTATAGCATTTATTTTATAACTTTGTATGGGTCACTAATACGTATACCCTGCAAAATATCATCACGATAAAACGACTATGGGCGGACAGACAGACAGACAGACTGACTGACGGACAAAACGAAATGGTATATAAGGGTTCCTTGTGGACTTCGGAACACTAAAAAAGGTTAACCCCTTGTAATGCAAATTGAAAATGCGCCTACAAAAAACATTTACACTCAAGATAATGAAAATATTTTATTAAGTAGATATTACTTGTATTAGGTATTTTGATTGTCTAAGTAGGTAACGTTTTCTTGTAGATACCTTACGTACTACAAAATCTTAATCTTCATATAATTTCATCACTAAGACTTAGTAGCTGGGTCCCGTGTACCTACATAATAACTAGGTACCTACATAATTGTGTAAAATCTACATAATAATCTACTATTTGACGATTTTAATTTTTGATCCTCCTATTTTTCATAATGTAAACATACTTTAAAAGTAAAGTCCTATTCAAGTAGGTATTTAAAGTGCCTACCTACTTGTGAACAGGGATCATAATCTCTATCTTCATTCATCGCTCCTAATCATAATATTATTTAGATACTATTTCATTCGCTAACACACTAGGTAGGTTTGTACTAAACACTAACTATTAGACATACAAAAACTCCTGGGTGATTCCAGGAATATTAAATGACCTACACACTTATTAAAATATGTAATTAGGTAAGTTATTTATATCTTGAATTCCATTAAAATCATACGCGTGTACCATACCAGCACGACAGGTGTGCAACGTGACTGAGATCCTCGAAGCGGTATAAATATAATAACTAAATTAAGTACAAATTTAAAAATATATTTTTAACTTTCCTTCTCAGAGCTTTATGTGGGTTTTTTACAGTTCCTCACGTGCCTTTCTTAAAATAACTTTTCTTTAGTTACCTCAATTGAGTTAAAAATAACTGAAAATATTACCTAAAAGGTGCCGCAATTTTAGCCATAAGAATGTGGAGGCACGTGGAGGCTAGCGACTTAATTTAGCATTTTTGTCACGTGTAAGCGAGTGTGGACTTAGTAGGTACCTGTACTTAAACTTGTTTGATTTCTATCTACACAGTTTGTTATTATAGTTACCTTATTGCATTAACAAACTTCATTTTTTTTACTTACATTGATTAGTTTACTACTTTAGTTTTTAAAACGTAATTATGATATGAGTAAAATACAACATGAATTATTGAAAAAAAATCTTTATTTTTATAATTTTTTCCTTATGTTATGTAAACGAACACAAAAATTCAGACACGTAAAATCTCTTATAAAGAAAGTACTTACTTATTTTAACAAAGATAGTGAAAACAAAAATTTACAAAAAATGCTATTTCCAAAATCACTCCTAAACTAGGAGTGATTACGAGTGATCACTCGTAACTAAATTAAGAGTGATTTTGGAAATAGCTTCTTAAAAATAGTACTTAGAGTGCTGTCGGATAAACGGCATTGATTGAGATTGATCTCGATAAATGAGGCGAGATCTCGGATGATCGAGATCTCGCGAGATCGAGATTGCATTCCCTAAAGCAGAGATCATTGTGCAAAAATATTCTCAAGTCAAATCCAAACACTATCAAAACATACTTTATTTAATAATGTAGTGCAATATTAGTTAGAATTATCAAATTCTATTTCTCTATTTCTTTTAATATTTTAAAAATTATCGAAATACATGATGTAAATATACAACATAATACAATTACTAAAGCAATAGAAATAAGTAATAAAAAGATTAGAAAACCTCGAGACAAAAACAGCAAACTTACAAACGACACACATCTACTCTTGACTTATATCTTTCAGATTATATTTTATATTAATAGGAAAGATAATACTTAAGGAACTTTAACTTTTTATAGCCCTCGAGAGCAACCGATCTTTGAAAACTGCAAAACAAAGAATACATAGAGGAAAGGTGTGGATCAACAGTTTGCAGAATAACAAGGGAAGAAATATAATAACAGAACAAAAATAATCGATATTTGCACAAATTTCTTCAAACAACTTTATTTCGAAAAGTACAAAAATCCCAACAACGAAACTTACTCCTTTGATGAAGGCATTCCAGCTATAACAGGGATGGAAGTACAAGATGCACTCAGAACAATGAAATTTGACAAAAGCATTGGAGACGATGAAGTTAGGACAGAAGCGCTAAAGGTTCACTTGCACTTTTACCACATTTAACTTATTTGTTTAACTCTATTCTACGTACATTTCCATTTAATATGTGCCATTCAAATATAACCCTTCTCCACAAAAAAGGCGATAAAAATAATATCAGTAATTAAGGACCCAACAAAGCATCCATAATCGTAGTACAAAATAGAATTAATAAACAATTAGATGATAACTAACCTTCAGTGGGTTTACGAACAGGATTACGAACGGGACTCTCGACCACAGACCACCTTCATACACTCAACCAAATTATTGAAAAGTACCAGGAATATAATAAACCATTATATTTAGCTTTCGTGTACTACACGAAGGCTTTTGACAGTATTAAACATTCTGCTATTTTTACAGCTCTTGAAAATTAACACATAAATAAAACATACTTATTATCAACATTATATACAATAACAGCACAGGTAATATAAAACTCACTAGCTTTAAAAAATGTTACTCGCTTTCTCCAAAACTATATACATACTTTAGAAAAGATTTTCAAAACACGACTCTGTCTTGGTCTAATAAAGGAGAGACAAGAAACTTACAAACTTGCGCTTCGCCAATGATATTAGTAGAGCAAGCCTAGAGGTTGGTCTAACGATGAATCGATGAATAGGAGAGGATACTTAACATAAGCACACATTCCCCCAAAGGTAGGTTGGTATACAAATATTCGACAGTCCTGTATTTTGACGCCAGCAAGACGCGCGACGCCACGATGTCGACCTTCCGACCGACCGACGACGGACGCGACGCGTCACAAGTCACATGACTTGAACCGGCCGGTATTTCGTATATCCGCCGCTCAGAACGTTTGCGAACTTCAATCGGTGATCGCGTGTTTTCTGTGCTCGTATCTTACATGTTCCTGACTACGACACTCAATCGCAATCACAACAAGTGTTTATTTTAATAAAATGGATAGCGAAGATCTGACATAATCCTTGCTATTTCGCTGTCATTATAGTTGCACCCGACTCGCGAGATAAAGTGAGGAGATAAGAAAATTGTTTGTGTTGTAGTGCTACCAAGTGTAGTGTTTTTGCTGTGACATGAATATGGAAACAAGACATTTTTGGGACGAAAGTGGACATCCCGCGAAGTATGATAAGTATGTTTGTAGTATTTATACTTAGTATCATAAGTACTTACCTACTTATCTACATAGCTCAAATCAACTGATGTTTTGAAATTTTCATACATATAATACCGTCTCAAGGTTTACTGGAGGAAGATACCTAACTCTAACTCTATAGAGGATTTAGCTCGCCTGTGTCTGCGTAGGTTAGGTACTTACCTACATGCTAATCATGCAGTAGAGAGAGAAGATTACATTTTTCTTTGTTTATTTTCAAATAAATAAAGCAACATTATCATCGAGTAACATGAGCTGTATTTTAATTTTAAAAAGATTTTTTAATAATGTAAATGTAAATAATTGTAATAATCTAACCCGTGCAACCTATACCCGTGCGCGCTACGCTACCTAGTATACCCAACCTAACCTAATCTACCTACCTACCTACCTACCTAATAATTACCTATGTTCCAAAATTATTAAGTTATGTGTGTACATGTAGGTAAAATGATGATGATGAATCAAGAATAAAATAACTCATTATTCATGCCTGTTGTAATGCCCACTTAGTTGTCTGTGGTGTCTGTGGGCCATTTTTTCGGAAATGGTTTGATTAAGTAGGTGACTGTTGATGTTAATATCTTTATACATACCTACCTATATACTTTGATGCAAACAAATAATAAATAACCGCTTATTTGTTTTCATCAAAGCCTATATACTTATATAGCACCCCAGCAATGTTTGTATATACTTACATGTAGGTAGGTAGGTACATAGACATCGCACTGATACCGTTATAAAGTTTTTCATAGCTGTCTGTCTAATCTGGAGTAGGTAGGTAGGTATTTTATAATAACAATAATGAATTGATGACTAACTAGTTTCTACCCTCGGATTTGTACGCGTGGTAGGTACCTACATAAAAAGTAACCTACTTACGTCTTTCCTTAAGATATAATCTATCACTATACTAAATTTCATTAAAATCAGTTCAGTACCTAGGTACAAAATTTTAGTAAGAACCTTGAAAACGTGATTGATAAATAGTACCTACCTAGGTAGGTACTTAGCAGAGACAATTTCGAATTTACAATAACTAATTAGTGGCTATGGTACTAGGTAGGTAGTAGGCAGGTAGGTGCTCTGAATTTGATCGATTTTTATCTAGATTCCACGGTCCACCTGATGTACCTAATGATGTTAATAAGAACCTACGAGTATGTAAGTAGGTACCTAAGTACCCAAATGATAAGTAGATACATCAATACAGCACTACTACATCGCTAGATAGGTTACTACATCATCATTACATAGTATAAAACAAAGTCGCTTTCCGCTGTCTGTCTGTCCCTATGTAGGTATGCTTAGATCTTTAAAACTACGCAACTGATTTTAATGCGGTTTTGTTTAATAGATAGAGTGATTTAAGAGAAAGGTTTATATGTATAATACATGCATAATATAGTAGATAAACACAGATAATTTTAGAGGTTTCCAATTTGGTGTCGTAAATAATACCGGACATTTCACACAGCATCAACTGGCCCTAAAGTAAGCAGAGCTTGTGTTATGGGTACCTACCATATGACTGATATACTACTTATTTACTATTTTTTTTGTAAATACATACATACATATTATACATAGAAACACCCAGACTCGAGACAAATTCTTGCAGATCATACAAACATTTGTCTCGCGGCGGGAATCGAACCCGCAACCTTCTGCGTCTCAGCCGGACCTAAGCCCACTGCGCCACAGAGGTCGTCAAATAAACTCATATTTTTGCGCTTACATTGCAGACGCTGTCTGAACCCTACGAGATAGATCAAAATAATGTACTACTCAGTATTGTACACCTTAAAAACGTCTACAAAAAAGTCCGCGATGGTATATGGCTGATTACACCTACCGAGTAGAGGGATAACCATTCTGTAGTATAATTAGTATCAGCATTGCACCCGTGCGAAGCCGGGGCGGGTAGCTAGTTAGTTCATAAAACTAAAATCTGGTTCGTGTATGTAAATAGATACAAAAACTGAAACCCTTCAATCTGATTTAAGTAAATAGGTACCTACCTACACAAATAATCATTTTTTCATTGTCAATACCGATGGTTATCTTAATAATAGGTGACATTGTGTGATTTGCGGGGAAAGTGTGGCGAAAATAACATCGTACGAGTCGCGCGTTGAAGCACACGAGCTCACACGAGCCGCATCGGCCTACACACGCCTCGTGAAACGTGACCACACTCACACAAGTATGTGCTTATTACTGTATAGTATGCATACATGTCTACAGCAACACTAACGACGAAGGCACACATGGATTATACACACATACATCGGTGTGTCACGTGCGGTGCGCACCTCGTATCACCCGGGTAGGTGTGTTTATTTTGTTACACCTAGTAAGTTAAGTAATCTGTCTGAACTCTAAATGATGATAGGTAAAGCGCAGTTCTATTGTTTGTTTTGGCGTAGACCTATTTCGTTCTATAACCTACTTCGTTTTAAAATCTATTTAAATGAGCAAAATTCAAAATTGTATTGAATCTCACCTGCGCTTGTAAGAAGGTAGGTAATTAATTAGTACCTACGTTTTTGAATAATAGAATAGGTAAGTAGGTTCCTAGTATGAAATCATAAATGATTGTAATATAAATACTAAGTGGTTTACCTACATAGAATTTACCTATCTACTAAAAACATTTGTCTGTTTATCAATAAACATAGTTAAACCATAACACTCATTTTCCAAAGCGTGACCTGATTGGCACTTGTGTGGTTTTGCTGTGGTTATAATTTGCCTCTTTCCCAAACCACTAAAAATAAAAATAGAGTTATTTTTAGCTGTTTGTGAACGTACTCGGTCATGCGCAGCCTGAAACGTGAGGGGTCACACACAACACGTTGACAAGACTCAACTTCCGTTAATTATAAATATCTGGAGGAAAAAGTAACTTTAAGTATAATCTTTATTAAGAAAATCAAATACCTACTATTTATAGATAAATACCATTCTCAGTTTGGCTTTCATTATACCTAGATATATACATACCTACCTATTTACCGGGATTCACGTGTTTTTAAAATACCGGTGTTATTGCGCGTCTCAAATAATGAGTAGTCTAAATACAATGTTGTGCTGATAACTTTTAAAGCAATGTTAAATTAACAATTACCCTACTAAGTCTTCTTTTACTTATTGTGTCACTCGAACCGGTGTGGTGAAAGGACTTAAGTACCTACTAAGTACTGTAGCTGTAATATAGGGACTAGGCCAACTCATACGTCATTAGTACTTAGACCTAGTGCTCAAGTTGCACAATGGCCTCAATTCTGTTGGCACCAACCTGACTAATTTTAGCTAAAATTAGGTTTTGACTATCAAATTAACCTTTGGTATTCTGCTGCTACCAACTTATCCTAATTTAATGTTATCTAACATAATTAAGCGTTCCTAATTTAGTTAGATGGTACCAACAGAATATGTTTTACAAATGCTATGACTAGCTAAATATATTTTAGACAATTCCTAATTTTAGAAATGAAGCAACCGAATTGCCACCATTATCTACTCTAGATAAGAGTGGTCTAACTACATAGTTCGGAAACAAAAATAAAAGCTGATGTCATCCAGAGACCTATGACGAATTGACGAATCCACACACACTAAACTAATATAAAACCGCCTTGAAGAGATATTTGATGCGATTATGATAGGCAGCGAAAATATTCATAAAACTAGTTTAAGTAAATCGAAAATTTCAAAATCCCTCGACGATGCCCACGACACTAAGGAAACATAAACAGATGTGACCTATTCATTGAGACCATCCCAATAAGCCCAAACACGATACTTTGCCTCTGCTGTAGTTATCCTGCAGATTATCTTGCAGATTCCAGGTGATGCTGCAGCATCAGCTCAAGGTTACCTTGCGATATCATTGAAGTAACATAATAACAAATTTCGAAACGATCAAACTTGTGGAAGTTACGACCTCAGTGACGCAAGCCAAGGCCCGGCTGAGACGCAGAAGTTTGCGAGTTCGATTCACGCCGCGCGCGGGACAATATATGTATGATCTGCAAGTTAGGGTTAATTATGCCAAAGATGTTCTACTTCTTCAAAAGGATCTCGACAGTTTGGTCTCTTGGTGTGGTTTGAACGGCATGAGCCTGAATACACAAAAATGTCATTTGATTCGTTACACTAGAAAAAAAATTGTTGCTCCTGGGTCATACTACATAAATAATGACCTGCTGTCCGAGGTCGAAAATATTCGCGATCTTAGTGTCACCCTCGATAACAAATTGCCATTTAATGTACATATTGATAATATCATAAAAAAAGCTTGAGGACCTTGGGATTTGTATTGCGTAGGTAATTGTAGGGATTTCCGAAAGCCTATGACCATATTACGTTTTAAAAACTAAAAAGAAACCGACTTGATTGAATGAAATTGGAGCCTATAATACATGTTTAGTGGAAAGTAGATGTATTTATAATATGGGTAGGCCAAATAAACGCCACGCTCCAATGAGACAGCGAGGTATGAAAGTACACGAAAACATCATCGATGTATACAATATTTAGATTTTCGTTTATTTTTCAGCTCGACCGATTTTGATAAAATTTATATGGGACCACCTGTGAAGTATACCCTTTCAAACAAAAAAATAATTTTCCAAATCGGTTCAGCCGTTTTCGAGTAATCGGTGAACATACATACAAAAAAACATACAAAACACATACAAAACAAAATAAGATTCCAACGAATTGAGAACCTCCTCCTTTTTGATAAAGTCGGTTAAAAATAACTATTTATAACGCTCTAGTGTGAAGCTCTCTAGAATACTGCAGTGTTGTGTGGAACCCACATTAAGACATTTACAATAAACGTTTGGAAAGTGTGCAAAAAAGGTTTTTCTGGCACTTGTCTTACAGTTGTAATTTAGCTAAAAAATTACCAAGCTATGAGGAACGACTGTGATACTTCAATATGGATTCTCTAGTTTGTTATTTAGTTTGGTTTTTATACAAGCTGGTTAACAATTATACTGATAGTTCTTACCTCCTATCAAAATTAATTATGTCTGTTCCGAGAGGATTACCCAGGGAGATGAGTTACAGACCTTTTGTCCAAAAATCAGCACGTTCCAACTTGGGTCTTTATTCACATTTAAATAGAATAACTAAAGCATACAACGCTATCCATAATAAGAAAACTATTATATCTGTGAGGGACAAATCTATGAGGACGGGTAATGTGGATAAGCATCAGGAAATTGATATTTTTTCTAACAGTCTGTATATAAGTTTAGGAAAATTTTGGAGTGTTTTCTTAAATCTTAATGTTCATAAATGTTTCTTTTTTTTGTTGTGTATTTAAATTTATATATTTTTAATATTAATTTTATCTTAGGTATTTTTATTCAGCATAAAATTATCAACTTCTTTATTATTTGCTTTTGTCTGCATGTAAACTATTATTTTTTGTATTTTTAGGCATTGATGTTTTATATTTGCATTGCGGTTTGTACCTGTAATTAAGGTAGCACTTAACTCTTTTTTGGAACTGGTACCTATATTTTTTTTCGAGTATGTTTTGGTGTATACTTTGTTGGTACAACTAAATAAATAAATAAATAAAGTATTTGTCTCGGGTGTTTCTAAGTATAATATGTAAGTTTGTATTTACAAAAAGTAGGTAAGTAGTATATCAGTATAATACAAGCTCTGCTTACATTATTATTTATTTATTTTATTTAGTTGCTCAGATCCTTCATTAAATAGAAAATAGCAATGAATGATCAATTAATGATCTCCAAATGGCTGAACATAGCTAAGAACACTCTTGAACAAGTCACCTTTTAATCAAAAACAATCTAAAATCAAAATTGGTTCATCTATTTAGGAGATACGATGCCACATACAGACGCATTCATATACCTACATTAAACATAACTAATACTCGCCCACTGGTCAAAATTCGACCGTAATTAATTAATAATTAATGTATTTTTTTGCATCATTTAAAAAAAATATTAGCATTCTGCACTCCTCTATATGAACTACCTATTTGTGTGAGAAATTTCATACTCCTCCGTCCGCGGAATTTTCGTAAAAAGGGGTACAAAGTTTTTGCTTCACGTATTTATATTATAGGTATAGATAACACCCATCTGTATAGTTGTATAGATGGAGGTAGGTATATAGATTATATAATTTTTGATCGTAGTAACCTCGCCTGTCGCATCCGTCACCTTGAGATCGAAAGTTTCATGACCTGCGAAGCCAAGCGCTCTCGTGTCGTGACTCGTGGCGAGGAATAGGTACTTAGGTTTTCTAGATAAGATACAAGGCAACGTTGTAGGTACTCGATAAATAACCTATTTTATAACAGGCAAATAAAATATATAAAACAATTTAGGTACTTATTTACTAGTTTTTTTTGGACTGGACTTATGATGTTCTTCTTTTTCTTCTTCTTTGTTTATGGCATGTGACATAATAATGTCAATTTTGCTAGTGTCAAGTGTTTATGTTTGTTTATAGTCAATTTGTTTGTTAAAGTCTTTGTCGATGGTCAATGGTCAATTCTAGACGTCACGCGGAATGGCCGTCTAAAATTTTCTTGGGATTCCTCGTCGTTCAAATCACATTGCACCATAATACACAGTTAATTCAATTGTTCAATAAGTTGTGACTACATGTCCCATGTAGTCACAACTTATTGTTTCAAATTCCGCTAAGATTACTGAATAAAACATGCATTAACGAGTAAGAAATATTAAATTAGCAGAGCTATGTTACTTCATGAAATGAAATGACAAACGATGAATCACTTATGAAGTTAGATTATCTGACAACCCGTGACAGCGTTACACGGACTTTTGACAGCGTTACACGTTCTGTTTTAATTCTTCGTTAGTCATTTCATGAAGTAACAGCACTTCTAAATTAATTATTGAAGTATAAACTTTTTTTAGCGCGGTACGCATATTTTTAGGTGAGGTAAAACCTCTGGATTCGCGACACCGTTACCGTCTGGGGCGAGACGCAGCCGGCTGCCGCGCTCGCCCCATTTGATTATAAACCTTAATTCACATGTTTACAGTCTGCTTTTGTATGGAGAAGTTTAATGAGTTAGGTTCTTTGATATATTATCTACATTATGAACAAAAAATATTGCATCATCTGTGTTCGTTCAGTATTTGATTGGCAGTAGAGTTTAGTAATAAATCACTTCAAAATCAGTAATTATGTACTGATTTTGAAGTGATTTATTACTAAACTCTAACGCGCCAAAATAAGTTTTCACTTCTGTCACACTCCCGGAGTGCAACCCGATTTTTTTTCTCGTGCTATTGCATGTTTTATTCAGTAATCATAGCGGAATTTTAATAAACAAATTGAGTGACTTCATGGCACAAGTATGGACAATTGAATTATAAGTGTATTATGGTGCAATGTGATTGGAACGACGGGGAGTCCCGTGAATGTGCTAGACGGCCATTCTGCGATGACGTTTAGAATAGACAACGACGATCGACTAAGACTTTATAAACAATCACTTGACACTGGCAAAATTTACATCAGGACAGATGCCATTATGGGAAGAAAAGAGGATTCTTCGTCTGTCATTTCATGGAGTAACATAGCTCTGCTAATTTAATATTTTTACCCGTTTTATTGCATGTTTTATTCAGTAATCTTGGCGGAATTTTAATGAATAAATTGTGACTACAGGACGGGAATGGATAATTGAATTATATGTGTATTGTGGTGCAATGTGATTTGAACGACGAGGAATCCCAAGAAAATTCTAGACGCCATTCCGCGTGACGTCTAGAATTGACAATTAACCATCGACTAAGACTATAAAAACAAACAAACTGACTATAAACACTTGACACTGGCAAAATTGACATTAGTAAGTCACAGGCCATTAACAAAGAAGAAGAAGAAGGAAGAAAAGAAAGAAAGACATTATTATTAGTACACTATAGTAATAGTTAAAATACCTACCTACTTGGGTACCATTTAACCATTGAATCATACCATTTTTGTGATGTGGCAAATAAATATAATTCATTCAGTTTCATTTTCATTTCAAGGTTAACAGCAGGCTTAAAAATATTGGCGATCATTTGTATCAATACTACGATCGTGGGTACAATGCTTTCAGGCATAGAGACTTGTGTTGTTGTTAATAAAAATTGTACCAAAGCTAAAGTGAAAGTGACAAAGAAAATGACAAAATAACACCTTAAACTTCTTAACGTTGTATTATATGTATGTACACTAATACGTTGGTATTATCGTCTAAAATGCGAGCAACTACAGCACTATGCGAGCAAGATTCTGTCGGATTAATTATTAGGGTCGAACAGACAGACAGACGCACATAGCGACACTATAAAGGTTCCTTGTGTGGTCTTCGGAACCCAGAATCAACCAGTGGTAGGCAATATCATTCGTTTCTTTGGCGAGTAGGTTTTGTCGAGTTTATTTTTATCAGCAGAAAGGATTCCAGAGAAAGACTTTTCTTGTTTACATACCAACGAGTAGGTACCTTATCATCAGGAACAATCAGAGGTTTACGTACGTAGTCTTATTATTATGATGCAAAGATGGTGGGTCATGAGTTCATCGCTCTTTGGCGATATTATTTGATTATTTACACTCAAAGTGTAAATAACCATTATGCTTATCCGTAATATTTTCATAGCAAACATTTCGTAAAAAAATCACGCAAAAAAATCACTCTATGTTGGATAGAGGTAGAAAATGCTTTTATGTAGGTATATTGTACAATGTAATTTCTGCACTATGGTATTAAATAAATAAATAGAGCTAAGATTAGGTTTAAAAGCAGATAAGATAGAAACAATCAATAAAAAATAAATGCATTCAAATTACGATCGAAACTGCCACGTTTATACTTTTTAAAAAGTGTTCGCAGTTTTATCTATCGAGTTGTAATCTCTATGTCTGTAGCAATATAGGTGATATTAGCTTGCGTCGATACAGAGCTAGTTATCGTGTTACGTAGGATTGGTTTGCGCAAGTAGGTACTCGTGGATCGCAACGTGAGAAGGCACGTGGCGAACCCGATTAGTCGGAGGTAGCGTATCTTACATCACAAGCGTCAATGTGACCCAAAATAGCAGCAGGGTAGCTAGCTGTTCAGAGAAAATTTCCTGAAATAGCAACTCGTTTTATTTATGTAATTACATATTAATGAGTTGGGTCAACTTTTTTATAAATAACCTTTTAATAACGCAAGTAAAGAGTTGAAAGTTGGGACTGGGGAGAACGAGGCTATTTTTATTTTTAACTACCGACGTTTGCTACATTTTGCTATTATTAAGTAGGTACTTACACTGTAATCAACGCGGATAACTTTCTTTTTTTTTAAGGCCTGTACACCGTCTTTTTGGCATCTTCATAATCAACTCCTAATTAGGCTCTGTTAACTAACTCACAGTTTATTTAACTAATTAACTAGTTATAGTTACACAAATTAACTATTTATAATTAGTAACTACTATAAATAATTAATTTATAGTAGGTAACTATTATAGTAACTACTATAAATAGTTAATTAGTTAAACTGTGAGTGAATGAGAGAGTGAACTCTGCTTCCGATGAAGCAGACCATTACCTATCTAGAAAATTTTAATTGTTTCTACAAATGTACGTATTTGAATTAAATATAGTTGCGACCAATTCGAATTACCTAGAGTATCTTACTAGTAATGTTGCCAGTTCCGGTGGCAAATGGCAAAACTCGGGAAAAATTAAATGAGATTAAATGAGGTCCAAAAAGCCGGGACTTCGGTTTTTTGAGAACTTAGTTATTAGAAACGGTTCGTTTCGGTCCGTTAACAGTCGGCGGCATAAGTCTCTAAGATTATCGAGGTGACTTGGTCGGTGAAGGTGGTATAGCGTATGAATGCTTGCTTCTAAAGACCGGTTTCCCTGTACAACATGAATGTGAATGATACTGAGAAACGATTTTCAACCCATACCAACTTGTTTCTATCGGAAACACGCGACCCGAGTCTCTTTATACCAAACACCTTCACCATCACCGCTTTTAGGAAAAGGCCGCGGGTTCACGCCCTGTCCTGTCTTGGTCTGTTCTTGTGCGGCTTGTTGTCATTTATAAAAGTAAATGACGTAAATTAAGTAGTTCTAACAATATTGTAGGAGTTTGGTGTACTCACATAAGAAATCGTGCGGTTTTTCTATAACAGTTGAGATTGAGATTTTATTTTGTTATTTTGATTTTGTTTTTAAAAAAATTGCGTCGTTAATTTATTTGGTAAAAAAAAGTAAATACACGGTATAAACTAGTAGGTATTTATTTTAATGGTACCAAAGATACAAAGTTGTGTCACTTGTACCATCAATAGTACAAATCAATGGTAATACTGGCACATAGGCATAAATTTGATACATGGTAAATTAAATGAAGGTGAAAGTCAGTATAATTTGATTCTTAGCCGCTCGCGCTGGCTTAGTTTGACACTTTGACAATGACAATGGTCTACTTACATTTTTATACGCTTTATATTAGCTTCACTTGTAGGTATGTATGTTTGTATGTTTGTAACCGACTCCTTAGGACGCGATTTTGACCCACTTTAAACGGCCAGATTTCATTCAAATTTTGCACACCTGTCAAAGACCGATGACAATGCAATAATTCGAATAAAAATAAAAAATAATCCTAATTATCTAATTTATCTGAATTATCCGATTATCGTAAAACTAAAAAGTAGAAAATAAATAATTTAAAAAAAAGTTTATGTTTAAAAAAACTAAAAAACACGCTTTATTTAAAAAAAGCGTGGGGTGCTTTTTAAGATATTATCGAAATGATAATCCTTCTTCTGAATGAAGTATTTATAACTATGCACCCCACGCTTTTTTTGTTTAATAAAACATTTTTTTCTTACTTACATTTATTAAAATTTATTTAGTTTCTATTTTTTAGTTTGGTTTTCTATATAAAGCGTGTTTTTAGTTTTTTTAAACTATCATTAATTTTTTAGTTATGTCGGTAGATGACGAATCTGCTCTCCAGAATTAGGGTTGGTACAACTGGTCTTTCCTCCACTGTAATTTATGATTCGTCTACATACAAATATTTTTGTTCAAATCACAAAGAAACACAAAACTTATATAATCAATAACTTTAGCTTTATTTTTATAAAATCACCAAAATTACAAATAAACCCCGGTTTTACTCGAGAAAAATAATTGGCTGATGAAATAAATGAAGATGGCTATATTTAATCTTATATTATATATGCATATCAATCATCCAGTAATTGTCATGATAAATGAAGATCCATTAAATGAAGAGAGGAAGAAGAAGATATTCCACCGGAGCAAAAAGTAACGCGTGTTTCGTTTTTCGTTAGTCCTTATGTTACGGTTCAATGAAAATCACGTGTTGTACGAAATAATGTATTTAAGGTCGATTTACATTGAGTCAGCTACTGGCTTCAGTACACTTCCAAGTCAGTTCTAAGAGTTCTAACCCGACGCTGCTATCGTATAGGTAAATCGATTTCAAGTCGTACAGCGCGTCGCGTCAGCGATCACTCTAAACTATTAGGTTTTGTATTAAAACGAGTAATTTGTTATTATTGTCTTTTATATCTATTAATCGAAGTATTCACCCATGCTATCGATACATTTATCGATGCCTTTCTTAAAAAAGTAGGCTGGACAGTAGCCAACAAACTCTTAAGTGTGAGCTATTCGTTTATCTTTCCATACAAACGTCGAAGGATGATCACACCAACGTCTGATGTTAAACAAGCAAAACTAAGACTGGTATCAATTTGTTTCGTCATAATCTATGATTGTATCGCAACAGAATCTTAAAAAAACATAAGGGTTTAAAGATATCAGCCACAAAAAAATCGTATTTCAACCCTTATTGTACTTGGAACTTTGGGCGTAAATAAGATACGCAGCACGTAAACTCTAAAATGATTCTGATACAAGCATAGATTCAAGAGCTCAAATAACTTTATTTTTAATAAAACCTTTAGTACTTTTTTCATGAGAACCCTTGAGCCACAAGTCTGTTCATTATATTTACGCGGTCATTTTATGTCGAAATTACAGTTTAATCTATTTATATGACTAAAAATCATCATCATACTCTCCTTACAACTCATCACTATCATTCGTGCACGTCTATCTTTTTCTCGCACTGTGCTAGGTGAAATAGCATGCATTTTAAAATGAAATCCTATTACTACCCTGGGGTCCAGGAGAACCCCAATATATTTTGTAATATTTAATATTTTAGAAATAAAACAACATTTTAATAGCATTTTTTCTTTATTGAGATCTGTAGTTAATCAGCCTTATACACAGTAAACACTAGTTAAACATTCTTTGTCAGACATTCCTGGCATATATCCTGGGTATGTTCCCTGCACAAGGGGTTTCGGACATGCCACACCTAATTTTACTTTTCCGGTCCTTGTTCCTTGGACAGACCACACATCTTTTTTTTGTGGGCATAATAGGGTTCTGTTCTACCAATGGACGTTTATTTTCCAAGATACCTCCCAGTAGAACTTGGAGATAGGTAGGCAAAATTGTGTTGTAGTTGTGAATCTTTCTTCCATTTGAGGGGTAATAAGATGGATGGCAAGTTTTTTCAGAAAATGGCGTCTCTCTGGTTTTGATTGGTAGCCATTTTCAGTATAACATACGAACATCTTCTTCTAAATCACTTTGCAGGTCAGGAACCATGACATCACGTACCTCTTCAACTTCATTATCGTCTTCATGCAACCAACAGGAAATTTGCTCATTATCTTGCAAAAGTATTTGATACTAAAATAATAACAAAAACAACATCATCATCATGCATGCATGCATCAACATGCATCGTAAAAACGTTTTCTTGTTCTTTGAAAAATGAACCAAGATTGTAATAATAAATTTCAGCTTACCTGTCAAAAATATTCAGCGAACACTACACTATTACTACCCAGGGGTCCTGGAGGACCCGAATGTCGCTGTAAATCCGCCTGTGCATTTGCACGACTGACGAATAGCCGGCCGTATCAATTTATGACATTATTATGGCGCCAACGTGCGTTTTGTTATTGCTAAATTATTTACGAAACTTAAATGTTCAAAGCGCCTAGGACCCCAGGGTACGGTTTAAGGGTTAAAGGACATTTTCGGATAGTAAACTTTTTTCCTGTCAAGAAGTCTGTCATATTTTTCATTTCATTCAAGTCCAAATTCTGCCAAAAAATTGCCAATTTGACGCAAATGGACCAATATTCTTTTTATGCTGGCTCAGCTGTAGGTTGAGTTTCATCAGCTTCCACAACTATGGTACAAATTAGAGATTATTTAATTTGACTTAATCGACCATTGTTAATGACTGTTATTCAGATGAAAATTTCCAGAATGTAAGGAAGCATTCAATCCAATAGAGACGTGCGTTTACGTTTTCACCCTGGTTGGTCTCCGCTATTTCGAAAAATTTCCTAAAACTGAATCGACAAAAACATACCATATAGTTATAGAACCTGCTCACAAAATTTCACGAGAATCGGTTGATAAATGGGAATGGGAAAAAAGTAGCCTATGTCACCCGGGGATAGTGTAGCTTTCCAACGGTAAGATTTTTTTTCAAATCGGTCCAGTAGTTTTATGCTTATTCGTTACATACAAAAATACAAATATTTCCTCTTTATAGTGTTAGTGTTTTTAGATGAGCAGCAATAGTACTACTATTTTAGTGAGTGTAGATAAATCTTCTGTACGTGTGCTTGTAATTAAACTCCTTAACGGATTGGATTCGAGAATGTTTTAAATTTACAATAGATGTTACAATTTTTTTTTAAATAGACGAAGACGAATACGTAGACGAAGTCGCTAACAGGACAGCTAGTACTCAATATTTTATAATACCTAGTAACAGTTCCGTGTGACATTCGCTAGGGGCGCTTATTGAATATACGTAAAAAAGCCTAAGGACCTAAGGACCATTTAGTAACTCAATTGCATCTGATTGTGATTGAGACACCTGGATCGATCGTAGTCTCTCACCACAAATGAGGAACTGTCAAAAACTTATAATCAGCCCTCAGGTTGTTTTGATAATCCCTACTAATATTATAAATGTGAAAGTAACTCTGTCTGTTTGTCACGTTTTCACGCCTAACCCGCTGCACCGATTTTGGTGAATTTTGGTATAGAGATACATGGAACCTTGGAGACAGACATAGGCTACTTTTTATGTAGTACGCGTGCGAAGCCGCGGGCAGCAGCTAGTCTTTTATATACGTACCTTTTGATCACGTGCTGCTTTATCGCGCACGAGACTTGAGTGGAATGAACCCGTTCTAAGTAAAGTACTTACCCGAGTTTCAAGATATCAAACAATAGAGCGGAAGTGCAGGTTGGACGTGATACATGATGAGGTTCCGTACTACGCACGTTGTTTAAAATCCTTTGGACGGTGCGTCACGGTGCTGACTGGACCTAGGTAATTGATTACTGATCTTTGTGGATCCTACCAATCGTGAATTGGTAAGCCACGTAAATAATTTGCATTATTAGCGACTGTAGGTACATTATTACGTTGTGATTTTTATAGCCTATGGACTAATCCCTAGGGACTAGGGAGTCGTGAGTGATATTGCTTCTGCAAAATGTACGATTATAGCACACACCGCATCAGCGCCTAAGGCCAGGGACGCACTAGCGAATAAATCCACGCAGTTTAAACCGCGCTATTTTAATTATCTATTTATTTCTATCTAGTTATTTTCAACGCGGTTTTTTTCCGCAAGTGCGTGCGCCTACTACGTCTGACTCCATGTTCCAGAGGATAAACAATAAACAAAGATAACAAACAGAAAATAAAAAATATATAAATAGAATTACATGAATAATATGACACACAGCGCCATCTGTCCCCAAACTAAGCGAAGCTGTATCATGGGAACCAGAAGGCTGACAGGGCTTACTTAGCATTTACACTATATTATATAGGGTCAGTGCGCCAGTTCGCGACCAGTTAGCTGAGTTGTCAGATTCAAGAACGATAAAGTATATGTTTTTATAATTATTTAGATCAAAATTGTTTTTTACCTTATAGCTAATATACTCTTATTTCATTTTATATAAAGTGTTTAACAATAAAACAATCTGCACATTTTATAGAAATATTTAATGCTCAAAACCCATTTTTGCCGTTTTCGACCAGAAAATTCAGTTTTCGACCACCTGGTCCTTAGTTTTCGACCATGCGTTTCTGATAGGAAAATATTTAAAATATAGGAGTGACAATTGTGTGTAGTATTAAATTAAACTCATTTATCGTGACATAATTTTATTTTTCAATTTTCATTTTCATAAAACGTATTACTTATTTATTTAAATAATCGTAAATCAGTCTACTCACAAGATACCAATTTCAGAAGAGATCTCTCTTTGGGGTTTAATTTCCATAAAATATTAATAATACACAGGTACTTTGATAATTAGTACGATTACGATTTGCCCATTGTATCCCACAGCTGGGCAAAGGCCGCCCCATGGTCTCTCCAGTCATCTCGGTTTTGAGCTATTTGGACCCAAGCTCTGTCAAAGGTGTCGATATCATCTCGCCATCTCTTTTTGGGTCTAACACGGCGCCGTCTCGCTGTCTCAGGGATCCACTGAGTGGTGATTTTGGCCCACAGCTCATCTACATCAGCTACATCAGCAATTTGGGTTTGGGAGCGCAGAGTTGTGTTGCGTATGCGGTCTGTACGTTTAACACCGAGAATGCTGCGCTCCATAGCTCGCTGACAAATCTCGAGTTCGGACTTTTGGATGTTTGTAAGAGAACAAGTTTGTGCTCCATAAGTTAATATGGGGAGGATACACATATACATTAGCTTCAGTTTTAAAGATAACGGAAGAGTACCCTTCATAAGATCTTTTATTAATCTTTGATATTTAATATACAATAATATTTAATCTTAACATAATATATGTAAAAGAAACGAATTATCACTCCTTACGGGATATTATATACCATAATATGTTAGTTTTACTGCTTGTCGATATCTCGGCACAGTTGCATGCGTCATGATCACGAGCAAAGACTTTAGTTTATCTTGATAAATCAGTAATTTCTTAAATAGTCGAAAATCGATCGGATGTATCGGTTTCCGACCACAATATTATTAAGAATTATAAAAAAAATTGTATGGAAAAAAGAAAAACCTGAAAAATAAAATAAAATACACATTACATATTATTTTTTAGCATAAAAAAACATTAATATAATGATGTTTTGTATCATATATTGTATTACTTAAATCATGGTCGAAATCTTGGTAGTATTTTTACCCAATTCTGTTTCCGACTGCTAGCAATTATTAAAAAAATACGACATCTGTATTTTGTAATTTAACCGTAATAGCCCGGACGAAAACTGGCTATTAAACTTGGAAGAGGGTATAATGTTCAAATTCATTAAAAGAAATCACTTGTTTATCATACATAAAAAAAAAAAGATACCACTTCTACTTCACTTCTTGACATGAAACAGCCAATCTCCGATCATGTGGACGAAAAATGGATTTTCTTTTAAAAGCGTGGTACAGTTCTCGACCACGCAATTTTAATAATGTATATTTAATATTTGACTCAATATACCTTAGGAACGTATTCTTTGATGTATTATAAATGTATTCAAATAATTAGAATACTAAAATCCATAAAAATCTGTCAGTAACTTACCGCGAAAGCTGCATCACACCACTATTTTTTGCTGATTCAACGTATTTTTTCCAGTTCACGACCGACTACATATTGATTATATTATTTATATTTATTTTGATTGTGCTGGTGGATCGAAATTTGTTCGGTGTTTGCTTGGACATTCAAGATAGCGCCAAAATGAACTCCCTCAGCTTATGTGAAATTTTTCGCAATTGTTTAGTAGTAGTGCGACGAAAGGTCGAGAAAGGGACCCGATCGGCTAACAGGCGAACTGACCCTAGCCCTTGTATCCAACAGAATGCTTTCGTGCTCTTCGTGCCTTTAGTGACTTATCATTATGACAAGCTAACGTCATTTCTATACAAATTCCGCAGGCGAGAATGCCAACAGAAAGATCTATTCTAGACCTTGTTTTACCTTGGGGTAGGTAGGACTCTCACGTTTGAGTGCCATATATTATGCTATTAGCGACCCGCCCCGGCTTCGCACGGGTGCAATGTTGATACTAAATATACTACAGAATGTCTAATGTGATTAGAAACCTCTAAAACCTCTATCAGTGTTTTCTAACATATTATGCATGTTTTATACATATAAACCTTCCTCTTGAATCATTCTATCTATTAAAAAAAACCGCATCAAAATCCGTTGCGCAGTTTTAAAGATCTAAGCATTCATAGGGACAGACAGACAGCGGAAAGAGACTTTGTTTTATTTATACTATGTAGTGCAGTGATTGTTTGTTTGCTTGCTCACTTGTATAAAAAAAGACCCATATTTCGCAAATTGGTTCGTATCTGCGGATCTCTAAAAAAGTTTTCTCAAGTGGGGCGCCGCGTATCGTTCGGTAGGTACCTACTGGAAGTATATTTTTCTACGTAGGTACTTATTATAGCTATACGAGTGTTTTATGAGGCACGTGACCGTCTGCTTACAATTTAAACCAGCATAAATTTAGTATAAGTACTTGTACTAATGAGTATTCTGTGTTAGGTCGAGACTTGTAAGTATTCAATTCAGTACAAATTCCATAAACACGTGTTAAACAAATTGTTATATATTCTGTAACATTCTGATTATTTACCGTCTTCAATACAAAGAAACATACGAGTTTTTATATTGATATTTTACTACTTTTGTGGGTTAAATTGAGTAGGTAGTAGGTACCCGAGTATCTACTTACTTAGGAAGGAAAAGTTGCTACTTAAATAAGTGAATTTACAAAAACTGATTGCGCAGCTGATTTTACAGACTTCTATCGAGACTTCTAGACCTTTCGTCGTAGTCTCGTAGTGTCTCATCTCGATTGGGAATATATAAGTTTTGTATATATAAGTATATATATATATATATATACAAAACTTATATAAGTACTTATGTAAGTTTATTTCAATTTCTCAGTTAAGTAGTTACTTCTTAATAATAATTAAGTACTTCTGATAGCTATAGTACCTACCTTACCATGTAATCTACTGTTCGATATTTTTATAGACACAAACCATTTCTAAATCATAAATTGTCTTGCTGGTATTTTCAAATTGCGTAGATTTATACTTATTTGCAGCGTAAACTAAGTTAATGTACTTTATTTTCACAGTAACAAGGTAACATTTTCTTTGGCAAAAACTGTTAAAATAAGACTTAATTCTGGACTCACGGCCACGGGTACACGTGACTTCAGTTGAAATACCTACGTTTAGCGAGCGTAGCTCGGTCCTTGTATTATAATGTGAATGTTTATAAGTATTTTAATTATATTAGGAAGGTAAAAGTAGTAAATAGGTAGGTTACTTACCTAGCCTACCTACCTAGCTAGAGGTAGAAGATCTTTTATTATTAAGTAATATTTTTACGAGCCGGGTACTGATAAATGATTAAACCAATCGATTCTACCAAATAATAACTTTAATATCAAAGTTACCACACACAGAACTTAATCGACTGATTCTACTAATAAACTTCACTATAGAACACAATAAAAGTAACATCACAACACTACAATACAATACAACTGATAACACTTCAAACATCTACTCGATACCAGATGGCGTTGTAAGTGAATGTTTAATGCCTGCCAACAGATGGAGCTATGTATCGGGCGCAACACTATTCCCTCCTCAGACATGCTCATCCCGAGCATCGTTAGACCCGTAATATTGCGCTAGTCGATCCACATGGACAATCTTAGGCTTGCCTCGTAGCCCCCTTTTAATCCGGTACGTGACATCGTTGATCCTGTTCACAATTTGATATGGCCCGTCCCATTTCGCCTGCAGTTTAGGACACTTTCCTTTACCGCGCACAGGGTTATGTGATCCTTCACTAAAGCCCAAGTTAATTTTCGGTCATATCGAGTGTTCATTTTTTCAGACATTTGTTGGCTGGATTGGCGAACGTGTTCGTTTACATCGTTCAATTTGTAGCGAAGGTCACTCGCGTACTCTGTTATGTTGCGCGGAGACGGGGAGGAATGCCTGTTATAAGGTCTGCAGGCTACCGTAGTTCTCGTCCAAAGTTCACCAAAGTTGGAGTGACACTTGTACTTTCGTGAACTGCACTTCGATATGACAGTAAAAACGGTTGAATATGCTTATCCCAATCGGTCTGCTTGTTCCCCACTACTTTTGCTAGTTATCTTTCCAACGTTTGATTGAACCTTTCAACCATGCCATCGGATTCTGGTCGATAAGAGGTTGTGTCTTATAAGTACACATCACTCGACATGTTTCCTGAAATATTTGGGACTCGAAATTCCTCCCTTGATCGCTGTGAATTTCCAAAACTCCAAAACGACAAAAGACCTCATGGACTAACTTATCGGCTACTGTCGACGCTTTTTGGTTTGGGATTGCAAAGACCTCCGGCCAATTTGTGAAATAATCCATAACAACCATGAATGTTTCCATTTTCTGTAGCAAGAAATGGTCCCTCAATGTTCAACGCTATCCGCTCCCATGGCGCTCCTACCTACGTTATAAATATTCAATGCACCTCTGCTGCGTGTATGGGGTCCTTTCACTGCTGCGCAACTCGTGCATTCTCGGCACCAGTCTTCCACATCATCTCTGCAATTGATTCAGTAAAACCGCTCACGTATCTTAAACAGTGTTCTCTTTACCCCCCCATATGCCCCCCGGAGGATCCTTCATGGTAGAGTTTAAGCACTTCAGATACTTAGCCTTTGGAACAACCATTTGCAGATGACAGTGATCTACGCGAGCATTTTCCCATTTACGGCAATTGTGCCGTCCATCGTGGATAACCAGATAGTCCCATTGTGCCCAGTAGCTTTTTGTTGCTGTTCTCATTCCAGCCACATCACTCCATACAGGTTTAGAAGTTCCAGCCCTTATCCATTCGATGATTGCCTTAATATCTGAGTTATTTGTCTGCGCTTTCTGCAGAGTTTCCTTCCACTCATTACTAAGATCCGTGCTCAACATTCTGACGGGTACCACTTCTTTGGACTCTTGTTTTACACAATGCTTACATTCTTCTGGACAAGGTCTTCTTGACAATGCATCTGCATTACCGTGAGATTTTCTACTGCGATGCTCCAGTTTCATAGTCAAACTCCTGTAGCTGTTCAATCCACCTTGCCACTTCAATGCAGCATGGTCCGTGCGTAGATGAAATTTACGCCCCAGCAGATATTTACTAAAATGCTGCAAAGTTTTTACTACTGCTAATAAGAAGACTCTGTCACAAATTCCCTTCTTGTGACACAGTAGTTTATTTCCGGTTTAGATAAAGCTTTGCTGAAGTAAACTATCACGATCTCTTGATCTCCTTTGCGCTGGGACAATACGCCTCCAATACCAATTACTTGCATCGAAGAACTACGATGAAAGATGAACGAGGAGATCTTTGATTGTTACAATAAATTTAAGTAATTTAAAAAATATCCAGCTCCGAATTAATCTTTGATAACTATAATAAAATAATAATAATCCTGGACATTTTCACACAGCATCATCCATCTGGCCCCAAAGTAAGGAGAGCTTGTGTTATGGGTACCACATGACTGATATACTACTTATATAGGTACATCTTTTTTTGTTAATACACATAGAAACACCCAGACCCGAGAAAAATACTTTAAGATCATACAAACATTTGTCTCCCGACGGGAATCAAACCCGCAATTTTCTGCGTCTCTGTCGGACCTTAGCCCATTGCGCCACAGAGGTCGTCGAAACTCATTGAGCTGTCGAACTTGTTAGAAGATTAAAAAGGAGATATTGTTTTAATAACAACTAGGCTAAAACTATTGGATTGATTAGACCTTCATCTATGTAGTAGAAAAAGAGTTCTAGTAGATACCAGGCTTCTTTTTATTGACGCATCACGTGGGCATCGCTGCAGGCAGCAGTTAGTAAGGAGGTAGTTATACTCAATACCTAGGTATTTAATTTACCCATATTTCAATATGTAATATGGGTTTATTAAGTAACAATAACTTACATACTCGATAAGTCACGAATTGATGATAAGCATGGGAAACATCATACTCAAACTGAAAAAAGTTAAGTATTATTATTAGGTATGTACCTACCTATTAAAGAAAGTAGGTAGGTACTTAGTTAATATATTCATAGCACCGTTTCATCGAACATCGACTCGTCTGTATTATAGGTTTTTATTTAAGTACTTGAAATTAATTTCACCTGGATAAATTTACGCGTTTCTGGAAAAAAAGTCTTATTTTAGCAGACTGACATACGGACAGCGAAGTGTTACTATGAGGGTTCCATTTTCATTTTAAATTAAAAAATGGTTGTCTGTAAAGTCGGTTTACGGACAATAATTTTACGTGATAACGTCATAAGAAAACATTGATGAAAAATTGCATACTTTTAACCTATTAAGATGCGCCATACGCCGAACGCTTAGGCCGATCGTGCCTCTCTATCGCTTGTTCCGCGCTCTCGCTTGCACTCTTGGTTCAGGCAGAACGTGACAATTTTTCGTGCAGCCGGCGTTCATGGATTTATAAGACGTTATCACGTCAAAAACCTACCGGACGGTCAAACGAACGTCCAACAAAACTTCAAGACACGCAGGGAAATTGATGGAACACATACTTAATACATCTTGTCTCATCATATTATCTCCTTATCTTGTATAAAAACTATCACTCGATTGACAACATGAATTTGTTGAGTACTCAACGAATCGCTTGGGGCGCTTGGGTTGGGTATGAACAGTGGCGATTTTACAGACAGGCTGGGCGGCAAATATCAGGGGCGAATTTGGGGAACAATATTTTCTTTTACTGTTGGTAGTTATTTTTATTTTATTAATTTATTAAATTCACAAAACAGATCACAATCAACACAGCGTTATAATTAAAATTAGTTAAAATAATTATATTGTTATACATATTGGGCACACAAAACCATCTAGCACCAATCTATGCTTAAAATATTTATTTACAGAAATAATTACAGAAATGTACAGAATAATATACAATAATATGAAATACATGTGAAACAGTTGATCATAGCATAACTTGTATTATTTTAAATTATGAACATACATATTAAAATATGATATACTTGGAATGTTTTTTATTTTACTTTCAATGAAAGGGAACATTCAGCGGTAACAGTTCAAGTCAATGAATTTTTTTTGCCAAAAAAATACTAAAAAGACAAAAAAAACCCCAAATTGGACGCATTTAAAATCTGCCTATTATAAAAAAAAATAGGAACTGACAAATTGTTCAGTTAAGGGCGGCAAAAATGAGACAGCCTCATTTTTGCCGCCCGTTGCCGTACTTGACAAAATGTGTAATGCGCAAATATGTAATAATGTAAATATTTTTAACAAGACATAAGCCCTCAGCAAGTCATCAAGTAAGTAAGCAAAATTTCACGTTGTCAATCTGGATGCTAACCTCGATTGAGAAACTATCTTCTCGCTAATCTCGCGACTCTCTGATCAAATTAGCTTGACGCGTATTCACGGCGCTCAAATCGCGATGTTTTTATCAGAAAAAAATTAAATAATAAATTCTGGAAAAAGGTAAACAAGTAATTAGCTTACTTTCTGCCTATTAGTGTAAGCTGCTTGTTAAAACGACATCAATTTTAGAAGAAGATGATGATTATTTCATCATTTATATTAGACATTATTTCATAATTAAATTTATAACTAACAATTTATTTAAAAATAAATTTAAAGTAGGCAAAATATTGAAAATACATACCATTCATCTTTTATTTTGTACAAGTAATTGGCATAAAAGTACAGATTAAGACAGGAACCAAATATGGCATGATGAAAAAATAAAATATTACGAATTTGTACGATGGTTTAGGTAGGTATGTAAATAAAACTTAAACAAGTAATACCGTAAGAAGCATTTGGCTATGTTTAGGTAATTATCTCAAGAACGTTTCGAGGATATGCGAGCTGAATTGAGCTTTGTTGCGTCGCCGCAAGAGTCGCTATTTATATTCCAATTATAGTGCGGCGATGCGTCGCCACCGCCTGTATCGCCACGCCAACAACTAGGTTTACCCCTAGCCTATAGATGTTTCACATAAAAAAAACCGCTTCAAATTTCAGCCCGTTTTCTGTCTCGTGTAATTGTAAACGACCACACAAACATTGCTACCCTTACACACTATGTGTTTTTTTAATTTATTTAAATACTAGCGACCCATCATCACTAATCGACTAAACATCACATTAGAAACCTCTAAAAATATCAGTGTATCTCTACTATACTATGCATGTATTATACATATAAACCTTCCTCTTGAATCACCTTATCTATTAAAAAAAACTGCACCAAAATCCGTTGCGTAGTTTTAAAGATCTAAGCATACAAAGGGACAGACAGACAGCGGGAAGCGACTTTGTTTTATACTATGTAGTGATTATATTATATTAGAACATTCTACATTATCGACCATAAATAATACTGAGCCGTGTTATTGTACCCAAATATATTACCTACTAAGCATACTAAGCCTACTAAGCAAGTATAATTAAGTAGTTACTATAACTACCTTTATAAGACTATTAGTAGAAGCACAGCACAGACAGGGCCGTTGTAAAACCTTAAAGCCGGACAATTTCGTCGTAGGTATAAACAGATCGGTATTTTCCGAGCCCGATCCGCTCGACACGTGAGCTCGGCACGTGTTGTGGTTTGATGACGTCACTCGCTTGCACAAGAGCGCATCGGCCGGCTGTTTGTTTCTGTTCTGTCTGAGGCTATTTGACGATGTTCGTCGACGCACCATACACACTGAGTTCATTCATGAATGTAGGTCAGTTTTATTTAAAATTTTACGCTGTTTTCATTTCTTTAAATTTTGTAGGTTTATAAGATAGTTAGTAGGTATTAAATATACTTAACCTACCAATAGTTTGATGAGTCTGATGTTCATTCATCAAGATAATGACGTAAGTAGGTTCTTATTAGAGTAGGTATCTACGAAATTTTTGGTGGCCACACAAAAGGTCTGAAACACGTGCGCCCATAAATTAAGAAAAAAATAACTTTTCTTGAACTCCGATGTAGAATGGAATTTATGTAGATATTAATTATTAATAAGTAGGTAGGTACTTGTTTAACTATTTAGATAGGTAGGTAGGTAAGGAAGGTAGTCTCTAGTCTCTATTTCTTATTCATCCGCACTAGGTATTAAAGTATAAGTTACCTACCTACAAAATTTAGGCATACTATTCAATAAGTATTATTTAGCAATTACACATGATTACCACCTTCCCACCACAATATTAGGTAGTAATGGTATGTACAGTCACGGAATAAAAAGGTTCGTCAATTTTCAAATTGATTCGTTTAACGTATCGCGTGCACATACCTATTACATTTTGTAACTTTGTTACAAAATACACTGAGATAGAGAAAATAATATTTATCTGTTCGTAATAAAGTTCAAATTCAGCGGGGCGATTATGAAATTCTAATACTATCAAAACTTTGATACTAATCGTATTCAGTTACTATTAATGAATTGGTATTACGGAAGGTTGATGTTGATTGTCATACTTGCTGTCATATAAATAAGAAAACCGAACGTACGTAATAGTAATCCATCTTGTCAAAACTGGTTCTAATTACAATCAAAGTAATGATTGAAATTATCCCGATTGCTAATCGGTCAAATGTTCCATAATCGCCATACAGATCTATGTTGTTTGACAAATTTATCTTGTCAACAAATTTGAGCATAATTGCTTCTAGAGCGAAAAAGGACTCTAAGGTGACGAATCTTTTTATTCCGTGACTGTACCTATAACTTGTTAAGGTGAGTAAGTTGGGTTAAGTAAGAAATACTTAATAGGTAAGTGAACGTAGTTTTGGAACGCTCTAGCAGTAGACTTTATGGTTAAAAATTCTAAACATCCTCGTAGGTCTACCCAGGGCTTGCATTACCGATAAAATGTTGATATCGTTACCACTGTCAAACTAATTTTTATGCCTGATAGATAGGTAATATATCTATTATTACATTGTTTTTTACAGAATAATAAAATATGGTTTGGTTGTAGAGTTATTAATTTTTTAGAACAATGCAGTATTTTTTCCGCTACTATAATCTAGTCTAGTCTAGTTTAGAATCTAGTGCTTGGGCTGTCAAAATTTTTAAACAAAATATTTTTTCTGTGTAAAGGGTTAACGGTAGGCCATCTAACATAATTATATCAACCAGGTATGTACGTACAAGGCAATAGAACATAGGTAAGTACATAACTAAGCGAAACGTGGGGTTTCGTCGGAAAACTCACCGAGTCACGTGTAGCCACGCCACGCCCTCTAACGGTCCTATAGCTCAGGTAAAGTCCTTCAATATCCCGAATCATTGTCACCCCATCAGTACGCCTACGCACTCGCTCAAGGGAACTTGACTTGAACAGTTCAACAGACGAGACGGCCGGATAGAGACGTGTTTGATAATTAGTTTGAAACGAGAATAAATATATTTGTTTAATTAAATTGTGATGAATATACTTTTAACTCCCCACGCGAGGGAGGACAGGAACCAGGACCCACTGCTTGCTGGATTGCTATCGTGAGTTTATTTAACAATCATTTTTTTTGTTTACCTACCGATTTGAGTAAATCGAAACCATTCTCGAATTCACTTGAACACGCAAATAATTTCATTAAAATCGGTCCAGCCGTTTAGAAGTTTAATTACAACACACGCACAGAAGATTTATAGGTAGGTAATATATAAAGTTTTGCGTTTTTACGGTGCTTTTAAAAAAAAATTATATCAATAGTTTAAATATTCTCGCAATGTTGTTGAATATTTTTGGGACCTATTCGTACCAAATAATATACATATTTATTTTGTATGAGCAAGACAACTAATCATTCATATTCTTATCTGTGTGGTCCGGCACACGCATGGCCAGGCCAATTTTATTATAATGTGACGTCAATATGGTCATCTCTTCTCTTTGACATCGCCTGACTGACCCTTATCTCCACTGCTAGGTACCTACATTATCACATTCGCAACCTTTCACAACGTTCACATAATTTGTCAACCGTCAGTAAACGTGAGTGAAATTACTAGTAGGTACGTACGAGTATAATGTTACTCAGCTGGTTGTACATCACTATCACTTGGGTAGGTTGCAGTCATTACCGTTTAATTCTAGAAATAGAGTTATTTTATCTTCAAAATGACATGTTAGTGACTATTTAGTGACTATAACTACTTTATTTTGGAATTTTAATTTATTTATTATATACTAGGTGCTGCACGCGGCTTCGCGCGCGTGTTACCTACATAAAAAGTAGCCTATGTCCTGCTCCAAGGTCCCATCTATCTCTATACCAAAATTCATCAAAGTCGGTTTAGGCGTGAAAACGTGACAGACAGACAGAGTTACTTTCGCATTTGTAATATTAGTAAGGAAGTAGGGATTTCGGGTACGATTATTAGGAATTAATGAATAAATGAGTCTGTACGCTCAAGGCCTAACACGTAGTATCGACACTTCGTGACACTTCGGTTTTTTCTGCTAGTGCGTGCGCATACGTCTAACTCCATGTTCCCTAGAATAGCGCGAAAATTTCGCCACGGATTATTCCGCAATTTGGTTAGACTTAAAACGACCGGGAAGGGAATTAAATATAAGAAGTGCAGCCCAAAGATTTAGAAACGATTTGTTTCTAAATCTTTGGGCTGGACTTCAGTCCTTGAGTACTAAATATGGTTTTATATCTACCTTTGTGGTCTACGGCTAATCTGAGCGGCCAACGCACTAACCATCTGAACATATCTTCATGTGGCGTGTGGTGTTTATTTATGAAATGAAAACTTCTTTAGCATCGTTGTGATTTGAAAGTCGATGAAACGAAAAAGCGACAGTAAAAAGAGACAGACACAAATTCATAAGATATAACGTGGAAGAAAATTTGATAGGAAGCATTACCTATACAGTGTCTCTTATTTTAGTGGTATTACAATTTTATTTGTTATTACAATTATTTACAATTTTTTTACAAGGTTTCACTTCTACCCCGTGTGAATTGCACACATGTTTTTTTTAAATATATTTTTAATCAAGAATGAAGGCATCTGTTTACCCACTCATAGTTCATAGTTCAGCATACTCAGGTTAGTAGTTGTAGTTCTGTTCTGTTTTAAGTTAGCAGGTAAAGATGAACACAAATACTTATGTATTTTTATTCCCGAGTTTTCCAATTTAAAGTCACTGAATTGTTTTACTTTTGTGTTCACGTGCCCAAGTCACATGTTTCCCTTAGCCTTGGGATCAGGCAAACCGACAGCCTAATAAGTACAACAAGTGCTTTTATTTAGATAAGTACGTAGACAGACCTAGCTGCTTGAGTAGTAATAGTACTATTGTAATTTTGAACAAATATTTATTATTATATAGCGACACAAGCGACTTGTCACCGCAACAAAAAAATTAAAAACATTAATGTACAAATATTTAGAACTCCGCCACACCATGAAACCTCAAAAAGAAATTCGACACGTGTTTCGTCTTTCCACGAGGCATCTACAGAAAAACATGACTCGCACCGCACTTTCGCGAAAAACCTCTCTGCTCTGCAGACTTGTTGCTTGGACTGAGACTTCAGTCTTCAGTATTTAATGTTTTGTAATGCATTTCCGCAAGGTCACGCCTGAATAAATTCTCTAAATAAGAGTAGAATAAAGTACTTATTTACTTCTCAGGATAACAGTCTCTCTGTTTGTTGCAGCTACAATTCTAACGATGGTTACGGGCGTGCGGACCAGCTCAACTTCGCAACCCCGTCGGATGACGAGGCGGAGTACCCTGGCGGTGCATACCTCAAGAAGGGGAAGGTCGCGAGGGCAAGTCTACTAAATATGCCCATTTTTTATATCTATTTTTAATTATCCTTCGCCATAGGCTCAATAATGAACCTAACTAGAATAAAAATGATAAATAATACCGGACATTTCACACATCATCATCTGGCCTCAAAGTAAGCAGAGCTTGTGTTATGAGTACCATATGACTGATATACTACTTAGTATAGTATACACTTTTTACGGTAAATACATACATATTACTTTGAAACACCCAGACCCGAGACAAATACTTGCAGATCATACAAACATTTGTCCCACGGTGGGAATCGATACCGCAACCTTCCGCGTCGCAGAAGGGCAACACAAAGGTCATGTAGTCACTAGAAGCCACTTTATAGGCACAAGCTTCTTATTTATGAAATTATTTAAAAACATATATGCTATAATAATGTATTTATTTATTCAGACAACAATGTAGTCCTATGCATATGCACTATATGCCTAAAACACCTAAAACATTTTCGTATTTCTTGGGCCGCTCGAACGCCGCAGCCGCCATGGCCAGATTCAGCCCAGTCTTGTCTGGTTCAGCTGTCCAGACAGACGAGTTTTCGAGTATGGAAGCTATGGCGTTTTAGACGGCACGATGGCGCTGTAGTAGCAGTATATAACAGCCCGAACTTATTGATTTATTTCCTCTATACAGCAAGACCCAATGTCCCATCGAATAATCGAGAAGCGTCGTCGCGATAGGATGAACAACTGTCTTGCCGACCTATCACGTCTGATCCCTCCAGAGTACCTGAAGAAGGGACGCGGCAGAGTCGAGAAAACTGAAATCATTGAGATGTCCATACGCTATATCAAATATTTGGAAGAACGCGCACACGGTAAACTTACATACATCCTGGTTGGTAATATCCCGATGTTGGAAGTAATTGAAGATTTCATAAACCCCTGTTTTAGGGGTGTAAAGCCTCGAAATAGCATCACAGTTCAACTATTCAATAAAGTATGCTATAGGTAACGGGATGGTCTTAAATTGATTTCAGTGGGTAGATAACGAGTGGTCGAAGCACGTGACTTTAAGTGCTATCATGTGGCAGACGTGATTCTGATAGATAGAGGGAGATTTAAAGCCAATTTCGTCAATAGGATTTATACCTACAGCTTCTTGGCAGGCATCTGATACTCTTCACTAGGTACTTCAATTATTTCTAACAACTTTAGAGTCGATCTCTAAACTCATTTGCAATTTGTATTGCGGGATATTACATTAAGATTTCAACAGAACCTACCTAACTGGTATGCCTACTTAATAGGAAAACTTTTGGCTTTCAAGCAAAATTTTGTCGTGCTATTTTTGGCTCCTTCCCAATAGTTACGTTAGCTTTAGAGACTTCAACGACATTGTTTTCTTCAGAAGCTTTCAAATGTTTTAAGATAATGACAGGAAATACTTTTGCAAAGCCTGAATTGGCTGTTCAGAAATAGGCTTCTTGGTATTTTCTGCATAATCTCAGAATGGTTCGAAGTTCGTTGCACTCTGAATCTTCAAAAGTGACCTGTAACCGAAGGTATAGGAGCAAGTTTAAGAAAAACCTGTATGGAGCAAGACCTGAGAATTTAAATGGACGTGATATTGGATGCTTCTGTCTTGCTACATTTTAGGTTACTATTCTTTTACAAAACGCTTTGTACTATCTTCTCTGCTCATACGGTTTGTACGTAAATAAATCTGGCAAATATTTTACAACTTACCTATTATTTTAACTCGAATTTTGTGCTTGTTCGTTTTGAACCTGCATGTAAAGTATTTCATGCATGTAAAGATCATTAGGTATTTTTTTATAACTAATGTTTTAATGTTACAAAGTTTAAAAACATATATAGGAATATAGGGTTACCTAACCTAATTCAGATTTTTTTGACAGTCCTGAAAATTGAAATTACTTGCCCGACTTATAAGAACCCGCAGACGGTTTGCTCAGAGTGCTGCACTGAAGGGATCTAATGTGGTAGGGAGTCGCCCAGGGGAAGATGCTCCATCTTCGCGTGGGTTCTATTTCTAGCTGTGGAGCGCCAGACAGGAGAACACTTCAGGGCTGGGTACCAGGAGGCTGTTGGCGAAGCGGTGAGGTTTCTTGTGGAAGTGCGAGGCTACAGCCCGGCCGATGGACTGTGTGTGCAGATGACATCACATATGCAAAGGCGTGTAGAAGCAGTCACTAAAGGTAACATAGACCATGCAAACTTACACCTAAAAATACACTAGGGGTCCACGATAGTGTGACTATGAGGTTTTGGCAAGCTCGTATTTTTATTCACCTGAATCAAAAGAGAGATAGGTATTGTATAAACTGATCTAAACTGGAAGCATGGAAGAAATTGGCTTTATGAAATAGGCCCTGTAATTGACCGATCCGGCCTAAATATTTTTACTCTAGAAACTCTAAACTTTAGAGTATCTACCTATACCATACATTAAAGATACATAATATACATTAAAATGATTTTAAACGATTGTGGAAAATACTCCTTAGAGTCTAAAAAATCTATATATGTTTTCAGAATCGGTGGCTACCTCGTGAGCATTGAGATATCCAGATGTGGTGCTTAATATTTATTCCTTCTTCTAGGAGAGCCCTTACCTCGGGAGAAGCTCCGCGTCCACCCCAACTCCTCATCGGAAACGAACAGCTGTTCCAGTAGCTCGCAAGGGTTTATCAGCAAAGGAGTGATCACGCAGGCTCCTGCGCCCGCGCCCCAACCCTACGAGGAGCCCTATCCTATGGAGTGTGATAGAGGTGGGTTCGGACAGCATTTCCCTTGTAAGTAATCTTTTTTACTACTGCATGCTTGTTTTGTCGCTTAAAGCTTCGTGTTTATCGTGTCGTGCTAATTGTTGCATATTTAGTTGCCTGTGGCTTAGCTGGTTCCTAACAGATCAGTTGGTATCCATTGATGGATGGTTGTGGGTTTTACATCTGAGAGCTTCTGTGCTTCAGAGACACGTCAAGCTGTTGCCTTTGCATAGTTCTTAGGCTTGATGACGCTTTCGGGCAGTTTGCCAGAAACTAATTTATGTTAACTTTAAAGACGTTGATGCGCTTGGTAATTTTTAAACCTTCTTTCCAGTGTCTGTAAGTCAGATTCAGCTAGCGGACAGCGATGTTCTCGATTCGAGCATGCCTCTAGACGGGCGACGGAACCCAGAGCCCAAGCTACGCGCTGTCAGAAAACCAGAACAAAGCGACGACTACCTCCAATCCTATAAGTTCAAGAACTGCATTGAGAGACGGTTCTCGCGGTCGCAAGATTCGGAGATAACTGAGGTAAGTTCATATCGTACATCAAGATCAGATGAGGCAGTGTGTTTGGAAATCTTACCAAACATACATAATCAAAAAACAACATAACATATAATCAGAGTAAAGCAGACTAAATTTACATGTTGGCGCCATAACAACGAAAGGGATTTAACTGTTTTCGCTACTATGCCGAATTTAACACATCGTTGGACTACAAATATTGCAGTAAGCTATTTTAACACTAAAATTACAGTTAGTCCATATCTGTCGTTTCCGGAATGAAATAACTCCTATTCTTGTTCAAGAATTAAGAGAATAATTTCATGCTCCCCCTGTATTGTACCATGTACCAGTGGTTCGAACTTTTTAGTCTTCCCCACACTCTTCTCTGGTACTTAGTTATATAACCTACACGGCATGTAACTCTTGTATTTCGTTCCAGGCACAAGATATGACCAGGCCCGCTCACCCGCAGAGCAAAGTGTACACTCACAAGCGCCGGAGAGCCGCCAAGCCTGTGCCCTCCACTTCTACATCCAACTCAGGATCAACTGAAGAAACCAGAGATACCTCCCCTCAGGTAAATATTCCTATTGTGCATTTTGATAAACACGGGCTTTACTCACGTATTAGATGGAGGCACCGACATTGTTTCGATTCATCTAGAGAATCTTCATCAGGGAGAGTTTGATCCGCGGTGCGCTCGATGCCGCTCGAGTTCACGGTTCGCACTGCGGGTAAGGTAACTTACCGGCGCGAGTCGTGCGTGCGGGTAGAGGTGGAAACGTTGTCACGGCAGGCGGTAACAAATTTGGTGCTAGTACTGACTCTTCGACTTCGCCACTCGTGCCCACAACATTGGGAACCGTCAAACATACAGCACTGACACTATCACTAACCGGCTCCACATCGTTACTATAAAACGTTCCATGCAGATAAGGTTTCCAGGCTGGAGAAAGAAACCAACCTTTGTCTCGGTTGAAGTTTGGAACACGGCCGATTTCGATTGCTTCACGGATCTTTCGAGGTACAAAGAATCTTTCTCTTGATAGTACCTGAGCCTTATCAAATTGAATGTAATGTGTAGAGCCAGAGGTTAGCGAGTTCTCTGCAATTGCTGACTTTTCAATGTCAGTATTCTTCACGACACGAATATGTTCAGTAAGCCTGGTAGAAATGTTCCTCTTAGTTTCACCTACGTAGGAGCTTCCGCAATCATAAGGAATCTTGTAAACGCCAGGTACACTCAAAGGGTATTTGTCTTTACGAGAGTTAGACCGATTCCTAAAGCTAAAGATACAACTGAGGTTGACAATTATCGACCTATTGCAGTACTTTTCGCACTTGCCAAGCTTTTTGAATCAATATTGCATAGTCTAATATGCCCTCAGATAAAACCTTTTTTATGCGACTCGCAGCATGGATTTAGAGTTAAGCGTTCTGTAAATACGAATTTGTTGACTCTTGTTGATTTTATATCTCAGCACTTGGACAAGAGTAAGCAGGTCGATGTTATATACTTCGATTTTAAAAAGGCTGCTGAAAAAACTTTGTAATATTGGTTTTTCAACAAAATAACTTAAGTTATTTGCAAGTTATATGCGTGACAGGCAGCAATTTGTGCAACATGGATGCTTTGTTTCAGCTCTTTATCATACACAGTCTGGAGTCAGTCAGGGCTCAATACTGGGCCCGCTCTTGTTTGGTATTATGATAAATGACCTTGATGCTGTTCTTAAACATACGAAATGTCTGTTGTACGCTGACGACTGGAAGTTGGTCCATAAAATTGAACAAATTAATGATTCCATACATCTGCAGGAAGACATTAATGCCGTTTTTGATTGGAGTCTTACAAACAAGCTTTTCTTCAACATGGCCAAGTGTTGTGCTATGACTTTCAGTCGCGCGCGTTTCCTAGCACAATATTTGCAAGGTATTGAACCCATAGTTAGGGTCTACTCTGTGAGAGACCAGGGCGTTAATTTTGATACACGTCTGAATTTTCATGAGCATATGAACGTACTCGCTGCCGATTGTTATCGGAGGTTAGGTTTTGTTCTGCGGAATGCCCGTGAATTTCACGATGCTAGTGCTATAAAACTGGTCTACTCTGCTTTTGTAAGGAGTAAGATTGAGGCGGCGTCTATCGTATGGCATCCACATGAGAGTACTTACGCCTTGCGATTGGAGAAGATCCAAAAGGCTTTTTTAAGATTCTTGTACAAAAAGATCTATGGATATTATCCTTTCCTTTTCCCCACAATATTTTTACTTGGTGCGCTAGGCTTCAACTCTCTGGAAGCTAGGCGTCACTACAATCTTCTGGTCACTGCTTGTCAGATTGCACCTAACTTTTATTCACCCCCGAGTCAATAACTCTATCTTTGTTTCAAGAAAATATAGAAATGACAAATAAAACCCGAAATAACTCGGGGAAAAAATATAATATAAGAGTACAATTTTAACATTGCAAAACGGCAAAAAATTATCTAAAGTGTATTACTTTAGATAATTTTATTTATAATTGCTGAAAAGAGCGAGCAATTATAATGTCTGGATGTGTCTCTCATGCCAAACTTGTCATCGCGCCTACCGGTGATCGTACCTACCATTTATACTTACTAATGTATCAATCTTCCGCTCTTTAGTGGATAACGGACCACTTCTCGTTTCAGGATACGTCGAGCGAGTCGCCTCATAACCACCAACACTACGAAAAGCCTGCCACCCAATACGTCCCTGTCTTCGCGTTGAATGCTCTTGGTAAGAACCACACTTTTCTAACTTTCACCATCTTCCTATGGCCATAATCGTTATTGGATATTCTGTGTCCGCTCGTACATAGCACGAACGATCGAACACAGAATACCAGGTCTAGTACCTACCTAACGAAATTATCTTTGGCTGTAAAAACCTACTTGCCTACTTGAAAGGTATTCAAAATTAGTAAGTAAGTAGGTATGTATCGCAAAAAAAAGTTTTAATTTTCTTCAGCATTCTCTTGTAATATATATATCTCTATCTCTTGTTTTGTCCTAGTATTTTCAGCTTCAGAGTTAATTAGTTATGTCATCGTTTACAGGAAAGTATTACGTGCCGCTCAGTATCGATTACTCCTGTTTGTCTCGACATCTCGGACCTTACGACGCTGCATTAGACGCGCATGCGATGCACGCCCTATCTGCACCCTTACATTCCGTCACCATCAACGTAAATTACCAGTCTTGTATGAATTACCACGTGAAACGAGAGCGGAATGGAGAATGGCCAAATCAGTAATCAATATGGAGAACATTACAAAATAGAGCTCAAACTAAGTGATTTTATGTGTTAAGTGAAGAGTCACAGCTGCTGCTTTAAAGCCTAGTCTAGTACAACTAGTTTAATTATTAATGTAAGTCATGTGAAACCTGCTCTACTAACCCTCGGATATGCATGAGCATACCTACAATATACAATCAACGGATTGTCTAAAACGGATATCCACTCCATGGAATGTTTTGCAGAAAAAACTGCGTTAACATTCCGTAATCCTATGGCAAACATAAAAAGCGCTGTAGTAATATAAACATTGCAAAAAATATACAAATATGGTAGACTAACGAGCGGCTAAGAAAAACCTATGTAACTACCTCCTTGATAATTTTTAAGAAACTGATTGTTATTTATTTTACTTATCAGTCAGATTACGCGTTGCATTCTCTAAAGCTGAAGTATTGCGTTCCTCTTTTGTTTAGTAATGATAGCACAGAACGGCAATATTTTTAGAGAATGTGACACCAAAATCACAGTAGATTTCAAATACATGTAAGAATCACATATTTGTGTACGAAACGATTGTAGGTAGTAAGCGGTTTCATTGGACTATAATTTTTTGTACATGTTATACTTACATCATTGTCATCGTTATTATTTTTGTAGATCTTAAAGTTACCTATCATTTTCTTATAAAGAATTTGTATCTACTGCTTGTTCTATTTGTACATAATTTTTATTTTATGTTAGATTGATGTTCGCTGCTGTGATGTGTTATTTTGTCAATTTCAAACAATGTTTATCACACTTAGACATTTGTATCAAATTAATTCATTAGAAGTTCATAAATAAATGTATCTATGTTAGTAGTAGTGGTATTTGTAGTACCTTTACCATTCTTTGGCATTTTGTATTGTAGTAAATTCGGTCTGTCCAAGCATGTAATATGTTTGGCGTTAGTAGAAAATCATCAAAGTGTGGCGTCCGCAAGCGAACTAGATTATAAAGACTGAAGTTTAAGTTAATAGGAAGTAAAAACAGAAATGTCAGGTTTCTACTTTTGTATACTATAATTTTAAAATGACCTAAATGTATGTGATCTGTGTCAAATTATGTGTAACATTATAGCTAAGATATAAAGTTAAGAAATATATGAATGTCATTTTACGAAATGTGTTGTTTTTTGACTACAAAATTAAGTTGAGTGATCATGGCGCATGCAACTGCGCCTAAATATCAGGAAGAAGAAAACCTCACATATCAAAGTCAAAGTCAAAGTCAAAAGATACTTTATACAATACAATCACAAGGATCACTTTGAAACGTCTTACATACTAGGTGAATTTAGGTGTCAATTCATCCTAACCCAAGCTCGAGAAGAATTGGCAAGAAACTCGTCTTGGTCCTAGCGCTTTTTTATATGATCCATCTTATAACTACCTTAAGTACGAAATACTAATACAAGAGAGTTTATACATTTCAAGTGTGTCGGTTAACTGTCTGACGGCAGAGCGACATGAGGCCATGCATTCTTATCAATACTATAGTCATCTATATTATAATAAGCTTTCTTCAAAAGACTACCTTTTATGTATGCTTTAAATTTCTTAATAGGTAGTTTAGTAGCATTTTCAGGAAGCTTCCCCATAAAGGACTTATTTAATTTTTCTAGTCGAAACCTAGGGATGTATAATTTATTTCTATTCCTAGTTTTGATTCTATGAAGGTCACTATTTTGCTGAATCCCATCTCTATTTTTATGTGTGTATAACAAATTTTCATATAGGGATATATTGTGAAGCTATTGTGAGAATATTAATTTCTTTGAATATTTCTCTCAAAGATTCTCGTGGTTTCATTTTATAAATGGCACGTATTGCCCTTTTTTAAATTACAAATATTTTACCAATATCCGCTGCATTCCCCCAGAGAATGATGCCGTATGACATAACACTATGGAAGTTACTGAAATAAACTAGTCTGGTTGTAGCTTCATCAGTAAGCCACCGTATCGCACGAACTGCATATGCAGCGGAACTAAGCCTATCAGCAAGTGTTTCAATTTGTGGTCCCCACTGTAGTTTTGCATTAATATTAAGACCTAGGAAGATCGTGGAATCTACAAGATTCATTGCATCTTCATTCATTTCAATGTTGGTCAGGCTATGAATAACATTTGGCAAAGTGAATTTGATACATTTAGTTTTTTTTTAATTAAGCAAAAGATTATTTACAATGAACCAGTTAAGAACAAACGATAAGGATTCATTTACGTTATCGCAATACTGGTTTTACCTCTATCAACTTTAAAAATTAAAGAAGTATCGTCTGCAAATAAAACTATATCACAAATATTTTTCACAAAAAATGGTAAATCATTAACATATCCTAGGAATAAAAAAGAGCCTAGTATCGAACCCTGAGGTACCCCTATATCAATAATTGATCCTGAAGACCTCTCACCACCCACGTCTACTTTCTGGACTCTATTGGATAGATAAGACTGTATGAGGTCATTCGTCCGGTTTTTAATGCCATAATATTTTAACTTTGTGATTAGGGTTGAACGACTCAAAGGCCTTAGATAGATCGCAGAATACCCCAACTGGATCCTGTGACTTCTCCCAGGCTTCAAATATATGCTTTAAGAGCGCTATACCTGCATCAGCTGTTGAGTAAATCCGTATTGATTACTATGTAGCAGGCCGTTAACGTTTAAATGATAAAATAACAGATTCAGGATGTTTTTTTCAAAGATTTTACTTAACGCAGGTAATATTGATATCGGTCTATTATTAGCGAGATCACTTTCACTTCCAGACTTAAACATAGGAATGAGTTTACTGTGATTCATGAGATCGGGAAAAACTCGTGAAAATTAAAAATATAAGCTAAACATGGTGCAATATCTAAGATGATGACACCCAGCACCTTTGTAGACATTCCCCAAAGATCTTCTGTATTTTTTATATTAATTAACTTGAATGCTTTTACAATACTAGCCTCGTTAATATAGCTAAAACTCAACTCATTCTTACATTTTGCAACACTAGATTCTAATAAAACGGAAACTCTGGAGGCTGAAGAGTTTAACGATTTGGTCACTATTTTTGGTATATTTGAGAAAAAACTATCAAACGCATTCGCAACATCCTGTTCCTTGGTCAAAATTGTAGGTACCATTTATATTTAATTTTAACTGTATATTGCGAGCCCTTCATTTACCTGTTTCATTATTAATTAATTTCCAAGTTGCTTTTATTTTGTAGAATTTTCTATTCTTTTTCTAAAAAACAGTGATTTAGCCGCATGACAATTTTTTTTGAATACTTTTGAGTAGTTCTTAACATGTAAAATAAAAACTGGATCATCTAACATTGTCTCTCTAGAAGCATATAATTCGTACAATGTATTCCTACGTATATAGATACCTGGTGTAGCCCAGTCCGCTAGTTTAGTAAAAATCTAGTATAATTTTTTGCTTCGCATGTTTTTACTCTAAATATGTCAGCGTGTTCTTTAATTATTAAGGTAGACAATGTGGTGAAAAGATCATCTGGATCATTGATGCATGGTACGAGGGAAACTCATTGTTCAATTCTACTTTGAAATTTTTTGATGCGGCTCTCTGTGATAGGTCGGTAAGTAAAGTTCTGAGCTTCAACTATACGATCACAAGAAAAGGTGGCGCAGTGACCGTAATGGTCAGAACTAAAATATTTTAGTACCTACCTACACACTTATGAAATGGTGTGCAACTGCAATACATGTTATCTAGACAAGTGGCTGTTGTTAGTGTCACTCTTGTCGGTTCATCAAAAAGAGGACTTAAATTTAAACACTTAAATAAGTAAATAAGTCTTTCAGATAATGGATCAATCGGAATATTTATATTAAAATCACCACAAATTATTATGAATTTATCACAAGGTATTTTTTGCAATACTACTTCCATAGTGCATTCATATAACGCAAAATCAGCATTGGGAGGACGGTAAACGCTCACAACGACATGCCGCTCCAGCTCGACACACGACACCTCAATAGTTCTTTCAATAGAAAGATTTCTAATATCCTTGCATTTTAAGTTATTTTTTACAATAAATAACGAGCCACCACGTATTGCGCTCTTGCGTTTATAGCTGCTGACAATATTGTAATTTTCGTAGAAAAGAAGTACCTCAGATTGTACCATCTAATGTTCAGTGATACACATAGTAGGTATATATACACTGAAATGATTTAAAAATAATTCCCATTCTAATAATTTGCTGGGCAGGCCTTGCATATTTTGGTGAACTACATGTAAACTGCCTGTTTTTCCCATTGTCGACTTGGTCAGTTTAAATGCTGATCAGTTAGCCCTACTATTTTTTTTCCCTCAGTACTATTACTAACTATGGGGTTGTCATTACCCTGTGTTATAGTTCTAATAACAGAATCAGAAATATTAAATACTAACAATTAAGCAATCATTAACTTACTACGCCTACTAAGGTATACATTACCTTTTGTCAAATAAAAATTACTAATAAAATTAAAGTTTTTTAAACTTACGCGATCAGAACACATTATTATAAATACTTACGGGACATGTCGTCATAGTGACTTTTATATTTATACACTAATAAAATTATTAGTGTATAAATATAAAAGTCACTATGACGACATGTCAAATTGTAAAGTATTAACACGTTGACTGTCCCGTCTATTTTGCAAAATTTTCTTGTACGTCTATTTGTTTTTTTTTATAAACCTATTTTATTTTATGATCGAAAGAAAATCTGATATGTCGATCACTGCGTAAATATACAGCAGGCCTGAATTTCAGCGTGAATTACATGTAATGCATGGACGTCTCAAGTAAATTTTTGTCAATTATTTGTAATGCATGGGCATCTGAACTATATTTTTGCGAATTACCTCAAATGCATGGACATTTGAAATAATAACTAAATGATTGAATTGTTTTTTTTTTTGCTGTAGTAACCCTGTGTACGGCATAAAAATTTATAAGTTGTGTACTGATTGTGGTTACACTTGGAGCTACCGCATTTATTCTGGCCAGGACCATCAAATACAGGGATTAGATAAGCCAGGATCGGTTGCTATCACTCTAAGTGACGGATTGCTGAATGAGGGAGGCTTATGATCACTGACAACTGGTACACGAGCATTCCTTTAACAAAGTACCTAAAACAACATAGACCTGGTTTATGTGGAAAACTTCGTAAAAACCGCCGAGAACTGCCGCAACAAGTCATTCAGCAACGGCTGATTAGGGGCCAAATCGCTGTACAACAGAACGACTGTATAACAGTGCTGAAATGGCTTGCATAGCAGTCGTTCTTTTGTACAGCGATTTGGCCCCTAATCAGCCGTTTATCAAGATAAACATGATGTCTATATGTTGTCTACTTGCAATAAAAACGAGATGCGAATGTCAGGAGGATATCGTCGTGTTTTGAAGCCAAAGATGGTTTTGACTTACAACAAAGGCAAGAAAGGGATAGATTTGGCAGACCAGCTAGCCAGTTACAACTCGCCTGTGAGGAAAACCTTAGTTTGGTATAAAGAGATCGCCGCGGACCTGCTAGCCATAAGAGTAGTCAATGCTATCTTGATATATAATGAGCTACACCCAGAAGCAAAAATGAAGATGCTAGAGGGTCATCAACATGTCATAAAGAAGTTACTTAGACTGGAAACTAGTGAAAACTTCTTGTTGTCAAACACTAGTTCAACGCATAGCCATAAAACCCAATGGGAAGATTCAGAAACGGTGCGCAAGTTGTTATAAAAATTTTTAATAAACTGGCTCCACAACTAGTGATGCAAGAAAAAAGGCCACACAAGTAATTACGGAGTGTCTTCCTTGCAAAAACAGCATTTTGCCTAATCTGTTTTAATAAAGCTCATTAAAGACTTTTTTTGTGATTTTATATTTTATGGACGTCTACCATAAAAAATAACAAAATAAAAAAAATCGATGGGACATTTTACATTTTAGTTTTATTTTCACCAATTCATTGTTCATACGTCTCTAGAAAATCAAAGCTCTAACTCTCACGTCCAGCCCAGGAAACGTGATTCAGTTGTCTTTGGCAAATGCATTACATGTAATGCACGGACAGTCAACGTGACAAATTCAAATTTAATATTTTGTGATTGTCTTTAGCACTCAACGATTTTGAGTAAGGGAAAGCACATAAAATTAGTTTCCCTAGCCCAAGATCTAGCTTTTCTATCAGGGTCTCAATTAGTTAAATTAAGTCTAATCGCTTGACACCACTACTTTTACCTAATTGAACAATCAAGGTAGTGTAGTCTAGGAATTCTAGACTATGGATAGACTATATGAATAGTCCATGGAGACATCTGTGTAACAGTTATTTTTGACTGCCTGTTTTATTAGGCCACCAAGTACTGGGAGTACTGCCAGTACCTATCTTGTCGGAGTACAAGACAGTCTTCCGGATCTGGAGACAGGGTTCGAGCTGTCTAAACGGAGGCTTAACCTTTGCAGCCTGTACCACAGTAGGCTAGTGTATTGCTGGTTTGGGAGGCAGTTGCCTACACATGGGTGGGTCAGTCTGTGAGTCTGTGTACTATTATTACGCACATGCACATAGATGCTGTCATTGTTTAAAAATACAACATTATTCACATTTTCTTGATTATATGATGATACTTATCCCGTTTTGATTAAAAATTATGCGTTGTTTTCTTTACGCTTATTTATGTTATGTTACCTGTGCAACACTTGTATGTTAGGTAGGTACCAATGCGGCACAGTACGTTACCTGTGGAATACTTTTATGTTACCAATGAGGCACAATACGTTACATGTGCAACACTTGTATTGTATGTCACCTGTGTGGCACGTGTTGACGGCGGCAGTGTCGAGGAATTCTTCTAGATGGGAAAGGATAGGTGATCCGAAGCAAAGACTTATATAATTAATTATCATAACATCTTTTATTCTATATTATTTTAAATTTTACATGCTTAGTTCAAACATTAAGAAAGAAATAATAATATTTAACATCTGGATAATATACAGCTCCACTTTTTATGATCCACTTAGCGTTAAAAAATATATAATTATATTAATATATTGCAAAATATTCTATCGTTACGAATACCTTACGTGTAAATAAATCAAACAGACAAAGGTAGACGAAGGTGGGTGCAATCACAAGGGAAAAGTACATACCAATCTAGAATCGAATATGGCAAACGATAGAAAGTGCGCTTTTTGTTCACCATAACAAAATAATCTTCCACTTAACGTTACAATAATAATTATATACAGAGTTCTCTACTGGATGAATAAAGACTTTATCACAAAGATTTATCTAATTTACTACAGAAACATTGTTAAGAGTTAGAGCGCATAATGCTGCTTTGTTTGTTGCTTTAGGCTTTATATGAAGCGGCGCAGTCGTCATTATAATATAATATAATTATTGGTGTACACAACTGACATGACAGCCGCCGCATCATATGAAACGTAACTCAAGATGTTATCTTATTACGGAAATCTGTCTGGATTTTATGAATTTATATTTAAAGTGCGACAATCGATCTACAACTACAGTCAACAGCTATCATTAATGTTTTGTTCGCAGCAAAACGCATCTAACAACAAGACAAGAAGCGGTTTTTATTTATATAAATAGGTAATCCAGATCAAAATATTTACAAGTTTGTAATTCTTAAAAGTACAAGTGAAAATGCCATTTTGGCTTTGAATAAAAATTCATCTATATAATTGATTTATAAAAAAATATTAATAAAAGACCTTACAACACTTTTTATATTACAAAAATATAATTAAAATCATGAATTAAATAAGTGGCTATAATAATCTGTGTTAAAATCGACATTAAATTTAGTACATTGCCTTGCAGGCGTTATTGCAACAAGTTGACTAAAATACTAAATTAATTATCAAAGATTATGCATAAAGGGGACGGGCCTCGTCAGCAACCTGTATATAACAAAAACTACAAAATGAATCCCGTGTCGCTCGGATTTGTTGCAGACACTTGCATACTATAAATATATGGGTATTTAATTTTGGTACCTGTATACCACAGATAGTTACAATACCAAAGCAAGTGATATGGCAGAGCGGAGATACTAAACAAAGTATCATAGGTTTATTTTGATTTAGCATACAGCTTAATATAAATTTTGGTACCTACCGTAACATGGATCGTTACGTAGAGTACCTAACCCTTACCTTAACGGTACCGAAACAGTAGGTACGATCAATTATTAAGGGTATTATTGAAATTTAACAGTTTCAGGTATGAAAGAATCTAGTTTAACGATCTGTTGAAGATGTATTTTTGGTAAGTACTTACGGTACATATACGTACCCAACCATAGTGGTATCGAAACGGCACAAAGGTACCAAAATTATGTTAATAAGATATCTTTAAAGTCTAATATATAAAACATGGAGGGTAAATAAATGTATTATGCGTCAAAAATTAAAACTTCAATGTATCAAATGTACACTGATAGTCCGAAAACATTCTGATTATATTGCGATTTGAAGCTTGATATTAGGAATATAATCACATAAAAATTATGTATTATTTTAATTTTGAACTAACGGAAGATCAAGATCAGTTTTATGAAATATTATAAAACGTTTCGTCAGTTTTATGAAATATTATAAAACGTTTCGTATATTTAAAATATCACCAAATTGTTGGCTAAGCCTCGTTAAGTTGAAGTGGAAGATAACATACAACCATTATGGCTTCCAAATTGTTCTTCAGCCAATTTCATACTCACTCATTTGTTACATTTGCGATCAAGCGCAAAAAGCACACAATCCGTCTTTACTAGGTTTTAATTTTATTTTATTTCTTAGTTACGATTTATTAACCCCCATCACTTTTAGATCGCCAATTTACTAATTCAACTTGTTTTTTATACGCAAGTCAGCTGGGGGTTATATAATTCTAGGTTTCAGCTTTAAATGGACATATTGACATTGTAGAACCTCGTAATCTCAAATACTTGAGCAACGTTTGTGATGGCGCGCAAGACACTGGGCAAGTTACAGTAGTTTGACTACACTTTTAAGTAATTAAAGTAGCGGCCACGTAAACGATATTCATTCGGATACGAAAGGAGTTGCGACTGCGGAGATATTAATCTTGAAAATTGAGAATTGCCTTGACTAGGCCAGTTGACCGATAACAGTGGGGAGATTGGGGAACTTTGATACTATCAAAACTTTACTAATAGCTTTCAGTTACTATTGATGAATTGGTATTACGGATAGCTGCGATTTCTATCGGCTTCTATCGCTAGTTACAATGTGAAGTTGGTGTCTAACTATAACTCGACCAATTTACAAAGTACGATTGTGATAGGAACCGTGTTTAGCGTACTAAGCATTTAAATACATCGTATATGATTGATTGAAATAATGCCTATTGCTAATCGAAACTGATAGACATTGAATGTATCAAGAGTTCCATAATCGCCCTACTGAACGTTGGAATGATAACAAAATTGCTTGAGAATTTGTTTTTTTAGCTATTCGAGGTCGCAAACTTATTTTTCGTGCTACATTAAATTAGGCCACTTTTTTAACCTAAATCCCAATTAAGCGAGTACTAATATTACAATTTAAGGCGGTTTTAAACTAAACAAAGGAAACTATGAACTAAATTCTTTTATCATACTTAACACACAGAATATTTTGCAACTGCCTTAGATCACTGGGCGGTAGAAGCGATGATATATATCGTTTAGTCCGGGGTTATTCACAACATCAATTCGTTGTTACTAGACACAACATTATATTACATTTTAAATCAACGGCGCGTTTATTAGACATCTAAAACTACTCTAGGTATTGTGAACGATGTAACATAAAAGTGTACGGCAATACATATTACGTGTATTAACGCCTTGAGGTTCCGTCCTATTTCTAACGTCAAATTATATTTATAACGTTTGATTGTTTGTGTAAAATTGACAAAATACTCTTCATATAATAAAGGATTTTAGTTTTATAGATACGGAACCATAGCATATATTTGGAGTACATACTAGTTATTGCTAGCTAAATGGAAATATCCATCCCTTCATATTAAAACTACTTAATAGAGTTTGGTGTTATAAGTTTCTATAATATTGTTATTATAATCTATGTTTGTGATTTCTGCAATTTATGCAAGTTGATGAATTATTGCATTCTGTCAAAAATTTAATAAATGTCACATTTCGATCCGATGTTCATTTACATTCGGTAAAATGCATTTTCGCTTACACTGTTATAGCTAGGAATATAAAGGGGATATTTTATAACAAAACCAGCAATCAAATAAAATTATAGTTTTGTATTATAAACATTTTAAAATTACAAGAGCAATAATCACAACAAATCGCTGTAAAATGTATCATATTTTTGTGATTTCAATTGAATTCATAATAAAAAGAACAAATAAGGGATAATAAACAGGTGTGCGGAACAGACCCAGCTGCCAAATTGTTGTGAAAGGCAATCATGCAATCGAAAACGAAGATTTAACCTCTTTATATGGCTATGGGAAGGTCTGCGCTAACAAGAGACCTCCCTCGACAAGCCCTTACACTGCATACGCTAAAATACGTAAAACAAACAATAAAAACCACTATAATTTACTTAACATTATGCGTACAAAAACCTAGCTATCGCATCCTATTATCGAAAGATCGATAATAAATAAATAAATATATCAATAGGATACATAAACGTTGTACATATATATAAAAAATCTTCTATACCCACGTACATACATACCGATCCCTATAACTTTATCTTAACTTTCCTATTTACATTATTTACAAGGGAAATAAAAACAATTTGTACTTGCAGAAAACCGTGAAAATAAAACGTAGATACAAGAAACGGAAATATACAAAAACGCGCGCGAACGCGTATCTAACATACCTAACGATATATAATATAACGCATCTTTATTATAATATTTGTTTTATAATACATGCGGCAGCGGTAGGCCGCCGTGAGATTTACAAAAATATGTTTTGGACGCGCGAGCGCGAGGCGCGGCCTACCTCTCACCCCGCTTCGCCCCGCCAGCGCCATCTGCCGGATAAAGCAAACCAACCAATTATTATAACATTATTGCCATTCTTTTACACATTACATCAGAAACACTCACGCTTTTAACCTCATGGCAACACCGAAAGACTAATGAATATATTTTTGGGTTATAGAATTTAATTGTAAAATTAAGTTAACATTCTAATCTACTTACCCCATTATTTATAATAGTGGTTCAAGCCTCATACAACTAAAATGGCTAAATCTGTTGCATTTTTTATTGATTGACATTAAAATGATCAAGGTCTAGACAAATACCGCATAGTTTTTTTCACGAACGCCTTTGCGAAGAGCAAATTTAATGGAAATGACAGCAGCGTCACGATTAGTAACGTGGCTTATGACAAGTCAATGTCATATCCATTCAATTTGATAATTCCGCAGGACGCCAAGAGAAAATTAATCTTGTCTAAGCCCTACCTACAGCCCTAATTATCGGAAACGACAGGTTATTATGAACTAGGGGATCACATGACAAATATAATATAACGCTGTGAATAGCAACAACTCAGGACTAAACCCCTCTCCGTCCCCATAACCTTCTCCCCGAAACAAACCCCGAGCTGGGACAATCGCGACGCGCATCACTCGCTCTACAGTTTTCCAACGAGGCTACGTTCTGCGCCGTCTCCCCTAGCAGTACCAAGTTATCGCACCCGGAGCTGTTCGCATCGGCAGATTTGACGTTACGATTGGCTTGGACAAAACTAGCGCCGTCGAGGCTGTTGGTGAAAGTGGATAGTTGAACGCGCGGATCGGGCCATGCGTCTGCGCTGTGGCTGGTTAGATTCGGTGCCCAGGTGCCGAGATCTTTTTGTTGGAGAAGCTGGAGATCGATGTGTTGAGGTGAGGCCGTACCGGAGGGATCGGTGGGAGGTCTCGCGTCGTCGTCCTCTGGCAAAGCGAGCCCGAACTCCCGCCGCAGCCGCGAACTTAGATTCTCCCGTTGCCGCTCCGACGCCGTCGGCTGAGCGTCGAAAACACCTGCACAAATAATATTAATAAATATGGGTGGGCAATGCACACAATACCATCTAGCCTCAAACTAAGCATAGCTTGTATTATGGGAACCAGATCATTGATAGAATACATATGATATGCACATGATATAAATTAAATTATGTTTATGACTCAATCACACGTAACGGCTTAACGGATTTTGATAGGATGAAACATAGTTTAGGTTGTAGTCTGAAGAGCATTTAAGCTACTTTTTAAGTAAGTATGTACAAAGCGAGCAAAGCCGCAGGCAGAAGCTAGTAATTAAATCAATATTGGTGAACATGTTCCACAACACATATAAAGACCGCTATAGTCTAATTTATATAGTAATGCTCCAACAGAATCACTACCTCCTAGATACGCAATTCAGACTCTACATTAAAATTTCATGACGTGGGTATCAGAATTCTGGTATCCTGGAGTCCTGCCTGGTACCATAGATACCAGATACTTGTATATTTGCTAAATATGCAAAGATACAACAAGGAATGGAACTCATCGAACCTGTCGACCTCGAGATATTAAAAGTTCAGAGATTGGAGAGTTTGAACTTTTAAGAATATAAAGGCAGTTCCATAAATGATATGCAAAATATATTTTAAACTAGTTTGGCCGTCATATTAATGAAAGTGTGGTGTGCTAAAGATAAACTAAGAACGCTCTTGTATTGAGCTTTGTAATTTCAGTTGTATTTAGATGCGGGATCGAGTGCGTATCAATTGTAGCTAACACACAAAAATAAACCTTTACACGCGCCAAGCGAATTCCGACTCTATTGACAACAATTACAATAACTACCAATGATTGAATTGATCATCTTTTCGTGACGGCATCTACCAGCAAAAGCCATCAACATAAGTATAGCCACAGATGTAGGTATAACTACTTTGGTTTTGCGCAGTATTTTAGTGCGGTAAAGCAGTCAAGGCCGAGTTATTGCGAGCTCGGTTTACATACTGTTAAGTCTACTGTGTCTTTGAATGCAAATGCCTATTTGCCAACGAGTTGTATACTTTTAAATACTGCAGTGCACCGGATACTTTACTAAATGTACGACGATAATGCAGAATGTACAGTAACTACGATTGGCGCATAAACTGCTATGTAGTCTTGTATTTGCTTAGCTACTTTGTCTTTTAAATGCATTGTCATTGAGTGGTTTTTGACAAGAGAAGAAAGGTTTAATTAGTAAAATATAACAGAAATCTATACAGCATAGTCCAAGACGCATTTTTTATAGATAAATATTGTTGGACATTGCACAAGACGCCATCTAGCCAGATCTAAGCGTAGCTTGTATTATGGTTACTAGATAACTGATATAATTTGTATATATTTTTAAAACTAGTGGCTCTGTGTGCTGTCTACAGCTCAATTTTTATCGCGAACATTTTTAGAAATAATAATAATAAATAATACCGGACATCTCACACAGCATCATCTGGCCCCAAAGTAAGCAAAGCTTGTGTTATGGATACCTGAGAACTTTGATAACGTTTTCAAGCCCCATATCTAAATTTTCCAAAAACTGAATCAAAAAAAAAATTATAGTATATAGTTATAGAACATGCACACAAAATTTCACGAGAATCGGTTGAGAAATGCGACCTTTAGAAGAGAACATCCGGACAGACGCCGGCAGGACAGACATACGAAAGCATTTTTGCCTAAGCTTAAACGGAGACACTCGCTCGCGCTTCGCGCTCGCTCGGACAAACATAGACATGATTTTTTATAAAACTTAGACACAGAACAAACACCTATGTTCATCGCACAAATGTTTATCCTGGGAGGGAATCGTACCGTACGCTCAACCTACAGCGCAGAAGGCAGAGCTACTACCAACTAAGCTGACAGGCTAGAATAGACACATTGTTGCAGTTGAAAGTAGGGAGATAAAACAGGTCACATAATATTACCTGCTGACGACAATGCAAAATTCCATATATTAAATGAACCCTGGAAGTTATTATGCTATTTTTGCATACCTTTTTATTTGACAAATATTATTTTATCACCCAATATGGGAATATCCAAAAATGGTGAAGCACTGAGACAGCGAGACGGCGCCGTGGCAGACCCGAAAAGAAATAGCCAGATGATCTCGACACCTTTGACAGAACTTGGGGTCAAATTAGCTCAAAACCGAGATGACTGGGGAGATCAAGGGGAGGCTTAGCCGAGCAGTGGGACACAATGGGGTAACTGTAATGTAACATTGTCAAAAGATGTCAGCTTGGTCTTGGATGGATAAACAATTGAATGTGGCAGTTCGTGGCCGGCATAGGTTATGCTATGCATAAATAAAGTAATTTACGAGCTAGTACATTGCGAGTTTATACAATTGAGTCAATTGAACCACGGCGCAAACGCAATCATTTAAAGTGGCGAGTTGCAATGTGAAGAGGCGTAAAGGCAAAGACACAATTAATAAATAAAGCGTATTCTAGAACAGAGTATAGAGACTCTATTTAAGGAAGGTCTATACCCAGCAATGGGTGAAGTCAGGCTGTGGATGATGATGATGTGCGTGGATATCAGAAACAACGAAACTCTTGGTGAGTAGTAGTACTACAACACCAACAGTGTTTAATAAATTATTGGTGGACAGTACAAATATCACTATTTAGCCCCAAACTAAGCTAAGTTAAGAGGAAACCAGAGACTACAGTGATACTTTATACAGGGTGTCCCGGAACTAGTTATCCCGAGGGGGATGATTCTCGATTCCAGCGGGCCTAGCACGGCACGAGGAGAAATAGTCTTTCCCCCGTTTTTATCCACTTGTTGTGGATAGGTGGTGGTGTATTTCCACTGACAGGTGGATAAAAAGGTGGAAAGACTATTTCTCCTCGTGCCGTGCTAGGCCCGCAGTGTTGGAATCGAACCCACAGCGCAGAAAGCAACAGAGCAGAGTTATGAGGTTCGTCAATAATTAGAAGTACGCTAAGTACGGAGAATATGATATTGAATTAGTGGTGGCTTAGAACGACAGCTTACATAACAGAAGACGGTAGAGCTCCTAACCAACTGAGCTATGAATTCTGTCAAATAGTACAAGTATGCGTACTTCAACAGGAGCATGAGTCGAGTGTGAATGGAAAAGCTGGAAGGGGAAGACCTCGGAGTACTTACTTAACCCAAAAAAAGAAAAGAAAAGAAAAGGCCAGGTCAAGAGTAAGTTAACCGACGCGCTTGTATGAGAAAAGTGATAAGAATTAAGAAAAAAAAGCAAGTAGAAATCTTTAGTATTCGCCTACCCGTCGGATAACAGGTATGATTTTATTAACCCTCAATAAAAACAGAGGGGTCATAAGTTTAACGTATGTATCCATCTGTGGCATCGTAATTGCAAAACGGATGAACCGATTTTGATTTAACTTTCCTGTTTATCGGGTGACGTGATCGAGGGTGTTCTTAGCTATGATTCAAGACATAAAGCCATATGAGGACTATCAGCTCTTTTATAGTATTCATGAGAGGATGTGAGCAACTTCCAAAGGTCTGATCAATTCGAAATTTGGTATCATGTTACTTCATTGATATTGCAAGAACATGGTTACCTTGACCTGATGCTGAATCACTAGGAACCTTTATAATACACCAACTTGAAAGTTATCGTGTTTGGGCTCATTGAAATGGTGTCAATGCTCTAAATGCAATAGCTTAAATAGCTTGACGACCTCTGTGGCGCGGTTGGCTAAGACCCGGCTGAGATGCAGAAGGTTGCGGGTTCGATTCCCGCCGCGGGACAAATGTTTGTACGACCTGCAAGTATTTGTCTCGGGTCTGGGTGTTTCTATGTATAATAAGTATGTATTTACAAAAAAAAAAAAGCATATAAGTAGTATATCAGTCATGTGGTACCCATAACACAAGCTCTGCTTACTTTGGGGCCAGATGATGTTGTGTGAAATGTCCGGGATTATTTATTTTTTATTTTTATTTTATTTTAAAAAAAATCCGGGAGTGCCGACAGAAGAGAAAACTTATTTTGGAGTTTAGTAATAAATCACTTCAAAATCAGTAATTATGGCGACTGCCAATCAAATACTGAACAAACACAGATGATGCAATATTTTTTGTTTAGAATGTAGATAATATATCAAAGAACCTTACTCAGTAAACTTCTCCATACAAAAGTAGACTGTAAACATGTGAATTCAGGTTTATAATCAACTGGGGCGAGCACGGCAGCCGGCTGCGTCTCGCCCCAGACGGTAACGGTGTCGGGAATCCAGAGGTTTTATCTCATCTAAAAATATGCGTACCGCGCTAAAAGAAGTTTTCACTTCACTAAAAGATTATTTGTTTATTCATAAGGCTGTCACGAGAGAAATGGAAGAAAGAAACATGTTATGCCGATCCCACTTAGCGTAGGATAAGGGCAGATGATGATAATACTAAAACTTTCGTATAAGCGGCCAACTCTAGCGGATATAATAGACAGCCCAAAAGCCTTCATCGTGACCTATTCAGCTAAATTGATTTCTATCCATCCTAAGGTTGTCTGGCAGAGATAGCTATCTAGCGATAAGACCGCCCATTGTACTACCGTGTAGCTAAACACTGTTTCTTATAATAGTCTAATGTATTTTGTGGTGTGCAATAAAGTATTTTCTATCTATCTATAAATCTATTTTATGGAAAGTCAGTACTGACAGCTTAACGTGCGCTCTGAAGCTCGAATGATGTATTTACCTTTCGGCAAGTGATCCTGTGAGAGTTCCTTGTGCAGTCGCTGTTCGAGCTCGTCAGCCGCGGCGCTGGCGGCTGCCTCGAGCCGCTGCGGCGACAATGCTGAGGAAGATGACGATGAAGAAGCCCCCTCGGTTGGCGGTTGCTCGGTTTGTGCATCTCCAGATTCCTCGCCCGCGCCCTTGTGCCGTTTGCGGTACTCGCTTATAGAGAGCTGCACACGACATTATCACATTATGCTTTATAAAAAAGCATCCATACTAATATTACATTATATTGGCTAGAGTCTCAGCTCAGAATTGATAGTAAGTATATATATTTTACATTCAAAACGTTCGTGAGTTGTGCTATACATTTTGTTAAACACGGGCTTTACTCACGTATTATTTTGTCGATAGAGGCACCGACACTGTTTCGATTCATCGAGAGGAATCTTCATCAGGGTGAGTTTGATCCACGGTCCGCTCGTTGCCGCTCGAGTTTACGGTTCACAGCCCGTGTTCATCAAAACGTAAGGTATACTTAATATTGGTGGACAATGCACATCTAGCCACAAAAAAATATCGGCTTGTATTATGGTGACCAGATTATGAAGCTCTTGATACAATCAACGTCTATCAATTTCGATTAGTATTAGGCATTGTTTCATGGATTGGGATTTCGTACTTTCCGTTATCGGAAAGTACGAAAGTTCCGTTTCCGTTATCTCAGTTTCTATTCATATGACAGCATGTCTTACAATCAACATCAACCATCCGTAATACTAATTCATCAATAGTAACTAAAAACTGTTAGGAAGTATAATTTTTTTTATGGTAACAGAATTACCACGTGCCACGACCACGTGCGAAGCCGCGGGCAGCAGCTAGTACTAATATTATAAGGCGAAAGTAACTCTGTCTGTCTGTTTGTTACGTTTTCACGCCTAAGCCGCTGATTTTGATGAATTTTGGTATAGAGATATATGGGATTTTGGAGAAGTACATAGGCTACTTTTTATGTAGGTACCACGTACCACGCGTGCGAAGCCGCGGGCAGCAGCTAGTACTTACATATTTTTAAATACATATGTACATATTTATGTCCACCAAGATTTATTTATATACAACGGTAATTCCCAGGCTCTGAAAACCATTTCCCAGATCTTTAGTCACTTCGGTCTTTGAGGGTATGTCAGAGATTAATCTGAGGCACGACTTCGATTACGCACTGGAGTAAGTAAGTTACAGGTACGTATGTTAAATTTTCTTTAGGTTCTGGGAAGTGCCGGGTATAATGACACACTAACAGAGTACGAGTTGTTTAAATCTATTGCTATCTTTATTTAATGACAAGAATGACAAGGACAAAGCATATTTAAAGACCATGCTAGCTATAGTTTTGTGAACTTGGCACCCGACTTTGAAAAATCAAACTTTTTTTTATTGATTCTTATAGATTTAGGTAAGTAATTAATTGTAGTAAATTATTTTTTGTTTGTAGTTGCTCTAAAAAAAATTTTTAGAACTTTGAAAAAATCTCGGCACCCGACTTTGAAAATTCAAACGATTTTTTATTGATTCTTATAGATTTAAGTAAGTAGTTAATGGTAGTAAAAATTTTTTTGTTTGTAGTTGCCCTTAAAAAATATTTTTAGGACTTTTTGTCGTCTCCCGGTTTTTTCGAAACTCAAAATTATCTGTTGATTCTTGAACATGATCGTGTTTAGGTGATTGTAGTGACATAACATATCGATATAAGTATAAAAAAAAACGAAAATACCGCTCCTACATAAACAAATATATTACTACAAACTAAATAAACGCTACTACAAACAAAAATAAGTCACTACAAACGAAATGGATGCTACTACAAACGAAAAGAAGTTACTACAAATGAAATGGACGCTACTACAAACGAAAATAAGTTACTACAAACGAAAACAAGTTACTACAAACAAAAATAAGTCACTACAAACAAAATAAACGCTACTACAAACGAAAATAAGTCACTACAAACGAAATAAACGCTGCTACACACGAAAGTAAGTTACTACAAACGAAATAAACGCTACTACAAACGAAAGTAAGTTACTACAAACGAAAGTAAGTTAGTATAAACGAAATAAACGCTTCTACCAACGAAAATAAGTCACTACAAAGGAAATGGACGCTACTACAAACAAATGTAAGTTACTACAAACGAAGTTAACGCTACTACAAACAATAGTAAGTTACTACAAATATAATTAACGCTACTACAAACAAAAATAAGTCACAACAAATGAAATGGACGCTACTACAAACGAAAATAAGTCACTACAAACGAAATAAACGCTACTACAAACGAAAGTAAGTCACTACAAACGAAATGGACGCTACTACAAACGAAAAGAAGTTACTACAAATGAAATGGACGCTACTACAAACGAAAACAAGCTACTACAAACGAAATAAACGCTACTACAAACGAATGTATGTATGCTATATATGTGATTTTAGGGCTCTCAGCATTGGCATACATTTTAAGAAAAAAAAACCATTAGTGCAAGACCCCGCCTCTAGATAATGTATCTGGTGACACTAGCAATAAGCTTAAAATGCACAATCATTTGTTATAAATAATATTGATTGTATCTTAGCTACTTTTTATCTCTACCAAACGTCAAGATCCGGATGTTTAGCTGTGAAAAGGTAACAAACAAACAGAAATACTTTCCAATTTATATTAGTATGGATATAAAAATAAGTACAATCACTGCTCGCTGGTGTAGTGGTAGCATCATTGCCTTCCTTTCTATCCTAAGGATTTAAACCTGGTTGTGCACCAATTTGTTTTTGCTTTCGAAAAATATACAGCAATGCCAGAGAGCCTTCAAACTGAGAATGGGAAAACATTGCTAGAAAACCAGCACACACCAGAACATCTGGTTTGGGTCTAAAAGATTATAAGGTGTGTGTGGGCGCGATGTGTTTGCAAACTACTGTGTAAAATGTTAGCATGTACCAAATATAATGTTTGGATGTGCTTCTGACTATCGCTCTGAAGACATTACAAGAGATGCTAAGCCTGACGATTACAGTCGTGAGTCGTGATGTTTATTTGAAAAGAACTGACGATAAACAATTAGTAAACTAGCCGATTATCTTTACATACAAATGTCGAAGGATGATTGACAACCAAAACAAAGGATGATATCAATTTGACTCGTCATAATCTATGCTTGTATCGCAACAGAATCGTAATGAGTTTGAAAGATACAAGCCTCAAAAATTACAAATTTAAATTAAGCGCAATTAAGCGCATCCTTGGGCGTAAATAAATAACAAACAGAGAATGCAAACTCGTAAGTGATTACGATACAAGCATAGTTTATTTCTTTAAGAGCTTAAATAAAATTATTTTAAATAGATACATTCAGTAGTTTTTTTATGAGAACGCCTATCGATTTACTTTACTATTGCTATATACTTGGTTACATTTTATTTAACTTACCTACAAAAAACATAAAAAACAACACAAATTGCCACATATTCTTTTTTCACTTAACCACTTGCACTTGCACTGACCTTGACTAAGTGACGAATGGTTGGCAAAGTGGCAACTGTTCATCGGCCGTGCGTTTAAGCAAAACGAACCCGAGAGATTCCTATACGAATAAATATATATAAATATATATACATGCCAAGTGTCCGTTCATTATATTTACGCGATTGTTTTATGTAGAAACCAGTCTAATTTAATCATATGATTAGAAATCCCCTTACTATAGTATCCCCTTACTATACTTCGTACGCGTCTATGCCGTCCTTACAATACGCTGATGAAATACCATACAATTTAGCTGCGTCTACCGAGTTTGTGCCGCTGACTAGTGTATCTTTAATGTAGGATTCCGATGGCTTATAGGCTATCTGCTATCAAGCAAGTGACATTTACTGGTATATATTTACTTGTTGCACGCTGAAGTAACTTTCACTGATTCAAGGTATTTAATATTAGGAACATCATTTTTGATTCACGGTTAATCTGAATGAGATACGTTTTAATAACATTGAATGATAAAAAAGAGCCTTAAAATATTTTATCGTTACAAAATTGGAGATTCCCAAACGCATAACAGAATATTCTAGACTAGATAAACGCGCTTTCAATTGCATAATTCCGTAAGTGTTATTGGCGAAAATGCTAAGTGCTGATAAAAAATGATTATGCAAGTTGAAAAAAAATGTTGGCTGGTTGGACAGACAGAGTTGACCTGATTTTCTTATCTTATCCGAGACCTTGGTGGGATAGACAACTTTATTTGTGCTTTTATTTTAAATATTATGTGATGGAATACAATGTAACGTAACCGGCGTCTTTCAAGGAAATAATTATTACAGTAACATAGGATACACATGAAGACATGACTATTGACCTGATTGTTGATACTGCCACTGCTGCCAAAAAGAAAATCGGTGATCTAGAATTAAAAGAAGTTGACGTACCTTTCTTCTTATGGGTTTTGGTTTTTCAACAGGCGGTGGATTCAGTCTGGGGTCATTGGTCCGCGGGCAGTAGGGCTTCGCGACCAGCTTGGGCGACGGCGCCAACAAATCAGCTTTGTTGGAACTCTTCAAGACCCCCGATAATATAACACTGTTATTACTGTCCATATTGTTCACACGCGTCAATATTTCCTGAACACTCTTCATCTCGTCCGACTGAGAAATAGTCTCTTTGTCGAACAAACTACTATCTAAACTTGTAGTCCTATCTATTGCACTCTTTATTATAGACATGTTCGGTACGTTCTCGTTTATAGAATTGTCCACATTGAACGTCTGTGTCATGTTGCTGAATATTCCAGAGAATAGACCTGTGGCGCTGAATCGCGTCGAGAAGGCAACGGGGGAACTGTCGAAAACGGACGGACGATCCGCTGCGGTTTGCCGATTGTCAGACTTCTCCTCTGATAATGGTGGTGATCGTTTGGGGGAGGCCATTCGCATGGGTGATGCGTGTCGAACAGGCGATGCCTGTCGGATAGGAGAGTGCCGGACTGGCGAGGTTCGACGCACAGGTGAGGCGCGGTGTGCGGGCGAGGAGCGTAGTACAGGGGAATCGAGAATTACGGATGAGGCGCGACGTACGGGCGAAACGCGAAGTACGGGCGAGGCGCGGCGAACAGGCGAAGCGCGGCGTACGGGTGAGGCGCGACGTACGGGCGAGGCGCGACGTACGGGCGAGGCGCGACGTACGGGCGAGGCGCGATGTACGGGCGAGGCGCGACGTACGGGCGAGGCGCGACGTACGGGCGAGGCGCGACGTACGGGCGAGGCGCGACGTACGGGCGAGGCGCGACGTACGGGCGAGGCGCGATGTACGGGCGAGGCGCGACGTACGGGCGAGGCGCGACGTACGGGCGAGGCGCGACGTACGGGCGAGGCGCGACGTACGGGCGAGGCGCGACGTACGGGCGAGGCGCGACGTACGGGCGACGCACGACATACGGGCGAGGCACGACGTACGGGAGAGTCACGATTTGCAGGTGAAGCGCGACATACAGGTGATGCGCGTCGTACCGGTGATTGGAGGATAGGAGCCGCACGTCGCCTCAGCGGCGAGGGAGGCGATGTGTGTCGCACTGGGGAAGCGTGGCATGGTGAGATGCTTCTCATAGGAGATGCACATCGGATTGGAGACTGTCGCACGGGCGAGGCGCGACGGATCGGTTTCATCGGCGTCATCGGTCCCTCAGGTAGCGGAATGGTTTCGGGAGGCGGCACCAACGGCATCGGGCTCGGTTCTTCCGGTAATGGGATGTTCTCCGTCGAAGAAGACGGTAGAGGTATCGACTCCACAGGCGGCAGCGGTATATTCTCAGTGGAAACGTCGTGCATGTCGTCGTGAACATCTCCGTTGACCTCCGGCTCCCCGTCGCTTTCCGTTCTCAACTGAATACTGATTTGATCGTCCACCATGTTGAGATCGAAGTTCAAGTTGACCTTCTTTCGTTTTTCTTTGGGCTTTTTGTTTCTGCTTCTGAGGATCTGTATGTTTTCCGTGTGAAACGAGTGGATTTTCTTTTGTATATCGTCCATTTCGTCGCGCTGCGGTGAGGAATTCCCGCTCGTGTCAGCGGATTGACAGCTGTTCTGTTTGTCGGTAGGGCTCTCGATTCGTTTTGGGTCAATGATGCTGCTACTGTCAATGGTCTCTTGTATTTTCGGTTGGAGTATCGTAGTGTCTAATTCCATTGGCACCACTTTGTTATAATTGCTTTCTTCCAGTTCCAGGTTATTGTTATTCGTCTTGATGTCATCAGGTCTTGGTATGTCCGGTGGCAATTCCTCTTCAGGGGTGGGTACTCCGATAATTCTCCTGATATTTTCGCTATCATGTGGTCCTCTTAAGTTGACGTTGAGGATATCGTTGTCCATGTTGCACTGATCATCGGATCCTTGACCGCTGTCCGACCGGGTTCGATCCCGGGTGCCATAAATACTCTCCATTATACTCCTCATTTTGTACTGCCTACACAGGGGATCATCCTTGATTGGAGAGTCCTCTGACGTCAGTACTGGAGAAGTTTCTTCGATACACTGTGTGAACAGAGGGCTAGTTAGTTCTCGCGAGTGAAGGGAAAACTTTTTATGGCCGTAGAGTGTTGTGTGAGTACTTACAGGCACTATGGGGTTCTGATCGCACGATAATGACTCTCGCGCTAATCGGCGCTTCTTCAATGGCGTGTACATTTCATTGGGTGGGGATTCTGTAACAAAAACATTCAGTTGACGCACGAACCTGAAAACTAGTATAATCGACTTGCAAAAGTCATAAAATCGTATCAGACAAAATATCTATGTTGTACGAACCTGGTACGACGGTCTGGTCGCACTCTTCGCTGATGGCTTGTCGCAACCAGCGTTTTTTCGCACTGTGCTGGGGTAGGATCGGGGGCATCACTTCCTGGACTTCCACGGGCGGATCCACGGGAGTACTCCTAGTGATCCTTCGCGATTTCTTCGGTGGCCGGTTTCTATCGCGGCCAGGCGTTCGCGGAGGCGACGAACATTCATCATCATTCATATCATGCGTCCCGCTCAGATCGCCGATCATAGTCGAAGCGACTCGCACTAAATTTTCAAGCGACGGTGCTGAGACTAAAGCTGGTCTGTACGGCGATCGGTAGGGCGATGGTGTGCGCTCAGGCGAACGACCGATCCATTCAGTTGCCATGGTTTTCTTTGTCTTGGGTAGTTTGAAGGCAGACTCGACCGAACCGACAGCTGCTTCTACTAGTAAACACGCAGAACTGAGGCCGATATCCTGAAATAGAAATACCTGTTATCATTAGAACTTACACAGGATTTTCTGCTGATATTAATAAAAGTGAAGTTAATGGCATGCTTTAAGAGAGTTCGTTATGATCTAACCTCGTGATGTTCATCATGTCTCTCGGGTTCAATCGGTATGGGTAGCGTGCTATTGCGACGCATCGGCGGTGCAGCCCTGGGTGGCGTCATCGGAGGTAAGGGTGCTTCGTCTCCGGATGTTACCATGTCGCTATCAGCAGAGTTGAGGCGTCTACGGTTGGATTGGGACGTGGTCCGAGCACGGCCTTTACGCCTGGAAGAGACAAAATATGTTAGAATAGAAACAGTTAATTCTGTAAACATAAGTACACGTCGTGACAGTTTTTGAAATGCTTTTACAATGATATCTACTAACCTTTTCCGTTTCTTAGTAGAGCAGTGTATTTCTTCATCGTCCTCTTTGTCCGCAGCATTGGGATGGGGGTCGGATTCTCGCCTTTTCTGGCGTTCTTTCACCTCCTGTTTCCTTTGTTGGGCCTTCTCCATACGCTCAAAAGCTTTCATAATAGCCTCCATTTTACGCTCTTCTCTCGTCTGTAAACAAAAAAACATGCGTGAGAAAATACATAATGCAAAATAGTATTTCACATACGCAGTCATATAAAAAAATACACGTACACTTACCATTTTTCTCTTGTCTTTTTCCTTAGACTTTGGTGTGATTTTGTCCTGAGAGTCATCGGTTTTGTCGTCCATAGAATCTTGGTTTACGCATGTCGGTTGGGTTTTACTAGATCGCGATGACCTATCGTGACAAGCAGACTTGGCTGTTTCTTCTTTGATGAATTTCTCCTCTTCGAATTTAGACTCAACTTTAAGTTCTCGTATCTTTTGTTCATCTATTTTCTCAACTTTCTCCAGCGGTTCATCTTCAGAAGTTTCATCTATATAAGAGTCTATTCTTTCACGGATTCTACTCTTTCTACGTTCGACGATTTTTGCCACTTCAGGAGCAATCAACTGTTCTTCTTCTTCCACTTTAGGAGTAACTATCGGTTTAGGCGTTATCAGTTTAGGGGTCACGAGTTTTGAAGTTAAAATCGGTTTTGGTTCATCTTTCACTTCTTGTACTGGTTCAGGTGTGTTTAATTTTGGTACAATTTCAATGGGTTTAATTTCCTCAACCTTTTCTTCTACTATTCCGAAATCAGGTTCATCATAGTCCTCAGGCTTCATTACTTCTTTAGAAGTTAAATCCATTTCTAGCTTCGGTTCTACCAAAGAGGATGACTCTTTGAACTCTATTGGCGGCTCGATCTTCAAAATATCTGTTGGTACAGGCTCAGCTTTGACCGGTTCTGTTTGTATTGGCTCGAATTTCATAACAGCAGTTTGGATCAGCTCCATGTGTTCTTTTGGCTCAACTTTCATGGGTTCTTCAAAGACAGACATGATCACAGGTTTTACAGGAGACATGGGCGGATATTCATGTTTTATAGGAGATCTCTCAGATTTCATAGTCATAATAGGTGGCATATACGACTGTTCTCTTGCGGGTGGCGTCAGTGGGCCAACTTGGTGACCGAGCGGCAATGGTGGAGGGGACACGGGCGATGACGAACTGAAACATCTGTTCCGACTTCTCTTCTCTCTCGGCGGATAGTCAAAGCTCTTCCTCGGAGGCAGGGGGCTGTTCAGGCCATTTACTTTGCAATGTTTCGGATTCCCGCAAGCGCAAGGTTGTTTGCTTCCATCAGCGTCATGTCCAACCGTAATCTCAGTGTTAGACTGGACGACTCCAATCGTTACCAAGTAGACGTGAAGAGTTCCTTTGACGATGCAATGCTGGAGCTCCGCGTTAGGCTTGCACGAACGTCGAGCGAAGCGCGCTTCGTTGCCGTACGTTCTCGTGTCGATACAGATCTGCGTGTTGTCTTTGGGCAGTCTGTAGAAAAATACGAATGGACCAGGTTTCTGACTACCGGCTCTTGCAGTGTTCTGTAGTTGTGGCCTGTGTTGGTTCGATAGCATGTATTTTCCGCGGAGTTCGATTATAGGCATATTTTCCTTCAAATCTTTTGTAGCGATTAGGATCTTTCCGCCCGCGTGAGGTACTGTGGTGCACAAATGCGCGTTCGTCGCGTACGCCATGTTGGGCTGATTACCTAGTTTGCTGCTATATTTCATAATCTTAGCTCTCAGTTCTGGACTGTAATGATTCGTCACAGCCAGTTCATACGCATCCTGCCAGTGCGACTGGTTAGAAAGGCTAGAACCGTACTTGCTCCTGTTCAGGATCATTTCCTTCTTACGTTTAACACGCTTCTCGGAAAGTTTCCTCTTGGCTCCTTTTCTCAGAAGTTCAGTTTTCTTAGGTTTTTGTGTCGCTTTAGGTATGGGTCCGCGTTTGGGCAGCGGTATCGCTGGCTGAGGTACAGGCGGTAGCGTCGGGACGCCTGAGTTGTAAGTAGTTACGCACGAACCACTCGTGTCGGTGTATGTTGTTACAGTGAGTAGTCGCTTTCTGCGCTGGCCCGGCATTCCTCGGACAATTTCCGCAGAGTCGGAGTCTGAAGCACCTAGAGCGCTCAACTCCTCCCTCTTTCTCATTTGTATGGCGCGCGCGTGGCGTCGATCTATAGGCCTCACATGGCACAGTTCGCACATATACGCATCGGGAATGTTATTTCTATCTATTCCCATGCAGTCCACGTGCTGCCACTCACCACAGCGGTCGCAACAGATCATATAGCCATCATCGTGAGTGAAATCACAAATGCATCTCGTCTTCCCCTCTTCTTCGCCTTCAGGAGCAGTTTCTGTGTCGCTTCCACCTACGGGCGGCTTTCTGTCTCCATCGATGGAGGAAATCACAGAGGCTGTGTCGTCATCTGGCGGTGGCGGTAAATGCTGAGGTTGTAGTAACGGTTTGTATGTAACGGGCGCCATTTGTATAGACGCAACGGGTATAGTAGTCTCGACCGCGCCTGTCGGGACGGCTATTGGTAGTTCGTATTGCGCATTAGTCACAATTACCGGCGAGCTCCTTTTCATGGGACTCTTTGGTGCGATGGCTGTGACCGGTGGTGAAGCGGTAGGTAGAATCACAGGGGGTGTTTTTTCTATCGGGGTAGTGGGCGCAACCGGTGCAGGTAATGCTATTGGTTGGATCAGGACTGGTGCAGGAGGCTGAGGAGGAGGAGAGACCGGAGCTTGAGGTGCCGGCTGCGGCGTGAGGAGCTTCTGAGCCGGTAACGAATATGTATGATCGAGCATTACAAAAGCTAGCGGCTGTAATGTATACCGACGTAACTCTTCTGATAGATTAGGTCTCTCTTCCATTCCGATAAGATCTTCTGCTGTAAGTAGTGTGGATTTATCACCCCTGAAACAAACAAAAATAATGTTAATGCTCTGAATAATTCTGTTATTCCATACAAGTACCATTATTGCTGTAGAACTTACATGACAATGCGCTTTTGGTTTAGTGGTTGTTTTACTTCAACGGGCTCCTCGATTACAGGAGTAGGTAGTGGGGTCAGGGCAGCAAAATGATTGATGGAAGTAGGGCTTGTTTGCAAAATCAGCTTGGGTTGTGATAGTGACTGCAATATTTGAGCTGTAAGCTGCTGGTTGGCAGACACTTGAGATACTGTTGACAATTGGTTGTCTGCTGTTCCATAGGTCTGAACATAACGCAAATTTGGGGTGGCTCCTGATTGAACGTAATGAGGTCCTTTTGGTAGGCTTGTGCCTATTGGTGCAGTAGAGAGAAGTACTGGACCGCAAGGCGACTGAAGCACCAATCGTTCTCCTTTAGCTGGGAACTTCTGTAAGGGCATGGTTTGATTTTTACTAGTAGGACTACCAACTTTCTGAATTATTTTCGAAGCATTGGAATCTACAACCCCATAAGTTCCCTGATGGTTCTTGTATGTTACACTGGCTACAGGCCATGGCTTAGTTTCGGTTTTATGAGCAGATCCCGCCTGCTGTATTATCTTTATTGGTCTTGATTGATTTTTCTGACTTGACACTTGGCCAGATTTTGATGTCTTGAAACTATTTACAGGTTTTCTGCCAGAATGTACCGACATCTTGTTGGGACCAGACACAACACGAGACAGAATGTGGCATTGGGTACTGCCTGATGAGGAAGCCACCATAGCATTTAAATTAGCACCATTATTTACCTTATTCAAAGTTTTATTTAGATTTGTGGTCTTCGTAAATGTATGGCTGTAAGCCACATTTTTAATAGGGCTGCTATTGATCACACTCTGTGTGAGAGTTGAGCACCCAATTAATGATTGATTTTTTGGTGTTTTAGCACACAGAACTGAGCTTGTGAGATGCTTCTGTGTTACCACATTAGTGCTTAACTTGTAAACATGGTTTTGAGTGGCATACATAGGGGTAGCAGTAGCTATCTCTTTTGTTTGGGTTATATACTGCTGAGAATAAGTAGGATTCTTCGGTAGAGATATGTTACTTAATATCTGAACTTTCGAAGTTTTTGGTGGTCTGGTGATGTAACTTGTCTCAGTTACTATGTTTGACCTGCGACTGATATGCGTATCGTTTGTATAGCTCTCACTAGTTATGATAATTTGTGAAACACCTGCTTGGGGTCTATCTTCTTCATTTTTGCTATCACTCGCAGGCGCACTGGTTGCAAGGATTGTGGGCAGCCATAGCGTTTGGCTACCAGACACATCCTGTGACACATTCTGTATCGTTGTTATATTGCTGACTGCAGTATCTACATTTATTGTAAAGTTTTGTGGCAATTTTGTTACATTTTGAACAATTGCTGTACTCAATGGAGCTTGTATTAATGTAGCTGAGTTCTCCACATAGTTGCCTTCATTTGAGTCTTCTGCTTGCAACAATGGGTATGCTATGCGGCCCATGTTGTGTACATTACCATCCTCCAACCTCACAATGTTTGCGAGTGCATCTACAGACATCTCAGATTCATTTTTTTCTGTAATGTGAAACTCTACTTCTTTATCAGCTTTGTGAACTGAATGAATAATGCTGTCATCATTAGTGGAATCAGGTTCTGGGTCTCCTTCTTTGGGAGACAAGGGCACAGCCCTCAAAACCGGAGTCCTGATACTTTGTACATTCATATTTTCTGCTAGTTTATGATCCAAAACTTGTTTGTACACATTTTCACTGGTGGTGGACGGCCCGTAATCCTGTAACAATCATGTTTCAAGGTTACCTCACTACCATAATCGTGGGTAAACATAACACAGTTCACAATTTCATAGTATTACCATTACACACGCAAGACTCGTAAAGCAGAACACTATAAATTACATTTGCATATTTTCTAAATAACTTCAATAAATTTACTATCAAAACTACATTATAATTAAATTACAATAGCATACATATCTATAATACATACTTGATATTATACATACAGATTTTTATATTATGATCATTAAAAAGAGATTCAGTGTACATATACATATCTACCTACTATACTAACTATTGGTATAACTAAAGGATAATTAATAGACTATGAATTTTAAATCTTTATTGAAAACCAACATTGAAAGTAGGTACACAAAACATTTGTATAATTTCAACTACAACAGAAACACTATAAATATAATAATATTCTAACATTAAAAACTGATTTTATCATAATTCTACATTCAACTGTCAAGTAGGGGGTATTCGAGGAATACCTTAGAACTAAGCATTCACCAAATACATTAGTCTCCAAGGTAATACCTACCCAAGGCTTTTTTCAAGTTCAACACCACAATTCAGCAGCGGACATGGATCAGTTTGAGGGGTCAATTGGTCATGCATTTTTTGAGTACTTATAAGTAGGTAGGAACTATAGCAGGTTACAAATTCATAAATATCTAGTACTTACTTGCCGAGCCGCAGATTCATATTCTGATGAGGCCGACATGCTGTAAGTACTATCATCTTGGGTCAAACCCGAGATGACGCCTTGGAGTGCACAGCAGCCTCCAAAAGTTATTTCATGCGACTGCAACCGAAAATTCATTCTTTATCTTCAGATCTTCAAATTCGTCACAAAAAAGCTTGATGCACATCATAATGCTCTTGGTTAAATATTTTTATCCACAAATAGGATATGACCGTCGAGGTCATTGTTCTCGAAAATTATACGAAAGTCACTTTATTTAGCTTCCTACGAGAAAGTGTAACGTATAAAAGCAAGATAGTTGATTTTGAGTGCAGCTACATAGGAGTAATTACATAAAATAAGTGAATAGGTTAATCCTACTGCCGCCATTATGTCGCACGGAAATGTCTGGCCACCTAACATCAAAATTTGTAAACACTAACCTAAAACAAGAAAATAATAAGAATAAGGAGTTGTATTCCATGAAACAATCGTAAATATCACGTACATGAGGTCATAGGGCCCGCTTAGTAACAAAGAGAGAGAATAATATAAGTAAGTACATACGAAAGTGAGGTTTGTATTATTTTTATCTGCTCCCGGAGATAATTATAACTATACGATAACATGCAATTTCACAAGCACGTTATTTAACCGAATTGAATACACGAGAATGAGTAATAACGCAAGAACCACAATGTTAGAGCACTAGAAAATACAGATGTAAACACTTTTTATTATAATATATAAGAAAACCATAACTTACCTTCGCTCGTGTGAATTTAAGACACCTATAATGCAGCGAAACTATTTCCGTTACTTAATTGCATAGCACATAACATATAAGCGTCAAAGTCCGAAACTACGATCAAAACATTCACGAGAGTCGAAGATGGCGACCATTGCATTTTCGATGCAAAACAACGGGGTCTCACGAAACACTTCGAGGCTGCTAGTTTTTCCGGTCAAATCATGTTCTTATTTTCTTATTTGCATTATACATTTATTAGATACTATGAAAGATACTTAATTTAATAAATATTTATTTTATTTTATATGGCTTTTGAGCAACATTAATTTATATTGGTTTTTCTAATACTTTATTTAATAAGTACCTAAGCTGACCTACGTAATTATCTATGGATAGAGAAAAGACCAATGTATCAGCTGTCTATGGTTATGTATTAAAACTGGTAACAATAAAACTAATAGACATTTTGTCTATTTATAGAGAATAGAACGCAGCATAGACAAACATATTTTTTATGAAGTATCATAAACCATTGAATTAGTACACAGATAGTACATACTAGTAATTTAGTATATTAGTAATTCATTCCTATAAGCTTTAGGCGATCAATCCAAACATACGGAATAGAACAAGGTGACTGGATGCAATCGGAGACCAAGGTAGATAATTAATTTCGACGAGCTTGGTCTTCCTAAGCAACCATAACCAGATCGTCTGAATCGAAACCTGATGAAACAAAAGATGACATTTTAGCAGCATGTGAATGCGTGCAGTGCAACAACTAAAACAAGCCGCAGCAATAGCCGGCGCGGAACGCTGAAAGAAGTCTGAACTATGCGACGGTTCCTTAGTGTTATCATTTTGAAATGACTCAAGCGTTTAGCATAAGAAATTTTGTGGAAAATTCCTGGGGAGATAAAAGCAAGATGTCTCGTAAAACTTCTTTGCAAATTTTCAATCCTTTGGGACTGCACTTTGTAGAATGGGTTCCAGACGACAGATGCGAATTCAAGGTGACTGCGCTCAAGCGTGTTGTATAGCACAACTTTAGTTTGATGTTTAAACCCTTTAGTATTGCGCCTAATGAACCCTATCATCTGAGCTGTTTTTTTTATGACGTGGTCAAAATGAACATTAAAATTTAAATTATTATCAATCATCACACCCAAGTCACGAATTTGATGTACAGTTTGTAAGTTAGTGCCAAATATATTATAAGTCGCAATATTAGGGACACGTTTTTTAGAAAATGTATGTGGAAGCATTTATTAATACAGAGCCCCATGAAGTTTTCACCACACCATTGTTGGATGGTAACCAAATCATTTTGCAAGATGTTAATATCTTCTTATATTTAATTACTCTAAACTAACTAACTCTAGTCGTCTAAACCTTCCCATCTTGGGGTTTAGGTAAGGGCCTCGACATCTTTGTCATTACCCTGGCTTCAACTCGCAGGGGCGACTGCCCCTGGGTCAGTGGGTCTCGTTGCGTTCTGCAACGGTACGCTGCCATATTGGCGTTAGCGGTGGCCTTAAAGGGGTTTAGCGCTTCCGGTTACCGGTGCGCTGGAGGGGGGCGCAAAGCGCGCCCCTACCCATATTGGAGCCTCTGTAAGGCGGCCAGTCCTCGCACCGCTGCCTCCTGGGGGTTCCCTGCGGCAGCGATGGTAGCCAAGAGTTCCATTAGGATCGCGAGTATGACTGTCGCGATCCCGGCGTCACCCGGCATGTTTGGCCCGGCCGCGGGTACCGTAGGTGCGCTGGCGGCTGGGTGGCATTCTGGTGGGGCAGGGGGGGGCGCGCTGGGCCTGCGGCTTGTTCCCCGCTGTGGTAGTGGTTGTGTTTGTGTTTGTTGTTCAACCGCGCGTGCTAACAGCACAGTCGGTATGAGGATACTCTTTTTGAGTGTGGCTGTCGCGCTTGGTCCAGAGGGTGGTGTGCGCGGGATTTCTTGGGCTGTCTCAATTGTTCCGGCTTTCACGGGCACTGGCTTCGATGTAGGTCCTTCCTGTACCGGGTTCGGAGTGGAAGAGGTCACTGGTCTCCTCTTCCTTCCCCTAGCCCTTTCCTTCCTCGTCCGGGTAGGGAGTTGGGCTCCCCGTTCGGTGGGTCCGTTGGCCGCTGTGTGGGTTCCGCTTGGTGCGGGTACTTGGCGGCTAGGTGGGGTATTGGCTGGGCCCTCGGACGCTCGGGCAGCATCTGGGCGGCTGGGTGCTGGGTCCCGCCCTCCTGAGCGGGTGGCTGGTGAGGTTTCGCGGCCTCTGGCGGGAGTTGATGTTGGTTGGGGGGGCGGAACCCGCACCCCTCGCTTGCGTGCCTCACGTCGGTAGACTGGGCAGCGGCGATCGTTGGCTGTGTGTGCACTGTCACAGTTTGCACAGTTGGGCTTGTCGGTGACGGGCCGCGCGCAGTCCGCCGCGAAGTGCTGCCCTCCGCAGCGGACGCAGCGCTGTTGGTGGTGGCAGTTCGCAGAGGCGTGGCCGAAGGCTTGGCATCGGTGGCACTGTGCTACGCGGTTGGCCGCGCCGCGCCTGTGCTCGATGCGAACCCCCGGCATGAACATAACCTCTGTTATGCGATACAGCCGCGCCAGCTCGTCCAACGTATGGTGCTCCAGTTGTGCGTGGAATAGGCACCCGGCGCGGCCCTTTTGTGCTCGGATTTGACGGACGAACTTTACTGGAAAGTTCAAATCCGAGAGGGCCGCCATGATGTCCTCGGGTGCTGTGTCGGCTGGGAGGCCGCGGATGGCAACTTTCGTAGGTAGCTCTGTTGGGACGCTATAGGAGTACCAGCTGATTGCTGGGTCCTCCTTCATAGCGTCCACGAGGTGTCTCTGGATCACCCTGTATTCCTCCGGTGAGCGCGGGGTGAAGCGAACCACCTTGCTTAGGGGGCGAGCGTTCGCAGAGTATCCAAGCTTAAAGCGGATCGTGGCGAAATGCGCCGTCCAGTTCGGCAGGCACTCCACCACGATCGGCGGGTAAGCTTTGGTGGCTTTCTGGGGCGGGGCGGGGGGCAGGGGGAATCCCCTTCCTCGGTGGTTGGTGGCGGGGCGCCTGTTGTAGGCGGGCGCGGGCTCGGTGGGGAGCGGTGGCACGGGGGGGCTGCGGCCGCGGACGCGTATGACGCGCGTGGCGCGGGCGATGGCATGGACATCATCGGTTGTAGTTCTTCGATGCCCGCGTAGGAGGTGGAGTCCTCGTCAGAACTCACCTCGACATCGCGGGCATCCATGCAGACAGAGTAGCTGCTTGCGGCACTGTCGGCGCGTATCGCCCGGCAGCCGGAAGGGCCAGGGAGCGCGCCGTGCATAGTGTCGCGGGGCGGTGAAGGGGACTTGGGTTGCGGCAGCCGGATGACCGCTGTGGTCCCTCGGCGCAACGGGATCCGCGAGTGCTTCGCTATGGAGGTAGTCTCTGGAGGCGAGTTCTTTAGTCTCAGCCTCTTTCCGTCGCCCTGGATCTCCTCGCCTGAGGACTCGCGGCGACGGGGCATTACTGCCCTTTCCCTCGTCAAGCGACCGGTTTCGGCCCGGGGCGGAATCTCAGTTCCGCTGCCGGCGAGTCCCAGGCTCGTTGGGGGTTGAGGTGCAGCTTCTGCTGCTGGCGGCATTGGTGACCAGAGCCGCAGCGCTCCTTCTGGCAGCACTACGGACCGCTCAGGGTTGAGCATGTCTCGCGCAGTGATAGCCCGGTCCAGGAGTGGCACGCGGCGGCGGTCCAACCGTTTCGTTGGATATGGATGTCTCGGCATCCTGGGTGGCGTAGGTAGATCGGTTGGGCAAAGTTCGGAGTCAGGTGGGTTGCGGGCGGTGATGCTGAGTGCCACTACGCGGGATGTTTTCTCATAAAACACCTGGTAGTGCCTGTAGCACGGTAGGGAGACCGAAAACGGAAGGCAGCTCGTGAAAGCGCACCCGGGTGCTCGCGACTGGCCGGTGGATCACGCGCAGACCACCGGGGGTCGGAAGGTACGAGGAACACTTCGCGGGGGGTTCGCACTTCACAGGACTTCTAGTGGCGCTAGTGTCAACTGTGGAGGCGTGGGTACGTCCGCTGATACGTCCGATGATAGTACTGAAACCCTGTAAAACAGTAGAAACCCTGATCTTGTCTTTTTGTATGATCCTTGCTAGTTTTATTACGGATGCTGAGTCGATCAGATTCATCCCAAGCTTTTTTCTTGGGAAGAGACAGTTTTTATATAATTACCTATATTTTGGTAAATTTGCCAGTCAACAATCTAACGAGTCTAGCGGTATCCACGTCGGTAAAGTGGCGGATCTTCTTGACTGCGTATGCCTCGGATGTGATTCTCTTCGACAGTTTATCTTTGTGCGGGCCCCATTGAACTCGATATGACTTTTTAATACACAGTTTAATATAAGCTTAGTCAAGTAACAAGTCCTTGTATTCCGTTGTGTAAGTACCTGATTTTCATTTACTGATGCCAAAATAAACATATAAAGTAGGTATAACGACATCACAAATGGTACCTACACTATCGATGAGGGTGGCACGAAAGAAGATATCTATATAGCTGCGGGTGAAATCAGGCTGTAGATGATGATGATGATGATGATGTACGTCTTTTCATTCTACTCTTAATTTGGCCTTGCAGTTATACATCACATCAATTCATCTTTGGGAATAATGTAACCTAAAACTATTATCATGTATTGTTTATGTATGTAGGTACTAAGTAAATAAACGTTTTATAATATTCATGTGTATTTAATTTACTCACAGTCTTAGTCAAGAACTGGGGGAAATATATACTTATTGGTAGAAGCTTGTATGAGGTAGTGCATATAATTATGATGCAACATCATATTTTGTTTGGCGTTCGGTAATAGTTGGGAACGTATAATCATTATAAGTAAATAATAATTTTAGGTTTAGTGCATGAAACAAGTTAAGTATCTACGTATTCTAAAATGTGTCAGAGAATAAAAACTATTTTTGAAGTGAAAACCTATTTAGCATCGTTGTGATTTGAAAGTCAATTAAACGAAAAAGCGACAGTAAAACGAGAGACACATAAATTCATAATTTTGCGCGCATGCGTAGTACAAAGCTTGAGAAAAAGCATTACAACAACCGTGGTGTTTTGTATACGTGTACGTATTATACGTTTGTTTTTTGAAGGTTTCACTTCTACCACGTGAGAATTGCACACATTTTTTTTTATGTCATTTATTTATTAAATAGGTGTAAAATCAAATTTTACAAAAAAAAATGATGGATACCTCTATGCAATATGCAAATATGCTTGAACTTTCTCATTGATAAATATGTCCAAAAACCAGACAAAACTCGATCTATGACGAGTTACTGAAACTATTACGTTTTACGTATTTTTTTAATCTGTAACTACTTAATAGATAGATAGATAGCCTACGTCGAATCGACGTAATCAATTTTGAAAAAACGGTATAGTTCCTTCGTTTTTCGCATCACTAAACTAGCCGTCCCTGCCAGCTCAGTCGGCCCGCAGAGCTTGCAGGAAACACCTGTTTGGCTCAGGTAAGTGCAGTACTTTCTTCAATATTTACCTACTGTACGTCGAAGTGACGTATAGTTATCTTTAGATAAAGTTTTACAATTATGAAAAAAATGCGTTCATGTGAGAAGAAATACACATATTATTTTTAGTTATTTTTATTAGTTTGTTATTTGTTCACTATTAGGTTAAACAAACGCGAAATACCTGAAGAGCTGAAAAAGGTTAATTCCAGACGTGTAGGAACATCAATGTTCTGTTATGTTATGATGGGCCGTTGACGTTAGTGTCTTACAAACCGAAACTCAGCAAATGGTATTTGTTCTACGGGAGCGGTCTGGTTCCTCATCGTGATGCTTATCATCCACCACTTAATGTAGTTATATTGCTTGATATAGTCTATGCAAAACATCCCTAGATCCAATCGATCCAAAATTTTGCTAAAGGCAATTATGAGCTGCTTTATAAACTTGTATCCGAGGCTGACTGGCATGGCGTTTTGGAAGCCCTATAAGTTGATCTTGCTTTGGACAACTTCTATAATATTATTTATGGTATATTTGATACGTGTTTAGAAGTCTTGTTTAGAAAGATTCGCTCCGATCATTCTAGTAGGCGGTATCCTGTATGGTTTACGGCTGACCTGATCAAGGATATAAAGTGTAAAGCTGTAAAACATCGTCTTTGGAAGGCTTCTAAGAATCAAACTTCTTATGAGGAGTTTGCTAGTCTAAGAGCGGATGTCAAGATTCGTATATCTCAGGCTTATGATCTACCTCGATGTTATTCAAGCACAGATAAAATGTAACCCACGAGCATATTGGCAGCATGTAGGGAGCTTAAAATCTAAGGGGGGTTTCGAATCGCGTATTTCTTTTGAAGGAAATGAATATGTTGGCAGCAATGCAGCCCAAGCTTTTTCTCATTACTTTTCGGTAGTTTTTTTGCCTAACGTCCCGTTGCTTATTCTGTTGAGGCTGAGAACAAGAGTAACTCTGCAAACTACGTCCATATTCATGATATTACGCTGAAGGAGGTAGAGTTGGCCATAAACCGCATGAAACCAACCAGTTCCGCTGGGCCTGACAACATTCCTACTTCTATTTTGAAGTGCTGCAGTGACTACTTAAAACGACCTCTTTGTTATATCCTGAACCTTGCCCTTACTACCGGTGATTATCCACGCCAGTGGAAAATTACGAGAGTTAGACCGATTCTTAAAGCTAAAGGTACAACTGAGGTTGACAATTATCGATCTATTGCAGTATTTGCCGTACTTTCCGCGCTTGCCAAGCTTTTTGAATCAATATTGCATAGTCTAATATGCTCTCAGATAAAACCTTTTTTTATGCGACTCGCAGCATGGATTTAGAGTTAAGCGTTCTGTAAATACGAATTTGTTGACTCTTGTTGATTTTATATCTCAGCACTTGGACAAGAGTAAGCAGGTCGATGTTATATACTTCGATTTTAAAAAGGCTTTCGACAGAGTTGATAATGATGTTCTGCTGAAAAAACTTTGTAATATTGGTTTTTCAACAAAATTACTTAAGTTATTTGCAAGTTAAATGCGTGACAGGCAGCAATTTGTACAACATGGATGCTTTGTTACAGCTCCCTATCATACACGGTCTGGAGTCAGTCAGGGCTCAATATTGGGCCCGCTCTTGTTTGGTATTATGATAAATGACCTTGATGCTGTTCTTAAACATACGAAATGTCTGTTGTACGCTGACGACTTGAAGTTGGTCCATAAAATTGAACAAATTAATGATTCCATACATCTGCATGAAGACATTATTGCCGTTTTTGATTGGAGTCTTACAAACAAGCTTTTCATCAACATGGCCAAGTGTTGTGCTATGATTTTCAGTCGCGCGCGTGTCCTAGCACAATATTTGCAAGGTATTAAACCCATAGTTAGGGTCAACTCTGTGAGAGACCAGGGCGTTAATTTTGATACACGTCTGAATTTTCATGAGCATATGAACGTACTCGCTGCCGATTGTTATCGGAGGTTAGGTTTTGTTCTGCGGAATGCCCGTGAATTTCACGATGCTGGTGCTATAAAACTGGTCTACTCTGCTCTTGTAAGGAGTAAGATTGAGGCGGCGTCTATCGTATGGCATCCACATGACAGTACTTACGCCTTGCTATTGGAGAAGATCCAGAAGGCTTTTTTAAGATTCTTGTACAAAAAGATCTATGGATATATATCCTTTCCTTTACCCCACAATATTTTTACTTGGTGCGCTAGGCTTCAACTCTCTGGAAGCTAGGCGTCACTACAATCTTCTTGTCACTGCTTGTCAGATACTGCGCGGTTCTTCAGACTGCCCAGAATTAGTGGGTAGAGTTGTCAGACTGTCTGTTCCCGAAGTGCCTAAATACTCGCTGAGGCCCCGTAGTCACGACTTACTGGCTGCACCGTGGGCGCGGTCAGTCGCGCACGACAACTCGCCTCTTGTTCGGGCTCTAAAATTATTAAATGCGCTTCTGGCATCAACACCTTGTGATCTGTTTGCTGACCGATGGACGAATGTGTGCAGAGAATGTCTGAGGTATTGTGAGACGATTGATAGTAGTAGAATTAGTTAAATCTGTTAATTTTTAATTTTTTTTTGAGAAATTTTATTTATAAATATTTTTACGTAGTATAAACGTAGTTTAAACGTAGTATATACAGAATTAAAAATATGCGCACTCAAATAAGAGCACGTTGAATGGACGTATGGTTATCTATCTAGGGTTAACAGTCGACTCAACCACTCAACAGAAACATTTTATCATATTAAACAATCATTAACTCACATAAGGAAAAATTACGTATCCCGATATAATAACATCCTTGGGCCTACCCGATTTTTTGTAATGTGTGATGCTGATGTCGTTACTACTCAACCACAGAAAGCATTGGGTAATATTATCTGTGATCTGATCTGTACCTTGGTAAATAAATTAGGACAAAGCCTTGCAACATAGTTTTACTAGATAGTCAGCCGGATGTTTGTTCCAAACCGTTTGGGAATTCCTCCAACTAATTTACCGTACGGAACAACCGATCGGACTGCCTACACAACCGACGCGACGACGTCGCGACGGCAGTAGTTTGAGGTCGGCGTGTAAAGTGTAAAATCATCTGTCAGTGTCATCTGTCTCAAATCTCACAACCATGTGCGATTTTATGCGAGGTTATGTTTTGTCTGCCGTGCCGAGTCTTTACTTTAGATTTGTTTGCTAATTTTAAAATCCATCCTCAAATACTCGGTCACTAATTTAGGAATGATTTAATTTAAATGGATTGCTAAATTTACTTCATCTTTCATCATGAGTGACTTTGTATTAAATGATAGTGACTCTGAAGTCGATTCCGACGAGGAAGTAAATATATTTGAATAATAGCATGTGTATGACATGAAGTACTTAGTTGTTTTCTCACGAAATAAATTTCTTTTAGCTGCAAGAAGCCTTCGCCAAAGGGTTGCTGAAACCTGGACTTAACGAAGAAATAGAGAGAGTAGAGAAGAAACACGTAAATAATGTATCAGATTTGAAAGCAAAACTAAAAGAATTCAAACTTAATTTGCCATGGGTAGAGACTCTGGATTTAGTAACCGCAGTTGCGCCGATGGCGCCTGATGTTGCAATGCAGATGCAAGAAACCGCACAAAAAAGAAAGTAAGTATACACTATAAAAAAATATCATGGGTTTACTTAATGCACTTCATTCTTATTTTCTTTATTTTCTTTCTTTCTTTATTATCTTTATTAACCTTGCAGGAATATCAAAGAAAACACAAAAGGAGGTTTAATGTATGACCCCACACAAGATCCTGTTCTAAATGAATTCAAGCGAGAGAACCTTATCCATCGCCAGGCACAGGCAGCTGTTCTCGAGGGGCTCAAGAAACTGAAGGACCTGGGAGTTCCCACTAGAAGGTACCATAATCAAATTATTGATGTAATTTTGAAGCTGTTGATCAAACTATTCATTTCTATTTTGTTACTTTTATTTTTCTCTATTTGTTGTTAATTACATTGTCTCTAAGGGACTTGTGGATATATTTACTTCACATCGCTGTCTGTGATGTTTATAAAAAGGATGATCTTCATTATTTTATCCCATTTTAACACATGTCAGCTGCAAGCCCTACAAGTCCATATACAAGTAGCACATAGGTCAGCTAGCAAACCTTATTACAGTCCCTCATCGAGTTAATGACCTTTAGCTCATTCTTGTTGTTAGGGCATTTTGTTTTGGATGCTAACATTAGGATTATTAACTTCAGACCAGATGACTATTTTGCCGAGATGGCTAAAACAGATGAGCACATGCAAAAGGTCCGTAAGAGCCTGATGGCAAAGCAGGCAGCCCAAGCCCGCACTGAGAAGGTTCGCTCACTGAGAGACCAGAAGAAGATTGCTAAGAGAGTACAGGTAATAACTGAAGCATAGTCAAATTTAATTTGCATTACTCAATTTATATATAATATTAACTGTGTGACAATCTCTGTGGCGCAGTGGGCTAAGTTCCGGCCGAGACGCAGACGGTTGCATATTCCATTCCCACCACGGGACAAATGTTTGTATGAACAGCAAGTATTTGTTTCTGGTCTGGGTGTTTCTATGTATAATATGCATGTATTAAAAAAAAAAAAAAGTAATTAAGTAGTATATCAGTCATGTGGTAGCCATAACACAAGCTCTGCTTAATTTGGGGCCAGATGATGCTGTGTGAAATGTCTGGGATTATTTATTTATTTATTTATTTAACTGCTGCTAGTAACAATATATAATTTATAAAAAATAAATTGATAATTGAATTGAATAATTGATAAAAAGTAGTCTCTTTATCGATGTCTTTAAAAAGTAATTTTATTCAGGTCTGCATCAATATCTGTACCAAGTTTAATGTAAATTAGTTCACCTAATTTTGCAATTGAGTAACAAGCACACATCCACACAAACTTTCACAATATAATTGTTTATAACGGGACCAACAGACTGATAATCAATACACAGCCAAAAAATTTAAAGCCTAGATGAGTAAGGCCTAACTGAGTATCTCCCTTACAAATACATGAAAAACACCATTTTCCATGTGTGAAACTGGATAATTAATTACGTACTTACATATTTATACTTGCCTTATTTCAGATTGACGCAAAGCTAAAACAAGCGGCAGATAAAAAACACATGCTTGAACAGCTTAAACGAGTTAGGAAAGGCAAGTCTGCCGATCTTGACTTCTTAGAAGACAATAAGGGTAAAAACAAAGGGAAAGGCCCACAGAATAAAATATCTAAGAAAAGAACAGCTAAAGACAAGAAATTCGGTTTCGGCGGAAAAAAGAAGGGATCGAAACTAAATACAAGAGACTCCTCAAATAACATGGATGGATTTAATAGCTCGGCAAAGAAGAAACCGTTTGATTATAAAAGTAAAACATTTAAGCCTAATAACAAAAAGAATATGAGGCCTGGCAAGTCAAAGAGAAAAGGAGGTAAAAAGTAGGTTTTAAGGTATTGCTACAATAAAAATCCACTGATAATGGTTTGTTTTTCTATGTTGATGTTATGAAATTATAATTTAGGTAATGGTTGGCCCATTAAACCTTTTGGAAATGCCGAATAATTAGTGATTTTTCGAGATGTTAATACGAGAAAGTGATAAAAACATACTTTGATGTTTGAAGTTAGCACCAAATAATAAAAAAAACATGAGTGTATTTCACACGTGGTAGAAGTGAAACGTTCAAAAACAAACGTATAATACGTACACGTATACAAAACACCACGATTGTTGTGATGCCTTTTCTCAAGCTTTGTACTACGCGTGCGCGCACAAACACGTAATAATAAACACGTACTTAAAATGCTTCCTATCTCATTTTGTCCCACGTTAAATCTTATGAATTTATGTGTCTGTCTCTTTTTATTGTCGCATTTTCCTTTCATCGACTTTCAAATCGCAATGATGCTAAAGAAGTTTTCACTTAAGGATACACGAGTCAGCGGAACAAACTCGTTAGTGGGCGCAGCTAAAATGCCTGCTATTTCACCAAGCTTAGTGTGAGAAAAGGATAGACGTGCACCAAGGATAGAGATGAGCAGTAAGGAGATAGCGTGATTATAATTTCGAGACATATGATCAGATTAGTCTATGATTTCTAAATAAAACGATTGCGTAGAAATAATGAATATACCTTTGGCTTAATTAAAGGAATAATAATCATAAGAAAAATATGCATTGAGCTGTTGCTCGCGACTTTGTAAGAAATTATAACATCATCCTTCTCAGGATGCAATTTATCTTCTTGCCAAATTTTATTGATAAGTTTCAAACCAATCACACCCACCACCCATTAAAAAGTTTCCATACACATCCCATTTTACTCCTTTATGAGAGTTATTTTAAAAAATCCTAACACTAAATTTATATTGCATTTTATTTATTTAGCAAATCGCACCACGCGTTAAAAAGTTTCGTACATTCGTTTTCACCCACTTAGGGGGTTGAATTAAAAAAAATCCCGCCTTAGTGACTGGTTTTGCTGTAAAAGGAAGCTACCTTCCAAATTTCAGCTTTCTCTTTGCCCTTAACATCAATCAAAATGATGTCGGCGCCGAGTGCCGACTTTCGTACTTTGCCTACTTTTGCAATATTCAATGTAAGTATTAGCGGAATGCCGACTTTAAAAAAATCCTATACAACTAATCGCTTATCGACGACTTATTATAAAATTGCGTACTTTATGAGTACTTTGCCTTCTATTATAAACTTCGTTACTTCTGAAAGCACTATACCGACAGTGGTACAATTAAGTTCAAAAATGTTGGGGGTTCAAGTGGCGCGCACCCGTTACTTCAGTTTTATACTTCCATGGGCACGCTTGTGTTGTTTCTATTTAGAATGCATTGAGATTATATTTATTTCATAGATCAGACTATAACCTCTTTGTTATTTGATGCAATGTCAAAGATAAGGAATTGACTTACGTCAGTTAGTTTTATTGCTCTCTTGTATGTATCCATTCATATACGGAGGTGATCTTGAAAATGAGTCAAGTTGTGTGTTTTCTCACGAATAGATTGGTAAATATGTAAAATATTTCTTATTTTTAAGGTATTAATGTAACCACCCGACATACCTATTAACTTATATACAAAACTAATTGACTAAGCTGAAAGGAACCCGTAAGCGTGAAGGTGTAGGTATATATGATATTAATTAACTGTTAATGTTCTTAGGGTGGACGGACGCTTTGGCGTATGGGCTACAGTCACACATTTGAGAAAAAGAACAAATATTCGTCGCTTTGGCGATGTTCTAATAGAAAATGTCCTGGCTCTGTGACGTGGGTGGAAGAAGATGGAACTGTTGCCAGAGATCTGATCACAGCTGTATGCCCGATGTTGATGCTTTTAAAGTGGCGAAAATCATGGAAGAATTAAAAATGGCTGTATGTGATGACTACGGTCCGATTCAACAAATTTTCGAAAAGTATGTTAAGGAATTCCGTAAAAATACAGAGTATGACGGAATAATTCCAACTTTTGATTCAGTCAAAGATACTTTGTATAGAGCAAGAAAAAAGCATTTAGAAGTACATGCTACAGTTTTCAAAACTTTAGAGACAGTTGTGTTGCCACGAAGATTATCAGATAACTTTTTACTAATAGAAGACGGTTCTACTGACAAAATTGTTGTTTTCTGTAGCACTGAAGCCAAAGACACTATAAATAGAGTGTCTGATTACTATGCTGACGGGACATTTAAAGTGGCCCCAAAACCGTTCATGCAAATCTACTCACTTCATGGGGAAGTCGGTGGTAATCCGATTATCGTTCCCTTGGTATTCGCTCTGTTACCCAACAAACAAGAAACAACATATGAGAGACTATTTACGCTACTTCGTCAGCACTTGCCACAAATGAACCCCTTACATTTCCACAGTGATTTTGAAATGGCAGCAATGAATGCCTTTCAGAAAGTATTTCCTTGTGTAACAGTACACGGATGTTTTTTTCACTACGCTCAGGCTTTACGTAAAAACGCAAAAAAAGCAAATTTATATAATACTAAAGAACAGAAGGAAACTATAGCATTATATACAGCTTTAGCACATCTGCCACCGGCACACATTCCCGAGGGCTTCCTTTCGATTAATTTTGAAATTTCTTGTGACAACACCTCTGCCTGGAATGATTTCGTTGGCTACTACGTAAAACAGTGGATGAGATATGATACAGTGGCAATCATGAGCTGTTACGGAAGACCTCATCGAACCACAAACGTCGTAGAAGGATGGCATTCCAGATTAAATAAGATCGTCGGATCTAAGAAACCACATCTTTTCCCTATCATAAAAGTTCTAAAAGATGAAAGTGTTCATTGCGATTACAACGTTAGAATGAATAACATGCATTTACCAATTTCCAAAAAACAAATAAACAAGTTTAAATTAAGAGACGACCGTATAAAGAAGATCACTGATGATTATTTAACAAAAAGGATCGATGTAAAGACTTGTTTAATGAGACTCAGCAAAGTGCGATTTGTAAAATAACGTTTAACTGCATAATAACCAACTTTAATATTACAATATTATATTTTTTATTGCCTTAATTTTTACGTTTAATCTTCTTGACTGTACATAAATTTGACATTCTGCGAAAATATACACGACTTAATTTAATAGTCTACAAAACGCTACTGATTGCATAAACATAACAAAAATCGGCACTACGCGAAAGTCGTCGATAAGCGATTAGTTGTATAGGATTTTTTTAAAGTCGGCACTCCGCTAATACTTACATTGAATATTGCAAAAGTAGGCAAAGTACGAAAGTCGGCACTCGGCGCCGACATCATCAAAATTACAAATTGTTTTTAAGTTATTGATCATTCTGTTATTTAGATATGATGCAAGGTCTAAGATACTCAATAACCATCATTGCAGGTTAGGTACATCATAACAAAATACTAGGTAGAACATGGTTATGTTATGCTTTCGTGCCTGTGCCTGAACTTGTAGTTCACCAATTCTTTAGTCTTTTTCCGAACATCATAACATAAATAGATAATTTTTTTTTTTAAAACCTAGGACAATTGTTTAAAATTAATAGTCATAGGTAGTTAGGTTTTTATAATTCCAAAGTTTCACCTTTTGTTCTAATATTTAAATAAAATATATCTAGACGAGGCTAGAAACGCTTGGAACAGTGCTGCCCTAATGGGACAGGCCTATAAGTGAGTTTACACGAAATCATCTGTTAGAGACATGCTCAGCTCCGTAGATCGCGCCCGTCTCATAGCCGTTTCGAAATGGGATTCAGGACATTGGTTACAAGCACTATCATCATTTAACATGGTACCTTATTAGATCCCACATTTGGAATTGCAATTCGTCTGCGGTTGCGTGCGCTTCTCATCAGTCCCAGTGTGGTACAGCGGTCGACCAGCTTGAACTACACGGGTTATCGTGTTCTAGGGCCGCCGGTATAATTGCACGCGCAAGACTTAATGATGTCATTCGTCGTGTACTGTTCAGTGTCAACGTAACAGCAGTTCGATCCAAACGGTCTGATACGTGAACATAGTTAAGAGGCCTGATATGATTCGCCTTTGGGAGATAGGTAGGCCATTGGTATGGGATGCTACTAGCGTCGACACCCTGGCCGCATCCCATCTGTCGTGACTTCTGTTAGCAACGGTGCCGTGGCTGATTGTGCCGAGGACCTCAAAAGGCGCAAATATGCCTGACTCGATAAGGCCTACATTTTTTATTCTTTTAGAGACGAGACTCTGGGTCTGTGAGGAACAGGAGCCCATCGGGTTATCAAATTTATTTCGAGACGTCCGTTAGAAACATCGAGTAACCCAAAAGCTGGCTCCTATCTAGCCCAGCGTCAAGGTAATTTGCTCTGGGTAAATGAATTTACGATTATATATCATTGTGAACAAATAATGAGATGTTGTAGAAATAACTAAGAAAACACTACAAAATAGAATTTTAGCAAGATCATATAGTTCATCGTTTTATTCAGAAGAACTTTAGATGCTGGAGTGAATAACAGCACACTAAGGTAGGTACTTTAAAAATAAGATATACAAATTACACAAGAAATTCAAAGATCTCACAACCCTGGATGTAGGAGCAATGTTGAGCAATTAGAGCCTTAACACTCTCAAACTTCTCTTTGTATCTGGATTAAATAAAACAAGTATTTTACAATACAAAATGTTTATCCTTCACTGATTCTCACAAGATAAACTACCACATATATACTATCATCGGTCTCTACCACTTCCGTCCCTTTCCCTTCTTCTTCTGCTGCTGTTTGCGTTGCCAGGCGCTCTCTTGTTTGGTGCTGGTCTCCACGGGTCGAGGACTTTTGGCCGCCGCAGCCGCACTGGGTTGCTGCTTGCTCATGTCACTAAAATACAACATTTTGTAAGTTGGCTTTATAGATAAACAGCAAGTTTATTTTATTACTGAGGTCTATAATTCATGTTGTGTGTGTAATTTAGTTTGTATGTTACCACGGCTAAACGGATCTTGTATAAGTACATTTTGTACGAATGTAAATTTAGTATCTTAGGGATAGGGACTAGATAGGCTTCTTATGTAAGTACCACGCGTGCGAAGCCGCCGGCAGTAGCTAGTATGTATATAATAATCCAAAGTAAGTCTGCAAAGTCGTGTCACTTTCTCAATTACAGTTGAAGCAAGATACGGTTTTGCGGATTATGTTGATGAGATTTATAAAGTACCTACCATCTGCTGCCCGCGGCTTCTACATTTACATGAAAAGCAGCCTATGTCGCAATTTCCTTAATTTTCTGTCCTTAAGAACCTACCTACTACGAAGTATTAGAAAACATATAAAAAATAGATGAATGGTATCGGTTAAGTCGTTCTAAAGTTATGGCATGGCGTGATGTTCGAGACTTCGTCCGCGCGTTTTTAAAAGATAAATATATCACATTAATTACGATAAAACGATATTTGCAGCGATCGCATAAGGTTACATTCTGTCAAACGAAGGTTACATTAGAAAAGTTAATATCGTCGTTAAGTTTTCTTAAATTTTCTAATTTTTTACGCAACTTATTTTTCCTTGCATTTTTGATGTGTTTGTTATTGTAAGGAGAAGAACAAACACATCAAAAAATGAATTAGCGAAATCGGTTCGGCCGGTACGCGTGATGCCGTGACCAAGGGAAATAGGGATATATTTATTTATATGTATATATATATAAATAGGTTTTGAGTAGAACTACTTACTATTGATCAGAAGCTGTAGTAGACATTCCCTGACTGCCCTTGATGACGTCACGTCGTACACCCCGACGCTTCCTATACGCAGTGCGCTCGTACTTTGGCAACCATCTGGAATTCAAAAGGGAGTTATTTCATGGATTATTTCATAATATGTATGAGTCACTGTTCCCAGGACATACATTTAAAAATCAAAATGTTTCTTACTCAATAAAATTAATGCTGTGGCCCCAAAGTAAGCAAAGCTTGTGTTACGGGTACCACATGACTGATAAACTATTTAAATACTTTTTTTTGTCAATACAAACAAATTATATATATAGAAGAAGTATATGCAAATATTTGCAGACAAAACATATGGAATCGAACCCGCAACCTTCTGCGTCTCAGCCAGGCATTGGCCCACTGCGCCACAGAGGTCGTCAAACTTGATCTCCTTCTACGACACGACATCTATCTTCTTAATTCAGCTCATGTAGCAAGTTTATAGTCTTTCTCTATTTCTTCCAAGTTTCCCTTCTATGATGGTGTTTATGAAACTGTCGGGCCGTATAGAGAGACCAATTATTTTGCCTCTTCTATTTTAAATTAGTTGTTATTTAATATTATTGAAGTGAAAACTTCTTTTAGCGCGGTACGCATATTTTTAGATGAGGTAAAACCTCTGGATTCGCGATAAAACCGTTACCGTCTGGGGCGAGACGCAGCCGGCTGCCGCGCTTGCCCCATTTGATTATAAACCTTAATTCACATGTTTACAGTCTACATTTGTATGGAGAAGTTTACTGAGTTAGGTTCTTTGATATAGACGCAGCCGGCTGCCGCGCTCGCCCCATTTGATTATAAACCTTAATTCACATGTTTACAGTCTAATTTTGTATGGAGAAGTTTACTGAGTTAGGTTCTTTGATATATTATCTACATTCTGAACAAAAAATATTGCATCATCTGTGTTCGTTCAGTATTTGATTGGCAGTCGCCATAATGACTGATTTTGAAGTGAATTATTACTAAACTCTAACGCGCCAAAATAAGTTTTCACAGAAGTGAAAACTTATCTTAAACTTATCGGCACTCACGGAGTGCAACCCGACTTTTTTTAGTGTTATAGATATTTACCTCTCTGGGTCTGGTGGGCGGGATACGTCTGCGTTTGGCGGCAGTTTGGTCTTGCGTTTGCGAACGGCTTTCTTTTTCTGACCCAGCTCCGATCCAGGGGTGCTGTGAATAACAAATACATATTTCAAAAACTATTATAGATGTAAATATTTACATGAAACGAAATATTATTTATTTTATTGAAAATAGTGATACAACTTTTGAACCTATCATGGTTTTGAACACAATAATTTGATTAAATATGATACAGTTTGGTCTTAAAGTACTTTATCTATTGTATGTTCTACCATAGAATTTGGCATGCAATTTTTAAAGTGTTCTTAACCTTGGTCATCTTAGATGTCCCTATACTTGCAATTCAAATATTAACAAATAAAAAAAAACATTTGTATAAGTCACTTTAGTCAAAAAATAAAAAAAATGAATGTGTTATTATAAATTTTAACACACATGTTTGTTTGTAACTCAATCTCCGTAAAAATATAACCAGATTTAGATGAAACAAGGTATAGATTTATCTGTGATCTGGAATAGGATATAAGCTACATTTTATGTATATACGAGTGCGAAACCGCAAGCAGAAGCTAATCCTATTAATAAACTATACTAGCTGACCCGACAGACGTTGTCCTGTCTTAACTATGAATATTGAATTCGAATTGGTATAATCTATAACTGTCAAATGACTGACATTTATGTCAAACCGCATAAGGTTACATTAGAAAAGTTTATATTGTCAAAAGGGCGAAGGTTACATTAGAAAAGTTAATATCGTCGTGAATTTTTCTTAATTTTCTAATTTTCCTCGCAACTTTCTTAATTTTTTTATTCATAACAACACAAAAAATAATTAGTGAAATCGGCTCAGCCGTTCACGCGCGATGTCGTGACCAAGAAATACGGATTCATTTTTATATATATAGATTAATCGCGAGATATATAAAGAAGATACAAAAGGCAACTATAGCGTTTTAAATTTTAATGTGGCGCCATCTAGTTTTAATATAAATGTGAAAGTTTATGTGGATATTTGGATGTTTGTTTGATTCTTCGTTTACTCAATCACGCAATAATGGCTGAACTGATTTGAGTGAAACTTCGCACAGATATAGATTTTAACCTGGAAAGACATATACGCTACTTTTTATTTACGTACCCCGCGGGTAAAACTGCGTGCCGGTAATATAGTAATTTTTTGTTTACTCTTGACTATAACAGTATATATTTATGAGAGTTTTATGTATAGGACTGAGTGGAAATAATCCAAAAATCTATTTACCCAGGAGACTGCTCTTGTTTGGTCTGTGCCGTTTTCTTGACGACTTTCGCCCCCATCATCCATTTCGAAGACTCCAAAGCATCAATGTCGATCTTAGTCTGTAATAAGTAAAATCAAATGCATCAGTATGTTATGCTACCCTCGATATAAATAAACAAATATTGGTGGACTATTTAATTTGGGGCTTGAAACAGAATAGGAAAACAAACCCGGCTCGATGCCAGCCGTTATGCACCTGCAACCGAAACGACACCGCATGTACTGACTCGTCTTTCCTGCGGGTCCTCGAGGCAAGGGAGAGAGGATAGTGTGAGTACCTGGGAAGGCCTGCGCTATAAAACAGAATCTCTGGCAGAGTGGCATCAGTGGAGAGGAAACTTCACCCACCTCAGCTTGCTGGAGTGGGTCACAGTGTTTCCTGAAGCACTAACTTACCTCCTATTGGTCCAAGGGAGGCAGTGGCTCAGCCAATATCCTGGCTTTATCTGGTTCACCAGATGCCAGAGTCTTCACAGATCCCCAGGTCTCACTAAGGTTTGTGTTTTCTGAAGCTTTAACTTACCTCCTATTTGTCCAATGGATCCAGTTCCTCAGTCAGTTTCCTGGCTTTATCTGGGTCAGCAGCTGCCAGAGTCTTCACAGTTCCCCCCGGGTCACAGTAAGATCTCAGCGTTTCCTGAAGCATTACCTTACCTCCTATCGGTCCAACGGAGGCAGTTCCCGGCTTTAGCGGAGTCAACGGCTGCCAGTCTTCACAGTTCCCCAGATCACAGGAAGGTTTGCGTTTCGTGAAGCGGTAAGTTACCTCCAGTTGGTCCAACGGAGGCAGTTCCTCGGCCAGCTTCCTCGCTCTGGCCGGGTCGGCGGCCGCCAGAGTCTTGACAAGCCGGGCGAGGGTCCGCTTGTCCCCGGGCGCGGCGCCGGCGAGTGCCTCGTGCGCGGCGGCCGTGCGTGTGACGTCACCCAAGCGCTGGTGGGCTGCGGCCGCCGCGCGCCATACTTCGCGGAGAGAACAGAAGCGCTGGAAGCGTTTTCATTCTAATTACATTATGTTAATTATACGTGGAACCACCCAGACCCGAGACGGATACTTGCAGATCGTCCAAACATTTGTTTGATGATGTACGCTGACCTTTTACTAACGCTTTGCATGGCTTTTCGATTGCGGGCGAGAGGGAGGTGCATGGGTCTGCATCGCATCTAACTCATTAGGAATAGATTGGTGGAAATAGTACTAAATGTTTGTCCATCCGTTTAATGTTTTGTAATGGATATCCGCAAGGTGACGCCTGAATCGATTATCTAACATTATAAAATGCATAACGGTCAAACATCTAAGTAGATTCACTAGCATGTAAGAAGACGATTCAAAGTGGTCCTTGTGATTTTATTGAATAAATATTTATTGAATTGAATCCTATAACTACATAAACGACCTCTGTGGCACAATAGGCGATGGCCCGCCTGAGTCGCGGAAAGTTGCGGGTTCGATTCCCACCGCGGCACAAATGTTTGTATGATCTGCAAATATTTGTCAGTGGATAAATCTGGTGACCTAGTTAAAAGGCTACTTGAATTAAGACAACTTAATGTGACCTCCAAATCATGGAAGCACTCAGATAAAAGAAACCACTTCGGTCACCCATCCAAGTAATCACAGTGTTGCTTAACTTTGTTGATCTATTAGGAACGACTAATTAGCTATGCCACGAAGACTGCATCTAAACAATAGTCATGCTTGACGTCACATAACTTAGAACGGCTAGACAAACTACACGTTGAATACTTAAAGGTTGGATCAAAAATCTTGTATACTACTAGTTGTTGCCCGCAGCTTCGAACGCGTGGTAACTACTTAAAAACGAGCCTATGTGCTTCCCCAAGATACAATTTATTAAATTAAACTAAGATTTAAACACAAGTGCGATGGTCCTCTATTCAGACGCTGTATTGGAGTACTGAATAATTAATAATGTATGTATATAAATATAATTATCTATATTAAAGTGAATTTGACAGTTGACTAACTTAGCCCTAAGATTTTACGAACCCATTATGGATCTAGCTATCTGAATGAATAAATTAATTATTATTGAAGTGAAACTTCTTATGCGACTTCCAACAAGGTTGCGTTAAACGTTAAACGCTGTTAGGGAAAGGGAATAGAAAGAGACAGAGCGAGAGTGAATGCGTGGCACTCGAACGCATGCGCGTAGTATTCCTGTTACAGGCCAGCGCGACAATATTCCAACGCAAGAGGGAGAGAGAAAGAAAGATAAACAAAGGTAGAAAGTAGGAGAGAGAAAGAGAGTGAGTCGGTAGATCCCAAGCACATGCGCGTGGTATTCTTGCTATTTTCATTTCCACATTACGAAGTTTCACTTCTTGCGCGCGGAGAGACTCCACGCACATTTTTATTATTATTATTATTAAGATCCCTTCCGTTAACGGAGAAATTTAACAAACAGGCACTAATTTACAAAAGACGAACTGACCTACCTACACTAGCGCAGGATATAAAAAAGTGGAAAAACTGGAGGAAGCCCTTGCAGTGAGACATCACAGACTAATAATAATAATAAAAAACGAGCGAGCCTTACAGTAGTTGCATATGATGTGTGATATCTGACATCTGACCTTGATAATAAGCAACATTTAACATTACATCCTGAATTAGTTTATATAACACACATTATATACAACACTGTAGGTTAAGCGCACAGCTGTTGCGTTCTCCTTCTCTATTTCCCTTTCTCTTTTTCGTTACACACACGCACACACTGTTGGCTGACAGTACCAACCTCTCGGAAAAAGGTTTGGTACCATGAAAAACACTTTAGATTCCAGGAACAATTGACTAACTCCATACTCTAACGAAAACACCAAGACTGCAGACTTTTGTTTCGCCTGCTGGAATGAGAGTGAAGCAACTACACGCCATCCCCTTTTTATACCCTCCGGTCTGAGGGTATAATAATTACGTTTTAAAAACTTAAAAGAGAACAGACTTCATGTATATATATGTCGCCGCGTCGTTCCTACGCCTCGCGAAACAATGCGTCATCGATTTATATATAATTTACAAAGAACATAATTTAAAGCAATGAGGTCTTATAAAACCCAGATTTATTATTTTAACGCCAGGTTCATTCATTACTTTGTATTAATCGATAGTCTTATTAAATTGTTAATTGATTTGACTACAAAAGTGATGATGACGCTTTGAAGGAAGTTAATTTATAATTATTTACGATTTGAACTTTATTTGCTTTCTTAATTCTTTAATAATTTAGAATCAATTTATGGAATTTATTTAGAATTATTTGAGTACTATTTAAATTATCGGAAATAATTAAGGTAATTTTAAGTCGAATATTTTTTGTTTTGCAAATCCTGTAGAATATCCTTCAATAATTAAGAAATGATTTTTAGAATTTATTAACACAATATTAATTGTAATTTTAATAAGTTCCTGCACCATCTTTTTTAACTTGAACGGAAGTGCTAAAAAAACAAGAAGATGGTGAAAGAGATGGCTTGTGTTGTGAGTCGAAAAGACTCACTTGCCTTGCGACTTGGAAACCGAATAGAATTGTGAGTTGAACTCGGTCCACTATTCAATAAAATAGTTAGATTTTTATTAGTGTTCTTTTTGTTTTATTTTCAATTAAATTACTGTAATATTTTATGTGGTTTCGCTTGATAGGAAATAGTTCAAATATGAAATATCTGAAGTAGGTAGGTAAATCAATGCTTGCAAAGGCAGTACCGGTGGCCGAGAAATAATGTCAACGGTACTGCACGTTTAAAAACTTATGATAACCTTCTTTTTCGATATATACATACAAGGTAGCTACTGTAAAATGTTGAGGAGTTCCCTTGACTGTCCGCGTAGTTGGCTCACTTTTAGATTAATGCAAATTATTTTATTCCAGAAAGCAGTTATTTTAAACATCTGTATAAATCATCAACATCTGTTACCAGTTTTTTGCAAACCGACATGTCAGCAGGAACTACAGAAATCACTTAGTTGCACTTAGCTTAGGCCTGTCTTTCTTGGTTTTCACCTGAGCCGAGCTGATGAAAATAAGAAAAAAAATTACGAGTTAACGCACACATGTACATTGAACTCTGTAACTTATATATATTTTTAATATATTTGATTTAGCATAGCTTGCATTGCTTTCAGCTGCAATAATTATAGATCATTGGTGGAAATAATTAAGCAGTATGTATATAAGCAGTACCCATTGAGTGTAGAAATACCCGTTGAGTGCAACATGCAAATATTTCTACACCTAACGGGTTCGGTCATTTAACTCTCTTTGGAGTCACCACCCCTCAGCTAGCATCCCTTAGCAATTTAACCTCAACTTTGTAGGGCTCATAGCCCACAAATAAGGCGATTAGCTATGGATTCTAAAACTCGCCTCATCATTCTTGTAGTGTTCGTAGACATCCAGGAACAGTTGCGATGCCCTCTCATGTTCATTGTCTGCTGATAGCAGCGTGCATAGAGTCCCTATGACCGCAGGTCGGTACTTGAACTCGCTTTCTTCCAGCAATTTCACAGCACCTTTACGATCGCCCTAGATGAAGAAAGAGAAATATTAGTGAAGCTATTTATCATCTATAGACCTACGATCACGATCTCGTTGGTAAGCGACGATGGGGCACGAAAGTCTAGGAGACACCTTCACTCTTGACTTGAAGAGGACTCAGATAGTAGTTTTAAGAAAAGACACGACGACAAAGTATTCCAATTCTTGGCTGTACGCATTATAAATGGAAGCAAAGCGCTTTGTTCGTAAGAGGGGTAGACTGACAAGGTACGGATGATTCTGAGTGGTACGTCCTTGTCCTGTTGTGAAAAGATTGTGAGATCAGATCCCGCAATTCCTGGGCAACAGGAGACTGCAGATTTCCAGTTGCTACGACCCTGACATACATATTTTGCTTCTTTCACTCTCATCGCATACCCCGTACGTGCAGGCAACATGTATGCAAGGGTATGGTATTGACTTCAAACTTTAAACTTTAAAAACCATTTGACGACGAAGCTCGAGGCAAAATATGAAATACATGCCCTATTTTTTTTTATTATTCAACCATAATATAACCAATAAAATAAATAATGCCAGACATTTCACACAGCATCATCCGGCCCCAAAGTAAGCAGAGCTTGTACCATATGACTGATATACTACTTATATTTTTTTTTTTGTAAATACATACATAATTAAAAAAACCCAGACCCCGAGACAAATACTTGAAGATCATACAAAAAATTATCCCAGCGGGATCGAACCCGCAACCTTGTGTGTCTCAGCCGGACTTTAGTCCGCTGCGCCACAGAGGTCGTCAAATTGCGGTCGATAAGACACATTTTGCATACAAAATGTTTATTACTGAGAGTGCCGTCAAATTATAAAAGAGAGAGTTGGAAGACTAGTAAGATCTTACCTGAGCTAGTAAGACCTGCGCGGCCGCTAACACAAGAGTGCCGCCTTGTTTGAGCAGCAAGCTCACAGCTTGCGCCTTCTTCCCTTCCTTCATGAGTGAGGAGGCCTCGACCAGAGCGGCGCATCGCTCGTCGCTGAACTCGCGAGCTAGCTTCACGCAGCATTGCTTGCAGAAATCCGGCTGGAATACATAGAGCAATCAAGTCAAAAAGTCAAAAGATGATTTATTCAATACAATCACAAGGATCACTTTGAAACGTCTTACATACTAGGTGAATTTAGGTGCCAATTCATCCTAACCCAAGCTCGAGAAGAATTGGCAAGAAACTCGTCTTGGTCCTAGCGCTTTTTTATATGATCCATCTTATAACTACCTTAAGGCGCTTCCAGTACCTAAAATAAAGACAGAAACGGCCGAGAAAGTTGACAAAATTACGCCGTAGGTGGCGTTGCCTGGCGAGCCGGTGCCGCTCGTCGCCGTCGCAGAACGTCCTTATTCTGTGCGTGTACTTATTCTGAGATTTCATTTGTAAAAACATAACCCTAGAAATGTAACAGACACGGCCGGTGAAATAAAACAAAGTAGCTCGGTAAGTTGTGAGTTGATAACTATTTAGTTACATACCTACTTACTATATATTTGACTGACTTTGATAAGTTATGCTTATAATAAGTATTTTTGCATTTTAAAATTATATATACCTACTGATTATACGAGTGGATATTGTAGACATCAATCTAAAGTAATTCTGGACCTGAAATAAATAATTGTTTACTAAACTAGGTACTTAGATTATTGATTATACCTTGAATCCTCTAAGGTTAGGTAACATGTAAATTTCTGCGTGTGTTAGAAGTAAAAGTACCTACCTACCTCACAAGTCAGGAAAATATATTACTTATGTATTTTTAATTATTAGGTGGTTATGGTTGAGGGTACAAAAAAAATCTGTTTGTCACGTAATAAACTTTATTTAAACTTTTTTATAATCAAACAAAATTACAAAAAAATGATGGCGAGGCAATTTATACATAATTTCATACAAAATTAAGGATAGTTTACAAGTGGCAAACCTTTCCTGAATTTTGTATGAAAGAGTATTATAATTGTTTTTATAACTACGTTTACACCAGCAACCGTCCGCAATGACATCGATGATTGGAATGCCATTATTATTGACCCTGTCCTTAGAAATCGCAAATAGTCTTCGTTTTCTGCAGCCTCTTTCATTGCATCAACAGAAACATCCTCCCATTTCTGACTAACAATGTCATGGTTTTTTGCATATAATTCAGATTTAACAGGCAGGTTAAGAGCCGAAAAAAATTCTACCAATTGAGATTGACCCCCGCCAATTGCCATTGCACCAGCAACGGCGCATGTATTAATGGGCAAATAATTGTCACTCAAGTTATCACCTGCTATAACATTTTTTTTATTGCAGAGACGAAATTAAAATTTAAATTTCGATTGCAGACCACTTTGTGTTTCTGAAATCAAATTGAGTTCAGTGATGCTGCATCCGAGCGGCCCATGAGTAGATATGCGTTTAAGCTCTGATAAAAAATAGCTGACGTCGATTATCCCTCTTCTACTCGTCACTGTCTTGTTTTCTGTTTCATTCTCGTATGATATTTGTAACTGCAAAAAAAAATATAAAACTAAGTTATCTGAACCACATTGGAAACTCAAGCCATTTTATAAGTTATTGTATACAAGCCTAATCTCGACCTCAAGTTTGCCTTATAAATTATAATACCCACCTCTTCATAATAGTCAAAGGATTCGTTGTTACTTGTTTCGATGACTCGTGAAGGTGATCCTGAGCGCTCTTCAATCATCCTGAAAAAATATACATTTATCATGAATTGAATAGGCAAGATATTTTGAAGTGAAAACTTCTATAGCATCGTTGTGATTTGAAAGTCGATGAAACGAAAAAGCGACAGTAAAAAGAGACAGACACATAAATTCATAAGATTTAACGTGGGAGAAAATGAGATAGGAAGCATTATACGTGTTTATTATTACGTGATTGTGCGCGCATGCGTATTACAAAGCTTGAGAAAAGGCATCACAACAACCGTGGTGTTATGTATACGTGTACGTATTATACGTTTGTTTTTTGAAGGTTTCATTTCTACTACGTGTGAATTGCACACATGTATTTTTTGAAGTATAATTTCTTTAGCATCGTTGTGATTGCGTAAGTAACAAACAAACAAACGTCTAAATATCATAGTTTATAAGAAGGATCATTTTATAAAAAATCTTGTGCGTAGGTACATTATTTTTTTTATTAAAATGTACCTCCTTAGATTTTGAAATGGATGCCATTTTTTTTATCTACATGAAAAATTTCATAATTGATACCAACATCGTTTTTTTAAAAAACACCATGTATAATATAGCATAAAACATGGTATTATAATATATATATATATATATATATAATCTACTTACTCATTATTGATTATTACGCTTACCTATCCTGCAAAAAAAAACTTTTTATTATTGATATTCAGGCAGGTAAATATTCTAATAGAGTCGACTTACAAAATAAAGCATGTACCTAATCATGTAAAATAGTTCTGCAATCAGAAAATATTACACGGCAACCTAAACCCTTGCGTTCGTGTAGTGTCGTGTCTGTATTTTTTATGCTCTACACTACATTGCAATTTTAGATACCAAAGCAGGCGTTTAGGTGTTTCCATTATGATCCACACCCAAGCGAGATACAGTTCATTTTTCTTCGCACACCGATGACGAAGTATCTACCTATTCGCAGCGATGATTCGATTATTGATCAAACAAAACATTGTAGATTTATTTTGATTAGTTGTTTGATTTACCTACCTAGGTACCTACTAGGTATCTAACACGTGATTTTTTTCTTTATAAATTTGCTAATTACCGACAGATTATCAAAATAACAAGTATTTAGGTACTTAGGTAGACAGGCAAGTAGGTAGGTACCTACCATCGAAATTGAAGTATCTACTTACCGTAAGTATTATGGTAGGTATAGTAAATAGATAGGTACCTATTTATTCTGAAGTAGGTACTTATTCGTTTTCATCCACATTCAATTGGGATGTTGTATTGTTATTTTGTCCGTTATTAGAGCATGTTCCAAATAATTCTTCTTTTCGCGTTCGTCTACAACAAATAATTATAGGTTATTCAGCTACTTACCTGTGTTTATTGTGTACTTAGGTACTTGTAAGTAACTACTGTGGTATTTACCTACATTGTAAGTAAATGAGCAGATGATTAGATAAACAAAGTAGTAAGTCTGTAGTAGGTAGGTCCTACCTAATCGTAACTCAGTAAACAAGCAGGTAAACATACAAACAGAGACACATTTGAATTTATAATATTAGTAAGTACCTACCTATGGATATTATGTATGATATAGTTTGGCAGTATGGATGATGAAAATAGCAATAATTAGGTAGATAGGTATGTACTTACATAAATTTATTCAATCTTTCTGCGTTTTGACGCCTTTGTCGTTTCACTTGTTTGAACTTCGGCATTTTTTAGGCACGTAGGTATATAAAACACATGAAAGTAGATCACTAGGTACCGACTCTTATCTAGGCAATCGAAGCGTCTTTTCGCAGTTGGTAATTCAGAGAAATGTTTCACAAATCACAATCAATACTAGTATAACCAAGTCTTCTACAAACTAAAGGTAATATAACTAAAGAGGTAGGGTAGGTATCTTGATAAACACAAAGCCTCTTTTCACAATAAACAAAAACAAAATAACACAACTAAGTACTTTTAGAAGAAACCACGAGATTGTGCATCGGCAGCCGGCCGGCCGGTGCGGATGCGAGCGACACGGGTTTCACGTCCGAGAGTTGGGGGCGCACTGACGTCCGCGCCCGCGCATTACCAGCCACACCAAAACTCGCTCAAATTTCTCGAAGTTGTATTGGGAAAAATTACAAGTAGGCAATTTGAAAAGTATTTAACGAGGAATTATTTACCTATTAAAATATCTATTTATTAGTGCAAACCGCAAATTTAAGTGATGCTAACTTTAGGAGAAGATGATAAATTATTTCCAATTTTCGTGTTGATTTTTAATTAAATTACAGAATAAACAACAACTTTAGAAACAATTTTAAACGAGGAACTTGAAGACAAAATATTCAGCATACAGAACATATTTTTAAAATTTCGTTTATTCTTACAATTAACGAGTTAATAGCCACTTAATAGTGACCGAAAGTGTTAAGTTTTGTATCTGTCTCCAGGAAGCGCCTTAACTACGAAATACTAATACAAGAGAGTTTATACATTTCAAGTGTGTCGGTTAACTGTCTGACGGCAGAGCGACATGAGGCCATGCATTCTTATCAATAATATTGTCATCTATATTATAATAAGCTTTCTTCAAAAGACTACCTTTAATGAATGCTTTAAATTTCTTAATAGGTAGTTTAGTAGCATTTTCAGGAAGCTTATTATAGAAGCGCACCGTGTTCCCCATAAATTACTTATTAACTTTTTCTAGTCGAAACCTAGGGATGTATAATTTATGTTTATTCCTAGAGTTGATTTTATGAAGGTCACTATTCCCGAATCCCATCTCTATTTTTATGTGTGTATAACAAATTTTCATATATCTTTCATATTCTTTGAATATTTCTCTCAAAGATTCTCGTGGTTTCATTTTATAAATGGCACGTATTGCCCTTTTTTGAATTACAAATATTTTACCAATATCAGCTGCTTTCCCCCAGAGAATGATGCCGTATGACATAACACTATGGAAGTAACTGAAAAAAAACTAGTCTAGCTGTAGCTTCATCAGTAAGCCACCGTATCGCACGAACTGCATATGCAGCGGAACTAAGCCTACCAGCAAGCGTTTCAATTTGTGGTCCCCACTGTAGTTTTGCATCAATATTAAGATCTAGTAAGATCGTGGAATTTGCTAGATTCATTGCCTCTCCATTTATTTCAATGTTGGACGGGCTATGAATAACATTTGGCAAAGTGATGTAACGACGTATTTGCGCCTTAGATCGAAATTGAGAAATTCACATTAAAATCGGTTTATTTACATTGTGATTGCGTCTGCTTCTTCTTTCACACACCCTTTGACAACTAGCCAGATGTTATTCTACTTCTGACGATTGAGCGAATTCGATTTTACTTTAGTTTCTGGATAGAGTCGATTACGACGAGACGTTCTTTGGTTTTTTTTGTTGGTAGTCGATTCTAGTCATGGTAGATTGTTGTCATTCTTTTTACTGCCGGGTATTTTTAGAACTATTTTAGATGGCAACTCTAAACTGAATGATTGCTTCTGGACTAAACAGTCTATGGTAGATTACCTATAATTCTCTTTGGTAAAGTACAGGACTGATATACAAAGCCTTTTTATTGGTTAATAGGCTGTCGCGATTTTTATTATTGTTCCGAAGGATAGCATTTTGATTGGTTGATAGATGTCACAGCTTAATTTTTGTTACAATTAGTCTCTATGGGCAGATGAGAGATAGCGTCACTTTTCTTTCAAACTCAATGGAGTTAGCATAATAATGTATTCTTAATTATTACATTTTTTGAGATCGGTGGTTTTCACGATCATCTCAGTTTTTTTGGAGCCGATATATTGGGGAGTTAGACCCCTACGGCTATGGAGTTTTTATGCGGAGGTTATTTCGGTAAGATTTTGATGGATAGACTTAAATTCCACATTTTTAGAATGACGCGTATTACATCGAATTTTACAATTGTATTTTGAAATCGTTCCAGGTGCATAGGGCTATTCTGCCCAGCGTAGGCTTATGTATGTCATTTGGACAAAGAAAACGGTACGTTTTTCCGCCATATTTAGTATGCATTCGCGTGGTCACAAAGACGATTATTAACCAAGGTGTTATTGTTTCCAGCCGTAAGGCGTTTTTCTTTTATATTAAAATTTTATAAAACTTAATTGGAACACAATGTCTCTTCCCACATCGAATTAACTTGGGAGTTGTGGAGCCGAGAAGACCGGAGGGCTACGCGGAATGATAGGACGGAGCCCTAACCAGCTACAGATTGGTACCCAGTCCTAGTTTTAATTATGACCGGACCATTAAGGTATTTAATTTAACATTTATTTCTCAACCAGATGCAATGGTAATCTAGATACTATAGATAACGTAGGTAGCATTATTAGGTAACCTCTGAACGGTATTGTAAACCGTTCATGATGTATTAGGAAATCCAAGCCCTAAGCAGGAGTTTCCACCCTCTAAATTAACCATAAATTTAATTAAGTTCTAAACAACATAACATAACATATATAAGTATAATAATAAGTATATAAGTATAACATATAAGCCTACAAACACTTCAAGCATTCTAAATTAAAATACCATCTATAACCCATTCAGACTTTTTACTTGCTTCCCACCCTAAGATTAGAATTACCAGTGCTACGGCTGTATATCCGAGGTGAGTTTAGATTAATTAGTTGGGATACCTCCTGTCTGGCGCCCGAGAATTTTCCATTTAATTTAACTTTTTATATTCGACGGAGGACCCTATTTAAAATATTTCTTTTATTACAATTGTCGCTTTCAAACAAACTATTTTAATTTTATCTGTTAAAATTTGCGCCCTCAATTTTTATTTTTATTTTACAATTGGCGCTTGAAAGAGTACTAATTTTTTTTTATTACAATTCTTGAAAGAGTACTAATTAAATTTTTTATTACAGTGAATTTGATACATTTAGTTTTTTTTTAATTAAGCACAAGATTATTTACAGTGAACCAGTTAAGAACTAACGATAAGGATTCATTTACGTTATCGCAAATACTGGTTTTACCTCTATCAACTTTAAATATTAAAGACGTATCGTCTGCAAATAAAACTATATCACAAATATTTTTTACAAAAAAAGGTAAATCGTTAACGTATACTAGGAATAAAAAAGGGCCTAGTATCGATCCCTGAGGTACCCCTCCTCTATATCAATAATTGATCCCGAAGACCTCTCACCACCCACGTCTACTTTCTGGACTCTATTGGATAGATAAGACTGTATGAGGTCAATCGCCCGGTTTTTAATGCCATAATATTTTAACTTTGTGATTAGGGTTGCATGACTCACACAGTCAAAGGCTATAATACGCAAAAAAAAAAAAAAAAAGAAATAAAAAAAAAAAAATATAAAAGGATAGATCGCAGAATACCCCAACTGCATCCTGTGACTTCTCCCAGGCCTCAAACATATGCTTTAAGAGCGCTATACCTGCATCAGCTGTTGATCGACCTTTAGTAAATCCGTATTGATTACTATGTAGCAGGCCGTTAACGTTAAAGTGGTATAATAACTGATTAAGAATTATTTTTTAAAAGATTTTACTTAAAGCAGGTAATATCGATATCGGTCTATAATTAGCGAGATCACTTTCACTTCCAGACTTAAACATAGGAATGAGTTTACTGTGTTTCATGAGATCGGGAAAAACTCCCTCGTCGATACATCTATTAAAAATATAAGCTAAACATGGTGCAATATCTAAGATAATGACACCCAGCACCTTTGTAGACATTCCCCAAAGATCTTCTGTATTTTTTATATTAATTATCTTGAATGCTTTTACAATACTAGCCTCGTTAATGTAGCTAAAACTAAACTCATTCTTACATAGGTATATGTAATGTTAGGCGCTAAGCGCATATACGAGCTGAATAGCACATTGTTCAGTCGTAGCAAAAGTCTCTATTTATGTAACTATTTTCATCCAGTCAGCGTTCTGGACTTGTATTTATTATTATTCTGTATATAGGTATAGCGGTAATAATAAAATAAAACCCATAATATCGTACACCATGTTATGTAGGCACTTACCTGATTAGAGTATATAGCGAGTATGGCCTGGTTGTATGTGATGGCTGCTCGCTGTCTGGAGTTGAGTTTGTGCTCGAGTCCGTCAGCACTGGCTGCCTTCATGCGCTTGCGCGAATCGAACACATTCGCGTCCCTACGCAAGTAAACACAAACACATTACACATATATAAAATTAAGCATAGCTTGTACTATTTATCGACCTGTGTGATGCAGTGGGCCAATCATCATCTGGCCCCAAAGTAAGCAGAGTTTGTGTTATGAGTACCTACTACATGACGTGGACCTACCACAGAAAGTTGTCGTGGGTGGTGAGAGGCCTTCAGGATCAATTATTGATAAAGGGATACCACAAATTTCGGTTTCGATACTAGGCCTTTGTAAATACATACATATTATACTTAGAAACACCCGAGACAAATACTTGCAGATCGTATTAACATTTGTCCCACTAGGCTAGGCCTAGGCTAGGCCACTGCATCGCAGAGGTCGTCAAAAATTATTATATTAAATTACAATTACATTGTCTTAACAGTACGGACACCAAAACGACAACTGAGTCATATAGTACATAAATATGTGTATTTAGATCTTGGTGTTCTTAAAATAAAGACCGAAACATGTAAGCAATCAACAGCTATATAGTACACCTACCTATTGATGACTACGGCGTTGTTGCTTGCTATAGCAATAAGTGCTTGGTCGCTAGGCTTGTCTTTCAGTACGTTTTGGTAGATTGCTGCTGCTTCCTTCTCCTTACCCATTTGCTGGAGACAGTAAGCTTGTTGGACTCTGCAAATATGTTTTTGGGTTAATAAGTAAATAATAAATATTAGTGGAAAATTCACACAACACCACATAGCCCCAAACTAAGCATAGATTTTACTATGTCATATATCATTGATGTGTAAGAAACCCTGAGAGAACTGTTCTATCAAGAGTGCCTATTTTTTTGCAATGTGTAGACAACTACTTAATAAAATTCCTGCCGAAATAAAGGACTAAAATAAAAAAAATTAGGAAAGAAAATATATTGTGGCTTTTTGGCCTCATGTCGCTCTGCTGTCAGACAGTTAACCAACACACTTGAAATGTATAAACTCTCTTGTATAAGTATTTCGTAGTTAAGGTAGTTATAAGATGGATCATATAAAAAAGCGCTAGAACCAAGACGAGTTTCTTGCCAATTCTTCTCAGGCTTGGGTTAGGATGAATTGGCACCTAAATTCACCTAGTATGTAAGACGTTTCAAAGTGATCCTTGTGATTGTATTGAATAAATAATCTTTTGACTTGACTTTGTTAACGAATTTCTTGGAAACGAATAAATATAATTTATTAAAGCTAAAGCAGAATACTGTATGGTTTAACTTATTAAAAATATCAAAATTTGCATGCCAATGTTTTTCGGTGAAATATGTGAATTTACTGTATGACTCAATATCTTGTTATCTACCATATTTCTTGCAAAAAAATTATGTGTATTGTCTGCGGGATCTACGGTCTACGGTACGGTACGGTGTCTACGGTATATGTCTACGGGAAGCAGATGATTGAAATACTTTGAAATACATACATGATATACTTTATAACATCCAGACACATCAAGTCTAGCACACAAATGTATGTCCTGGGAGGGAATTGAACCTACAAACTACAGAGCAGCAGGTAGAGCTAATATCAATGGAGCTGTGAGGCCAGTATATCTTAAATGCAATTATAATTAAGAAAAAAGGAAAAGTTTATTTTGTTTCAAATTCCGATATCATATAGGTACTTATATAAAAATGTTATTTTACAATTTTTTGTGGCTTTACTTGCTCTACTAATAACTACATGCTTAATTTTTGATTACTTTTAATATTTAATATTTTTATGAGTGGTCATACATTACAATCAGTGAGAGAACAATCATCTCATGTTTTTTTTTTAATTAATATGGGAACAACTTTGGGGTACCTATACCCTTTCCAATAAAAAAAAAATATCAAAATCGGACTACTCTGTAAAAAAATATACGCGTCGACTTGAGTACCCTCCTCCGTTGTTTCGTCGGTAAAAAATCGGTTGTCACTCAACATGTGTTATATTAGCGTTTAGAACGCTCTTATAACGCTGGTCTTTTACAATTAAGTATCACCTGATGATGGCAGCCTCCTGCTTAGCTTCTTCCTCAGTCCCGCCATCCTCGATCACGCTCTCGGAACACGCCTGTTCTGCCTTCTTCAACTGCTGCAGAGCCTCGTTGTATTTCCCTCGCATAGCAGTGGTAGTGCCCGCATTGTATGTAAGCTCGTATGTGCTCTCTTCAAATTGGGGCAGGTCTGAGGACTGGAATAAATCATCAGTTTTAAATTTGCCGATGCCCATGTATCGGCTATGGTGATTCTTAGATAAACAGTAGCATGTAAAGTGCAACCATAGACTAGCATCCGTAATGTTTTTTTTACCCTGTCCTATGGTGTATCATTGAAAAGGACTTTCAAAATAATATTAAGAGGTTTCTTAAAAACGTGTATGATACATATATACATTAATAGAAAAATATCATAACAAATTAATAAATTTTGTAAAGTAAATGGTGTTGAATTGGTCAGGGACCTCACTAGTCATTCTTATTCCTACTGAAGCTTTCACTGTACGAGCTCATGCACTTGTTTAATGTTTTATCCTAATATTTGTTTAGCCTTTAAGAACAAACATCCAAAAAATTTTTCACTTTTACTGTATTAGTAGGATTCTCCTATGCAATGTAAACAAGGTCCATCAAAAAGATAGATAATGCTGGACACAAACACCACATCACCTAGCCCCAAAGTAAGCAATGCTTGTTGTATGGGACCGTATGCGTGTCTCAGAGGGAGGTATGATTAATAAGATAAGATGGATAAAAGATATAGTGTTTATTAACAAACTTTACCAATACCAGTTCGAGGTCCGATTACACACTGTCTAGGTAAACCACATGGGCGGCGTTGATGCCTTGTGCGGCCTACTTAGACCCGTTTGCAAGCTAAGCTTATATTGTTTGATGTGCATCGAACACTTGTGTTATATGAACCACATGACTGATATACATACTAATATTATACATAGAAAAACACCCAGACACAAGACAAATATTTGCAGATCATAAAAACATTTAACCTGCAACAGAAACAAATGTGGAAAGATATTCAGATACATATTAAATCAGCGCAATGATAGACTGATAGATGCACAAATGTGCATATGGATATATAGCAGAGTACTTACACTGACCGACATGTTAAAACTATGCTGTCAGTTATTCTGTTTTAACTTAAACTTACAGGATTGACCGCCGCTAAGTTGGCCACAACAGCAGCCATGTTAGATTGCCTCTCATCTTCATAGTCATCAGTAGTGTTCTTCACTAGATCTCGGTAAAGGTTGTAACAGTCTTGGTACTGTTCCAACCGGTATAGAATTTGAGCCCTAGGCAGTAGAAACATACATTTGATCAGTTGTAAGAACACTTTGTAGTAAGTAAACAATAGCCTAACCTTTTCATCCCAATTCAGTTTATGTTTAATTTGAATACAGGATTATTGTACACAAATTTATTTGCAAATTGCTAAATCTTTTAGCGACTTGACTTTTAAGAAACTAAGTTATCAACTGCTAATTGTTAAGCCATACAAATACATACAGTACCTCAACTCTTTCAACGCTGGTGTCTGCTCTGGAGCATTATCCACCGTTTCCATAGCATCCTTAGGAAAATTCAGCCGATATTGCACATATGCCTTCTCAAAGAACAAGTCGGCTGCCAATGGACCATTCTTAGGCTTGGAGAGGACACTAAGAGCTTCCTTGAAGTTGCCTAACTGAATAAAGCATACTATCTTGCAGTGGAATGCTTTTTGCTCATTTGGAGCTATTTGCAGGACTGAAACAAGTGATATTTTAGGATTAACCGTGTATCTGAGCCATTTTTTTTTGAGTAGGATTGTGTATTCTAAAAAGCAAAATAATGTAAGTATTTTTAAAGGGAAAAAATAAGTGTTGACTAAAAGCGTAAATCTTAACTTAATAACACTATTGAATAAATAAAACTGAGTGCTTAGTACGGGAAAGTCCAGCTTTAGGAGCAGATAAATGTGATGATATTGTAGGTTTTGTTTTTGAGAGTTTTATAAGAAACGAGGAATGTTATGAGATATGTAAATATTGGGTAAGACTACTTACTTTTTCCTGTAGCTTTCAATGCTCTATCATAGTCACCGCCGACGCAGAATTTATTTAATTCACTATAAGCCTGAACAAGGTTAGTTTCCTTGTTGGCTGACATTTTTTTTTGACATAACTGACATGACAACTTGGCAAATGGCAAATGTCAGCTGTTGTCACGTCATCGCGATTACGTTCCAATATACGCGTTAAAGGTCTTTGTAATTTTACTGTAATTTTAATGTCAACTCTTGTGATTCACAGATGGTACTAACATAAAAGTAGCTTATAACATAATACTAATCCAGGTATTAGGTATTTACTACATCCAATATAAAGTTTTATCCAAATCCGTTCGTCACTACATCCGTGTTTGGGCCATAAACAAACATAAATAACCTACACATAATATAAAATATGTCAGTTGAGCTTAGTAAATGCTCGAAGCCATCTCTGGACTCATAAAAGATGGCTTGAAAGGTAGGTTTTACCCATATACCTACCTGCCTATTTAATAGAACACCCGGTTGGGTGGGAGCCCTCAAGTTTTTTTAAATCTCTTGTTTATGTATTGCTTAGTTTAGTTTAGACTATGCTTAGTTAGGGGCTAGATGGTGTTGTTTGCATTGTTTACCAATATATATTTATTTTGTACCTTTGTCTGTTTATTAAAGATAGGTAGACATCTTATTGCTGCTTGGCTTCTTCGTTTAAGGCCAAGAACGACCAGAGTCGACCAATTATAGTAGGGTCAATTTAATCACATTTATTTTGACATCTGTCTGTTTTAGCTTCATATTGAGGTGACCTGCTTAGAAACATCGATTAAACTAAATTATTGATCGATTTTCGTTCGTAAATTATGGAATCAGAATAAAACAAGTAGGTACATAGTGTAACAAAAAAATGCATTTATTCAGTTGAGCTATTTGAATAATAGCTAGTGTGTCATCGTCATTACTGCTGTCCGCACTCAGAGATATTATAAATTCATTTTGAACCATATTGTCTATTCTCACATCTTGTTTAAAATCATCTGGAATTATTTTCTTTGTTTTCTCGACGACTTTTCTCCAGTCTTCCGTAGTGACTTCTGCAGTTTGTAGCAGTACCAACATTTTTGCTGTACCTATGGCACCTAGGGTAGGGTTTTGAAGGGTGGCTCAGTATTGTTACGCGATGCATGACCCTTTATTTGTGCCCAAATAAGCTCGATAGCGTTATACTGGCAGTGATAGGGAGGTAATCGAATAACGCCGTGTCCATGCTCTAGGACTAGGTCATCGATTATAAAGCGAGGCTTGGGCGGCTTAGTTGCTTTTATGCAGTTCAACAACTCAACTTTTAATAAAGTTGGATTTGCTTCTACACCATTCCTCTCCAGCCACGAGACAATTTCTAGTTTTTTATTTGCTTTCGTTGGTGGCTTTTCAACTTGAACAGAATACGGAGCGTTGTCCATGACAATTATCTGATATCTGAATCCAATTGATTTTAAAACCTTTGACAGTCACGATTTACCGCCAGAATACCTGCCTCTTTTAATAAAACCATTAGTTTTTTCCGTGTAGGATATTCCTTTCTTGAGTAATATCCATAAATGTGGTTGTGATATGCAGCAGCCTCAAAATTGTCAACGCCAACAATTTTCTTTTCTCTCTTTCTTTTTTTCGGTGTACGTAAAGTATTCTCTTCTAAGCCTGATGGTCCGTATTTCTCTTTGAGAATTTGGGTAACTATCCTCTTCCCCAATCCTAATGCTTCGGCAACGCGTTCTCTTGGTTGTGTCACAGGTAAATGAGGCCCACCGTTAACAGATTCACGTTCGAAATAATAGCTCAATTTTACTACCAGTTCACGAGATTGACTGTTCAGCGTTTTCCCTCGTTTTGACATGGTAAAGCACAAATCTTTAAGCAATCGGAATCCAAATTATAGCCAGGTATACATCAGAGTAAGATCAGTCCAATAAGATAAGCCGGTTCAGAAGAATTTATCAGAGAACACACCAAAAACGCACAGTTACTTCGCACAACGACAAAAGACTGCGCCATTCACTGGTTGCCAACTGACTGACATAGAAAAAATAGATAGCAAATAAAAGCAAAGAGTTTTCATACTATGTGTCTCCTAGGAAAACCTAGCACCCGCCTTAGGAAAAGCTGGAGATCGCTAACAAAATCGAGATAGTAGCTTTGGTAGTAAATATTTCAAACTAGACCACCCGTTTTCTTTAAAATCTAATAGACCTACTGTAGGTATGTTTAAATTTCTAACTACTTAAAAAACACAGAAAAATATACTGTGTCTTTTACGGTAGGTGTCCACTTTGTTCACGAGGGCCTAAAGCTGCGGTCTCCTATAAGATAAAACATTCCTTCACAAGAAATTCAAATTATCTATCATAAATCTTTTCATTTTTTGTGTAACATCCCTAGTGTTTACAAAGGAAATAAGATCAAAAACGTAGGTAACCTTGTAACGATGTTCAGTTTTTTTAAATCAAAAATAAATTATTATGTTTAGAATGGTTTATTAGTCAAAGTAAGTTGTAAAATTGCCTTTTTTTATCATTATAACAATAAATATGTATGTTTAACTGAAAAAGTGTATCAATTGGGCAGTGGAAACTTTGAAAATATTGTGTGCCCTCCGTTACAAGGTTATATTGTTGAATTCGGATGTAGTGTCAAATGTGACCTATTAACGTGGCCCTGTGGCCCTACTTTACGTAGGAACTTACATAGTTATCGAGAGCTAACAATAAAACTTCTGAAAAGGCATGTAGGTAGTAGAATTACCTATCTACATTCTACACGATTTTGGTCAGAACACAGAAGTGTGCAATGCCGTAAAAACATTATATTTATTACCTATATAGATACCTATAAGGTTTACCTACATTATATAGATTAGATAATCTATAATACCTAATAACACTGCAGGTGTGCAAATGCAGGAGCTTTAAAACTGTACCTAGCCTAGGGACTTATTTAGGTACATAATCTATTTCCGTGATCGTTCAAAACAGCGACATAGTAAGACTTAGTCTTTCTACTACCTACAAAAGGCGAACAAAACAAAACGTCCACAAAATACATTCTTGCAGAGTTTTATTCAAAAGTAAGGAACAACCATTGTAAATCTGTGAGACGACGGGCGCTTATGCCGGCGTGTGTCGAACTCATCAAACTTCGACGGCGCGGCCGAAGTTTGCAGAGTTCCTGCAAGTTTCGGAAAACGTAGCGTCGAAAAATTGTTGAATTTTTCGCGCGGGAAGCGCGATGTTGCGGTGTCGACGGATTTTTGGGCATTTGAATACTTCCATGCGCAGGGACGTACTGAGAACGAGTAATTTATTTATTTATTTAAACAACCATGTCCAGGTGTTAGTAGGCACTTAAAACTAGTTTAGTACCTATTTTAAACCAACCAGTCATCTGGATGAGACAGCTACTCTACTCACGTACTTACTCACACGAAACCTTTTTTTTGCCAGATGGCATGGCGTCGGTGTCGATACGCGCTTCCACAAACATAGCCGAAGCGATGCACTAACACGGAAGCCGCAACAGCACTTCAAACGCGTTATATAATATTGGACCCGCTAAGCATTTTATGCCTATCGTATATAGGCATATATGAACCACAGACTCGCAGAATACAGTAAATCTACGGGTCAGCGTGTTCACCCTGATTGACAATGTTCTGCATTCTCTTTGCATATTAGCATTCTTGAGGTCCTCAGTTACCAGGTGCCCCAGATATTTATAACGAATAACTCTTACAAATGGCTCGTTATTGAGTGTTACAGGTGGGACAAAAACCTTTCTTTTTTGGATGATTTCCTTACATTGTATATTAACTTACATTCATTACATTTACTGAGTCCTGGCGAACCTGCGAATGATTGAATGGGGAATGCCAGGCCAATATATACAGTTCCAGTACCAGAGAACGAATCCAATCCCATTGCATAAAGGATTGAGACAGGGAGATGTTATTTCAGAGACCACACTACACGACACGAATATACAAATTCATTAACCCACTAATTTACACACACACACACACAGTTTTTGCACGCCTCTTTTCACTCATACACACTCGAACTGTAGATACACTGAATGTTGTATTGCGCTCGTTATCGGCTCGTCATCTCGAGGGTAATAGCTGAAAATCAGTGTTTGCTTCTAGCAATATTATCGCTGAGCTATGACCCTTTTGATATTGCAACACACACGCACTTTTAGTTTCTAGTGCCTAAAGTTTTATGTATTTACCAATAAGTACAATGGTACCATTGATTGTACGAGTGTGCTGGATTATCAAATAAATGTTGTATAGCCTCTGCATTGGAGGATGTTTTCAAGCTCTTGTACTGGCATAGACATGGTACCAACATCAATAACGAACACACACACCTTCGATTTGCCGACGATATAGTCCTCATGGCAGAATCGCTGGAAGACGTTGTCGTTGGCACAATGCTCAGCGACCTTAATATCGTCTCCCAACAGTTGGGTCTTAAAATGAACATGAGCAAGACAAAAATCATGTCAAATGCTCATGTTGCACCGGTACATATTGGGAGCGATATAATCGAAGTTGTAGACCATTATGTCTATTTGGGTCAGACAATTCAACTAGGCAAGTCAAACTTCTAGAAAGAGGTCAGCTGACGAATCCAACTCCTCCTATTGAGGAGGCCTATGTTCAGCAGTGGACTTCTAAGAGCTGATATGAGATATACCTACCAACTGTTTGTAGATTTCCAAAAACCTATAATTTCAGCATTTTAATGAAGAGTGGCTTTTGAGTCCATTTTGATTTGTTATTAGTAGTACTGGCACCATTTAAGTTTACCTTTAAAGATTTTACGCGCATTGTATCAAAACTTGAAACATTGGCTTGCCATACCACATACAGAATTTCAGCCTAGAATTCAACAAAGCCGGGGTAGGTACTTATACTTATAGGTGAGTAATATATTTCCCAGCATCCTATAAGTATCTTTTTCTCTCGGGTATGGGTGTTTTTCTATGTATAACTAGCTGTTGCTCGCGACTTCGTCCGGATTTTTTTGAAAGGAATTGTAGCTTCAATCCATCCCCAGGATGTAATTTATCTTCTTGCCAAATTTTATTCATAAGTTTCAAACCAATCACCTCACCACCCATTAAAAGTGTCCATACAATTAACACTCACACCTCATTTTACTCCTCATAAAGGAAAAGAGAGAAAAATTAAATTTAGAAAAATCCTGAAACACGTGTTCATTAATTGGCATTTTATTTATTCATATCAAATTTCAAGCAAATCCACGCGATAAAAAGTTTCATACATTCGTGTTCTCCCTCTTTTCCCTCTCCCTCTTAGGGGTTGAATTTCAAAAAATCCCGTCTTAGTGGATGCTTTTGCTGTAAAAGGAAGCTACCTTCCAAATTTCAGTTTTCTAGCTTCAGCGGTATCGGCTCGGCGATGATGCATCAGTCAGTCAGTCAGGTTAAGCTCTTTTATAGGTATAGATAATCTACTGTAGGTATTTTCATAATATACTAGCTGGTCCGTGCTCACTTCGTTGGGTGGTTACAACTTCACAAAAAATATTAAAGTATTAATATCGCTATTAAAAAAAAGATAGCTAATTAAATTATTGCAATAATTACAGAGATTAACAAAGTTACGGATAAATATTAATAGATGGCGTTAGCGGCGCTTCGCTCGCCTCGATCCCGTTCCAATAAAATACATACATACAAAACTTTATTATGGGATTTTTGACCATCTTGCTAAGCAATCTTTGCAAAAATATTTTATTTTTCTCAAGTTATTTCCGGTTTTCTTAGTTATTTTATTGATTTTATTGAAATAGAGTTAGAGTTATTGACTCGTGTGTGAATACTTAAAATAAAAGCATGACCGCATATTATATTAACTTTCAGTAAGTAACTACCTAGTAGGCATTTGTAATTCTTGTGAGAAATAAGTTCTTAAACCACAAAAGGTTTATTTCATCGAGCAAAAATAATCCATAAGTATAATTATTTAATATGAAATGACAACATTTTATAATAAGGATAGTAAATGACGAATGACACGACTTTGTGACATCTAACCATTTAACAATATAAACACTTGACTATATTATGGGCATTCTTCGTTTGTCACTTCATGAAGTAGCACGGCTCTGCTAATTTAATATTGTTTTATTCGTTTTATTGCATGTTTTATTCAGTAATAATGGCGGAATTTTAATGAATAAATTGTGACTACAGGACGGGTATGGAGAATTGAATTAAATGTGTGTTGTGATGCAATGTGATGTGAACGACGAGGAATCCCAAGAAAATTTTAGACGCCATTCCGCGTGACGTCTAAAATTGACAATTGACCATCGACTAAAACTTTATTAAACAAATTGACCATAAACAAACATAAACACTTGACACTGGCAAAATTGGCATTATTATGTCACATGCCATTAACAAAAAAGAAGTGTGGTATACCTAACTCATTCTAGGATGGTATGGTATGTAGGTACCACAAACTACTAGGATGTTATGTTAGGTTAATACCTACTTATTAATAATTAATTACAGATATTAAAAGTCGTGTTGGTGTCCGCGGCGCGACAATAGATGTAACTTTAACATTGTTTCCGTTGCAAGATGCCAATCTATTTTATGGGTTTGTCTGGAACTTGTGGTTTAAAAAAAGTTGGTGTTCGTTTATCATTTCTTTCGTTACTACGAGTTTAGTTACAGATAATAGATGCTAAAGATAACTGCTCAAACACGTAGCACAGAATACAGAAAGGATGTTACTAGTGCCACTCGCTACTCGTAGTAACGAAAGAAATGATGAACAAAAACCAACTTTTTTTAAACCACAAGTTCCAGACAAACCCATAAAATCGATTGGCATCTTGCAACGGAAACAATGTTAAAGTTACATCTATTGTCGCGCCGCGGACACCAACACGACTTTTAATCGCATTACGGAAAGTTCGCGGGAACTTGTGCCCGGGACGCAGATTGTTGCATAGTTACTAAAGTGTCACAGATTGTGTGGTAGTAAGTTTGTGAAGTTATCACGCCCCGGGCGGTTAGGGGGACAATTTTTTATTAGGTTTTTCACCAGTCACTATTATATGTGTTTTAGGGTTCTGATTCGAAGTCCACAAGGAACCCTTATAGTTTCGCGATGTCCGTCTGTCTGTCTGTCCGCCTTTATTCTTGCTCTTGCTCGCGGATATTTATCACGGATAGTGAGGCTTGAGTACATTTTGAGTAACATCTTGATTTATTTACCGTAAAAAAAAAAAGGCCCATACAATTTTTGCTATGCTACCTAGATGGTGTTTAATTGGTTTTGGACCCACTGTGCCTGGTCACAATGTGCTTGGCCAATTATTTTTTTGGTAAATCGGTTCATAAGACCAAAGCATGATAATATGCCTTTCTACATATCTACTTAATGTTATTTACTGCCAAACACACTCAGTTCAAATTAAATGTTTGAAGGCAAGCGGGTGCATCGTGTTTTATCGGGGTCCGTCTGATTAATTACTTGAAATTCCATTTAAAAGGGTAATGTTTGTCCCTATTACAGCGTCACTCGACGCTTGCCTCTATAAACTCTGTCGGTCCACTGAACAATTGAAATATCGTGCCTTCAAATACCCTAACCCATAAAAATATTGGAAAGCTGCTCAATGGAAACTCGTAAAAAACGTCTCTAGAATACTTACATTATTTTTTATTAATTAAATGGTTAGCAAAGAGCAACCATTTTATTTAACCAACTTTAATATAATTTTGTAGTTACTGAGTTTATAACTGATTATAATTTTGTTTTATTCCAAACTACTAAACTAGGCACTTATAAAATTTATTGTAGATTTATTTAATAATTAGAAATCTTTGAAAATCATTTTGTAGTTGCATTTTTACAGGCAATCTTAGAGGCTTTGAAACATAATTCCAGCCGCAAATCCTCGAATCATTTATATTTTAAATTACGTTGCGTAGGTAGACCAGAATAATTCTGGTAGATACCAGAATAATTACGAGATTTAGGCCAGTATTATCTATTCAAAAATTGAATTTATATTCGGGATCCTATGGGAAATTTAGCTTTCAGAGTAAATTAATGGAATGGAATTACTCTAACCGATGATGGTACTTTACAAGATGCTGAATGGTTCAGTAAAACAAAGAACAGTGTGTACGTTCCACACCGTCATTGATAGTCGTACTTACACGTTTGTGTGAAGTTGTGGGGTGATAGCATTTCAGTTTTATGAAATGTCAATGGAATGCTATAAAAGTTATTACGGGTGACCGTGCGAAATTGTGTCGGTATTTTCTTTATTCACCGGTCAGTTGCTTTTACGTTCTTATTTAGTGTTATTTTATGTGGAACTACTTATGTGCTAGCGTATTTCCGATAAGTCGGATGAAATTTGATTTTATTAAGTAGGTTTGAGGAAATAGGACTTTAACTTCCTACTGTAGGGAAGAGGTACCTAAGTATATAGGTGCCTAATATTATTTTTCATGCCTTCAACTCAGTTGAAAAACAGAAGGCAGAAGGCACATATATTGTTTTCTGTGGTTTCGTCTGAACAACACAAACGTATCTTATTATGTTCATACCAAAGTCTGAACTAAAATAACATTTATAAAATACTCTTCTTAAATTTACTTCTTCTTTTTCTTCATTAATGGCATGTGTCATTATGATGACGATTTTGCCAATGTCAAGTGTTTAGATTGTTTATAGTAAGACGTCACAAAGTCGTACGTTGTCGTTCGTCGTTTGTGTATTATAAAAATTGGTGTGCCTTTATAAAATAATTATACGGATTAATTTTTCTCGAATCACAAAACTTTTATTCCAATTATTCACATCCGAGTCAATAACGAGCAATAACGAACTTTATTTAAACAAAATCTTAAAAGTTACAAATAAAACCCGAAATAACTTGGTAAAAATAAAAATATATGAGCACAATGCTTACTCCGTAAAACGGCCAAAAATAATCTCATACATTTACTAAATTTAGGTATGATTGACGTGTTTTAGCTCATTTTTGTCATCTTTATCATCACTTCCACAAAGACCATTAATCAAGAATAAAACTGCGGAAAATCAAGTCATTTGAGGAATTAAATGTAAATTCTAACTTATTTTATATCTGTCATTTAAAATCGTTATTTGATTTGATGATCTAATTTGAACTTTGGTTAGAGCAAAATAAGGTGGCTCATATTTTAGGAAATCTTAGCTAGTCTGGCGAATTATATAATAAGTATAATTAGGGCTTTTGGCGTATATTATAATAAATGTGATGGGTGGATGTTTGTTTTTTCCTCAATCACTCAATATTGGCTTCACTGGTTTGGATGCAACTTCCTATAAATAAAGTTGAGAACTTAGATTGACATTTAGCCAAATTTTGCTCTATGTACCACGCGGGCAATGCCGCGGGCAGACGCTAGTTAATCATAACTAATTCATTTAAATAAATCCTTTATTTGAGTCACTAATCTCCGTGGAATACACGGGGGATAACAGATTAGAAATTTCCGTTAGACCAAAAAAGGTTGACCCATTTGTTTCCGCGCAGGACACTTTTTTCCTGACAAATTGCCTGAAAGTAATTTTAAGCCCAAGACCAGTTATTTATGTGTATTACTTTAGCTTTATGTTCGGTGAACTGCGTGTGTTCATTATTTTCTTCAGTAATGGCACTTGAGGCGCGTCCATTTTATACTTTATGGCTATGAGATTCAATAAAATCGTATAAACCCTCATCAAATCTTAAATATAATACGGAAATTGACGATGCTCTGCTCTTTATGAATAAATAAATTTAACGGTTAGGTGATCGTTCGATATTAGGTAAATATTGGAATTACAAACACCTCGTTAAAACAGATATATAGTTTATTAGGGATGTACACGATTACAGTACACAAGAAAATTAGTAGAGACGCACAATGCAATCTAAAACTGTTATTCTTGATAGAACAAGATCACACACGAGGGAAGGGAACGCTGTGATGTGACCCGACTGAATGTCGTCGCGCGTGCGGCGATGGCGCTTGAGTCGCCCGCGTCTACAGCAGCGCGCATGCGCGAACCCCGCGCCGCGTGCTCATTGGTCTACGCACCCGCCGTTTGGTTTGAGCATCTAACGAACTACGGAGCACAACGTGTTTAATGTCCGAATGTCACCAAGCCTGACATTCGGACACAATATTTTCGGACACTTAGGTCGAAATGACACTTTCAATTTTAATTAATTTTTTAGTGACATTTCGGACACCAATAATAAACGCTGTTTTGTACAGTCAAGTAACAAACTTAAACTGCCAAGACGAATTCAATGATATCACATTCACATACATAAATACGCATTTTGGCAGTTAGGTATTAAAAATAACATGCATGATTTGAAAGACAGTAACGAGCGAGAGAGAGCTAATGTATGAACTAGATCTTAATTAATAGAAAAGTAATAGTAAAGGAAATCGATAGATTAGGATATTTCTATTTATTAATTTCTGTCTTTTCTGTGTTTTTGCCCTGATCTATTGATTAATAATAATAATAGTCATATTTTTTTATTATATTACGCTTAAAGTTTTTTAAACTTACGCGATCAGAACACATTATTATAAATACTTACGGGTATCCAGTCCAGTACTCCAGTCATCCCGTGACCACGACAGAGTGTAAACCTGTCGAAACGTCGGGAAAAATAGGTAAATAAACGCGATAAATACCCGTAAGTATTTATAATAATATATTACGCTTTTAAGCAAATACTCTAATTAGTAGGTACATCTGGTTATATGAGATTTATATCTCTTTCATAATGGTGGTTATTTTTCCATACAACTATTCAATTTTACATCAGAGACTGTTACTAGCAACTTTTTAATTTTCTTTATGCAACGACCAGAAATGTTTAAAAATCAAAACTACAAATGAGTTCGATGAACATCTTACTGCTGACTGATTTTAGGCAACAAGAAATACCTACTTATGTGTTGAATTGTGCATAGAACGCCTTATTTTTTAAATTGTTTGCTTCGATTGGTTTATTACCTTGTAGAATATTGTGCCAAATGCTGTTAAACTACTGTGATTATTGTAGGTTTTTTTGTAAAAGATTGTATTGCTTGTTTAGTAAAATGGTGCTATGACTTACTCTAAAATATTCAGTTTTGGAGACTCTCTTTTTCTTTGTACCTAATTAATCTAATACAAGTTAAAACTTTGAGTGACCGTTCTATTCATACATTCCATTTCATAAAAAAACCCGTTAAAATATTCAACTTCAGCAGACTCAAACTTTGATTTTGAATATTGCCCATCAAAATATTCCTACTTCAGACGGCTCAACGATATCTCTATCATTAGGTTCGTAAATTAAATGACATCCGATGCAGGGATGACGATTTGACGCAAATTGGACAGGTGTCAGGAGTTGGGAGCGAGACGAGACGCAATCCTTGGATTCTGCTCATCGTTAGTATACTCTAGACTTAACGAATTTCATCCTTGACGGCTAGGGTTGTCACTATTGTAACCCTAATAAAACCCTTCTAAAAAAATCCCCAGTGTACGGAAAATGGTGAAGATAGAAATTACTGTAATTCTGTACGGTAGGAGGTGAAAGAGGCCTCTTAAGATATAATTCTCAGAGGCATCAGAGGCTCCTATCGTGCACTTAGCACATGTCTTCAAATTGTTAGTCGAGATACCTGTTTCCGCACGATGTTTTATTTCACAAAAAACACTAAATATCATTTTTTAAATGTTTTTATATCATAACATTGTAGGGGCCACTAATACCTACGTATTACCATGCAATTTTATCACGATATAAAAGTCTGTGAGCAAGATCTGTGATAGGCAAACAGACCGATAGACAGACAGACGGACAAACAGAAACCATAAGGGTTCCTTGTTGAGCTTCGGTACCCGATTAAAAGAATCTATCATTCGCGCTGCTAAATAATATAGTAATAACGCTGATAGGAGCAACACTCCTAAAATAATGAAAATGCTTATATCCGAGTAAAACGATTAATTCAAGTTCCTTCAACCCTAGCACATCTCGTAATAGGATGTCGGTGAACTACCTCTAGAGTAGGTAGAGCCGACAGCGATCGCTCGGTATAGCCTAATAAAGGCCTGGCATATGAGATTTCAATTTGGAGGCTCATGCCAGCCCTCGTTTAGTACTGCACATATTCAGAATCAAAGTGCCCTGGTAGAATCGATGAGCTTAAAAATTGAGTTAAAGCTGGATTTCGGATTATAAACTCCAGTTTTATGGGAGAAAGGTACATATTGGATTAATTTTAAATATCAAACCACATCATCCACAGTCTGACTTCCTCTACTGCTTTCCCTATGTTTGTACCATCCGCCGTAATCCTTTTTTTTTTTGACCCAGGAAAATCCTTTATGGATACCACCTACCCGAGGGGGCAACGTGGTTATGTGGGAGTCTCCACCTAAAGGCGGCAAACCCACTAAAAACCTGGGATGAGTCCCTCATCCACCTTGGTGGGACAGGATGGGGTCGCGTTAGCATTCACCTTCTTGCCCCGGTGGTTGGCCCTGAAAAGGGCCCTTTCTTCTACGGAGGGGTGATCTTGCTCATACCAAGGTCACCCCTCGTGCCCTCATGCAGGGGAGTCGTGCAGACCGTTAGAAAATTCCCTGATTCTCCAACTGTAATCCCCTTTTTGCGCTAATGCTTTTGGCCGTGACTTCCGAATCTCTGCCTAACAAGACAGAGTTCCGCGACCCACGGCGCCAAGCCCCTCCATAGACCACCTAAGCTGTCCCCTCCCTCTGCCTCAAATCCACTGTGCCCTCGGATATAGCCTTCTGCTGCGCAGAGGACACGTGGAGGGGTCCTCCGTGTCGGGTTATTGGCCACCGTGCAATACTTCTCCAGCGTACTAGAGAAGTATCCCACGTTACCCATGTTACCAGGGTACACCACGAGGAGGTTACCCTTGCACCCCATCCGTCGCAATCCTGTGCTAATCTTCTCCATACGCGGCCCTCGGCTTTGACTAGGAGGGGAGGTCCAAAAGTCCACGGGGACGCAGGTACTTGCTATACTATCCTTGTTTGATATGTCACAAATCGGATACTCATTATGATTATATAATTAAACTTTTAGCCCATTGACACCTTGTTATTTAAGATTTTAAATAGTATGATTATTTGTGTTTTTAAATTATCTATACCTAGCCCTAGCCCTAGCCCTAGCCTTAGCTATACAAGCCCGGCTCGGTGCCAGCCGTTATGCACCTGCAACCGAACCGACACCGCATGTACTGATTCGTCTTTCCTGCGGTTCTTGTTGGCAAGGTCGAGAGGTTAGTGTAGGTACCTGGGAAGTCCTGCGCCACCAAACAGAATCCCAGGCAGAGTGACGTCAGTGGAGAGGAAACTTCACCCACCTCAGCTTGCTGGAGTGGATCCATGAACGAAAGTTTTCAATTACTTACAATTAACTGCTCTGTAACTTTACTGACGCCACCTAAATCATCTTCAACAGATGAACGAAGGCCAATGATGATGACTGATTGATTCATTATCGCCGAGCCGAAACCGCTGAAGCTAGAAAGCTGAAATTTGGAAGGTAGCCTCCTTTTATAGCAAAACCATTCACTAAGACGGGTTTTTTTTAATTCAACCCATAAGTTTGGATGTGGTAGGAAGTAGCTCATTTGCTTACGAGGTATCGCCCCGCAAAGTAAATCCGTATAAAAACTGTAATAATGAAGCAACTTGAGTTTCATGCCTGTATCGTGTCTACCCATATTGCCATCATCTTAAAATTACTTTTAAATTATTTAGAAGTTGACGAAGTTTCATAAATCGCCAAATGTGTTTGTGGAAATGTTAGGAAAATTAACTCTACCCAATACAATTGTTTCGTGAATTTGCAGATATATCAGACGCGTTGTCATTTCAGAATAATTTTCATTTACGAGAAGTCTTCCGTACGCCATTCATTCGGCTCATCACGTGAATATTCGCGCTCATGATTGCAATACATCAAATCGCAGACGCTCGCGATTCTAATCAACGCGAGATAATGAATCCTGGAGCGTACAAACTGTGAAGTGATCTGGCGAGCAACAAGGAGTGACATAATTTATGATTCATGGTACACAACATGACAATCTTGAGTGATGCAGATTGTTAGAAATTGTGAAATGGAGTGAACTTTAGCTTTATACCTAGGATTTCAATATTGAAGAAATAAATTTAGACTATTTATTTAGTATAGTATAATATAATTTATTTAGTTAGTATAAGTACCTACCTAACTTCTAAATCTATCATGGTTTTGAGCATAATTTTCACTCAAAACGGGATATTAACCATGATATAAGAGTTGTTTCTGCTTCTCGATATTTCGGCACAGTTGCATGCGCCATGATCACGAGATAAACTCATCATCATCATCATGGTGCATGCAACTAAGCCGAAATATCGCATATTTATTTAGGATCTCAAATGGCGCACATATGCTGGTCTTGATATAACATACATATTTATTATTTCGATTTTCGATTGACGACCTCTGGCGCAGTGGGCCAAGGCGTGCCTGAGACGCAGAAGGTTGGTTTGATTCTCGCCGCGAGACAATTTTTTGTATGATCTGCAAGTGTTTGTCTCGGGTGTTTTTCTATGTATAACATGTATGTATTTATAAAAGAAAAGGCATTTAAGTAGTATATTAACAGTCATTGTAGTACCCATAACACAAGCTCTGCTTACTTTGGGGCTAGATGAAGCTGTGTGAAATGTCCGGCATTATTTATTATTGTTTGTTTTATTTGAGCCTTTAGGAGTCGAGTTCCTGGGCGCGCAGGGAGCAGGAGCCCATCGCGTTTTCTAAATTATTTCACGGCGCAGCGTCTGCTAGAAACACCGCGTGACCTAAGTGCTGGCTCCAAACTGGCCTAGCGTATTAGCATTGCCTTTGAATGTGGCAATTCCAACAGTGTCTTGTGAACGCTGCCCTCTGGCAGTGATCTGGATTAATTGAGCTATCTATAGATCGTTTAAGCGGTTCTTGGATAGCTCAACTGTTTCACCTGTAATTGATATTACTAGTGGTCGCCCACTGGTCGAAAATCGACCATATATAATAATTAATTAATGTATTTTTTATGCATAATTAAAAAAAAAAAAATAGCATTCTGCACTCCTTCTCTACGAGTATACCTATAATCTATAAGTGTGCGAAATTTCGTACTACTCCGTCCGCGCAATTTTCGTGTAAAAAGGGCTACAATGTTTTTGCTTCACGTACCTATTATTGATATATTTGTATAATATACATTTCTGTAATTTATTTCTGACACTGACGTCTATCAAAAATGGCCACTTCAAATGTTAATATTTATCAGAAGAATATCTGTGTCGAAAACCTGTTTAAAAAAACTCCTAGTATCTTTAAAATACCTTTGCATCGAAATGCCTTACGATGGGGTATTCAAATAGTAGGAAATAAACTTTAAGCCGTACGCCCTTCTGGTATCTGGTAGTCGTATGTACTTCTGATAGTTGGTAGTAGTCGTATGTACCTACTGCTTGAACTGATTACTTCTGGCGGCCGGAGATGTTTGTCAGGAAAACACCGCTGATGTAGAAAGTGAAACAAAAAATACACAAAAGATCTAGAGGTACCTAGTGTTTGTGTATTTTTGTTTTTATATCGATGGCAGCAAAGTAGATACGGACAAGTACAAAATCGAGATTTTACAGGAAAGCAAATTTAGTAAAACATTGTTGCCATTTTAAGAGTTATGTACCGATTTACATATGTTTTTCCATAATGCATCAAAATAACCTTCTTTATTGATTGTATACCAGGAGTTATTGCAATTTAGCAAATAATGTAGTTGTATTGTTTTACTCTGAAAAAACCTCGACGTAGAAGACATCTGCCTGATATCCGTTTATACGTTGTGATCAAAAAAGCGCTCATTCCACATAATATATGTAATAAACTAAGATAATAAAACACCAACAATACTTCTGAAAACGTTTAAAGAAAAACTGAGCAACATGTAAATAGTATTCCTTATTTTTTTGACTAAATTTTGTAGATGTCTTCATTTACTTTACATTTAACATTTCACTAAACTTCATCTACGTCTATCAGTTAAACTCATTTAGATCCCAAACCACGCAATATATATATGTATATTTAAATTAAAATGCATAATATTACTACGTTTTATTTATTATTTATTCACTATATGTATGTGTTAAAGAAAACACTATAAAATGGTTTTATTAGTATTACACTAGATATTAGTTATTATCCAAGAAAACAAAAAAAATAATATCAAAATTAAATCTCTTATATTCTAATGTCTCTTTTTGTTTACTGAAAGTCAGTCATGTTTGATTAACAGTTTTAGTTCCATTTACATAACTAGATGTCACTGTTAAAAGTGACCTAATCCTAGATCGCGCTGACGAAAATACACGCATCTTGATAAGGTTAGTGCAGTATTGAACATAAATTGAAACTTAGATTGTACCATAAACGTGCATTTTATTTATTCCTAAAAACATTATTGGTTTGGATTTGTTCATGGTCCTTCGACGCTGGAGCGGGAATTAATTCCACCAGCAAAGCGCTCGGGAATCGGTAGTGGATCGCTACTAGGAGTGCTATCACCGAACGATTGTAATCGTGTCGGTTGATTGTGTGCGTGTGCAGTGCAGTAGTATTGTGCGTGTACGCGGCAATCGAGGATAAAGGAGCTTGGAGTGGGGACGCTCAGCTTAGCAGTTCATCAGTGACGTCACAAGCCGTGACGTTCACAACCGTGTCGTGTGGTGAACACACGGCCGGAAGGAAGCTGCTGGGAGCCAGCCAAAGAGAAGACACGGCCACCGCAAGGCCACTACCAGGCCGCCGCAAGGCTACCACCAGGCCGCCAACAGGCCGCCGCAAGGCCGCCAACAGGCCGCCGCAAGGCCGTCAACAGTGTGCCGTGGCGCGAGCAGCAACGCCGTCAATATCATCATCTACATCTACGGAGTTGTTTGCATAACTTAGAATAGTTTTTGAAAATGTGTTTGGACGGGGAATCCACGCCCATTTTTTGCTAGGTCATTTAATTTCTGAAACACTTGTAAAATTTTTGCGAATTTTTGGCACTTGTAAGATTTTTCGAATTATTTAAAATACTTTGAAAATTTGGCCGTGGTAATAGTTCACCATGTCGTTCTTAGCGTTAGTAAAGAGTTTAAGTAAATACAAATATACAATCGAAAAATCGTACGAGAACTTTAAAAAATCTCCCAAAGATCGATTACGCAAAGAGTCCTATTTGCTAACTAGATTGGAATCCCTTGAAGAAAAGTGGACAATATTTTTTGAGACACACCGAAAGTTGACACTAGAGTTGCCAGATGAGTCAGAGACTGAACATATTCCAGACATTTATGAGACTGTTGAGGAAATTTATATCGATTATAAATCCGATATCAAAGAGATTTTAACGACAATAAAGCCGCAAGCCACTACTAGTTCAGGCTCTCACTCTCAGATAACTACAAGGGCTGATAACAATGTAAAATTACCTAAAATCAGTATCCCAAACTTTTCGGGATTGTACTCGGAATGGACATCATTTAGGGACTTATATGTATCATTGATCCATGATAACCCTTCCATAGACAACGTGCAAAAGATGCATTATCTAAAGGGGCATCTCACGGGAGAGGCCGATCAGCTATTAAGACACGTGCCTATTACCTCAGCTAACTATGAAGAATCATGGAAAACGCTTAACAATAGGTATAATAATAAAAAGTATTTAGTCGCTTGTCTGTTGAAGAGATTCATGAATCAACCTAGCATTGGAGCCGAAGGATGTAGTGCAATCAAGGACCTTCTTGATGTAACAAACGACACGTTACTTGGGTTAAAAAATTTGGGAATATGTGTTGAGTCATGGGACGCAATCGTGATCTACGTGATTGGTTCAAAGTTGGATTCGGAGTCCCGAAAGTTGTGGGAAGCTAAAATAAGTACCACAGACGAACTTCCAACATTAAATAAATTACGAGAATTTTTGGAATCACGATTTCGGTCACTCGAGTTTTTGGACTCTAAACCAAAAGTTAAAGCGTACATTCCAACTCAAAAGTCCAAGACAATGCACACAATCGCTGGCTCCAACGCTGTGACAAAGCTGGTCTGTCCTTACTGTAAGGGTGATCATAAATTAGCAAATTGCAAGGGATTTGTCGCAATCGATTATGATGCTAGGCATACTTATGTACACAAAAGCAGTCTTTGTTTTAACTGCTTAGGTCGCAACCGCTCTTGTCCAAGCAGAGGCAAGAAACGGTAAAAGACTCCTGCTAAGAGCTCTGTTAGACCAGGGTTCGCAGGCGTCATTTGTCACGGAATCAGCGGTACAGTTACTCGGTCTCAAGAAGGTACCAAGCCGAAGCAGCATCACTGGAATAGGAGGTGACAAACACTCTTTGGCTTCTAAATATGTAGTGACGATATATATTCAATCACGTCACGAGCCAGACTTCAAGATACCGGTACGTGCGCATGTTTTAGGTGCCATAACAAGCCTCCTTCCATCTGAGGAGATAGCATACATTGATTGGCCTGAGTTAAACGATATAACTCTTGCCGATCCGCAATATCACACCCCGAACAAGGTGGATATTTTGCTCGGTGCTGACATTTATGGACAGGTCATTCGAAGTGGTCTGATCAAAAGTCCTAATGGCACGCCGACAGCTCAATGCACAGCGTTCGGTTGGATCTTGTCAGGTCCCACTCATCTGTCGGATAGTGACAATCCATCCCATTGTCACAACGTCATCGTAAATCTTCACACAAAAATTGATGATAATGAATTGCTCAAAAGATTTTGGCAAATTGAGTCGGATGTATTCGCAAGCAAAATTCTCACTGAAGAAGAACAGTGTTGTGAGGAATTTTACCGTCGAACGTCCCAACGGGACTCAAACGGTCAGTACATCGTAAGACTTCCTTTTCGAGAGGAAGACCCTCAATGCAAATACGGCAATTCAAGAGACATTGCACTCAAACGATTTCATCTTCTTGAACAAAGATTCAAGAAGAATCCTGAGATGAAATTAAGGTATTCTGAAGTAATACAAGAATACTTGGACCTTGGACATGTGGAACGCATATCGAGTAGTGACAAAATTAAAGCGGAGTCTGTTTATTTACCGCATCACGCCGTTATACGAGAGGACAAATCCACTACCAAGGTCAGAGTAGTGTTCGATGCTTCATGCAAGGGAACCAATGGAGTGTCTCTCAACGATACGCTGATGATTGGCCCGACGCTTCAGCAAGACTTACGTCACATCATTATGAGATGGCGCATGCATCCGATCTGTCTTAGCGCGGACATCATCAAAATGTACCGTCAAGTTGCCATCGCAAATGAAGACGCAGACTTCCAGAGATTTGTGTGGAGAGATGATCCGGAATCTGAAACGAAAGAGTTTAGGCTAGTCAGGGTGACATTTGGAACAGCAGCAGCGCCTTATCTCGCAGTGAAGACTCTCCAACAACTTGCTGATCACGGCTTGTGGCTGAGGGGTCCATCATGGCTAAAAGAACCAACTATTGCCTATAGCCGACCCAAATCCATTGCCACTGATCTCGAACAAAGAAAAATCAAGGTTCACGTAATAGCAGACGTTTCTGCAACCAGCATTCCGCTGTGGTCGAGATTCTCGTCACTAACGAGATTGGTCCGTGTTGTCGCGTACTGTCGTAGATTTCTAAGGTACAAAAGAAAAAAAAAGCAAGAGTCATTTTTGACAAGCTGTGAGTTGAGAGACGCCTTGGATGTCTGCATAAGACAGTGCCAACAAACTGAGTTAGTAGACGCCAAACAAAAGCTGAAACCACTATGCCCTTTCAATGACGAGAAAGGAATACTAAGAGCGGCGGGCAGGATTCACAAAGCAGAACTTCCCATAGATACAAAACATCCGGTAATTCTTCCCGGCAAGGGCCATTTTATAAATTTGGTTGTGGATGATGCACATCGCAAAACGTTGCACGGCGGACCTACACTTACCCTGAGCTATTTGCGCTCACATTATTGGATAATTTCAGCTAAGAGCCTTGTCAAGGCTCATGTGCGTAAATGTGTAGTTTGTGTTCGTCACGCAGCACGCACCAAGACCCCATTTATGGGCCAGTTACCAGCCAGTAGAGTCACACCGGCTAGGGCCTTTTCTCACAGCGGCGTCGACTTTGCTGGCCCCATCAACATCCGAATGGCCAAGGGAAGAGGCAACAAATCATACAAGGGCTACATTTGTCTCTTTGTGTGCATGGCAACAAAGGCCATACATTTGGAAGCTGTCAGCGATCTCACCGCTGATGGTTTCATAGCAGGTTTTAAGCGATTCGTGGCTCGCAGAGGCCATGTGAGTGATGTGTGGAGCGACAACGGAACTAATTTCGTTGGAGCTTCCAAGGAACTTGTGAGACTCGTTACAGCAGAGAAATCTTCAGTCGCTGTTGAAATCCGAGAGTCGTTGAACAACCATCACGTGACATGGCATTTTATCCCCTCTCACGCCCCTAATTTCGGTGGGCTCTGGGAGGCAGGCGTGAAGGCAACAAAATTTCACCTTAAACGCGTCATAGGTGACTCAACGCTCACGTTTGAAGAACTGACTACAGTCTTGACAGAAGTCGAAGCGTGCCTCAATTCGAGACCTTTGTCAACGTTACCAACTGATCACAAGGACCCTGCACCGTTGACTCCAGGACATTTTCTCGTCGGCGAACCTTTAGTCACTGTTCCTATGCGTAATTACGAGCAAAGCAATATCACCACTCTTCGGCGGTGGCAGTTGACTCAAAGAATGGTGCAAGATTTTTGGCGTAGGTGGTCCAATGAGTATTTAACGAATTTGCTGCAACGATATAAGTGGGCTAAAATAACTCCTGAGCCTGAAATTGGCAACATTGTTTTAATTAAGGAGGACAACCTTCCACCAGCCCGGTGGTTATTAGGCAGAGTGGTCGCCAAACATCCCGGCACAGATAACATCACTCGAGTGGTGACCCTGAGATGTGGTCAATCTTTATTAAAGAGACCAGTCTCAAAATTGTGCATTTTACCAGTTACAGAATAAGTTTAATTAAATTGTTAAGTTAAGTAGGTTAATTCATTTACGTATACGGTACTCTATGGTAATGGCAATTTTAGTTTAGAAATATGTTATTTCTATAATAGACATAGTTTTTGTTTTATATAAACTAGTTATAAGTGATATTTAGTGAGTAACTGCAAGCCCTACGTGCTTCATGGTGGGCGGTAATTTGTAAAGAACGCTTCATAACGTTCTTGGTGGGCGGAATGTTTACTGAAAGTCAGTCATGTTTGATTAACAGTTTTAGTTCCATTTACATAACTAGATGTCACTGTTAAAAGTGACCTAATCCTAGATCGCGCTGACGAAAATACACGCATCTTGATAAGGTTAGTGCAGTATTGAAAATAAATTGAAACTTAGATTGTACCATAAACGTGTTCCCTCCGTAGACCAAGACACGTTCTTGGTGATCCCGATGACCTGATCACCGCCGCTAACGAGGCGGCGACCCAGTCATCCAGTTCCGACAGAGTAAACACTCCACAGATACACCGACCTCGCCGGCGAGGTCGAAGACGTCTCTCCGTTCCCGCCCTAGTTGGGCCGTCCCCCCAGGCAACAGCCCAAGCCGAGGTCCGTACCTAAGTGGTGCCCTTGCGTTTGTTGCCAAAAAACCTAAATATTTTTAGGTCGAGCGCCATCTGCGCTCGCCAAAAGTCCGTGTAACGCTGTCACAGGTTGTTAGACAACCTAACAGCATTAGAAAAAAAAAAACAAAAATGCAAAAAAAAAAACCATAAACGTGCATTTTATTTATTCCTAAAAACATTATTGGTTTGGATTTGTTCACTTTTTCTTAAAAGTATCAATTAAACAAAAGTCTTTGAAACTTACAGTTTTATTTTTAATCACTTCTTTCTCTTTTTTATTTATAATCTTTCTAATCTAAGGCCTCATTAACAAATAGGAAAGTAATCATAAGGTATAAAATTTAAAAGAAACTAAAACAAAACAATTTCTTAAATTAAACAGTTATTTAACATTGTCTCACTAGTTCTTATAGGAAAAAAAGAGATCAAATCAACGATAAGGTACGAACAAATCGAAGTTATTCTTTGAATCATCAACAGCTGTTGATTCTTCTGTTGGAATTAAATGTTGTGAAAGGGATAAAAAAGTTTACGTTCATATGGGAATTAACAACATTTCTGTATTGTCTCAATATTTTTATATGTTTGCGAGCTTATTTTCGAGAGCCCATGTTTATTACATTTAAAACATGATACTGAAGTTTAATGAGTTGTCTAAATACAGTTTATTAGAGTCTTTGCGTGGGTTATGATGAGGTTCTACTGGTTGATAACTGTTGTCATGATCACATACGCTTTGGATTACCGTTTCAGGTAGCAATTTGGTTTGGTTACCATGAGCACCACGTCGATCCTCTTTTTCGAATCGACAAAAACCTGTTGTTTTATCGTACTTATCCATTGCACTTTGAATTAACTGATTGCTATTAAGATAGTGTATTTTTAAAAGTAACTGTGTCAACTTTTACGCATTATTTTTTTGAAAATGAAATACTGAACGCAAATATAACGTTTTGATTAGTTATCAGTCGTGATTCTCTTCTTTGTGTGACGTTTTGTATATTTACCAATAAATTCCCATTGTTAACATAATTTCCCAAAACAATCAAATACTTTTCGTCTTATTTCGTCACTTATTTTTGTGCAACACTTAAATTTACAGTTTTCGCATGGGGGCCGCATATATCTTTGATTTTGTTCTTTACCATCTCGTGATAAGTTTTTCTTACCAAAATTTAGCAATAATTTTCTTCTTGTATCGATCCAATTCTCTTTTCTGAATTTTCAAATTTTCTTTGTAATGATAACTGTAAATTTACACAGCTTTCTCTCGGACATAACTGGTGATTATAAGCTCTTTAAAAAAAAAAAAAGTATTTTCCAAAAAATGCAGATGTCCGTATCTACTTTGCTGCCATCGATATTTTATATGATCTCTCTAGTGTTTATGTTTTTATACTTTACTAGCTGGTGCCCGCGACTTCGTCTGCGCAGGATTAGTACTTCGCGTAGCTTATTTTCTTCTCCAAAGTCCTATCTATCTTTACACCAAAATTTGTTCTGCGGTTTAGTCGTGAAGGCGTAACAGACAGACGGAGTAACTTTGAGAGACCCTTGAACAAAGTTTATCTACTTTAAATACCAGAAGCGATAAAAGTATTTCTTTTGACATAAGGATCAATTTGCTACTACTAATGTGCATTAGAAATAAATTATAAATTTTATTGTATTTTTGGTTCATTATTTTGGCGATAATGGCTTACACATAAAAGATATGTGCTATCGCGGGCTTTTTTAACCGACTTTGTCAAAAAGGAGGAGGTTCTCAATTCGTCGGTTTTTTTTTTTTTTTTTTAATTTTTTTTTTTAATTTTTCTTCACTGATTACTCGAAAACGGCTGAACCGATTTGGAAAATTATTTTTTGTTGTTTGAAAGGGTATACTTCACAGGTGGTCACATATAAATTTTATCAAAATCGGTCGAGCTGAAGCTGAAAATCGAACAATTTTTAGATTTTCGTTTATTTTTATAAACGAAAATCTAAAAATTGTATACGTCGATTATGTTTTCATGTACTTTCATACCTCGCTGTCTCTTCGGAGCGTTGCGTTTATTTGGCCTACCCATATTATATATATACAAAATACATCTACTTTCCACTAAAAATGTATTATAGGCTCAAATTTCATTCAATGAAGTCGGTTTCTTTTTTGTTTTTAAAACGTAATTATTGTAGGACTATTTATGATAAACATTTCCATTATACATTATATACGTGTAATTTTAACGGTTCTTGCACGCCAGAATAGCTCGCAGCAGAATTTTTTCCTACTTACTTGACACTTATCGTTATATTTTGAACAATTCACACAATATCTTTATAAATTATAGTCTTTGTGTTATTCTGATGTCTAAGATATATTATCGTAAAGTTTCATTAAAATCCAAATGAATAACAAACATACATACATCCATACATACAAACTTTCGCGTTTATAATATTAGATCCTGAGCGAACTGAAGAATCGACCTGTCAGGTTCCAGATAGGTTCTGCTCGTAGCCGTGGGCAGAAGCTAGCATACAAATATATGTGAAACAGAAGCCCATAACCATTAATTATGTTCATACAGTTCCAACAGATCACAGGCTGAATCCAAATTTATGTAGGTACTCAATAATGTGGCAATAGATCTTCAAATCGCATTCAAGAAAACGTGCGTCTCTGATACCCTATTAAGTGAATTTAAGTGTAATAAAGCACCCCATTGGAATCGAGCCCACCATCCAATTATAGAATCCACCTTGAGAAGGTTCGTGATCGCCTATATCTAGATTTGATTCGTTCTAACTAGACATCACATTCCGTTTACCGCATGCGACTATTGAAAACTTCTCTACAGTGGTGTCTAGTTTTCTAGGAGATTATTAAATACGAGTATATACCTACTTACCTTGATACGAGTTATTATGATATTATATCTAAAGCTTCTATGTAAGCATTTCGAACAATACCTACACTAAACATTTATTAATTCAAGCTATATACTTCGTAGATCCTATAGTAAATCCTGAGTGTGTACCCTAAACACATACTCTCTTTTTCTTCTTAACGAATAAAAAATCTCTAAACAATAGAGTTCTGCCTGTTGTCTGTTGTGTTGTCTTGGGAAATTCGCTGAGGATTAATCCGCGCGATTTTTTCCGCACTACTCTGTAAAACATGGGATCAGACTTAAGCGCACGCTCAGGCAGACAAAACCGCATTCAAACGATCAGAATAACGGATTTTACCTATTGACTGCCTAAAATCATTGATTTAAGCATGCGCTACACGGTTTGAAACCACAGTTACTACCAAGGTGACCTTGGTAGAACGCTTTCTGTCTACACGGTTTAAAACAAACCCCAAACTTCAGTGTGTTTGAAACGCTCGTGCTGAATAGACGTGTGCAGAATGCTTGTAATGCACTATTACAATTTACAAAGACGCCATGGCTCCTTATTTATTAAAATTTCTAAAGTTTGGAGTTTATATTGCACTTTTGTGTGGATTTGAAGAAAAAAAAACACTTTTTTTTGGGTGGAGTCTTTGTACTCCTTACAGGTTAAGTCCCAGAGACAGGGCAGGTCTCTAAACAGCTCGATTAATTCGGTGATAACCTCACGTTCTTTCTCATACCGTGCGTGCGCGCAATACGTCCGCGCTCGAAGCGTGCAGCGGCGCGACTGTGGTACGCGTGGTTTTAAACAAGCGGCTAGACGGTTTGAAACAAGTTTTGAACCACCGCTTCTGCCAGTGGTTTGCTGGGCAAGCCTGTCTACCAAGGGCGTTTAAAGGTCATGCGAAATTTGGTATGAAAACACTATCTACACGGTTTAAAACATCGGTTTTAAACCATGGTTTCAAACCGTGTAGCACATGCTTTATAATACAATATATAGATTTAGATTGATGCCTAAAACTGAAAGTTAAAATAAGATACAGAATTTTCATTGTAGATAGATAAATCTCCTGTTATAGTTGTGTTCACTGTGGATAGGACACGGTTGGTTTAATTTGGACGATATCGCTCGCGCCGCGCGGTGCGCTCTGCGGGCGATCGCACGGAAAATTGGTCTCCTTCACTATTCGATTATGTACTAAGATCCCTTGCAATCCGAAGATTCTGCGCGAAAAATAAATTGGGTATCAAGTAGGATATAGTTTTTTTAATGTTCAGTGTGTGTAAAATAACGTTACTTTTAGGTAAGTGAGGTAACACATTCTTTCAGCCGTTAAGTTATTTCGAACCGGGGGTGGTAAAAGGTTTCTTCTTCTTTTTCGTTAATGGCATGTGTCATAATATTGACGATTTTGCATGTTTTATTGCATGTTTTATTCAGTAATCTTGGCGGAATTTTAATGAATAAATTGTGACTACTAGACAGGTATGGATAATTTAATTATATGTGTATTGTAGTGCAATGTGTTTTGAACGACGAGGAATCCCATGAAAATTCTAGACGCCATTCCGCGTGAGGTCTAGAATTGACAATTGACCATCGACTAAGACTCTAATAACAAACAAACTGGCTATAAACTATAAACACTTGATACTGTCAAAATTGACATTAATATGTCACAGGCCATTAACAAAGAATAAAAAGAAGAGTATGGTGGGATTATTTGATTGTTGATTATTTGGTCGTCTTGCGAAGCAACGATTGTGCTTTTATATTATTTATTTTTCTCGAGTTATTTCCGGTTTTATTGATAATTTTGGTGTTTTATTTAAATAGAGTTATTGAATCGGATGTGAATAATTGGAATAAAAGCTTTGTGATTCGCGCAAAAATAATCCTACATCGTTGTGACATATTATAAACAATATATAAACACTTGACACTGGCAAACTTGTTATGCACATGCCATTAACAAAGAAGAAGAGTATGGTGTCACAAAGTCGTATCTCGTCGTTCGTCATTTGTTATTTTGTATAAAATGGTGTCTTTTCATATAAAATTGTTATACGGATTATTTTTGTTCGAAGCACAAAGAAACATAGCTTACGCCTAGCCTGTCAGCTCAGTTGGTAGATGATCTGCCTTCTGCGCTGTAGGTTGAGGGTTCGATTCCCTCCTTTTACCAATTTACCAATACCTACCATAGACAAGAACTTAATGAAACGCTGTATAAATCTATGGTTTCTTTCGACTTTGGTCTATGAACTATTTATCTACGCAAATGCTTTATCAAGATTTGTCTTTTAGGCTAATGAACATAAGACATTTTCAATGATCTAATCCAGGTCAAAAAAAATGCATGCTTGAAGGTTAC